>OX467285.1:34071241-35506320 GCA_950108345.1 Malthinus flaveolus | reverse complement strand
CCTTTTATTGCTTTCTGCAATATGCTGTTATTATTTAAATATTTTACAAAAAACTTATGTATTTTTGTTCTACAAATTTTCTATGGAAAAGGCGATTCTTGAGTAAACAACGTAAGAAAGTCCCAAAACTGAAATTGTACAGAAAAGGTTATGGAAAAGAAAAAAGTTTAAAGTGTACCTATCTATTCATAATTCACAACAAACTACTACTGAAGTAATTTTTTATGTTCAGCAGTATTTTTTTTACTAAGTAATGTTTATAAAACATTATAAACTCTTGGCAGACACGCGTCGCAATATTTTCTGATGGAATTATATAATTTCAAATCAAAAGATTAATTATTTTTGTCATTGTGTGTGAATGAAAGTTGTAAGAACACTAAACTTTGTTTTCTATTTGCGATTTTTTATTTTGCATTTCTTGCGGATGAATGCCAACTAAAGGAATGTGCCCAAAAATTTGAACACTTACATATTATACGGTTTCTTGCACGGCAATTCGAAAAAGTTCTGTACTTGGCCACTTCTTTACTTTTTTACTCGCAAAAGATAAACTAAAACAAAAAATAAATTCTGCAGTCGTTTGATCAAATCAGCTAATGTTGTGGCTGATTACTACTGGTTGTTGGTTATAGCCTAGTAAAGCAGCTTTGCCGGTAATAATAAGTACAGCCCAAAACTTCTTATAAACTCGAGAATGGCGGTAATTTTTAGGCTACTAATCATCTTGCTAGTTAGGCTTTGTACTTTAGAAGACCAGGAGAAGGGCGAAAACGATGTGCCAGTCTAAGGAATGGGCGTTTTCTTAGGCAATCTGCTCTAAAAAATGCGAGAGAACTTCGTAATATCGTC
This sequence comes from Malthinus flaveolus, assembly GCA_950108345.1. NCBI lineage: Eukaryota > Metazoa > Arthropoda > Insecta > Coleoptera > Cantharidae > Malthinus > Malthinus flaveolus. The sequence continues at coordinate 35,505,468 of OX467285.1, read as the reverse complement.
TCGAACAATCGGCCGAAGCTTGAATGAAAGTAGATTATCCAGCAGAAGACCGGTAAAAAAATATTGGTTGCCACACAGCACAAAATTCAAATATTGCGGTTGTCCGGAACTGTTGATGATTGGAAGAAGGTTTCACTCTCAGATGAAACGCGAGTGAGTCTTAAATCTCCCGATGGACTTAAGCGTGTGTGGCGAAACGAAACACCTCTCCAGAGACGGATTTAAAACTCACTAGGCTCTGCGCGCCTTGAAATTTTGGGGCCTTTTCAAGAATTAATTAGTAGCAGTGGCGGCTGGTGGATTTTTTGATGGGGCTGAATTGGGACATTGATTATCTCACAAAAATGTATAGCGCCGCAGGCGGAGATTTCAATAATACCTATTCACGTGCGAAATTTAAGCTTTGGGAAATTAACCACATTTATCGCTTTTTCTAGGAGTAAATAAAGCATTAGCTAGATGAGGTGGTAAAAATCCAGTAATTCGTTGAGGCGCGTGAAAAAGATGATAAGTCAAAATTTTGAAAAAATGGGGTTAACTCCTTTTCAGAACCTACTTGCTATTATGTTTGTATGTGTAAACGAAGATAAGTCGGAATCGTTAAAGATTTTGTGGAAACTGAGTCAGATCAGCTTGTCTCTTTATGCACAAAAGAAAATTTTCAGTTTTTAATGTTGTATAGAGACAACTAAACTTAATTCTTTTTGCACGGATTTTGTTGACTTAACTCCTTTTACACGGATTTTGTGTTTTTTACTAGTTCGACGTATCTCCTTATACCAGTTTAGTTGCCTATTAATTATTATTATAAAATTTGTTTGGGAATTCTTATCTTGGTATACAGTGTGTCTCGGGATAGGCGGAACACGAGCTATCTATCTTGCTTATTAGTGATTTTATCAAAAAATGTTATTCTTTATAAAAGTTTTTGCTTGTTCCAAAATTAATATTCACAATTCCATTTCTGCAGATTTTTATACAGGGTGTTTTTTATTAGCGTTTCTCTAAAGTTATACACTAGTAAACTAGGAAAATTTTGAAGAGAAAAATAAAAAGGCCATAACCAAAAATTATTCGTACGCTTATATTTTATTCAAATATAAAATTTGAAAACGGTGCGGTACTTTGGAATTGGAGGCCGTTCTACAATCCGGGGACCTGCGCAAACGCGCAGAACGCGCACTGGTAAATCCGCCTCTGCACCTCTGCAAGGATTTTTTGACGATGGCTCCGTTTTGTTTTGGGGTGGAATCTGCTTCAACGGGCGCACAGAGTTGGTTCCAATACTTGCGAGGTCTATGCTTGCTCATTTTTTGAGACTCGATGCAAGATAAAGCTTGTCTCCACGTAGCTAGACAGGTAGCTAGATCACTTGAATGCTGTAGATATTCTGTTGATGGAGTGGCCACCTAATAGTTCCTATTGAAATTCTATCGACCATGTACGGGACGCTCTTAAAAAAGAAGGTCCAAAGTCATACACTCCCACCTGTTAATCACAATCAATTGCTAGATGCAGTAATTGCAGAATGGGAAAATATGTCCCAGAAAGTTATTGAAAATCTCTTTTCTAGCTTGATGAGGCGCCCGAATGCGGTAATTATGAGTAGAGGGCATACACGATATTAATATTGTAGCAAGTAACAAATCCAATAAGTCAATTGTTTTCAATTTTTATTTGTTTTTACTTTTCACGAGTTTTTAAGAAAAACAGTTTTGAACCCAATTAGGCATGTTTTGGCGTATTTGTTTCAAAAAGTAGGTCACTGTATGACGATATTTGTTATCAAATTTACCTGTGAAAACAATTATTGAAGAAAAGGGATAAACCAAAGTACGATAAACTATAAAATTGGGTTTTACTTGATCAATAAGCAAACCAGATCAGATTATCACGATCACGAGTCGGCGATTATTCCTCGTTAACTGGAAGTAACAAGTGGAACTTCCGAGTACAATATACTAACTGTGTAACTGCCAATTGAAATTAAAATAAAATTGGACACAATATTTTATCATTAATAGAATAATATGTTATTATTAATTATTTTTGAGATGAGGCTTGTTTTCTGTATTGTTACATTTTTGTTTATTGTCCAAGTATTTTTCGTCATTTACTACAGAGCGAAATACTTGTAAAACATTGGGTTAGGTCAATGAGGCTCGAAGCTTGAAGCTTGAAGTTCTATAAATAACATAATAATAGACGTACAAAATGGAAAAAAATTCTTCGTGTATTAATGAGAGTCATGTCTGAGATCAATCTAGAGGCGTGCAAAAATGATGTTATTCACTGCCGTTCACTGCTATGCACGCTTAAATAAACAACCTGCACTCTTTTTCCTTTTGCTTATGAAAATAACCAGAAGTGAGCGCAAAACAAAAACTTATCGTTATTTTGTAAATTTACAGTAGATTGGTAAGATCAGGAGAGGAGACCTTTCCTTGCCTCAATTTTAATAGTTCAATGGTGTAAAAAAGCTCTTCTCCACATCTCCACTAATACATTTTTAAATATTACCAAATGGAGACATTCATCATTCATGCAAAAGGACAAAATCCAGACGCAACGTACATTACCGAATTTGTTTTGGCAATGGGGCGTAATAACACAAATTCGCAAATTAGTAAACAATATTTGTAATTTTTATTTTTAGTTTAATATTAGACGGTAGTGCAGTGATGCGATTGATCATCTAAACTTATTTATAATATATAAAATATGTAGAATTCATAACATCCTTATGGTGACATTATTCAAATTGTCATTTTAACAAGTTGCTATAATATGTTTTTATTACAGTTGGGCGCGTAGGTAGTTCAAAGCTTCTTTAAATATTTACTTCTAGTAATATTTTTTTATTAAACCTACATTTACTAGAACATCACCAACATTATCATTATAAAAATGGATAAAAACTAAGTTTTAGGACTCCTACCACACCGGTTCCGTTTTTGTGTCGTTCGAAATAATTTTGTGGGTTAATATTTGTAGACATACTGGCAGACGAAAATGCATAAATAAAGATTATAATCTAAACTTCAAATGTACCTATACTCTATTCACAATTGATTTGGACCTCGGGTGGGGTTTAAATTTTAAATATAAGGTGGCATCCAGTTAGTGCATTTAAAGCGATGCTGTCGAGATCCGTGATGAATTTTACAAAAACTTAAAATTATTATTTGTTTGGTACGTAATTTTTGCACAACAATACAACGAAAAATAGACGCGGTCCAGACGCACACCACGGTATCAAGACGAACGGCATCTCTGGAAGGGGGCGTGCATTATGCATCTTCCCTACAATCAGTAGTTCCTTTAAAGGAAAATGCGATGGTTGAGACAACTAATATTATTAGTTCTTGTTGTGCCCTTCACTGGGTGCCGGGGCATGAGGGAGTTATAAGAAATGAAATAGCTGATGAACTAGCTAGAGCAGGCTCAAAAGCTATCCCGATCGGACCAGAACCCTTCTGAGGGCTATCCAGAACACACAGAACAGTAAAGATCCAAAAATGGGTAACTGATAACAAAAAATCTCACTGGCACAACATACCAGGACATAGACAGGCGAAGAAATTCATTGAGTACTCGTCTACCAATGCTAAAAAGCTTCTTCTTCTATCAAAGAACGAAGTCAGATTTATCACAGGACTGTTTACTGGACACTGCCCAGTGAAGTACCACCTCAAAAAACTGGGATTGGAAGATTGTGACATATGCAGGTTATGTGAAACGGAGGTCGAATCCGCCGAGCACATTCTCTGCAATTGCGATGCACTAGCTGGACTTAGGTTGAAACGCTTAGGGCAGGCACAACTAACGCCTGAAGAAATGAAAAGAAAGCCTCTCAGGGACACTCTAGGCTTCGTTGACAAGATCGAATTCCTGAGAATATAATACGAGTAGGGTTATGAACAAAGGATCAACGCTGGTCGCAGTTCTGTTAGGCTTACGTAGCCAATCGACCCCTGAGTACAATACAATACAATAGTTCATGTTGAATAATTACAGGGCCCCGAATTGGACTATTAAATTTTTCTACTCGTTTAAATTTCTGTCTTTGTCTATTGCCTTCTTCTTTATTTTTGTCTGCCATATTTGAGTTTCCAAGTTGAGGCTTTTAATATTGCGAGACCCGGGGCAGTAGACCTCCCCCGTAGGTCCTGTCTACAATCAATAACTAGTTTTAAAATTTTATTTTTAGGACTACGTAATCGTTAATAAGAAATAGAATAATGTTTTGATCAATTATTGTTATTTCTAAAAAATTTGTTTTAGAAATTTTTAGAAAATTTATAATTTTACGCCTAACATATAGGCAACCCTTTATGCAGCAATGAGTTTTGGTTTGGTTTTAGTGAAGGAACACTGGGCAACAAACTCGGAGAATATTTGAAATTGTTTAATTGCGTTTATAATTTCTGATTAATTTTAATTATCGTTTTTAATTATTTATATTGTTTCAGGTCAAGCGATTAATTAGTTTTTAACACAAATGTATAATAACCGAAACTAAACCTGCAACTATAGTAGTCCAAATCGTTCGCCTGACGTAAAAAGCTTGGAAGACAAAATTTGTAGGAAATTTAATGTAAGTAATCTTTAGTTTTCTATAAGCTCAATTTGCAGCTTTCGAGTTATAAGCGGTAAATTTCAAAAATCAGATTTTTGGCCAATTTTGAAATTTTTGTTACAATTGAACGCGCTTTAGTGCCTAAACCGTTTGTCTGAAGGAAATAACCTTAAAGATGAAATCTGTAACAAATTTGTTTTAGTGTATTCCTCAAAAAGAGCGTGTTTTTCAATTTATAAGCAAAAAACTAAAAAATGAGCAAAAACTCATTTACACTAAAAGATAACTCATTAGGACTTGGGAGTTCTTCATTAACGAAATGAGTCGTAGGGTCGTAGTGACGTGGCTGAAAATCTACTTACTTGGGTCTGCGTTTTAGCGAATTCGCACCTATTGCCCCAATCGATTGTCTTAAACGCTAGCGACCTTCTGTATAATTAATAGGTGCTTGGTGCTGTGAGTTACTACAAGTCAGTAATACCTAGATAGTTCTAATCTTGCAATTATGAAATAAGTGGAATGGTTATAAGCTAGTTTAAGGGTAATCTAAAACGGAATGGGGTGTTACTCAATAAGTGTGCCAGGGTACTCTCAATTTTCACTTCTACAGACTTCTTTAAGCAACTGACTAATAACTTGATTGTAACCAGGCGCTTCATGCTCGTTCAACGCTTTTGCTTATTTTATAGTTTAATGGTTCTAACGTTCTAACTCTTTTGTACCTTTACTTAGAAGCGGTTCTCAAACTTTGGTAGTTTGCTCCTCCCCCCTTTTTACTTTGGATAATACTAGATAGATCGGAATAACCCAATACGCAGGAATTTAAATTCGATTTGGTAACATGTGATGTCTTCTTCGTTTATTCCAGACTCCCTTGACCCCTTTGAGGGACTCGCCCCACAGTTTGAAAACAGCTGACTTAGACTAACGTTCAGTTCAGAAGAATTATTTTGAAACGAAAAAATTAGTTTCGATTTATGAATAGGGAAGTTACAAGTTGATTGTCATGATTCTTCAGTATTATTGCCTTTTAAAGTACACGATGCCGTTAACTTGTTAGTTTTATCCAGTTCTACTGCAGATTATGGAGGAAAAATACTTTACAGTTTGTACTTTGTACTTTCGTCAAAAAGTGGGAATAATTCACTTACAAATGGCGGCCATTTTTCTTTTCTACCAACCAAAAGCGTGCCTTTCTATTGTATTTCAAACTAAATATAAATAAACACACTAAAATTGCAATAGCCTAATTAGTTTATTGTAACTAAAGTGACGTAACGGCCGTACTAAAGAATAAATTTATATTATTAGATCTCGAGCACGCACTTACACGCTCCAATCAAGCAAAAGTTATGTCATTGTAAATAATACCGAAATATATTTCAAGTTTGGCTTTCGGCCAAACGAGTGAAGGCGGAAGAACTTAAAAGTGCACGTCTAATTTCTTCGAGTATTATCAGCGAGCTATTTATTAATTGCTTTTATTGGAAAAGTGTCAAATTTATCAAAAATAAATAATACTCGAAGCCAATTTTCTTTCACGAAATTACAAGAATGCGCGTCTACAGACGTACAGAGAGAGGCGCTGCACGGTGCGAAAAGTGAAGGTAGAATTAACATTCTATTAATACTTATATACTTCATATTCCGACGTACACATTTTTGCTTATTACTTTTTATACAATTTGTACCAAACTAAAGTAAAATATATTTTGAGCACAAACTGAACGAAGCAACGCTTAACGACGGTATTCGACTTTATTAAACTTTGTGTATGTACATTTCACAATTTCACATCCTATTGTTTCGAAGGTTATTAGTAGGAAAGTTCTTCTTGATCCCTAATACGAACCATTTTACGCGTTGACGTCGACGTCGTCGATACGGGTGCCGGAATACCGTTGTCGTCGGCCACTTCTGCGATGAGAGCACGAAGTCTGGCCGCTTTTCGTTCCCTATTTACTTGTCTTTGGGCCAGCTCTTCCATTTCTTCGTCTATGTCGTTTATTCGCGCCCTGGACTGTTTCGCCCTTAAACTAGCCCCACTTTCGATCTTTTCAGTTTGATCGTCTTTGAGAGATGTCCACTTTAACGCGTCTTTATTTGACGAATCGTTTTCCTGATTTATTCTCAAGGAGCGTCTCTTTATAACGTACTCTTCGTTGTTTTGTGCTTGGTCTTGTAGCGATTTTCTTGCGGATGTTTCTTTTGTTATTCCTACAGTGTCCAATATCTTATCAGTTCTATCTAAAAAGCGTTGTGCGCTGATACAATTAACGGCACCTTCCATACCTACGTCGTCAATCGTCGATACTTTCTTACTTGCTCTGATGCTTTTTATTCTTGAAACCGTCTATAATGTTAATTCAAAATTAGTCTGGTTTTATGTTTTAGTAATCCGGTGTTTTAATGGGTGAAAAATCAATGTCTATCCTTATCCTTATGAATGTTCTTAACGTTTTAAAAATGCGCCTTTATGACTATGAACTAATTATCTCTATTCTAGAAGCAATATCTAATGTTTATCCCAATTAATGTGATAGTGTCAAATAATTCTAGAATAATCGCACCTCTTCGTCAAAGTTATCCAGGAGTTCGCGAGCATCTAATCGTGCGCCACGCGAATCGAAAAACGATTCTCCGGTTATATGTTTTTCGGCACGACGACGGCAGTTGTCAATATTGTCGTCGGAAAATGCACGTTCGTGACGTTCTAGTAGGTCGGTAGGAAGAACCGGTGCGGCACGCACCGGAGACTGAGGTCTTCCAGAATATTTTCTATTTAGACGATCGAGAGCCGGTCTGTACATACTCTCGCCAATATTGTAATTTACGTCGTACACTCGAGTACGAGGTCTGCTTAAAATCGTTCTTCTGGACATTCTGAAACATTTAAAAGCTCAATTAATCCCCTATTTTTATTAAGTCGGAAAAGATAAAAACGAATTGAAAAGAAACTAGGGCGAGTTCTCGCAAAAGTATTTTCTATTTTGAAAACTGCAACACTTTTAAAGTTTTTTAACTCCCAAATCCAGGGATAAAGATAGATCGACGGTTGCTTGGATTGGAATAAGACGTCTATTATTAGGCAACAGCGTGGTCATAGCCCGGATACACGAAACCTACTTTTGGGGAGTCATTGATAATAAGATGAGTTTTCAATTTTCCGAAAATCGCCCCCGACTCTTTTTATGTTTTTCAAATAAAAGCGCGTGATTTAATTTATAACTTAAAAGTTGTAATAAACAAGTCCGAAATTTTACAAAACGCGAAAAATGTGGCATCGAAAGAAATTACCACGCAATTTACAAAAATTAATTCAAAATTATCAAAAGAGAAATATTTACCTGTTATGATTTAAAAAAGGACTAAAACACTACAACACTATGAATGTTGGCAATCGAAGTGGACCGACTTAGAAGATACTTTCAACTCCCTCCCAAAATATAACCGACTCTCCCACTCAATTTGTATTTTTATATTTAATGAATTTATTTTTTCCATAAAATACCCATTAGATACGTATCCTAAAATAAACTTTTTATGCACTTATTGTTTCAGATGCGCGTTAAAAATACTAGGTATCACAGCTGCTCAACTTACTTCAGCAAAGTCGTTACTCACGGATGAATCTAGAAAAATTGATTCATCAACTCATTCAAAATGTGATGAAGTGGCAATTAGATATTTACGAATGACATAAATTTATGAATTATCTTTCAAAGTATGACTTTTTGTAATAAACATAAAATATAAAAAGAGACACGGAAGCTATAACTATCATCATTTTGAGTTACTTAAAGAGTGGTATGGAAATATATATACCTACCTATGCCTTGGGACAGTTGATCTAGGATTTAGGGCTATAAGATAGCTCTGACCCATCAGGTGGTAGACAGGTAGACTACGACGATTTAATAGTAGTAGACGCAGAAACTATTCTGCAAGATTTCTGCCTTATTCCACCAGGGTAAGATTTCGACCCCTTCGTTTTAGTGCTGTGATTCGGGGAAATTTACCCCTATCCAGGACCTTTTTTGAAGTTCCCAAATACTGATTTCATCTTCTCCAGCGCTTGGGTTTCATCATAGGTGCCAGGTGTCAGGTTTGCTCTGGAAAGAGCAAATAACTTACCAGCATGTTTATAGAAGGAAATGAAAAGTTGAAAAAAGGTAATTTCTCACATTTTGTTATTGTTGGGGTTTTAGCAAGGTAGTTGTCTACCATTAAAAATATATTACAAATTTTTAAATATTTAGGGTTAATTAGTTAGATAGATCTAATACGTTGCAAATGAATTAGGTATAGGCGTGCTACCGGAAATAGCAAAGTCTTGGGTTCGATTCCCGAGGCGCTTAGCGGAAAACAAATTTTCTTGTTTAAAGTTTTTTCACTTATGTGTGTATGTTGGGGTTCATTTGCAACGTATTAGATCTATCTAACTAATTAACCCTAAATATTTAAAAATTTGTAATTTATTCACGTATGATTGTTGTATGCATACTAATTTGATTTAAATATATTTCGCTTTCTCGACGCATTTAAAACAATGCCGGATCGCAAAGAAAATTATGTAATCTGCTGGCGTATTAGGTATAGGCGTGCTACCGGAAATAGCAAAGTCTTGGATTCGATTCCCGAGGCGCTTAGCGGAAAACAAATTTTCTCGTTTAAAGTTTTTTCACTTATGTGTGTATGTTGGGGTTCATTTGCAACGTATTAGATCTATCTAACTAATTAACCCTAAATATTTAAAAATTTGTAATTTATTCACGTATGATTGTTGTATGCATACTAATTTGATTTAAATATATTTCGCGTTCTCGACGCATTTAAAACAATGCCGGATCGCAAAGAAAATTATGTAATCTGCTGGCGTATTAGGTATAGGCGTGCTACCGGAAATAGCAAAGTCTTGGGTTCGATTCCCGAGGCGCTTAGCGGAAAACAAATTTTCTCGTTTAAAGTTTTTTCACTTATGTGTGTATGTTGGGGTTCATTTGCAACGTATTAGATCTATCTAACTAATTAACCCTAAATATTTAAAAATTTGTAATTTATTCACGTATGATTGTTGTATGCATACTAATTTGATTTAAATATATTTCGCTTTCTCGACGCATTTAAAACAATGCCGGATCGCAAAGAAAATTATGTAATCTGCTGGCGTATTAGGTATAGGCGTGCTACCGGAAATAGCAAAGTCTTGGGTTCGATTCCCGAGGCGCTTAGCGGAAAACAAATTTTCTCGTTTAAAGTTTTTTCACTTATGTGTGTATGTTGGGGTTCATTTGCAACGTATTAGATCTATCTAACTAATTAACCCTAAATATTTAAAAATGTGTAAAATACCAATATTTTTGAATATTAAAACGCTTATCTTTTAAGCGATAATTCCTCGTTTCGTAACATAATAGCAAGTGCATTAAATAAATATTTCTCTTTAATTTACTTCGACCACCATATTGCCCTTTTGCTCTCCTACTACCTAGCCGGAAAATAATAAAATTTGATAAAAATTTTAGAAAAAATATCTTGAAAAAGTTCGAATTACGCAATTTTGAGGGTGCGATTCTTTAGCTCTACTAGCGCCGAATATTCTTCTACAATTTGAACGCTCCAGGTCCTCTAGTTTAGAAGATATTCGACATAAAGCATAAAATTTTAAGAGTTATAAAGTTCAAATAATTTTAAAAGTCAAATATCTTCTAAACTAGAAGATCAGAAGCGCCCAAATTATACAAAGAGATTTGCTGGTAGTAGGGCTAAAGAATCGCACCCTAAAAATTGCGTAATTCAGACTTTTAAAGAATATTTTTTCACAAATTGCTTTCAAATTTTACAATTTTCGGGCTAGGTAGTAGGAGAGCAGAAATGCTATAAGGTGTTAATATTGTGAAAATGGTGAAAATATTTATTTAAAAGCATCTAACAAATATTGTTATGAAACTTCTACGATAAGCGTATACCTTTAAATTCTTATAATATAAATTTAAAAATATGGTTTTTTTTATTTCAAATTTGTTTCCAAGACCATATCGCACTTCTGCTCTCCTACTACCTAGCCGGAAAATAATAAAATTTGATAGAAATTTTAGAAAAAATATCTTAAAAAAGTCCGAATTAAGCAATTTTGAAGATGCGATTCTTTTGCTCTACTAGCGCCGAATATTCTTCTACAATTTCAACCCTCCAGGTCCTCTAGTTTAGAAGATATTCGACATAAAGCATAAAATTTTAAGAGTTATAAAGTTCAAATAATTTTAAAAGTCAAATATCTTCTAAACTAGAAGATCAGAAGCGCCCAAATTATACAAAGAGATTTGCTGGTAGTAGGGCTAAAGAATCGCACCCTAAAAATTGCGTAATTCAGACTTTTAAAGAATATTTTTTCACAAATTGCTTTCAAATTTTACAATTTTCGGGCTAGGTAGTAGGAGAGCAGAAATGCTATAAGGTGTTGGACACGAATTTTAAATTAAAATACCAATATTTTTGAATATTAAAACGCTTATCTTTTAAGCGATAATTCCTCGTTTCGTAACATAATAGCAAGTGCATTAAATAAATATTTCTCTTTAATTTACTTCGACCACCTTATTGCCCTTTTGCTCTCCTACTACCTAGCCGGAAAATAATAAAATTTGATAAAAATTTTAGAAAAAATATCTTGAAAAAGTTCGAATTACGCAATTTTGAGGGTGCGATTCTTTAGCTCTACTAGCGCCGAATATTCTTCTACAATTTGAACGCTCCAGGTCCTCTAGTTTAGAAGATATTCGACATAAAGCATAAAATTTTAAGAGTTATAAAGTTCAAATAATTTTAAAAGTCGAATATCTTCTAAACTAGAAGATCAGAAGCGCCCAAATTATACAAAGAGATTTGCTGGTAGTAGGGCTAAAGAATCGCACCCTAAAAATTGCGTAATTCAGACTTTTAAAGAATATTTTTTCACAAATTGCTTTCAAATTTTACAATTTTCGGGCTAGGTAGTAGGAGAGCAGAAATGCTATAAGGTGTTGGACACGAATTTTATATTAAAATACCAATATTTTTGAATATTAAAACGCTTATCTTTTAAGCGATAATTCCTCGTTTCGTAACATAATAGCAAGTGCATTAAATAAATATTTCTCTTTAATTTACTTCGACCACCTTATTGCCCTTTTGCTCTCCTACTACCTAGCCGGAAAATAATAAAATTTGATAAAAATTTTAGAAAAAATATCTTGAAAAAGTTCGAATTACGCAATTTTGAGGGTGCGATTCTTTAGCTCTACTAGCGCCGAATATTCTTCTACAATTTGAACGCTCCAGGTCCTCTAGTTTAGAAGATATTCGACATAAAGCATAAAATTTTAAGAGTTATAAAGTTCAAATAATTTTAAAAGTCGAATATCTTCTAAACTAGAAGATCAGAAGCGCCCAAATTATACAAAAAGATTTGCTGGTAGTAGGGCTAAAGAATCGCACACTAAAAATTGCGTAATTCAGACTTTTAAAGGATATTTTTTCACAAATTGCTTTCAAATTTTACAATTTTCGGGCTAGGTAGTAGGAGAGCAGAAATGCTATAAGGTGTTGGACACGAATTTTAAATTAAAATACCAATATTTTTGAATATTAAAACGCTTATCTTTTAAGCGATAATTCCTCGTTTCGTAACATAATAGCAAGTGCATTAAATAAATATTTCTCTTTAATTTACTTCGACCACCTTATTGCCCTTCTGCTCTCCTACTACCTAGCCGGAAAATAATAAAATTTGATAAAAATTTTAGAAAAATTATCTTGAAAAAGTTCGATTTACGCAATTTTGAGGGTGCGATTCTTTAGCTCTACTAGCGCCGAATATTCTTCTACAATTTGAACGCTCCAGGTCCTCTAGTTTAGAAGATATTCGACATAAAGCATAAAATTTTAAGAGTTATAAAGTTCAAATAATTTTAAAAGTCGAATATCTTCTAAACTAGAAGATCAGAAGCGCCCAAATTATACAAAGAGATTTGCTGGTAGTAGGGCTAAAGAATCGCACCCTAAAAATTGCGTAATTCAGACTTTTAAAGAATATTTTTTCACAAATTGCTTTCAAATTTTACAATTTTCGGGCTAGGTAGTAGGAGAGCAGAAATGCTATAAGGTGTTGGACACGAATTTTATATTAAAATACCAATATTTTTGAATATTAAAACGCTTATCTTTTAAGCGATAATTCCTCGTTTCGTAACATAATAGCAAGTGCATTAAATAAATATTTCTCTTTAATTTACTTCGACCACCTTATTGCCCTTCTGCTCTCCTACTACCTAGCCGGAAAATAATAAAATTTGATAAAAATTTTAGAAAAATTATCTTGAAAAAGTTCGATTTACGCAATTTTGAGGGTGCGATTCTTTAGCTCTACTAGCGCCGAATATTCTTCTACAATTTGAACGCTCCAGGTCCTCTAGTTTAGAAGATATTCGACATAAAGCATAAAATTTTAAGAGTTATAAAGTTCAAATAATTTTAAAAGTCGAATATCTTCTAAACTAGAAGATCAGAAGCGCCCAAATTATACAAAGAGATTTGCTGGTAGTAGGGCTAAAGAATCGCACCCTAAAAATTGCGTAATTCAGACTTTTAAAGAATATTTTTTCACAAATTGCTTTCAAATTTTACAATTTTCGGGCTAGGTAGTAGGAGAGCAGAAATGCTATAAGGTGTTGGACACGAATTTTATATTAAAATACCAATATTTTTGAATATTAAAACGCTTATCTTTTAAGCGATAATTCCTCGTTTCGTAACATAATAGCAAGTGCATTAAATAAATATTTCTCTTTAATTTACTTCGACCACCTTATTGCCCTTTTGCTCTCCTACTACCTAGCCGGAAAATAATAAAATTTGATAAAAATTTTAGAAAAAATATCTTGAAAAAGTTCGAATTACGCAATTTTGAGGGTGCGATTCTTTAGCTCTACTAGCGCCGAATATTCTTCTACAATTTGAACGCTCCAGGTCCTCTAGTTTAGAAGATATTCGACATAAAGCATAAAATTTTAAGAGTTATAAAGTTCAAATAATTTTAAAAGTCGAATATCTTCTAAACTAGAAGATCAGAAGCGCCCAAATTATACAAAGAGATTTGCTGGTAGTAGGGCTAAAGAATCGCACCCTAAAAATTGCGTAATTCAGACTTTTAAAGAATATTTTTTCACAAATTGCTTTCAAATTTTACAATTTTCGGGCTAGGTAGTAGGAGAGCAGAAATGCTATAAGGTGTTGGACACGAATTTTAAATTAAAATACCAATATTTTTGAATATTAAAACGCTTATCTTTTAAGCGATAATTCCTCGTTTCGTAACATAATAGCAAGTGCATTAAATAAATATTTCTCTTTAATTTACTTCGACCACCTTATTGCCCTTCTGCTCTCCTACTACCTAGCCGGAAAATATTAAAATTTGATAAAAATTTTAGAAAAAATATCTTGAAAAAGTTCGAATTACGCAATTTTGAGGGTGCGATTCTTTAGCTCTACTAGCGCCGAATATTCTTCTACAATTTGAACGCTCCAGGTCCTCTAGTTTAGAAGATATTCGACATAAAGCATAAAATTTTAAGAGTTATAAAGTTCAAATAATTTTAAAAGTCGAATATCTTCTAAACTAGAAGATCAGAAGCGCCCAAATTATACAAAGAGATTTGCTGGTAGTAGGGCTAAAGAATCGCACCCTAAAAATTGCATAATTCAGACTTTTAAAGAATATTTTTTCACAAATTGCTTTCAAATTTTACAATTTTCGGGCTAGGTGGTAGGAGAGCAGAAATGCTATAAGGTGTTGGAAACGAATTTTAAATTAAAATACCAATATTTTTGAATATTAAAACGCTTATCTTTTAAGCGATAATTCCTCGTTTCGTAACATAATAGCAAGTGCATTAAATAAATATTTCTCTTTAATTTACTTCGACCACCTTATTGCCCTTCTGCTCTCCTACTACCTAGCCGGAAAATAATAAAATTTGATAAAAATTTTAGTAAAATTATCTTGAAAAAGTTCGAATTACGCAATTTTGAGGGTGCGATTCTTTAGCTCTACTAGCGCCGAATATTCTTCTACAATTTGAACGCTCCAGGTCCTCTAGTTTAGAAGATATTCGACATAAAGCATAAAATTTTAAGAGTTATAAAGTTCAAATAATTTTAAAAGTCGAATATCTTCTAAACTAGAAGATCAGAAGCGCCCAAATTATACAAAGAGATTTGCTGGTAGTAGGGCTAAAGAATCGCACCCTAAAAATTGCGTAATTCAGACTTTTAAAGAATATTTTTTCACAAATTGCTTTCAAATTTTACAATTTTCGGGCTAGGTGGTAGGAGAGCAGAAATGCTATAAGGTGTTGGAAACGAATTTTAAATTAAAATACCAATATTTTTGAATATTAAAACGCTTATCTTTTAAGCGATAATTCCTCGTTTCGTAACATAATAGCAAGTGCATTAAATAAATATTTCTCTTTAATTTACTTCGACCACCTTATTGCCCTTCTGCTCTCCTACTACCTAGCCGGAAAATAATAAGATTTGATAAAAATTTTAGAAAAATTATCTTGAAAAAGTTCGAATTACGCAATTTTGAGGGTGCGATTCTTTAGCTCTACTAGCGCCGAATATTCTTCTACAATTTGAACGCTCCAGGTCCTCTAGTTTAGAAGATATTCGACATAAAGCATAAAATTTTAAGAGTTATAAAGTTCAAATAATTTTAAAAGTCGAATATCTTCTAAATTAGAAGATCAGAAGCGCCCAAATTATACAAAGAGATTTGCTGGTAGTAGGGCTATAGAATCGCACCCTAAAAATTGCGTAATTCAGACTTTTAAAGAATATTTTTTCACAAATTGCTTTCAAATTTTACAATTTTCGGGCTAGGTAGTAGGAGAGCAGAAATGCTATAAGGTGTTGGACACGAATTTTAAATTAAAATACCAATATTTTTGAATATTAAAACGCTTATCTTTTAAGCGATAATTCCTCGTTTCGTAACATAATAGCAAGTGCATTAAATAAATATTTCTCTTTAATTTACTTCGACCACCTTATTGCCCTTCTGCTCTCCTACTACCTAGCCGGAAAATAATAAAATTTGATAAAAATTTTAGTAAAATTATCTTGAAAAAGTTCGAATTACGCAATTTTGAGGGTGCGATTCTTTAGCTCTACTAGCGCCGAATATTCTTCTACAATTTGAACGCTCCAGGTCCTCTAGTTTAGAAGATATTCGACATAAAGCATAAAATTTTAAGAGTTATAAAGTTCAAATAATTTTAAAAGTCGAATATCTTCTAAACTAGAAGATCAGAAGCGCCCAAATTATACAAAGAGATTTGCTGGTAGTAGGGCTAAAGAATCGCACCCTAAAAATTGCATAATTCAGACTTTTAAAGAATATTTTTTCACAAATTGCTTTCAAATTTTACAATTTTCGGGCTAGGTGGTAGGAGAGCAGAAATGCTATAAGGTGTTGGAAACGAATTTTAAATTAAAATACCAATATTTTTGAATATTAAAACGCTTATCTTTTAAGCGATAATTCCTCGTTTCGTAACATAATAGCAAGTGCATTAAATAAATATTTCTCTTTAATTTACTTCGACCACCTTATTGCCCTTCTGCTCTCCTACTACCTAGCCGGAAAATA
Source organism: Malthinus flaveolus (assembly GCA_950108345.1). Classification (NCBI taxonomy): domain Eukaryota; kingdom Metazoa; phylum Arthropoda; class Insecta; order Coleoptera; family Cantharidae; genus Malthinus; species Malthinus flaveolus. The sequence continues at coordinate 35,489,194 of OX467285.1, read as the reverse complement.
ATAAGATTTGATAAAAATTTTAGAAAAATTATCTTGAAAAAGTTCGAATTACGCAATTTTGAGGGTGCGATTCTTTAGCTCTACTAGCGCCGAATATTCTTCTACAATTTGAACGCTCCAGGTCCTCTAGTTTAGAAGATATTCGACATAAAGCATAAAATTTTAAGAGTTATAAAGTTCAAATAATTTTAAAAGTCGAATATCTTCTAAATTAGAAGATCAGAAGCGCCCAAATTATACAAAGAGATTTGCTGGTAGTAGGGCTATAGAATCGCACCCTAAAAATTGCGTAATTCAGACTTTTAAAGAATATTTTTTCACAAATTGCTTTCAAATTTTACAATTTTCGGGCTAGGTAGTAGGAGAGCAGAAATGCTATAAGGTGTTGGACACGAATTTTAAATTAAAATACCAATATTTTTGAATATTAAAACGCTTATCTTTTAAGCGATAATTCCTCGTTTCGTAACATAATAGCAAGTGCATTAAATAAATATTTCTCTTTAATTTACTTCGACCACCTTATTGCCCTTCTGCTCTCCTACTACCTAGCCGGAAAATAATAAAATTTGATAAAAATTTTAGAAAAATTATCTTGAAAAAGTTCGAATTACGCAATTTTGAGGGTGCGATTCTTTAGCTCTACTAGCGCCGAATATTCTTCTACAATTTGAACGCTCCAGGTCCTCTAGTTTAGAAGATATTCGACATAAAGCATAAAATTTTAAGAGTTATAAAGTTCAAATAATTTTAAAAGTCGAATATCTTCTAAACTAGAAGATCAGAAGCGCCCAAATTATACAAAGAGATTTGCTGGTAGTAGGGCTAAAGAATCGCACCCTAAAAATTGCATAATTCAGACTTTTAAAGAATATTTTTTCACAAATTGCTTTCAAATTTTACAATTTTCGGGCTAGGTGGTAGGAGAGCAGAAATGCTATAAGGTGTTGGAAACGAATTTTAAATTAAAATACCAATATTTTTGAATATTAAAACGCTTATCTTTTAAGCGATAATTCCTCGTTTCGTAACATAATAGCAAGTGCATTAAATAAATATTTCTCTTTAATTTACTTCGACCACCTTATTGCCCTTCTGCTCTCCTACTACCTAGCCGGAAAATAATAAAATTTGATAAAAATTTTAGTAAAATTATCTTGAAAAAGTTCGAATTACGCAATTTTGAGGGTGCGATTCTTTAGCTCTACTAGCGCCGAATATTCTTCTACAATTTGAACGCTCCAGGTCCTCTAGTTTAGAAGATATTCGACATAAAGCATAAAATTTTAAGAGTTATAAAGTTCAAATAATTTTAAAAGTCGAATATCTTCTAAACTAGAAGATCAGAAGCGCCCAAATTATACAAAGAGATTTGCTGGTAGTAGGGCTAAAGAATCGCACCCTAAAAATTGCATAATTCAGACTTTTAAAGAATATTTTTTCACAAATTGCTTTCAAATTTTACAATTTTCGGGCTAGGTGGTAGGAGAGCAGAAATGCTATAAGGTGTTGGAAACGAATTTTAAATTAAAATACCAATATTTTTGAATATTAAAACGCTTATCTTTTAAGCGATAATTCCTCGTTTCGTAACATAATAGCAAGTGCATTAAATAAATATTTCTCTTTAATTTACTTCGACCACCTTATTGCCCTTCTGCTCTCCTACTACCTAGCCGGAAAATAATAAAATTTGATAAAAATTTTAGTAAAATTATCTTGAAAAAGTTCGAATTACGCAATTTTGAGGGTGCGATTCTTTAGCTCTACTAGCGCCGAATATTCTTCTACAATTTGAACGCTCCAGGTCCTCTAGTTTAGAAGATATTCGACATAAAGCATAAAATTTTAAGAGTTATAAAGTTCAAATAATTTTAAAAGTCGAATATCTTCTAAACTAGAAGATCAGAAGCGCCCAAATTATACAAAGAGATTTGCTGGTAGTAGGGCTAAAGAATCGCACCCTAAAAATTGCGTAATTCAGACTTTTAAAGAATATTTTTTCACAAATTGCTTTCAAATTTTACAATTTTCGGGCTAGGTGGTAGGAGAGCAGAAATGCTATAAGGTGTTGGAAACGAATTTTAAATTAAAATACCAATATTTTTGAATATTAAAACGCTTATCTTTTAAGCGATAATTCCTCGTTTCGTAACATAATAGCAAGTGCATTAAATAAATATTTCTCTTTAATTTACTTCGACCACCTTATTGCCCTTCTGCTCTCCTACTACCTAGCCGGAAAATAATAAGATTTGATAAAAATTTTAGAAAAATTATCTTGAAAAAGTTCGAATTACGCAATTTTGAGGGTGCGATTCTTTAGCTCTACTAGCGCCGAATATTCTTCTACAATTTGAACGCTCCAGGTCCTCTAGTTTAGAAGATATTCGACATAAAGCATAAAATTTTAAGAGTTATAAAGTTCAAATAATTTTAAAAGTCGAATATCTTCTAAATTAGACGATCAGAAGCGCCCAAATTATACAAAGAGATTTGCTGGTAGTAGGGCTATAGAATCGCACCCTAAAAATTGCGTAATTCAGACTTTTAAAGAATATTTTTTCACAAATTGCTTTCAAATTTTACAATTTTCGGGCTAGGTAGTAGGAGAGCAGAAATGCTATAAGGTGTTGGACACGAATTTTAAATTAAAATACCAATATTTTTGAATATTAAAACGCTTATCTTTTAAGCGATAATTCCTCGTTTCGTAACATAATAGCAAGTGCATTAAATAAATATTTCTCTTTAATTTACTTCGACCACCTTATTGCCCTTCTGCTCTCCTACTACCTAGCCGGAAAATATTAAAATTTGATAAAAATTTTAGAAAAAATATCTTGAAAAAGTTCGAATTACGCAATTTTGAGGGTGCGATTCTTTAGCTCTACTAGCGCCGAATATTCTTCTACAATTTGAACGCTCCAGGTCCTCTAGTTTAGAAGATATTCGACATAAAGCATAAAATTTTAAGAGTTATAAAGTTCAAATAATTTTAAAAGTCGAATATCTTCTAAACTAGAAGATCAGAAGCGCCCAAATTATACAAAGAGATTTGCTGGTAGTAGGGCTAAAGAATCGCACCCTAAAAATTGCATAATTCAGACTTTTAAAGAATATTTTTTCACAAATTGCTTTCAAATTTTACAATTTTCGGGCTAGGTGGTAGGAGAGCAGAAATGCTATAAGGTGTTGGAAACGAATTTTAAATTAAAATACCAATATTTTTGAATATTAAAACGCTTATCTTTTAAGCGATAATTCCTCGTTTCGTAACATAATAGCAAGTGCATTAAATAAATATTTCTCTTTAATTTACTTCGACCACCTTATTGCCCTTCTGCTCTCCTACTACCTAGCCGGAAAATAATAAAATTTGATAAAAATTTTAGTAAAATTATCTTGAAAAAGTTCGAATTACGCAATTTTGAGGGTGCGATTCTTTAGCTCTACTAGCGCCGAATATTCTTCTACAATTTGAACGCTCCAGGTCCTCTAGTTTAGAAGATATTCGACATAAAGCATAAAATTTTAAGAGTTATAAAGTTCAAATAATTTTAAAAGTCGAATATCTTCTAAACTAGAAGATCAGAAGCGCCCAAATTATACAAAGAGATTTGCTGGTAGTAGGGCTAAAGAATCGCACCCTAAAAATTGCGTAATTCAGACTTTTAAAGAATATTTTTTCACAAATTGCTTTCAAATTTTACAATTTTCGGGCTAGGTGGTAGGAGAGCAGAAATGCTATAAGGTGTTGGAAACGAATTTTAAATTAAAATACCAATATTTTTGAATATTAAAACGCTTATCTTTTAAGCGATAATTCCTCGTTTCGTAACATAATAGCAAGTGCATTAAATAAATATTTCTCTTTAATTTACTTCGACCACCTTATTGCCCTTCTGCTCTCCTACTACCTAGCCGGAAAATAATAAGATTTGATAAAAATTTTAGAAAAATTATCTTGAAAAAGTTCGAATTACGCAATTTTGAGGGTGCGATTCTTTAGCTCTACTAGCGCCGAATATTCTTCTACAATTTGAACGCTCCAGGTCCTCTAGTTTAGAAGATATTCGACATAAAGCATAAAATTTTAAGAGTTATAAAGTTCAAATAATTTTAAAAGTCGAATATCTTCTAAATTAGAAGATCAGAAGCGCCCAAATTATACAAAGAGATTTGCTGGTAGTAGGGCTATAGAATCGCACCCTAAAAATTGCGTAATTCAGACTTTTAAAGAATATTTTTTCACAAATTGCTTTCAAATTTTACAATTTTCGGGCTAGGTAGTAGGAGAGCAGAAATGCTATAAGGTGTTGGACACGAATTTTAAATTAAAATACCAATATTTTTGAATATTAAAACGCTTATCTTTTAAGCGATAATTCCTCGTTTCGTAACATAATAGCAAGTGCATTAAATAAATATTTCTCTTTAATTTACTTCGACCACCTTATTGCCCTTCTGCTCTCCTACTACCTAGCCGGAAAATAATAAAATTTGATAAAAATTTTAGAAAAATTATCTTGAAAAAGTTCGAATTACGCAATTTTGAGGGTGCGATTCTTTAGCTCTACTAGCGCCGAATATTCTTCTACAATTTGAACGCTCCAGGTCCTCTAGTTTAGAAGATATTCGACATAAAGCATAAAATTTTAAGAGTTATAAAGTTCAAATAATTTTAAAAGTCGAATATCTTCTAAACTAGAAGATCAGAAGCGCCCAAATTATACAAAGAGATTTGCTGGTAGTAGGGCTAAAGAATCGCACCCTAAAAATTGCATAATTCAGACTTTTAAAGAATATTTTTTCACAAATTGCTTTCAAATTTTACAATTTTCGGGCTAGGTGGTAGGAGAGCAGAAATGCTATAAGGTGTTGGAAACGAATTTTAAATTAAAATACCAATATTTTTGAATATTAAAACGCTTATCTTTTAAGCGATAATTCCTCGTTTCGTAACATAATAGCAAGTGCATTAAATAAATATTTCTCTTTAATTTACTTCGACCACCTTATTGCCCTTCTGCTCTCCTACTACCTAGCCGGAAAATAATAAAATTTGATAAAAATTTTAGTAAAATTATCTTGAAAAAGTTCGAATTACGCAATTTTGAGGGTGCGATTCTTTAGCTCTACTAGCGCCGAATATTCTTCTACAATTTGAACGCTCCAGGTCCTCTAGTTTAGAAGATATTCGACATAAAGCATAAAATTTTAAGAGTTATAAAGTTCAAATAATTTTAAAAGTCGAATATCTTCTAAACTAGAAGATCAGAAGCGCCCAAATTATACAAAGAGATTTGCTGGTAGTAGGGCTAAAGAATCGCACCCTAAAAATTGCATAATTCAGACTTTTAAAGAATATTTTTTCACAAATTGCTTTCAAATTTTACAATTTTCGGGCTAGGTGGTAGGAGAGCAGAAATGCTATAAGGTGTTGGAAACGAATTTTAAATTAAAATACCAATATTTTTGAATATTAAAACGCTTATCTTTTAAGCGATAATTCCTCGTTTCGTAACATAATAGCAAGTGCATTAAATAAATATTTCTCTTTAATTTACTTCGACCACCTTATTGCCCTTCTGCTCTCCTACTACCTAGCCGGAAAATAATAAAATTTGATAAAAATTTTAGTAAAATTATCTTGAAAAAGTTCGAATTACGCAATTTTGAGGGTGCGATTCTTTAGCTCTACTAGCGCCGAATATTCTTCTACAATTTGAACGCTCCAGGTCCTCTAGTTTAGAAGATATTCGACATAAAGCATAAAATTTTAAGAGTTATTATAAAGTTCAAATAATTTTAAAAGTCGAATATCTTCTAAACTAGAAGATCAGAAGCGCCCAAATTTTATAAAAATAATAAGTCCGAATTACGCAATTTTGAGGGTTATTTACCCATAGGATAATACAAATAACAAACATTAATAACGTGACTTGGTAAGAAATTGGTAAATCGTATGCGCTGGTGTATGATGAGTTGCTTAAATATTAGGCGTAAATTTCCACTTGATCATAAAAACTTGCGAAATTTATAATTATACCAAGGGATTTGATGTTCTTGTGTACTGTAGTATCACAGGGGGTAACTGAATACCCGGTACAAATTTTGATGAGCCACTCCTTACACGGTCGTAAGGAAGAGTTTCCATTAACATATTAGTTCTATACAGTCGCTTTTCTCTTAATCGAGAAGCCAAAAATTGCAATGAGCCTGTTAGTGGTAAGTAAAAGTAAATATTTACTAACACAATCTTGTAAATGCTACCTGTACAGTTAATGTTGTTCGTGGGTCCTAATGAAAACTCTTCTATTCTGCTCCCCTTAGCAGAAATGACCACTTTACAAAAAAACAATGTGTAATGTAATGTCCAAATGTTATAAAACTCTTCTTAAACAATGCATTTCTACTCAGAGTAGCAGTGTGATGTCCACCACAATGCAAATCAAGAAAAACTCCTTTAGAAAAATGACAATTTTTAGTGTTTTCTTTATTATATCAATTACTATTTATAAAACCATATAATAAAACAGATATTACTAAAGAACATTGTAAAGATAAAATAATAACATTATGTTACAGGAAATTTATATATTCAAAACAAAAACTAAAAAAAATTGAAACTAATTATATGTCCATTAGGTTTATAAATACATGTTGAAATTATCACTTTACCTGATCCTAATATTATAAATGAAAGATTTACAATTTATTTACATTATAACATGCAGCAGATTACAGTTCAGTTTTTAAAATTTCGTATTAGCGAAAACTTAAAATACGGAATTAAAAATTTAGTTTCATCTACGTACATCAACTTAAGGAATGTTTTTCATATAAAACACAAGGTTTTTTTATATATGTATTAGCTCGTTTTGCAAAGGTTGGTCCAATGTGAAATTCTAAGTAGTGCACAATGTATTGCTATAAAATCTCGAGAGAAAACTAATCTACAAAAATAATTTATATATCTATGTATAATAGATGCATATACATAATAGACAAAAATAGGATATTCTAATATATTATATTATAATACATTTCTTTATTAATAAACATTTAATAAACTCTAAACTCGCAACTTCAAGTATCATGTCTCTTCGTAAGCCACTATGTCAATTTATTGCAGACCTTTCTAATCGATATCCAAAACGAACAATTTAGCAAAATACAATTTTGATACTTCAATCTAAAACGAAAGAGAAAGGCCAGTCAATTTTGAAAAAAACAAAAAAACATAAAATATAAGTAATTGCGTGATAATGTCGAGGCTAATTCCTGCCTTTTACAAAATTGTATGGACGGTAAAAATGATATCATATCAATAACTAACAACTAATATCAATCTACACATCTGCAGCCATATTTTATTGCTGAAATTAATGTACAAGATTAGAATTCGGCGAACCAATGTTGTCAATATCTCGTTGTGCTCTCGATATCTTACTTTTATCCTTAGGTGTTCCACTTTCGCCAGTTTCCATAGCGAACATCTTCATCTTTTCTTTAAACGACAATTTCTCGGGAACCGTCGTTTGTAACTTCTGTTGAGCCTGTTCGGCCAGCCTGCGAGTTCTGGGATCTCTGTATACTTCTTGGGCACCAATCACGCCAGGAGTTGCCGATAAACCTGCACTTCCGTCCGTCGGAGTCGTGGGAGATGCCAGCATTGATTCAGCTTGTCGGATAAAGCTCTGTAAAATAAAAAATTTACGAAAAAGGCGACGATTTTGTTAGCGACTTACATTGGGATCTTCCCGTACAGTCTCTTCGATCGGTAAACTCGTCGGAGGAGAAATTGCCGATGTATCGTTAAACGTAACTCTTTTAGTTCCTTCTTTATTATGTAAAGACATAATTACGTAACTCGATCCCCGTTCTGGTGGTGGCGGCGCTTCGACTTCTAGAGACTGAATCGGCGTGTTATTTACGGCACCAGGTTTCAAGATCGAAGGTGGGGTTTCTAGAATGTTGTTTATTGGCGTTGAGTTCTCTTCGTCATCATGATCGACTTCCAGCGCGCGTCTTTGGAACTCTTTTTCCAATTGTAAAACGCGCAGCTGTTCGTCTTGTTGTACAGTGCGATGAGGTAACGAGAGCAGTTCTCTTATTTGTTGTTCTTGCCACTGACGAGCTTGTTCTCTTCTTACTTCGGCTTGTCGTTCTTGTTCCTCTCTGGCCCACGGATCTCTAGCAGGTCCTTTGTTGTTTGGGTGACCCGCGTTTGAATAGAATGCCATTTTTGGCGGATCTTGCAAGCTTGCCGTGTACAACGGATGGGTCGTAGTGGGAGGCAATTCTGGAGGTTCTTCTGGCTTACGAGTAGGTTTGGGCGCTAAAGGAGGCGATTTCAAATAATTAGGCGAAGTGGGTGTGTTGGGTTGACTGGCATACTGAGGGTATTGCGAATGATAAGAATTGGTCGGACTATTTAAATTCAAGTTTTGTATATTATGCGTGTTCTGCAAATGTTGAGCGTTTTGAATAACCTGCGGATGATAGTTTTGGGGGTGCTGTTGGGGATGATGTTGAGGATAGTAGCCCGGAGGGTATTGCTGATGAGAAGGTGACAGGACTCTATTTTGACGACGTCTAACTTCTTCTCCCATTTCGACTAATTTTGCCTGTCCTCGGAGGTCTTTTCGGTCTTCGTTACTTAAACGATTGTGTGGGAACTGATGATCGTTTTGTCGTAACTGAGGTATATCTACCTTGGCACTTTCTTGAACTCGTATGTTGCCGCTACTGGCATACCTGTGGATTTCGTTCGGTTGAACGGTGTGTTGACGAAGCATGTCGTCGCTTCTTGATGTTCGCATCGTTTCGCTATTGTGGGACCTACCGTGATGTACTTGCCCATCTTGCACGCGTACGCTGTTAGGAGGAGGATAACGTACGACCTCGTCGGTGTTATTTACGAGAACTTGCCTAGGTACGTCTTCGCGCAGTAATCCACCAGTATAACGCGTATCTTGATTTCTGGCTAGCTCTTCAGATCTCGGCCCATTTAGGTGTGGTGGCACGCTCGTAGTATAATTTGGAGAGTTTTGATTCGGATAAGAATTAACTTCTCCAATTCTTTGATGATTTGGGTATTGCTGAAGTTTTTTAATATCCTCGTGCGACCTAGGATAATTGTGACCATAAGGTGGAGCTTGACCACCATACATTTGATATCCCTGGTTCGGTCCTCCATAATTCGAATTAGAATTTACCGGTAAGTTCTGCGGAGGCAAGTTTTGTGGGGGCTGATTTGGATAATGTGGGCTTTGATTAGGATGCGGTAAATTTTGAGGGTGGTGCTGATTGACGCTTGGAAATGAGCCGGAACGCGATTCTTCTAATTGCAATCTATGAATCGATGGTGGACTTTTTAAATTTGGAATGGACTGGTGTAAATTACCCCGCGATGCAACGGGACCTGAATTTTGCGGAAAATACGCAGATGCGGGGCGTTGAGAATTTGCAACAGACGATTGCAGAGAGTTCTGAGAGCTTCTCAAAGCAGATGTTCTGAAAATAATATAACAATCAAACAACACTTGTCATTTATTTCAGTGTGTTATTCGGATGTTTCCATTTCTACTTACCTATCTCCAAGTTGTTGCGGACTCGGCATTTTATTCCGATACACACTGAGATTTTGATAAAACGCAGTGTCCTGTTGAAGTAAATTATGTGTAGAACGACTTCTCAAGTTCTGTTGATTAGTAACGGGTCCGTTCTGAGGAGCACCAGGAGGACCGGTCGTGTTTATGCTGTTGTTTGACGAAGTCCGACTGTAGCCTGGGTTAAACACATCGTGGGGGCCTCCTATCCGAGATTGTTCCGAATTAGGAGATATATGATGTAACGCCGGAACCGATTTAGATGATGGTATTGTCCTTTCGGCATCTACTCGAGAAGGAAGGTCTCTCTCTGACATTCGTCTCGGTCCTGCGGAATAACAACGAATTAGGAATTGAAACTTAACATAATTTTAACATTCAAAAGTGAAAAATGGAACCGGCGTAGCTTAGAATATTGCATTAAGTTCTCGTTAGTTTTACAGTCGCAATTTCTGGCAATCATATACTCTATCTCACTAGCTTATGTCCCTAGATATCTGTATATAATATTAACTCAACGTTTGTCGCTCAGTGGGAAGTTAACTCCATTAGCATAATAGTTTTATTTTGATTTTTCGTTTGCTAAAATGCTTTGCAGAAAATCGGGGTTTTTCCAATTTCTACAAAACTTACCTTATTTGTAGTTTTCGAGAGCACTGATTAAAAATATCACTATAATGATATTTGATTATTCGGAATTTGAAAACTAGGGCGCTCTAAAAATACACATACAAAACTAGAACTTTCTTCAATTCGATAAGATACTTTTCACGAAACGCTATATTTTGATGCGACTTCGACATAATATAGAGTATGGACCAGAGACTTTAGGGACAATAACTTGTGAGACAAATAATTATACATCATAATACAATATTGCCAAGTTTTACATGTTTATATGGTGACAATTTAAAATTCGAAAGCACTAAAATGATCATCAAAGAAGTAAAAAATGTGAGTTAAATCTAAAGCGAACAGCAAAAAAAGTCATCACTAAAAAGAACATTACAAACTCAGTTTTAGTTTGTAAAATGTAACAAACCAAATCAAAATCAAAAAAACCACAAGATAAGCAATAATTGTTGCGTAAATGCAAAACAAATTGTGCAACAATTAAAATCTTACGGTCAAAATTGTTCAACTGGATATCTTTTAAAGCAACAGCTCTGGCAATAAAATCTTCTCTCTCCCGATCGATATCTATAGAACTCTGTGTCTGTCTACTTATTTGTGTCACGCTACTCGTTAGAACTGGACATGTTCGCTTTGCGTTTCTACAACATTTCTTAATAGTCTTTTGTTTATTTTTAATATCGGAACAACTTTTCCAACTCTGTGGAATGCATTTCTTATGACTAACGATCACTTTGGTCGAACGATTATAATTATTTTTTAATAAACTACCACTAGAATTTCTCGATACGATATACGAATCTGGGAACTTTTTGACTTCGTTCGTGAGGCTCGGCTTGGCCTTATTTTTTTTCCGAGGCTTAATAATTCGTTCTATGCTACCGTATCGCACTAATTGACTATTAAATGACTTAGGCAGCGCAATATCACTGTGACGTCTGCTCGTTTGGTCCATAATGAGAGGTGTGTTTTGTACGTCGTCGATTTGTTCGTTACTGCTTTTCAAAATTCCTTTCAACTCTTTAGTTTGTATATTGTTACTCTCTATACCTAAATCTATATTGGTCCCTTTAGAAGAAGGATCAAAGTTTTTATTAAAAATGCAATTCGAAAATTTACAATCGTGTAAAAAATTATCATCCCTAAATGTTTTGGACCCAAGATTTTTTTCAGAATTACTCTTCTTGATATTATTTTCGACTTTTGGTACTAAACTTGTTTCGGAAGAAAACTTCGTACTGCAATATTGTAAGTTATTTTCCTTTTTCTCTTCGAAGTTTTTAAATTCTTTAATAATTTTCAAACTAAAATTGGCGTCACTTTTAGCTTCGCATCCTTGCAAACTCCAATCGCATAATATTTTCAATACTTCCATTCTTTCGTATTCGGTCAACTTGTTACTTAAACTTTCGCTGCTTAAACTCTTAAAGTTATTATCGAACTCGCAAAAAGTTTTATTCAAGTCTGGAACGCTGAAGCTACCCAAAACGTTGCGTTTGCTGCTGTAAATTTGATCGAAATGATGTGCGAGCGATTTTGTATTTCCGTCCCTTAGATCGCCTGGCGATTTCCAATGCTTTACGGGTGTGTTCGGATCGATTTGAGTTAAATCTAGGGTGGAATCGTGTATGCCACTATTTATGCTAGACGTGGAGCTGGAGAGCTCTTGCAAAGAATTAGATAATTTACATTGACTCAATTTTCTAATTCCGACGTTTAAATAGTGTTCCGTATCCCCAAGTTTCGATTTTACGTACATCGATAAATCGGCGCTATCGATGGACGTACTTTTTTCTTGTTTAAACGCGTCTTTTCTTTCTCTAGGCGCAATTTCTTCGACATCAGTGTCGATATTTTGTTGTCTAACGAGAGGAATGGTTTGACTCTTTATAGTGACGCTTTTAGGACTCGGTTCTGAAAAATCTGTAACTTCGAGTTTGAATTCGGGAGTGCACTCTATATTAATTTGAGGTATGGTCAGTTTTTGCATTTCTGACTTATACAAACTATCGTCAGAGTTAAAAAACACGTTCTTTTTAGGTTTACATATGGGTGGAGTGAACATACGATATTTTGTCGGGCCGCGAAGTGATTCCTGCGAATCGCAAAATCTCTTGGGTTCCGAAGCTTCCCAAGCTGCGTGAAATCAAAAAATAATAGCTAGCAATATTTTTTGGAAAAGGAAAGTTAATTTTACCGCCTATTAAAAATTAAAATCGAATCGACTCACCTCTGTGTGGAGTTGGACTCGGTTGCTGTAAGAGCGTGGCAAGACCGTGATATACGGCGCCTCCTTTAGCAACTTCTAGCGTGACGACGCTCCCGGTTCGCACTAGAAAGTCTGCCGCCTTCTCTTGAGTGATTCCCAACAACGACTGACCGTCCACCGATAATAATTGATCTCCGGCCGCTAATCTACCATCACGATCCGCAGGCCCACCAGGAACTACCGACTTAATATAAATTCCCAACCTTTCTTGACCAGCACCTTTAGCGGCCACGATCGACAAACCCATACCACCGGACGTCTTGTGTAAACGAATGATTTGTACCTAAGTTACAGAGTCGATCATTAATGGTTTCGTAAGAAATAAATAAAATTTACCTCTGGTTGGGTGTTACTCAAAGCCGAAGGCGGTCTAGGAGCATTCATGTAAACTGTCCAATGCCCAGAACTAGTAGGTTGTGCGGCTAGCCGACACAAACCGGACGCTTGTAGAGGCTGCAGAAAATCGGCCAGCCCTGCAGGAACGCCTTGGACCACGTCACAACTGAATCCATCGTCCGGTAGCAATAATTGTAAGGGCGGAGCCGGATCTTCGTGCAGCCTGACTTCTCTACCTTCGGCTCGCGCTAACTCGTCCGTCATATTTTCGGCTGCTCTAGCTGTTTGTTCCAATAACGGCGTAGGTGCTACGTGCTCACCGGGTTCGGCTAAAAAGAGAATTATTTAAAAATCGCACTTACAGGAACAATTTTTCATACTAACCTTTGTATTGTGTAAGTAAAGCTCTCAATTGTAGCGAGTTTAATTTAAAACAAGTTGCCGATAAGTTGGCCAATTCTTCGGCAGTTTGTTTGGGCGTTTGTAACAAATGAGCACATTGAATTATTTTAGCCAAGTGACACTCGGCGGCCAATTCCAAACCTTGCGATTCCGCCCATGCTTGTAAATTTCTCAATCTATTAAATAATCTTGCGCCGAAACTTTTGTTACACGAATTGGGATTACTAATAATCGCCGACAGCGATTTGGCGGAAATCCAATGAAACAGTTGGGAGAATAATTGAATTGTTAAAGCTGCGTTGACTCGGCATTTTCTAAGTAAATTCATGGCATTGCTTAGAGTGTTTATTATCTCTCTAGGTTGGTCATCGATCGTTTCGGAGGTCAAGTTGCCGAGTACGGAATTGAGTTCGTCCGTTAAACATGCGACCAAGTTTCTGAAGGAATGTTGGACGGCGTCCGCGAGGGTATCTTGGGCTTGCAGCGAAAACGCACTGACGTGTCTGTCGGATTTGAGGAAATGAAGAAGTTCGCTCGCGTTGGCCAACCAAAATGCTTGCGACGTACTTTCGGTACTTCTATCTTGTACGGTGTGACGTACTAGCATGGCGGCGTGTTGTAATAATAAGGTTAATTTATGTGCTCTTTCTGTGGGTGTTAATTCTGGTCTATAATGAGTTGACGCGCGGTACCTTGCACACAAATAGAGCGTATAAGCAGGTGCTAGTCTAAACGTCGGCGTTGTCACGTCTAGATGGGTGATGACTCGTGCTAAAAATTGTTCTTGGGGATCTTCCGGAAATTCCAAAACTGCTGGGAGTATCGGATCTTGACCTCTCGGATACCTATCCATTCCACTTAATCTTTATTGAAAAAAAATATATAAATAAGACTAATCGGGAGCATAAATTATATTTTTAAATTTTAAATTAGTGCGTAAAAAAGGAATACACGAATTTGTTATCGATAAAATTTTTATGCCACTTTCTATGAGCAGAAGTTCAGGAAAGGGGTTTTGGACAAAATTCCGTGATGACGTTGCTATTTATTTAAACAAATATATTTGGAACACGGGCTTTTTCTCCTTGCAGTATTATGGGGACTGATTTTGTAGTGCCGAGCAAACCTTTTTCCTGAACAAATGGCCACCCAACCTATAAATATCAGCCATCAAAATTTTTATCACAAAAGATCTCATTTAAAATATAGATCGACTCCACTATCCAAATTCAAGGTGAAGCACTGCATTTGCTTTTTAACAATTTATAATCGAAATGAGCTGTTTATGAATTATACAATACCACTCATATTTACGTTATAGTTGAATTATTGAAGCTCATTTCAATGTACGCTGCGAAACATTACAAAATGAAATATTCACAAACTGTATTTCCATTTCTCTGCAGATATTTATGTTTCCTTACCCTAGGGAAAATTTAAACTACGCCATCCGAAATGTTTATCATGTTCGATAAAAAAACAAAATACACAAAAGTTACACTCGAGTTTCGACTTGCATTAATAATTCGGCTGTTTCAATATTTTGTTTTCAGTAAAGGAAGTTGAAGTTCTTTTGACAGTTTATTGTTACATTTCAGTACACCAGTAGTGTGGCCCAAATTATCTGTTTAATAACTGTTTTCGATTGGCAGACAAAACTTGAAGATGATTTTATTTCAAGACAAAGATATTCCGATCAGCAGTAAATAGAGTAATATCGTACACACATCCATTGAGGATACAACATCCCAAGATTTTCGTCTTCCGAACCACCAGTTCTTAAGCTACTCAAATTGAAAGACGACCTTTGACTGTGACGAGCCAAAAAGTTCTCTCGATGGATTATTGTCGTGACGAGCGGTAGAGGTTAGTCGACGCAGATATTGCCACGCCTCCCTACTGAGTTATTACTGCGTTAGTGGGGTTGAATACAAATTTAATCATCTGCGAACTCACACCGCTCGCCACCAGGAATCTGTTTTGCAGCATGAGCAGGGCCTATCACACACCAAGTGAGACACGAGCGCTGCAAGAACATTCGGCTATTCTAAATGCGCCAAAGTCGAGGATGCACAGGATGTTGTTGCAAATCAAGTTACTTACATCCTTACAAAATGCTCATTATTAGTACAAGAACTAAGGGTTCGCACAAATCGTGTTCAATTTTATCCAAAGTTCTAAAATTTGCAAGGCGTGCGCGAGCACTCAGACTCGTTTCCACCTAAGAGGTTTCGTAAATAGAGAATGCTGTCGTTATTAGTCAACTGAGAGCCCACGGGGGACCACTACATTCGCTCGAAGTATCGTGGTCATAATCAAGAATATCTTTCCAAGCCGTGGCAGTGACACGAGTACGCTATTAGACATACCACGGAATGAGGTACAAGAGTCAGGGGTTCTGCAGGATGGATTATCAGATTAATCAGCTGTAACGGAGATTTGCTTTGAGTGGATCTAATGGTGTGTAATTTTTTGTCGTGAGATTTTTGAAGGAACCGGAACCGTCGCGCCGAATTAGAAATTACGTCGTAGGCAAAATCTGTTGCAAAGACGACGTTTCGTATCTTGCAATCACGGGGGTGTTAGTAATACGTTATCTAACTATTCGGTCCTAGAACGAAGACTGCCTAGAACAGCAGGAAATATAGAAACGCAGTTAGTCTAAGCTTTGGGCCACCCTGTACTGTTTGTGTCGAGAATTCAAGAACCAAAAGTTGTATGCGACGAAACTTAAAACGATTAGAACGTCGCAAATCGATTATGCTCCTTTTACTAAAACCTACTAAAACGAATAAGATTAGAATTTGTACGAAATTAATAGAGCGAGAACACAGGAAGAGTTTCGTAACACATTCTGCTGTAAGTAACAAACTACATATTTAGATAAGCAGCAAGACACTATCAACTACTGAATTAATTTAATAACTTAAACAAGGACGGGGATAACAATTCTACAAAAAATGTTAAATAAAAATAAAAACGTCACTTTCACAAACCTATTTTCTGTCGATGACCCGAGCGATCTGTTATCTTCTCTAGCACCACTAGCGGTGGATACTGTCTCTACATTTCCTTCTATATCAAAAGTGGTTTCAAAATTTTCGCGTTGCGGTTCGGAAGGGCTTAGTGCTCGAGGTGACCTAATGCATGCAACATTTAGCGTACAACGAACGAGCAAACAAAAAGCGAGAAATGATAAACCTCACCTATCGTAAATACTAGTGCTGTCGACGAGAGAAGGATGCCTCGTTCTGTTTTCTTGAGACGGATCTAGAAATCTGTAAGTATTGCTATGGCCAAATTTAACGAGACTTCCGTGTGTTAAAATTGTAGTTTGATGAATGCGTTGTCCATTAACATATATGTGAGCATCTGCGTGGCACGGTGTTACCGACGTTAGGCCATCTGTGTTTGCTATAACTGCGTGACGCGGTTGGATGTGAGGTCCGTAAAGTTGTAACGCAATACCATTTGCCGAACCAACCTATATGAGAAATGAGAGTAATTAAAAAACAAAAACTTATTTGCGATCGTTTAGAAAAAAGTTCGAATTTAATCGAGTCCCATGATCGTAAAATTAGAGTAAGTTAATTTGTCTCACTAATTAACTAAATAAACAACATTTAATGGAATAGAAGCATTCGGTTAGTGTAATAAGAGCATACGCAGACATTATTCTATTCTAATCATCTAATTAAAATGTAATTTAGATAATCAGGCACCGAAAGTATTACTTTACGACGGCTCTTGGCTTATAAAATACAATAACGAGCGTTTTTAAGCAACTTCTTTCTCGTCCAAAAAAAGAATAATTACCTCCATAACGTCGTTGGAAAGCCTCAATGTTCTTGCGGTATCGCCGATGTGAGGTGTGGATCCATCGGGGCCCAATTCGACGAGGACCGGCGCCGAATCCACCGATCTAGGATCTCTCGAGTTACTCGTGGTACCGCCGATAGTTCCGGGTTTTTTCTTGCGCTTCCTAAGAGCGCCATCGGCTGGTCTTCTCCGTACGTGAAACATGATGGAGCCTAAAACAACGGTCTCGATTAAGAAACAAATTTAAAACGCCCGATAATTAAATACATTCACCTGCAACAAGTTCATGCCCCATTAATATCAATTGTCGCATTAATTAGCAATTGTGGCCACTTTGAGATTATTAACATTAATTAATGAAACATGTTTAAAACACGCACACGGAGAATTTGAAGTAATTTATTTTACTTCAAAAACTAAAAATTCGTAAAATGTAATTTTTAGAGGAAATTGAGCAATTTCTTAATTAAAATTGTATACGTACGAGTCAATCTCTTTTAGTAGAAACCTTTCATCAACTGTAGCTTAAAAAAATACAGGAAATAATTTAATACTTTCAATGTTAACGGTTTACGACTTGCATTTCGCCATTAAAATTTTAACTTCATAACGTCTCGACAACAATGAAGGAAGAATGACATTTACGGTAAGCGATGCATTACACATAGTTTGTAGAGAGAGTCAAGTCAGTTCGTATACTTTTCCACTTGATAGAACGATAAATTTTTGTTTGATCGAGCTCAACTATGTCGACGTAAATTGTTTAAAAGCTAAGATGATTAGAGACAGAGTAAATATTTAAAATTATTCCGGTAGAAACGACACAATTTACAAGTCAAAGGAGATAGAAAAGTTCATGATCAGGTATCGATCGATCTGCTAGTTGCTTATAAATACTTTCAATGCTACAGTTTACTCGATGGGAATAACATTACCGGATCCACTTCCGATAAGCATCGATACATTACTTACAGGGCTTTTGAAATAGTATCAAACGGAATCATCAATTATTATTCTTTCATTTCAAGTGCAGTTCCTAATGCCGTTCAACGGGGTGGCGTGCATCCGAGCTCATTTTAAAATCAAAAATAATAAAACCAACGGTAAAACAGAGCTAGTGGATATGGAGTTAAGAATTATCTTAGAGCGCGACGAAATATCGTAGCTTAAATTACCATTTCCAAATAAAATTTTAATTACATCCGAATAAACGAACGCACTCTATTAAATTAACTTACCGCAACATCAAATTTAATGTAATTTAATCCCATTACGAGCTCAAAATTAAATGAAGTAAAAACAAACTAAATACCAACATTTTGTTTCATTATTAAATTAAAAGGGTTGTGAAGAAAGTCATGGAAATTTGTTAACGGTGCTACCCCTAAGTTTCGACAAATCGGCAGAGAAAACAAAAGAAGAAAGAACTAGGTTCGAACCACTAAAAGTAGACTATTATGGTTGTTATTCGCTCTGCTCTAAGTTGGACGAACTATACTTTGCATTCCGTCTACTCTGAAACTATGGGTTTGAAGCACTAAGAAGTCGACTGTAGTCGATGGCCTTCCCTAGTTGGGCGAACTACACTTTGCATTCCGTCTACTCTGGAACTATGGGTTTGAAACACTAACCCCCGGTTCTATAAAGATTACTAATTCCGGAATTAACTAATTCAGACATAAAATTTTTAATTTAGGCATCTACCAATCAGAAAATTCCATTTCTGATAGCTGTCAAAATTTAAATTTCAAGTTATTTTGGTTATTTTTGCATATTTAACTAGTATTTACCTATTTACTAATATGGATAACGATAAAGAACAGTTCGGGGTAAAAATTTTACCCCAAAAGATGTCGAGGAACTCTCGGCGGACGCTTTATAGCACAACTGTCATTTCTATCGTCGCCATTTAATTTATTTATCGCGACGATAAATATTTAAACCTTGATTAATGCTTTATAGAACCGGGGGTAAGAAGCCTACTATAGTCGGTGCTCTTCCCTAGTTGGGCGAACTACACTTTGCACTCCGTCTACTCTGGAACTATGGCTTTGAAGTTGGGACACTAAGAAGTCGACTAAAGTCGGTGGCCTTCCCTAGTTGGGCGACCTACACTTTGCACCCCGTCTACTCTGGGACTATGGGTATGAAACACTAAGAAGCCTACTATAGTCGGTGCTCTTCCCTAGTTGGGCGAACTACACTTTGCACTCCGTCTACTCTGGAACTATGGCTTTGAAGTTGGGACACTAAGAAGTCGACTATAGTCGGTTGTAACGACCAAAATGTCGTTAGTAATTTTGTTGCGCTCTGTATATTCATTTAAATTTTATTAATCCACATAAATGTATGCATGTTATGATAGGAGATTATGTTTCCTTGAGAACGATAATTGAACGAGTCGTCGTGGAATTGATTGTTATTTATTTTCACAAGACTGAATTATAATTGTTAAAAATTTATAAGCACATAGAAAAAGATTAATAATTTTGGGAAAAGCTGTTGTGGTTTTTTTGGCTCTTTTTGTCAAAGTTTTAACAGGTAAAATTGGGAAAATTTGATTCGAAATAAGTAATTATTTCTTATATTTTTTTAGCTTTTTTTCCTTGTATTTTTTTGCTTATTTGATTATTTTGGAAGTCAATAACAATAAATTAATTATTCGATCGTATACATGTATATCTAAACTATATTTTGGAACGACATAGAAAAGGTCCATAATCGTTATAAATATTATAGTTGTCCTTTATCTTTCAATTTTGAAAAAAAAGAAGTCGTCGTCACATCGAGTGAAGGAGTATATTTAGTATCATTATTAAAATTATATACATTTTTTATTTATTCAAATTTTTATATATTTTTTTATTCATCTCATCAAGTAATTCAATTTAACAATTTGGCAATAAGTTTCAGTTTTTTTTATTTGTTGTAGCTCAAAGTAAGTGTTATTCATCTGTGGCTAGATGTGTTTTGTTTTTTAGCTCATCAAAGTATTTTTTTTGGACCTTCCTCTAAGAATCTGTCGAAGCTTGTTGATATCCGGAGTGACGTTGCATAAGGACTAAAACTAGATTGAGATATTTTCTGGTGGAAAGGATTAAGTTCGTTTGTAAGTATTTTGGTGAGTTATTGAGCGGGATACGTTTGGTTTGCGGGTGTTTAGTACTCTTTGAGGCTTGGTTTTAAAGAAAAAAAAAACCATTTTCGTACATACTGATGTATTGTTTAGATTGGTTGAATTGAATTTAAACTTGATAATCCTTTCAGTAGTTTATTTTGTTAATTTAATTGTGACAATTCTTAAGCCTTCAGCTAGATTTCATTT
Organism: Malthinus flaveolus; assembly: GCA_950108345.1. Taxonomy (NCBI): domain Eukaryota; kingdom Metazoa; phylum Arthropoda; class Insecta; order Coleoptera; family Cantharidae; genus Malthinus; species Malthinus flaveolus. The sequence continues at coordinate 35,468,793 of OX467285.1, read as the reverse complement.
TTTTATATTAATTAAATTTTTTCCTCGAAGTATTTAACAGAGTTTCAATTTATTTATTTATTCCTTCTTTTGTATTTTTCTGTAAATACTTCTGGCGCCCTGTAGCAGCAATTTTGAAGGGAAGAACCCATAGACTTTCGCAACGAACTGATTAAAGCTAGCCGTCCTTTTATAAAAGAAAGGACTTTTAGGGTAACCTTTGTGGGGTTTACATTAAACCGTGGCACGGTGGCCTTCCCTAGTTGAGCGAACTACACTTTGCATTCCGTCTACTCTGGAACTATGGGTTTGAAGTTGGGACACTAAGAAGTCGACTATAGTCGGTGGCCTTCCCTAGTTGGGCGGCCTACACTTTGCACCCCGTCTACTCTGGGACTATGGGTATGAAACACTAAGAAGCCTACTATAGTCGGTGCTCTTCCCTAGTTGGGCGAACTACACTTTGCACTCCGTCTACTCTGGAACTATGGCTTTGAAGTTGGGACACTAAGAAGTCGACTATAGTCGGTGGCCTTCCCTAGTTGAGCGAACTACACTTTGCATTCCGTCTACTCTGGAACTATGGGTTTGAAGTTGGGACACTAAGAAGTCGACTATAGTCGGTGGCCTTCCCTAGTTGAGCGAACTACACTTTGCATTCCGTCTACTCTGGAACTATGGGTTTGAAGTTGGGACACTAAGAAGTCGACTATAGTCGGTGGCCTTCCCTAGTTGGGCGGCCTACACTTTGCACCCCGTCTACTCTGGGACTATGGGTATGAAACACTAAGAAGCCTACTATAGTCGGTGCTCTTCCCTAGTTGGGCGAACTACACTTTGCACTCCGTCTACTCTGGAACTATGGCTTTGAAGTTGGGACACTAAGAAGTCGACTATAGTCGGTGGCCTTCCCTAGTTGAGCGAACTACACTTTGCATTCCGTCTACTCTGGAACTATGGGTTTGAAGTTGGGACACTAAGAAGTCGACTATAGTCGGTGGCCTTCCCTAGTTGGGCGGCCTACACTTTGCACCCCGTCTACTCTGGGACTATGGGTATGAAACACTAAGAAGCCTACTATAGTCGGTGCTCTTCCCTAGTTGGGCGAACTACACTTTGCACTCCGTCTACTCTGGAACTATGGCTTTGAAGTTGGGACACTAAGAAGTCGACTATAGTCGGTGGCCTTCCCTAGTTGAGCGAACTACACTTTGCATTCCGTCTACTCTGGAACTATGGGTTTGAAGTTGGGGCACTAAGAAGTCGACTATAGTCGGTGGCCTTCCCTAGTTGAGCGAACTAAATTTTGCACTCCGTCTACTCTGGATCTATGGGTTTGAAACACTAAGAAGTCGACTATGATCGTGGCTTTCCCTAGTTGGGAAAGCTTTGCACCCCGTCTACTCTGGAACTATGTGTTTGAAACACTTAGAAGTCGACTATAATCGGTGGCCTTCCCTAGTTGGACGAATTACACTTTGCACTCCGTCTACTGTGGAACTATGGGTTTGAAGTTGGGACACTAAGAAGTCGACTATAGTCTGTGGCCTTTCCTAGTTGGACGAACTACACGTTGCATTCCGTCTACTCTGGAACTATGGGTTTTAAACACTAAGAAGTCGACTAGAGTCGCTGGCCTTCCCAAGTTGGGCGAACTACACTTTCCACCCCGTCTACTCTGGAGCTATGGATTTGAAGTTGGAACACTAAGAAGCCGACTATAGTCAGTGCTCTTCCCTAGTTGGGTGAACTATACTTTGCATTCCTCTAGTCGGGAACATTAAACAGACCAGTAGAAAAGCGCGAAGAAACCAGAACAGAAAAAATGATGTTATTCTGGCATAATTCAGAACGTCTGGCTTTGATTGATTTCAGAAATACATAAATTGCTGTTATGTACGAAAACACTGATAATAATCAGCGAAAAAGTGACCACATCCAAAAATAAAAGAACAAGCATTTTCGAGATAATTAAACGAAAAAAACTCCAGCGCATATCTATAAAATAATTAAACTATATTTAGAATAAATTTAATAATTTTTTAATATCTTTTGAATAAGGTTATTTGCATGTTAAATAGAAATATAGAAACTCGAAAACGTCAAAAGTGGAGTACGAAATTAAATCAATTGAATAATAATGGTGTAATTTGACGCAGTTGCTACTTTATAAGTAAAACTTTCTGTATATTTTAAACAAATTTACTTTTCGACGATCGATTGGAAACGTTTTTAAAACTTGATTTTCATTATTTTCCTTTAATAATAAAATATCGCTTCAACAAAATTTTCTTACTTGGACAGGGGGCCAGTTCCACCTAACTCGAGAATTTTTTTGACTGAGCATAGCGGATAATAGGGTCTTTTCAAATCGGAAAAATTTAACGCGTTTTCATCCAAAGAACTGTGGGGAAAAAACTGCAGAAAGAGAAGCTTATCCCTGCTACCGTACCCACGCGATCGAATATCAAACCACGGTAAACTTTGGATTTGGAGATGGTATACGTATAGTAGGTATAAGAAAATGAACTTACATCATAAGTCACCAGCCAGGCACCACAAATTAGAGCCGGCTCACGCTGTGCTGGGTTTATATTGTAAGTCCATTCCACAAATCCAACAGCTGATGTTTGTTTGTCGCACAGCCTTTCATGGTTGATGTTTGGAAATTTTGTTAAAATTAAAGTTTCTCCACCAAAATGATCGATTTTTTATTATTTTTAAGAAGCTCGATGCTTATCTATGTATCTGTTACGTTAGGTTAGGTAAGGATTTTCTAATTTTTAAATTATATTTTGGATATAACAACTTGCTATTGCTATTGCTAAACATACACCTACATTCACAACAAACTTCCTATATCATTTCGCCGATTGGATCAAAATGCAAGTTTTGATATTTACGGTCATTTTAAGGTGCCCATACGTCTTCACACCTTCCTTGCAAGCCATATTAATAAATTAAATATTTTAATTCCAAAACTTGGAGAGATCCAAAAAAATATTTAAGAACTAAGGAACTGCGAAAGAGAGATAGTAAAAGAGTGTGAAAGAGAAGAGAGAAAGATGAGGAGAAAATAGATAAAAAGATTAGAAAAAATAGAAGCAAAATAGATATTGAGGGGAGGAGGTAAACGAGATGGAATGAGTGGAGAGGTGGAAAAGAAAAAAAAGACAAAGCTTATCGACTGTGCCACTATACTCAGGCATCCTGTGGCCCCATGTTCCAGACTACTTGAGCCATTTCGTAAGGTCAGCAAATGTCATATATTTGGCACCGACGCTCTATCGTCTTCAAAAATAGACAGAGCAGGCTTTTCTACCGTGATTGTATGATGGAACTGATGTGCGGATAAGAACGAAAATACGAGATCGAATCGGTAGAAGTTATCAGGGTGGTTTTATGTATATATTATGTAGATTCAATTGAACTTTCTGATGAACATATTTCCCTGAAACTTCATATAAATGAGAGAATGTGAATCCTTTGAGTTTGTTATCGATTTATATGAAAATAATATTATAAATTCGTTTCCCAATATTGCAATTGTGTTACGAATTTTTTATTGACATTGCTAGTGTCTGATAGTATCAGGTGAGAGTTATTTTTCGAAATTATGGAGAAACTGCTGGAGGCGGGTGGAGAGCAGACCTGGATTTATCATTAGACTAATCATTTCTGAACTTAATTTTAGGTCGTTTGGCTTTAAACAATCCCAAGTTTACGCCTGGAGAGAGTGCGAGGCTATTTCTTTTCCAATTTTTAGCCTAGGGCCCTCTCAAAGATAAATCCAGACGCGGCGGAGAGGGATTTTTTAAATCTGCACGTAGGCGGCCATATTCCTAGAAACAGACCTGGAACTTACTCTGGAATTATTTACAGAAAAGCCTTAGGAGAGAAAGTCAGACAGACATTGTCTAAAGAACATATATTGAACACATTGAATAATTGCCTGAACTTTTTTTTACAGAACATTATTACTGGGATATTTTAGAGCCCACGCACGATTGTTTTTGTTATGAATATTCTTCATTTTAATCAAATTTGCGTCTTTCATAATAAGCGACTTTATAATACCTACCTACGTTGAAATCAAATTACAAAAGTGGTTAGTGCATGTAGCATGCAAATTAATAAACACAAGTGCAGTAGCAGTAGAACTTTCCTAACAGCTCTAAAACAAATCTACTAGAATTTATATAATATTTATAATGTGCATGCCTAATGTATTATTATAATTATTCAATCACGTTTGACTGTCTGAAGCCTGAACTAGCCACTTTTAATTATTAAAGCTGATCCGATAAAGAAACTCTAATTAAAGTTTAAAAATTAAAGATGCAACATCACGCAATTCATTAGTTAATCGAATTGTTAATAAAAAGAACGGAGTTTTGAAGTGGGCTTTGTATATTAGAGTAATCTAAGCTATCTGAGCATCTATTCCAAATTTGTATTTTTCATAAGTGGCACAGGTGGTTATTAAAAAATAGTTCGCTTAATTATAAAATCAATTCAAATGTAACATAAAAAGAAGGATTCGGAGAAAGAAACGAAAGTAATTGAATTATCACCGCCTACTAGCTGGGCTACTGCTTATATCTAACGAAAAATAATAAATCGATTTTGGACCTTTTTTGAACTATTTTTATTACAAAGTTCCAAACGTAATTAAAAGTTCAATAATCAATGGCCTAGAAAGTTAGAAAAAGAGAAATTAGAAAAGCTACAAGCTACAAAACAAGTAGTAAGGAACCGCCTATTATTATGAATAGGATACTATAAATGATCCATTTGTTATTCTATGCTTCACGTGAAATCTAATTTTAAATATTCCAAATTTATGTAAGGTCAATTATTGAGAGCAACGAGCTCAATCGAGAAGGATTACAAGTACATATAGGTAGTCTACAATACGATTCAAATAGTACCCTTTACAAGTTTTTACGAGGAAGTAAAGTGGCATTTACACACTTACAAAAGAATGGAGGGGTAGAAAAAGTAAGGTTGAAAAAGTGTTATAAGTACAATCAATTTCTTGTATTCAAACACTCGATGTCTTCCTCATTTTTGCCAATATCTTGCCGTTTCGTTCTCGTGTCGTTTAAAATTCACACTTAAATTACTTTTCGGAGAATGTAAGCGTTCGGAAGTTTTGTCACAACTGTTTTGGAAATGCGTAAGTTGCGGTTTTTGAATGGGACAATTATGGCCCGTTACAACATACTAATAGAGGTTTCTTGTGTGATACCAAATATTCCATAATCCATTTACAAATAACTGGTAGAAATACAATGTTTACTAAGTACATTTTCCTCTATTAAAATATCACATTAATCCGCATTGGTTTCATTGGAAAAAACTGGCTTGGATGCTTTCCAAACACAGATTAGTTAAATTAATACAAACAATTATTTAACTTTTGCTACACCCGAGGGCCTCAATGAAAACATTTTTTAGTGGTCACAGCTGTCGAGTCAAAATGCAAAAATAAATCTAAAACGACTTCCTGAATTCAAAAAAGTAAAAACCGACAGAGGTACAAATATTTTCTATAAAATGTATAAAATTCAAAACTGTTCATTATTATTTATCCTCGTGAAATTTCAATTTGATATCTCAAAAGATAAAAAAGTTGTAGGGGTGGTTCTGAATTGGTTTACAGCGGTATAAAACAGAAATTGCGAGCAACGAGCGTTTTAGAATTTATTCAATATTTTCATCATTTACGAAGAAATGTAAATTTTCAAACGGATATCTAGATCAAAGATGACGAAAAAGAAAAGCTTTCTCAAGTAATAAAATCTCGACGAGTCCTTCTGCTTTAAAACTAAACGACTTCAATTAAAAAAGATTAATTAATTTAAAAAACAAAAGAGAAAAAAGAGCGTGCCTATGGAAACGGCGGAACAGAAATTTTATTAAATCGAGTTTTTCATTTTTACCCATTGAGTTAGTCAAAATCTCGAGACATTTAGTGCCCGGAAAAAACTTGGCAGCTCTTTTAGTTTACAACAATTAATTTTATTTAGTCGCATTCTCATAATTATGTGCCAATTGTTATTTGAAAAGCACACAAATTATTTGAGGTCGCACAGAAAAAGACAACAAATAGTACGCAATAAAACTAAAGAGGTTAAAGAACAAACCACTGTTGATATAAATTAATAAAACACCAACTTATTAAAAATTAACGCTGTAAGAGGTAGAACGGAAATTATAAATAAATAATTACAACTCGATGAAAAACGTTAATAGGTACAACAGTATATCGGAAGAGTTTTTGAAATGCGTCGTTTTGGGTGTAATACCATCTACGCAGCACGTCGAAATAGAAGCTTTTCGATACAATTTCAGACGCTTTCCACTCATTATTTCCGGCTGTGTGAACGAAGTATAAAAAAAACATCATTTCCAAGCTTATTTTCGCAGCAATTCTATTAGATTATTTGAACAATAGAGAAGACAACAATAAACACGTCTTGATATTGCGAAACAAACGCGACCTACATACATGCATTATTAGTAAAAATAAACGAAATTGAAAATGTAAAAATGCTCTTAATGTGGAAAATTATTAAAATAACGAACAATAAAACGAAAAAGTAATTTGGAGAAAATTAAAAAGCATAAATAAGTTATAGTAGTTGAGAAGTAAAATTTTTATTTTTTGAAATTATTGTTTCGCCCCAATTTTTTTCGAACAGCTCGCGAATTACACCACGCAAACTTCGAATCGAACATTATAGGTACAAAGGTATAGTAATTTCGCTAGGTAAAGTTCTTGGTGACTTACGCCACCAGCAGAGAGGCTACAATAGTGAATAGATGCCTCCCTTGGAGAAGTTAAGTAGGTAGGTAATTGTTGAAATCTGTTTCGAGCTTTTAAGGATTTTAATATTCACCTGCCTGACACCCCCAGATGTTGTCTTTTTAAATACAATCACATTTTATATTCAAATACAAGTTTTGTTGAAAAAAATTAAATTTGGTTGAGACCCGAACTTTCAATGCAGGTATACGCAGATTTCAACAATTACCTACCTATTTGACTTCTCTAAAAGAGGCCCCTATTCACTATTGTAACCTCTTTGCTGGTGGCGTAAGTCACCGAGAACTTTACCTAGCGAAATTACTGTACGGGATCATGTTTCGGGGGCTGTAAAAATTTTTTTAAAAATATCGTTCCACATCGAATTAAAAAATTTGTACGTCGTGTAATGGCAAGTGTGCGTGATAAGGGCAACTTAAACGACGATTTTCCACTAATTACATGCTTGTACTCGCAACTGCAATGCAGTTATTTTAAGATAAGAACAGAAACTCGATATAATGGACGATTATCCACAAATCTATTTCAATTTTGCACGTCTTTTCGCCTTGGAGCAGTTATCCATCTAGCGCAATTTACGTGATTTTGCTATCTAACCGCTGAAAGATTAATGAGGTTACAGGAAAAGATTTTCGCTTTGCCAATAATACCGAGAGGCCGAGAGATCGGAGTTTCGAAAAATACAAGAATTGTTTATAATACGCCAGCTTGTGTTTTAGACGAAATAAACTTTTTTTAAGAATTAAAAAGTGCATCAGATGTATATTTTCAGCCTAAACTACTGCGACCATTTTCATGAAAAAAATGTCAACTTTAATAGTGATAGCCACCGAGTTGATCGACTTTCAAATAAATATTATTAGTTGAAAATATTTAGGGTGTTAATTTTCTGTTATCTACTTTCATTACTAATATAAATATTACAAAAGAAAAACCAATTTCGTAATGAGCTCTACATTATCGCACTTACTAATGCTGTAATAGATTTAGACACGAAAATTACAAAATTGATGAAACTTATAGCGTTTTCGATTGGAGCCGCCCACAAGTGCTGCACTAGTAAGCATATTTTAGACGTGTTTGAGTGATAAAAACAGTTGAACTGTACGAATTTTGCGTGTTAGTACGCGAGTAAACTGGAAAATTGCACTCGGTGTGTACTTTTTGCATCAATTGCACTGATCGAGTCATTATCGAGTGAACGTAACTTGCCCGGTGTAGTAGTAGTCTACCATTAAATTAAAAATATATTTTTGTCAACATATTACTATTCTCAAAACAACCGAACAATTGACAATTGATTAAAATTGTCACAGTTAATTAAATGTCCATAACTCAACATTTTCATTTCTTTTCTTGCTTATTTTGTGAAACTAGATCGTTTTGCTAATTTGGAATTTTTAGTCCCAGCCAGCGAAAACCAAAATTGGGCTTTACACCTTTAAAAAAATCTTATAGTTTCGAACATACTCATTTGATTATGTCTAGTGATTTTAGTGATGAATAATCTAAAAGTCCTGATGAATCAGAGGTGAGCTTTAGCGGTAGCGATCGAAGACATGTCGCTTTTTTCGGCTTTTCGTTAATATCTCGAAAACTATGAGTTGGAGCTGAAACGTGATCCCATACAAAATTAAAGCTGATAAAATTTGCTACAAATTATGTGCATGCATGTTTTTTGTATTCCTAAAGTCTATTCCAATTATAAGGCGATAAAAATTGCTGTTTTTGCTAAAATCGCCAATGCAACAGCGCTAACGTGGTTTTGGTAAAAAACACCAATTTTCGAAGTCTTATAACTGGACACACTTTAAGAATACAAAAACATGCACAGACATAATTTGTAGCAAATTTTAGCAGATTTAATTTTGTATAGAAGCACGTTTCAGCTCCAACCCATAGTTTTCGAGATATTAACGAAAAACCCAGACAAGTGACACATCATCGGCCACACTGTCGCTAAAGCTCACCTTTGATTTATCAGAACTTTTAGATATTCATCACTAGACACCTGCTAGTCCAGTTAAATAGGAATTTTAATGGTAGATAGGGGGTGCTAGTAGGACACTCCAGCCAAGTTTCCCTTCTCGGATTTAGCAAGGGGTGCTAGCCATCTTTAATTTAATTTAACATGAGATGAAGACATGTATCTCGGTAAATATTGGTTGTGCGCGAAAAATTACTAGTATAACAAAAAATGTGAAGAAGGATATATCCAACAACTTTTGTTTGGAGCTTGTTTTGTAATTTCTTATTGTTCAAAAGTTATAAATTTTCAAAAATGACACTTTTGGGGGTGGAAACGATTTTTTCGATTTTACAACAAAACAGTCAATCAGGGGCGCAAAATGGTTATAACATAAGTTGTAGCTTTTGAGTTTCCCTACAATATACACTTTTCAAAAAAAATTTTAGTAATTTTTGAAAACAACTTTTCAATACGAAATTCCAAAAAAGTTACAAAAAAAGTTGTCGGATATGCCCTCCTTAACAAATCCTGTAATAGTAATTTTTCTCGTAGAACCTATATTTATCGAGATACATGATTTCATCCCTTAAATTCAAGATAGCGGCTACACCTTGCGGAATCCAAGAGTTAACGGCACCCCCTTCACCAAACTTATAATTCGCGTAATTTTAGTCCTGTTTTTTCGCTTATTTCACTAAATCTATTGAATATTTTTGAAGTTGAAGACCTTAGTTGACTGGACTATTTCCTTCAAGTGTGGTAATACGAAAGATTACGAAAAGCACTTCTGCAAAAAATGATTTTTAATCCTGTGTAAAACCATTTTACAAACAGTTTCCCTCATTTTTGTGAAGTGGTTGTAGAAATTACAAAAACTAAAAAATACTGATTTATGTTGTACGAAGTGTCTTCTAAAATAATCAGAAGAGTATTCCGAACTAATTCATTTTGAATAGTAAAGTCATATTACTGTAGACTCAAGTTAGTCCTTGACGAAAAGCGTTTCACGCGTTTTCCAACAGCTTCAGGTTCACATTACAGATCTAAAAGTCCTAACGAAACACGTCAATTGTTAAGTTTCCGAAGTTCTGTAATTAAATATTTTTAACAGCGAACTTGTTTCTTTTAAAAGCCTTTTAGAAGTCATAAGACTTCCCTTTGTTCGCTCTGTGTGCCTGTTAAATATTTAATTTATTAAAACCCTCTCACATTAATTCTTATACGTGAAAAGGTTTCGGTCGCGAGTTTGATCAATTTTGGAAGGAGTCAAAGTTAGCAATAGCGCCAGCCATCTTGAAAATTCCATAGCGTGGCATCTACAGAGTGTTAAAATCTCAAAAGCCACGCTCGCTTGTTAATTTTTTTAAATTTTTATACACTCGGAATTCAAAAGACCATCAATATGTACGGAATGAATTCAAAGTAGAAATTTATATTTTTAAAATGGCAAAACCGATAATATGGCGACGCAATGAGAGGCATGTTCTCTTTCCGCAAAAATTGAAACTGCGAGCTTTTTGAGTTGACGATTACCTGTCGTAAGATAAAATTATAAACTCAAAATGGCGACGTTGATTGACTTTAAGGTCATTTTAGTGGCTATTAGTTAAGAAGTGGTGATTATAAAGTCAAAATGGCGGAGCCCACCATTCCAAGTTTTCGCAAATTCTACTACACAAAATGTGAGTTCTTTATTGAAAGTAAAATGATGAGTGACGAGCATTAAATTGTGCTACGAAATACCCAAACTTTTACTATTCTTTCCTACAATGTCAATATCACTCACATTCAACTTGGTGCGATTTCATTTATAAAAATGTAAAACTACAGAATTGAAATGTAGGTTAAATCCGTATTATCTCTTTATACTACATAGAAACTGCTTGTTTTATTTGTAGCGCAACAGAATACAAAATTAAAATAATAGATACGTATAAGATATGAGATGTTTTATATAACAATACACTATAGAAAACAAAACAAATTGACAGACAGAAACGCCGTAAAAAGTAAAGTGAAAGTAAATCCCTCGATAAAGCCCCACCTTTTATCTAGCCCTAAATTTTAAAAATTTGAATGATGCACGTTTTACCAAAAATCCTTTTGATACGAAAGTTACAATTTAAATAACCACACGTAGTTTAAATTACAATTTAAGCCCTTTCATCTGAGCAATCAAAAATTTTGACTCCTCGCCAACTTTAGAGCTCACAAAATTTTTAGTTTTATCACACAATACATTGTTTATACCCGATGCTTTAGCTCATAAATAGATTTTATAACCGCAGTTTTAAAGCTTTGAAAATCCACAATTTTAGCTCTCTTTGCGATGTGCGTTCATTTTAACGGCGATTCTAATTTAGCGCTGACATTTTGTCACTTTGTCATTACGCTAAACTAACCGTGAGAAGTTGAAAACAAAATTAAAGGACGAAATTTAAATGCGCAGTGCGTGGGAAGAGACGCCGCCGATAGTAATATTTTTATTTGAAAATTTTGCGACTTTGTAACGAGAAGGGCTCGATAACGATAATAATAAAAGGCGTCGTTAATCTGCACAAAAGTTCATTGCATAATACGCAGATACGCACTTTGAATAAAAGGGCCGAATTAAAGTTTACGATCGATTTGTATTTAAACTTGATCGGCTTAATTAACGAACGCTTTTTGTGCGAAAATGGGTATTTACATACCGTAATTCATGAAGCAATTACGGTATCGAAAAACGTTTTTCGTAGTACATCAGTATAAAGAGCTTATCACGAATTGTTGCAGGAGTTTTCAATCTTAAGCTACATAAGACACAAACAAATCAAATACAGAGGTCGGCAAAACATTTTACCTATTCTCGAGTCCATTCCTACCGTTTCCTAACGTTTAGCGTTAAAAGATTGCTTTGGAGTATTAAATCCGTCGACAAATCGGCTAGAAAAGTGTCGATAAACGACTATTATTGTAATATGGACACATGGAAAATGGACACCCCTTTCACTAATACGTAAAAAAGAACCTCTAACCTATTCAAAGTACAATTACACGTCCAACTTGACTATCGATTACCCTTAAATGTTCGTAAATAATTACGTAATTTATATAATTGTTTGTACGAATGGAGTCGATTACTGACTTAAACTAAATAATCAAATGTTTTACCAATAGCAAATTACTTTTTTTAGCAAGGGCGAATAAATATTATTACGAGCAATACTACAACAATTTCAATAAATTCAACGAAAGAGCTGGGTCAATTGAATTATAAATAATGTGATGTTCGAACATTTGTAATTGAGAAAAATTGATTAAGCGTAATAACGCTTAACGCCTATACGGTTGTAAAATTAATGATAAATTATTTCTAAACGGGATTAAATTGCGCTACAGTCACAAGGGTACGGCATGGAATTTTTGAGATTGAAAGGTATCAGCGGGCTCGTGTCGTACTTGGATAAGCCTTATTGTTTTCGTTGTTGTTTTCCTCTTGGATCGAAGATCAAAATATTAAGTTCTCAAGAGAAAAGCTAAGAATTCGTTTAATCGCTTATGTGGCACTATACATACAGTGTGTCCAAAAGGTATGGAACATAGGTGTACTATTATACAGGCCAGTAAATATCCACTTTTTACAAAAAAGTTTCAAATAGAAGTTGTTTATCAAGTAGTTATCTACCACCTTACAGTCATAAACTCGATTTTTTGTTAAAAACAAAAGCACAGCGAATAACACTTCAAGATTTTTAAATGGCAAGGTATATCGTTATTATACTCATTCGATAGAGACCTCTTTTCTCTTTTCAGTCGTGTAAAACTTTAGTGCCCTCACATAAGAAAATTTTCGTAAAAAACAAAGTTTCTCAAACTTTTTTTTTTCACGAACATTTTCTTATGTTAGGCACTAAAGTTTTACATAGCCTAAAAGAGTAAAAAGCTTCTATCGAATGAGTATAATAACGACATACCTTGCCATTTGAAAATTCCCAAGTGTTATTCGCTGATGTTCTTTTGTTTTTAACAAAAAATAGAGTTTATGGCCGTAAGGTGGTAGATAACTACTTGATAAATAACTTTTATTTAAAATTTTTTTGTAAAAAGTGTAAAGGCTTTAGTTAAGCTCTAGAACACATCACGGTGTAAATTTGTGGGTTTCCTCAGGGAACACACTTAGTACGTCGCTTAGCTTGAACGACTATAACTTAAAAATGACACTTTTTGATGGAGTATTTTAAAAGTTGGAAATTTACCACCCCGTAATGCTCGCGATCGCTCATGCAGAATTTCAGTTTCGTCACCCACACACATGCGTCACACAACAAAAAATAACACTTAACTGAACAGAAAAAACTAAAATATTCTCCACTGCCTTAAGAGTATACAGTTATTCGTAAATTACTATATTTTTAAATTTATTCGGGACCCCTAATTCTAAAATAGTCGCGCTGCAAGTTAAGTTATTCCATTACGGCGAAATTTACATGCATAAATTACAAATTGTAGGTCAGTCTAAAGCGAATTTTTGTATGAAAATTTCCAATTTAGTTTTCCGACATGTTTCGCAATAAACTGGCATTCCAATAATTAAGAAAATTATAATATAAATGAATCTTTTTCAGAAGTTAGTTGGATATACGTAAAATGTAACAAAAGACGCTTTTCGTATATATACGAAGCGAAAAAATGTAAGGAAATGAAAGTTAAAAGGATTTACGTAAAGCTTTTCAAATTGTGAAAAATTTTGTTACGAACAATTCGCTACAATGTATTATACATACTATGGGTGTGTTGGAAGCTATTGGTCGATAAAGTGACAGTTCATAAAGTTTAATTACTAAGTGCTCATAATTATAGTCAAACCAACCTCTTTAGATACATAAAACGTGACTAACAACTACGGACTAATTACAAAAATTTTGAAAAACGCGCGACGTATAGTAAAATCGTTAAGTAATTGCAAGTCGACTTTTGGACTTTTCAGCTTAAGGCAGTTAAGAAAGTGCTATAAATTAAAAAAGTAATTTCAGATTGTTTTTCGTAATAAAATTTTAACAAAAGCATTACAGGCACACACAAAGAAGGGTTTGCTAGTTTTATTTGTCCCTTTTCAATCTGCTTGTCGTAGCTAAGTCGTAGAGTCCTTGCCAAATAGTTTGAAATGGAGTATACACAGGATGCATTTTAAAACTGAAGTACAGGGATCTCGCTTATCATAAGAAATAGAGACTTGGTTAATGGGACAAAAATGGTCCCTGGCCTATGCCTAAATAAAATCAAAAAACAAAATTTACCCCCTCCATAACGTTTCCGAAATATAGCGGAAAATAACAAAATTGGCGTCTCAATTTTTGGCTATAAAATTGTTATTTGGAAAAATATCCAAAAACTGAAAACACTTTCTAAAGGGAACTTTTTCTGTTCTTTCAGATGATCCCAATAAATTCTCATTATCATTCTTAGTAAATTGTACCTATGTCGATACCAACTTTTTAAAAATACACCCTGTATAACACAATATATTTTCTAACACTCTTTCTTAAAGAACTTCCAACTGTGTTAAACAATAAAGTCGATTTCCAATTAATAGCTGTGAATCTACTATAGGTACCTACTTACGCCAAATTTTGGAGCGACAAATTTCACAGGTCAGTTGTATTGTTTGAAAATTAAGAAAAAGTACAATGGTAGTATTAATAAAGCAATTATTACGATGCCAAATTACAAAAAGGTAATTAAACTCTCATAATCAAAATAATTTGTTTTCGAGCAAATCGCTTACTCGGAGTAGGAAAAAAATCGAGGAAGTCGACTGTTATGATTGTAAAAAAACTCGAGTGTTAAATTGTGAAGTACCAACGACCCATTAAAGAACGAAACCGACGTTTTTCTATTAGTTAGTCACGAAAGCTTGAAGCTCTCCCATAACTACTAGCCATGAGCTTCTTCTATTTTATGTCTTATGGCAAACCAAGAAGTATAAAGTGGTAATTTAAAGTAAATTGTATATATTTAAGATTAATTTCAAAATTTCAATTAAATATAAATGAAGTTATTTCAACTTTAATAACCGAGCCTATTGTTTTAGTTCGGAACAAACTTCAAGAACTATACTACAAGAAATTTTAATTTAAAATAATTTTGAAGTTTACAAAACCTAGAACAATAAAAACCAGAATACATCATCAAGTACATAAAAGAGAAGGTAATCAGTGGTATAAAAAAGTAAACAACGTACCTAAAAGCACTTCACATTTCGCGCCTCGCATTCGAGGACTCTTAAAAGATCTAAAGCCCAACATTTCGAGTGAAGTTAAAAATTACAAAAATGTGTTTGAAAAAAAATAATAAAATAAAAAGCTCGAGCGCGTCTAAAACTATAAAAGGCACTACCCTAAAAAACACGACGAGCGCGTCGCGACGCTACTAGTTATAGACTAATCAAGTTGAGGTGGAAACTTCAAACCGTTATAGTTCGGAAAATGATTAAGGTTGGTTCAATCTAATCCGCAGGTGCAGTACTCTAAAAGGGTTTAACATACTAACTATCGATCTTTTTTAACTTGTTACAATAATAAAAAGTCAAGACTAATCGAACTTGTGCGCTCAAAAAATTCCGAGCGGATTTAAATTATTCGGGCATTAAAAGATCAACGCGTTTATCAATCAAAGCGAACGAGACGCAACAACAGTATTTTTTTCATTACTTATGTGGAAAAATCGACGCCTACTTATGATGTTCTTTCTTAATTCGAAATATCGCGTCGTCATGGTTACGATAAGTTTAACCGTTTCAGACAATTATCGTGGACAAACACGGGCAGACGAACAGTTTTCAATTATTGAGCTCATGCTCAATAATAAGGATAAACTTCTTCGCGATCTTACGTAATGGAAATCTTTAAGATTTGAGACAACTCAGTTGTTTCTTATTAAAATGACGGAAATTAGGAATGGAAATGCAAGTTCAAACTTCCTGCCAGACGACGATTTATAGAAATTAAAACGGATGGGATATCGAGATCGAAAATAAATCTAAATTTAAGACTTACGCCCACTCGTTAATAATAATCAAGGTTTTTGAGATAACATTAACAATTTCGAACAAAAAAAGAGTCGACTAATTTGACGATAACATACAACGAGCATTAATTAATTAATTAATTTTCCAAGTTCAAAAGTTAAATGGTGAGTTTGGAACGAAGTGCGGTTTCCTGATTGTAATAATAATTGTGTTTGTTGTGTGGTTTACACAAATTAATGATCGAAGCAACTGCCGTAATGCTGGGTCTACTTTATTTTTAATAAAGAAAAGCAGGAAACAACGACAATTGATCCCCGTTATGTACCGTTCGACTCGAAGACGAATTACCATTTTATCAAAATGCATTCATAAAGAATATCGGCAAGTCGGGCTTTGAATGTGGTGGATATGCAGAATTCCCACGCGCCGATGCATATTTTGTACAATTAGCATGCTAATGAAGTAATGAAGTTTATATAATAATAGATAGGAATGATAATCTTCATTAAATTGAACGCATTTTTGATATCTAATATTGCGATCCAATTTGGAGAGGAAAATCGAAAGCGTTCCAGCGTCTCGAACAATCTTTTATTCTTCTTATAAATTGTGTCTCCATATAATACATATACGAGTAAGAAGTAAGAAGCGAGCATTTCCTTTGTTTCGTAAAGGCTTTCAGAAACGCAATTCGAACCCAATAGTTCGCTCTTACATTTTTTTTTTGTTTTTTTACGACTCGAAGTTTCAAAGCTAAATTCAACATTTCCCGAGACGTGGGTAAAATAAAAGACCACCTATGAATTATTACAATGTATCGAAATTACTGTAAATCGCCGCAACTAATTGATGATTACTGATTACCTGCAATACCTACGTTAAATTCGACGAAACATGCATGTTTTTTCTAATTTTATTCGAAAACTTACGAGGCATGATAGAAAAGTTTTGAACAACCAAAGGAATATTACGAATATTGCCCTTCAAAACAAGATCTTCTGCCATCAAACTGTTCGACTTTGTCGCACGTACGGATTGTCAAGTTTTGGAAAACTTGAAAAAAGTCCAAAAACGCAAGAAGTAACGAAAGGGACGATCTGAACACCCTTCGATTTCATGCAGCAGTCAAAAACATATCAAGTATGAATGATGAGATTGGCCATATAGAAAATAGTCATAAGGCGAAACCAAAATTGTTTCCTGTGCAGGTCAAAAACAAAACCGCCCGTTCGTTTCGTTATTAGAAAGGGTTTCCTAACCGGGGGTCCACGGACGAAATAAAAGTCAAAATTTACGAAAACATAGATATAGGCATGGCCGACCGCCATGTTTGGCGATAATAGTACAATCGTGGTACAATCTAGAGGTCCGACGTTGAAAAATCTCGGAGAAGGCGGGGGGGGGGAGTGACCACGTGGCTTCAGATTCTAACTTTTTGAAGGCTCTATTTCGGAGTTTATAATTTTTTGAACTAAACCACATGCTATTGACTGGTACTCCCAGGACTCCATACACTTGAAACGAGTTCACTATTATAAATTACCCCTATTACGAGTGTGCGATGCGCTTGTTTAACAAGACGAGCTGACTGGAATATATTTGCAAACGTTTCTCCCTTAATAATCCGACACAAAAAACAAATGAACATCGATATATACTTGAAAAAATAATAACTTCGATATTTTACGTGAAACATGCCAAATTTGATATTCCGAAATTTTTTTGCGATATAAAATGTGGCATGTTTATAACGCTGAATAAAATTGAAATAGTGGGCTTTGAAAATAGGCTTTATCGTTAATTAGATCGTAAATTTGCAATATTTCTCCAAATTAGCACAGCAAGTGCTCGTCAACTTGTGGGTACTGTGGGTGGGGGGTAGAATGGGATTAGGATTATGTTAACAAACGTACCTACAAATAAATTGAAAATATACCAAAAGATTTTCCTAACGATCACCATCGCACTAGTCTACTGTCTATACGGAGATAAGCGAGGTCGTTTTAGGGAATTTCACATTTTTTTTCTTCGATATGCTATTAGATAACATTAAACAAATTACAAAAACAAACTGATTACTTTTAGAGGAGGGGCTTCACAGTGTAACCTTTTGAGTAAGTGCCTCAATTTTACCCTACACGAGTAATATTTGATTAGTGACGATTAAAGAATTATTTCTTTGGCCACTAACCTTTATAAAACCATTGACGTCCTTTATTCCTAAATCGATCAATACACAAAAATAATGGAAGAGATTTCCTAACGAGTTAACTGATATCCAATAATCCAATAGGTAACGTAATAGACAGCGAAAGCATTATTAGGTCATTCTGAGTTGACTAAAAAATATTATTTTAGTATTACTTTAGTTTCTCCATAAAAATTGCAATTCCTTATCGATTATATTGTAAATAAATATTTGTCTTGACGAAAACCACGGAGAAAAAATTGTATTAGAGGGGCGCAAAGTATAATTTCCAAGCCAAAAATTTATTAGAATATACGGTTTTTAAAATGAGGTAGGTAGGCCAACGCGTACTACTATAAATTTACGCGATATATGGAACATGATCAATTTGCTACCCGAGGGAAAATTTTACAGTCTCAAACTTCATTTAACTTTTAAATTTATACCCAAAACTTTCGTCAATTTCTTTCTTTCTGTGTATTTGGGCAAATCTAATTTGATGTGTTGCCTTGCCTTCAATGTAGGTTTTATTAAAATTACGCGAATTCTAGGAACAACGTACTGAAAAGCCGAAAACACGTCAAAGGTAGGTGGAGTTCTTGTTTCATGAAGACCGATGTCCTGATGTGCTAGTCGCGACGTGGTGAAGGTGACGCGACGTGTTTTTCTGGAATTCGAACGTTTTAAGCTACGTATTGTTAGAGCAGTTCGCGGTGAACTGCGGACAACGAAAAGTCGGCGAAATTTCGCGAGAAATGACAGACAGATTGTCAGACACTTAGCTAATGTAAACTCGACTGAATGTGCGAGAAGTCCTTCTTCAAGATTTCCTCGAGTTGTCTCGCATTTACAGTCGAATTTACATTATCTGAGAGTCTGTCTGACATTTCTCGCGGAACTTCGCCGACTTTTCGTTCTCAACAATCCATAGCTTTACGACTCCTTCCTTTTCCCCAACCTGTGTAAAAAATTGAAGTTTGAAGTTACAAACAGAGCAAAACACTAAAGTTTGAAGTTAAAAAATCGACCAAAATAGTTTTTTATTGCACATAATTCGAACTCGAAAACTACGTACTTTTGGAGAAAAGTGGCCCTATATAAAAATGAGGTACATTCAATTTCCTACAAATTATGCATCTTAACTTTTTTTCGCCAAACAAACGGGTAACGAGGTAGAGCGCGTTGAAATTTAGGGTATATCGGATATTGCGTGTCCGGCAGGCAGAATGCCGAAATACAAAAATACGAAATTTTTTATTTTAATCGATGCAGGCTGAAACAACATTGCAAATGAGTAATAAAACCGCCCGCCTGCCTCTTAAAAGTGGCAGTTTAACTTGAGGGGCGGCTGAAGAAGGGTGGGTTTTTGCTCTTTTTTCAGTTTTTCGCTCATAACTTCAAAACTACAAACTTTTTGAGAAAAGTGCATCAATGTAAAAGTAAACTCAATAAAATTTCCTACGAACTATATCCGAAAGGTTTTTTCCTAGGACAAACGGTGTCGGCGCTATAGAGTGTGCTAAACTTTTACAAAAATTAAAAAACAACTGTTTTTTGTTTATCGCTTATAATGCGAAAACTACGCACTCTTAGAGAAAAATGTCCCTATATAAAAATAAAGTACATTCAATTTCCTACAAATTATGTTTCGTAAGATTTTTTCGTCAAACGAGCAGTTTAGGTGCTAGAGTGTGTTAAAGTATGAAGGGTGGATTTTGGGGTAAAATTTAACCATATAAGGGTACACGAACCATTTATTTATCAAAAATTGCATTTTTTGTGTAACTTTACATATATTTTGGCAGACGGTTTTAAGTTGCGCGTTCGTGGTGATAAAACGCCTTTGAAGTTTGATAGGTGGAGTTCGTAGAGCGAGAGACGATAATACACAGAAGTGCTCGAGACGGTTGGATTAATTCTCTTGTCTCGGTTTTTCGCTTATAACTTGAAAACTATACACTACTACACAAAAATTTCCTACAAATTGTATTTCCTAAGTCTTTTCTTCAGGAGAATGATTTAGGCACTAGTGACCGCTAAAATTTCCAAAAAACTTCCAAAATCGTCCAAAAAATGGTTGTATTGCTCATAACTCGAAAACTACGCAGTTTTAGAGAAAAGTACTACTATACAAAAATAACGTAATATATTCAATTTCCTACAGATTGTGTCTCTTAGATTTTTTCATGAAACGAATAGTTGAGGTGATAGAGAGAAACACTTTTCTCATAAAGTGCGTAGTTTTCGAGTTAGAGAAAGAGAAAAGATAAAAACCGAATAAGAGCCAATATCCACTCTTCTCGAGCCTCCCCCAAGTTGCCACTTTTAACAGGCAGACAATCGGTTTTATCACTCATTTGCAATGTTCTTTCATCCTGCATAGTCTAAATTTTTTTACTTTACGGTTTAGTAAAAGTGTTCGCTGCCTCCTGGACTATAAACGCCAGGGACGTCTTAACGAAGGAGTGTTTACGCTTAGTAGAGACAAGGACTAGCGGGCGCAGATAATTTTGAGCTCAAAATTTTGTTGGAAGTGCCAAAAACTGCGAGTCGTAACTCCAATGCCCATTTCGTCCAAAACAAGTGTTAAGAAGCTCAACATTTCCTACCGAAATTCTCTAAAAATAGAGATAATATAAAAAGATCGTGTAAATACTAAATACCTACTATACATAATATACTAAAGTAAAGTAAGTCAACTAAAACAATTTTCATCTAGCAAACATAAAAGCATGATAAGGAACTAAATTTATTATGTTTCCACGCGGAGTTAATTTTGAAACGATAAAATTGCTCGATTTCAGTTTACTAAACGGCACTTTAAACCACACCCAAAATGTCGACTAGGTTTTCTAAGATAACACATTCTAAATTCCTAACAAATTACACGTTCCAAATTAATCGGGGTTGGTAGGTAATACCTCTCGACGTGTTGATATCATCAGTTCTGATCGAGTAGATCTCGTTACAGGTGTCGAGTCATTATACGCCAAAAAAAAAGGTAGTTAAGATACCCTTTCAAAACCAACCGGTGGATTGAGATCGTGGGGTTACGTAACTTCAAACGTCGGCCTAAGGGGAGAACAATCGTATAGAACTTCATCATACGTATAACCGTGAATGTTGTCTACAACGAAGGTTTATTAGAAGCACAAAAAATTGCCAAAGTGGGGCTTTTAATGAAGGCTTATCTTGAAATTCAACAAAGCGAAGAACCAGCTCAACCGAAACTATCAGGATAGTTCACTTCCTCGATTGTAAAACAGTGGGTAAAATAAATACCTTCGTTACACATAATGAAATTGGTGGAAAAAACGTAATTTAATACACAAAATCAAATTTGCCTTGTACAAGTTGTTATTTTGTGTGGGTTTAAAAAAATATCTGTTTCCAAAAAGTGCAATTAGTCTATCTCCACTTCGTGTAATGTTGAAAGTTCAAAGTTGAACTTGTAACTACCCTTTACGATTGTAGGAGCAAGGATGTACGAAAGCAAAAATAAGTAACTAGGGCGGTCTCCTTGAAGGAAAAACTAAATATGTATAACACAATCGAGTTTTCAATTACACGAATAAATTTTGTTTTCAATAATTAATTTGAATTCTTCCCTTAAAATTAGTTCCAAATTTCCATGCTCGTCTCGTCGCGTAATTATGTTTACAAAACATTATTGATTTAACTCGATTCGGTTTTGGGTTATTAACAGGACACGAGGTAACACATCAATTTTCATTATTTTTGCTTAAAATTGCCAATTGATAAGCTAAAAGTGATGGGTTTTCAATATTAATAGCGCTCTCGTGTATGTCGAAGGAATACGAATGGTATTAGAGACGAATTAAGGAAATTAAAATCGATTTGAATCAAAATTTTACTTTTTTGATTAACACAAAATTGTGTGTGGTTTTTTAAATTTCTGCCGGAATGTTGTATGTAGTTTGAAGCTGTAATTACCATAATAAAGGTCATCCACCTTGAAGAAGATTAGCATAACAAGCAGACCTTACAGTGTTTTCGAAAAATTGTTCTTGGCGATTACTTAATAATCTTCACCTATAGGGGGTGATGGGTGGTGCGGGAAAAATCGAATTTTAAACCAAATTATAATAGATAAAATTAGAAACAAAAAATCAATGTAGAACATTTGGATTTAGAAAACGTTCTATTATTCAGGTTAAGGAAAATCAATTGGCCCATCACTGGCGTAAACGCCGCGATAATAGGGTACTCGTCTACTCGTTAGGGTGCTTTTCTTCGACCACCTTTGAAGTGAAGAACGACAACAGGTTGTAATATTAACGATATCATCTAATATTAAAATTAACGGTTACTAAAATAAACTCGAGTCGCTATCGAATAACGACGTTAGCCGTTCGAGTATCTAAAAATTGAAGCAAAAAACCGGTAAGAAGTAGCAAAGGCAAAACGTGACTGGTTTTTGAAAGTGCAAGTTCATAAATCATGAAGTCGAAGACGAAACTAGTTATTTCATTTAAATAAAAATGTTTTTAATCCCAAACCTTTAAATAAAATATAATAAAATACGTACGTCTTATGCCCCAGTCCAACATTTTAATCAAATCTCATTCCTCCAACAACAATCACATTTTGTTACGGACGACGTTTGCCAAAATTACTATTTTTATAAAAACGCCACTGGATTTTGAAGAAAATCGTAACCAACACTACCGAAAAATTGGACCCGAAACCAAAAACGATAAATCTTTAAACCGTAACATGTCATTTTTGATACGCAAAAAATTACATTTAAAAAAACGTACAAACTAAGACATCCACCCTCTCATTGAACGAGTCTGAGTACGGAATGACGTTCGCTATTCTCGTATTCTCCGTGTTCAAGTCGTTGTCTGGCTATCGAAGCATGCGCTAGATCGCTAGAAAACTTTAAGAAGTTCGGCCTTCTTTTACTACGAAAAACTCTTCGGGGCACCAGAAGAAACAATTATAAACAAATTCCCCGCGAGGATTAAATAATAATAAAGAAAAAAAACCGCTTTGGGAAAATTAAAACAAATAATGTTGACGAACTTAATAATTAACGAGTTTCGAACATGCCAACTAATAATAGAAGTTTTTAATCTCGTTTGTAAATCGCCTATTCTTCACTAGCAAGAAGGTTCGCTTTGGTAAAGCGTGTGAAGCGAGTTTTTAACACGAGAACGACATCTAGTGGATTCCACGAGAACTATTTAAAGATACCTACGCGTAACTAGACACAAATGTTGAAGAATTAACAAGCAAAGTCTACTTACTTGTGTTGGGCGACGTCATTAAAATCGAGAGTGGACACTCGTCGTCGTCGAGAACATATTCCGACTCTGGTGCTCCTTGAGAAGAGGTCGCTTGTACGAGGCACCACTGCGAAGGATCGGCCTTATGAAGACCGTATTTATCTAACATTTCACGCACTACAGCACCGGCACTATCCCTAATTGATAAAAGAAGAGTCTTATAAGGAACGTCTCTACATAACGCCTCTCCGTAAATTTTCAGCGTGCCACCTGGAGGAAATTTAGAGTTGGTTAACAAATTTGAACCAAGGAGAATTCGTTACCTGTATCGGGGCCGCCGTCTTTTGATCTAAACTGCTGCAGTTTCTGTTCTAACTTTTGCCGTCTTCTCCTCCTCATGACCGCTTCTGGATTTGAAATAGACCTCGTGAAGGAAGTCTCGGGTAATTCTAAACAAAATCGCGTTGAGACATTTTCAAAAGTTGAAAATAAAGAGCGTCCACAAACCTGAGTATAACTTTTCGGCGACACCGTCGTCTTTCTTTTTGCCGTTTTCGCTCTTCATCCGTTGCAATTTTTCTTGTTTTTTCAATTGTTTCTTTTCGCGTTTCGATAACTTTCTCCTAAAACTGGCGTTGGATTCTTGTGGGTTGATTGCGTTGTTCTACGAAAAGAGACGTGGTCAACATTTGGTTTGATTAATAAGTAAGTTAATTACAAAAATTACCGTTTTTTCGTCAATATTTTTCAACAAGAACCGTCCCTCGCGATCGTCGACGTGCCAATTGAGTTGTACAAGTAAGGGTTTTTCGTCCGGCGCCATCCTTCTTTCGGGACAATTTTCGTGTAATTCGTATAACGCGTACGAAGGCACCGATAACATACGCATATCGGGCCTAAATTTTTCGATTAACGTTCCTATAACGTCTTCGACCGTCGCATCCGAAGCCACTCGTATACATTTTGTTGCAACTTTCTGTCCCGAATCTTGGAAATAAAATCGCATGACACCATGGAATTCTAAATCCTGGAAGGAATTAAAATTTTAAATTAATCACCAGTTGTTATATCGTTAGAGAAGTAATCAACAAGCGGAACATCAAGTTGTCACTTGGAAGTTGAATCTTATTTATGATTTTTTTGATTTAATCGGGAAACGGTAAGTTGACGGTTGTCGTAACGGCAAACAAAAGTACATAATGACATCTCAACGAAGCTAAGCAATAATACAGTTTTAATATCAACGTAAATTATACGTTTGTGACAAGACCTACGTTTATTTACAAAAAACCTAGCAGCTCTTCATAGCTTCTAAAGGCTTTAAGACTACAAAGTATGAAAAGTTAATTTGCAAGGCGAGAATTTATATCTCTTGTAAATTATATAAAAACAATAACCAAATAGATAAAATATGCGCAAATATTCTCTACATGTTGAAAAAGAGTAAAAAGCTACTACTACTTTAACGTTGCTTTTTATGTGCATTTTATCTCATAATTAGTTAACCATTTAATTATAAACATAAAAAGGTTCATCCTTTACGATAGTTAATACAATGAACACATTCATTATCGAATAAGGCCTTAATTAACACAAAAATCTTGGTGAAAGCTCAATTTTCTCGTTGTAAAAACGTGACCAGTTATTAGTTATTACACACATCGTCGATTCAAAAAGTCCTCTAGGACTCTAGGGAATCTATAAGCATACACACCCTCGTAAAAGCGAAAGATGCGTTTTCCTACATGACGCCCAAAAGTTTTCAACTTGCATTATTTAGACATCGTATGTGGGAAAGTTGTAATTTTTCTGACGTACGAAAAGAGGGAAAAGTGGCAGGAAAATTTGTTCATCTATTATTTAACAACCTCAAAACCTACACGACGCTCGGGGTTAATCTTTATACAGGCGCTTGTAAGACTGAATAGAGAATGTAATTAGTATTTCGTCTAATAGAAGGGAGAAGGGAGCCACTTTTAGAACTAAACTACTGTTAAGAAAATACAAGCCATCAGTCCCCAGTCGACAACTTAGCAAATAGCGAAGTTTCAAGAGAAACAAGAGCTCAATTCAATATTATGCAGGCCTTTGAAATACGGCGTGTTTCTAAAGAAATAAGAGACGCATTGTTTTCAAAGATAATCGCTTTTAATTTAACCAGAATCAGATAGCTCTTGATGCGTTTTTAAAAGTATGAGAAATAAGATACAGACATAATGCAGTATAAACCAGAGTAATGATTAAAAAATAAAGTTAGATCACTAAACGTGAGTACGTGAGTCGGTGGTAGCTATTGAGGCAGGCAGGGAGGCAGGACAGACAAACAAGCAGACAGGCAAGCAGGCAAGACAGCCAAACAGACAGACAAGGTAGGCAGGCAGACACACAGCCAAGCGGTGGACAGACAGACGAGCAGACAAAGCACCAATAGCAAATCGATTATCAGATATTTTGTTTTTAAATTTTCGCGGCGATAATGATGGATTTTAGTGACAACTGCAGCAGTTTCTGAATATTAAATTCCTAGAACAACGCTACGTAAGAATATGATCCAGCCGACAAACAGAGAGTCCTGCCTGCCGGCAGGCAGACAGACAGAGAAATATAGGCAGGCAGGCAGGCACAATGCGGGCGGACAGGCAAACAAGCAGGCAGGTAAACAGGCAGCGAGGTAAGACAAACAGGCAAACGGGCAGACGGACAGACAACCAAGCAGTAAATAGACAGACGGGCAGACAAAGCCACATCAATAGCAAGACGATTGTATCAGATATTTTGTTGTTTAATTTTCGGGGCTATAATCATTAACGCTTTTATATTTTATTGACAACTGCAGCAGTTTCTGAATACGTATTAAATTGCTGGAAGAACACTACGTAACAATATGATCCGGCCGACAAACGGACAGTCCGGCCGACAAACAGACAATCCGGCCTGCCGGCCGGCAGACATGCAGGCAAAGGCATCGAACCTAACCAGACGGACAGGTAGCCAGACAGACAAGCAGACAGAGAGACAGACAGAGATAGACAGGTGGGCGGGCAGACAGACAAGCAGACAGAGAAACAGACAGAGACAGACAGGT
The DNA here is from genome assembly GCA_950108345.1 of Malthinus flaveolus. NCBI lineage: Eukaryota > Metazoa > Arthropoda > Insecta > Coleoptera > Cantharidae > Malthinus > Malthinus flaveolus. The sequence continues at coordinate 35,442,479 of OX467285.1, read as the reverse complement.
GGGCGGGCAGACATAGAGGCGACAGTGCCACAACTGTTGTTTCAAGACCTGCGTGCCCTCTAAGATCAAAGATTGGAGAGAGAAGCTCGGAAAGTACCTTCGGCTGTTACCTACGCTAAAGACACGGGCACTAAAAATCTAGAGTAGATGGTCACAACGAAGTTCTAATGAGAGTTAACAATAAACATTCTATGATTTTATCTGCCAAAATTAATAAGTACTTTAGTAAATAAGTATTGAAGGGGGGTGGCATTAATTTTATCGCCATCAAACTATGAAAATATTGTTAACGCTTTCCAATAATTATAAAACAAAAATGAAACAAAAAAATAGCAGTTAAGAAAGGATAATGAAAGGGGCCACTGAAGAAGGCCTTGGTGAAATTAGACCCTAGTAATCATTACTGTGTTTTAAGATTTTTGATTATATACCACTCTTTCATACGTTGAGGTTGTTGAACACAACCCACAAATTAAGATTATTTCTTCATTTAAAAAAACGAGGGGTAGAAAATTATGTGCGAGAACTGTCATTTCGTACAATTTTAAAAGAGTAGGACTATAATAAAAGAATTATTAAAACATTCTTTGAAAATCCTTGTTCCAACTGTATCTTTCGGCAAATTCAATAAGGGTGGCAATACAGGCTCTCCCTCCGATTACTTCATAAATACGTGTTCGCCCCCACACGGATGTGTCCACGAACACGTACAGATTGCAAATTATATCGAAGCGTCCTGGGGTTCCTTCTTAAATGTGATTAAATGCCCCCTTAGAAAAAGCAACAAAGAAAAACGTTAACAATTTCGTATCAAATTAACGACATGGGCTTGCCTTCTTGTATTTTCGCGTTAACAACAAAGAAATTGAGAAATAAACATTGTACAGTTATAAATGTTGATCTGTGCCCACCCACTAATAAAACAATAAAACAAGCTCGAAATTATTTGAAGAAGAATTAAAATCAAGGTATTGCCAGCAGATTGATGGATAAAACTTTTAAATGACGTTTCTTATAGTAAATCAGGCTTTTAATGGGCACCATTTAAACTTTTTAAACACTCGATAAACACTTAATTGAAATATTTTTATTAATACAAACATCATTTAGAAGTTTAAATTTCAAACACTACGGTTATGCGCTAAGCAGAACCGTTCGTTCTTATTTGAATAAATTTTGGAATTATTTTCTACTGCAATCGATTATTTTACAAATTTTACGAAAATACCGAGTAGTTTAAGAATTAATCTGTACGGTTCAACTACGATACAGTTTTAATAACAATGGTGAAAAACCATTTCAGAATCTGATAGTGGCGAGAAACCATTTCAAGAAAGTCGGTACTCATAGTGGCGAAAAACCTTAAAAATACGCAATTCGCTAAATATTTCGAGGTTGAAATGTAACGTAGCTTATTACTTATTATATTAAGTTTATCAAGAAGGACAGAACATTTAATTTTTATCATTATAAAATAATAAGAAGACTTAGAGAAACTTCAACTTGCAAAAACGAGGTTAGTTGTGTTGGCTCGAAGCAAAAAAATACAAGTCTCGGCGGAATTTTTATATGCCTACTTTCAATTATAATTATAGACAATTTCTCCTTTTTAACATCGTTTTATTCATGTAGGTACACCCCATTTTATAAAAATTTCTACTTTTCTACAAATTCTTTTAAACAAAAACGGTGTTAAGTGTCTTCGTATCGCGGTTTCAAATACTTCTCATGAAAAAGAAAGAAATAATTAATTACTAGATCAGAAGAGGTGTGTAAAGAATGTTATTACATCATTAACGACGTAACAGGACATTTAAATCGTACAATTAATCAATTCTACAATTTGTCCCTCGTAAAAGCTTAAGAAAGACGCCAAGATTACTCAAACGGACACAATTATAATTTCAATTTCATTAAAACGAGATAAATGTGGATCAATTAAAACTTAATCAATAAATTGAACGCGTCTTATCAAAACCACAATAATTCGAAGAATTATGAAAATTAAAGAAGTCGTTCAACGCGATAAAGTATACTAACTTATTGAATTGGCGATTAAAAGAAACGGTTACTTTATTTAAATAATTTAGCGTTACCAATTTACGGAAAATTTTGTTAAAAAATCGTTTTCGACAGGTAAAAAGGAACAAACAGAAGATCTGGACGGGTGGATTGCAACAATGGATATGGGTGCTTCCTAGACGCGAATGTCAACGGACCGTACTTCCTCGTACAAGTGCCCTACCCATTAGTAATTGCACTAAATGTTACGTACAAGTAATAAATAACAGACGTTTCTTTGTCAAATTTAAAAATCTTAGAAAAATTTCTGTTACTTTTCGACGTTACAAAAAAACAAACGCTGACGCACTCCTAACAGGTAAACAATAACGCTCTTAATTTAACATATAGGTAATGGTATAATTGATGTTCCTCCTTTTCAAATTCAACTTTTGGAATACAAGGTCAAACGTGTAATTGTACTAATTATAAGTTACGCTAAATTTTGTTAATTTTTTTTTGCAAAATATTTGACTCACCTCATTTGGTTCGGATAATTCGAACAAGTCCAAGCGGTTGGCGTTCCATTGGGCGATCACGTTTCGTAGGGCTTCTCTCTCGTAAGCCCTACGATCACCCACACTTCCGTGCATAATAGCACCTGAAACAAATAAATTCAACTTAATAAAAGTATAAATCAACCTTCGATGTACTTGTATAGGTACGATGTATTTATCACGAAGGAGCTACATGATGATGCTACGATAATTTTTGCTGCCGAGACAGATAAATAAATTGTGTAAGATGTGATGAAAAGAGCTTTACTTAAAATGGTAAAATGTGAAATAATGTTATTACTAACTAACTCGTTTCAAGTTTATTTACACATTTCCATAATGATACAAAGGAGTTGTAATTTGCGATTTATATTTTCAAAAAGTAGTTCCACGGTTATTCGAATAGTACCTACATCAATTTACGACCCAGAAACATCATTGGCAATATTATTATGCCTAGTGTAAAGCCATATAGTAAGTAATACCGGCGTTCTCAAAAAAATTGAATTGGCAAACTTCCTGTGGGTTGCTAGTCCAATCAAATAGTTGTTAGGCGGCGTAAAAACGCAAAAGTTTTTTTCTCAATTGCTCTTTATATATTATGGGTTGCTGAATCAGAATTTCAACTTGCCACCTCGGAAAAGTGATGCGTTTTAAGAAAATTGCGAAAAACTGCACCAAATGCTCTTTTTTCAGTTTTTCGCTTATAACTTGAAAACTATGCACTTTTTGGGAAAAACACTTTTATACAAAAATAAACTACATTCAATTTGCTACAAATTATGTCTCTTAGGTATTTTCCTTCAGGTAAACGGTTTAGGCGCTAGAGTGCGTTAAAGTTTGACAAAAGTTCCAAACACGGCCAAAAAATTTTTATTTTATTTCTCGCTTATAATTCGAAAACTACGCCCTTTTAGAGAAAAGTGTTTCTACACAAAAATAAAGTGCATTCAATTTCCTACAAATTATGTCGCCCAGGTTTTTATGTCAGACGTACGGTTTAGGTTAGGCCACAAGAACACAACACTCTCATTTCCCGTGGTGAGCTCTATTTTGACAATATCCTCATTTAAAGAGTTCAATGGGTTAATATTTAATACTTTTAATTAAATACATACAGGGTGGTTGCACCCGATTTTAAATGAAAACCAATAGAGGGTGTCATTTAACAAAAGGAGTAGGCGTTGTCAGTGCTTATCTATTACCAATAAAATGAAGATATGCACTGTATGTTAGGAAGGACACGTTTCTGAACAAATTATATTCAGAAAGAATTTTTATGTCTATATTGGTTTTCATTTTAATAAGTGTTGAACCACCCTGTATTATATGACACCTCAAAATTTACCAAAAAATATGCTCAGACTCCGAGTCCTATATTCAAGTGTTTTGCGTATATTAGAAGTGTCTAACAAGTACCTAGACATCTAAAAATGCTATGAGCAAAGGGAATTTGCATTGCGTTTCAATTATGCCGTTATCTGATAATGTTTGATAGTATATGCCTTGGCTATTTCCAATGATTGCTCAATTGTTTTACGTATTCAAACTGACAGTTTTGGTCCATTACATGCCAGTTCTGTATTTTTTGATACTAAGATGCAACATTTAAATGAATTGGATGCTGTTAAAGTTGTTACTTGACTTATTTAATGTGGGTTGCAAGCAAAGAGATATCGCAGAAATGCTGGCCATTCGCCAATTAACAGTTTCTAGGGTGCTTAAACGATATAAAGAGACCTGCGAATACAAAAAGCGGCGTGGAAAAGGGAGGAAAATATGTAAAACGTTTATTAGAGATGGCCGATATTTGCAAATGCGATCTCGCACACATATTACAGCCCCACAACTGAAGAATGAACTAATGAATGCAAGGCAGGTCAATGTAAGTGCAAAAACAGCTAGGAAAAGGCTAAAAGAAGGCGGTTTGAATCCAAAACGTCCTGCAAAAGTTCCATAGCTTCGCCCACATCACAAAATCGGCAGACTGCAGTTTGCATGAGCACATACGGATTGGAATGAAAACCCATAGGGCAAAGTTATTTTCACATTGTGCAAAACGTTAGTTTTGGTGGATATTCCATTGTGCTATGAGGTGGCATCAGTTGGAATAGTCGCACAGAGCTCGTTGAGGTGAATTTGAGAATGAATGCAGACTGGTGCATCCGCAACATCATTCAAGATCATGTTCATATATATGTTGGCTTTATTGGATATGATAGCTTTGTGCTAATGCACGATAATTCCAGAGCACATGTGGGTGAAGTAGTGTTTCAATATCTTGAGAATGCCGGGACCGAGTCGTTGTATTAGCCACCATTAAGTCCAGACGCAAACCACGTAGAACATTTATGAAACGTTCTTAAACGCCGTATAGGAGCTCGAAATCCAGTCCCTAACTCAATTGCAAAATTGCGAATCGCAGCTCAGGAAGAGTGGAATCGAATTCCACAAGAAGCCATTAGAGATATTCTACAAAGCATGCCCAGAAGGATGGAAGCTGTCATTAGAGCTAGAGGAGGAAATTCCAGATACTACTTAATTTTAATGTTAACCTAAAATAATGCTATGTTATTGTTAATGTTTAGAATTAAATATAAAAAAATATGCAATATGTTTGTATATCAGTGTAGAACTTGATGATGATCTAAGAAGGCGAAACGTCAAAACTGAAGAAATCAATAGTGAAGATGATGTAAGTTTTAAAACGTGGGGTTAAGTTTAAAACAACGCTAATTATCAAAATGTATTACTGTTACCGATGTATCGATTACACCTATTGTAAGTCGTATTAAAATTTACCATTTGATCTGATATTGATACACGATACGCAATACGATTAGGCCCAATATATCGCCCAACCCTACTTATTTCATTTCACCTACCCTAATAATTGTAGTAATGACTTTTCACGCGTTTCAAAACTCCTACATTGTTAATTCGTTTCAATCCAATATTTTAAATTTAATAATTTGGGAAATTAAAAGCCCGAGATAGCTCCTTCAACTCAACTTATACAATTATTATATTATGTCAATTATGTGTAAACAGAACCAATTAAATATGTATGTACCTACACATTAAAAATCTATTTCAAAACCACAATTTTAACGGAAACAAAACGACAAAATTACATATTCTTGGTTGTTTGAGTTTTTAGTTACTTACGGATAAAAGTTAAAAAGTAATGTCGAGGGGTGAGCAATGCGCATACAGAGAAAAATGTCGCAGGAATCTGGTTTTAGGGATTATCAAAGTAGAAGTATACATTGGGATTATCATGTTTTCGTCGTTATAATTTGCTACACATTCTTGTGAGGTGCATCACGACTACGTTACATTAGATACGGTACAGACAGATACATCCACTGCATTACTTAGAACACTTTACTGAATGAATATTTTATAATCTTTCTACCTTTCGAATAAATAATGGCGTTCATTTACTTAATGGATTCGCAACAAATCGCCTACGAGTTTGAATGGCATTTCAACGGCGCACGAAGATTTTGCTTCTCGCCCGATATTAAAATAATGGGTTAATGTGTTACTATTATTGGTAACATGGAACCTTCTCTGTAATAAAAAAAATGACAATCAAAATATTTGGACGCCTTTGTACAAAAACAAAACATTAAACAGACGAGCGGGCTAGGTTTAAACTAACATTTTAAGATAAGTAGTCGCCATTTCGCTTGAAAGCAACTTAAAATTACACTGCTAATGCTTTATTTTTAAAAACATTACCTTTAAGTTCTATTTTTGGACTTGTAATGTTATTGTAAAAATATACAAATTGGTCATATCGCGCGGTTCTGGTCAATGGCTTACACTTTCGTTTGATGTTAACAAAACATTTTTGCTTGATTGAAGTATGAGAGTTTAGATGGCGAGCAAAAATATTAAGAACGATTTTGAAGTCTTGAAAGGTTTACTTACATCCGCGACGGTTTGATCAGTTTAAAATTTGGTTCTGAAGATTACAGGATGATTGAAACTCGTGGAACATGAGGATCTCTATGCAACTATAAAATAAGCGAGGTAAGAACGTGAAGTCGCCAGAGTGCGAACAAGCTGTCAGTTGCATAAAGAAGTTACGAGAATTTCACAGTAGTGAAAATTGAGCTAAATTTGGTGCTGACAAATAGTCTGGATCTGGATTATTAAGGAGGGGGGGGCAAGCTCTTAAGCCACTTAATCGGGCCCATTGTACTACCTCCAAGCAGCCTCCCCGTGCCCATCAGATCTCGAGCCATCTCACATGTAGGATGAACTCCAGAATTCTGGCGGGAGGGGTGGTGCTTATTCTGGCCATGTCGAGCTGACAAATAGTAATCTTTAAAAAAAATTCAAAGAAATTTGCGCGTTTTCGTATTGATGAAGTGCACCCATCTTCTTTTTCGGCATAAATATATCGTTAGGCAGATTGATGACAGCATTATTTAGCATTGGTACGTAGCGTTTGAGTAAGGCGAGGAAAATCAAAAATTGCACAAAACATCAAAACGTGCGGATGCGTAACAAAAATATTGTGTCGGAAACCTCAGTGGCGATAGGGATGGATTTGGTTCTTAGATGACGCCACACAGTTGACGCTCCCGTTGTAGCCCCCAATTGCCAAAGGGTTTACTTACATCCGCGACGGTTTGATCAGTCACGAAATAAAACAAATAACGACCCAAACAATGCGTTCGTATTACGTATAACATTAATTCTTCAAAAAGTCTAATTAGGGGCTGCTTGCTTGACGATATAAACAATAATAAATATAATATACTATGTATTAAAAATTAAAAGAGTAACACCCTTAACGCCTTAATATCTACTTTAATGGCACACCCTAGTTTTTGCAACGTACGCAAAGTCATGTTATAGCATAATAAATAGGAAAGCAGTCAATTAGGCAACAAGAGTGAACTCAAATTCTTGGCATGTCTAGCGCCTATTCTTACAGAAACCAGTTCAACTTTTGATTAATCTAATGTTGATATTAGTATAGCTATTTATATTATTGTTAAATGTCAAAATGTTATTGCTCAACCTAACAAAAATATTGTCAATATACCAAAGAAGCCGAAAGATTAATATTTTTATTGGCAATATAAATTAACCTAAACCTCCTATTTTGTAATAAAAAAAATTAAGAGCTAACTAATTGGAGATGCGTCTGCGTTCTGCTTATAAATTAATATATAAATTCCATTACGATTAGAGCATTTAAATTTTTTTTACAAATATCTAAAAATAGAGTGATAATAATAGACTAGAAGTGCAGACTTTCAGTGATGGCATACGATATGTAACTTCCGAAGAGTCACCTGTTTGGAACACCTGTAGAAAGAATTCCAATGGTTCGAGTTACCGTTTTTTCAAGACATCTCCCTTTTATACCCAAACACCTCAACACAGGTGAAATCGCCCAACTCGGTTTATAAAAAACGATGAACCCGAACAGAAAGCAGAAAGTTTACTAATTATAATCAATTCGAATTAACGCAATTTTCTGTCAACTGCAACAAATGACTCATTCTTTAATTAATATATTTTTATTATTTGACCCATGATCTATTTATTAAATGTGGTTTGCTTCATTTAATTTTTTAATTGCTTTAAATTTAAAGTCGGTTATATTTTAAAGGGCTTTAAACTTGGAGCAACTACACTGCCCCCAGTAGATAGATCCATAACTTATTTTTATTTTCACAGTTTGCACCGCCTGCTCCACCCTCTACTCTCTCTTATCAGGAAGAATCTTGGACATCAGGAACTAGTTGCTTCTGTACAAAACCATAGTCCGACCCATAATGCCCTACGCTTAAGAAGATGCAGGCACTTCAAAACTAGATTCTAAGAACGCAGAACCGTAACATCCAACAGGACCCCCAGATGATCAATATCCAGGAATTCAGCCAAGAAGCAGCAGTAAAGTTGCACGAAACAACGACCATGAAACCACCACCATCTGAGGACTATGGGATTACAACGTCAACGAGACTAGACTCCGGAAGTCCGGAAGAAACACAAGTTGACCCTCGACAGAGTTTACTTTTCGTCCAAGAAGACAGACAACCGTTAACGTTTGCCTCCGGCAAACCAAGTAGGACGCGTATCGCTTATCGTCAGCGACTTCGGTCGTACTTCACAATTCCAGTAATTCTTATTACCCATCTTTTCTATGTTTCAGATTCGACCGATGAAGGAGGTACAGGACCCTGTTCATGGAACTACATAGCCATTTCAAGATTAAAGATTGCAAGACACGCATCAGTCAGTCACTCATGAGCCAACGATAACGCACAGGATTCGCCAAATTTAACCATCGAAAATTCCTACCACAAAAGTGGGCGAAACGTATCGCAAATAGAGCCTTTCGACCACGGCCCATTAGCCCTGAAACCTGTATCTCTAAGGGAAACGAGAGATAAAATTTCGAATAAAAGTATAAGGTGGTTTTGTAAATTTTGTCTCTTTCAACACGACTTATCGTAGATAAAGTCAAGAAGTCGTTTCGGAGTAACTGGACCCGACAGATTTTGAATTTGTTTTCAGTGCCTATCTAGACTAAATAGTATTCTAAACCACCTTCATTTTTTATTCGTCAAAATGATATGCTAATATTACGTAAAGTAAAACTATCATTGCATGTGGTTTGAGTCGGTTTGGCTAGACCCAAATCCAATAAACGACCTCAGTGGTTTACTTGCACTGTTTTTTTTTTCAGGTAGCGCATTAAACAAACTAATAATGATTAATTACAAAGTTATTTCTAATCCATTAAATTCGATTGCTAAACCTGTATTGAACTATGATATAGATATCTTCGTTTGCGGTAAATGAGAATAGTATCGTACAGGGAAAGTTGAAAACGGATAATTCCTCAGATTAAAGATTTAAATCGAGGTGCAGTTAATCTAAAAAAGATATTTTTCTCTCCAAAATTGTCATTTCCCGCCGTATTTCATTTAAAGAATTCACATTTTAACGATACATTTAAAAATTACTGATCCTTGAAATTGCTCTAAAATTCCATTAAGACGGGTAGGTGGTGATTAGACACCTTCAAGTGTAAAGATAAAGTAGTGAAGATTACATAGACTCATCTATTTTCATCGTACATCGTACCTAACAATCAACAGAGTTCTCAATCTTATCTTACGTAAGTCAATAATCTTTTTGATACGAAATTAATTTAGTAATTACAAAAAAACAAAAGTTGATAACTATTTTTAGTACAGCAAGTTACGAATTAGAATGATTTTATAATAAACAAATTAATATCAAAAGAGTATTATTAGTAGTTCAATTATAGCAGGTGTTGAGATATGCTCCAGTGCATGAGAACACATATTTTACATTCGGTCTAAACATAGTCTATTTAAAAAGGTTATCTGTTTGTAGGTTATCGTCGTCAACGATGCAAAATTTTATGACTCAAATCTTCAGCTAGACACAAAGTAACTATTGCGAAAGTTACAGTTAAATAATTTTTTTGTCTAGTTAAAATGTCACACTAGCGCGATTTTAATGTTTACACGGTGGATTAAAACAAAAGGCGGTGACTAAAAAGAGGAAACTCGTAATATATCAAAAAGGATGTAGGCAACTTCAAATGAGCAAAGGACGCTGCTCTTTCAGCGAGGAGTCCATGTGTATCAACGTATCAACACTACATTCCATTGTTTACATACCATGAGTCCCAATTGAAAATATTTCGAAATTAATTAAGCATTGCGTCAATCACTCATAGGGTCCACATTATTTAATTTTTTCAGGCCTCTCCGAAGCTTTTAATTCACTTACTCATTGCCCCACTGGCTCTGTATTTTCAAACATCTACCAGCTATCAGCAACAACACAGATTCTTCAGTTTAGATTACTGACATCCTCCAAAAAAACGAGTTTTTGAAACTCTCAAAATACAAGATACAAATAACAAACCAAATCTTGCAAAAAATCATAATAATAGATTCTATTTACGTTCCTGCATGTGAGTCTGTTACATAACAATATACAATCTGAATAGCCCCCTTGACCTCGACGATGCAAATATGTTTGTACTTCTTTTACATAAAAGGTAACTGGTTAAAAATTTAAAAAGGTAATAATTACCTGTTCTGACATAGCGATACATTTTTTACGCGTTCAAACTGTGTTAACTTTCTAAGTTGCGAGCGAATTTCTACAAATAATAATATTGAAGATTCCACCACACACATAAATGGGTTCGATATTGATAAAACAAAACAAATAAAATGTAGGACAAATAATAAATTTTTTCGACGACTTGGCGTTTTTGGGGCAACTACTGGGTCGGCTACTTTCGTTTAAATTGCACAGATCTAAAATGAGCGGTCGTATGCAATCGACTTTCAATTTTTTATTTAAATCAATTTACTTAACGCGTTATTTATCAAAAAGTTTAATTTATTGGCTGCGGCATACTAATAAAAAGATAACTAATTAAAAGATTAGATGATGTTTCACACGTTGAATGGTTCAATATACATTTATCAACCTTTGACTGATGACTGATGATGACGGTATTGTTTAGTTGGATTATTATTTCCCTATTTGGTTATACTAGTAATGAAGTTTGTATTTTACTAAACGTCAGTTTTCGCGGCTAAAAACTATTTTGTCAATAAGAATACGACCGAACGGCAAAAATATGCAGAAATGATTGTATGGGATTTCTCCGAAATGACTTCTTGGTTTTACTTACGCTAAGCCGGCTGAAAAGGGCCAAAAATTAAACTCACAAAGCTACATTGACATTTATTCAAAATTTTACCTCTTTTCTTTAAATCTTCCAGGTAAAATCTGGAATAAATGTCTAAAAGGTCCTTTTTAACCGGTTTAGCCAAGTAGCCAAGAAGTTATTTCGGTATAATGTAATGAGAAATAAACAGTATCTGTAACATTCACTTTAGAAAAAAAGAATATCGTCGCATGCGGATGTAAAGGTCGTAGGTTCAAAGCTGCCTGACACCACTGGAGTGTTTCTATGTGTCAAATACCCGGTCCTGGTGGTTCGGAACCCACCTAAAGCTGTAGGTCCCGTCTGCTAATAACCACAGTAGTTGATGCGGACGTAAAATACAAAAAAACAGAACTTCACTTGTTGAGCATTGAGGTTAACAAATATATTGGTTTATTTTTTTTAAACCTGTACGTACAAAACAAAAATACACTTGGCATTTATTGTAGGCACCGTACGGTCGCTACGTATCTAAAGCCTCATTTACACGGTGATAGTTTTCGCGATAGTATGCGAGAGTAACTGTCATGATAGCAAAATTATCATCGTGTAAATAGACTACTATCGTACTATCACTAGTATGATAGTTACTCTCAACTATCTAGTCAAGCTAGATAGTTGCGAGTAATTCTCACGATAGTTACCGACTATCACGTTTAAACAACATCGTGTAAATTAAACTCTCTCGTATTTGTAACAATAACAGCCGCAGCTGCAATTAACTGATTGTCAGCCATTTTTGTTAAACTATCATGATATGCTATTGCTAGAAATACTATCGCGGTGTATATTGAAATTAAAGTTGCTCTTACGACAGTAACTATCGTGATTTACTCTCATGATATTTACTCTCCTAAAATACTATCACCGTGTCAACGAGGCTTAAGGGCTAAAACCATGCTAAAACAGAACGATCATCGAGAAAGACTTAGGAGAACCCGAATGAAAATGAACGGAAAAGCTTGAAGTCATCATTCGTGAAATGTAAACTGAAAAATCAAGAAGAAAGAAATATTGGAGTGGGTTAATACCTACTATTATTTGATAGCACTACCCCCTTTGATGCAAGGTGACAAAATTATTGGACTGTATCGAATCATAAGGAGGTATCATCATTATTATACTTTTCAACATACTCATCATGTACTGACATTGAAATCTGTGAATGTGAATTCGAAGTTCCAAATTCCAAGAAAAAATTCTATAATTGTAGTTTGGCCAGCATTCGTCCACCAACTGAAGATATCGTCCGCCCTATTCCAGATATCAGATATTACATGTCAGCTAAATCGCGAAAATTTTGGAAACTTTGTACATTTGTATCTCGAGCACCATTAGGCTTACAGAGTCCGTTCTGGTTTCAAATTGTAGACAATTTATTCTACTTTATAAAAGTATCAGCGGCTTTTGCCGAAAAATTAGTCCATAAGGGTCAAAATTGACAAAAACTAAAAAAAAGTAAACAACTTCATGGTTCCTTGAATTTTTGACAAAGATCGCAATCACCCCATTCGATGCCTTTTATAGGTTACAAAAATACTGGGCTAAATTAAAGCCAATTTGGCGTCCAAACAAAAAAACACAGTTCGTCTCGTTTGTTGTAAAACTGCCCACAATCATTCACAGTACCTACAGCCTACAGCAGACCAAGAACAGATCATCTAATCGAAATGCTGACTACGGATTCGAAAGCAGGTTAAAAAGTGGCAATGAAAATGCTTTTACGAAATTAAAGAAGATCAATAACAAAAAAAATGATAATTCTCGTTTTTTCCAGTTTTTGCGAGAACGCGTAAATTTATTCGAAATTTTTTCTAGATAATTAATCAGCACCGAATTTAGCAATTTTGCCAAATTTAAATCTTGGTATATCCAGCTCTTCCAGATACGTGAGATCCCCATGATGCTCAACGAATTTCAGTCACCCTGTAGGTATAATTAAATATTTTAGCGGATCAACTTTGGCTTTTCAAATGGAGCCCCCCCACTTTGCCAGATCGGTCCCAAATTTACTTTAGTATTTAGCAAATTAATTGCAAATAATTGCAAATTAGTTTTTAGAATTTGCAAATTCATTTAAAGCTTTCAAAAATGCATTTCTAATTAGTGGGGGCTAACTTCACGCAGCCCCACCACTTGGTCACATCGACTCGAAACCTACGTCAATATTTAGCAAATTAATTGCAAATAATTGCAAATTAGTTTTTAGAATTTGCAAATTCATTTAGAGCTTTCAAAAATAAATTTTGAATTAGTGGGGGCTAACTTCACGCAGCCCCACCACTTGGTCACATCGACTCGAAACCTACATCAATATTTAGCAAATTAATTGCAAATAATTGCAAATTAGTTTTTAGAATTTGCAAATTCATTTAGAGCTTTCAAAAATTAATTTTTATTTAGATGAGAGTATAGGTTGGTGGTGCACCACCAACCCATGGGCTTGGGGTCTATGAACACAATAACAACTCTTCCATGACTTATAAACCATTTTGTATAAAAAATATTCTTTGGGGTTAATAAATATTATAAACAGATTTTTACTAAGGTAAGTATAAATATTTATTTATTATGGGTTGATATTAATTATTTATAAAAATTAAAAACTTTTTTCGTAAAAGGTTATTATTTCCAAAATGATTTATTTAATTAAGTAGCGAACTTGTGCGACATGTTTCGACCACATTGTGTTTTGGTCAATACATCTAAAAATTTCTACCTAAATAATATTATGCTAATTTACCGAAATTACTCTTATTACTCGGTACTACTACTACTATATAAATTTTACAATGGTTTTTTTTTAAATATACAGGCTGTATCAAATTTCGTGTTAAGTACAGGGATCTCGCTTATTAGCGTAGATAGAGAGATGATTAAATGCACAAAAACGATCTTCGAGTTATGCCTACACTAAATCAAAAAACCCCCAATTTACCCCCTCCATAATGTTTATGAAATATAGCGGAAAATAGCGAAATTTGCATTTTTAATTTTTGGTTCTAAAATCATTATTTGTAAAAATTTTTAAAAACTGAAAAGACTTTCTCAAAGGAACTTTTTCTGCTCTTTCAGACGATGTCAACGAATTTTCGATATCATTATTACTTTACTGTATATTGATACCAACTTTTGTTTTTCATATGGGAGCCATTTAAAAATTTGATGTCATCGGATAGAGAAAAAAAATGCTGATTTCAAAAATGTAAACTTTGTACATCTCAGTTTATCACAATAGACATAGTTGGCAGACGCAATTAAAAAGCATGCTTGGTTTTGAAGATCCGTTACCGTTAACAAAAATACAAAATTTTACATCATCATCATCATCACCATCATCTAACGATGAAAAAAGTAGAAAGCTGCTTAAATTGACAGTCGCTTTTGAAGCGTTTTCCACTATTTTGCCAATCTCAGTAACCTATAAAAATAAAGATAAAGTGAAAAAGACGGACATTCTAAAACCTGGAGCTTGGACTGATGTTATTAATGATTTGGTTTCCCACTTGAATTGCTGCAAAAGTTGTTCAAATTCAAGCGGGAAACCTTCGACCATCCACCGTATAGCCTGGACATGGCCCCTTTGGATTTTTATCTCTTTACGAAGCTTAAAGACTTTCTGACAGGAAAAAGATTTGACAGCAATGAAGAACTTAACCGAGGCGTGACGACGTATCTCAATATGCTGGCAGCGGAGTACTATGACGCTGGAATACAAAAACTCGTCACACATTATGACAAATGCCTCAATTTGCTTGGTGATTATGTGGAGAAGTAGTGTAAAGTATGCTCTTTCCAATAAAAATGTGTATATTTGTTAATATTTACTCCTGTGTCTTTATTGCACAAACGGGAACCACTTTCCGGATGGCCCTCGTATTTATACTTACCTTAGTAAAAATCTGTTTATAATATTAACCCCAAAGAATATTTTTTATACAAAATGGTCTATAAGTTACGGAAGAGTTGTTATTGTGTCCATAGACCCCCAAGCCCACCACCAACCTATTATACTCGTATATACTCTCATCTAAATAAAAATAAATTTTTGAAAGCTTTAACTAAACTTGCAAATTCTGAAAACTAATTTGCAATTAATTTGCTAAATATTGACGTAGGTTCCGAGTCGATGTGACCAAGTGGTGGGGCTGCGTAAAGTTAACCCCCACTAATTAGAAATGCATTTTTGAAAGCTTTAAATGAATTTGCAAATTATAAAAACTAATTTGCAATTATTTGCAATTAATTTGCTAAATATTGACGTAGGTTCCGAGTCGATGTGACCAAGTGGTGGGGCTGCGTAAAGTTAACCCCCACTAATTAGAAATGCATTTTTGAAAGCTTTAAATGAATTTGCAAATTCTAAAAACTAATTTGCAATTATTTGCAATTAATTTGCTAAATACTAAAGTAAATTTGGGATCGATCTGGCAAAGTGGGGGGGCCAAGTTCATGGACGTAGCATCATGTATATTTTTACGTTTAAGAAGTCAAAAAATCTCTTTATTGGAATATCCGAGGAATATCGTAATGTTCTCAATGTTCAAATATTGTCTGTTTCTGCTTATATCCGATTTGCTCAATTTTTTGTTTAGACCAAATTATTAAATTCAAACAATGAAATCAAAACTTGACCATTCAACTTTTTTTCGTAATTCGTATGCTAATAATAATAATGATTGAGATACAGCAGACCACACACCGCATCTTATGCAATGGTTAAAAGGAGTCTCACAAAATACTTTTTGTCTGACCGATCGAAATGCAGCATTTCTCGAGAAGAATTTCGTTTAGGTTTACTAATTTAGTCGACTCAAGTGTGCAATAATCCCTAAGCACTCTTAAACGATTTTTAAATCGATAAGGGTTAAATGCACGTTGTTAAGTGCCAGGTTGTTGTGCCTGGCTATTTTCAAAACAAATAATGTGCTTGAAATACACAAAGAGGTTTGAGATTAAAGTCGAAATTTTAATTTTCAATTCGTCGAACTTGAAAATATATATTTTACTTTGGAATAGAATAAATCCAAGGGATTTTTACCTCGATCCAGGTATAACAAATTTTTAGTTCCAAGTTCCAATACACAATCTTTCTACCTTTCTTTTGTAATGAGAGAGGTACCTGTTACAAGTTATAAGATCACTCGTATTGTATGTCATTTTAGGTCACTGTAATATTTATTCCGGCATTTTTTTTGACGATACGTATTTAGAAACAAATTCCAGCACTGGTTTAGGATAAGATTTTATTAGAGAAGGCCGGTCGGCGATGATTAAGCGTCCCCCCAAAAAATCAATTAATTTTTAACTTGCACTATAATCTCGGAAATCAGATTCGATTCGCTTTAACCATAGTTAATTGACGTTGGGGTGATCGGAGAGTGGATGGTCAGAAGTCAAAGCACACAGATTAGTAACATAAAGTGATGACGCCATACTGTGTGTAACTCAATTATAGTTAAGTGGATGAGAAGACCGACTACCGTATATTGACCAACATGTAAAAGTGTAAAAGACAGCTTGATAGTACATTTAAACTTGAACTTTCCAACGTAAAAGACGAAGAAAAAATATCGAGTCGCGTTAAATTCTTGCGTGACGTGTGGTAGATCCATCCGTAAGAAAATAAAAGTTACCATCCACTTCGCGCAGCCCGACAAAATTGAAGAGAAGAGAAGAGATTGTTAACTTGCAAGACCGTTCGCTGTTAATAAACGCTACTTTGACTCATTTTGGTCATTGATCGATGTTAACGCGAACATTGAACTTTAAATAAAATTCATTCATAACAGAATCAGCTGAAACCACTAATAAAAATAATCATTTCTACGAGGAAATGATTGCCTTTTACACCAAATTAATTAAAGTGATTAGGAAACCTCCATTCTCTGTTAAAAATCACAATCTATGACAACAATTTTAATTGGCAAATGCTTTAAAACATTTAAGCATTTCGCAACCTCGACAAATTGTCGTTACAATGCTATAATTAATTTTTACGCCATTAGAATAGAAATAAAAAGTTATGCAATTTTTTGCAGAAGAATTTTGTTTAATTTATTCTATAAACAAAAAAGGAGGGGAAAAACATCTCTCACGGCAACAAAAATTTTAATCACCTTTAAATATTTATTTATTCATTTGTTTAATTATAAATACAACTCTACTGACTCAATTGTTTAGAAGGTCGTAACTAAATTAATAATTATTAATCTTTAGATATAAACAATAAAGATTTTTAAAACCGAAACTAATTACATATTTTTCCCAAACGTAATGGAGACTAACAACTAATAAATAGATACCAATTTCTTAATTTATAGTTATTATACGAAAATGTTCAATAATTGGTACCGGTTGGTGCCATTTTGTTCACTTTTGTTTGCGTGAATCGACCTCCCGCTCTCATACATTACAGCTCTGAAATTCTGGAGCGACCTTTCATAACTAAACTTATTGACCAAGTGGAACGAAATTTTGAGCAGATAACAGTCGAATTTTATGGTGTATCAGTATGTACCGAATATGGCGGAGAAAATGCGTTTTCTCCGACCGCAAAATATTACAATACGCGCCCCCTCCAAATTTCGTCCCACTTGGTTAATTCGTTTTTAAGATATCGAGGCCCTTCGAGTCTTATAACTTTTCGAACGCTCAAGCGCCCAGCCCTGCAGACAAATTTTTTGCTATAAATTAAGTTTAAAATTCCAAAAGTTAGAAAAGTAGTGATAAGAGAAAAATTTAGAGTAGTTTCACCTGAGTGCACCCATAAATAAATACGTCGACAACGATAAGAGGGTCTTGAAGGGCCCAAAGAACTGCCTCTTGACTAAAAAAGTTTTCTCACCCTTATTTTCATCAAGTGTTCTTGTTTAAAGTGTAATAAATATGATATAAGTACTATTTAAAATTAATGAAAACTTAAATTAGAGGGGTGTCGTGAAATTAATGTGTACACACAAGTGTACGGTTCAACTACGCGTAGCCCTTTTATATCCGGAAGGGTTGTCGAATTTTATATGTGTACATTTATTTGAAACAAAACAGGATATACCGTGGGAATGATCAGTCTGCTGTAACAATCATTTGTTCCTCGTTCCCTCGTAGTTTGTATAATTTTTTTTATATTACACTAATTTTAAAAGGGCACGAAGCTTTGTAATATTGTGACTTCATTTTCAATTTTATCAATTGAAATGGACTAAAGGTGAAGTTTAAATAAAACGGGTTTTGAAGATGTACAACTATACGATACGTAGTAAAAAAATTTGAAGAAATTCTAGTGAAGATGCGATAAAAGTTGTATAATTACTAAAATATGTAAATTTATTTCTCTAATTATAAGAAAAATACCTGATGAAATTTATTAAAATACGAACAAGATATAATGAACATTTTACGTTTATCTTAAGTTATTAAAAAGGTACATAATAACATAATAATAACAAACTGAAGTTAGTAGTTGTTGAAAATTTTTAGTCAAAGGTATGGCCAAAACAAAAGTAAATGATGACTATGCGATTCCTCCCTTTGAAAACGAACTTATTAAAGGCATCATTATATGATTCCATCGACTCGTCGAGGCTTTTATATTTCAGCAATTTCATTGAGTGAAAAACTATTAAAACTTGAAGAGGGTGTTTTGAGAGGTCGCTTCTCGTTTTACAATAGCATTTCTCCATTTATCAAAAAACCTTCATCTCATGTTCCAAATGAGTAGAAAACCGCCCCTAGGTTGGCGATTAGTTTATTGACAGACTACAATAATGTTTTCAGTTCAACACGTGGGAGAATAAAACTTTAGAAATTCGAAAGATAAGGGAAATATAGCTAATCAAAAAGGACAGCCACATCAGACGAAATTTTGAAGAAACTCTGTATTCGAAGCAATACACTCCTCGTCCTGGAAAGTCACGTGCGTCTAATGTGCTCTTCTTCATTTAAACATAAAGTTGACTTTCCTCACAAAAAGCTACACAGTTCTCGAATCCACCCACGTAACACGCGTATGAATGCGTTACCAACAATGCATGGCTACTTACACGTAGTACACGTAGACAAATCTGACACCAAAGTTTTGAAAGTTCTGTATATCAACAATTTGCCATCGAACTCTCAACCCAAATTTAAATAAAAGATTAATAAAAACACAAGGAGGAGCTCGTTATCGATTTTTACATATATAGAGGTGCAAATTACGCTACTGTCGAGAAATAAGATAAAAAACATAGGCATACAAAGTTACCCATTAGATGGCAGGATAAAACGGAACTGGGCAGAACCTAGGACTCAATAACTGTTCAATTAGTTTAATTATAGCGGGTGTCCCTAATCCAAGCAAAGCAAAGGATGCTTACAGATAAAAAACTCACTCTTCCACAGGAAGGAATGTGCAAAGACATGCCTCAATCCTAAAAAAATAACAAAATACCTCATAGTTTGTATGGTGTCTGACGGAATAACCAGAGCATATACCATCGAAAAAAACTACGGAATTAACATTTCGACAAGGGAAGAATGGAAATGCAAGGCAGTCAAGATGAATAAACATGCGTTCTACCAAGGACCATACTATAAGACCGTCGGAGTAAATAGGACCGTCTGAGCCGAAATTTAGTTTAAATATCCCTTATTTTAGGGGATTTAGAGTCAATAAGATGTTGCAATAGACATTCCATAGTAAATCGAAGCTTTAATACAAAATAATGTTTTTTCCTCTATGGTTCTACATAGACGGCTCTAAAAATCCAACAGGCACAGGAGCTGGAATCATCGGGTACGACAACTTGAGACCAGGGCTAAGTTTAAGCCTCGGGAAGCACGCAACCGTTATCACAACCAAAGAATCTCTGTAGCATATGAGCATCAACCGGCCCTAAAAGTGCTCAACGTCTGATGTAAGGTGGAGTCCGAAGTGCATACGCAGAACACTGGAAGGAAGCCCCTAGACATGAACAATCTACTAGAGAAACCCTTTCAAAAGAACCTTTCTACAGAGTGAGTAGAGGTGCTGAGTAGAGGTGAATTACGACTAGCAACGGCAGTAATAACGGACGGTTGCCAGCATAAACAGCACCTGCATACGATGAGGATATAAAAAGATCCACTATGCAGAGGATGTGCAGAGGAAGAGAAAACACTGCGAGGCTTTCACAAGAAGTCGTCACAGCGTTCTCGGAAAGGAGAAGAAATAGAGAAAATTCTGAACTTTATCAAAAGCACAGAACTCACATAAAGAAAGACTACATCCGAGAGGTCACGATACAAGGAACCACTGGAGGCCAGCCTCAGAACTACAAACATGCCGGGTGTAATCAAAGTCAAGTTTCGCGAGATGTCTTATAAACCCGGGTGATCAAGTCAAAATAACGATTACGTAGAAAATATAGTGAAATACTCTCTGTCTTACTCGTCCTCCCTGCTTTTACCGATACATTGCGGTTTCGTTGTCGTGATATCACAAATATCACACCAAATTTCAAGTGTTTCGATCAAACGATTTATGAATTAGTAACTACAGACAGACACAGACATATAGACAGACAGGCTACTGTATTACTATCAACAAGACTGAAAATTAATAAAAGTGTCTGCATATAGGAGAATAAGGAGAAATGTTTCCCATACCTCTCTATAATGTAGATTGATATAGGTAAGCTGAGAACAACAAAATTATAAGAATTCGTTTTAAAAGACACTAATATAAGACCTTCGTTTTTCTATGATATACATTTTCTCGAAAATTAAAAAACCAAACCACCGCAACCGTATAGTAACTAACAACCTTCTTAGCACAATCATTTCATATTATTCATTGATAAATGACTAATTAATTTAATAAAAATGTTTTGAAGATAATAAAGCCACGTTTTGAAACAAAAATATATAATGACGCGTTTCGCCCTAAGGCTTCATCAGATAAAAAATAAAAAATTACAAAAAATTAAAAATAAAGCTTAAAAATCTGTAAATCTGTCTTGTAATTTTACAAGACACATCTCCGTTTTTTATAATAGTAAGTTTATTTTCAAAAATTTATGCTTTTCGCTAACCTAATTTTGATTTATTTCCTTTACAGATTTTTAAGCTTTATTTTTAATTTTTTGTAATTTTTTATTTTTTATCTGATGAAGCCTTAGGACGAAACGCGTCATTATATATTTTTGTTTCAAAACGTGGCTTTATTATCTTCAAAACATTTTTATCATTCACAAGAAAGCTAAAAAACTATTATAATTAATTAATTTAATCGTGATTCATTTTGGTGGTGCAAAAAAAAAAAAATTGCACTTAAATTCGTAAATTGTCATACTTCTTTGAAGCGTTCCTGTCTCTCAAACCAAAGTAAATTAGCACACAAATGAAGGTAGGGTTAATAATTCTTACGACGTAATTCAACCTTTCGTGTTCAATATGTGCATAAATTTAAAGAAATTTGTTAGGCGTGTCTTAACAAAATAAGATTTTTTAAATGTAAATTTACAAGTCGACTGCTTACTTTTGTATATTAAAATATCAAATAGCTATACAGAACTATAACTATAACCAACTAACTTAACTATACCTTAAGGCTTAAGACAAGCAATAGTAGATGTGGAAATGTACACAAAGGGGAAATTCGAAGAAAATTAATCAAATAGTGGGGTCGTGTATTTCTAACCAACGTTAGAAAATTCCATGCGTTAGAGAAGACTCAATAAGGTGTCAAAAGGGCTTAGACTACCATCACCTATGGCGAATATATTATTACTAGTTTTTCTCTATAAATTTTATTTGATCCTGATGTAAAAACGGCATAACTTTTTCGTACGCGTTAACTAATTCTAAATTCTCTTAAAATATTTAAAAAGATATTAGAAATAGTACCAAACAACAGCATGCTCAGCAGCTCTCCTTGATTTTTAAGATCTAAAATTATACGGGGTGTTTCTAGTTCAAATGGGAAAGCTGATATCATTTCCGGCTGAACCTGAAGTCAAAATGGTAAATGTTTGGTATCACTAGATAGATCATTTTACAATCATTCCAAACCACTTAAAATATACAGGGTGTTGCATTTAAAATAGAAAAGCTAATCCCATTTCCGGTTAAACCGAAAGTTAAATTTTAGCATGTTGGTATCATTGGACAGCTAATCTTACGATATTTAAAAAAATCACAAAATATACGGGGTGTTTTCAAAAACTCCTTGTGCTTGGCTAATTTCCGGTTTAACCGAAGTGTTTTTAAACCAAAATTATGACAAATAATAGAAAGTTATGAAAAAAATTAATATACAAACTTGCAATTACAAACTTTAATTACAAAAGAAATTATAAATTTTTGAAATTGTGATATTCACAAAATCATAGCACGGGATCTGGTCATAGCAAATGAATCAAACATCGGTGTTTGATTGAGAAGCTCGATATCTACAACATCAAAATAAAGACAAAACGATCGGAGCCGATTTAAGAAAATCCGTTATAAAATTTTAGTCAACTTTGGTCATTTAAAAGTAGTCAATTTTAAAATTATTTAAAAAATCGACTATATTAAAACTAAAGCCCTATATTTTGTCTATATATTCCTGTTATTAGATTTTATAATAATCATCATCTCCAAAGTTAATTAAAAAAGGACCTGAAAATGAGCCAATCGTTATACTGGTCGCCATTTTGAATTTAAAAATTTGAAAAAATATTTTATTAGTTAGGCCCAATGTGTACTAACTTATAGCCGAGTATCAATACTGTGGCTCAAGATTTTCCAAAATGCGAACTAAGTAACCCCTTTATTTTGGGCCACCCTGTATCAATTTCGTTTAAAAGTTTATTTTCTCAATGAAATTCTGTTAAAGTTACTGAACCAAAATTTTAATAAAATCGCTTTAGTAGTTTTTATTTGTCGGCGTTACATACTGACTGACAGACTTTTTAGGATTCAGGGGGACCCGAAACGTCGAAAATTGAATTTTTAAAAACTGTTTGCCGATCATAATATTCAGACATCACGAGCACGCACGCCTCTTTTATTCAGGTGAACTAAAGGAAATGGAATGTAGAAAAACCATTTATTTTCGTAACACAATCTGAAATCTGCGAGGATTTTCACTCGGATTTTTATTTTTTAATCGTCAAACACGACAGCACGCAAACTTCCATTCACTTTAAAGTGTATTAAAATATCAGAAGCGATTGCAGTCTCGAAGACTTATAAATACTCACTTCGACTTCTATACCTATTGCCTATGCTATTGCAAAATATAAACCGTGTCACCGGAAATACTCAATAAACGAGAAATTCCTTTCCGACCAAAAATTTGTTATCTCTTTAAAGCGATTTGAGCAGTTTATGGGCATTTTCTAAATTGTTCGAGAAGTGCGCCATATTTCTTCCAAAAGGGACTTCAATCTGCAATACCCGATGTATAAAACGACATGGGGTACGCACCGGAAATGTAATTTAATTATTTGATTTATATTCCATTCAAGTGAATCCATTAGCCATTATCTCAAGAGCAAACTATTTAGTAATTAAAGAAAAGTACTTTTGTTAAGCGTTTGAACTCTCTCATCATTTACGATTTTCATTATGAATCTTCAAGAACAGAAATTACTTATTACTATTTCCAAGAATTAATAACAACAATGCTCAAGTGGTATGACTAACTGAATACAAATTATTCATTTGACAAAAAGTAGCGCTTAAGTCGCGATTTTAATATTCTTAAATCGTTTACGAACAAAGAAGGTAAAATATAAATATTTTAAACATTCTTTAATGTTTAACGGCCAACAACTTTTATAATCTACAAAGTGTGCTATGACATACATGCAACTCGCACCGAACAAAATCAGACGTATGACAGCCTCGATCTTGACCTAAACAAGACTTTTAAATTCTGCACCGTGCATTTCCATCACGGTCGACAATAACGCATACCTCGCATTATTTATTGCAAAATATCGGAAAACTAATAATAGCAAAAATTCCGTGACTACCAACGGTGTAATTTAAACTTTTTGTTGCCTGAAAGGTCACAAAATTAATTTAAAACTCGTTAACGAGCAGTTTAAAATGAGCCATTTAACACATTATTCGATTAGAATTTTGACAATAGCGTGGCAAGGTGTTAAATTATCTCCGATTGGCGTTATCAAATTCCTTGGGCGAATAAACTATTAATAAGCTAATAATATTATTTAAATGCGCTTTCCAAGCAAATAGTTTCTAATTCAACAAATTAAAATGCAAAACGAATTTCTAGCTACTTATAACATTTTTAAACACTAGTTGGAATGTATGTGATGTAAATTACAAATAATAGAACAAGAAGTAGTTATGCACAACATATACGTGTTGAAACATTCAACATAATTATTAATCTTTACGTTTATTAAAACTGTGGTCGTATAATTTTCCGACTTATTTACATCATTTTTCTTAAAACATGCACTTATTACATGCTTTACTTGGTAATTTTAAATAAAATAACAAAAGTAAAGGTTATTATTACGAGTCACACAATAAAAACAAATGAATTCGTGATTTTTTATGCAAAATACATCAACAGACAGAAGACAGCGGCAGCCTAGCGGGGGTTGTAGTAGAGGTATGAACCGAGCACCAGAAAGTCCCAAAATGGCATGTATTTAAAATTTAAATAAATTTTTACTTTTTCGTCGATAAAAAGTAGTAATAATATGATCAAAAAATTGTATATTTTAAAATTATTAATTTCCAGGCGTCAATCTAAAAATGTTTGATAAAACCTGCCAGTGTTTCAACACCTTATCGATAAAAATTTAACTTAATTTGGTACTGCAGTAGTTAAAATTGAAATTTTTTTATTTCTTTGCACTCTTGACAGTTATAAGTTATAACAACATAATTATCCTCATTTGACATGCCATCTCAATAAAGTGAAACGTTTCGAAAATCGCATTACTTTCTAACAATGCAACAGACCGATTCGGTTTTAGGCGAATATAATCGATATTTTTATAATTCTAAAAACATGCTGGACAAATAACCAAAACCGTGGTGGAACGAAGGAGATACTGTCAAATACCTCGTGTTAAAAGCTCCTTTGTGAGTCTGGCTTTTACCTGTTTTGAACTTTTCAACTGTTTGAAACTTCCGCGAACGACAAATTTCACCAAACTACTACAACTTTTAAAAGCAAAATACTAAATAATTCGTCTTAAATTTGTTAAAGAACAAATAATAAATGAGTACAAACCTTAAATCAAATAATCCAATTCGATACTTTAAAAAGTTGCATTTATGCAAACGTACACATTTATTAAGGCACTGTTTTGATTATGTACTTTCCTTATTAAACACTAAAAAACCATCCAATTATAGTAACAAATTTTACATTTTGCACTAAAAAACACTTTTGACGAGTTTCACACGCGTATTTAATTAAAAGAAAACAATTTTTGTCTTCGCACAAGGTGTGCCACAACACACACTCCGCGTCCTCGCAACTTCTAAAACAATCAAGGTAAAAGAATTTACTATAACTTTTTTTGCGTGTGCGCATGCGTATAGTATGAATGCGGAGTAAAACTTTGATAACACGTTGCCATTCATGTAAGTTATTCCTTTTTAACGTATTAATTTTGAATAACTCCAATTGATTATCGTATAAAAATGCGCGTTTTTCCTAAATAACGTGTGAGTATAATTTAAATAGCGTTTAAAAGGAAATAAATTTTTAGTCAAAACTCAAAACTATCTTCTGGATCAACTCTTGTGTGTTGGTAGTTGGTAAACGCAAAAATATGTGGCGCTTAAAATATTAGCTTTTTAAAATTTTGGTATATTAAAAAATGGACGAAAATATTTATGACGATTTGAACGGTGTTGATTTAGGTGGAAAAATAACTAAGGTATTCGTAGTTGTGTATAAATTTTATTACCTTAAAATTCTAACCTCACTTGTTTGTTTTCCAATATGATTTTCGTACGAATGTAAATTCTTATTTTTTAGCTCCAAGACGAAAATTGTAAATTAATTGAATGCATTAAAACTTTAAGAGGCGACATAGAAAAATTGTGTAAAGAGCTTACGCATATGAAAACAACCGAACGTACTCTGACTAACAATATTTCCGAGCTATTCAACACCGCTAAAACAGAAATTCAACGTAAGGATCGTATTGTTGCCGATTTGCGTAGAGAGATTGACGATTTAATTTTTAAACGTTATAATAAACCAATTAATCGAGTGGACAATGCGTCTGGCAATGAAAATGCTTATGGTAAACGAAGTCGAAATGATTCGGAGGAAATATTAAACAAAAAAATTAAGTGTGAACCTGTTTCTAAGTCTCTTCATGGGGATACTTTGCGGCAAACAGAGTCAAGATCGCCAAATGGGAGGTGTGAGAATCGTAGCCGCTCTAACTCCTGTTATAGAAGCAACGGTCATTATGGTAATAAAAGACACGAAATGAGTGCAAACAATTCAGAGGAAATAGTACACAAAAAAGTTAAGTGTGAACGTGCTTCTAAGTCTCCTAGTAGGAGTATTTTAGGGTATACAAAGTCGAGAACGCCAAATAGGGGATTTAAGAGTCGTAGCCGCTCTAAGTCCTGTTATAGAAGCAACGGTCATTATGGTAATAAAGGACGCGAAATTAGTCCAAACAATTCAGAGGAAATATTAAACAAAGAAATTAAGTGTGAACGTGCTTCTAAGTCTCCTAGTGGAAGTATTTTGGGGTATACAAAGTTGACATCACCAAATAGGGGATTTAAGAGCCGTAGCCCGTCTAAGTCTTGTTATAGAAGTAACGGTTATTATGGTAATGAACATAGACGTGAAACGAGTGGAGAGAGAACTGCTAGATCTTTTTCAAGGCCTAGCAGAGACCGTACAGTGGTAAAGTCTCCTAGAAGGCAATATTTTGATCGTAATAGATCAAAGTCGCGTTATCGAGGTACTTGCGAAGGTAATATGACGAAACATATAGACTACAAGAGCAATAGCGATTCTAAATCTATTATGCAAAATGAAATGAAGGTTGAGATTAAAAGTGAACCTTTTAGTAGGCGAGACCGTTCGAAATCTCGTTATAGGGATGAACATCCTTCATCTTCTATTAGACGAGGTCGTTCAAAATCTCAGTTCAGGAATGAATACCCTGATAGTTATAAAGACAAAAATAGTAGTAGTAATCACGTTTTTGATTCAAAAATAAAAGAAAATAGAGATGAGTTGAGCTCTAATAGTGAACACTACCTGAATGAAATTAAAGTTACGTCTAAAGTAAGTGAAACGAATCTTTTAGATGACTGTTTTTCTAATTCTCGTAAGCGAACAAAAGAGCATTGTAAAATGAATTACGAATCGAATGACTTTGAAAGTAAGTCTCGTCTCTTCAATTCCCAAAAATCGAACGAGTTACCCCTTACAAAACAAGATTTGAGAGTTAAAATTATAAGTTTGCAAGATTACAATAAGAGAAAACTCGGCACTGTAAACGATAATTCTGTAGATGTAAAATGTACGAAAACGCCTTACGAATCTGGAACAGTAAATAATAATACTTTAGCTACATTAAAACCAAATGACTGTGAAACAAGTGATACTAGTGCCACTGAAAGGAAAATAAATGACTGTGAAACGAGTGATAATATTACCACTGAAAGAAAAACAAGTGAAGTACCTATTAGTAATTGCGTAGACATCCCAACTGAAGATCCAAGTGGCATTGGCAAGAACATTAATAAACAATCAAATAATTTGAATGTATCTCCAAACGACTCTAAAGAAAATATCTCTACAAACTCTTTAAGTGAAGGAAATGAAAGTGCCAACTCCTCTTTTAATATTAGAAATAGGAATAATTTCAACGGTCGAAGAAGACAACGATGTGTAGTTAAAATTCTTGGTTAAATTTATACACTATTTTTAGTCAAATTAATTAGTTGCAATATTGTAACGTTGGATTGTTGCAGGTGATTCTCATTTGTATTTATTTTATTAATCGATGTCTGTATGAAAAGTAAGAACGTCTCAAATGAGAGGGAGTTTGGGAAGCAATTCCTACATATTGCATGCATTGTTTTTTCTCCATTTACTCTGACGTAAATTATAATTTTTTATTGTATTTAACTTTTGATAAGTGTCGCTATCAAAAATATTAGTTTTGCATCAGATACTCTACTTGAAAATGTTTCAGTTTACAATAATGGGAAAAAATAAAAAATACTTGCTTTTACTTTTTAGTTTTATGAATATACTTATGAATAGTTATTGAAATTACGCCAAATGAAAAATAATGGAGCTTTAAGAATGTTTCTACCGGATGGTTTGTAAACAATATGAAAAACTTTAAAGGGCGATTGTTTGTTGAAAATTAATGCCGGGCTTTTATATAAATTATTTTCCTAAAGCGTTTTATTTCGGGAGTTACTTAAATGTCTCACTCTTGTAAAGTGAACGATAAAATTAAGTTTGCATTTGTAATTCTCAACAATAATTGTATAAATTGTTTTGGGTTAATGAGTCGTGGTCGAAAGGTTTTTGGTGACAGACCTGATGTTTTGTCCACTACTAAACTGTGGTAGACATCTTCAAACGATTTTGAGGATTTTTTCATGTAAAGTAGCGGAGAAGAAACCTCATACGCCAGTTATCAAAGCCTAAACTGTCTAGTAATATTGTTATAAGTTAATTCAACTAAATATTCATCTGTTGTTGTTTATTTACTCAAGATCAATTGTTAGATTTAATAAAAGAAGTTTATTTTTTCACCGACGATTGTGCGAAAAAATTAAAGAATGAAAACATTTTCTAAACAAATCAAACTATCAAACGAAAATTGTTAAATTTTATAGTTTTGACTAGTAAAAAAGTTCCGCGCTTTTCAACTCTTTGCGATGATTGAAAATATCCTATTAAAAACCTTTTCATAAATAAATGCTATGTGCAATATTTAACCAAATTGAAGAAATAAAATCTTCATCTTACTTTCCCCATTTAGAAGAATGTAACTGTGAAAGGAGACGTTTTAAGGCAATAATTTATATAAAGACAATCCTCGACAAGGAATCACCCCTTGAAGTTTCTCGCATCGTTTATGAATCACCCTGTATATACTATTTGATAGGGCGTTCATACTTTTGTACGCTATTGTTTGTTGACATAAAAGTTTTGTTTATATGTCTGATCCGATCTGCTGGGAGTATGGTAAATGTGACGTCATTAGAGCAGAAAGAGCAACAAACGCTATAAATTTACTTGTTTTACTCCGAACAGATCGGAGCAGACCAATAAACAAACCTAATGCAAGCATTCCTTCTTATCCTTGGTTTTTGCATCGCGGGTAAATTGGGTTAATGTAACCCCAACTTGAAAGTAATCTGCACTCAAACATACGTTTTGTCGCCAAATTTACTTATCTGAGTTCACCTACACAAACCAGAAGTAAATTTGGAGGCAAAATGAGGTTATTAAGGTTTCCAGGTCTGAAGTTGAAGTTTTTATTTCAAAAAGTACACCGCTTTAATTATTTGTCAATTAATCTGAGGATGAGAAATACGAAAATTGAGCTATTTGTTTTGTTATTTATGTAATACGTGTACATACGTATATAGATATAGTATAAATGCTTTATCATCTGTATTAGTTCCACGTATTACTATTTTCAGAGACTAAAAACGCCATTATTGTAACAATTAATATGTATATTGAATATAAAATAATAAATTTCAGTAATAACGCTTGTTACGCAGTGCATGCGATATACAATTCAATAAGTACCTATTTTTTTTATGATTATCTCATTTTAAATTAAGATCCTACTAGAATCTGAAATTGTTTTACATGAGGCTTTACGGTACCTATGTTACTCGATTAATTAATTAATCACAATTTAAAAAGATTAAAGCTGAACACTGTGCTCTTGGCGCATTATTTATGATATAAGTAATTTTGGTGTTGTTTGAATCTAGATGTGTGACTACACTTTGTGATGTTTAGTATCAAAAGCCAGTTCAATTTCACTTGTGGACACCAGACCACCATCGTTGTTTAATTGCAGGTCCAAACGAGAGATCATGCCAGAACGATATTGAGTATGGAAATCTATAATTCGTTGAAAACCAGAGTTTAGAGAGAGAAAACGGACGTTCTTGGTATTGCAGATTTTAGAGTACGATTTTCCTTATCAAGGCAATGTTGGTTTACTGAATGGGAATTCTATACAGGAGTTTGTTTTTTTGCCGAGGTTAAAGCATTCTCAACAACAGTAGGAGATCTGTTGATATATTTTATGACGGTTAACTGAGTTTTCCCACACCATCCTCTCGTATTTGAAGTTCTTGTCGTAGAGATCTCAAGTACTCTATTTAGGTGGGGATTCATCCCAAACGATGTTTTTGGCAACCTCTCGAGGTAGGGGGTGTGCAGTTTTTAACTTTAGCATCTCGACGGCGTCTTGTTCTTTCACTTTTTGAGATGTGAAAAGCAGAGAACTTAATAATTGTGTAACGTGGTACTAAGATCTAAATTATCTGAGCCATAATAATTTGAAATAAATAAAGTTTTGAGAATATATTTACAGGGTCGTAGCTTCTGTCTTTTTAAATAGAGGTGTTTAAACAGGCAAGTGATTTTTCACCGATCTTCCCAAGGGATATTGGTAAGTGAATAGGATCTTGAGAAATCTAAACACTTTTAAGTGTATCGCCTATCACTGCACCCAGAAGATCTAGAAACTCATGAACGTAGGTGTTGAGAAGTCTCCCAAGAATAAAAATTATCAGAATTCTTTTGAACCGATTGAAGAAAAGCTCTCAGTACTAGGTACTCACCGAA
This sequence comes from Malthinus flaveolus, assembly GCA_950108345.1. Taxonomy (NCBI): domain Eukaryota; kingdom Metazoa; phylum Arthropoda; class Insecta; order Coleoptera; family Cantharidae; genus Malthinus; species Malthinus flaveolus. The sequence goes on along the minus strand of OX467285.1, from coordinate 35,411,347 downwards.
GGTTCGGCATTTAATATATTTATTTTATTTACTCTGCGGTATTCTGACTATCTGCTACGCTGTTTGGAGAAGAAAAAGTTATGCAATTATTTTAGTTTTTGTTTTGGTGAGCGTGAGCAGAAAACTGATTTACAAATTTTTCATATTTGCTTCCAGGACCGGCCCAAGGCTATTGACGCTCACACAACTTGTCCTTACCCATTAGAAAAGTTCACGAAATAAATTTATTGCTGAAAATGTGGAAAATTACTAACACGTTTTTTATAATAAATAAAATAGTAGATATAGGTAGGTACAGATTACTTTGGTATTAAAGTAAAAAAGTTTTTAATCGAAAATTAAGTGGCCGCCTTCTGTTTGCTGGCACCTCAAGCCAGTCTTGTTTGTTCTTAACTAACAAGAAGTTGAAATTTTGATGCTCCATTCATCCCAGAAAATAATAATCCTAAACTGTGTTTTTGGCGAGTTTTGAATTACTTTTAAACAATTTCATTCAGTAAACAAGATGCAAAAATCTAAGGATAGCTCATTTTCAATGTTAATTGCTTTTCTAGCCCGACAAATCTCAACAAATATGCCAAAAATATCAACCCTTGACCTCAATGGTAAACTATCGTCATTTTGGTCAGAGGAGCGACCACCTGATATTTTCAAAACGTTAGTATCAAGCAAGTCACAATATTGATTGCTCTCACAGCGTCGTCGCCGCTGTTGAAAATGGACGCTTTGCGATGAGACGCAAGTAATTTTCTAAATGAACGACCCGAGCTTCTAATTTAAAGCAATTACAAAATAAATAAACTAAATGAGAGTGTTAACGTAGTGGTGTTGTGAACGTTGAATTTTAACTCAACAATAAAAAAAAGTAAAATGGGTTCGATAGTACTCAGATCACTCTCGATTCTTCTGGGTATATTTTTCGTTTTCATCGGATTTATGAAATTATCGCCTTACGTTTCAAAAGAATTACATAAAGAATTAGTAAGTATTATAATTATAGTTGGTTATGAGGTATTTTTGAATTGGCTTTATGCCCCGACTGGGGCGTTTTAAATAATTATGTGTAGGATAAAAAATTACATACCGGCATACCGGGTTTTTGGGCGATTTAGTGCATAAAATAATAACTTGCCAACTTTATGTTTCTCAATAACAATTGACAAATTTTATTGTTAATTTTGGCCCAAAAAATTAATGTTGATGTTTTTTGTTGCAGAGAAGAGATTATGTTCAATACGCTAAATCTTTTCCGTTTATTAGCAGTTTTGACGTTAAGCTACCGAGTAAATGGTACAGAAGGACGGTTGGAGTTTTAGAAATTGTTTGTGGTTTAGCTATGGCTCTTATACCGAATCGTTAGTATTTTTTTAAAAATAATTTACCTATTATTATTTTTCTACCTCGATAGGCCAGTCTATTATAAGCAGAAAAGAATATTATTATCTTGCAAAATCTTAATTAACTCATTATAAATAGGCTCGCTTCGATGTTTATTTGTCTCAATGTCAAGGATGAGGTTGAAAATGAAAAACACGTTGCCACATTATGGTTTCTTCATTTAAAAAAACAAAAAAGTAGTACCTAATAATAAAATAATAATAATTAAGAGAACTTCAAACTTAATATTATTCAGAAACGCTTGCAAGACCTACCCTAATAATAACAAAAGGGTAGAAAAATAAATAAAAAATTGCGTGGCTCTGCTTAGGTAGATTAATAGGTACTCTTCGCTCTAAGCTAAAGCTAAGCTCACTTGGAGCTTAGTTTTAAATGTATCGCCAGTTGTAACAACAATCAAACATACAGACAGGAGACAGAGAGACCTCAGTCCTCAGTTGATATTATGCTGAACCAAAAGTATGCATACATTTTGGTTATTACTTATTAAATTAAAGCAGAGGCCAACTTTAAATTTGGATGATGCTAGTTTTGATATCTACATATTCCAAATATTTACAAAAAAGTACGGAAAATCATTTTAGATTTTGACTGAAAGTAGCCTTCACGATAACTAAATCAAATACTTTATAAAAAATGTTTCGTTTCTTTTGGACCTTCTTCAACTTCGTTATATCCTACGGATCTGACTTTAATATGTAGCATTTTTAAATACCTACCACTTATTCCAGTAAACGTATTCTTCAGAAATAAAAAATTGTCAATACAGGGTGAGTCGGGAGGATCGCACAGAACTCTAGGAACCTCCACGGACCTCCAAACATTTTCTCACTTGTTACAAGTGAATATAAGACAAAATAACCCCAAAGTTGTTATCCGATTTTAACTTGTTTTCAAGTTACGGCACTTGAGATGTTTAAGTAGCTTAGCAAACTTTTAAAAGGCCGTAATTCGAAAACAAGTGAAAATTGGAAAACAACTTTTGAGGTTATTTTTTTCTTATATTTACGTATGAACTAGTGAGAAAATGTTTGGAGGTCCTGGAGATTTTTTTGAAAATTATTGCTGAACTTTAAATGGCTGTAACACTGTAACACACGTGAAAATCAGATAACAACTTTTGGGCTGTTTCGTTTTATATTTACGTGTAGAATACGTTCCTAGAGTTCGGTACCATCTTTCCGACTCACTCTATATAAATACAGAAGTAATAATCATTATTCATTATTGTCGCGAAAATTTAAAGCCAATAAAACATCTGACAATCATTTATTGTTTTATGTGGGATTTGCGAATTACTTTTAGATCCAAGGCATTATTATACGAAGAATATCACGAACTAAGGAGCTATTGTTCTGAATTTTACCATGTGCCTGCCTGCCTGCCGGCCTGTCCGTCTATCTGTCTGTCTGCCTGTCTGTCTACCAGCCTGTCTGCATGTCTGTTCATCGGTCGGATTCAATAACTACCAGCTTGCTTGAAACTAAAACACTCTACATATCTCGTGTTTCTTCATTTTTAACTTCTGCACGTAATACGTTGACATCCGAAGTATATCACGAAGTAGAGAGCTACTGTTCTGTCTTTTACCATCTGCCTGCCTGCCTGTCTTCCTACCCGTCTGCCTGACTGTCCTGCCCGCCTGTCTGTTGGCCCGTCAGCCTTTCCGGCTGTCTGTCTGCCTGTCCGGCTGTCTGTCTGCCTGTCTGTCTATCTGCCTGCCTGGCTGTTTGTCTGTCGGTCCATCAGCCTGTCTGGCAGCACGTCTCTCCGCCTGTCTGTGTATGTATGTCTATCTCAGGTCTGTCCATCGATCGGATCCAATAGTTACCAGCTTGCTTGAAACTTGAAACTAAAACACTCTACATATCTCGCGTTTTTTCATTTTTAACTTCGACACGTAATACGCTGGCATCCGAAGTACCTATATCACGAAGTAGGGAGCTATTGTTCTGGCTTTTACCATCTGCCTGCCTGTCTTCCTACCTTTCTGTCTGCCTGTCTATCTATCTGCCTGCCTGACTATCGGTCTGTCAGCCCATCCGGCCGCCCATCTCTCCGTCTGTTTGTGTATGTATGTCTGCCAATCTGTCTGCATGTCTGTCCATCGGTCGGATCCAATAGATAACAACTTGCTTAAAACTAAAACACTCAACATATCTCGCGTTTCTTCATTTTGAACTTCGACACGTAAGGCCGGTCGTCCATTTATACGACATGTCGTATCATTTTTTAACCAAGAAAACAAGAAATAATTTGTCTGTCAAGTGTACGAATCTCAATTAATAAACACAGGTTTAAAAATGATACGACATGTCGCAGACATGTCGTATACGACATGTCGTATAAATGGACGACGGGCCTAATACGTTGACATCATGACATCCGAAGTATATCACGAAGTAGTAAGCAACAATTGACTGTAATCTGCCCGTTCGTCCGTTTGTACAGATCGAATAGTAGAGCCAGCATTTTTGTAGAGTATCTGGCCACTTGATAATAATTAAGCGTTGTTTTAGTGCGTGTGTGCGTGAGGATTTTACCGAATTAACGTTTTTGTCAAAAGACACAGACAATCCACATTTTTTTCAAAAAACTAAAAACTCTGTCAAATCTCAAGCAGAGGTCGTGAAAGAGTATAAATTTGTACACCTAAACGACCACGTATTACTAAGAACTTGATCCACATTTTAAAAATAAACCTATTTTTTCAAGTTTACATATTTGATTTGTTCGAAAATAAAATTGTTCCCAAAATATTCAAAACGACAAGATTTAGGTTGTGGTCAACACGATTTTTAGTCAGTATTCTCAAAATACTCGAAGAGATAAAAATAGATTTTATAATTTTTTAAACGGCTATTAAAGCTATTAGTGATTATCGATAATAAATTGGTTCGAGTACTTCTTAGAGTTAATTACTCTTATAAACTCTCTAAAAGAGGTTCCTTTCTTATTCGACAAATGTCTTAAAATACTTTTACCAGCTTATATATATAATTTTATAGTCTCTAAAATGTTAATCCGGTTTTTAAGCAATTTTTAGAAATATTTGGAACTGTAAAGTGGCAACGTGCTCGTAATCAAAAAGATTTGAATCAATTTAAGTTCCACCCCTCGATTTGGCTTAATTAGTCACGTAGAAAACTGTACCATATGCGTCCCAGCTTTTGTAATTAATAAACCATAGATTTTATAATAGCGCAATCACAACAATCAGAGATCTGAGTTTAATGAGTATACTCGATCTCATCAGTTTATGTCTCTATGCATATTTACGCAACAATTTTTTTGTAAGCAGTTTTTCAAACGTTGAAACATTGTTCTTATGTCTTATACGACTCCTAAAAATTAATCGGTAATGTCTGTATTACTGAAAACTTTAGGTAGGTTTTTCAAAATAATGTAGTTACAAAGCTGGGTCGCTTAAACTGGGCCACCCATCAGTACAGATACGTAAATCGAAAGTTTTATTCGGAAATTTGCCAAAAATAGAATTTCAAAATGACGCGCATCCCACCCACCTGCAAGGAGACAAAATATACATCACTCATAACTCAAAATAATTCGCCAATAAAATATTTTTGTATTTTTCCAGATAAAGTAAAAAATGTCGCCAACGTCTGTCTTCTGTTGTTAACAATAATATCCGTTTATTCCCATTATGCCGTTGGAGACAAATTAGAGAGAACTGCTCCTGCCTTAGTGTTCCTCTTTATGCTTAGTGGACGCTTAGTAGTTTACTGGCAAGTAAAAAGACGCGAAAATCAACGTACCGAGACTCATGTTAATGGATTTAAGCAAGACTAAAAGTAAATAAAATAAACAAATTCTGTATGTAACGATTAAATCTAAAGTTATAAACGCACACATCAATTTTTAGGATGACGATGGAACATGAGGGTAAGTTGAGTGTTATTAAAAGTACGAATAGTTAAAAAAACAGTTATTTGTGTAAATTTGTGTAGGTTTAAAAACTGTTTTATGTATTAAAATTTTTGTAAGACACTGCCATTGTAATAAAAAAAATGATGTTGGTTATATCTATAAAATAAAATTCATTCCTATATAGAATTTCGCATAGTTTATTTGCAAAAGTAAAAATCTTGATTACATCGAGTCCTTGATTACATAGATTAGAAGTAGAATTACATAGTGGTGTGGTGTACGGATGAATTGGCAGTGAGCCAGCTAATTTGATGGCTATTAGAAACAATACACAAGTTCAAACGATTTAAATTCTTTATGCCAACAAAAGCATTTAAATTAGTTAGGAACACTAATTTATTATCGCCCATAAAAGTGTACAACTATTGCCAAATATTATATTTATAGGTACCTAGTTAATGAAACTTTTAATGACACTTTTGGAGAATTGTCTGATAAGTTGGTGGACATAAAAATATTTACCTCTAGAAATCATCGCGGAAAAATACTTTATAAGGGTATGAAAGTGACTTTTGTTTAAAAGCGTTATTTACTCCACGCCATGTCTTGGCGTCCTGGCTTCTCAGTTACTGACTATTGTTAATTGAAGATCTGAGACTTTGACTATGAATTAAAAAATTTTTTCAATATAGGTATACCAACTTACTACTCAACGATTTTCAAGAGACATGCTACAATCGTCAAGATGTAGGAGAGTGCGAAAATAATGAAATTTGTCACATTGTCACTTTTCCACAAAAGTCCGCGTTCCGGCCCTAATACACCAGTCTTTTGGGAAACAAATACTTAGTTGATTTTTAAATCTTTATATCAATTTGCAACAAACTGGGATTTAGGTTTAATGCACGAAAGGATAAAATAAAAAGCTAACGATTGAGCGGATTGGGGTATTAGAAGAGACCGTAAATTATTTTGCAAATCTGTGAGATGAAAAAGATTGTCTGTAGAGAGTAGTACATTCCCTTTGTAATCCATTGATTATATTTTATTATTAGGTTACTAGTAGGTAATTTCTTACATTTAATTTTAATGCAAGATAATAAATATTTTTAATTTCTATTATTCGAATAATTATTGCTAGACTATGCAGCTGCATGACACAAGTGTAAGAAGTGTTGCCTATGTACAAAATAAATTTTACGTTATTTAGTGGCATCGGCATCTCAGTACACAGTAGGTAATCAATATTAGCAGATTGTCACTTCACTATAAATAACACTGTTAACTTTCTTTATTCTCATGATCCATAAACTTGTTAATCTTTCTACAAGCAGGACCCGGACTGGTGGATCGAGGGATAGGGCGCTAGACTAATTTTTCAATCGAGGTGCAGCTCTCCAATCAAGCTGACTACATAATTTTATCTAGATAAGAATAGTACAATGATGAATTTAAAGCACTCCATGAATTCATCAACTGTGTGGAGTAGGTGTTATCTATGAACACTTTACATTCTATTACATTGTAGCAACGAACATACCAAATAGATGTAAAAATTTGGCAAACTAAACCAACCTACAATGATGAATGATAATTTGATAATTAATGGAACAAATTTGATTTATTGCTAAAAGACACGATAGGTGATAGGTGTAAGTCCAGGGGCGGACTGGCAACAAATGACCGGCCCGGGTAATATTTGGCGCGCCCCAATTTTATTTTACTACCCAGGTTAACCAATGGCGGAAGAAAAAATTTTTGATGAAGGTCTAAGTGTAATATTGATTTTGTTGCGAAAATATAAAGCACTGCAGGCGAAGATTTGGGATGTTCAAGGTCAAATGGCTTAAAATGAAGTTCAGAAATTTTAGTAGCGATTGATAATGTGTCTCCAAAGAAGGTGTTTCACGAAAGAAAATATGGACTCACTATACTTAGCGAAACGCTATTCTTCGCAAATTTTTGTTTTGTTAAAACAAGGACTTTCCCCTGTTTGCACTGGCGAATTATATTAAAAGTATTTTTATTATTTTTCGTCGGAACGGATCCACATTTTTTTAGATAAACCCCAGAGAAACCGGCTTCAAAGCAACCGGTCCACCAAATTGGTTTGGTGCCTCCAGGGTCCGCCCCATAAAACGGCAGATGCTTAGCCCTGTCCCGCACTTGATTGGGTGCGGGTAAGGGGAAAAGTACTGACGAATAAAGCTGGAGGTAGAGAATTTCACTATACCCGCTATACCGGTGCAGTGGAGCGCTTGGCGGAGTCATACGCGATCCTCGGATCAATTGGCTGCTGCAGTCTCTGCACCAGAGGAGCTGTGGTCTAATCTATCTGCAGTTGTACTTTAAATAGTAACGGGAAGACGTGAGTTCTGGTAGGAAGTTCTCGTACTTCCGTAGTAGGCATGCTCTAAGTGTTTGGGCACGTGGGCACCACCAGTGCGTGTCTAGGCTCTCCGCTATCTACCTAATCCCTGTTGCAGACACAGCCCCGCTGTTGGAGAGTGGCAAGGTGTTCACGAGCACGCCATCATGGTAGCTTGGCCCCGCTGGTGGCGTGCGATAGAGGGACACTGAGCGCTCTCCCTCATGGTAACTGGGGGGATTAGCTACCCCCGAACCTGTGACTAGTCTGGTTAAAACTGGTACTGCGGGCAGACGTCTGATGAGGTTGGATTCGCAGGGGCTAATGGCTTCTTGGGAAGTGAGAGATACCAATCACCCTGCTCTCTATACCCCTGGTATAGTTTATAGGTACAGGGTACAGGTACTCTAGCAAGAGGATCTTAGATCAAAAAATCGTCGAAACGTACAACCGGTCCACGTCTGCCCCTAGTGTAAGTTCATAAAACAATGTTTGGATAAAAAAAGGGAAGGTTTAAAACCTGTACTTTTTCTTTGGTTAAATTATACTAATAACTCGAAAATAAATTAATTCAAAAGAAATTTCACTGTTAACTTTAGGAAATAAATTAAGATTAATTAATGTTAGAGGCTAAATAAATGTTTGACGAAAGAAATATTAATGAGAAACGCAAGTTTAAACTGCATACGTACGAAAGGTAATTTTTACAAATGAAGTTAATTATAAAGCAGCAACTCTTTCTGTAGGCTAAGAACTAATAAACGTAAGGAATGTAGTTTTAGGTAGTAGGCAAATTTGTGTTAATTTAGGAAGCGGTTTTAATAATGTATTGTTTGCTACCTCTTGCTTAATATTACCATATTACTTATTATTTATTACTTCTTCAATCAAACGACTCACTAAATATACAGGGACGGCTGTTGGATGTAACTACTCCGCTACTCGAATAAAATCTCAAAAACCATCACAATCTCATCAGATCTCAGTTATTTGTAATTTGGTTAGGGATGTGTACCTACTAGTTTTGCCAATTCTCATCCTGAACGAGACTGTATCGGTATGAAAACTTTTGCTTTTACGAACAACGACGTAGATACGGGTTACAGGAGCACGTGCAATCGTGCAATCTTTCTGAATTATTTAGGATAAACTTTTTAAAGCAGTGGCAGATATTAATTGCAAGTGCCTCTGTACCTACACCACTGCTCCCGGGGCACTAGTACATGCAACCCCATTTTAGAATTTAGAGACATATTGAAGCAACATTCGAGTTCGACAAAGAACAAATTCTGAAAACGACGCAGATGCTGGAGAGTTTTGTGGTTTGGTACCCTACACAGTGCTATGACTTAATCAATACAGCAAAGAAACTGCCCTTGATGATTGACAAAAGTCATAACTCGTATTGTTATTATTACTTATTACTAAAATATAGCTCATCTAATTGCTAATAGATGCAAGAAACTGAAGCGATCCTAAACAATTAATTACCGATTTAATTTAGATTAGTTATATTTATGCGTATTCTTAGATTTATTTTACTCAGTATAGCTGGTCCTTGGCCGATGACGTCCCAATCAGGGCAGAAATGATCATGGGGGATGCTACTGTTTGAATAAATCAAAAACAATTTTTCAAGCTCTTAAAATATGTAAAAAGCCACAAAGACCTCCCCGGATTCTGAAAATATCCAAACTGCCCATTGTTGCAGATTTTATTAATAAAAGATAATCGTAATCCTTCAAATGATACGACTACTAAATCAGGACAACGTGATTTCAGGTAGGTCTTAGGTGTGACAAGTTTGAAAGGACATTTAAAATTGTCAGTGAATTTAGAAAAATTTTTCCGAAGAAAATCTTTGATTTTTTGTTACTTATTGCCCAGTTGCTGGGTCCAAAAATTGGTTTATGCTATGCCGAGGATACGGTTATTGCTTTTTCACAGCCACTCGTTGTAAGTTATTGCTTAGTATCTGAAATGTATAAACAATTTTTATAATTGCTCGAAGGTAAATTGATCTACGACAAATAGCTTCAACGCTCTCCTTTAAGCATTTTAGGAAATTACAATATCAATTATAATATTTTACAGGTCGTCTTAAAACGAGGAATTATTATTTTAAATTGAAGTGGAGAGTGGAGTTTTAAATAATTATAAAATATGAACTTTTTTGCGGGGGTGATTTTTTTTGGAGTCTTATAATAACTGACAACTGGTACCTTTACCAGAAAAAAACTTCGGTAAACTTTTCTTTTCTGAGCATCAAAATTCGCCACATTGCAATTTCTTCTGGACCAAAAGGTACTAAACTTCTAGTTGTTACATGATTATTTCAACTTTCGACCCTTGCTCTTTCATGTCCCATTTTATGAAATATTTTTATTAACGAATTTAAATTAAATCGCATTTTAATCATGTTAGAATTGGTTCATGCCATTTCATAGAACATAGTAGTTGGCGCTGATTCTTCTAGACGGCGTATGCGTCTATTATTTGTTTAAATTAAAAGTTTAATTGAAATTTATCTTTATCTTTCACACTTTCACAGCGTTTTTTGAGAATTCAAAGTTTTAAAAAGAAAGGAATAGATTTTTGCGGGAGAAATTACTTGTCGTTTGTTACGAAAATCGTCGTATAAGGGTATAAGGCACTTATTGTTTCAAAATTTCCTAAGAGGAGTATAATTGTTGACTTGGGGACTGGGCAACTGGGAGACTGGAAGTCTTTAAACGGTTGATTCCAATTTGTCTGGCATAAATTTTATTTACAATTGCCATATTATGTTTGTTATCGTATCGTTAACATGTCAAATTTTCTAATGTAAGCAATTAAATTGGTATATGTGGAATGTTGTCGATTTATTACCTTTGCCGACTATTTACGTTTGGCGCAGTTCGAGCTCTTGAGTGTCTTCGTTGGACGGCTGTTGAATCAATTGGAGAATTGGGGTCTTTTTTAACCACGAGGAAACCGTCATTCAGTGACTGTACAAGTTATTTAACTGTCGCACTTAATAAGTCAAAATTAATCTGAAAGACGTGCAAATTCATGATAGTCCAGTCAAATAAGAATTCTTGGTCAGAATAATTCCTACAAAGCTGGATTTTGGTATACACGTACGTTAAGGTGTTACAGAAGAGTATATGACAAACTCCTAAAAAAATCGGCGGAGCAATTTGAAATATTCAAGGTCATAGCTCACAAAAATTGTTTTTGCTAATAACTCGCCTTCTATAAATACATCGTATGTTGATGTATAGAATGTATCTTACCTCATGCAGTACCACATTAGCCATCAGCCGATAAGTTGGTGACTGGTTCGTTTTATGAGACTAAGGCCGGTCGTCCATTTATACGACATGTCGTATCATTTTTTAACCAAGAAAACAAGAAATAATTTGCCTGTCAAGTGTACGAATCTCAATTAATAAACACAGGTTTAAAAATGATCGCAGACATGTCGTATACGACATGTCGTATAAATGGACGACCGGCCTTATGCGTCTAACTCCACAGTTTGTACAGCGTTATCCCGTAAACGAATTTATTGTCACTCTTCTCCGCGCTATATCTCAAAAACGGTTAAACTTATGGCAAAAATGTATATAACCAATCTTGTAGGCAATAATGTTCTCTATAACTTTCATTATAACCTTTATCAACATACGGTGTATAAAAAGCGAGTTATTAGCAAAAACACCATTTTTGTGCCTTTTGACCTTGAATATCTCAAATTGCACCGATTTTTTTAGGATTTTGTCATATCTGTAACACCTTAACGTACGTGTATCCATCTTTGTAGAAGTTATTCCAGAAATAGGGCGATTTTTTGTCTAATTTGACTGGACTATGAAAGGAATCCATCTAAACAATTTAAAACATTTCTATTTTATTTCTAGAGGTCCAATTAATTTAGTTTTTACACAACCACAATCTGACAGCAAAGCTTGGGCACTTTCTTATACATTAGGTACCATTAAAAAAAATAATAATTCAAAGAAACGTAAGTAATTAACGTCATTTTATTTAATTAACTTTTAGGTTGAAGACCGAATGGGCGTACAATTAAAACGACTCTTGTAAGAAAAGGTAAAGTACCTAATCGTATAAATAACCAAAATTTAAACAATTTACATTTTTAAATTGGTGGTTCATTTACGGAGAAATATTTTTATGTCAAAGACGAAACTAACTTGTAATTAAAACAACGCAGAACGTTCCCACAACCCGAGAGTAATATAGCAGTATTTTACGGTAATTCCCAAATCTCGGTAATTCTTCTCAGCATCACTCGTGATAAATTCTCCGTCTCACCTTTGTTGACAAGTTCATGTTTATTATAAGTTTTTATTAGATTTTTTTAACTTTTACAAAATATAACTAATTAAGGTAACAGAATAAAAGATAACATAATCGTAAGTTTTAACACGAGCTTTCACAACTTTTTAAACTTGATTGGGACGTTTACATCTAATTTATTGAATTAGGTACTCTTTTTGATCTCATTTCAAGGTGTACCTCGTTGCTATTAATTAAGTTTGTGTGTGCGTATGTGTCACCCTCATTTGAATTTATGCTTGTAATTCGTATACATACAATGTTAGAATAGCTATTATGTGTAGGTATGTATAATTTTGTTGACCCTATACATACACAATACACAGTAAAAATTTGTCGTATTAAGGCTCCTCTACCTCTTACCTCTAATAAATTAATTAAGTAAAAAGTTCCGATTTAGCGAGTAGCAGCTCCTAAACCATTTCTGTTTAGTAGACTTGGCGTCAGCGGAGGGATTGGTGGAGAGGTACTTGCGAAGCTGGAGCATCAGGCCACCTATTATTGGGGGCCCCGTAATTCTCTAAAAATATCTTTAGCTTACCTGAAATAATATAACAATTTAATTCTTAATTTTCCTACTTTGTATGAAACATCTTTTGTGGAGACACTATCAATCGCTACTAAAGCGACTGTACTCCTTGAACAATCAAAAACTTATACCTTTTACCCCCTCCCTCTCAAGATTATGCTCCCAGAGGCCACGGAAATCTAAGTGGCATCAGACCTAAAAAAAACAGAAGTTTGACGGCGTAAATTAAATAAAATAATAAGTGAAGATAGGCATAGAAAAATAGACTTTTTTACTTGTTTTTGAAGTAGTAAATAGCGACTACATTATTTGTTTTTAATTGTTTCATATTTAATAACGTCCATTGTTCGCTATAATTTATCAGCGTCAAATTTTATATAATATCCGTCAGAAGTATTATGCTTTAATCATTTTACGCTTTAATCAAATTAAATGGTATTTTTTTCTAATTAGTAATTAAATTTTATACATTTATACATATTTTATATAATTAATAAAAAAGCAATCAAAATGATTAATTGATTCAAACTTGCAATGGATGAAGAGATTAAACGTATGTAATTGGAATAATTATTAGCATTATGGTGGAATTTCAAACATTTACGTAGTTTACGTACGCGAAAAGTAGCTCTTTTACTAGCAATTAGTAATTATAGTATATCTAATTCTATAATTATTTGATAACACTAGGTAAAGGTAACTGATGCACTTAATTCAAAGGGTGTATAAAATTTTGGAAAATTTGACACTTCAGTATTTTGTCGTCCTATATCCTATTTCTTATCTAGTTTTAATTAGAATTCGTCATATAAAAATTTAAAAATACAATTTTTATTTAATTCATCGCTATGGCTATGATAAAACAATTGAAAATCGTTAAATGAGCTAATTTTGGTATAATATGGTTACTCGAATAAATTGAAAACTTGGCAACAATGCTCAATTTTCTAAATGGGTTCTACATTCTTTATGCAATTCTGCCAAACTTTGCTAATTTAACCCACTCTGTATCTCATATAATAACAAAGTTACCCATAAAACTTTTGTACAATTTTTACCACCTTGTATAGGGTGTTTTTATTGAAGGTTGGAACTTTAAATTGAAATAAAGCATGTATATTTTGATCAATAGAACGGAATTTTGACTTTATTTAATAGAAAATCGTTTGCCGTTTAGAGTTTGAACACTATTTTGAGCATATGACCCCGCTACTGGCTCCAATATGGTGTATCTTGGAGGTCCAATTGTCGACAACTTTTCCAGCATTAGTCGTCTGATTTCGCAAGTAAATCACACAATATTGGTTGAAATTGCTTTTAAGGATTCGTTTGTAAATTCTCTTCACTCCAAATGCAACAATTGCCATTGAGCCAAAAATGAGCCCCATCACCGAACAAAATTTTGCGATGAAACACTTGATTTTCAGCTCATTTGCCAAACAGACGCCCAAAACGATGATCTCGCGGCTTCAATTCTTAAACGAGCTGGATAAGCCCTTAAACCAAAATTTTCACTTAAAAATTTTTCCAAAAAAGTGGTCGGACAGAGGTCCAATTGTTGCGCACAGAGCCGAATCGAGGTGGTTGGACCTTCATCTTCATCGATACTTTTCGTTTATATTTCCTTCGGTAGTACGCACTCTTTTTTGTGCCGCAGGGTAAGCTAACATCAAGTAGCGTAAACGAAGTGCAAAATCGATTCATGGTCCGCCGAATTATTGGTTCAGATGGACGATTATGTCGATCGTAAAATGATCTGTACGTTTCGAGAATAGAACCACGATTTCCAAAATAATTTTGCACGATTTACAATTGTTGCTCTAATGTCTTTGCACGATGAAGTGACAAACATTACTTTATAAAAATAACCACTCAACTTCGACACGTTATAACTGATATCAAAGCTGTCTCAATCAAAAGTTCCAACCTCCAAAAATAACACCCTTTATAAGGTATGTAGCAACTGAAGACTAACTCGGGATTGGATTATCAGCGCATCTCGGACGTCTACCTAACGCGTCCTAAAGGTATAAAACAATAAGTTTGGGAATATGAAACAAAGTAGGCATAGTGCAATGAAAGGAAATTAGGAAATGCAATAAAAATGTAATAATACGAGCTATAGTAACTATCACAACAACTTGATCTGAGTTCTCTTTTTTTTAAGTAATCAAAATTTGTATCCCGAAAACCTCGTTCGATCTTAAGACCGTTAACATAAAGTAACAAGTGATTAATTTAAATAAATTACCGATGGAAGAAGTCTGATGGTATGAAACTGATATAGAGTGCATATATGCCAATCATAAACTTTTTTACCCTTCACTTTCAAAATGACTCGATTTTATTCGAAATTTAAAAAAAAATGTATTTTTTACGTGTATAGGTACGGTACTTTACAATCACTTGCTCTACATTTTTCAAGGTTATCAGGTAGTCATCTTGAAGACATAGTTCTAATTTGAAGATCAATAACCTTCTTTTACTATTTTTGGTCATGTTCTGTAATTCGATATACCTGCCTAATCGTTACGATCTATTCAAACAAAATTGGAGCTAATTAGCTTGTAGGGCCCCCTGGTTTCTGTGATGATGCTGGTAATTTGTACCGTAACGTTTTTAGGGGCAAAATCAAAACATGGCTACTACATTAATGTGTCAGGTGTCAGAATATACTGTTAATATTACATTACCACCTGTTAAGTAACATAATTCCGTGCGTATAATGAAAGTTTACTACACTTTACGATAGTACTTGCGCTATCAATATCAATGAATAGTATGCAAATTTATTATTGATGAAGTAGTTGCATACTATTCATGTATCGACTACCGAGACTATTTATGTGCCATCAGTCCAAAAATTTGAAAAAAAATACAAGATGTTAAATCGTATAGGTAAGCTAAGTTAAGTTTTAATTTTGTAATATGTAGTAAAATTAATAGTAATAATAATCTATTAGGTAGATACAGTGTGGCCCAGTCAAACTAGACAAAAATATGGCATTTGAGAGAAATAAATCCAAGATTTTTGAAAATTGGTATGGCTGTTTGTTGAAACCTACGGTACAACATACTAAAAGTTCTGAAGGGTAGGGGCCGAGCGCGGTCGGGGAGAGCTGCTTATAGGTGACTTCTCCTGGATTTTTGCTTATATCTCCGTAACTATCAACCCTACGAAAAATTTATATATAAATAAAATTAAAGTAGATAAAATTTCCTACAAGACTGGTTCTATTTATTTTTCCCACGAGTTAAGCCCTTTTTGAGATATAGCGCGGATAAGCAGTATTACTGAATTCAATATTATTGTATACCGCTGTTCGCAAGACGCGTAAATTTCATGAAACAAGAAACGAATTGACCAACAAACTTATTCACTCACGGATAATCCGGCATTGCATGAGGTAGAATAAAGATGTAATTAAATATTTCTGAAAATAAAAATCGTGTTAGGTTTCGTTCTCATCTATTGCGAAGAAATTAAAAAAAAATTGCTTGAACTTGTAAAGTAAGCGCGCTATTCAACTTTAGAAGATTTGTATTCGTAACTTGAAGGTGCGATAGAGATTTGTTACATCACATTACACAGATTTCTGAAAACAAAAGACCTCTCAGGTTTCGTGTTCGCTTTTTGTGAGGAGATTAAAGAGCACTTTTGTTCGAAATTGTAAAATTAGTGAGCGCTCTATGAAACTTCAAAAGTTTGTTATTCACAACTTACGATAAAAAATTTGTTTTAAAAAATCTTTAACTACATCCCTATTCTATGTAATGTGATAATAGTATATTATTTGATGAGCATGTTATAGTTATTACATGCGAGTAAAATACTATGCTTTTTCTATGACCATTATACAGGGTTAAACAAAAATATCACAAATATTTTATAAATAAATTTACTGTCACAACAATTATCCCTGACAATTTACCTTTTGACAGAACATCGGTGTTCATGGCAGCCGCGACCTGACAAGACTGTTGGGTTATGATGACAGGACTGTTGGGTTATGAGCTCATAACTCAACTGCTATAACTCACTCAGTGGATTATGACTAACATAACTTTATCAAAATTACATATGTTATACGTTTATTGTTCAATGGTCATAGAAAAACTATATTAAATTATTGAATTTGCTATCTGAGAAATTGAATAGGGAGGGTGGATATTGAAACAACAACAGCTAAGGAGGACGCTGATACTGTCATTGATCGATGTGGACTTGACTTTTTACTCAGCACAAGAAAAATGATTACGGCTTTTTTGTAGGAAATTTTGTGTACTTTAATTTTGTATAGACATACATTTTTTGTAAGATTCATAGTTGCGGAGATATAAGCAAAAACGAGAAAAACTTTTTAAGCAGCTCCCCCTTCCCTGCCGCCCCCCACCACCCAGGACTTTTAGTATGTTGTACTGTAGATTCTAACGAGCAACCATACCAATTTTCAAAACTTTTGGATTTATTTCCTTCAATTTGTCTAATTTGACTGGGCTAGTGAGAACACTGGTTATGATGGAGCATGGAGATGGACTACTTCAAATAACACACATCTAATACCACAATTCGTACTGAGGATTGCCCGTGACAGTGACGTCGGCATAATTTTTTCCGTGGTAGCTTTATTTTTTGAAATTCTTCGTAATCAGTTGATTATTGATAGTTGTAACTTGTAACATTTTAAGAAATTTCTGTTATGAAACTACAAACTACGGATTAAGTATCTGTTTGTAAATAATAGGTATCCGATAAATTATTGATAACTTGTTGGTATCTTACGAGTATAAGCGTAACCGATTAAAATCTCGACTCATTCAAAATTTACGTTTAAGAGTCGACATCGATACAATGGTTTTTAATATTAAATTATCCGTGTATCTTAAGTAGTTATATTGTCAAAGTTTATTACTTGTATAATTTTGATTTTGAATAGCTTTTGCAGTGTATACAATTAGCATAACTTAAACTTAGTAATGTAACTGGGCAAAATCTCACATATCCCATACTTGCAATACAATAAATACTTTATATTGTTGCTGCCACGATTTAATTCTTTAATTTTTATACGGGGACACTTTATACCGTGTGTTGACTGTGTAAAATCAAAAAGTGAAAAATAGTAGGAGGAATTGGGGCACATTGATACGATTTTTAAAAGAGCCTTAAAATATAGTACGCCTCTTTTGAATTTTCTAATATTTTAATAATTTTTATCGATGCTTTAGTTACTCTAGTTTTTATTTTTAAACCAATTTATTTAAATAAAACTTTATAAACAAACTATCTTTTCATTATTACATAGTGGGATTTGTAGCAATCTGGCTCGTCATAGAGACCCAATGATACATACAGTGAGACAGACAGATACAGGATGGATCACATAGATACTATAAAACACTTTTTGGGGAACTTAATGATATTGATTTTCAAAAAATTATATAAATTTACTATAAAAGAGAACCATAGATAAGCTTAACTTCGACATAAAAGTAAAAGAACTCATCAGTTAATAAATATTTCAAAAATCAGAGAAGTCAAATTGAAAAGTAGACAAAGATGCAGTTCTGTTGGTCCCTTTGGTCTCTTTTGGAGTTGGTAACTTTACAACTTACGTCGATTAAATCGGTATATGCCACGTCCTCGACATTTGGAAAGACAATTGTTAATGACTCAAGTTTTTTCCTTAAATACGACACTTGGTAATCTGATAGAGCTAATTCAGAAACTACTTTACCAAGATAATGGACGGTTAATGTCTTTTTTTGAAATTTTATTATTACGAAGTCATGGGCTTTTACTGTTCTCGGAGAAGGCGGCCGGATTTGTTTATCAGATTAAATACCATCGTCTTCAGAAAAACACTATCACTTGAACAATTTATGCGTTCACCATCGGGAACAAAATCGAATTTGGCTTGCTGTGTTTGGGACTTCTTTTGTTTTTTTTGTCTTGAGGTTGGTGTTTGTAGGATGTAACTTTAGTAAGTTCCTGGCGTACACGGGGTGCATTGATATGTATCAAACTGCCCCATTACTGCAAATATTTTCCGATTTTTGTGGAAATGGTCAAACTACAGAATTTCCACGGTCAAATCCTCCATGTCTAAGATTTTAATCACCACACGGTATATTATGATACATAATATGTGCTGTTTTGTTGTTTATTATTACGGTTTATTCTACCTACGTTTCTAGTATTGTTAAACCAGTTAAACGAAACAACTCGCGGAACTTTACTGCTTGTAAACTCAAAAATTGGTGTTTATGGACTTGAGAAAATGTCGAAGAAAATGCAAAGTTCAAGAAGCTATTATGTAGTAGATAGTTTGTTATAGCCAGAAAAATTGTAAAATTTAACAAATAAATTAAGTAAATAAGAAGAGGCTGAATAGCAGCTTGTTTAGTTGCTTCGTTACAACTCTCACTCTTGTTGGTAATCTTAAATCTTGGCATCAATGTCACCTGGAAGGTAGTAAGAATTAAGAACTATGGAAGCTCTCAAACTTGACACGTAAAGGTACATGTAAAGCTGTTTGTGTAACCGCAATGGGTGCGTTTGCAATTTATTTTTTTCCTGCAATGGGTTATTACGTACGGAGTCAGTTGAGAACCCCAACCCGGTTTAGTCTTACGACGCTTCTAGTAATAAGTAGAAGTTGTTTCAGAAATTTTATAAAGTGTCAATCTAAAAGTAGACACTAATATAAAGTTTTATTTGAAGATACTCTAAACTTTCAAAGAAACTCTGTTACCCCATTCTCAATTCATTAAGGCTCTAGAGTATAAAATGATCATTTTTGTTTGATTGCTATTTACCTAAGTTTGGTCAAGATTATCAGATGGCTCCAACCTACTGAGATATAAATGGATTATGAATGGAGTACATATATGCAAATTTAGGTCGTAAACTTGATATTTATCTCCGATGATGCTGAGAGATTTCACGTTTCCTACACACGAGTGTGGGGGTGAGAATATCTGAAAGTTGCGTGCTGGATTTGTAACCGAAGATAGAATATTTGATGATATTACGTAAACGGTAAACGGGCGCATAATAACATTATTGAAAGGAGGCCATTTTGAACATTGATAGTTGCATCTTTCGATCCAAACATAATAATAGAACGTTTAATAGACCTGCCGGCACGGCACTACAATTTATTCTGCTAGCAAGCCCTAGAATTTATAGTGTGTTTTTAAGCATATTATTGTACTACTTCCAGAAGGACTATAAGACTACCATTTGAAAAGTAAATGTAAAAATTGTATCTCGCTAGCTTGTAAAATAAAGAAGTTATATTAATAAGAGTCAATTTCCGTTGCGTTATTAATGCAGTGGCGTTACGCGTATTTAGTTTAAAGAGTTTTAATTTTAATAATGAGTAAACTGAATGTTGATGATTGTGTATGTACTAAAGCTTAAGGCTACAAATTTTGAGAACAAAAAGGGCAGTAATGATTAGAAGTAAATCTAACCATGGGCCGTAATTGTTTTACGAGGATGTATTGCTAACTAGTTAGCCTTAGACCAGTTCCATGCAAAAAAAAAATATTGCGTTACCATAGCAACGAACAATAACTTATTAGAAGTGTCAGTGTAAAGTTTGACGTCAAAAAAGTAAACCAGAGTTAAGGTAGTACTACCGGTTTTAGAATTGACCTTCAGAATTTAATGAAACTTGGCATATTGGTACATTATAATATCATAATTAACCAGTTAAATTTTTGGAGGCCTACAGAGAACTGAAAATAAGATAAAAATATTTAAAAAATTTTGTCTTTAACATTGATCCTTATAGTAAATCACAGATTTTATTTTATTTCACAAAATTGGACGTTCAGATTTTTATGAAATTGGTATCAATAGAAAGAAAAAAATTAATTGAATTTTCTGTATTAATAAAACCTTAACTTTAGAGCTTGTGATAAGAGTAATTAATAAATAATTAAGAAAAAACTTACATGTGGCAACGCCGCCAAGAAGGTTAGACTCGCGCAAAATTTAAATATGTACAGAATACGGCTAATGCTACTTGTTTCACTTTTCTTACACCTTTTTTCAGTGACTCTTTTATTTTACCAATGAAATATTCGTTTTGTACCATTTAATAAGTTTGATTCAGACATTTCATTAGTAAACAAACATTACATGTCAAACCGATAACCTGAAAGGTATTTTTTGTCTCTTTTGCTTTTACGCGGCGTTGCCAAATATAAATACGACGGAAGTCAAATTACAGTAAGCACACATGTGACACTTGTGGTATCGGTAGTACTACCTTAAGCAATAAATTAAAAGAAAAAAGATGTCCACCGAAATTGTGAAAATCGAAAAATTGGAGTATCGAGCCATCATCAAGTACCTGTATTTAAAAGGGTTAAGAGGTAAGCAGATTTACGAAGATATGGTTAATACCCTTGGTGCTCAATGTCCTTCGTATGCGACCGTGAAAAATTGGACTGCAAGCTTCAAAAGAGGTAAATTTTTAATTGAAGATGATGACCGATCGAAAAGTTCTTGCTTCAGTTTTTGGGGATTGCCATGGAGTAATCATAATTGATTTTTTGGATAAGGGTAGAACAATAACTGGAGATTACTATTCGACATTACTGACCACTCTACGGGAAAAACTTAAAGAGAAAAGACGCGGAAAGCTATCCAAAGGTGTTTTGTTTTTGCAGGACAACGCCTCTGCACACAAATCTCATGTTGCCATGCAAAAAATTCGTGATTTAGGGTTTGAATTACTAGAACACCCCCCTTATTCTCTAGATCTGGCTCCGTCCGACTATCATCTTTTTCCTCAACTGAAAAAAAGTTTAAAAGGTCGTAAATTTTCTTCCAACGAGGAGGTAATAAAAGCTGTGGAGGTCTGGTTTGCAGAGCAAGAAGAAACATTTTTTTTGAAAGGTCTAGAGACGTTGCAGGTTCGCTGTAATAAATGTATCGAACTAAGAGGAGAATATGTTGAGTAGTAAAATATTTTGACATTGAAATTTTGTTTGGTTCTATAGTAGGCTAAGAATTTTTCAATATAGCCTCGTACATACCATATCATGCTTAGCATACCCCAATAAGTTTAAGAGTAAATAATTATTATAAGAATCACAGACTTTGTTTCAGTTTATAGATTTTTTATGTTAATTGTAGTATACGTAGTGGTTGCAGCCTGAATAAAATATAAAGGTATTAAATGTTCATTTATTACGTTCGGATTCTGAATTAATAAAAATTAAAGACGACGCCTATGGAAAACTTAAAGGTACTGCCAGAAGATAAAAAGTCCTGCTAGAAGGACTGCACTCGTTCAAATTTAAATCCTTCCAGCAGGACAAATATCTCTGTCCAAATGTCCTGCTGGAAGAACCTTCAAACAGGCCAACTGTTTGGACGTTCTATCAATAAATGTGTACACTACCTATTTACTTCTGTGGCTTCAGAGGACGTATTAAGCCATCAGTCGAAACTAACTATACTTAATTACCTATTAATTCGCTAAATAAGAAAACTAATTTTGAATTTTAATTAAAAATATTGCATTCAATCTGTGCCCATTATTTTAACAAATAAATGAGAAACTAATTCTTAATATTATAAATTAATAATCGAAGCACATGCTAAACGCAGCATTTGGCTTCACTCGATAAGATGTTTCGACTTATCGGCACATTTGGTTAGACGAAATAAAAATTTTTAAATATCTAGGTAATTTGCCACAGTCACAGTATGCTTTTGAACTCGGTTAGATTATCAACTCGTGATGCTTTTTATTGTTACGTGTTGTGCCTTTTGGATTT
Source organism: Malthinus flaveolus (assembly GCA_950108345.1). Taxonomy (NCBI): domain Eukaryota; kingdom Metazoa; phylum Arthropoda; class Insecta; order Coleoptera; family Cantharidae; genus Malthinus; species Malthinus flaveolus. The sequence goes on along the minus strand of OX467285.1, from coordinate 35,389,022 downwards.
TTGAGAGAAAGTCTCACAGTAATACCTTCTAAAAAGTAAGTTTACAATTTTTTATGATTATTGAAATTTTTATTTTTCTTAAACTGCGCTTAACATAAAAGATAATTATTTTTATAAGAGGCGAGTGCGTAAAACTAACGAAAAGAAAATACAATTCTAAGGTCAACTAATTAACGATTGTTCTATAACCAGTGGCGTAACTACGTCGAGCAGTTGGCTCATTATTCACCATATTCGCTCGATTATTTGGCAATTATTACGAAATGATCAAATAAATAATTATGAAAAGGGATCCACTTTTCTCAAAAATCGGGTTTGTTTGATATAAATTTCAAAATGAATTGGGTAGGACTGTGAGATTTTTGAATTTCCAAATTTATATGAAATAAATAAATTGCACAATTTTACAGAACAAAAATAAGTTAAAAAATTTCTAAAGTGAATCTAAGCTCCTTGTGGTCTTGGAAATTTCAAAGTATTCGCCTTAGGCCCTTAGGCGCTCGATAGCCCATGGAAAATCGAAAATCTCAAAAACAAGTGGGCGTACCGCACCGATTTTACTTGCTTCATGCAGGGTGTTGAATATTTATATAGCTACGCCACTGTCTTAAGCAGCTGTAATATTAGCGGGTACACCGTCTCCCACATTTATCACTTGTTACTATTATTATAAGAAAATTATAGAAAAAATTTCTGTGAAAATGCTTATAAGTGGGTATAAATTAAAATAAAATTAAAACGTTAACCTCCCATTTAAAACTCTAGAACGTCACGATAAGTCAATAACGGAAATTTATATTTTTCTACGGCCTAGCCCTATCTTGAAATTAATGTAATTTAGACAATTCGACAAGAGTGTGCGCTTTTGTTATTTTTATGGTAACTTATTAGCTAGTTCAATTTGTTCAACAATAAATAGATGTAAGGCTAAGGGGCTCTGTAGAAAACTCATTATTTTTGGTGCAAACAAAAACAACACAACGTAGACCTTTTTTGTTTGAAAAAACAAGTAAAAAGTAAAAATTACTATTCTCAATAATTGTATACAACTTCACAATTATTTCAACTTCTTTTAACATTTGAATGAATTCTTGCATCTCTACTAGTTACTAGTAAATACCTACCTATTACAGTACGCAACTTTTTGCAATTAGTTACGCCATGGTACCTATACAGTTCTTTCAGACGGCGCGGCGCGTGTTTGACCCGCGTCCGCTGAGCTTAATAAGTGGGGTCTTTTTTGACTATAACAAACGCTGCTAATTTAGATTTTAGATGACCGAGTGAGGTTATTAATTTAACGAGGCTTTCCATTCCATAATCAAAACATTGCCGGCAATTACGAAAATTATAAAAGATTTCGTGATTGCGTATTTAGCGCGTCAACGCGTAGACGTTCAAAACGTTAGCTCAAAAATTATTATTTTACCGTTAAAGTTTTAGTACAGTTTTTAGGGTATTAAATACTTGTAATTTCTGTTTTCACTTCGAGATTAAAAGCTGGAATATTTTTTAAATGGTTTTTACCTTCCTAGGGTACCAAAATCCGATGGTTGTCAAAACCGCGATATTCTTTATCTTTTTTCAGTTTTAGCGAATTTTAGGCAAAGGCAGTTTTACACTTTTTGAAAGTAGACTAAATTTTCTACAATTTGAGACTATTGCGGTCTTTGTAGACTTCATGGTTCATGGTATTGAGATACAAGTGTACAAAAATTTGCAAAACTATGCACGATTTATTTAAGAATTTAAGCTTTTACGGCCGACGTCATTAGTGTGAGTGGTTTCTGGGCTAATGGGCCGTGGTCGAGAGATATTTTGAGAGATTCCTGACGTTTCATTAGCAGCTGTGGCAAAAATCTCCTCCCAAATTTACGGTACGGTCACTACGACCTTCACCACAAAGAACAAAACACCTCAGAAGTCAAAAATCTCTCAAAGAACCTCTCGACTACGGCCCATTAGCCCAGAAACCACTCACACTAATACACGATTTAGTTTTGGATTTTTGACAAAGATCGGATTACCTACTTACTTTGCGCCAAGTGGGATAGTTATGATTTTTTGGAATGCTGTATAATGATGAAGGTCTAATAATAAATCCAAGTTCTTTTACTCGGCGGGCTTCCGGACTTACAAACTTTTGTACACTTGTATTGAGGAGACCATTAGGTCTACAGAGACCATTTTGGCCTCAAATTGTAGAAAATTTAGTCTACTTTTAGAAATTATAAAACTGTTTTTGCCGAAAAATTAGCCTTTCTAGGTCAAAATTGACAAAAACTGAAAAAGGCAAAGTTTCAGAAGGTAAGGAGTAAGGAGTCATTTGAGAGAGGTTCCAGCTTTTAATCTCGAAGTGAAAACAGAAATTATTTTTAAAAGACTTTGATGCGGCTTTGCACTACACAAATAAAAATTAAAAACTCAATTGAACTAAATCAATCGGTTATAAGTTATAAGTTACAAGTGTTTATAGGATTTCTTAAATTTATCTATATTACTAAGGACACACTGTATTTAAATGGGAATGTGGAGGTGCACGGTGGTCCATTTACGCATCTTTACACTTTACACAGATTGACTATAAGTAGTACTCAATATTCGTTTAATTTTCATGACGGAAATGTTAAAGCTTCTTGATGTCCCTAATAAATGATAATTATTGCATTCGTGACAAAAAAATAAGTTGAGAGATTTATATAAGGCATTCGATGTTTTTGATGAAACAATTACAATCGCATTTTGTTCGGGTATCACCTAAAAACAAGTCCAAGTCAATAAGCGTGTAAAAAGTTGCCAAAATCAATTTTTGTGCAGTAAACAGCCCACGGCTATCATACCTTAAATTGTTATAAGCCAATGACTTTCAATTTTGTCCGATACGTTGCCGAACCATTCAAAAATATCGGTTTAGTTTCCAATAGTAGTATCTAATGTAGAAACAACTTTTGAAAAAGCAAAAAAACTCTAGGAGTGTATTAACTTAGTTTTTTTTTAAATCGAGTTTGAGAAACCAACAGAACAAGATGCATTTTTAATTAATAATGAGACTTGAGCGATTTTGGTTATATTACACTTTCGCGAGATTCTTCAACAAATCCCATTTCTTTATTCACACGGTATAACTGTGAATCAAAATTTTATTGCAAGTGGCGAAAAACTTTTTTACAAGCGTTTTACAGTGAACTTAAAACTTTACAATTGCGATTTGAAAAAAGAATATAAAAAACTGACTTATTTATATACCAATAAACTTATACACTAATTACTTGATTAATTACGTACATTCAACTATCTTCGTGTCGACCTTTTTTTAGAACGGGCACGTAGTGCGACTTCTTCGGCTTGCGTAAAAGTTATTTAACGACTCTTGCAAGTTACAAAATCTTCTATACTTTAAAACATTTTCTTCGAAAACATAACCATCGACTCTGTTGTTAGATTTCGCCGACACAAAATTTAGCTTCTCGTTTTCTGGTAGCACTTGACCAATGACCACATCGAAAGGTCATAATTAATCAATTCTACTCGATCGATTGAGAGTTGAACGATTAGAGCAAGAAGAGTGTTGGTTTGCCGCAAAATGGTTTCCCTAAATTACTAACCTCTTTAAAGAGAAGAGAGCTCATCAGTTCTGCAATTGAATAAGAGACTATTTTAAATTTACAAATAAAGCTATACAACCTTCATTTCGCTAGTCGATTCATTAGCGCGCTAACAGATGGTTGCTTTTTTAACTAAAAAAGTACAGGCAAACTTGAGACGAAATTTTCACGTTTTTATTAGGAATAAAATGTTCTTATTTTTACGAATGTTGATTAAATTAAAAGTGTGCCTCTTGCTTTTGCTGCCTTACTGTACGCCTGTACGGTATAAATACGTGAATAGAGTATAGAGAGACCGCTCCGCTCCGTTCTAGTGCTGGTGACTTTAACACAAGTAGAGAGGTACAATAATGAATAATCTCCTTCTATTCTATCCTTCTATCGATTCTATTGAACCTCTCTGTGGGTGGCATAAGTCACCAGCACCCAGTACCAAAAAGGAGAAGTCTCTCTATATTACGAGTAGGTATAGTTTGTTTCACTTTCTTCCAATTTAGCTTTTCGACTTTACCTATTGTAGTGTCTTCTAATCCGTTTCCATAAATTAAACTTACAAAGCCGCCTTGTCCATTTCTTTACGGTTTAAAATTTTACCTGCATATAAATGAGGTAAAACCGTAAAGAAATGGACAAGGCGGCTTTGTAAGTTTAATTTATGGTTCTTTTGCGAACGAATTAGAAGACACTTCAATAGGTAAAGTCGAAAAGCTAAATCGGAAGAAAGTGAAACAAACTATACATTTGCTTTGGAACAGAAAGGTGATGCTTCTGCTCGCTTTTATAATTTATGAACGCCGTTGGGGACGCCTAAAAATAAGCTATGGGTTGTTGGACATGCACGATATGTACATCGACACGCTATTGTATGATAAACATAACGCTTCGGGAATTACGCGAAAAACAAATAAAATACCTTGTACCTACCTTGTAACTATAGTTCGGATTTTTAAAAAATGAGTAAGTGATGGCATATTTGTGTTCAATTTTTAATTTATACTTGCCATTTTAATGATAAATATTATAATTTATCATTTCAAAATTAATAAGCCGAAAAAACTACACGTTAAAAATAATTATTTGAACAAATTTACTGTTATTCTTTGGCGAAAAACCACAAACGTGTCTTGACACGCAAAATAATTTAAATTTTGTTGTTTACTTTATAAAAATTGCTTTTGTTTTAACACAGAGTCGTTTATCTTGATTGCAATTGCAATTTAAAACTGTACCTATACATAAGATCTTACGTACATAAGGTCTTACTGTTTGTAAATGGTAAATACTTATAAAATAAATTTTAAGTTTAAGATTTATAGGACGAGCTTACACGGTATTTCATTGTGTGTCACAATTGCGCTTATTGAATAAAAATTTCGTACGTTTATCTTCACAATATTTTTTCTACAACTTGTCGGTAATTGTGTAGAAATTAAATTGGAGTTGATGGAATGATCCCATGAGGATCCCAAGTCTCATTTGCTAAATACTTCGAGGGTGTCTTCTCACCGTCTAATCAGTGTAACGTCAATATAAATGCACTACCACTTAACATTGATTTTGTCTCTGAAGACTTAGAATTGGGTGCCGTAAAGAAACTTAAAAATAAATGTAGTGGCGGGTTTCTGACGTTTCAATTTCCGTCGGCTTGGAAGATGGCTAAATGACACCTATTTTTAAAAAAGGGGCAGTACATTTCGCCGAAAATTACTGACCTATTTCGGTATTACCAACATTCGCCAAGGTGTTCAAATTGATCAACAGGAGCGTTAACGGCTTAATTACTGTTGATCAGCATGGTTTTATGTCACGTTGGTCACCAACCACCGACCTGGTTGAAATTATTTAGTTCTTGACTTTAGTTGTAGATGGTGAAGACCAAGTTCGTGTCAATCAACATCGACTTCTCTAAGGTGTTTGATTGCATTCATCATTGAATCATTAGAAAGAAGCTTCTTCTTATGGCTTTGGTGACAAGCTTGATGACTTTTTTCGTTCTTATCTGGACACTAGAACTAACTGCGTTGCTTAGAGTGGCTTTCGGTCTTGTGAGGCATGCGGGGTGGTGCCTCAGGAATAAAACCTCGGCCCTTTGTTGCTTGTGTTGTTTATTACCGATCTTGTGGTTGACTTAAAATGCTGACTGCTCCCGTTTGCTGATGACTTCAAACTGTTTAGTAAAATTAGAACTGTCGAGGATTGGTTTTTGCCCTCAGAAACCGCTTGATAAGCTGTCGGTATGGCGTGTTTAACAATCTTGATGTCAATATCAATAAATGTTACGTTTAAAATATGAATTCTCTATAAACGGGATTTCTTTGGCAAGAACCTCAACTATCACTGATCTCGGGGTTGTTTTTGAGTGTAGTTTGTCTTTTTTTGGCCACATTGAGAGAGTTGCATTGGCTGTCTCTTAAATTTGGGATTTGGGTTGGACTAGGTTGGAGTATGCCGTGGTGGTATGGAATCCTCATTATGGAACGCACATCGACTGCCTTTAAAGAGTTAATATTTAAGCTTAAGCTCTTTTGTTGTGATTTGTGATTTGTACGCGATTTGTGTGATGGTGTGTTATTTTTTGCATAAATTGTTGCATGATGCATCGTGCAGTTGATGGATCGGGTACCCTTGCACAGATAGATTTTAGTATACCACGAGTTTCTGCTCGACTATGTCCTACTGTTGAATCTCCTGTGGGATTATCTTCACATTCAAAACGACAAACGACAATTTTGCTTCTTAGCGAAGCCATTTAGCGCAAAATGAGATTTTTCCGAAAAGGCGATTTTTAACCAAAATTAAGATCAATTTTGAGTTGCTCTAGAGTCTAGAGCCTAACCACAAACCACAAACTCGTGATGCCTACGATTGTCTAGTTGTAGTAGACACAATCTATTAATTAAGGGTGTGAACCCAAGCCAAGTAATGGCTGCTGAAAGACCTAATTCTTAAGAACGACATGGAGTCTATAAATTTGCATTTTCTGTAACACCACCACCTCCAGCACTAATATTCGCTTCACTTCTTGCATTTTGATGTTTTGTTGGTGGTTTAGTTGTTTAGTATCACCATTGAGCAATGGAAAACCTTTTCATCATTAGAGTGTTATCATAGAGCTTTTAAGAAGAGTGAATTTTTTTGAAAAATCAAAAATGAAATTTTTTTGTAACACCCGGAAAGATTAGTTTTTATTTACTGTAGACTTCCAGGCTTCGAAGCCTCGTCTACGACTAGTCCTGGAACTGACCCACTCACCCAGTAAAATTTCACTTTTGAAACTTGTTAGGTAAACAATTTTTAAATAGACAGTATCCATTAAGTATCTCGATTAACGTTACGCTTTAAGCAAATTATTGTTCTCGTAACGCTACGCTATCGCAATTTTTCTCGACAATAATATAAAATCAACAATGGTCGCGACAACAGTTTAATTTTCAATTCGTCTTCTAATTAATTCTCTCGAGTAAAGCACCCAGAACGCGAAAACAACGGGAGCCGTTAATCAAAGTAATCACCAATCTACTAAACAAGAGCAAGGTCCTGGCTCAGTCGCGCATCACCATTCGAAAAGATCAGTAGACACGGATATCTAAACAAGTTTTTTTTTATTATTTAAATTTCCGTGGACTAAAAATAGTTAAACTTGACTCACATTTTACCTTTTTACATAAATATTTATTCCGTTACCTATATTATATTTGGACAGTCGAGTGAAAAATTAAGACGTCGATATTCAGAGTGTGAATTGTTACGAGCTTCACAGGGAATCAATAAATTTTTTTTAGTTTTAAAAAAAGTGCCATTCGTTGCTTAATAAGTAAATTTCGAGGTAAGATGAAAATTTCTTAAATTCTTAAATATTTCTTCCATCAGTTTAATATCGAAGGCGTGGATGCGGTAAAAAAACGTTAGTGGCCTTATAGAATGAATTATTAACTGTACGCTATAAATAATTAAAGTCTATAATAACGCTTATAACATATAGTCACACATAACACAATACCTTTATAGCCGAGATTACCACTCTTAAGCTCTTTTAATTGTCCTATAATATCATAAAAGTAGTTTTACAATAACAAACAGAAAGTTGGGCTAATTCCGCGCCATTAGTTTAAAATAAATTAAACAAGTATTAAGAAAAAAGTTCTGTTATATTATGAAATTTGAATACACTAAAAACGTCCAACGGTCTTACGGTTTTCAAATTTTAATTAATCGGATATGGCAGCGAACTGTAACCACTTTTAAAAATGTACGCGCCAAATTATTGAAAACGAAGTATTTCGTTCAAAAACGACTTGGAGATTAGAAAATTTGTTATTGGGGAATTGGGGTCATTTGAGAAGAAAAAAATTGTTATTTTGGAGTATACGGTTTGTTTTTAAACAACTCAAAATAGTTCGAAACCGTGCGTATACGCATTGGGAATTGGGAGACTTCAACGATCGGTCGTTGCGGAAACCTGTTAAAAATTATAGCGTTTTGGTAAATTTAACTTTTAACGATTGAAAGGTAAATTTATTTTGAACAATACTTAAAACATTTTTTAAAACTGTATTCGTCGAAAGTTTTTTTCAAAAGGCATTAATTTTAGTGATGTTGGTGCAATCACAAATAGCCCACGATTTTTTAAAATTATAGCTTATTAGATGTTGGCAGAGGAAAAAATTCATTTACTTATGCGATCGTACATTATTTTTACAGTTTTTGATTCGATGTGCCAAAGTTAGGCCGAGTTATCAAGTTAATTGAAGATACCTCAACTGTTAATAATTCTGATTCGATTCGTAAACATCGAGAAATAAATTTAGAGGATTGTCTTATATCTTTGTCTTTACAACTTATGAACTTATATACCTACGTTCCTACGTAGGTCATGTCTCATGTCATAGGCAGTAACATTGACGGTTCCGTGTATAGCACAAACAATTTATAAAAATTGTTCTACATCTACATTAAAACTAACGTGGGATTGTTGGGAGCCCTACATTGAAGTTTGAAGTAGGTAAATGCTAATAACAATTATAATAGTTAGGTATTATAGTAAAATTTGCGCGTAGTTGTTAATGTAAATGTTTTTGTACAAAACATATTTTTGAGACTAAAGAAGAATATGATTTAACCACAAACTCGCCTCTATCCAAAAGTGCTGCGTTAATGCGCTATCGAGCGTTAAATCGCTAAAAGTTCTCTATTTCTTATTACTTATAGAAATAAAAATGTGAATAATGTGTACGTGTACCTACCTACGAGTACTATATACGGTGAGTTGGGAGGATCGCACCGAACTCTAGAAGAGTATTCTACACGTAAAACTACATGCAAAAACAAACAAAAGTTGTTACCGATTTTCACTTGTTTTCGAGTTACAGCTTTTTTAAAGTTTTACAACAAATTTTCATAAACACCTCAACTGCCGCCCCATCTGCCATCACGCCTCTCCAGAGCTCATGTTTGATTCTGTTAGCTGTAGATTAGGTTAGGTTGTTTTGTTTCCTTTCCAAAATTTGGCCAAGCCTCGCCTCCATAACGGGCGAGAGAGTATCTAGTCTGTTCTAGTATGTCTTTAGTTATTACTCTCTTGGCGTATTCGCGTGTGTCTCTAGTTCACTCTGAATCTTTAGAAATGGTTTTCTATTTTCTTCTGTGAAATTTTGAATCGTGGTTTCTTGTCTATGCTGCCGTCTTGTTTGCATTAAAGTTTTGCATTTGAAGAGCCTATGGTCGGCATTGCTTCTTTCGCCGCTGGCACAGTGGGTTAATACCGTAGATCTTCATCATTTGCAGGTATTGTGCGAAGCCTCCATGTCCTGTTAGTGTCTGCGTATAGTGTAGTAGTTGTGCCCAAGCACCGTCGGAAAGAACTTCTTTGTTTAAATCGCCTTGTGGCAGTAGAGGCCCCTCTGATTTTCCAGGAGTTCTTAGCGCGTTGGCATTGATTTTCCTGTTTCGCAACTTCATTCAGGGCGTACGAAAGATGTTGTACTCACGCTTTTTTTGCTTTTTGGTTTAGTTAGATTAGGCTAGGCTAGGTTAGGTTAAGTTAACGTTTAAAAGGTAAAAACTGAAATAACTGTAGAGAAGTTAAAATTGTTCTAACATTTCTAATTACTTCAACTTTAAGTGCTTTAATTCGCTCTAAAGATTTTTAATTTCATCAAAATTACTAATCCTAAAATAAAAAATTACCATATTATTGTAAAGGCAATTGAATGGGCTTTCAGAAAATATGCCACTCGGTGCCCTTCTAATTAAAATTTGAGTGGTTAAGCTTATCCCACTTTAGAGATGGATCTAGGGAGAACTTAAACATTTGATTAAAGTGTTCCTCTCGGGCTCTCAGTAATAAAATTGACTGGTCTCGCGGAATTTCAATATTTTGTATTGGAGATGGAAAGTACTCAAATTTCCACCCTGTATGATGAAGCTATCGAGACGAAGAAAGCAGAAAATATCAAATCTCGCATTTAAAAATAGTCCGCCCGAATAAGTCTTGCCGCTCCCACAATATTTTCATCCATAATTCTCTCATCTACGGCAGCTAGACTTATAGCATCGTTGCTAACTTGGCGTGCGTCTTCCTTAGTAGGAAGTGGAATCGCCTACAGGGAAAGGGCGGTTTACTTGAAGCGATAGTTACATAATTCATCACAAGTTGGAAACGAAATAGGCGAGCATATCTAATGACAACGCTATAAATTGTCCTACAATTTTTGTTCCTCGAGTTTCTCTCTTCAATTCGCGGCTAACAAAATAAGCTTATATTTGAAGCGACAGCCTCCTCTCTTTTAACTGTTTTTTGGTTGGTATTTGGCAGCGAAAAAATCAAGACACTTTGTATATTATGCGACCTTTCTAACTCTTAAGTTTTCGTAAACATTTCTTCTGAGAGGAGCTATTCAACCACAAGACCACTATTTTTGGGCGAACTAAGACGATTAAGAATTGTTCTAAGACCTAACAGTACTTTTATAAGCATCTTTAAATTATCATCTAAGCTTTCTACTGTCAACTTCTAACCTAGCCCGTAATTAAACCAAAGGGGCCAACTTTTGATTCGTATCACTAGTCTTTACTATTTCTATTGTTTTTAATTTAAACGGTTCGGCGAAGAAGTAACAAAATTAGCACAAAACATTGTCGTAGAGTCACTGCCCTCTTCCGCTTTTCTTTGTTTATTAATTAAACAAAAATGCATGAATCATACTACCAGATTCTCTTAAGATGATGCCTATAAAATAATTTAAATACCGCCGTAAATTTAATCTTACGTTTACTAATGAATTTTCATCGAAAGTATTATCTACTATTAAAAATTAAAATATTAAAAACAATTTTTTTTGTGTAAGAAAAGATAATTTTTCCAATTAAAGATAATACTAGCACTATAGCACATACTACTTGAACTTGAAGAACCTTCTAATATTCCAATATAAGTGGTTATTAACTATGATGCTTGACGGATTTCGATTTCGAAACCGTTACGTGTTTTGATACCATCAAAATAAGATTCATTATAATCGTACCATTCAAAAACAAAACAATTGAAATTTAAATGGAACTACTAGAATTACCATGAAGTGTAACGTTGACACGAAAGTAGTTAACTTTTGAGTAGCTCTTGCTGTTTGCGTTTGGGCGGACGTTTAATTTCATGAAACAGCTCTTGTCACGATGTACGCCAGTACGCCTTCCCTTCAGTCTCAACCACTCTAACTTATTTTTTAAACAATAATCGTCTTTGTTTTTGTCTTAGGAAAAAAATTTAAAACACGGCAATTGTCGTGTTATAGGTTGAAACGAAATTAACTTTTTTTTTCTAACATCGTAGCAACTCAAAAGTACATCACCAGGGCCTTGTTCGCTTTTTTACGTAATGTTAAAGTTGCGATTTTTTATTCGACTTCTTAAGAGCTTTAATCAAAAGTAGGTGGGATTGGTACGAAATTACCAACGCGTTGCAATTGATGGTGGTCGAAGAACAATGGGTAGGTCTAAGGTATGTAAATTAGTTGTATGTCCGGTATTCGCACGTGTAAATCCGTTTAATTTCTTTGATGGATTCGTACCACGCAAAAATTTAATTTCATTATTCTTTGAAGAGTTTTTAGTTAATAACCGATAAGTAATAAATAATGGAACTTTGTAGTACCATAGTGTGAGCTGTGAGGTTACTAATTTACAACTGAAAATGCTCCGAGCTTTGCCTACAAAGCTGGTCCTCAAGTTTCAAATAACTTGAATCAAAAATTAACTTTAAGACGCTAGTACTCGACCTGAAAGTATTTAATATAAAAAATATCTGATAAATGGAGTCTGGGGTCGTTATAGTTACTCCTCCAAAGTCTTGTGAAAAATCGGCAATAAACTTGAAGAAAAGGTAAAAAATGAGAAAATTAGCAAAAACTATGGTGCTTAGACCCCCCCCCGATCTTATTTTTACCAATAAATACATTGAGATTCACACTAACAGATTTTTTTTTTCTAAATGAGACATTGCACTGCTATACTGTAGATATTATCATATACAGAATGTGTACTAAAGGACTTTAGGTAGTTATTTATGTGGGTCCGATTTCCAACCTTCTAAAGTTGAATGTTCAGAATAACTACATTTTATATAAACTAGTCGGATATTAAAAAATTTACCAATTTTAGGGCGATTTTCAACAAGGGATAACTCGGAGAAAAATGGTCGTATAGAAAATAAAAACAAAGAAAATTGTAGCCTCCTGAACCAACTGAAAATAATTTTTACAAATTTTTTCTCGTTTTTGAAATTGTCTGTGGAATTAGAAAAGATTTGTTTCTTTATCCGACCATAAGGCTCTTTTAGACAATTTAATTAGCTTTAATTTGACCTCTTAATTAAAGCTAAAAAGTTCATTTTAACTTTGACAATCGATTACTCGGAAACTAATGATCGTACAGAAAACGGAGGTATAGGGTTTGGAAACTGCAAAACATTCTCTATAAGACACAATCGGTGGTAATTGATAAAAAAATTTTTTGAGGCGATGATGTTGGCTGAAAAAAAGTTGAAAATTTACGAAATTAAGGATAGTTGAAAAATTTGGTATAACTTTGGATATAGTGGATGATCAAAGGATATCGTCGGTAATTTTTTAACCTCAAAGTGTTTTCTTAGCGCCCCGAAGGTTTAAATTTATCGTTTCGGCCAAAAATCGCCGTAACAAGCAATTTTTCGATTTTTATGCATTTTTTCTTGCGACAATCCATATTTTTTTCTCGAAAACATGACTCGTCCCTGTTCAAAAAGCTTATCTAAAAATTCGGACTTAAAAAAGTACAGGAAAATCTGTGTTGTGTGTGAGGTAAAACGGGAATTAGTTAGGGGTTAGGGGTACATCGTTTTCATTTTGCTCAATTTTAAAAATGACATTTAAAACTAAGACAGTTATAGCCATCCAAAGAAATTAAGTAACTTGTTTTTGACAATAATGAAGTATTGTGAACATGTTTTGAGCAAAAAAATAAAAAATATGGATTGTCGCCAAAAGAACCACATTGAAGTCGAAAAACCTTCGGGGCGCTAAGAAAAAGAAATCGCAGCGTTTTGCAACTATGAAGGTGTTTTAGGGACGCTCTGAGGTTAAAAAATTACCAAAGATATCCTTTGTTCATCCACTTTATCCAAAGTTATACTAAATTTTCCAAATATCCTTAAATTCACAAATTTCCAATTTTTTTTTCAGCCAACATCATCGCCTCAAAAAATTTTTTTTTCAATTACCACCGATTGTGTCTTATATAGAATGCTTTGCAGTTTCCAAAACCCTACCTTTAGTTTCGGTACGATAATTAGTTTCCGAATAATCGATTTTCAAAGTTAAAATGGACTTTTTTGCTTTGATCGACGATTACTCCGCGGCAAATCATCGTACGGAGCTCGTTAAGAGGTCAAATTAAAGCGGATTAACATGTCAAAAAGAGTTTTATGCTCGCATGACGAAGTTCACAGACTATTTCGAAGACGAGAAAAAATTTGTAAAATTTTTTTTTAGTTGGTTTTCGAATGGTTACGTCAAAGCCGCCCACGCTAAAACATTTTACACTCCAGCGGTGCTATTCTGTTTCTTTTTGTCGCCGGCGAGATCGTCGAATGGAGAGATCTTGTCGCCAAAAACCCGAATCGGTATTCTGTTTCTTAAATAAGGGGCGAGAACGAAATAAGCGACATAACAAAAGCGACAAGAATTGGAGACAAGTTAACATCGCCTCGGTAGGCGATGAGAAGGAAAAAATCGGCGACAAGTGGTCAATTCTACGACTTTTTTTTAAGTTAAATTAAATTTTTGGGACACTATTACGCAAAAAATGAGTTTTTAGTAAATCCTTTTCGGGCGAGGTTTATTTTTAGAACATTTTTTGATTTTTATGTAGGTTTGTGGAAAATCGTAATGGTGGCTTGTGTAATATTAGAGGTTATTAAATTTAATTTACTCGGTTATTTAGTTATTAATTTTATTAGAATCATAATTTTATAAAGTTTGTAAATTTTCACATTATCACTGAGGTAGAGGTTTTATTCTTTATGTATTTATGTTACACAAATCGGGAAGGGGGTCCATTGCCATTCACCCTACTAGAGGCCAAGTTTCTGTTTCTGTGCTCTTCCATGCACTTTCTGACAATTAACTCTAGTATTTATTCCCACTAAAATACAAAGATTAAAATAGCAAAATTATTCTTTACTCTTATTTTATTTCCATTTATGAAAAAAAATTACTCTTTTACTAACCCCACAATTTCGATCGTCTCCATAGTAATAACACGCTCTAAACAGCTGAATATAAACAAACAACTGTCAAAGTGGCCCGAGGTCAAAAAATATACACCACGTGACATTGGTTACTACATGGTCACTATCACAAAAAATACCGTTTCCCCTAGATTCTTGTCTCCTTTTTTACATCGAACGAACAAGCGTCTCGAGATCTCGCCGAGTAGAAACAGAATACCAATTCGGTGTAAAAGCGAGATCTCTTGTCACTTTTTCTCTTGTCGCCGGCGAGAACAGACTACGAGCAAAGAACATAGAATTATCAGAAAAAGCAACCAATGTAAAATTTTAAAACCTTTTAAAGTGTAGTAACACAATTGAGCTCCAGATGTCTCTGCTCAGTTTACAGTACTTTCGAGAGTGTGAGAAGATGAAACATTTAATTTTAGTATGTCCAAACTTGAGTTTAAATGGTTTAAAAAAGGTCTATTCGAATGGTATTTTAATCCTTTTGTAATAGTTGAAGAAAATAATATTTTTACGACCCAGTAAATTTAGGCAGGTAGTTTAACTGTGTAAATGCAAGTTTCTTTTCTTATGTACAGTAAAAATTTTATTGTAATTAAAGCATTATTCATTGGGTTCTGATTATTTAAATAACCGATTAGGTAATTAAATGAAAAATCAAAAGATTCAAAGCTTAAAAAACCAAATACATTTTCTTATTGTTTAATTGGGCCAAATTGGGTAAATTTCAAATACCTACCTACACAAAGACAATAGGTGTGTGTATAGATACTTAGATTTTTTTTAACAACATTACTAACAAAAATCAAGTTTTCCAAAATTGATAAGTAATTCTTTGCCTTTAAAATATTTTTTTTGTTTTTATCTATATTAAATTATGATTAAATTAATATTGTTATATTTTTTTTCTAATAATACCAAAGACCAAAGATTTTGAACTTCCTATCAACAAAAACTTTCGTGACAATAATATAACCATCATAAAATAACAATAGAAAAGCAACTTTGCCCCTTAGTCGTAAATAGTATTGTAAAAATCCTCTTGCTAGCTACCTACCTAAGATTGTTAGAATTGAGAATAGACAAACATTTTATGTATTTTTGTCGCTCTCTTTGTTACTCTTACGTAGGTATACGAAAAATTGTGCTAAAATGAGGAGCGACATCTGAATCTCACCGGTGTACTACGTTTAAAAGAAGGCGCAGAGATCCCATAAGCTTAGGATTTCTGATAATTCTATGTTCTTTGCTACGAGCGAGAGTTTGTCGCCAAAGAAACAGAATAGCACCGCAGATCTGAAAACTATAGCTACTCGAGGCTACAATTTCCTTTAATTGTTTTTATTTTCTGTACGACCATTTTTCTCCGAGTTATCCTTTGTTTATCGCCCTCAAATTTGGAAATTTTTTAATATTCCTTAATTTTTGTGAATATGTATCTAGTGTATTAATATCGTGCGCATTTGTGTATTTTTGATTGAGAACGAGAAGTATTCGGCGAGCGACTATTACGGTTTTATTATAAAAATCTAAAACCAATAGTATAGTAAAAACTTCAAATTAATTTATCAAAATTTTAAAATCATCTATTATCGTAAACAGTTTTTGTGAAAGTAACGAACCTATGTTCCGTTTTTAACGAAGAACCAAATAAAAAAAAAAAAACTGAAATTGCCAAGTCACTTCATGGTTTTATTTTTTGATTTAAGACAAATTATTTATATAAAAATTTATAAACAAAAAGTTTAATGTACTTTTAACTATACCGCTTCAAATTGTCTAACATCAAATTAATTTAGACTTTTTTTCCTCCTTTATTTCGAGAGTCGTTAACAGTAAATAAAATTATAGCAAGTTTTATAATATATTATCATTTAATAAAATTTGAAACAAAGAAAGGTCGATTTCGTGATTTTAAAATGTGATATTAAAAGTCGTACGTCCAAATTTAAAATGCGAGAGTCGTTCGTGTGAAAAACGGAACATGTTATGGATAAATTAAGTTTTCTTAGTAAGTAGAGTAGACGTTTCGGTCTAAATGTATAACGTTTTCCATTTTACCACTAAGTCAAACAATGGTACATTGTTTTACAGTACACTAATTTAACAGTTAGTGCTTTATTATACTTGCAAATGATATAGTTAATGATATTTAAATTAGAATCAAAACACGTAACGTTCAAGTATGTCAATTATAACCAATATAGCGACGCTTAATAGAAACAACAAATAAAGGAGAAAAAGAATAGAACTAGGAGTAGTACTCTCAAAACCCAATTTGGTTCGACGGAAACACGACACAAACAAAAGAAAATGTTTACGATCCCACAACTTTTTTTTTTGCAAATTTTTCTTCGTTTCCGTAACCGACCAACTGTGTACATTTTTTAAATTTTTGTTTTAACGTGGAACTATTCTTAGTTTTTAATTCACTTAACGCAGTCGTATAAGGTCTGCAACCAACTGTTTTTGAAATTAATCCTTACGTTACCGAATTCAAATTTTTTTTATTTCACTTCATTGTGGGTCAAAAGATTGAACAAATTGGATGTCAAAATAGCAAAATGACAAATGGAGTTTTGTATCTTATCAATTCTTGGGCGCTGACTTAACGCCTTACTCGTTTTCCGCTCCACCTATTTATTCTGTTTTTCAATGCAATGATAGGTAGGTAGCTGATGAATATCCGTTATTGTCCGTTTAAGTTTTTCTTTCGGATGCGTTGGATAACATCTGTATTCATGGCATTTAATGATGGCGATTTATTATTTATTTTCCCCCGGGAATTCCTTATTTATAGAAAGAAATTTGGCACGCGTTAGGTGTTCGTAGACGGTAGACGTCCGGCGTGCTGCGTCGATAATCCAAGGGAAAAACTTGAACCCCGATCGGGAATCGAACCCGAGTCTTCACTGAGTCACGCCGGGTGCTTTACCACTAAGCTACCAGTTGACCCTTTAATTTGCGTTATTGGTCCGTTCCAGTCGAGTCTCTTCGAAGAGGAGAAATTCTAATTTTGGAGATAAATCTTAAATATGTAGATAATTTGTTTGAAATAAAATGCTGTTTCTCAATAAAAAAACATCTTTCGGTAATATAATTTGTGGCCTTTATACCGAGCTGGCCAAGGTATAGTACGACTTTGTTCCGGAAATGTATCGTTTAAATAGTTTCGTACACTTGTGGAATTATGTGCTGGACATCCATCATGCTGGAACTATATTTCTTCCTCTGGAAATAAGTCCGCAATTGTCGGTCCCACTAACTGCTCATAACGTTGTTCAGTCAGCATGCCATCTATAAAAAATTGATCAATCACTGTGTCCACAGGATATATTAAACCACACGAGATTACATGTCTACTTAGATAATCCGTTCGGCTAAATGTTTGTCTGTGAAATGTCCGTTAGCCAAGTGATTGATTGGGCGCCAAACTAAATTATTCGGTATTATTTTTAACCCTCTCTTAAGACGTTGTGGTTGTTCTGAGTTAATTATCAAATACTCGCCTACCCGTATAGTAATTAAAAAAGAAAAACAATTGCCTTCAAGAGCCAAAAATATAAATCCCAAATATAGAGAAAGTGATCAAAACAAGCAAGAAGAGGAGAATGAATTGCAAAAACATAAAGCTAAAGTTCGTCTTTCATTCATCTTTACGCAATAAACGTTTTAAATTGTGTACTGTCAGAGGTCACTTTATTGTAGTTTCGTAGTAATGAATTCCAATTTTAAAACGTTTAACCAGCTTTTTTGGATGCCAGAAAGTTCAATTAATCAACTGCTATTGCTTACACGTTTGTTACGGACAAAAAATTCACAACATATAAACTCGCATGCCATAAACCTGGCACTTGTAGTATTTGAATGAAACTTTCCACCTTCGCGAAAGTAACTGTTTTTTTTACAATTTATAATTATAAATATAAAAAATAATAACGTTAATATTTTGAATCAATTATACGCAGTTTAATTAACTCGTTTACAAATTAAAACTAATTCGTATAAACTGAAATAAATTTAAAGAAAGGTAAGTGGGTGTATGAAGTATTAAATTTGATGGTTTATATTAATGTTAATGATATTTTAACGGTATTTTTGGAGTGAAGGTAGGCAATTACACGTGTGTGTTTTGATTTTAGAGAATGGTTTGGCTCGAATTTATAAATCTTTCATCTTATGTGCGGTAAAAAAATAAGAAATATGCAGAAGGCTTGAAAATACATATTTGTTATAGCTACGAGATATCGATATTACAAACGGACAACATTCCTCGTTGAAACATACAACGCCCAATGTAAAAAATTGCTTTTTCAAGCATAAAATTTCTTTTGACCTCTTTTGGTCTGTGTGTTTTCTTGTTTTTTTAAACTGTCTTATAGTAAGCATTTTTTTTTGGCGATAACTCGAAAATTACGGACCTTTGCAGAAAAGTGTTTCTCTACAAAAATTACACACTTTTGAATTTATACGAAGATCGAATTTTCTCCAACTTTAAGGGCGTCTGCCACACCACGATAGTTGCACTTAAAACCGTCTGCCACAATATATTTAAAACCTAAAAAAAAATGCAAGTTTGTGGTATATAAATTGTTCGGGTACCACGGTTTAGTTTAACCTCTAAAAAGTCACACTTCTTGAAGCGCTACACTTCAACGCGCTCTACTCCCTAAACTCTTCGTTTGACGAAAATATCTAAAAGACATAATTTGTAAAAAATTGTATGTACTTTATTTTTATTAAGAAACTTTTTTTTTCAAAAGCGCGTAATTTTTGAGTTATTAGAAGTAGGTAAACTAAAATAACAGTTTTTACGCAGATTTTGGAATTTTTGTCAAACTATAATGCGCTCTAGCGCCTGTCAGAGAAAAAACCTTCGAAACGAAATTCATGGAAAATTGATGTAGTTAACTTTTATATCCAAGCACCTTTCTCAAAAAGTACGCAACTTTGAAGTTATAAGCAAAAAACCGAAAAAACAACAAAAACCCGCCCTTCTCGAGCCGCCCCTAAGTTAATGCTGCCACTTGGGAATGGCAGACACTCGGTTTATTACTCTTTTATTTTTTCTTTCAGCCTGCATCGTCATCGTAATCTACGTCAAGAATTTTGTATTTTAGTGTAATACATTATCTGCACTCTGTGTCCCGAATAAGCTATGTCCGATATACATTAAACTTTAACGCGCTCTAGTATCTAATACTGTTCGCTTGACAAAAAAATTTAAAAGACGCAATTTGTAGGAAATTGAATGTAATTTATTTTGTGTAAAAACACTTTTCTTTAGATGTGCTCGTTTTGCGATAAAATAGTTTTTTGACCAATTTTCAAATTTTTGTCAAACTTTAACACTATCTAGCGCTTAAATCGTACGCCTGAGAAGAAACATCTTAAGAGATATAAGTTGTAAGAAATTTTATGTAGTTTACTTTCATATAAAAGCATTTTTCTTAAAAAGTGCGTAGTATTCGAGTTATAAGCGATAAACAGTTTTTTAACGGATTTTGAAATTTTGGCCAGACTTTAATGCGCTCTAGCGCTTAAACCATACACCTGAGAAGAAAAATATAGGAGATATAATTTGTAACAAATTTGATATAGTTAATATTAATATCAAAAAAACTTGTCTCATAAAGTGCGTAGTTTTTGAGTTATAAGCGATAAACAGTCTTTTGACCGATTTTGAACTTTTCGTCAAACTTTGAGGCGCTCTAGCGCTTAAACCGTACGCCTGAGAAGAAAAATCTAAGAGATATAATTTGTAAAAAACTTGATGTAGTTGATATTTATATCAAAAAACTCATAAAATGCGTAGTTTTCGAGTTATAAGCGATAAACAGTTTTTTAACCGATTTTGAAATTTTGGTCAGACTTTAACGCGCTCTAGCGCTTAGCCTGAGGACAAAAATCTAAGAGATATAATTTGTAAAAATCTTGATGTAGTTGATATTCATATCAAAAAACTTGTCTCATAAAGTACGTAGTTTGCGAGTTATAAGCGATAAATGGTTTTTGACAGATTTTGAAATTTTTGTCAAACTTTAACGCGCTCTAACGTTTAAACCATACACCTGAGGATACAAGTCTAGGAAATATAATTTGTACACAATTTGATGTCGTTGATATTCATATCAAAAAACTGGTCGCATAAAATGCGTAGTTTTCGAGTTATAAGCGATAAACAGTTTTTTGACAGATTTCGAAATTTTTTTTCAGACTTTAACGCGCTCTAGCGCTTAAGCCGTACGCCTGAGGAGAAAAATATAAGAGATATAATTTGTAACAAATTTGATGTAGTTAATATTCATATCAAAAAACTTTTCTCATAAAGTGCGTAGTGCGCTATAAGCGATAAACAGTTTTTTGACCGATTTTGAACATTTCGTCAAACTTTGAGGCGCTCTAGCGCTTAAACCGTACGCTTGAGGATAAAAATCTATGAGATATAATTTGATGTAGTTGATATTGATATCGACGCACTTGTCTCATAAAGAGCGTAGTTTTTGAGTTATATAAGTGAAAAACGGAAAAAGATCGAAAACCCAGCCTTCTCGAGCCACCCCCAAGTTAATGGTGCCATCTTTGAGCGGTAGTTCTCATTTGCAATATCTTATCGTTTATTAGTAAAACTGCAGTTGTCTTGCGTTGTTGGAATGCGAAAAGAATATAGGGTTAAAATAAATAAGAACGATATTATCAACAGTAATGTATTAAGTGCATAGCGACTTGCCGATAATACTGACAGGAGAGATGCACGACTGCATGTTGCGACGAAAATTTGCACGACTGCGAGGCAGGAGTGCAAATTTTCCAAAGCAACAAGCAAGAGTGCGTCTCCGGTCAGTATTATCGAAGCAAGTCGCTATGCACGAAATGCATTTTGCGTGACTATTGCATAAGTAAAAAGAAAAAGCTAGAGAAAAAATTAAAACTGCTTTTGAAATCTAGTAGTAACAATTTGTGGGTCGCTTTGACAACATAGCCTAAACATAGCAACAAGTAAACAAATCATTTTTTCTGTAAAGCCAAAGCGAAAATGGCAAAACGTTTTGGTGATAAATCTGTGCTAAATATAGAAAAAATTGTGAGTTTTACGATGCCAGAAAACACCAAGAAGTCCAAAAAATATATATGGAGGCAATTTGAAAAGTTCTGCCAAGAAAAAAACTACATACTGGATGAAAACTTGTCGGTAGTGAAAATCGCCGCAGTTTTGGCTGATTGGGCTTTCAACATGAGGAAAGAAGACGGAACTGAGTACAAGGAAAGTGTCGTTAAGCTCTTGTGGAACAGTGTGGCAAAGCTAGTACAGGAAAATTATTACAAAAATTATGGAACAGTGTTTAATCCTTTCAAGGATGTTACCTTCAAATTAGCCCGAGATGCCAGAAATTCAAAGCGCCGTCAATTGCAGCAAATACCAGAAAAAAGAAAAACCAGTTCGGCGGCGATTACTCCAGAGGAACACACAAAAATTGTTAAGCTTTGGGATGAAGACACACCAATAGGGTTACAAAGAAAATTTTACTACCTGGCTGCCCTAGAATTGGCATGGAGGGGCGGAGAAGCATCCAAATGTATTTTGCAACACTTTCATGAAGAGGTCACGAATACAAGTGCCCCTACAGGACGAATAGCATATAATACTATCTTCAGCAAGACTGCTCAAGGTGGAGGCAAGCGGCTGGCAGAAACAAAGTGGCTAGTAACGAATACAGAAAATCCCAATTTATGCCCTGTGAGGTAAGTTACACCAATAAATAAATAATAATGTTCGAAATAATAATATTTTTCATTATTTTAGGCTCTACAAGAAGCTATTGAGCAAGAGGACGCCTCAGATAACCATTGACCGGTTTTTTCTAACACCAAATTCGAAATGGCAAACAGGACAGTCATTGTGGTATAAAAATATCCCAGTAGGCAGGAATGAACTTTCGAAGTGAACTGTGGAGGCTGCAAGTAAAATTGGGATTGATGTGAAGAAAGTTAAGATTACAAATCATTCTCTGCGCTCTTCGTCGGTTTCTCATCTTGCAAAGGCGGGTGTGCAAGATCAGGAAATCATTAAAATGACCGGTCACTCAAGTGCGGGGTCCATCAAGCCCTATTTGCAGCTGGATGCAGAGCACCATCTCAACCTTGTTGAAAAAATGAGAAGCCAGCGTAACAGTTCTAAAAACCTGGTTCACTCGACAATCACTTCAACGTCGACATGTCTCGAAGACTGCACCAACGTTACAAAAAATATTAATTATAATAATTGTGTTTTTAACATTAATAAATGAGTATTTCTAGTTACTTGGCTTAACGTACACTTATTTTTATTAGAAAGCTGTCGGGCAGGTGAGACGTTAAAGTCAGACGTCGAACCAAATGGCTATAGGACATAGGTTGTCTAGAGGGGTCAATCCTACTCTACCCGGGTGATGTCCTTGAACGCACTCCTGGCGATAACCCGAAAACGATAAGTGCACACCGATAAGTGTTCACCTTACACTTATCGTTATAAGTGGTCTGGGATTGGTCTGAATTATGAAATAAAAGTTTTCTTATTGGTTCTTGACATACGTATGCAATAGTCAAACCAATTTATCCCCTTGTTTGTATTTTGTTGTTTTTATCTTAATGTACTATACCATCTGCTTCCGTGCGAGGGGGGGGGGGCTATAAACATTTTATATGTAACATTGTATACATGTATAATTAATAGTTAATAGCTGAGGTTAATAATTGTCATGTTACTTAATGCGAGACACGCGACACGCCGTTGTTAAACAAAAACCATCAGATTATCGAGAGACGTTTAACAATTTCTTAATTATTCTTTGTGGTTAATGTGTTGTATCTACCTTAATTTTATTTTTCTCGTGCTGTCAAAATTGTGTTTGAAAAAATAATGAACATTGATGTATGATGACTCGAGGATATTTGTTATAATGCAATTTGATTTGTTACGGACAAACTTTTTTAGGCATCGACAGTTTCTTTATGAAAAATCGTTTATGAGCTTTAATGTGACTTTTAAATATTGTTCGAATGGATGGGAAAGAATATCTTATAGATTATTTGAACATTGTGTTGTTCATTACGTTTTGCCGCAAATATTTTTTACCGTACCAAATTGTATTACTTTATTCGTGTCTTTGTTATAGTTTATGGTGCTTGCATGTTTTTGTATTAAGACTATCGAGAAAATCGGCATTAAGAACACAATTAAAATTTTATAGCGTAATAAATTAAAAAGAACTTTTATTGAACAGTTAAAACTCCACCAACTGACTGCAATCCTCGGGTGTAATTTTTTTTAAATGCAAGTTTAAGAAGCTTTTAATTAGTTTATGTAGGCAGTTAATTTGAAGCTCTTAGCTTTTATGGTCAAGAGATGTAGGTAGACTTGGGTACTTCCTGAAACGTGGAACCAGGATGTAAATGTAACAAAATACAAAACTGTAACAAAAATGCCTCTTCCGCTACTTAAAATGAAGAAAATTATTAGCCAGAGCGCTTTACATTTGGTGTCATTTTCATCACTGAAGTGCTCTATAGCAATAGCAACAATTGGGTATTGTAGGAAATATTTTAAGAAACAATTGGGAAGTTAGGTTTACTGAGTGGATCGTCCAAACAAGAGCACACTCAGCCCCGGTTGTATAAAACTTCTAATAGTCTGACAACCGCCCGGTCAGCGACGTCAGACGTCAGGGTGGTTAAATGCGACAATTGAGAGCTTGTCGATTGGCTAATTGTCGAGTTACCAGCTGGTTAAATCGCCCGTTAAAATTGTACAATTAGGGATTAGAAGAAGTAAGTTAAAAACGTTTTGATACAGTAGATGGGTAGATACAGATCTACCTACTATTTAATTCCTATTACTTTACGAAACACTTTCTTACAAACAGAGCTATTACAATTATTATTAACCACATTTGTAGTCGAGGTGCCAAGTAGCAATTACCTGTTTTAGAAAGTAATCGATTAAAATAAAAACAAAAATTGAGTCTAAAATAGTACGCTTTCGTGAATCACTTGACAGCTTTACTTATAGGTGCAAGTGAATAAATCGTGTTAACAGTAACAAATCGTCTGACATAATAACTGTTGCATATTATATATTCTTCAGTAAGTCGGTAACCGGCATTTATTGTTGCAATATATATTTTAACACGTGTAAGCACCTCCTTGAGTTACAAGTCTTTAGTCTTATTAAGGCGTATCAAGTCGAGAGTCGTCAAGTAGTACGTCCCGCTTATTGCTATACTACCTAATTCTAATTGTGGTTAGTTGACCTCATTAGATCGTGAGTTTCAGGGCTTAGTATGCTTTTAGGGAAGATTATACAAGTCATCTTGAATCTTCGTATACAAGGTGTTCGGATATTTCCTGGTCACATTGTTTAGACCCGCATAATCGTCTGCAGATATCCGACATTCTGAGTTTTTTGTTATCGCTCAGCAAGTGAAAATTTCAAAGATTCTGTCAGATTGTCAGATCTCAGATCTCACAGTTTCAAATCATTATTACCCTAAGAATGGAAAAAAATTCCCTTTCACTTCACATACATATTAGTCGGATGTTTGAGACGATTTATTTCTAGAAACCCAAGCCATCACGTCCCTAAAGCGATACTGCTACAAGCAACAGTTGCATTTCCCCAGATTTGAATTTTGAAATTTTGTGCTAATTTGTGCTCATATTTTAGCGTTTGTGCTGCATAGCCCTAAGAGGTATTCGTATTTCAAATTGGGGGTGCCGGTTAACGACAGCACTCCTATTTTAGAATTTCCAAATTTTTATAATGGCATTTGTTTGTGCTAATTTGTTCCCGATTTTTAGCGTTTGTGCGGCAAAGTCCTAGGAGATATTCAAATTTCAAATTGGCGGTGCTGATGAAACGACAGCACATCCACTCTCCAATTTTAAATTTCTGATAGTGGCATTCATTTGGGCTACTTTTGTGCTCATCTCTCTTCGAGTTTCAGCGTTTGTGCTGCAAAGCTCTAATAGTCCAGTCAAATTAGACAAAAAATCGTGGAAAGTTCGGAAAAATTCGTATAGAGCTGAAAATTGGTGTAGACTTTAAATACACTATTACAAATAAAATGTCAAAAGTTCCCATCGATCCCACTGGTGCTAAAAATTTTATTCAAATACCAAGGGCGAAAAATCGGTTTTTTGTAAATATCTCTCAATATTAGCCCAATCAAATTAGATAAATGGATGGCATTTGAGAAAAAACCATCCAGGAGTTTTGAAAATTGGTATGGTTATTCGTTATAACCTGCAGTACCACATACTAAAAGTCCCGGAGGGTGGGTGCAAGAGGGGGGAGAGGGAGCTTATTAAAAGCGCCTTTTTTTATTTCGTGCAAATAACTCGCCTTCTACAGATCCTACGTTAACTACTCCTGGATAATCCGGTACTAGATGAGGTAGAATACTGATGTAATTAAAGAAGCCAGAAAACAAAAGTCGTATTGGGTTTCGTCTTCACCTATTGAAAAGAAATTAAAATTTTTTTTTTCGAAATTGTAACACTTATGAGAGTGCTATTGAACTTCAAAAGCTTCTTATTCACAACTTGGAAATGTGATAAAGATTCTGGTTAAAAAATCTTTGACTAAATCTTAATTCTACGCGATTTGACTAGGAAATACCTCCAACTTGTGAATAAGAAGCTTTTGAAGTTCAATAGCACTCTCATAAGTGTTACAATTTTGAAAAAAAATGTTTAATTTCTTTACAATAGGTGAAAACGAAACCCAATACGACTTTTGTTTTCTGACTTCTTTAATTACATCATTATTCTACCTCATCTAGTACCGGATTATTCAGGAGTTGTTAACGTAAGATCTGTAGAATGCGAGTTATTTGCACGAAATAGAAAAATTCGATTTTAAACAGCTGCCTCTCCCCGCTTTTGCCCCCCACTCTCCGGGAGTTTTAGTATGCTGTACTGCCGGTTCTAATAAACAAGTACACCAACTTTCAAAACTCCTGGATGTTTTCCCCTCAAGTGCTATCCATTTATCTAATTTGGCTGGATAAATATTGACAAAAACCGGTTTTTCGACCTTTGTCTTTGAATAAAATTTTTAGCACAAGTCGGATCGATGGGGACTTTTGACATTTCATTTATAATGAGGTTTTTAAGGTCTGTTCCAATTTTCAGCTCTATGCAAGTTTTTCCGAAGTTGAATGTGTATTTTGACTGGACTATAAGCGGTATTCGTAATTCAAATTGGGGTGCTGATAAAACGACAGCACTTCCACTCTCCAATTTAAAATTTTCGATAGTGGCATTCGTTTGTGTTATATTTGTGCTGATTTGTCTTCGAGTTTCAGCGTTTGTGCTACAAAGGCCTAAGATATTATTTGAATTTCAAATTGAAGTGCTGGTTAAACGACAGCACAATTTTCAGAGTTTGTGTAAATAGCTATTTAAATTTAAAATTAGAATAACCCAAAAGCAGCACAAACGCTGGAACTTGAGAACAAATCAGCACTGACGTGAACAAACGAATGCCATTATGTATCATAAATTTTAAATTAGAGAGTGGAGGTTTTGTCGTTTTCCCAGCACCCCCAGTTTGAAATTTTAATATCTCTTAGGGCTTTGAGCACAGAA
The DNA here is from genome assembly GCA_950108345.1 of Malthinus flaveolus. Taxonomy (NCBI): domain Eukaryota; kingdom Metazoa; phylum Arthropoda; class Insecta; order Coleoptera; family Cantharidae; genus Malthinus; species Malthinus flaveolus. The sequence continues at coordinate 35,362,022 of OX467285.1, read as the reverse complement.
TCTGAAAATGGAGCACAAATTGCACAAACGAATGGTATTATTAAATTTTTTATTTTCAAAAATGGAAGTGGTGGGGAAAATGCAGCTTATACAAGCAACAAGTATCGACACATATCTTAACGTAAATGGGGCCTTTACTTTTACGACTTAACGACAAAAACTTCACCAAAACCATATTTTGTGCAGCCGTCAATTATAAAGCATTTACGAACTGTTTAAGATTAAGAAGTCTTCTGCAATAACGAGTACCTAGTACCTACTCCCAATGCGCGACTATTAAAATCACATAAAATTTTTGAATTATGTACCAACTAAAATGATCATCAGTAGTCATTTTCGAATTACCGCAAGTATCATTTACGAATACATAAAAGTATAAAGATTTAAGATGCGCATAAAGGTCCTACAACAGCTATACTCAAGTTGAAGGAACTGTTTCGACATTTTTTTAATTTGTGCCTAACGCAACTCTCCTTCGTAATATTAAATGATTCAAAAACATCTTCTATTGTATTGAAGATTGAAAATGAACAATTAAGTTGGAATGGGCCTACAGATATTTTTCTTTATGTAAGGTATACCTACCTACTTACATACAAAAGATAACGCACTTAATTATTGCGTGAATTGCCTTTTTGTCTTGCCGACCGGTTTCGGGTGTGTATGTATTACATTCCCGTTTCCCGTCTTCGAAGCACTTACAATTTTTTATAGACTAGTAATTAACTATTTTTACAAACGATCATTTTAAAAATTTTGATAGCTGCGTAACTACTTTTTTATAATTTACAATTAGCCTAATATGCTAACAAGCAAATTGGTTGGCTTACACGAGATGTGGAGAGTAACTCCCAACGCCTAACAGGTGGCCTCTCAGTTCGCCGTAATTACATTTAATTATAGTTAGATCGCGAATTCGAATCTTGTATCAGCTTCAGGCCCGTAGTTATTAGCCCTAAATTTTAGGTAGGGCAAAAGATGTGTATGGCCGGGCGGTAAAATAGGGTGGATAATTTGGCGTGGTTAACTTCACAATAGTTAGATATTTCTGAGACTACTTTAACTACAACCAAATGAAGTCGATGATTATAACAATGTAGGTACATAAGGAATGCGCCGATTTAACGCTTTTGCAATCAGTGCCGAGATTTTTATTTTTGTTGTTGTGTAAATTCGGAACAAAGACTCGAAAATCTTACCGTCTTTAACATATCGAATAGATACGTTCTCTCGATTATTTTTATCTCTTGTTCCATCTTCAAGCAATGTAAACCATGGAACATCTGCATTTTTTATATCGTTAACCGCACTTTCACGCACTATTTCGGCTAAAATTTCAATGATTTCATTTTTAATCTCTGGTGACGTATACAGGGCATTTTTAGGTATATGCTGAGCACATTTAGCAAGTGTGGTATCATTTTTCATAGTATATTGAAACAAATTCATAAATAACCTCTTTCAATCTGTTCTTCCGCTTCATACCATAGGTTCCTCTAAGTGCCAACTCATTTGCAGCAAGAAACTGAACGATCTCAGCTATTGCTTTTATGTAGTAGCGATGATTTTCCAGAACATTTTGGTTGATCAGTGTTGTTATAGACTTACCAGTCGATTGTCGGAACTGTTTCTCACTCCACATATTCATTGACATAATATGGGTTTCGCTGTTTTCGTGCTTTGGAAATCCGTTTTTTGAGTACATTGTATTCTTCCAGTTTTTGTAACCGGTTTGGGTATATAATGTTTCTTTCGTTGCAAATGACCGAAATTGACTGCAAGCATAGCAGAAAGCAGCATGAAATGATCAACAATTTTTTTGTTTGGGGTAGTTTTTTAATATTTGTTTAATTGGTTCTCCGATCTTCACTTCTGTCTTCTGGATCTGGATCTGCTCGTGGCGGTCCTGTTGCTGAATCAACAGTTGTATTAGTCGATGTTGTAGCTTCTACAGCTATTTCATTTTCACGATGTTCATGGTATATTTCAAGCCGAGGCTTTTTAATAAAAAAATTTCTTATGTCCATTGTAAATAAATTTTCAAACAGTTGTTATAAACAGTGGCGGCTTGTGAGGGGGGACGCAGGGGCGACGCCCCCAAGCAATATCAAAGAAAAAGAAATTAAAAAGGCATTATTAGTCGCTACTAAAATTTCTGAGCTGGAGCGCAAAATTTTAAAAGGCTTCTGGCGGCAAACTTCGTTAATACGGCACTGTTTATGTATACGTATTCTAACATAATTGAGATTATGCATTTAAAACTATACTCAGTGACATAGAAATTGCAACACCAAGAAGCACTAGGAATTTTGTGATAAAATTTGGCAAAACCGTTGAACTACTCGAGGGTAATAATTGATTAAAATTTGGATGAGATTGATCAGGTGGTAATGGCGTATTTGACACTTGGTGTTGTTTTTTCGCACATTATTGTCAGGTGCATTTCTTGCGAGTTTTTGTTAATTCCGTTATTGTTGGGCTTGTCATTTTTCTGTTTTGCTTGTTTTAAGAGTTTAATTATGCCTAGAATACGGCAGCGTGCAAATTACCGCCACTTGAGCGAATTTGAAAGAGGTCGAATTATGGCTTACGCAAAGGTGGTTTTCCGTTTCGGGAAATCCCCAATCGTCTTAACCGAACCCAATCCACCATCATGCGATGTTACCGAGCATGGACCAGAGAGTGTTAAGAACGCCGTAGAAGAGGATCCGGAAGACTAAAACAAACTAATGAGGCGCAGGACCGCCATCTTCGGCTAATGGCATTAATGGACCATTCTCCAGTACCAGATCAATTGATGACCAATGGTTAGGTAATTAAGGTCGTCTTGTAACTTTTTCGAACGGTTTACCGTCGAATTAGAACTTTCGGCTTGCAATCTTATCGGCCACATCTTGTGCTACCACTTACGGCTCAACACCGGCAGCAACGTTTGGAGTGGTGTACGTTGAGAGTGCACTGGAACTTGGAGTGGCATAGGGTGGTGTTTAGTGACGAATCTAGATTCTGTTTGGATATGAATGATGGCCGCATGAGGGTCCGGCGAAGACGTGTGGAACGGCGAAATGCTAAATTTTCTGTCGAGAGGCCTGTGCACCAAACTGTGGGAGTTATGGTATGGGGTGCTATAGCGTATGGGAGTAGGTCTCATTTGGTATTCATCCGAGGCAATATAAACGCCCAGCGTTATATCCATGAGGTTGTGGAACCGCAGATTCTTCCATATCTTCAGCAGCTGGAAGACCCTCTTTTACAGCAAGATAATGCCCGTCCTCATGTTGCAAAAACTTCTCTCAGTCGTTTTGAAGAGGCCTACGTCAATCTCTTGCCATGCACACCCAGATCTCCCGACCTATCGCCTATTGAACATGTGTGGGACATAATGGGAAGAAAACTGGGAAATTTGGCGAATCCTCCACTGACGCTGGTAGCTCTCCAGAATGAATTGCAGGTGGCTTGGGATACAATACCCCAGGAGGATATTGATCACTTGTTGGAATCAATGCCGCGAAGAGTGGTGGAGTGTGTAACCAACACATTATTAGTAAAAATAAGGTTTATCTTCATTTGTTTTTTCTTTAAACTTTAATCAATTATTACCCTTGAGTAGTTGAACGGTTTTTCCAAATTTTATCACAAAATTCCTAGTGCTTCTGGGTGTTGCAATTTCTATGTCACTGAGCATTAGTTCTCGTACCTGTCACAGTCTCACGTTTTCTTTAAAGAATGAAACTTTTTTGCTGACAAGTTATTTAAAAAAATTATAAATTTCTACAGGAATAACAGGAAGGGCAATAATTCCAACAGACAGGGCTATGCCCTGCCTGGCCCTTACCTGCTTACGGCCCTGATCAGCTTTTAAGTAATGTTTAATTACGTCCTTAATCCTAGGGATCTTCTGGTTATCGTGTAAATATTCGATTGTCGCTTGTCGCGATTATTGAAATAGCATTCGTTGGCTATGCTTACCCGACTTTTGTTGATATTTTCCTAAAACTTTATTTTTTATGGAAATGTCTGCCTGTCTGATATACCTATGTAGGTAATTTTTATTTGAATAGTACCTACCGCTATTTTTATAATATTGAGACTGAAGGTTAAGATTATAACTTCTTCAGGGGGTAAAACAAAAACGGTAAAATAGTAGTCCCGTTGATCATTTAAGAAAATTTCTGCAAAAACCATTGTTCATTGATGTACGTATGTATGTACAAATAACGCACTGCTTTATTGGGGTCTTTTCCGCTTTTGTGGTTGTTCCATTGGTTGCTCCAAAGATGGGAATGTGATACCCGGCCAGTAACACAAACAAAACCAATTCACACCAATAATTGAGTGCGTTATCTCTCGGATTAATCTAATGTTGGTGTGAAACCTTCGTGAATACTTTAATTTTTTTCTTAATATCAAAACCGACAATACGTATATTAAGCGATGTCATTTCTTTCTGTTGCAGGCTCTTCAAAAGGATCCGTTTGTTGGACACCACACCATATAAGGTAGAGTTAACATTTTTTTCGTTTACAATAAGTGTAGAAGGTAATAAAGAGGAATATTTTTTAATGTAAGAACAATAAAGCTAATTTTAACGTATACGCTCGTTAATATTATTAATTTTATCTCAAGAGTCGAGCAATCAGTTTTAATTAAGCTAAAGTACGGAGTAAATTACTTGACTTTCCTTTCTTAAAACGGTACACTAAAAACGTGTACTCTGTTTTTAATTAAGAAATAGTTTTTGATGCTAATAAGTGAGGATGCTATTTATTTTATGGAATATGCTGATGGGTGGGCTAATAATTGCATAATACCACTTTAGTACAATTTTTACGTCAGTATCATGATAATGATCTTTTGTCTATATTTATCGTCCGGCTGGTCTGCTGAGAGTAAGTTTCTCGGTTTACAGTGCTGTCGATCTTTACCTTTACAGATTAGTTGGTCTGCCAGGTTATGGCTCTATAGGCCTGTATCGGCCTGTGAGACCGTAAGTCTGTTCAGATATCGATATGTCCATGTCCACCTTATCTGTAGATTAGCCTATTTGTTGGTTTGTAGCTCTACCACTTCTTATGTCTACTATAATGTGTCTACCTGTCAAATTTGTTCGTTAGTCGGTCTGTCGATGGTATATCGATCTATTTATTGAAAAGCAACCACGCAACTACACCTACAAACTTATTTTCTGATCCACCAGCTAATAATTCTCATCCTGAACACTATTAGAGACCTCGAAAATTTTTCAAATAAATTAATAAAGCTGAGTAATTTTGCAATAACTTTTTGATTAATTACAAACGGCATATTTGCAGTTTAGCACGTTTAACGCCGAATTCAAAGTTTATAACACCGCACATCGGGACAGCGGTAAATTACCAAAAGTATGTAATGCAAAGTACTTAATACTTATCGGACAAGATTTTTTTTTGTTTAATCCCATCTGTTGTTAAACTTATCATGCCTGTTTAGCTTCTGCCATGTGCGTACCTACATTTTAAAGTAAACCTTGCCGTTATTTGCAAAATTTAAGCCTCTCAATATGTAGCAATAATTAAAATTTACGCAGAAGAAAGCAGTAGGTGTACAGTTTTCGAAGCCTACTATTCATTCGAATACGTTCCAAAAAGTGCTTCGCCCTCGTTGCTGATTTACCTACCCATAAGAATTTTACCTATTAGTACGTAAGTGTTTACGATCTTTTTACTCGTTTTTGTTGCGCTTTTCTAATGTACCTATGTTTAATTTACAACAATGTAATGATTTTATGAGCGTTTAATGTCGGTCTATTGGTTGATTAAATGCCGCGAGCTTTCGATAAAAGATAACTTTAATCAAATACGAAGCCTAATTAACGATCTTTATGTAGGCATAAATGTATAATTTTAATAATGAGTACATGAGTAGGTAGGTACTACCAGTACTACGTAGGTACTCATAACTCATAACTCTTTTAGTAACATTGTAACTATGATTTTAATTGGTTTAATTATATGCACAGGGTGTCGCGCTAACAGCAGGACACCGTATAGTCATAGATTCTTTATAGGTTAAAGTACTTATACAAGTTATAGGATCTTAAAGGCCAATTTTTCAATTTTTGTTTTTATCCGCGTATCCACATATGCGAAGATATTTTTTTTAAGCTACCGGACATAGCAGTCTTGGGTTCGATTCCCGAGGTGTTTGGTGGAAAACAAATTTTCTCCTTTAAAGTTTTTTCACATGTGTGTGGATGTTGGGGTTCATTTGCAACATATTATAATTTTCTAATTAATATACCCTAAAAATTTAATAACATGTAAAATATTCACGTATGATTGTTGTATGCATACTAATTTGATTTATATATTTCGCGTTATCGACGCATTTAACAATGCCGGATCGCAAAGGAAAAATTGTGTTGACCGCCTGGCGTAATTGGTTTGTGACCTGCTACCGGACATAGCAGTCTTGGGTTCGATTCCCGAGGTGTTTGGGGGAAAACAAATTTTCTCCTTTAAAGTTTTTTCACATGTGTGTGGATGTTGGGCTTCATTTGCAACATATTATAATTTTTTTTAAAATTTTGTACACGTGCTTAGTATTAGGTCGCACACTAATACAAAAATTTTCGTAAATTAGACTCCACTGTAAGAGTGATCATGGCTGATTGATAATTGCATGTCGCAACAACACCCAAAACTTCTATAGGCCATTTACGTCAAACGGTTGAACTTAAGCATATGACCTAAGAGTACCTAATTTTCGTGTTTTTTAATTCTCTTTCAGATGATAACCAAATTTATAGCTAATTCAAAGCTGAAAAGTAGATGCCTCTTACAGGGTTATGACTATATGGTGTCTCATTGTTAATGAGACACCCTGTATAATCGATTTGTTGCATTTTTATCAAAAATTGAGTATTACGAATTAGGACTTTATCGATTTTTTCCAAACAGGCCATCCAAGACCCTTTCTTTTCTTGCTCATAAATTGATCTGCTTTGATGCTCACGTCTTCCATGCCATCACAGAGTCTCACGAGGTATCTCCGAATGTACCCGTTTAGAGCATCAAACAAAAAACTCCAAGATGCTCAAAATCGTCAAATTCAGCGAGAGAGGTCACTATCTCAAGTTCATTTTCGTTTTTATCGCCCAAGACTTTTCAGTCGAACGAAAGAATAATTGCAGAATATTTAAAAAAAAAGATAATTTATTAACTGCATTCCGTGCATTCTTCTGCATTGTAAGTTTTGCGAAGCTCGTCTTACTAGAACGACGTTTATATCTTTTAAACGGGCTCAGTTACGCCCACGCTACCACAAGAGTGGTTCTAAAACCAAAAGTAAAGCAGCAAGAGAACCAAATTGCTGAAAAAACTGTTTGTTTTTGTTAAAGATATGGCTAATTTTCTTGTACCACATCCAGTCTACTATACGAATATCTTTTGTCGTGTTAAATTCCTACCGGCATTTGCTAATAAGCGACAAACAAAAGATCTCGTACACTGTGATATCTATATTACCGATTGCGAGAGCTTTTGAAAAGATCTTTTATTAATCGTAAAGCGTGACGCTGCTATTGATTAATGGTATTCCCTTTATATCCACCGAAGAATTTTAATTTAAGGTGCGTAATATGCTTTAATAACTTCTACCGCTATTATGAGATTACTCAATAGGTATTAATAATAAATAAGCGCAATTTTTTAACCCCCTCTAATTTACTGCTGTATAGAGGGGCTTTCTTCTACTACTGTATTTCGCCTTTTATAATTTCTGTAATGAGTGTAATTTCGTATTATATGCATAAATTTGATGCAATCACGTAATCACATAATCATCAATTTTATACGGGCTTGTTTAAAGCAGTTCTCGCATCTTTGTTCGAGAATAATAAGTTTCGAAGAACCTTCTCAATTCACGAGTAGCCCAAGCGCCAATTTTCTCAATTATCTCATTATACGTAAATAAATATTCGTTTTTGTATTGAACCAAGATGTTATGCAGGTTTTTAGTGATGCGCGAGCTTCAAGTTTTATGTAACTTTGATCAAGAAGGCTAATTATTTTTAATAATATGTTGGTTTTGCGAGGATTTTTTTGTGTGTGGCGTTGCCGTTAGGTTCGTATTTTGGTAATTACTAAATTAGAGCAATTTTATATCAGTTATTCAACCAAACATTTTTTGTAAAAGGAATTTTTAATGCAAAATCAAAAATGTATCAAATTAGAGTGTATTATGTATACTACAGAAAATTTTTTATAGGTTCCAAATGTGCAAAGTATTAGGGGTTGTCAGTCTATGTACTCGTATAGTCCAGTCAAATAAGGATTTTTAGTCAGAATAATTCCTACAAAGCTGGATTTTGGTATACACGTACATTAAGGTGTTACAGATGAGTATATGACAAAATCCTAAAAAAATCGGTGGAGCAATTTGAGATATTCAAGGTCAAAGAGCACAAAAAATTGTTTTTTTTTAATAACTCGTCTTCTACATAGCGTATGTTGATGAAGGTTGTTATGAAAGTTATAGAAAACATTATTATCTACAAGATTGCTTATATATACATTTCTTTACAAGTTTAACCGTTTCCGAGATATAGTGCGGAGAAGAGTGACAATAAAGTCGTTAACAGGATAACGCTGTACAAACTGTGGAGTCTGACGCGTAAGTCTCATAAAACGAGTCGGCCACCAAACTTATCGACTGATGAATAATGTGGCACTGCATGAGGTAAGATAAAAATGTGAATTAAGATATATGAAAGTAACAATGATGTTAGGTTTCATCTTCACCTATTATGAAGAAATTTAAAAAAATTTTGTTCGAAATTGTAGGCCCGCTATTGAACTTCAGAGGCTTCTTATTCACAACTTGGAGGTACCATAAACATTTCCTATATCACATCAGATAGAATAAGGACGTAGTTAAAGGTTTTTTATAAACAAAGTGGTGCCGGGTTCCGCCTTTGCATTTTATGAAGAATTTTTGTTTTGTTCGAAATTGTAAGAATAAGGGGCGCACTATTCAAATTTAAGAGCTTTTTATTCACGTCTTCGAGGCACAAAGTTTTTTAAATTCTTCATAAAATGCAAAGGCGGAACCCGGCACCACTTTGTTTATAAAAAACCTTTAACTACGTCCTTATTCTATCTGATGTGATATAGGAAATGTTTATGGTACCTCCAAGTTGTGAATAAGAAGCTTCTGAAGTTCAATCGCACGCCTACAATTTCCTACAAATTTTTTTTTTATTTCTTCATAATAAGTGAAGATGAAACCTAACATCTTTAATTACATCTTTATTTTACCTCATGCAGCGCCACATTATCCATCAGTCGATAAGTTTGGTGGCTGACTCGTTTTATGAGACTTTACGCGTCTGACTCCACAGTTTGTACAGCGTTATTCCGTAAACGATCTCATTGTCACTCTTCTCCGCGCTATATCTCGAAAACGGTTAGACTTATAAAAAAAATGTATACAACCAATCTTGTAGCTAATAATGTTCTCTATAACTTTCATAAAAACCTTCATCAACATATGCTGTGTAGAAGACGAGTTATTAAAAAAAACAATTCTTTGTGCTCTTTGACCTTGAATATCTCAAATTGCTCCCTCGATTTTTTTAGAATATACTCATATACTCATCTGTAACACCTTAACGTACGTGTATACCAAAATCCAGCTTTGTAGGAATTATTCCAAGAATAGGACATTTTTTGTCTAATTTGACTGGACTAATACCGGGTGACAAGAAATATCTCACAAGTTTCTAATTTATTCGAAAAAAGCTGAAAATTTGAATCATTATTTTTTGAGTTATAAGTTATGACTTATAAACCAAACTTACCTTTTTTAAATGACTACCATAAGCGAAATTTTTCTTATTAACGTCCTTATTTTTTTCTGATTTCAACGATATAAAATTCTTCTCAAACTGCAAAAATTAAAAAAAAATCATTTTACTTAATGAACAATGACGCGTTAGACTATTGTTTTTGTTGAACGATTTTCAATTGTTTTGTCATAGCCCTAGCGATGTATCAAATCAAATGATTTTTTTAAATTTTTATTACGGGTTATTATTAAAATCATAATGAGGAAATTTTTATATCGTTGAAATCAGAGAAAAATAAGAAATTTAATCAGCAAACTTTCGTATTTTTGCCATTTAAAAAAAGGTAAGTTTGGGCTATTACTCAAAACTCAAAAAATAATGATTAAAATTTTTTTTTCATAACTGCATCTAATTTATCGTAAAATTATCTACTAAATACCTCTTTCAGATTATTCTGTATTTTTAATAACAAACGAGCCAACGTTGATTGAAAATTTGGCCGATTTCAATTTTTTTCGAATAAATTGGAAACTTGGCAACAATGTTTAATTTTTTTAACGGAGTCTGGATCTGCATGTAATTCTGCCCCACTTTTCTAATTTATCCAACTCTGTATCTCTTATAATAACAAAGTTACTCCATACAAACGCAATGAGATATATTTGTGACCCTGTACACTGTACATGTTGTGTTGTACATGATGTATAAATTCTGTCCTCGTCCAGCAAGGGGATTTTACTTAACATTACTGAAGTAGAGAAATGTTTAAATTAGCAAAAATGTTAAAAAAAGCTTAAACAGTCGGTTTTTATTCCAAAAATTAGTTGCAACAAAATGTTCCAGCAGCCGTCCACGGAGGCGGACGTCACTAACTAACTGCAACAAGACATTGATTACTAGCACCATGTAGACGTTCAACCCATTCTTCACAATAGTTAGTTAGCTCTTTCACAGAGTAGTAAATTAAATCACTAATTACTCTATGCTTGTATTGTAATCTTCATTAAAAATTGATTTAAACTTCGCAAAAAAATAAAAAAACAATTTTTACAAGTCATTAGCTGATTAAAATAATCAAAGAGTTCGATTACAAATGATCGTTTTTAAGTGCCTTTTGTGCTTTATTTTAATGGAACTAAAATACTTCTAATAGTAATTTTGTAGTTCGCTTATTAGATTATCTAGACATTGAGAAGCTCGCAACGGTACTTTTTGTAACAACTTATTCTTCGAAAGTGCACATTAAAAAGTAAAAAAATTCCGAGTGGTTACATAACCATCATTTGTTTATTCGCGAAGAGGAAGCGAGGAAATGCATTTTATAACTGCAAATTTAAGTAGCCGTTGACTTTCAATCATCGCTTTTTTTCAGGAGCTACTTAAAATGCACTTTTAGCTCCGAGCTCAGTTTTTGACCTATTATTCGCCTATTCCGATAGGTATGTTTCTGACTCGTGACGATGTTTCTTTTTACAACTTTGATGGGTTTCTCACTTGCTTGTTGGAACATTATAAAAGTAAATTGCAAACGAATTGATCCACTTGGTTTTTTTTTTCAAGAAATTATTTTTAACCGAGACGAAGACTTAATAAGTCGAAGAAATTGTCGGTTTTCTTTTTCTAATAATAAAAAAATTTTTGGACCAAAAACAAGTGGTTTAATTCGTTTTTAATAATAATTTATGATTCTTTTACTTAACTGGTGAAAAACCTTCGGCAATTTTGTTCAATTTTTTGGGTATTTCATAATAGGAACGGATACGGGGGAGTTGATGTCGATGGGGCATTTTTGTACAAAATTACTTATAGTACCTCTCTGTATAGCGCTTATTGAATAAATTATGGACCCAAAACGATTAATATGCAAAAATCAAAGGCGCTAGAATGTTAATCGTGAGTTAGCAATTTCTCCACTTAGAAAGTCATTTTCAAATTACAAATACAGGTAATAAGCTTTGTAAAAATGGATTGAATGGATGTATTTAGTGTAACATTAAATAGTTATTGTTGTAATGTTAATATGCAACGATAAAATAGTGTTACGAGATATTAGACAATTTATTATTATAATACCTACTATAGAAACTGTTGACTTACAATAAATATTTTTAAAACTCCTGACAGAATGTAATTAATCATATAATTGAATATTCGTGTAATGACAAACTGCTTTTGATATGTGATTTATAATTATTTATTGTGAGTTATTGGCTCATTATAAATTGAATGTTCTCGATACTGCGTGATTTTGCAAAATGAATCAGGTGTGTTGTTAATGCCGACTTCTTTAATTTCTATTTAAGTTGATTTATTAGATTCCCGTAACCGTTAGGTACGGGGGATTCTAGATTGTTTTTAAATTCACGTGGCTTTCATTTTTTGATCTGGTACAATACATATTTTATGAGAATAATCCATCAAAATATCGCCTTAAGAAGTACTCAAATACTTCTTTTAATTTTCCATTATACTGCGTGTCCCCGGACTCCGGACTCCGGATTATAGGCCGAAGAAGAGAGAAATCATTTTTTAAATTGATCGAGTCCCACCAGACACCCTTTATAGGTACTGCAAAAAATAGAAAATTATGAATACCATCAAAAACCTGAGATTTCGGCACAATATCGGAACTCAGAACCGATAAATAAATCTTCTGAATAAATTACAACAGATTTTTACGTCTAATTACGAAATAAACTCTGCGAAAACAGTACAATTTTTTCACGCTCACTTAGAATGATCTTCCCATAGATTGTATCAGTAATAGATCGGCGACCCCCGACCCACAATGTTAATTATTAAATATGGTGCGTGCAAAATCAGATATTCATTGACAGACAACCTCCTAAGATCCTTTAGTCTTTAGTCTAAGGTCGAAGTCATAAAATCTTCCGTCAAAATAATATAACTCGGCTCATCGTACTTTTCTACTATCATCAATCACAACGCAAAATACTAGGTACTGAACTAAAATATCTTCATAGTCGAGAGGTAATCTTCAAAACTTGTAGCTAATTAATAAATAATATAACTAATCAAAAGACAGCAAATTAAATATTAAAATTAAAAAAAGTGTTTTACTTAACGTCTGCCTTAATCACTAGGGTTTTTAAGGGACGGGACCCGGGGGGACCTACAGTTTTAGGTGGATTCCGAACCACCCAGACCAAGGTGGCCGTGATACTTAGAAAAATCCGGAGGTGCTAACGCGGATCTGAACCCACGAACCTTTAGATCTGTATCCAACGTTCTTAGCCGCTGGGCCACCCCGATCTTATAAAAACTTATATCGTATCGAACTAATGTTTTTTATGCAGAGATGTCTGCTATTGCTCCCGCGTGGCGGCGCTAGTGGAATTGAGGACACGTGTGACTTTCAAAACAAGAGAGCCGATAGATATTTATTTTTAAACATTGTACAACTTCCCATTTCTCCTTATTTTGCAGTTAGGTGCATTTACACTAAGAATTATTATTTATACGGTTTTGAAGCGTACGCTCTTGGCGCGCACGCCAAAACTGTTTGGTTTTGCTCGGCAAATATAAATTCCTAGAAGGCGTTTTTTTGGGCGTTTTCAACCTCCACGCCTGGATTACGGGCTGTACTTGCAACCTTTAAATATACAGCCGCTTCAACTCCTCGGGTTTGATGTGTTGAAAATTAAAAGCATTTCTCTGAAAAGGAGCCATTTGGTGTTGCGTCTTACATGCTCTTTTTAGGTTTTTATGCTTTTCACTCATGACCCTTTGCCAAGGAACAGAACCTTATCCTGGACAGTCTGTATATGTTTTTTAAGGGTGCTGGATCCAAATCTGAGGTTTTCTAATAAAATTTTGTGACGTAGCATTGAAAAAAATGTAAAAAAGGTAAAAACCTAATTTTTTGACTGTTTTTGGTTTATAACTCGGAAACTATCAACTTTTCGTAAATAACCTTCCTATTCAAAATGAAAGCACATTAAATTTTCTACAAATTTTATTATTTGGGTTTCTTCTGCGACTAACCGTTAAGGGCCGAAGCGCTAGTTAAAAATTTCGGTATTTTGTTTGTCTCAGCAAAAATTCATTTTTTCCAGTCCAAAACCCTAATTTATTATTAAAGGCTGTCAATTATTGAATTCGTCCCAGTTCTTTAGACATATTAGGTATGTAAAAGTTCAGTTCATGTTTTCAAAAATTACATAATGTACAAGTTTGTTTAATGAAGTCCTTGAATTTGCTCGATTTGCTCTAAGAATAGGTGTGGCGTCATTAGAGCAGGAGACATAGGCAAAATTATTGCAAAAAAGCAGGACAAACAAACGCTTTAAATTTGTGCTCTTTTTACTCCGAGAAGACAAATAAACAAGCCTATTCAGTTACAAAAAAGTTGAAATTCCAACAAAAAATCTTGTTACGTGTTATACAGTGCTGTCATCCCATGTGTTCATCTTGTCTCAACGCCTACAGTTACACCACTGCCTTGAGTGAGACCACCACCACTTGTCTTCATTGACTTCATTATTTGACTTTGTTCAATCACCGTATCACTCTAGGTGCCCCAGTGCCACACCAATTTCTCACTCCTACGAGTGGTAAAACATCCTCGGGTGGTGAAAAGCTCGTTAAATTAGAGTTTTGAACTGAAAAAATTGGGTTTTTGCAGAGACAGACAAGATACGTCAATTTTCAATTAGCGCTTGAAACCCCTAAAAAAGAAATTTGTAGGAAATTTAATATGCTTTCATTTTAAATAGAAAGGTTATTTATGAGAAGTTGATACTTTTGCTGAAAATTGAATAATTTTATTGCGCGCACAAAACCGTGTGAAAAGCTCATTGTGTCATGGAGTGCCAAATGTGGAATTCCAAATGTGTTTAAAATTCGATACTATCCTGAACTAAACTGATTTAGATTGTTTATATGAATTTGAATTCCTATCTTTTCAGGGATTGCAGTAGGGTCAGTTCACTATTTTTTTACGCTTTGTATAGGGAGTCAGTTCGATAGTAACTTAGGGCAAGACAATAAAACTTTCATTATACTAATACGTGATAGTTTTATAAAAGTACACATAGGTAGTATGTGTGACTCAGTGTGAGATAGAAACCTATAAATAATATAGTACCTACAGAGACAATACACGGCATAATACGTATACACAGAACGTAAACTTATAATTATGCAAACACATGAAGTGGCATTAAATAGGTTTATTATTAATAATAATAATATTACTATAACTCTGTGAAGAAAATGCGGTAGAATTTCACAATTAAAAAATACATAAATAAATAATTAAAAGTGTTTTGATGGTAATTAGCTTCTTTAGAGAAAAGCATAAGATGAATGTTGAATGTACATCACTCAATCATTACTAAAATTGTTTGAAAAAGTCTGTTATTCTGCCCGTGTAGCGCTTTAAAACAACCGCTAATAAATAGTCCAGTCAAATTAGACAAAAAATCGTCCTATTCCTGGAATAATTCCTACAAAGCTGGAATTTTGTATACACGTACGTTAAGGTGTTACAGATGAGTACATGACAAAATGCTTTAAAAATCGGCAGAGCAATTTAAAATATTCAAGGTCAAATGGTACAAAAAATTGTTTTTTGCTAATAACTCGTCTTATATATATACCGTATGTTGATGAAGGTTATTATAAAAGTTATAGAGAACATTATTAGCTACAAGATTGATTATATACATTTTTTACGTTTAACTGTTTTTGAGATATAGCGCGGAGAGTAACAATAAATTCGTTTACGTACAAACTGTGGAATCAGACGCGTAAGTCTTATAAAACGAGTCAGCCACCAAACTTATCGACTGATGGATAATGTGGCACTACATGAGGTAAGATAAAGATGTAATTAAAGATTTATGAAAGTAACAAGGGTGTTAGGTTTCATCTACACTTATTATGAAGAAATTTAAAAAAAATTGTTCGAAATTGTCGGCGCGCTATTGAACTTCAGAGGCTTCTTATTCACAACTTGGAGGTACCATAAAGATTTCCCTTGCTACATCAGATAGAATAAGGACGTAGCTAAAGGTTTTTTATAAACAAAGTGGTGCCAGGTTCCGCCTTTGCATTTTATGAAGAATATAAAAAACAGTTTTGTCCGAAATTTTAAGATTAAGGGGCGCGCTATTCAACTTCAAGAGCTTCTTATTAACGATTTGAAGGTACGAATATCTCACCTTGAATATCTCAAATTGCTCTACCGATTTTTTTAGGATTTTTGCATATATACTCAGTGACATAGAAATTGCAACACCCAGAAGCACTAAGAATTTTGTGATAAAATTTGGAAAAACCGTTCAACTACACGAGAGTAATAATTGATTAAAGTTTAAAGAAAAAACAAATGAAGATAAACCTTATTTTTATTAATAATGTGTTGCACGCCCCTTATTGGTTACACACTCCACCACTCTTCGCGGCATCGATTCCAACAAGTGATCAATATCCTCCTGGGGTATTGTATCCCAAGCCACGTGCAATTCATTCTGGAGGGCTACCAGCGTCAGTGGAGGATTCGCCAAATTTCCCAGTTTTCTTCCCATTATGTTCCATACATGTTCAATGGACGATAGGTCGGGAGATCTGGGTGTGCATGGCAAGAGATTGACGTAGGCCTCTTCAAAACGACTGAAAGAAGTTTTTGCAACATGAGGACGGGCATTATCTTGCTGTAAAAGAGGGTCTTCCAGCTGCTGAAGATATGGAAGAATGTGCGGTTCCACAACTTCATGGATATAACGCTGAGCGTTCATATTGCCTCGGATGAATACCAAATGAGACCTACTCCCATACGCTATAGCACCCCATACCATAACTCCCACAGTTTGGTGCACAGGCCTCTCGACAGAAAATTTAGCATTTCGCCGTTCCACACGTCTTCGCCGGACCCTCATGCGGCCATCATTCATATCCAAACAGAATCTAGATTCGTCACTAAACACCACCCTATGCCACTCCAAGTTCCAGTGCACTCTCAACGTACACCACTCCAAACGTTGCTGCCGGTGTTGAGCCGTAAGTGGTAGCACAAGATGTGGCCGATAAGATTGCAAACCGAAAGTTCTAATTCGACGGTAAACCGTTCGAAGAGTTACAAGACGACCTTAATTACCTAACTATTGGTCATCAATTGATCTGGTACTGGAGAATGGTCCCTTAATGCCATTAGCCGAAGATGGCGGTCCTGCGCCTCATTAGTTTGTTTTAGTCTTCCGGATCCTCTTCTACGGCGTTCTTAACACTCTCTGGTCTATGCTCGGTAACATCGCATGATGGTGGATTGGTTTCGGTTAAGACGATTGGGGATTTCCCAAAACGGAAAACCACCTTCGCGTAAGCCATAATTCGACCTCTTTCAAATTCGCTCAAGTGGCGGTAATTTGCACGCTGCCGTATTCTAGGCATAATTAAACTCTTAAAACAAGCAAAACAGAAAAATGACAAGCCCAACAATAACGGAATTAACAAAAACTCGCAAGAAATGCACCTGACAATAATGTACGAAAAAACAACACCAAGTGTCAAATATGCCATTACCACTTGATCAATCTCATCCAAATTTTAATCAATTATTACCCTCGAGTAGTTGAACGGTTTTGCCAAATTTTATGACAAAATTCCTAGTGCTTCTTGGTGTTGCAATTTCTATGTCACTGAGTATACTCATCTGTAACACCTTAATGTACGTACGTGTATACCAAAATCCAGCTTTGTAGGAATTATTCTGACCAAAAATCTTCATTTGACTGGACTATAAAGCGATCTTGATGAAATTTGGTTGGGACCATTTGAAAAACAAAATAAGCATGTAAACAAAAACGATACAGGGTGGCCCAAAATAAAGTAAAATGTAATTTTCTTGCACATTTTAGAAATGGCGTCGATATTAAGAAAATTGTAAAAACAGTTTTTCAAATGACACTAAATTTAAAGGGGCCCCTAGGCCACTACGGTTAATTTTCTACTTTTTAAGGACGTCCACGACTTTTGTCGCATAAAATGAGACACTGACTAAAAAGAACGTAAAAAATACTCAAAGTCAAAGGTGTATAAACAAAAATAAAAACAAGAATCATGAGAAAAATTTATAAAAATTAGTAACATGCAAGCACGCACGAAGTAAGAACGTAAGAAGTTATTTCGCTATGCAGTGGTGTATCTAATACAGTTGTCTCTTGCCTGTAGCTAAATTATTGTTCTATTCAAAATATACGTTTAAACGAGAAAACAGATTTCACGTGCAAATAACGCGATACAATCATCAAAATCAACAATCTTGTAATAAAACCAACACACATAATTGCTACCACAGTTGTAACAACACTCTTTATGTTGAGCTATTACGCAAAATTAGCATAAAAATTATTGAACAAGATCGTGTCAAAACAAATTGTTTTATAATTACACTCGCAGCTTATTGATTGATCAACTTTAATTTTGAATTAACAAAGCGAATCTCGACTACTGGTCTTTTACCTTTTACCACCAGCAGTTTGGTGTTGAATAAAACATGCCGTTTGCTGTTTGTATCTCGAACGATACAACAACAAAAGTTTTTAACTCGTCTCGTTGTAATTTTTGCTTATGACGACGGTATATGCGCGAGTTTAGATCAGATTATAATAATATGTGGTAAAAGTTATTCAAGGCGCGTTGTAAATTGAAATATTTCGAGATGTTAATCGGCGGTTGTTACAGTCGTCTTTGAAATGTCTTCCAATGGAGACGACGAGACGACAATCTTAAAACGAAGGGTTTTAAATTGGATTTAAATGTAATGTGAGTGTACCAAAGTGATGGGCTTGGTTCTGGTTTGTAACCTCAATTATTTTGTGTAAGTAACTAAGTAACATTTATAGGGTTTTTCACACTTATATGAAATTTTGGGAAAGAGGCAGAATTCTTTGCCAAGCAATCACCAATCTTGAAATATGTGAGATCTTTCTAAATCTGGATCATTTAGGAAGGGGGGGACAAGCTCCCTGCACTTAGACCACTACCACTTATTCGGCCCAGTGTACTTCCTCTGAAAGCGGCCTCCCCGTGCTCATCAGATCTCTAGGATTCTGGCAGGAGGGGTGATGCTTATTCTGGCCTTGTCGAGCCAGAAGTCCCCCAACTCGAATCTTCGTATCGACGTTAGAGCTAGATATGTTCAACCGTTTCGTCTTCTAGTTCGCATCCACGATATATTATATGGGATTACTACTAAGCTCAGTGTGTGGAGATGTTTGTGTGGTTGACAGTGTCCCGTGAGTGTGAGTGTATTAACAACAGTAGCTGCGGCTGGTTTGATGATTGGTTCAGGGTCACGGAGAAGGCTGTTTGAACCTTTCTCGGCCAGCTCGTCTGCTTTATCGTTTCCCTCATTTCTTTGAAATCCTTTAACTCAACAGAGTATAAAAAATTTGTTTTTGGATATCTGATTCAGCAGCTTTATGCACTCCAACAGAATACCAGAGGTTACCTTGCAGGTGTTTAAGGCTTGCAAGGCAGCTTTATAGTCCACCGATATCAGTATTTTCTTTTTTAGGATTTAATTGGAACTGTGTAATATCCCTCTGAGTTAGGCTGCTATCCAATCTCTTTTAATTTTTAGATCCATCGGTAAAGACAGGTATGTCTGCTTTGATGTTCTCAGTTGAACCCATTCGATGTTTGAAAGTCTCTGTTGAATCTATATTTTTGATAGATACGGTCTGCAAGTCTGCATCCATTTTCTGGAGAGGTAGCTTCTTGGAGCACTTCTCGCATATCTGACAGACTATAGTCCCTATCTTCTCAATCGTAGAGCTGCTTTTGTTGCTATTTTTTCGTTTTCATGGCTCCTATGATGATGAGACAAAATAGTCTGTCTGTCAATTAGAAATTGGCCTAGAATAAATGGAAACGTCTGAATATCAGTTCTGTGAGAATTGTTAGTCAAGGGTGATATTTTGAGCAGAAATTTAATTTTTTTAACAGAAAAATAACAAAAACTTCGAAATTTCTAAAATAAACTTTCTTGAATGAACTTGGAACTGATTCAAGTGCTGTCTTTAACCATTGAAACGGTAAATTCAGTGTTACTAGTGCCCGATTTTAACAAGTGCCAGGAGGGAGTGTGGAGTCTGTGGAACATATCTACTAAAACTTAATTTAGCACTGGAAAAGTTCTATAAAGTATTCAAAATCCCTCCTTCTGTTAAAAAAGCACTTCAATGCCCAACACCAATATTTAGTCACTTGAAAATTGAATTAAAGAATTAAAATAATTATTTGTACTACAATTGTACGATCCAAACAAGCCTGAATCTGTAGGTATGTTAATGTTCATGCACTTACTATAAGAGGGAAACTTGAAATAGCAGTATAATAATTATTATTAGTAACTTAACGAGTGTCATAGAATATAAATTATGAACATATAATTAGAACTCCTAATTATTATCAATCTTCGTCGATGTCAACAATTATATAATTACTAATTACAAGCTAAAGGTTGTACTTAAAATTATAAGATGACTATGATCAATTAGGCTGTGTTCATGTAGAATTTTTCGTTACATTCGGTCGATTTTCCTCTGTATGAAAGCTCTTTTTCTTCTCCCCCCTACGTAAGTTGACATTAGTGTTTTGGCAAGGCAATTACAACAGAAAGTCCAGTATGCAAGGCGTGAAAGTCAATTAATTTGAAAATTACGTTTACTGGTTAATAGAGAAGGGAAATTTTAAAACTAACACCATTCGTAAGTTTTTCTATGGCTTCGCTTCAGTTTTAACATACTGCCTCAGTCAGAAAAGTGCAATGTAAATAACTATTACATAATTTCAATTAACTATCAAAAACGAATATCTACATTTAGGCGGGTGGTACTATCTTACAACTTACAATTGAGAAATTTAAGGAAATAGTTTGCTGAGCTTTTTAGTTTATTGCTTATAACTCGACTACTACGCACTTTTTGAAAAAAATAATTTTTTATAAAAATAAACTAGAGTAAATTTTCTACAAGTTATATCTCTTAGGTTTTTTCTTCAGATAAGCGGCTTAGACGCTAGCACGCATTAAAGTAAGACAAAAACTCCAAAATCAGTCAAAAAACTGTGTCTTTATTTATTGCTTGTAACGCAAAAACTACGGACTTTCAGACAAAATTGCTTCTATTCAAAAATAAAGTACATTCAATTTACTACAAATTTTGTCTCTTAAAAATTTTTTGGGAAACGAACATTTTAGGTGCTAGAGCGCAGCGCGTTGAAAAAGTGAAGTGCCACTTTCATGCGACAGACGTCTTTGAAATTGAAGAAAATTCAGTTTTCGGTTTCTCATAAAGTGCGCATTTTTAGAATTTAAGCAAAAAAAGCAAAAACAGCAAAAATCCACCCTTCTCAAACTACCCTCAAGTTAATGCTGCCACTTAAGTATGATAAACGGCCGGTTTTATTCTTTCAACCTGCATCGTTAAAAATTGTGTACTTTATCGTTTGGTAAAAGTGCTCGCTGCCACCCGGACTATACATAATTATCTATCAGAAAAAGACTTTGCCAAGACCAAGAGATAAATTCAAATTAAAATACTCAAACTGCACTTTAGTTTGCATCTATTATAATCGTTACTATTTTTTTTTTATTGTTAGATAATCATCAGCGCTGTAACTGACGGCTATGCTAGTTGAAAGATTAATTATTCGTACGAAGATGAATGACTGAAAAGTAATTTTCAAATATTATTGCTACCAAAATCAATCTTTGTACCTATTCATTGTCCACTTTTTTCTTGCAATTACCCCAAGGGTTATTTAGTAAATAATTACATTTCTAGAGCATCGATGCTATTTGTACAAATTATAATCTTCATGTTCACCTGTTTTAGTGCTCTGCTCTACCAAGCTGACCTATAAGAGCATTCAAGTTTGCTGTAGCTGATTTTTGCAAAAATTCAAAAAACATTCTGTCATTTAAGTCTTTTTTTTGGCAAAACTTTAGGAGATTCGGTATTGTTGCCACTTAGAACAGCAAAAGGACTAATTGTCACTTGGGGGGAATTTTTCAGAGTCTCGGAAGATATTCGCTTTAACTATCGGTAACTCTGGAAACCGTTGGCTCCAGTGGTATCACTAATCGATCGAGTAGTTTTTAACTTCAGTAAGGCACTTGATTCTGTAGCACCTTAAGGGGGGACTGAAGAGAGTTGAATGATTTCTCATAAATATATGGACTAACCCACTCCTGTTCTTAATTAAGATCAAACATTTATTTCTGAATAATGACGAGGATCATCAATTCATACATTGTCCATCCGTTATAACACATCTTTTCGTTTTTATTTATTTTGTTTTATTTTTCGCCTTCTCTTATAAGATTTATGTTTGATAACCTACGGGTGTCTTCGTGTGTATACGCTTTAACAATAGCCCATCTTCTTTTACTTTAATTAATTGTCCTTCTACTAGTAATAGAATAATAACTTGTTTATTATCAATCAGCTCCTATAGGGCTCGAGAAAGCTATTTGTTTTTTTATCGAAAGTAACTGAAATTAAAATATTAAAATCGATTTTAAGGGAAATTTGTTCGCTTTTCGACTTTAGGGCCCGTTTAGCAATGTTTACCTTTTCAGGACCCACTTCACTGGGTTTAGTTCGCGTTATTAATTTTGATGGTTTATTATCCCGCCCCAAAAGTTATTGGTTACATTTAATCACGCACTCTTAACTCGTCCAAATCGCCAGATCTAAAAGATCCTGTGGAAGTCTGCCTCTACACTTTTACCATCTTCTAGATCTACACTCTACACTCAGTTAATGGTGTAAAAGTCGTAAAAGTGATATCTACTGTTGATGGCTTTAAATTCCATATTATCTATTGTGTATTCGTTTTGTCAAGAATGTACATTAAATTTTTTTTATTGTTGCGATAAATTATATAATTATAAGAAAAATTGACCACAGCCGATCGCCATAGGCCATGTCTCGCGTTGTACATCCAAACGACGTCCTAATAAGTTTAATAAAAATGGAACGACAATTATTAGAACATTATACTCATTGCGTCAAATATATAATTTCCATTAACTTATTATGATGGAACACTAAATTTTAAGAGAAGGGCCTTCAATGCTAATATTCGAATGGTACAAAAATAGCAATTATCGTAACAGTACGTTAATTTGTGTCGAGAAATTTTGTTTACTACTCTTTCGAACGTTTAGAGATGTTCTCCTTTTATATTTAGACATCGGATACGACGATAATTTGTATTCAAATAAAAAATATATTACAAGTAGCCTTACATTCGATTAAAATAACAAAGTTAGTTTTACAACGGTACCACATACCTAATAACAACAACGATGAGTGGTTTGCTGTTGTTATAGTACAAATTGAAACGCGTCTTATTTAAATATTTAATAAGGTAAAAGCTACACAGGTGAGGTGAGTTAAAACGACGCATTGTTTTCTTAGTTTGGCTAATTTCACCAATTAGTATAACAGATTACACTATAAATAGTCCAGTGCATTTACGAAAATTCTATACGTGTGACCTAACAGTTTTAGGCACTGTCATTTTTTATTTTTTTAGTTGATAGAGGGTTGGTCGAAGGTCCTTAAAATGACGCGCAACACAATATCTAATGCATCGAAAAATTTGAAAACGTACAAGATCAAAGGTAAGGGACCTACTACTTCTTATCATAAAATACGAGTACTGTCCTCGCAACTCAAGTTGGCCAACGATGCCATAGAACTCGACGCCATGGATCGACGAAACGTGGATTCACGGGGTTGAGCGTTAGCAAGTAATTTCAAATTTGCCGGTTAGAATAAGCAAATAACAACGTGTAACCAAAGTGTGACTGGTGTGACCTTCTAAATTCTCTCCCACTCGCTCAACTTATACCACTCAATTATAGTAGGATAAGCGTCAAAACTGTTTCACACCCCTTCCGCCTTACCCCAGCTATCGATGGCCAACTTGAGTTGCGAGGACAGTATATCCCCTTTTACACGGATTCGTTGACTTATCTCCCTTTTCACGGATTTGTTGACTTATTTCCTTTTTCACGGATTTGTTGACTTATCCTCTTTTACACGGATTTGTTGACTTGTCCTTTTTTACACGGATTTGTTGACTTATCTCTTTTTTCACGGATCGTTAACTTATCCTCTTTTCCACGTATTTGTTCACTTATCTCCTTTTTCACGGATTTGTTGACTTATCCTCTTTTACACGGATTTGTTGACTTATCTTCTTTTACACGGATTTGTTGACTTATCTCATTTTTCACGGATTTGTTGACTTATCCTCTTTTACACGGATTTGTTGACTTATCTCCTTTTACACGTATTTGTTGACTTATCTCCTTTTTCACGGATTTGTTGACTTATCCTCTTTTACACGGATTTGTTGACTTATCTCCCTTTTCACGGATTTGTTGACTTATTTCCTTTTTCACGGATTTGTTGACTTATCCTCTTTTACACGGATTTGTTGACTTGTCCTTTTTTACACGGATTTGTTGACTTATCTCCTTTTTCACGGATCGTTAACTTATCCTCTTTTCCACGTATTTGTTGACTTATCTCCTTTTTCACGGATTTGTTGACTTATCCTCTTTTACACGGATTTGTTGACTTATCTTCTTTTACACGGATTTGTTGACTTATCTCATTTTTCACGGATTTGTTGACTTATCCTCTTTTACACGGATTTGTTGACTTATCTCCTTTTACACGTATTTGTTGACTTATCTCCTTTTTCACGGATTTGTTGACTTATCCTCTTTTACACGGATTTGTTGACTTATCTCCTTTTTCACGGATTTGTTGACTTATCCTCTTTTACACGGATTTGTGGACTTATCTCATTTTTCACGGATTTGTTGACTTATCCTCTTTTACACGGATTTGTTGACTTATCCTCTTTTACACGGATTTGTTGACTTATCTCCTTTTTCACAGATTTGTTGACTTATCTTCTTTTACACGGATTTGTTGACTTATCTTCTTTTTCACGGATTTGTTGACTTATCCTCTTTTACACGTATTTGTTGACTTATCTCCTTTTTAACGGATTTGTTGACTTATCCTCTTTTACACGGATTTGTTGACTTATCTCCTTTACAATATTTGATGGCGTATTATTTACCGTATTAAAAAGGGAAATTTGAGTTTGGTTTGTAACTTCTCGCTATCATATGACGCAAGGCTGTAACTGCTTGCACTTAGTCTAATGTTTTCTAAGACAGTTAGACTCTCTCACTGAGCATATTCTTATAATCCGTGGAGAAGATTTATTCTTTGCTTCTCATAGTCCGCTTGCACACCTATAGTGTCTATACCTCTATAGCTATATAGTATGAAGGATTGTGAAACGGGGTTCTCTCTATGGATTTCTCATTACGGGAGGCATCTCTGTCTGTGTGTGTCTTTATAGTACAACGAACACTAATCCCGCAAATTGGCAGAGAAGTAGTAACTATTTTTTAATGGTTTATCAATGGCGTTCTCTTGACCTACTTTAAAATCTACTGACAAAAGCATATTTTTGTGGTCCACCCAGGTTTCGGTGAGCCCTCCTTTAAATAATGATCTAGTTACTAGCCTATGTTCTGGATACTTCCATGCTTCTGTCTTGAATTTGTTATATTCTCCACTTTTCTGTTGTTATCCTCACTCCATCGTTAGGAAGATCTTTCCACGCATCCGTTTGTTTATCTGACACTTCA
This sequence comes from Malthinus flaveolus, assembly GCA_950108345.1. Lineage (NCBI taxonomy): Eukaryota > Metazoa > Arthropoda > Insecta > Coleoptera > Cantharidae > Malthinus > Malthinus flaveolus. Next base: position 35,336,478 of record OX467285.1, on the reverse strand, counting down.
CCCTATAACTTTCAACATTTAAAGGCTTGTTCGTTGTGTTCACCACTCTCCTGTTGTTATTCTTACTCCATCGTTAGGAAGATCTTTCCACGCAGCCGTTTGTTTATCTGACACTTCACCCTATAACTCTCGGCATCTAAAGACTCGTTCGTTATGCTCGTGCCTTAGCTGTCCTGATGTGCATTTGCCATTCTTTTCGCGGCGATTCTCGCCATTGCCTTCATAGTGTTGTTCTGTACTTTTCTATCTCTATTTTGTTTCTAAGCCGTAGATGATAACCAGTAGGATGCAGTTTTCACACTCCCTCTTTAAGAGAATTGCTGATATATTCTTTATTTTTAGAGCTACATGTTGGAGGTTTCCAAAGACTTTCCACTATAGCATGAGAACTCTTAGTTATAAATAAATAAAACGGCCTCAAGATGTTTCATAAATTCATTCACATACCTATATTTGCATGGCTAGAATTTATAAAGTTAGGTACTAACTTACGAGCGTATTAATTATTCTCGTAACAAATGCGGCTTTCAATTTATAACTTATTGAATTTAGGAATTTCGTTTACATATTTATGTTGACTTTTATTATTTTTCCTGGACAACAATTCAATCGTGATCGCCTTGTCTCCACATATAAATCAAGGGTACTACTAAGAAATAAAAATTTTATTCGTATTTATGTTGCATTTATGTAAATAAATTAAAATAAGTAGCTGTAAATACGAAAGCAAGTACATGTAATGACCTATAATATTATACAGAGTCTTGCAAAAATGACTGCTAGACTATCATATTTATTATGCAAAACGAAAGTCTGTTATATTACGCGAATGGCATTCGTTCTACAGCATTGTAGTATTTTTTGCTAAATTTCGACGTTTCGTGGCCCAAGAAGCAAAACGAGGGCTAAGCCCATTAATAAGTTTTTTGTAAATACAAAAGATTTTTATCATTTGCGCCAATTGTAAACCGTTAAATAATGTTTCTTATAGCTCCAAGTATAAGCAAGTATAAGTGAGATCCCCATGCAATTAATATTCACTAGAAAGACAAATTACTCCGCTTCATACCTACTGATCTTGAAAAATTACTCAAACGCCTACATTCACTATTCGTCCATTCATTAGCATATAAATTTAACACTACAAAACCAATAAGTGCTAAACTAATTGATAAGCTACATATGCAACTAATAGCGAATTAGTTAAAAAACTACACCGAAGTCGTTTATTTTATAATTTCTTCTTATTACCTAACTAATTAAAGCAATTAGCTATATACCTAATACCGTCCTCTATTAGAAAAATATTAGAAGAACATTTTATTGGCAAATTAAGTGCAAGTTTTTATATCAATTTTATATAACTCAATTTAATCGAATGAAACGTAACTTTTTTCACTTCGCTTTTTGTTCTTGAGTTTATTTCTTTTGCATTTTTCTTTCACTTCAATGGCAATTAAAAGATACGCTTAAATATATTAACTGTTGAAGTATCCCTACAAGGATACAGAAGCTTAATGCTATCAACACGATGCAAAATTAACGAGCCACGCTTTTCAGTTTAATGAGAAGTTGCACAAAAGAAACTCGATGACGAGCTATTTCTATTATTATTATTAGTACGCAATTTTAAATTAAAAATTAAGTGGGAACTTACACATATCACCGTTTTAAAATAAACAGAAGAGACGCTGGATTTATTTGGCTTGTGTGGTCAACATTTTTCATCTTTAGATGAGCCACAAAAAGGTGCAAAATTTGTAAAATTTATAGAATTGTGGAGAAATATAGGAATTACTTTTCTCAAACAAATTGAAGGCTTGTCTTCGACCCGTAAAATATCCTTACAGCCTTACGATCTTGATAACACGATGACTAATAAATACACTTTTGTATTTATAGTCCAGTAGGCAGTGCACTTTACTGAACAATAAAGTACAAAGTTTTTAACGATGTAGGCCGAAAGAACATTGCAAATGGGTAATAAAACCGACTTGTTAACTTGGAGCTGGCTCGAGAAGGGTGGAGTTTTGCTCTCTTTCGGTTTTTCACTTATAACTCGAAAAATAGGCTATTTTAGAGAAAAGCGTTTCTATACACAAATGGAGTAGGTACAATCAATTCCCTTATACGCGCGGTTTAGGTTTAGGCAAAAATTTCAAAATCGGTCAAAAAACAAACTGTTTTATCGCCCATAACTCGAAAACTGTGCACTTCTAGAGAAAAGTGTTTCTATAAAAAATAAAGTACATTCAATTTTCCACAAATTATGTCTTTTAGATTTTTTTGTCAAACGAACAGTTTAAGTGATAGGGGGTTTAAATTTAGTGTACTATATCGAACGTAGAGTATCCGAGAGGGGGAAACCGAGTGCAGATATACACATACCTAAACCTACCTGCTATAAAACACAAAATTTTTGACTAAAAGAACATAAAAAAGGAATATAAATGCGACCGTCTGCCATTTCTATGTGACAGCATTAACTTGAAGGCTGCTCTAGAAGGGTTGGGTTTTTGTTATTTTTTCAGTTTTTTGCTTATAACTTTAAAACTACACACTTTTTGAGAAAAGTGCTTTTATATAAAATTAAACTGCACAAAATTTCCTATAAATTCTAATTAAAAAGTTATTTCCTCAGAAAAACGATTTAGGCGCTAAAGCGCGTTAAAATTTGTAAAAAGTTTCAAAATCGGCCAAGAAACTGCTTTTTTGTTTATTGCTTATAACTCGAAAACTACGCCTTTTTACAGAAAAGTGTACTTATAGAAAAATAATTTACATTAAATTTTCTATAAATTATGTTTTTTAGATTTTTTCCGTCAAACAAACAGTTTAGGTGCTAGTTGAAGTATAGAAGAGTGGGGTCAAACTAAACCAAAGGGAATTTTTGTCGATCGTTAACGCGATCCAACACCTAAACCATTCATCTGAGGAAAATAACCTAAAAGATATAATTTGTAGCAAATTTGATGTAAGTAGTTGATTTTCATTTAAAAGCGCTTTTTTCATAAAGTGCGGGGTTTTTGAGTTATAAACGAAAAACCGAAAAAGAGCAAAAAACCACCCGCAAGTTAATGCTGCCACGTAGGAGTGGCATTACTCATTTGCAATGTCCTTTTAGCCAGCCTCTTGAATCGCCGTAATACAGGGCGATTGATAAATATTTCGAAAAACTTTAAAGGGTTAGGTAAATAAATTCTTTTCATAAAACGCCTTCTTTCGGAGTTACGTAACAGAAGCGTTAATAAATCAAAAATTACCTCTTTGCAAGAGTTGTACTAGCACGGCAAATCATTTAATTGCTTGTAGCTTTTAATTTGTTCATTTTAATGTTATAACGTTTTAGACAAGAAGTGTAGCTTTATTAGTTAGTTAACAGAATCCCCGCTGATCAACGATTAAATAGCGCTTGTTACTTTCTACATGATATTAGAAGTTTTTTAAGTTTATTCTTGTACACTTTGTACACGATTAACAATTTATTGGCTCATTGGAATGTATTGTCAAAGAGTTTGTGTCTATGGGTCAGTTTATTTGCAGGCTGCCTCCCGGACGAACTTAACATTCGAAAATACTTAAAGAAAATTTCAACAATTGCCAATGAATTAATTTTTGACGAGCCGAATCGATTCAATGCGCGTTCTGCTTTGTCCATTCGTGCATTATTAATTTTACAACAATTTCATTTTTGAGTTTAGGTAGGGGGGGCGGGGGATAAAGAACTAAATATCTATTATTAGAGAGGCTCAATATGAAACCGTTGGATAATTTACTATTGAAAAGACAAAAAACTGGTGGTTGAATAAAATTCAAAAAAAGTATCAAAATGTGTATTCAGATTTACAACACCTTGTACCACATTCAAAAAGTTAACAATTCGCTACAAGTGCCTCTAATTAGAATTACCAAACACCTTAATTCGTTATTTACAAAAATTTAGTGCAAAATCATTTTATTCTCGAAACACATTTTTATTCGTTAATTCGTTTCTAAACAATTAATTATACACCTCAGGAAATATTCCGTGACTCGTTTTTATCCGTTATAATCCATACCAATAAAGGTAAATAGTGTACGCAACTCGTAAAAGATTAATCAGATCCTTTTGAACAAAAAAAAATTATTTTAAGTTGGCAATTTGACTAACTGTATATTTTTTAAACGTGCCATTAGACTAAATTTTTCGTTCTACATATACGGATGTTCTCGTGAAACTAATGCAAACAAATAGTTCAATTAATTTAGATGTAAAAATGATATGCAAACGGAGACAACCTGTTACGAGAAGAAAAAAGAAGATTAGCGAGTCAACCTGAATTTTTGATCTTTTCAATTTTCGTCACCGTAAAAGGTGAAAGTTAGTAATACCTAACTGTTGTAGTAGTTATAATCTTATTTAATTTAAAACGTATTAAAAGAGATTAATTTAACGACAATTTGCATGTTTGTTAAAAGTTATTCTGTTATTATTCATCTAGCATCTAGGCATCTAGCTACTAAACAGTAGTTGTATCTTGTATCATACAGTAAACAGTTACAAGACTTTTCGCCACTATCGGAACCGATAGTGCGCAGATAACAAATGTAGTTGCATCTGTACGGTAAATTATACGGCTATTGCTGAACCAAAGATTTCCTTTGGTAAGATTGGTCCTTAAGGCCTAAGGATAGATTTAAGAAGTAGAGCCACCGCGATTTTTGATGTAAGTTTTTTGAGGTTTTGGCAGCTTCTGCTCTGGAGGAAAATAAGTTCTCAATCTGTATAGACGCATTAATTATGCTATACTATTCCAAGTATTTCTATAAATATTTCCTATAAATTTTATCTGGAAGATTTTTTTTCTCAGACAATCGGTTTAAGCGCTAGAGGTGCGTTAAAGTTGGCCTAAAATTCCAAAATCTTCGAAACTACACACATTTTGAGGAAATTTCTTCTTTGTCATAGTAAACTACATCAAAGTGTCTACAAATTATATCTGGAAGGTTTTTACCTCAAGACCAGCTGTTTAGGCGCTAGAGCGCGTTAAAGTTTAACAAAAATTCCAAAATTGGCCTTAAACTGTTATTTCAGTTTTTGCTTATAACTTCAAAACTACACACATTTGAAGAAAATTGGTGCTTTATAAAAGTAAACTACATCAAATTTCCTACAAATTATATCTGAAAGGTTTTTACCTCAGACCCGCGGTTTAGGCGCTAGAGCGCGTTAAAATTTGACAAAATTTTCAAAATCGACAAACTGTTTTTTCAGTTTTTCGCTTGTAACTTCAGAACGATACACTTTTTAAGAAAAGTGCTCTTTTTCAAAAGTAAACCACATCAAATTTCCTACAAATTATATCTGGAAGGTTTTTACCTCAAGACCAGCTGTTTAGGCGCTAGAGCGCGTTAAAGTTTAACAAAAATTCCAAAATTGGCCTTAAACTGTTATTTCAGTTTTTGCTTATAACTTCAAAACTACACACATTTGAAGAAAATTGGTGCTTTATAAAAGTAAACTACATCAAATTTCCTACAAATTATATCTGAAAGGTTTTTACCTCAGACCCGCGGTTTAGGCGCTAGAGCGCGTTAAAATTTGACAAAATTTTCAAAATCGACAAACTGTTTTTTCAGTTTTTCGCTTGTAACTTCAGAACGATACACTTTTTAAGAAAAGTGCTCTTTTTCAAAAGTAAACCACATCAAATTTCCTACAAACTATATCTAAAAGGTTTTTTCTTCAGGAAAACAGTTTTGGCGCTAGACCGCGTTAAAGTTTGACGAAAATTCCGAATTCTGCCCAAAACCTGTTTTATCGATTATAATTCGAAAAATGCTCACTTTAAGAAAAAAGTGTTTCTATACAAATATAAAGTGTTTTCAAGTTGCTACAAGTTAGGTATGTTAGATATTTTTTGCCAAACGAACATTTTATCTGCTACAGCGCGTTGAGGTATAGCACCTCGAGAAGAGTATCGTGTAGCGTTTAGTAAAAGTGCTCGCTGCCTCCGGGACTCGTAAGGGTGTTTGGTAATAGTACTTGAAAACTGTATCTAATTTTATACATTTCAACGTAATAAAAACTGGCACTTCGTTAACTCGTGTAGTTGGAAGAGATGTTTTACGATATTTTGACATGGCGTATATTTAAAATAATAAAATAAAATGATACCACACTGGACTATTAAGTATATACCCAAACCCTACGCATTTATTAACCTCAGACTTTGTATTTTTTAAGGTTAAACCCTCCCTCCTCCCACCTTCATGAAAAATTCAGGTGGCTCCCTTCGTAAACCCATCTTAGGGATCCAAAGATCAATCCTGCCAAAGGAAATCTTTGGTTCAGCAAAAGCCGTATTTTTCGTTATTTTGTATTGTACCTACAACTATTTCAATGCTTTGTTTTTACTGACTTGAGCACTTGTCGAGAGGAAGCAAGCAACTTTGATGGCTTTTCACCACTTCAAAACGATTGTCTCATTTTCTAGTTTTTTTATTATAACTTTGAAACTAATAATTATTATAAAAACAGGAATATATAGGCAAAATATAGGGCTTTAGTTTTTGGTATAATCAATTTTAAAAATAATTTCAAAATTGACTACTTTTAAAAGACCAAAGTTGACGAAAATTTTAAAACTGATTTTCTCGAAGCGGCTTCAGAATTCTCTTTCTAAACATTTGTATCGACTACCGTAAAATTCTGAAATTGATAATTTTTTCAAAAGATATGAGTTTCATTATTTGTCCCGAAACGAGTCTCGCACAAATGGGCCGCGTACGTGGTAGCTGCATGTTTTAATTTTCACTTTGCCTATTAATTTCAAAGTAAATAAAAATTACGTTATACACACAATGATTGTTAAAATAAAAGGAATCTCAATTAACACGACATTATCATTTTTCACGAGTTCATAATATTCATTTACCTTTTGCTACCGTATATTTATTAAACTAATTATTATCTCGGGATGTGAATTGAAAATATTATAAAACATGATTAATATGTTTAACGATGGTGCTTATAAATCATTCGTGTAAATTTTTGTTACTCAATTTATTTTAATTGATTTCTCGAACATAAATAGAAATAAAATAATTGGGTATCTGTTAATTAAACAGCGCAATTAAAACTTCTTTGAACAACCTCTGTTTTGCGGCTTTTTAGCACAAACAAATTCTGCTAGTGTCTTTGTGCACGGATATTACAATCATCCTCCTTATGCCAAAGTAGGCACCTACCCCTAGTTTTGGTCAGATCTTTTTCTAAGTACGTCGCATCCAAGTCGTTTGAGCTTCAGGCTCAAATCCAAAATTTCAATTCCGTACGAGTTATATTTCAAGAGCTGGATCCGACATTTGAACGTCTGTAGCAGGCCACAGTGAGCTGTGCAAGCCGCAAATGTGAGAAATGTGGTTTTATTAATCGATTGCGAAATAGTTAAATTGAACGTTAATCAAATATTGGTTAGTGGTGGTGAAGATTATAACTGGTATGTGGTTTTCGCATTGTTTGAAAATCGCGTATATTTAGTTATAAAACAATCCACGACGTGTGGTTCACATTTTGTTCTCATGAAAATAAATCACACTTTATTAATCCTTCTACGGAATAATAAATAATAAGACTATTTATCATTTGTAAAAACTTTCGTATTTAATTTATTAATATTAATTCGGCCACGGTTTCGCTAATAACCTAGAAAAACATTTTATTTTTTTCCAGACGAGCTCCCTCGAATATTAGTTTTTATGAACCCAAAAGCATTAAATCTAACACCAATACATACACTTAAATTTTGTGGATGGTTTATAAATAGTCCCAAAATTATACACAGCTTAGAAGTAACAATTATTATAAATTATACCCTTTTATATATTTTTTTCGCTTGCGAACAGTAAATTCAAATGGCCAAAGGTTAAATGTTTCCGTTATACAAGTTCGTCTCTGTGCATTAAAATCGTTAATTGAATTTTGAAGTTTTAATTTCTCCTTTTGAGTTATTTATTGTACTCATATACATCGAAATTAATGATTAATTTAACTAAAAGCTTAGAGTCAAATTGTTTTTTTTTCTAGAAAGCCGCTCAAACTATCAAATTGACTCACAAGCTCCAAGTCATTGTTTAGTGTCACAATTTGTTGATCTCACTTACTAGTTTTGCCCCGGTCGCCCCAGTTATCTCTAAACGGCTATTTTTTCTACTTAAAATTTGTTATGAAATGCGGCATTGTGGTTCTCGATTTGGATCTAGGTCAATTGGGCAGAGGGAGCAAGTTCCCTGCACTTAGACCACTTAATCGGGCCCATCTCTAAGCGGCCTCCCCGTGCTCATCAGTGATGAGCATTAGTGACGAGCATCTGATGAGTCATCAGATCTCCAGCCATGCTACTTGTAGGATGAACTTCAGGATTCTGTCGATTCTCATGTCGAGCCAGAAGTCTCTCAACACGGATCTTCATATTGACGTTAGGGCTGAACAGTGACAAAGCACACGTTCAACCTTTTTGTCTTCTAGTCCAGGATTTCTTAGACACTATGTAATACCCCCATCAGTTCAGTTTGAAAAGCTGAGGCATATTTCTCCAACGGTAGGTTGCTGTCGAGAGTCGAGAGCAAGCTCAAGTGAGTGGACATCTGCTCCAGATCCCTTTTGATTTTTAGATCTATCGGTAAAGATCTAAAGATGTCTGCTTTGATGCTTTCAGTTGATTCCATTAGAGTTTGAAAGTCTCTGTTGAATGTATATTTTGGAGAGATACGGTCTGCATCCATCTTTTGGAGAGGGGGCCTCTTGGAGCACTCTTTGAGTGTGTATGTAAATTGACAGATTATATAGTCCCCATCATCGCAGTCGTAGGACTGCGTTTGTTGCCATCTCCTCCACATCTATTGGAGGAAGGCATGGTCCAATGACCATAAGACATGTTGGTTATTTGTAAGAAAATGTAACACCGATTTTTTTAAAATGCGCTAGTAGTTACTCGCTACTCATATATTTGATCAAAATTCATTTTGATAACTATTTCAATAGTACCTTACACCAACCAAAAAGTTTTTCCATTTATAATGAAGAGGTATCGCAGAAAAAGATAATACATAGTATATTAACAGTACAAAAGGTATTGTATAGTTACTGGTCACTCGGCTTTCAATAGAAATGCATACATCATCCGTACATCATTTTGATCAGTCATTAATTTTACCTTCTTCCATCAAAAGCCCACTAATAATGTATAAAGCAAGTGCATACTTTCTTAAACTGTATATTTTAGTCAATGCATTATATTTTGTAACGCCTATATCGTAATTATGTTTTTTTAGATTGACGATATCATAATGTAATTTAAGAGGCTCTTTTGATACTTTTATTATCTGACTAATTGCATTTTTATATGTTTACGATACATTATAAAACCAGCTGTAAAGTATTGCCATCGATGCTGCCTTGGCTAAAATTTTACCTCTAAAAAGTGCAAAATTTGCAATAATTAAAACAAATAGATAGGTAGTCAGTATTAAGTTCTCTTTTGTTCACAAATTTTATTGTTCTGTCTACCTCGTCAATCGTAAAATGCACGTGTTGCTAGGCTAATAACTTATTTATTGGTATGCCCAAATAAGCTATTACAAGAAAAATATAACAGATTTAATTAACTAAACCAATAGAAGCCGATTCAGTCATTCAGTGCAGTAAAACTGTCTGATCTTCCATCGATCCCTCAACAAAACCAAAATTACTATCAAATAGGTGTTACCTACGATCGATAATTAAAAAAACAGATTAAATCAACACTATTCGTTTACAGTACAAAATTTCAAATTACTAACTCAGATCGATCTGTACGACACATTACCCTACCAGCGACGACAAGGAAACCCCATCCCCGATGACTGATGAGACGCTTCCTTAAAAGTTGAGAGTGGGAGACACAGCAATCAGTCCGGTAGTGAGTTTGAAACACTTGCGATCTCCTGAAAGTGTGACTCCGGTGCTTTGGAATAGCCCTCTACTCCTAAGGTTAAAACGATGGACATAAGCTCTAAAAGTAAATCTTACGGTACAGATAATTAGGAGCTTTTAAAGCCCTATAGAAGAAGCAAGCAGAGTGTACCTCTCAACGTCGCCTCATGTTAAACCACTCCATCACGTCCAGGGCGTGATAAATTAGATCGTACTTCCTTAGACCGAAGATAAGTCTAAGACATGAGTTCTGGATGCGCTGGACTTTACCTACGTCAACTGAGTCAAGACAAGAATGACACAAAACATCACAGTAAATAAATCTGGAGAGAAGCAAGGAATAACACAGAACAGTCCTGGACCTCGTATCGAGTATAAAGCATTTTAAGAATAGAATATGAATTCTTAAGCAGATAACTGATGTGGGGTTTGAATCTCAGCTCCGTATCTAACACAACACTAAGATTTCGAGCCTGGTTCGATAAGGATAGGTTAGGCTCTTTGAGATGTACACGAATTTGAGGAAGCTTTGTCAGTCTCGCTAACCACCGAAAAGCAGAACAGACGATTTAGAGGGGTTTAAGAGGAGATCATGCTCATTAGAGCATGCTAAGCAGGCTTGCAAGATTGGAATTTAGTGAACTCATCGCGTCCTCAGATCCCCGAGGAACGTCTGAATCACAGAGTAGAAGGTCCGAAAGTAGACTGTCAACCTTGACACTTTGAAATATGTCTGAAAGATAGTTCTGAAAAAAGATGATAGATATCGAGCTCAGTTCGAATAGAATTGAAAGAAGTAAAGAATGATTAATGATATCAAAGGCACGAGAGGAAGCCAACAAAACCAACACAGTAAGGTTTCCCTCGCCCCTTTTTCCAAAAATACCGTCAGTGACTTTTAGTCAGAATTAAAAGTACCAATCCTAAGATAAGAAAAGGACCTTACCTCGGTAACGAGGACCTGTGGGGGTGAGTGAACCCTCTTTTACGAGAAACTCGTGGGGACGTTAAAGTATAATGAAACTAAAGTGGAGAAATTTATATTTTTAATAAAATTGAGTCTATACTCCCTTCCGTGGACGACTTTCATTTAAAAAAAATGTAGATTCATGTCATCTGCGTCACGTGTTGTCTTGGTGTCAAAGACCAGATACCCTTTGGATATGAATCCGACTTTACTTTATACATGTATATTATATGAAAAAATCAGTTTCGTAGCAAAATAAATCATGAGGTCCAAAAATAGATAGACGAAAGCCTCAAAAGTAAAATTTAAAACGAATCCCCGATGAAAGTTAAAACGAGACCCGGAGACCTACAGCACAGCATTTTCACACCTTATTTGCTCAAACAACAAACCTAAAAATTCACGATGATTTGCTAATTGAAGACTAACTGCATAGCCTCTTCAGTAACATAAATATTAGATTAGCAGTTACATTGTTTGCTTATCAAATAAAATTCAAACAACTTTTGCATATTATAGAAGCACTTATACTCAGTTGTATAACCTAGAGAAATTTGAATATTTTTGCACTCTGACGAATTTTAAAACTTTAATTTTAAAAAATGATTTTTTATTCAAACATGAGTTGTCTCATAAGTAATCGAGATGTAGAAATTTTTGAATTGAAGTTATACTGAGTAAAAATTTGCTGATGCGCGTGAAAAAGGTGATAAGTCAAAGTTTTGAGAAAATGGGGCTAAGTCCTTTCCAGAACCTACATTCCTACATGATGTATGTTATCTTTGTATGTGTAAACGAAGATAAGTCATACAACTTGATTATTACAGTTAACGTAAATCTACTAATGGGTTAAGTCACAAGAATTGTTCAAGATTTTGTGGAAAAGGAGTCAGATCAACTTGTCCCTTTATGCACAAAAGAAAAATTTCAGTTTGTATTGCGGTATGGAGACAACTGAAACTTACTCCCTTTACACGGAGTTTATGTTTGTTTCTAGTTGGACCTCATTCTTATACCACTTTAGTTGCCTATTATTATAAAAATTTGAAAAAATTAGTTTGGGAATTCTTATATTTGTGTATAATATTGCTTAGGTATAATTTACCATTACATCGCAAAAAATTATGACAAAAGTGTTTCAAAATTAGATGTTTCAAAGAAAACGATTAGCTTCGATTTACAACAATGTTTACCAACACCAGACCTACAAAGCGGTGAAACTTTTTATAAGCGCCAACTATGGACTTATAATCTTACAGTTCATGGCTGCGATGATCAGGGCTGCCCTTAGGAGGGGCGAGCGGGGCTCAGGCCCCGGGCCTTGCGCTTTTTTGCATAATTTAGGGCCTCGCGCTACCGATAGTTAACCATGATATTCTTTAGGAAAATTTTTTTTAATAGTCGTCTGGAAATATTTTTTGGAGACTATATCAATCGCTATTAAAATGGCGGAGCTTCCTTTAAAGCCGTTTGACCTTGAACAAGCTAATTTTTTTTTATTTTTGTGCCGAGGGACGCCAAATTCGCATAATTTGCTCTTTGTCCGGATCTATTTATAAACCTTCCTTGAAAATTTTTTCTGGCAACGCCCTTAGTTTTCACTAAAAGCCATCAAATTAGGCCACGCCCCTTTTTAAAAAATTGCCTGCGGCGCAGTTGTGTAGGCCTCGCAATTACTTTTGTCCTGGGCTTCGCAAATCTTAAGGACGGCCCTGGTGATGATGCTCAAGCATAATACTGTTGTCTTCGGTATGAAACATTAGCAAAAAGAGGTGACAATGAAATAGAATCATGTATTCATCGCTATTTGACTATATAGATGTCCATTCCACAGTTTCTCATGCTGTTATGTACTCCGATTCTTGTGGAGGCCAAAATGAAAACTCGTTTATTTCAGCTACTTGTTTAGTTGCCTTACTAAGACTGCAAAAATCTAGAAGTTATCCACCACAAATTTCTTGTGCTGGGGCATACCCATATGGAGTGCGACACCGATCATAGCCTTAAGACCCGTGTCCACTAGCAAGCAACTTGTGATAGATTTTTCAGACACTGCTTGCGTAGCCGTGTACACACAATTTACGTTTTTATCGAATTTACTCTACACAAATTACTATAGCAAGTAGCTTTTGTGGTCTCAAGTGTACACGTCTTTATTGAAATATCTCCGGCTATAGAAAGAAGCAGGTAGTATACCTACCATAAAACTCATCGATTTACAAAGAGCTTACAGATCTTTGGGAATTATCTTTTAAATTTTGGGAAGACATTTATTTAATCCCCTACAATCCATTTGCACACAAATTTGTAAAGGTATATGTCGATTTACTAAGAATTACCAAATTCAAATTTGAAAATAAAGCTGAAGTCAAATTGGAATGAGTTTTAGTTGTTCAACTACAGCTTCTGTTTTTTGGTTTTTATGTGCTATTTTTCTTTCAAACAAATCAGTCTTTATCGAGACTATACAGTGTTTATTATTTACTTTTGAGCAGTAACTTAAAATTTTTTTTATTTTTTAAATCATAACCGTGCATTTCCACTACGTATATTATTTGTTTCTACACATTGCGTAAAAAAAGAAACGCACGGTAAAAATTTTAATTTAGTCCGTAATAATTAGTACCTATACATATTTTGATGTTACTAATATACACATTGTTTTTAATTGTGGAGTAAACGAAATTGATTTGCAGATCAAGTCTTTGATGAAAGTAAAAGTTTATTTTTATTCTCGACCACTTTGTTTGTCGAGATACCGACTTCAAAGCTTGTCGTAAATCATTATATGTATTTAGGTACTTTTGACTACAAAGGAGGGCCAAGGAAACACAAGTACACAAGTGAAAGATGGTGAAAGAGAATCAAATTTCATTACATCAAAATATTCCCAAGAATACGTAACTCGTCTGTCTTTTGGCCACTTTTACTTTTTTGAATTTTCATTCATTCCTGGCTTATCTATTTCCTTAAAATTATGTAATCTCCGTTGAATCTCAGTCCTTTCGAACAATTGCGCTAATTTCACCAATGTGGCTTATTTTTTTATTCGTTTTTTGCTTGGGATACAATTCAAAAGTGTCATTTAGCAAATAAGTATCTTTTGGTCGCTCAAAGACGTTTTTCTTTCATCTTGTATATAAGTAATTTGTACGCTTGCAAAGAACTTTCGGAACTGTTTCGAAAGTTTTGCTTCATTCGGTTTTGGCAAAACGCCCGTGTACACTTGCAAGTTAGGGGTCGACCAAATTTATACCTCTCACACCAAAAAGATTTATTTACTTGCGAAAATTTTTGTCGAGAACTGTCAATCATTTCAAAGTTGCTTCATATTTTACTACCTGAGGGTAGTAATAAGGGTTTACAATTTTAAGATATATGGACGCAGTTGACCAGTCCAGTAATGCTTAAAAGAATGCCACAGCACTTCTAAAAAATTGTTTGGTCAACTTTCGTTGTGACAGTAAAGTCTTCCGTCCTTCTTATAAATAATTTGAAAACTTGTTGTCTAACCATTGGAACAGCTCCGAAAGTATTTGCCCGAGTCGGACTTGCCAAGTCGCACGTGTACACTAGAAAATCGTGCCAAGCTGAGTGCGATTGTATACTTGCAGCAGTTTTACTCTATGTGACGTGTACACGTGGTTTACACAGTATGCACCTGTTCTCAGACCTAACTTGTGAAACTTTTACTTGCTAGTGGACACGAGCCTTTATATCGAGGAAAAGAAGAAGAAAAGTGCAATCTTAAAATCGAGCATCCCCACGATCGGGCTCGGCTCATTCGCTTACTTGGGAAAAAGAAACCTTTTCGTGTTTGTGAACTAGAAACAACAGATTTTTAAAATTTTTCTGGTTTGTATTCTGGTTTTCTCGTGAACCAAAAACTAAACGCAAAAGGGGGGGAAATTAAAGTGGAGGGAGGCGCGATGAATTAAATATAAAAACACTAAGATTTTATTTTACAAGAACTCTTTAGATGAAAATGAAACCTTCAAACATTCAGTTATTTTAATATTTGGATTCCCATTATCTCAAAACTACAATTTTTGACATTTCACCTTTTTCACGCGCATCAGAGAATTAATGTGAATGATAAAAAATATTTTTACAATTTTTTTTTGTTCCAGATAAATATGGAGAACGCAATTAGAGAAGGTGAACTTAAAATTTTGGCATCAGAAACTCCATGCGATGTCGTCTTAAGTTGCAAAAATCAAAAGCTCACCGCACATAAATTATTATTATCCATTGCTAGTCCAGTTTTGCAGGTTAGTTGATTGTCGATTTACTTTTTTTTGTATCAACAATTTTCTAATTGATAGTAATTGCTTTACGCGTAAAATAACCAATTAATTGATTATAAAAGTGTGAAGAGCTTACAATTTAATCGACGTTTATTGGCTCAATTACATTACATACTAATTAAACATGTCGTCAAGATTATATAAATGTGCTGTTTGTGTGTGAAAAGTATTTAAACGAATTACACCCCACTTTTCACCACATTTTACCTATAAAAACATAGATAGGTGGTGGCGTTTTAAGGCTCCTGAACATTTTTCAAAAAATTAGCTTTCTACTGGAAGAGTTGTGTGATTGGAATTCTCTTTCTTCTGAGGCCTTCAGTTTCCTGGGCAGTTTGCAAAAGTAATGTTTTTCAAAACTTTAAATAAATCACGACCGCACTTGAGCTTCCACCTTATTCTGTTGCCCATTTGCCCAAGTATCTCGAGATTGCACTTCAAAAAATGCCGTAGCCAGGGAGAGACTCGGCAGGTTTTGACCTCCGCCCCTTCCCGAGAATCTTGTCCTCATCCCCGGTAAAAAAAAATTTTTTAGAGACACTATCAATCGGTACTAAAATTCCTGATCCTGAATTTCATTTTAAGCCGTTTGATCTTGATCAATAAACCCCTCCCGAAATTTTGTTCTGGTCACGGCCTTGGAAGGACTTAACAGGACCGTCTTTCAAATTCGCCCGTAAATTTCCAATTAGGGTGGTTGGTACCTATAATTTCGGTCTTAACAATAATGAATTATAAAAGCTCGAATTAATGCCGACAACGTAGTACTTGTATTTTGTATCCTCCACTTGTAATTTAAAACGTGACGGTTTCATCCTTTGGTAACACGGCAAGTGCAACTTTGAATCAAATAATGAGTGTATTTAAAGTTCGTTCTAACAACTTTCACAAAAAAATTTAAATTGAAGGTAGTAACTGGAACACGAGATTTTTTTCTTCAAAAGTGTAACCTTTTTTTACAAATATCCGTAATTTATTGACTTACTTTATGAATATATCTATTTTAACGTTTCAGGAGCTGCTATTACAAGACTCGAGTGAAACAACGACACTAATTTTTCCAGACGTAGAAGGACAAACTATGTCGTTAATTCTAGATTACATTTATAGAGGAAGCGTCTCGATTACTGCGTATAATTTACCGCCTTTCGTCAGTTTGGCAAAACTGTTGAATATAAAACTGGATTTTGTCGATCAAGAAATTGAAGTAATTCCCAAAAAGGACGCTATAAACGAATGCGATGACAAAGTGAAGAGAAAGATTAATAAAAAAATTCCTAACTTGATGCCGATACTGTCGTTGCACAAAAATGGTAGTGCCACAAAAAAGGGGCTTTACAATCGCGTTTTTCCTAGTCCGTGGTGTCCCAGAGTGGTGCCATTATTAGCAGATCCTCGTGAAGATTATGCAACTACTAATGAACAGTTGGTACGTGCACGAATGTTGTTGGTTATACTAACCATTAGCTATTAATTATAACAAAACAATTTTTTGTACAATTAAAATCAAGTTACAGTAAATTTCTCAGTAGCCTTTATTCAATTTTATTGGCTACCATTATGAAAATTTATTATGGTATACTATAAACGGCTCTTCAATAGCACTGACAGGTAAAAAACAAATTCATTTAGTGTTCGCGTTGAATAGTTGAATGAATTAATACAAAAATTAAATTCGAACCTTCAAAGTAGTAATCGATGTCTTATTAACTGTTAATAAAAAAAATTCTAAAGCTATAGAAAGTAGAAGAATAGTCACAAAAAATTAAGCAGGTACAATGAGAGCCAACTGTAAAATTTCGGGCTTTTGATTAACTAAAGGTCTCGTTATAATATTATTTTAGAATTCAAAGCCGCGAGTAAGGTTAACGTTTTATATCTTTTTAGACGAGTCCACATTCGACGAGCGGAAAATATATAGATCAAAACGACACGAACAACAATTTCCAAATCCACATACAACCCATTTTTTCTGAAAAACTCTTGCTCAACCAGCTACCGACCTTCTTACAACAGAAAAATCGAGAACTAACCTACTGCGACTCGAAAAGGTCTGCAACCGCGTCGCCGACTGAAAGCGAAGATAAAAAGTTTATTTTCGAAAAAACGACGATCGAATATAAGCAAGAGATAGAAAAGCAAGAAATTATCGAGACTATCGTAGATATAAAAATTGAGGAGAATGAAAGCTCGTTAAAAGACGCCACCTCGTCGAGGTCTTCAGAAACTGACGAAGAGGTCGTTAAAAGTGAACAAAAATTGAACAAACACAAACCTTTCAAGTGCCATGATTGCGGAAAATCGTTTAGCCAGTTAAGAAACTACAAGTATCATAGGTAAGTTGTAAGTTGAAGGTTGAAGTTATACAAAAGCTCGGCTGGCGAGTCTTCAAAACAACGCCTCGCACATGTCGAGCGATCAAGAAGTGCATGGTGTACGTGTAAATGTAACTTTTCGGTATAGAAGCTTTTGCGGGTGTTTTATTTTAATTATCAGAACTCTGTGTCCAGAATTGGGTCAAAGCATTCTCTAAGCACTGTAGGTACACCTTTTGATTGTTAAGGTCAACCGGCTTAAAATGAAGTTCAGGATTTGTAGTGTCTACCCCTCTTACCCCCTCGCTCCGATAGGCTCTGGTTTGGGCTGAGGAATGCTTGCTTCCATATTTAGAATACAATATTGCCCAAATGAGCCTTTCCATCACATTCTGGCACATTTCCTGTACAATTTCACTAATATGATTGCTATGTGGTCTTTAAGATGTTCAATAGTGTAAGGCTTGTTGGCGTAGACTTTCTCTTCAAGTCCCCCCATAAGAAGAATTCGGGTGCGGTCAAATCGGGGGAGGGGGGGGGGGGTCAGAGAGCCAATCAACATGACCACCTTCTGACATTATTCGATCAGAAAACATTTGCTGTAAAATCTCCGTAGTATGGGATGTAGCACCGTCTTGCTGAAACCAAATGTTCTCCCCTTCCAGGCCTAATTCATTATTTTTAACCATAAAGAATTCCTGCAGCCTGCAGCATCACTCTATACCGTTCGCCAGTCACCATAACAGTATTTCCAGCAATATTCTCATAAAAGTATGGTTCGATGATACCTCCAAACCAAATCACGCACCAAACAGTCTCTCTACAAAGATGAAGAGGTACTTCATAGCTTTTCTGAAGATTTTCGTGTCCCCAAATACGGCTATTTTGTTTATTCACAAAGGCGTTCCAAGTCGAAATATGCTTCATGCTCATTATCAATTTTCGACAAAAATTGGGGTTGTGATGGCGGTTTTCATTCCATTGTTGACGACGTACATAATCTCTGGGTTGAAATTCTTGTGTCACTTGAATTTTATACGGGTGCAGATGCAAATCTTGATGCAGTATATTCCCCAAACCCTGGCGAGATAGTTTCAACTCTTGTACGCGATGCCTTGTGGAGGTATTGGATCTTTCATCACTATCGCTCACTGCAGCAATGTTCGTGATTGATCAAGCGGTTCTTGAACGACCAGCTGATGGTCTATTCAGCATTCAGCACTTCAGCAGTGAACCATACGTTTCCAGATTACAAACGATACGGTTAACAGCCGCTTTTGTAGGCACATTATTATTTCGACCTAACAAATTGGTTCCCATAAAAAGTCCAATTTTTAACCCATTTATAGAGACCTTTTCCATTCGATATTTTGGTTTATTAAATTTTTTGAACAAAACCGATAGTAGTCTCCAACATAATATTAAATATTTGTTCGTAAATAAAGATTTTCATATTAATAACCGACTTTAAATCGTAATGACCATCTACCCGTGTACTCATCTTACTCTATTATCGATAAACAGCTTATTATTTCATAAGTACGCTATAGGTACTACAGGTACACATTTGCATAATATACACATGATGCAGTTTACAACTACTACTACTTAACTACATGCTTGCTTGCTGCATAAACTGGTCTTATTTTATTACTAAGTGTTATTGGTACATTTTATTTTATCGTAATTGAATAATTATAAACATAAATATCTACTAAAATGGCAATTTATCACTTAAATTGCTAAGCTTTCAGAAATAATGTCAAACGAACTATTTTATTTACGGTACACGTCGCTCAGATCCAACTGAGATATTACAGAGTGTCCCCGAAATGTTTGTAGAGCTCTCTACCGCATATTCCAGAGGCCACAATAGAACGAATATAAACTCTACTGCCGCAGTATGCATAACGTGTAGAAAATGAAAATTAGTGTTTTCCGCCTAAGCTACGGCAGATAGCTAAACCGAACAAGAGGTCAAAAAATGCTTTAAATAACAACGTCTACGTGTATGAAAAGTGTAGAAGAGATCAAACCGTTAAAAAAATATAAGGTCAACTTTTTAAAACTTGCGTAAGACCCAGGAGAAAACAAATATATCAAAAAACACATTTTTCCAGTAAATATTCACATTACAAATTTCACCCCAATCGCTAAAAGCGATCTTTTGTTATTCAAAAAAATTGAAATTTGTTAAATATTTTTTCGCCCGATAGCGGCCTAACGAAGCACTTTTGGGTATGGTTTAATCGCCCTATTTTTGGTCTCGGAAATATGTCTTGTGGTAGAGCGCTGTACAGACCTATCAGGAACACTCTGTATACGATGCTGTACGGTGCGCAGAGAGCAGATAGGAAACAATGAGAGATAAATCTATTCACCACTACACTACTACACTGCGCACCTGTAATCTGTAATTGTAATAGCTAAAAGCTTTCTGCAACTACGAGTATTTTATTTGTCCACAGATCTATTCACGAAGGCACTAAAGAATTCTCAGCAGACTGTCCCGAATGTGGGAAAGTATTCAACGACAAGGGATACCTCAGTAGTCACATGAAGATTCATCGAGATCGAAAGGAATACGCGTGTCCAAGCTGTCCAAAACGTTTTAACCAAAGAGTGGCGTACAACATGCATTTGCGTATACATACAGGTAACTACAATTATTTATTTAATGCACCTACCCGTATATAATGATTTGTTGATAACAGGTATCAAACCACACGAATGTCCAACGTGTGGTAAAACGTTTTCGCGGAAAATGCTCTTAAAGCAGCATCAGAGAGTTCATACTGGCGAAAGGCCTTACAGTTGTCCAGAATGTGGCAAAAGTTTTGCCGATAGATCAAATATGAGCCTTCATGCAAGACTTCATACGGGTAAAATTGCTTAAATTTTAAAATCGAATATTTGTGTTTTAATATTATGTTTCAGGGGTGAAGCCATATGCTTGTAATTTATGTACTAAGAGCTTCACGAAAAAACATCATTTAAAAACCCACATGAACTTTCATACCGGTTTAAAACCGTATTCTTGCCAAAAATGTGGAATAGCATTCTCACAAAGTAGTAACATGAGAACACATTACAAGAAATGTATATTGAAGACGACATCTACTACTACAATAATAAATCTGCCAAGTTCTTGAAATAATTCGAATTTTTAAAAAAATCTGTGATATTTGTACCTATTTTTTAATTTATTTTATATTTTCTTGTTTAAATTTCGTATTTATGATACTTATATAAAAGTAGTCAATTTTTTTAATAATACATTTTTTTAATGCAGATACTGCATGATAAATTTAACCGTTAACTCGCAGCGTTAATAATTTTAACCTTATACGCGACCGGCGGTATCAGATACTGGTCTTACTGTATAGCAGTAAAACGCACAGAATAATACGCAAATATCAGTTTTTTATTAACTAATATTAAAATGCAAAGCCCAAAGTATTAATATAAGCCAAAAAAATTTAATGTTCATGAAGTAACATTTCTTTTATTATCGTTTCTTCCGAGTTAGATGTTAGATGCCATTTTCTCAAGAACAAACAATTTATTAGAAAATTATATTTTAACAGTTTTATAGATTTATTTTAACAGATTTATAAAATCAATTAAATTATGCTTTAATTATAACCAAAAAAGGATTTTTCAATATAAAAACTACTTCGATTTTCTCAAAATTAACAATTTATGAATACTCAATAGACTCACACCACGGGTTAACGGATAAAAAATAACTGGATCAAAATTTAAATGGAACAAGTCAGACTGCTATCCCCTGTTGTTGTATCTTAAGACTGAAAAATGATTGTGGAGAAAAACTTGCGTCGTCCTCAACATTCGGGGACGACTTTTTTCGGAATCCTTATTCTGTAGATACACTTTTAATTAATTATTTGACTGGACACTGGACGACGTTCTCTAATGCTTAAAATTCTCCATCTTTAACACTTTAACAAATACATCCGGTATAGGGTGCTCCGTGTGCCAATGGCCTATTAATATGAAATTTAATTTGGATGCTCTAGTATTTGAAATATACTAATTGCTAATTTCCATCTTTTAAAATGTTGAAGTTGGAATCTTAAAAAAGTGATAATGAATGTCCATCAGACATCCATCCAGCCATGGAGCAGCATTAGTATACCAGTCACGCGCCATACACTAAAATATGAAATTACTGATAATATATCCGTCATCAGTAGTGATAGGGTTAAAAACGGAATTTTGTACTTACCAGGGCCATCCATGCATGCCCTATGAACGATGAAAGTTTAAATTTGAGGTGCTTGATTTTTTAACTTCAAACTATAAATAATCCTTTAGGCTAAGCGCGCATGGACGATTAATCAATCGGGCGATTAAACAATCGGCTAGTAACGACAATAATTTTATATGTAAGAGCACGCATGAACGATTGCAAAATCGGCCGATTTTATAATCTGTCTCCGGACACAGATTTCCGATCCGATCGCTATCGGCCGAGTGGGTCAGTCATATGGTTTTACTTGAGGGTGCGCTCATGTTAACTAGAATTCAGTCGGCCGAGTTCAGTTTATTAAAGATTTTAGATAATTTACGCATAATATAGTGAAGTTTCGAGCGAAAATGACGAATGAAATTGACTCAGAAAAGTTAATACCTTTAGTCGAAGCACGGCCAGCGCTTTTTGATAAAAAATTAAAAGCGTATAGCGACCGTAACCGTAAGATTGATAGAATTGCCCTTTTATTAATCTACCACTTATCATAGGATACACCCAGTATCTTCTTTTTCGTTTTTTCTTACGCAATTTTAAAAGAAGCGTACAAATACATGCGATTTGGCTGATCGGCCGACAGAAAATCTGCTACATACGCGACCAAACTTACTATCGGCCGATACAAATCGCCCGGTTGATTAATCGTTCATGCGCACTTAGCCTTAATTGAATTTCTAAATTGGCCCAATACGTGCTCAAATGATTTTTGCAAAAACATAAATATTTTGTAAATATCAATACTAGCGACATCTTTGATCTCTTTGAGACTACACCATGTCAACAAAAAATAATATAACCTAACTTTTTGTTAGCGAATTATGTGCTTTATTTTTATATACTTGCAATAGTTATAAGTTAAAATGGATAAAATTCTCTCCTCTAGCATTCGAATTGTAAGTTAAGTTATAATTACCCTTATAAATATAATACGAAATATTTGTAGGCTTCGAAATTAATACAAGACGGAAGCATAAGTCCTGTAGAATTAACTAACGCTTGTTTACAAAGAGCTAAAAGTAGCTCAAAATTTAACGCGTTTATAAGACTAACAGAAGATGAAGCTAATAAACAATCACAGACTTCTTTAGATCGGTATAAAAGAAACGAACCTTTATCCGAATTGGATGGTATAACGGTTGCTATTAAAGATAACTTTTGCACTGATAACATTAAAACGACGTGCGCTTCTAAAATGTTGGAAAACTTTAAACCGGCTTACAATGCAACTGTGTACGAAAGATTAAAAAAAGCTGGAGCTGTGCTTGTAGGAAAATGTAATTTAGATCAGTTTGCCATGGGTTCTGGAACGGTTGATTCTATTTATGGGCCTACTAAAAATATTTGGAGTTATAATGATTCGGACTATTACATTGCTGGAGGAAGTAGTGGAGGCTGTGCCATAGCTGTAGCAACAGGAGCTTGTTTTATGTAGTAGCTTTTCACTCGTGTGGTTTTTGAGTAATAAAAAACTTGTAGAGCAATTGGTTCCGATACCGGTGGTTCCACTCGTAACCCAGCATCTTATTGTGGTGTAATTGGTTTTAAACCAACTTACGGACTAGTTTCCCGATTTGGTCTAATTCCATTAGTTAATTCGATGGATGTACCTGGAATTTTAAGTAGAACAGTGGATGATTGTGTTAGTGCATTAAATGTAATGGCTGGATATGATCCGAAAGATTCAACTTCTTTAACAAAACCTTATAGAAGAATACGGTAAGTATTTCGAAGAAACTTTTTTCAAAACTTAAGCATAAAACTTCAGATTACCTCCTGCTAATAAGATGTCTATTAAAGGTTTAAAAGTTGGAATACCAATCGAGTATTATTGTCAAGGTTTGAGTGATGAAGTTTATGAAGCTTGGAATGACATTGCAAATGTATTAGAAGATGCTGGTGCAGTCGTCAAAGAGGTATGTTCAAAATTTGATCCTAGTGTTCATTAATTATATGTAATATTTAGGTTTCATTACCACATACCGAGCACAGCATAGTATGTTATTCTATCTTAAACCAGTGTGAAGTAGCGAGTAACATGGCAAGATACGACGGAATAGAATTTGGTTTTAGGGCAGATGAAAATGAGTCGACGGAGAAATTATACGCTACATCGAGAAGTTTTGGATTCAATGAAGTCGTTCGTAACCGAATATTAACTGGAAATTATTTTTTGTTATCCAGGTTTGTACGCATGCATTTATTTAATCCATAGTTGACTTAATTTTTAAAGAAATTACGAAAAATATTTTAATCAAGCATCTAAAGTAAGAAGACTCATTTCGAACGATTTTGATCTTGTTTGGGAAGATGTGCAATTACTGCTGACACCTACGACTTTAACAACAGCTCCTAAATATAACGAATTTGTGAATAAAACTAATCGGGATCAGTGTGCTGTGCAAGATTACTGCACACAGCCTGCAAATATGGCCGGTAGATAATTAGACAACGTTAATTTTTAAGAAGACTAACTTAATATTTTGTAGGGGTACCGGCGATCTCTTTACCAATTAAATTGTCACATAAAGGGATGCCACTTAGTTTACAGTTGATGGGTAAAACTTTAAGTGAACCGATGTTGCTTGCAGTGGCCAAGTTCATCGAAAATATAGTTCAATTTCCTCAATATTCTAGTCTGCAATCTTCATAACACCAACACTATTAGTATAAATTTATTACTAATATCGATATTTATATAATTTTAATAATAATAAAAGGTTGTACTTATAAATTTAGTTACTTCAATAATTTCACAAAAAATGGAATGAACTAAGTACTAAGTTATTCTTCACCTGCAGGAATTGCGTCTTCAAGTTTTCGTATAAATTTAACTCTTATTTCTGTGTTGACATCGCCTTTTAACTGATCCTGCCAACAAACAAAATGTTTAAATAATATTCCCAAAATGCATTAATTACGAACCAAAATGTTCAAAAATAAATAATACCTGTACTATCCAGCTTTGTACATCGAGCTGAACCATCTCTAAAGATCCTCTTATAGCTCCACAAATTACATTACAGTATCTTAACGTTTTTAAATCTTCGGGTAATTCTACTAAATCGGTTAAAGGGTTTGCATCGAAAACGTACGAGAATTCGTCACCAGCTGCACTCCAGTTAGCTACGTTTGGTTGTATTCCGAGATACATTCGAAAAGCACTTTGCATTTTATCGGCAGTATCTTTTAAATCGTGACAACGCCCCGTGACTGTCTTTGCAAGAAAGTCCTCTACGAGACGTATCCCCATATTATATCCCAACCTCTCTAGCTGTTTATTTACGTCTTCGGGATTTTCTAAATCTTTCACCATTTGAGCTACTAATGAGCCGTAAGTTAAAGTAACTAACTCGGAGTTCTAAAAATTGGGGCATTGTAAATGGTATTTCGTGAGCATTCGAGTACTTACGACTTTTTTGGCATCAAACCTTGCAGCAGCTCGAGACATGGTAATGAAAGTGATGGTATCGATGAAATAAGTACTTAAATTGGATAAAATTTATGATTTAATTTTTGCGAAAAAATTACAAATTACAAATCGATTGTCAAACGGAACATGAATTTGACAATCACCACCTCCTAACCTAACCTCAAATAACAAAATGTCAGTTATCTGTCAAGTACAAAATGTAACGTGAGTAAAAAATAATTTATGGAACTGGAGATAAAAATTACAATAGATAAATATATTAGTAATGAAAAACGTGCTCAAAGTTCATCGATTATAAAAGCACATTGTAAAGATTTTTTCAAGTACAAATTTGACATTAATTTCACGCATGATGATTAACATCAGAGAAAGTATGAAAGTCCAATTTCTAGCGTTTATATTGTCGGAATTTTTGTTATTGCAACTAGTAATCTACAAGTGTGCTTTATAAAACGATTCAACTCGAACGTAAAGTTCAAAATTTTTATAAATGGTAATTAGAAGTTGATAAATTTTCTAATATTAGTTTACTTTTAAGTTAATGTGTGAATAAAATTTTAATCGTTACGATGAGTCAAACGCCCGTGCTAGAATGGACAACTTCGGATACAGAAATTTGGTTAGAAAAAGAAGGATTCGATAGTTCGACAATTGTCACCCTGTGCTACACACATCAAGTAACCGGAAAATGTTTACTGGCCTTAAACGAACACGATTTTTCCATGGATCCATTAAATAATTTAAATTTACGTGAAAGAAAATATTTATATTTGTCGGTTAAGGCGTTGCAACGTGAAAATCATAGTAGTTTAGTGATGCTCGGTCTAACGGAGTTGACGAACGTTTCAATTTATTCTCAAAACCATCAATATACAAAGCAGGATCTTAGCGAGTACTGCGATTCGGATCATATTTCGCCACCAGTTTCTGAAGACGGGCGTTCACAAAGATCGCCGCCACCTGAAATTTTTAAAGCGTTTCTTAGTTTATGTTACGTTATCGGCGTAACATGGATAACGGCTTTTGTGATGGTTATTGTCCACGATCGAGTGCCCGATATGAAGAAATATCCACCACTTCCAGACATATTTTTAGATAATGTTCCGCACATCCCTTGGGCTTTCGATATGTGCGAAATTACCGGAACAGTTTTATTTTCGATTTGGTTAACGGTATTGTTGTTCCACAAGCATAGGTAAAGTTATTTGAATTATACGTTACAAAGTTTAATGTTCGTTTTTAGGTTTATTTTAATGAGGCGCTTTTTTGCCCTTTCTGGGACCGTATTTTTATTACGTTGCGTAACTATGCTGATAACTTCTTTGAGTGTTCCCGGAGCTCATCTGCAGTGTAAACCCAAAAATGTTACATCACATGATGTATTGCCGTACTACAGTGATATGGCATCAAAAGTTTCTCACGCATATAGGATATGGAGTGGTGCTGGTATGTCCATACAAGGTGTTAGAACATGCGGGGATTACATGTTTAGCGGGCATACTGTAGCTTTAACTATGCTCAATTTTTTTATAACCGAATGTAAGTACATATTTATATTTAAATGTTTTTATTTTTATTACCAAGTTTTCAAAGTTTCTCTTAATTTTTTTATTTCCTATTTTCGGCCAACTTCCTAACTTACACACCAATCAAGAAATGAACATTTACTAATTTTGTATTTATACTATCTTCGTATATAAAAACATGAAACGGGGATACCCCATCCACATTACGGATGGGTC
Organism: Malthinus flaveolus; assembly: GCA_950108345.1. Classification (NCBI taxonomy): domain Eukaryota; kingdom Metazoa; phylum Arthropoda; class Insecta; order Coleoptera; family Cantharidae; genus Malthinus; species Malthinus flaveolus. The sequence goes on along the minus strand of OX467285.1, from coordinate 35,309,489 downwards.
CGTATATGAGAGACAAAATTTCTGTCTGCGATCTTTCAAAAGAATGCCCATTTAAAAAGGGTAAAATTCGTTCTAATCATTTATTTTATTATGAAGACAAAACTGTACTTAAAAAAATGTTCGTTAGTTGGAAATGTCGGCTTTTTTATTGTAAAAGTTTGTTTTAATAAGTACTTGATTTTTCACCTTCAAATTTAAGTACTTGTACTCAACTTGTATGCTACGTTCCATTTCATCGTAAACAATAAGGTAATTCCGACAATTAAATCTGTATTATGAAAATTTAGTTTGTCGTTTTACTAATATCATAAATAAATTATTTTAAATTGACATTACCTTGCATTATAAAATATAAGGATCAATTTGAAGGTAATGAAGTATAATGGTATTTGCACATCAATTAATTTCCGTTTTTTTTAATATCTAACCAGTTATTTATTCCTGTTACTAACTTATTTTTTTTTAATTTCCCAGATACTCCTAGACATCTATACTTTCTTCACACAATAACTTGGATAATGAATATGTTTGGTATATTCTTTATATTAGCAGCTCACGAACATTACTCGATTGACGTCTTCGTCGCATTTTATATATCGAGTCGTTTATTTTTATACTATCACACCCTTTCTAATAATCAAGCCTTAGTACAAAGAGACTACAATCGAACAAGAATATGGTTTCCTTTATTTTCATTCTTCGAATCGAGCGTAGAGGGTATCGTACCTAATGAATTTGACACTCTCGGTGGTATTATATCAAATTTGTGTATATTTGTAAAGTGTAAATTCAACTTTATTAGAGACTATTTTTCAATAGTTAAAGTATCTAACCAAAGGGAATGTGCAGTTAATACCGAGGATAAAACCAAATAATTAAAATTTCAATTTATTTATTTAATTTATTATTGATGTTGGACAATTTAATTTTTTTTGACCCTTCAAAATGTTATGTTATTGAAATCTGATTTCAAAATTTATAAACAGATCAACAGATGTTTATATTTAAGCAACATTTTAGATCAAAAATGACTGATAATCTGGAAAGACTTGATAGTGATTGGGATGTTTAGTTCCAAACATAAATATATGACGTTGAGTTTAGCACAAATAAAAAAGATAATATTGTTCTCGAGTAATGTGATGCCAAAAATTATAATATAAACGCTACGTTTATATTTTATTATTTATTATTAATGTTTGGTAATTTAACTTATTACAAAAAGCAATTTTGTTAAACAATAACTAATTATGTTAAATTATATTTAAAAATGTACTTCCACCAATTTTTATGAACTTTACTGTAGTGGATAATTATTATAAATTATTTTTGTAATTCCTTAACTTCATTGTTTATTATTATGCGTTGCGCAGTTCAATTTTCGACCTTGTCTTTATTATCTATCTAATGATACTAAAGTGTTATGTTAGGATTCTTAAATTAAACGTTGCAAAATACTGAGCAAATAAATTTGAAATTAGGTGATTAATATTTTTATTTCGTTGTTGTTATTCAACCGATTCATTTTTATCAATATTTGCCAAGTAGGAAGGTGAAAATAAACAGATTGATACTGACAAGTGTCTTTGAACTAAAGTAGTTATCTGTAATAAAAGATCTAGAATTTTTATCGTTTTGGTGGGTGCACAGTGGGTATTTATAATAGCAAAAATAAATTTAATTTAAATCTCCTTATAAACCTGTCTTTCAACGGTTGTCAAGAGTCGAGATACAAGGTGTACAAATTTGAGTTTGAGAAGAATTTATAAAAGTTGCTATGATGTTATGCTTACGTTTCCGAATGTTCTAACACTCGGAAACCAAACTGCTGTAGACATGATGTTTATAGGAACTTTTAATTCTAAAATAACTCGCAGAATTTCCTAAATTTTCATGCAGCCTACCTGTATATTAAGTTCACGGTTTTGGTAGTTTTTAGGTAAGACAATAATTTCTCTCAACAAATTGCAAAGTTGAGTGAATAAAAAAAGATAACTAGTAATGCAATTTTATTAAACGTCCAACACTAGTACATGTTGCTATCCAAAAAGGAACAGATACACAATTATATACATCGGTCGGATATGCGATTAAAGTGCTAAATGGTGACAAATCGAATTTCTCATTTATATACATCAGTGGTATATAGCGGTAATAAATAGATAGGAATAATAAAATAATACCTACAATTGTTCTAACTCCATAAGAGCAGAATATGCGAACGCCAAAGTTATACTGCAAACGACGACTTTGTAGTTTACCTAAATCCTGTTCTACAGCATTTAACTTCCTTTGTATTTTAGAATATTTGGCAAAATCGTCGACCATCGATAATTTTGACTGTGTAGCTTTTAATTCCCTTTTTTGTGCTAAAAGATTACGTTCGGAAGAAGAAGTTCTGTAAGCTGCATAAAGTACCTAAAAATTTGGATAATATATATTCAGAACTATCCACATCCATTAAAACTTACTGGTTTCACAAAATCGCCAATTTTAAATGCGAACAAGCCCAATAACGTTGTAAGCGTGAGTAAATACATAATTTGAATTATTAAAATAAAATTTTACAGAAAATTTGAGGTTATGGTGATATGTGACATGTAAAAAATTCTGGCACTTCAGCAGCGGGAGTTTTGAATTCGAGTTAACGTTAGTGTGGGGTTTTATTGTGTGGCAAACTGAACCATCTAAGTTTTGTGACTGTTTTAGTTACTTATTGGGCGATTATCTGCATAAACAACTATTAAAAATAAACGTAAACGTTTTCATTCTTTATTTTATAAATTTATAAGAAAACATTTATGACACGCGTTTCTCTTGTAATTAAGCTGCATTATTATACTTTATTAGCCGCAGTAAAATCTTCACATGTGTGAATGAGCAGATTATGCTTTGCAAATAAGGTCTTCCTCGAAAATTTGGAATTACAAATTTGGCACTCATATCTGCCCGTATGAACGATCATGTGAATTTTTAAATTGGTTTTTGTTAAGCACTTGTAATTACACACTGCGCATTGATAGTCTTTTCTACCTGTATGAATTTTCTTGTGGTGTCTTAAAGTGCTTCTGCTGGCGCACTTAAAGTCGCATAACGGGCAGTGGTACGGCTTTTCGCCTGTATGTTTGTATGTGTGGTCCGTTAAATCTGCTTTACGTATACATTGATATTTACATATTTTGCACTGATAAGGCTTTTCCTGTTTATGAGTAAAGGTGTGATAGCTTAAAGTCTTATTTTGTCCAAATCTCAAATTGCAGATCGTACATTTATAAGGTTTTTCACCTGTGTGTTTATACGTGTGAATTTTTAAATCTTTCAAAGCTGAAGTTTTATAATTGCACACCTTACATTGGTAGGGTTTTTCTCCAATATGTTCGTTCAACATGTGATCTTTTACTTCGATCTTACGGAAACATTGGTGGTTACATAAAGTGCACTTGTAAGGTTTTTCACCTGTATGATTATACATGTGCTTTTTTAAGCTCCTCTTCACTTTATACGTTTTGTCGCACTCCTGACACTTATAAAGTGTTTCGCCAAGATTAACCATTGCAGTGTCTCGATACTTAATGACTTTTGTACTTTTGTTATTGATTATTTCATCTTCATTCTCAGTTTTTACATACTTTTCGTCGTTAAGATATTCCAAGTCGCATTCTTCTATTTTAATTGAATCTAAAATTTATGTAGATAGTAGGTACTACAACAGCTAATTTAATTACTTTCATACCCGTATGGTAAAGTTGATCATTTTGAATAGATTCTTCTGTTGTTTCTGCGTTTTAAATTAAATTATTGCACAAATGCACAAGTAATAATAACATATTAGGTAGTAGTAGATACTTACTAAATGAAATTTGATAATTTTCGACAATAGCACTTTCGACGTGTTCTTCTTTGATTTTTAGTTCCATAATTTTTTATTTATAATTTTCCAACGAACACTTTAACACAAAGAACTAATTAATTGTATAACTGTGACTCTCTACTCTAAACAAAATCAGCACATTATTCTACCTCAGCAAAAAGTGATGATTTCACATTATCTTTGAATACCCTACTGTGTATAATATATCATGTTTTTTATAATTCTATACCCCGCCATCATAGGTGTAACTACGGGGACATTAAGGAGGCTCTTCTCCAGCATAAATTAAATTTGTATTATGTATTTTGCTCAAACTGCTAATCGTTTCACTATTTTGACTTTATGGTCACACGTTAAGCGTTCACTAGAACTATTGTAGAATTATATTTTATATATTTATGTAGTGCGTAGTGCTAACACTTTGTTTAATCTTATTTTTCTAGCTCCTGCACCCCTCTACGACTGACCCAGTACGACTGAAATTTTGACTGTTTCTAAAAGTACTTCGATTTCGGACACTCCGTATCCCTTATTCAAAACGACTGGTTACACCTATGTGCATGTAATTGTGTATGAAAGTTGAAACTTTTAAGATTATACTGTTAATTATAGCAATGTTGTGCCAACGAGAATGATTTAAGAACCGAAGAATTCAAATTATTTGAAATTATCTACTGCTACTTATAATAGGTAGAGGTAGGTACTAAAGTCAAAATTGTTCAGAAGCGTACGATGAACCGCCTTTTTTTTTAGAAAAATTCATGACGAACTACCACCAAAAATCTTCATTGGGGCTTGGGGCCTCCTTCCAGTTGCATGTGAGCCTTTCTTCGGTAATCGGGTCTGAGGGGTCTGTCTTTTTCTGGAACCTTATGGAACCGATAATGGAACCACTGAAACAATTAATCTTTTCCAGTAATGCGGACTCTGTAAGAACCTCATCCCAATATCCTCCTTACTGTAAATGTCCGATAAGATCCTACGTGTGTAGGCTGCAAGTGAGAGAATGAATTTTCCCAGCAGAGATGCCCAGCTTTTGCGGCATTGAAACATTCTACTATTTGGGTTCTATTTATTCAGAACCAAGTCGGGCAAGTCTAGTACTTTCAGGGGCTTGTCCTTAAAACGGTGGATGCTCTGCCTTATCCTGCATGTAATGGGATGCAGGTAATAGATGAGCTGACATTAAACTGGAAGTAGAGGGGTCCCAACGTATGCGTTTCATGGTTTGTTTAATTACACCCGCTGTTTCGGTGCGTTGGTCTCTCGGCGGAGCCATACGTGATCATCTGATCAATTGGCTGCTCCAGTGCACTGGAGGAGCTGTGGACTAGTCTATCTGCAGGTGTACTTTAAATAGTAACAAGAAGACGCCAGTTCTGGTAGGAAATATACATTTCTATATATTCCGTTGTAGTGATGCTCTAAATGATTAGACACATAATACCTTATCACTATTGGAGGCTCAGGCCCCGCTGTCGGTGTCTCCTGATGATGGCTAGAGGCAAGCGGGCTCTCTCTTCTGGTGCACCGTCATGGTAAACTTGGTATGTTTCAGGTCGTAACGGATGATCCGAAAGCGATTATGTGGTCGCTGGTGGTAGAGTAAGGGTTTTTCTGATTCCGAAGCTGCTTTACCAATCATGGTGGAGTCAGTGTGCCTGTGTGTGTACCGAGGCGTGTCAAGGGCAGCCTTAAACATACCCATGGAACTAGAAAATAAGTGGAAGAGTTATAAGCTGGTTTGAGGGTATCTAAAAATGAAGCATCGGTAACGGAAGGGGGTGTTACTCAAATGCTCAGTAAGTGTGCGCGGCCGAGCACATCAAGGCACCTTCAATTTTTCCTACTACGAATATCTTTATGCAACTGCAGTGACGGCGCCAAGGGGGGGCCAGGGTAGGCACGTGCCCACCCTTTAAGTTGCGGTGCCCACCCGAGTGCCCACCCAAATATTGCATTAGCTACCAGTTACCAGTTTTCAGAGGTTTAAAAAATGCCAAATAGTTTACACTTTAAGTACTTTTCTGCATCTTGTCCCAATTTCCGAAAAAAAAGCTTAAGAAGAATATTAAAATCAAAATCAAACTGTGTGTAAGATAATTAAGTATTTGAATTGGGTCCTATCAGGCCTGGATTTGGCCTAGGGCCTTAGGTAAAAGGATCCCCGTAATTATTTCATAATATTGTTTCTTTATTTTAAAAAGTATAGTAATTGAATTCTTAATTTTCATCCTTTGTTTTTGTGAAACATCTTCTTTAGTGACACTATCAATGGCTATTAAAATTCCGGAACTTCGTTTTTAAGCCGTTTGACCTTGAATAATAAAAAAATTTTGTCTGCGGCGCTATTTCATTTAATTTCTAACGCAAGAAATGAAAAATTGTCGAGTTCTACTTGCAACCCCCATTTATTTAAAAATGTATGTGCCCATCACGAAAATATTGCGCCCACCCATTTAAAAAACCCTGGCGCCGTCACTGTGCAACTGACAGCTTGTTCTTTATCAGGCACTTCATGTTCTTAGCGCGTTCAGCCCTTCCACTTATTTTCTAGTTCCATGAGCATACCACTCTGACATAGGTACTGCGAGCAGAAGGTTGCCTTCTGGTGAGTTTGGATTTGTAGTGGCTCACGACTTTACTAAGGAGTGATTAACCCTATTACCCTGCTCCATATAATACCCTAGTATATTGATTGTTGGAACAGGAACGGAACATAAGCACATAGCACATATCCGGAACCAGTGGATATAAATATGAAGGACCCACCCGAGCATACTTAAAGAAAGCATTCTTTGAGGTAACAGGACTGCGGACGAACCTATAAAGTGACCAAGATCTACCGACTAGCGTAAGTGGAAGGTGCCATTCTAAGGAGTCTCCGGAGGAAAAAAACAATTTAATATCAAAATCCAAAAGTTAGTGACTACTCAAAATATGATTCGAAATTTAAATTTTTTAAATAAAGAGACAAATAGGCGGGTAGGTACTTTTGAAAATGATATCTTATTGCATTGCAAATTGTTTAATTTTCAATGAGTGAACAAGAAACATTCAGTATAGTAGCTAATTACAAGCTTTTCGTAAGTACCCATACCGCAGTATACTTATTCAGTTTTAGTAAAAAATATTTCAGGCGTTAAACCAATATTTTCTATGTGTTTATATTGTAGACAGTATTGTCAGGGTAACTAACAAATAATAAATTCATACGCATCAATAAATTCAATACTTCCGTTTGTTTCCGGTGAAGAAGTCGTAACGAATCGCTAATAACTAATGTCCACTTATTTAAAAAATTTTCATTGCCGTATTAAAGCGCCTAACTAAATGGCCATATAAAAAACATATTAATCGACTAAAAGAACATTTGGTTAATTAATAAAAAGCGTGTTAATAATAATATCGAGAGTCAAATTTTTAATTAATATAAAACGCACCTGTGGAAATTCACACCCTTTTTTTAATTTAATATAAGTGCAAAATCGTTAAAAGTCGTGTTGAAAGAAAAGCTAAAACTACCTTCATAATAATTTTTTTATTTCAAAAAGACCAGTGGTGCGAACGTGCGTTAAAACACCCGCTTTTATTTCGAAAACGCTTAGAAATGTTTCGTCCGCAAAGTTCTATGTCTCGAAATGAGTCCACTTTAAGTTCACAATCCCAAAGGCAGCTTCAAGCATTAGGAAGTACTGGAGAGCCTCTCGAAAGATTGAGATTGTTATGTTTGTCGCGCGGTGCGACTGGAATTTTGGGTTTAGGAAGACTTTTTAGAATTATGGACGACGACGGTAATAAACAGATAAGTGAAGACGAATTTTTGGCCGGACTTAGAGATACCGGATTAGAAATTACGGACGATGATGCAAAGGAGCTTTTTAAAAAATTCGATGTCGATGGTAGTGGCGGAATCAATATGGACGAATTTTTAGTAGCGGTGCGTGTAAGTATAATTTATCATTTTGATTGGTTAATCTTTAGTTTGTATAGGTTAATATCTAATTTCTATAGGTTAATACCGGCCAAATTCTTTATACGCCAGTATACCTATCTAAATAGTACGGTATGTGTTAGTAACCTAAATAATTTATTAAAAATAATTATCAATATCTATTCTGAAAAGTAAGGTATAGTATAGTGATAAAACCGAGGTCAGTGAAGTCGATACAGGGTGTTCGTATATTCCGTGGCCAAGCGCCTGCATATAATTCTGTAACTCAAAGAAACACCGCAAGTTTCAATAACAATAATGAGGAGCTTTGAAGTGGAATTTTTAGTTTTTTGTTTTGTGAAATAAACGGTACAATAATGGTAGCTTAATATTGAAGTACCTATATACAGGGTAGGCAGAATTCGATGGCTATTACGGAAAAATCTTAACTATAAGAAATATGGAAAACTGGATGGCGCATTCTTAATATCTTTTTTTGAGAAGAAGTCTAATGACCAGAACCAGAATTCGCGATCGTCTTTTGTTTTGGAGCTATAAGCAAAAGTTCGATCTTATGATTGAGTTATGACTTTTTCGTTAAAGGGACTTGTAGGGCTCTTTTGAATCGTAGAATTGTGTACTGGAGTGCTGGGGTTTAGCCAAGGAATATTCAATATTCGAACACCCTGTATAAGTGAGCCACCTAATTTAAACCTACGGTTATTGAACTTTTTGAGGTATTGATCCTTGTCAAATTTAACCCAAAAGCTGCGATTATTGTCCTAAATTTGAGCAGATAGAAAATGGGAACAAAATTCAACGGACTGTCTAAAAAAATTCGGTTAAAAACACGAACCTGCGCACATACCAAAAGAAAGGGGAAACTAGTAGAAGATAGGCTCTTTTCATAAAAGATACAGACGAACAGAATTTTTGTTGTAAAAAGCATTGGAGTGAATATTGTCAAGCCAAGTGACATTCATAGCGCGTAGGATAACGAAAAAAAAACGAAATCGTTGGAAATGTCTAATTTTTTCTATATGCAATCTAATGAAACTGCTATTTCCAAACATATACAGGCGGACTGAAAGAAGCCAAGAGGCAGACATACGGGATGCGGGTAGGCAAACGAGATAATATACCTACTATACAAAAATATTATTGCCACGAAAACATTGCAATAGCGCAATAGCAGTCACGGAAAGACAAACAGGCTACATGGCAGACAGACATACAGGCGGGTGGATAGATTGAATACCAAAATCCTTTTTTTGTCAAAGAAATTCGTTAGATTGACCTATTAATGCTGATAGTCAAATGTTTTTTAAAATGTAAAGTAAAACAAGTCATAGGCGCCCGAAAAGAAACAAAGAGTTGACCTCAAAGGTGTAATTTTAAAAGCTATTGAACTATCGTTATTTGCATCTTCAAAATTGTATGATAAAAATAAATCGATCCTTTGACTAACATTTTCCCTCTATTACGTTATTTTGATTTTTGGGTGAAATTACAAATTATTTTTAACGCCTTATCGATTGTTTCAGCCTCCCATGTCCGATTCTAGAAAAAAGGTAATCGAAAAAGCGTTTGAAAAGTTGGATAAGACCGGAGACGGCGAAATAACCGTAGACGATTTAAAGAACGTATATAATGTTAAGAGTAATCCACGTTACATCTCGGGGGAAGAAAGCGAAGAGACGATTTTAAAGAAATTTTTGGCAAACTTCGAGCAAGGGGGTACCGTAGACGCACACGTAAGTTGCACTTTTGTTTTCTTTTAAGAGAGTAATTCTTGATTTTTTTTGTAGGTAACGAAAGAAGAGTTTATTAATTATTATAGTGCCATTAGTGCTTCTATTGACAATGACGGGTATTTCGACTTAATGATGAGGCAATCTTATAAATTGTAATTATTCGTCGTCTGAAAGCTTTTTAGAAAATCATCGCAATTTTTACCCCAAAACATATTTATAGGTATATTTGTTAATGTGAAAGTTTATAGAATTTGTTTGAATAGTCTATAATTTTCATTTATAAAAAAGTTTAATGTCAATAATGACTAAAAATGTACTACTTACTACTTGGCTTCTAAAATCATGTTTGCTAGTCACTATGTAGCTTTCATAAAGGCGTGGTTGTGGTAATATGCATTATTAACTTTAAAATAAATACATACTCGAATTGTCTTTTAAAGCCCAAATTTAAAAATTTTGTGCATTTTACAGGGTTGCACAAATACACTAACCGTGATGGGCTGTACTAAACTTTCCTCAAAATAAAAATGTGCGCATTTGGCGTAGCCTAGTGAGTGTATCTAATCATAGTTGATTTGATGCAACCGAAAAGGAACTAGTGTTCAATAGCAGTTCAAAGTTGAATATGTGCTTAGTTTTTTCGTTGGCCAGTTGAACCAGAAACGACCAGCCTGCTGGATTTTTGGCCCAGTGCACTGACAACCCAGTCTACCCTACCTGATGCACAGATGCACACATTATTGTTCCTGAAAGGTATCGTGGCAGACTGATCGGAGATAGCACATCATTTCGCAGAGTAGAAAATAATTTCATCTACCTACCATGCTTACCATGTTTAACATCAAGGTGCACGTAGGGTTTTATTTTTCAGTGCTAACAATAGATGAGTGGATATAACATTTTGCCTTGTTTAGATAATTTGAAAATGTATGTTGCCAACCAGGATGGTTTGTGGATCTGTGGATCGTGAATTCAATAGTATGTCAAAAGGTATAGCATACGACGTCGTTTGATACTTCATACATGACCACCTCTTCTATTGCAGGACTAGTAAAGATCTCAGTGGTGGATTGTTTAGCCCAGGGCCTATTCCCTACAATGCCATCGAGATAGACATCGGAAGTTACTTTCAATATTCTAATAACTAACTATACTAACCCGAATAGAATTAAGTACACCAATAATTCTCATGTTATTCCTCTTCAGTTATTTCGGAATGAAAAGAAATACCAAAAGCACAGATTGTTTAATTGCATGTCACTAATTGCTATAACTATGAACCCCATTAGAAACCGATATTCTTTTCAGAATCATGAAATTATTTTATTTTTGTTTGCTGGTCATTCCTTTAACAAAATGTAAACAAAGAATATAAAATCGATTAAAAAGTGCTTATAATATAAAAAAATTGTATTGTAGTTCAATGCCCAGTCCATATATTATCTTGGATCTCTAATTCACAAACTACCCACATTAGGCCAACTATTTATTTTTTATAATAGTATAATATATTAAGTGTTTTTTAGCATAATGCACTAAAATGTAACATATGTTAGTTTTTCGATTGTAAAGTAACTGGTGTGTAACTGAATACCTATTGTAAACTTTAATGGGTGGTTCCTATAATTGTAGACAAAGTTCTCCTATAAACATAATTATGTCCTAAAGTCGTTCTCCAAAGAAAGGACTCTAAAGAGTATAGTACAACTGGCTTTAATATTTTCGGATCCACTTTAAGACAAAATTTGACTTGTGAGCCTTTGTTGACAAAATTATAATTAATAAATTGATGTGGTCTTTTTGTTATAATTTTTTTTATCAATTGGTTACTACTTGGTCCACTATTAAACTTCAAGTCAATATTTACTATTAACTACTCTTTAGTCTTTAGAGGGTCACAACTTTTAGAGAATGATTATATTTATGGATTTTCTTACTGACCACTGTATAAGGAAAATCTCATCAAACTTTGCACTGGGTATTCAATTACCCTCTGTGATTCGTGATTCTGTATAATTTAAAATCAAATCAAATCCTTGCTGTAATTTTAAGTTTGGTGCGTTTTTACGATCAAGTATAAAATTACGCCTAACATTTAAGCAACCCATCATACACCAGCGCATACGATTTTTCCATTTTTTTTATCAAGTCACATGTTATTAATGTTAATAATATTAATTAACTTTCGCAGTCCCACAACAAATTACAATCATAGTTTACCAAAACCGGGTCATCGATGACCCATTTTTTATTTTGTGTTTTCGGATGAAATAAGGACATTTTGGTTTCAATCTAATCTCGCTTATTAGTGATTTTATCAAAAAATGTTACTCTTCATAAAAGTTTTTGCTTGTTTCAAATCTAATATTCATAGTCTCATTCCTGCAGATTTTTATACAGGGTATTCTTTATTAACGTTTTTCTAAAATTATACATTTTTCGATATTTTCCAGCAGTATATTATGTAATTTAGTATTTTAGGAGAATACACAGAAGGAAATTATTTAAAAAAAATTATCATAGAAGTTATTCAAAAAAATATCGACTTTGGGTCAGTCGTGACCCGGTTTCGGGACGGCGAGGGTTAAACACAAGACTTGGTTAACAGAATACAAAACTTTGTATTTATTTTTACAGAATAAAATAAAATTTTTGTACTAATTTTTGTATTATTACGTCGAAAAAAGTAAACGCTAGTTTTTTTAGGTTCTTTTAATTAAAAACTGAAATAAAATTTGAAGATTTATACCAGTATAAGGAATTTTAAAGTCAAATATCTTCTAAACTAGAAAACCTGAAGCGTTCAAATTGTAGAAGAATATTCGGCGCTAGTAGAGCTAAAGAATCGCACGCTCAAAATGGCGTAATTCAGACTTTCTGAAAATAGCTTTTCAAAAATTTGTTTCAAATTTTACAATTTTCGGGCTAGGTAGTAGGAGAGCAGAAGGGCGATAAGGTTATAAAAATAAATTAAAGATAAGTATTATTTATTTAAAATAATTTAAAAGCGCCTTTACATTCTGTTATGAAACGAGGTGAATTTAAAATATTATTCTAATAATTTAAATTTCGTTTCCAACACCTTATCGCACTTCTGCTCTCCTACTACCAAGCTCGAAAATTGTTAATTTTAAAACAAAGTTTTTAAAAAAAATTTTTAAAAAGCCGGAATTACGCAATTTTGAGGGTGCGATTTTTTAGCCCTATTAACGACAAATATTCTTGCACAATATGGGCGCTTCTGGACCTCTAGTTTAGAAGATATTCGACTTTTAAAATTATTTGAACTTTATAACTCTTAAAATTTTATGCTTTATGTCGAATATCTTCTAAACTAGAGGACCTGAAGCGTTCAAATTGTAGAAGAATATTCGGCGCTAGTAGAGCTAAAGAATCGCACCCTCAAAATGGCGTAATTGAGACTTTCTGAAAATAGCTTTTCAAACATTTGTTTCAAATTTTACAATTTTCGGGCTAGGTAGTAGGAGATCAGAAGGGCGATAAGGTTATAAAAATAAATTAAAGATAAGTATTATTTATTTAAAATAATTTAAAAGCGCCTTTACATTCTGTTATGAAACGAGGTGAATTTAAAATATTATTCTAATAATTTAAATTTCGTTTCCAACACCTTATCGCACTTCTGCTCTCCTACTACCAAGCTCGAAAATTGTTAATTTTAAAACAAAGTTTTAAAAAAATTCTTTTAAAAAGCCGGAATTACGCAATTTTGAGGGTGCTATTTTTTAGCCCTATTAACGACAAATATTCTTGCACAATATGGGCGCTTCTGGACCTCTAGTTTAGAAGATACTCGACTTTTAAAATTATTTGAACTGTATAACTCTTAAAATTTTATGCTTTATGTCGAATATCTTCTAAACTAGAGGACCTGAAGCGTTCAAATTGTAGAAGAATATTTGGCGCTAGTAGAGCTAAAGAATCGCACCCTCAAAATGGCGTAATTGAGACTTTCTGAAAATAGCTTTTCAAACATTTGTTTCAAATTTTACAGTTTTCGGGCTAGGTAGTAGGAGATCAGAAGGGCGATAAGGTTATAAAAATAAATTAAAGATAAGTATTATTTATTTAAAATAATTTAAAAGCGCCTTTACATTCTGTTATGAAACGAGGTGAATTTAAAATATTATTCTAATAATTTAAATTTCGTTTCCAACACCTTATCGCACTTCTGCTCTCCTACTACCAAGCTCGAAAATTGTTAATTTTAAAACAAAGTTTTTAAAAAAAATTTTTAAAAAGCCGGAATTACGCAATTTTGAGGGTGCGATTTTTTAGCCCTATTAACGACAAATATTCTTGCACAATATGGGCGCTTCTGGACCTCTAGTTTAGAAGATATTCGACTTTTAAAATTATTTGAACTTTATAACTCTTAAAATTTTATGCTTTATGTCGAATATCTTCTAAACTAGAGGACCTGAAGCGTTCAAATTGTAGAAGAATATTCGGCGCTAGTAGAGCTAAAGAATCGCACCCTCAAAATGGCGTAATTGAGACTTTCTGAAAATAGCTTTTCAAACATTTGTTTCAAATTTTACAATTTTCGGGCTAGGTAGTAGGAGATCAGAAGGGCGATAAGGTTATAAAAATAAATTAAAGATAAGTATTATTTATTTAAAATAATTTAAAAGCGCCTTTACATTCTGTTATGAAACGAGGTGAATTTAAAATATTATTCTAATAATTTAAATTTCGTTTCCAACACCTTATCGCACTTCTGCTCTCCTACTACCAAGCTCGAAAATTGTTAATTTTAAAACAAAGTTTTAAAAAAATTCTTTTAAAAAGCCGGAATTACGCAATTTTGAGGGTGCTATTTTTTAGCCCTATTAACGACAAATATTCTTGCACAATATGGGCGCTTCTGGACCTCTAGTTTAGAAGATACTCGACTTTTAAAATTATTTGAACTGTATAACTCTTAAAATTTTATGCTTTATGTCGAATATCTTCTAAACTAGAGGACCTGAAGCGTTCAAATTGTAGAAGAATATTTGGCGCTAGTAGAGCTAAAGAATCGCACCCTCAAAATGGCGTAATTGAGACTTTCTGAAAATAGCTTTTCAAACATTTGTTTCAAATTTTACAGTTTTCGGGCTAGGTAGTAGGAGATCAGAAGGGCGATAAGGTTATAAAAATAAATTAAAGATAAGTATTATTTATTTAAAATAATTTAAAAGCACCTTTACATTCTGTTATGAAACGAGGTGAATTTAAAATATTATTCTAATAATTTAAATTTCGTTTCCAACACCTTATCGCACCTCTGCTCTCCTACTACCAAGCTCAAAAATTGTAAATTTTAAAACAAAGTTTTCAAAAAATACCTTTAAAAAGTCAGAATTACGCAATTTTGAGGGTGCGATTTTTTAGCCCCATTAACGACAAATATTCTTGCACAATATCGGCGCTTCTGGTTCTCTAGTTTAGAAGATATTCGACTTTTAAAATTATTTGAACTTTATAACTCTTAAAATTTTATGCTTTATGTCGAATATCTTCTAAACTAGAGGACCTGAAGCGTTCAAATTGTAGAAGAATATTCGGCGCTAGTAGAGCTAAAGAATCGCACCCTCAAAATAGCGTAATTCAGACTTTCTAAAAATAGCTTTTCAAAAATTTGTTTCAAATTTTACAATTTTCGGGCTAGGTAGTAGGAGAGCAGAAGAGCGATAAGGTTATAAAAATAAATTAAAGATAAATATTTATTTAAAATAATTTAAAAGCGCCTTTACATTCTGTTATGAAACGAGGTGAATTTAAAATATTATTCTAATAATTTAAATTTCGTTTCCAACACCTTATCGCACTTCTGCTCTCCTACTACCAAGCTCGAAAATTGTAAATTTTAAAACAAAGTTTTCAAAAAATACCTTTAAAAAGTCAGAATTACGCAATTTTGAGGGTGCGATTTTTTAGCCCCATTAACGACAAATATTCTTGCACAATATCGGCGCTTCTGGTCCTCTAGTTTAGAAGATATTCGACTTTTAAAATTATTTGAACTTTATAACTCTTAAAATTTTATGCTTTATGTCGAATATCTTCTAAACTAGAGGACCTGAAGCGTTCAAATTGTAGAAGAATATTCGGCGCTAGTAGAGCTAAAGAATCGCATCCTGAAAATGGCGTAATTCGGACTTTATAAAAACATTTTTTCTAAAATTTCTATCAAATTTTCCTATTTTCCGACTAGGAAGTAGGAGAGCAGAAGTGCGATATGGTGTTGGAAACGAATTTTAAATTAAGGAAAGTATATTTTTAAATATTAAAGAATTTAAAGTTATATGCTTATCATATTAGTTTTAGAACATAATGTTAGGTGCTTTTAAATAAATATTTTTCTTTAATTTATTTCGAAAACCTTATCGTCTTTCTGCACTCCCGTTACTTAGTCCACCTACGTCTTTCGTTTCGTTTCTTTTATACAAGCGCAGGTTATAATAACAAAAACAAATAGATTAAAAAATTAATTTTTATTCTGTATAAACAAATAGGTACAAATTATTGTGTTAACAAAGTCTTTTGTTAACATATTTTGTAACAAGTTCCCATATCACATAATTAGTCTTAAGAGTCTAGGTAGGTACCTACGCTAACCAAATGTTATACACTTTCAACTACCTAATAATTTAATATAGAAATACATTGTAAGGAAGAAATATAATAATTAAAGTACAATTTAAACTGACAGCGTTGTAAGCGGCTTCCAAACAAAAATACTGGGTTTTATTGCTGTGCTATGAAGAAATAATTGTTCCTTCAAAATTTGATTTCCTGCATTTAATATTCGACGAAATGCTTCAAAAGTCGCCACATACATTCACAACAACGCCATTAACAACTTCCAAGAAAAAAAAATTCAAAAAGTTCAAGTTCATTTTTGACACGAGGAAACCTTAAATTTTTGCTTTGAGTCCGATGTTAACCGTTGATAACGATCTCAACTATTGACGAAAATCGGCTTTATATTACCTTTTTCCCTACCTATAAAATTAATCGACCAATCATATACAAACTTTAATAACATGTGACTTAGTATAAAAATTGATAAATCGTATTCGCTTGTGTATGATGGGTTGCTTGAAAGTTAGGCGTAATTTCATACTTGATTTCATTAACTATCTGACGATTATAACAGTTTATAACAATTTTGACTACCATAATTATTATCTTTGGTTTCCAATTTTTATTTTCAAATGCTACATAATAAAGGGCAAAAGGATAACAACATCCTATATTGAATCGGTTTGTAGGAGAGCAAAACCTGATGAGCGACTGTGTTGGACACGTACTTAAAAACTTTTTTAATTTCTTTTTTTTCAGTAATAGCAAATAACTAAAATCAAATTATTGAAATAAGTAATTACTTTCATCTGGACTATTGTTCTATAATTTCTCCATGTTCAGTTTCTATCACGTTTTATTATAACATTCCATATTTTTGAAGTTCATAAATCATTTAGTCAGCTGGTGCTATTGTCCACAAAAAAACCTGACCCATCTGAACACTGTCCATATAGACCATGCCGAGTTATTATGGTTTGGTCACAGTACATAACCTAGACAGAATGCCTTTGAATATGCCACATTACTAGTGGAAATACAAATAATATGTACAAAGTAACTTTTAACTTATTAGATTTATTTGTTGTAAATTGTAATAAATTTCATACATTGCACATTTTTATAATAAAAATTCAAAATCTCACTAATTATAAATATTCTTATAAAAAACTTTTAATAAAATTAAAAATATGTCAATACGTTGTTTTTAATACTAGCCGATACTGCTTGTTGCTCTAAAATGTAATAAACTGGCAAGAAATTACTTCTCTAAAAATACTTATTTTGGAATTTTAGTGTTACAGTTACCGTGCAAAACAATAGTTTTGTGATCACATTTAGAATATTTATCAAAAACATCGAAATAACCGTGATCTTTCCACCAAGTACAGAGTTGTCTGTTGAAGCCACAATTGATTGTTTGTACTAAATCAGGATATTCGATTCCTAACAGAGTATAAAAGTCTTGATCCCCTAAATGACCTTTAAATTTATATTTAGATACTAAAGCATCGACAGTCTTTTTTGATAAAACTTTTTGGTAAATGTCAGAGTTCCTAATTTTTGTCAAGTTGAGTAAAACAACACCCGAGTTATACCCTTGAAATCCGCGTGGATGGGAGTTGTTTGAAAATTTTTTCTCGTGATAGTATTCGCCAAAAGTTGAGTTACGATGTTTCGATCTGTACGAATGTAAAATATGTCGATAAACAGGCGTTAGTTCGGGAGCTAGTCCAAATAATGCAGACTCTTTAAAACTGCAACAATAAAATTAGTTAAAATGACGTAACAATAACAATAATAGTCGAAATCTTACTTTTCGAATTCTTTAAATAATAATTTAATATCTTCTTTAAAATATAAATCACAGTCTAACAACACAGCTAATTTTTGACGGATTGGTGCAATTCGGTACAAGCCTAATGATACGTAAAATAAGGCATCGCTGTAGTAAGTGCCTGTTGAAAATAGATCAAATAGATTTTGAGCATCAAACATGTATTTTACATACCTGGTTTAGAACTAAAGTGCGGTGTTAAAACAGACACGATATCTTGCATTTTTGATGCAGCATCTTCAACGTTGTAAAAAAAATATGGTACATGCTCCTTCGTAATGTTAACCACATTAATAAACTCTTCAGCCGCGATTTTTTTAGATAAATCGTCAACAATCACGTGAAACTTTAAAGGAACTGCCGATATGTTTAGCAAATTCCATATTAAGTTATGAAACTTGTATTTGAGCGACGAATTAAATTCAACCTTAGTAAATATTAACCAAACGTTGTATTCGTTTGTATCGTAGGTTGCTAAGTTATAAACAAGGCTAGCTTGAACTTCGTTATGTCTTGGGGTAAACTTGGGTGTCTTTTCTGCGGGTAAAACGGAAATAAAATATACAATACATAACCCAAAAATAAACACTACGAAAAAAATTATACCACGAAAAGACATCACGTTAAACATAACAACTCTTCTTGGTGGCAAATTGCTCACATATTGATATTTAAAAAAACCTTTACGATTACATAACTAAATAATAACAGTAACTGTAATTAATAAAAAATTAACAAAATTACAAAAACATAACCTAACTAATTGTTGACGTTTAAAATTAAAATCGCAGGACAGCAACGCTTACAATTCCTATTTGGTCTAAAATGTAACAGACCTAAAGTTATATACAGAGTATTTAAATATTGTATTTTAAACAGTGAAGAGATGCTTTTAAAGTTAATATTAAGAGTTAATAAACACTGAATATTTTTTTAAAGCAAGGTTTTTTACCAGACAAAACTATTAACGAACTTAATCGTTTAAAAAATCGACTCTCTTAAAAAATTTTTTATTTTACTTGTAGGATATTAAATGCGGAATATCTACTAGCTTACATTCTACTCTTTTGCAGTATTCATGAAGTAGTTTATGTATTTTTAAAAAATAGATGACAATTAATTGATAAGTAAGTAATCCAGTCTAAAATTATTTTGAAATTATTCAAATTTGAATAATTATTTTGGAACCTCAAAAATATATCAAAGGGGGCTGAACTATCGTAATTGTAAGGTGGTTACTTTGTTATAAGGTACACGAAAATAATAAAGTAATAAATTAAGGAAACATCCTAATAAAAAATGTGGATTAATAGGTAGAGTAAAAACTCAAAAATGTGAAAAATGCACTTAAATTTGCTATACTTATGTATGCGGCACTGGTGCAATCTTTTAGTGCTAATCAAATATAAAGCAAATATAAGAAAATATCGGTAAACCATTGCCTGATCGACTGTAAAGTGAAGGGAAAAGTCAAATAAGAATTTATAAATACAAGTCGAAGTTCTTAACCAATTCTAGTGGATTGAACAGCATCGACTTACACGCATCCCCGTCATGAAACTCAAAATCGCGTAAGTGACTTTTTTTAATTTTTTCATAATCATCATGGTTTTGATAATTAACAAATCGCTTTATTTGAACCAAAAAAAAATGTACGGGGTGCTGGAAGATTTGTGTCAGTCGAAGATTACATATACCTACCTACGTTTATAATATATGCATCAAATTAATATTAGATTTATAAACTCGTGCTCATACTTTCTTTTTTAGTATTTACTACTAGGAAAGTGTTATGTAACACAAATATATACACCGTAACGAGTAATTTGAGTGAAATTTTGAAATAAATCACGCTTTGAGCTTATTTTTTTGTTCGCGAAATATATTTCATTTAAAAAAAAGGCCGATTAAATGTTACGGTGACATTTCCTGAACTTGTAAATTGAATAACTTACGGATAAAACGATAAAATTATTTGACCGTGTATAACTGTATCTTAGGCAGCCTTGATAAAATAAACAAATTAGCATAAAAGTTGTTGGATAAACCTTGAACTGCATTAAATTCTTACGGATAAAAACGGGTAAATAGAAATTTATTTAATTACTTCTTTATTAGGCCACTGGGTATAAATTTTTTGGATAAATACGAAGTTATTTGAATAATGGGCGGGGGACGACTAGGTTTGGAATAACTTGACATTTAGTTCACGTTTTATGGTTTTTCATTGTTCCTAAAATTAATAAACAAAACGGTAGGGGATACTTAAATGTTATTTTACCTGGGGCCATCACTTGCACTATGCATGATCCTGAATGGAACACGATAATTGAATATTGAATAGTCAATTAGGTTATTTTATTAGCGCGACGGTTAATTATTTTCCAAGTTAATTACTTAGATACTTAATACGGATTCTTAGATCTTATCGATTAAGTCGTTAGGACACACTGTATATGTATGGGAATATACCGAGCCAGCTTCTTAATTATCATGTACTTCACGTCTCATAGAGTATACCTATAATATAATCAATCGACCTACTTTACTTAACGTTATTGTGTTATTGAAATATTTTAACTCTTTGTTGTATATTTTTTATTTTTTAATACGAACATCGTACCAAAAATATATCAGTAAAGGCTCTCTCGGCTCTCTGGGGTGCCTTACAAAGAATTTCAAGTCGTTTAATATTTACTTTTTACTAGCCGTTAAAACATTTTTTGAGTTCTCGATTCATAGTGCAATAATTGCACAATTAATAACTATAGACCTGATAGACCATATACAATTCTAATTGCTCATTGCTAAATGGCAGATACTTCACTATATTGAAATGTAAAATATAGTATTTATTTTATTAAAAAAAGTCAAAGTTCTAAATACATAATAATTATAAATATTATCGACAAAAGTGTGAGTGGAAATTTCAATTAAAGTTTATTTGTGCTTTAAGATCGATTAAAAAATTCAAATAGCTCGGATTACAAACTTGAACTAATTGAGTGTTGGCAATAGTCTAGGTAAGATTTAATTGCCCATATCCGTATTACTATCAATCGATCAACATAAGATAATGGCAATCGCTAATCTGATTTAAAATAAATAATATCGAAGCTTGTATGAATGAGAAAAGCAAAGGTGGATTGAGGCATAGGTTTTATGGGCTGCAGCTCAGGGCCCCGTCCAATCAGAGGGCCGCCTCGCGGCGGTACTACAAATCAAAACAATATAAGAAAAAATCGATTATACACAATTTAATCGTTAACAAAATTATAACGTCGAATAGGAGGGCTCCTCACCTAAAGCGTGTTCGTTTATCGTAGCTCTCGCCGCTTGACATTTGAGAATAGCGATTCTTTGTCCAAAATTAAGGGGTGGGGGGAGGGCACTTTATATTAATTATTTTTATATAATGTCTCCTTTCTAAGATACATCCCTCTACAGGAGAAGTCTTTTTCAACAATTCTGATATCTTCCTTGGAAGAAATATTCATCTTTTATCATTTATTCAATTTCTTGTATTTTCTTAATTAAATTTAACGAAGCAGATTTGTTGTTCTCAAAAACTATGCGTTTTTGGGGACAAATAAAGAATAACAAAAGATTCTAAACAAACAAAGGTTCTAAAATTTTTTAATTTTAACGCGCAGCGAAGTTCTGATGGAAAACCTAATTACCTATATGGGTTGCATTTTTTAGCCCCGCCAATGCCATGCCAATGATAAGGAGTCATTGTAAATATTACTATAAAAACCTTTTTAATAAGTAAAAACATACTCAATGCCATTCTTGTAACTTTCTCCAAGTTTTAGAAATGTCTGAAAGAATATAGTAATTTAATTCTTAATTTCCCTACTTTGCTTTTGTGAAACATCTTTTTTGGAAACACTATCAATCACTACTCCATTTTAAGCTGTTTGACCTTGAACAATAAAAAATTTAACAAATTATTCATGTTCAACTTATTTAATAACCCCAGGTGGGGCAAAAACTCTAGGTACGCCTGGGTAGGCTCCCAAACAGTGTTACCCAGGGCCTGCAAAGTTAACGGTCCGCCCCTGGAGACGAGTGCCAGAGTACAGATTTGTATATGTGCCTATATTGCTATATTATGAACAAATTCTACTACTGAGCCAAGGGCCCAAAGTTTTCTATCAAAACTCGAAACTGGCGAAACACCCACAAAATGGCACCAGTGCGAATTTATCCATTTAAATTTCATAAATAAATAAAGTTACTACACAACAAATAAAAATTATGCTAAAATTTAATTCAGCCAATTCTTTCAATCCAATCAATCAATTAAAGTTTGTCTTTTAGACTGACAGTCTCGAAGATATTAATTTTTTAATGTGCGCTATTTTTCCTAAGGAGTGTGCTAATTTCAATGAATTTATCCATTTAAATTTCATAAATAAATAAAGTTACTTAACAAATAAAAATTTTGCTATAATTTAATTCAGCCAATTCTTTCAATCCAATTTATGAAATTTAAATGGATAAATCCATTTAAATTAGCACACTCCGTAAGTAACAATAGCGCACATTACAAAACTAATATCTTCGAGACTGTCAGTCCAAAAGACAAACTTGTGTATATTGCTGAAATCAGAATTTTATAATCTATCCAAATCTGGAAAAAATGTGGGCTTGCAATTTAAAAAAAACTTGATGACGTCACTGCTCGCGTAGGGTAGGTGGTAGAAAAATGAAAATAATCGGAAAACGTTGGATTTGAATTCAATCAATTTGACCTGTCAAACAGTTTTTTAATATTCCTGCGCAGAAAAGTAATATTTCCATTATTCCTCAGCCACTGGACACACTGTGTAATTTGCTCAAATGAACAGAATTTTGGCATCATTTAATAGAAAATCTTATGCCATTTAAAGTTTGAATATTATTTCGAGCATAATATGACTGATGGCTTTAATGATATGGAGGTCAATTTTCGACAATTTTTCAAGCATTAGTCGTCTAATTTCGTCAATATGTTGTCAATAACACGCGCAATGTGAGTTTGTTGTACTTAATGGCTTTTCAGCAGTGGCTTAGCTATGGAGACCAGTGAGAGCAGTTGCTCCGGGCCCACGAACCATGGGGAGCGCAAAATTAGAAAGGGCACAGTAAAAATTAAAACAAATTACTTATATGCGCGAAGTTGCTGAACTACTTTTAATTCACAACGCAGCCTCAAGTAGCTTCTTTGATATTGGGCACATTTAGGGAGCATAGGGAAGTGCTTTACGTTCATTGGTTGTTATATAAGCGCTTTAATGAGGCTCTGCAGCGCTACAGTGCTATTTAATATCCCCTCGGCCTTCACCTTCAAAACAACAGAGATATCAACATTTATCAAAAAATTGAAACATCGAACTTTTGATTTTAGCTCCAAAACAAAAGAAGATCGAGAATTCCGGTTTTCGTCACTGTGTTCATCTCAAAAAAAGAGATCGAGTATGCGCTATCCCCTTTTTCATATATTTTATAGTTATCGATTTCCCCATAAGACCATCGAATTCTGCCCATACTGTACAGCATTATGCTTAAAAGTTCCTCAAGTTCTGTTGACCTTGAAAATTTCAAGCCGGCGCTAGAGAGCCGGTGTAAAATTGAAATTAATAATTTTGACCACAACTCTTCTGAGAAACAAGTGGGCGCATCGATTTTACTTGCTTTAGAGCGCCGATATGTAGCTACGCCACTGCTTCTCAGAATTTGCTTGTGGATTATCTTCACTCCAATTGCAACAATTTCGCTTGTTGGCACAGCCATTGAGCAAAAAGTGAGCCTCATCACTGAATAAAATTTTGCGATGACACAATGGTCCAACTTGCAACTTGATTTTCAGCCCCATTTCCCAAAAAGACCGCAAAAAAAAGGTCACGCGGTTTCAATTATTCTTATATGAGCTTGATAAGGCCTTGAGCCAAGATTTCAACTTAAAATTTTGTAATAAAGTGGTTGGGTAGAGGTTCAATTGTTGCGCAAGGTGCCGAATCGAGGTGTTTGGATCTTTTTTCTCACAGGGTAAGCTACATCAAGTAGCGTATACGAAGTGCGAAATCGATCCATGGTTCGCCGAATTATTGATTCGACGAATTTTTGGCCAGATTGTTAGATGATAAAAAAATGACAAAATTTATGATTTTTGTTCGATATTTGGGAACGCTTGAATCCTCCCCCCCCCCCCTCGCCAATGAATCACATCATTTGGACAATTATTTAGCCTCGTGAATTGACAACATGTTTCCCTCATATAGACACACAGTACAGGCAGGACTACATCCTTAACGATGACTAAAAGAATTGAGTCGTACCTGCCTTAAGATTTTTCGAGTTTTGAAAATTAAGCCTAGGAATGTGTGTTGATTTGGCGTAGCATTACTAAAAAACGCATAATGCAAGTTTTTTGCTAAAATTCCGTTAAAATAGCCAAAAGTGGATTCTGAACAACTTTTTCTATTCATTTTTTTAGATATCCCCCACGCAAAACAAAATATCCAGAACTGGTCAAATAACAGTATATACTTGTAGGTAACTCAAAAAAATGCGCCTCATAAAGCATTAGGACTGTTCAAACATTCAAATTTCTAATCCTAAAAGCACCGAATATACAAGGATATCTTCACCTTCAAAGTGACACACTGAGGTGATTTAAAAAACTTGTTCCAATGTAATTTCCGTAGAAATCAGGAGTACTTTTTTTATAAAACTAAACTTTATATTAATCTTTTTGGTCAAACATTGCAAAAATTATTATTATTATTAAAATGAACGAAATTAAAATATCCCACAGTAATATAATTAATTGCTGTTAAGGCAGCCTTCAGACAGGGTAAATATGGAAATATTATCTGGAAGCCAAAAAACTGTCTGCGATGGGATTGTGGTTTGTATGGACCGCAACTAGCTGCGTACGAAGTTCAGATTTAAACTTTGAATTAGAAGGTTCCATACAAATGAATGCATAATATCCAATGGGTAATGCATTAATCATTGATTCTGTGACTGTGGTGACTGAATATTGTCCAGCCACATCGCAGATAGTTACTCGATGATAGTTACCCTCTTTGAAAGCTGTCTAAAAGTCAATTTTTTGTATAAATTAGGTACTTTGAAAATATTCCACATTTGCACAAATGTGCATGTATATTTCCGTTTGGTATAGTTATGTCTCTGGACACCCTGTATCTTGCATAGGTACTCAACTTACGCAAGACGTGATTCACGTGGCGTGGCTGATAATATTAAAATAAATTTTAAAAGTTGGGCCAACGCTCATTGTTATAGGTAAATTAAAGCCTTCTCAGCATTTATTAAAATAGAATGGGAGAGGTTTCGATAGATGTCATAACGAAAGCTAAATAAAGTAGTAAACTTCGTTCCAATTTCAAAATATCTATAAAATGACATTACCGACTTTCATTACTACTTTATTGATTAACAGCTTTTATCCATAAATATAGGAATTATTTATTAACGCTTTTAATCATATCTTTTTCCGTAGGTAAATAATTGATAAATATAACGGTAGCAAAATTGATTATTTTTTAATTCGGTAAACTTTCATTTCCTGTACGATATTGTGGCGAGTCTGCAATTAAGTTCATCCTGATACATGATGCATCTCGTTTGTAAAAAAATTGAAAATAAACAAAAAATTTTTAAACGGATACTACCTATAAAGTGAAAGTTCAAACCAATCAGGCATTTTAATGTTTTTCCTAAAATCAAATTCGCAACTATAATCGTATAGATAAGGATGGCGTATCGAAATCAAAAAGTTTTGCGTTAAGCGTCTCTAAACGGCATTCATTAAAAAATATCAAATGCCAATTTTTGATATTTTGTGCGGTATAAATTATGCCAATATTTATAATTTATAATTAATACACAGAAACCTTTAAAAAATCGATTAAATAGAAATATCATTTATTTGCAATCAACCAACTGCACGACTCGAATTACGAAATGTTGATAATTTGATTAGAATATTTCAAAATTGAGTCCATTTTAATACGAAATATTTCATCCGTAGTGTGCCGTGTGTACAGAAAATTTTTGTTTATTTTTGGGGTGTGGTATTTCTCCTCATATCGAGTTTTCTAATTTTTTAACCATAAAAAATGCAAATTTTTTACAAATTTTGAAGCAGGTATAAGTAGCAAAAAAAATTTAATAGACCTTGACCTTTTAAAAGTTTAAACTTAAGTCGGTCATTTAAGTTTATTACAACTTTACTTTACAACTATTACAACAAAATTAATTAGAAGATTGCTTTGAAGAAATTAATTTAATTTCTCCTTAACTTCCTAACGATCAATTGCATAAATCCGTTGTAATAACTAATTTTAAGTTTAAAATTGTTCAAGGCCGCGGTTCATAAGATTTGGCACTACATATACCTACACCTAACCTACACCTACAACACACATCATATTCAGGCGTATTCTGTATCATAACCTCTAAAAATAGTGGCCAACCTTTACGTTAAAATAACGTCTTACTTCAACGTAAAGGTTGACCACTAGGGTGGAGCGAAAAAAGTCAATATTTTTTTTTTGAAAACGGGTACCCTTCAATGACTGTGTATGAGACCTAGTAACAATTCTGTAAAATATTAAATTTTTACGACGTCATCTTGAGTCTGCACATTTGGCTTAAAGTTTGAAATTTTTTGAAATTTTCTACTTTTCTTTTTCTTTTTTTTTAAATACTTCAAACAAGAAAAAACCCTAACGGGTAGTTACTAAATACTAGAACAAGGTCTTAAATATAGACAGGATTTTTTTAAATATTTTTAAGTGGTGGGTTCAGTCTGCGCATTAGGCCTAAAGTTTGCCAAATTGTCCGATATTTTTAAAGTTTTATAATTTCTGATAATGTTATCAAAACTTGTTTCTATAGCTTTCGTTAATAAACTTTGCATTATGCAACTCTTTGCTAGTTCATATTAAACTACCCAGGACTCTCCACGAAGAGGTGGTTGCACTTTGAGTCCCACCCATGGCCTCCCAACCACCCAACCATGAAAGCATGTATTTACATCTTTAAGTAAAGTCTTCAACAGGTAAATTGTTTCTTTGTGTCATATATTGGAGGGATATTTCTATCAAGCAGTCAAGTTTTTATTAAGCTTTCTCTTTTCTTTTGATCACAGACCAATTTTGAAGAAGAAGTGACTTCTTCGACGGCTCTTTCTACCGCTTGAGTATGTGATGGGAGTTCAAAAAGAGTGCACTCAGAAGCTATGTTTACACTCTCGGTTTCCAGTAACCTTTGCAAATCTTGATTTGTCAAATGACTTGTGAGAGGTGGTTCTGTCACTTCCACATCAATCCAATCAATCAAATCGACATTCTCTGATGCTCCAAACTTATTTTCGGAATTTCAAACTGTCTTAATGGTTTACTGGCTTGTTCTCTAGATCGAGCCTTGATGATATTATAAAGGTATTGTTGGTCAGTACTCAAAGCCTTTTCATCACCACGATTGATTATATCAGTAAACCACTAAGACTGTTTGAAATCCCGAAAATAAATTTTGGAGCATCAGAGTATGTCGATATAATTGATTGGATTGATGTGGAAGTGACAGAACCACCTCTTACAAGTCATTTGACAAATCAAGATTTGCAAAGGTTACTGGAAACCGAGAGTGTAAACATAGCTTCTGAGGGCACTCTTTTTGAACTCCCATCACATACTCAAGCGGTAGAAACGGCTGTCGAAGAAGTCACTTCTTTTTTAAAATTAGTCTGTGATCAAAAGAAAAGAGAAAGCTTAATAAAAACTTGACTGCTTGATAGAAATATCCCTCCAATATATGACACAAAGAAACAATTTACCTGTTGAAAACTTTACTTAAAGATGTAAATACATGCTTTCATGGTTGGGTGGTTGGGAGGCCATGGGTGGGACTCAAAGTGCAACCACCTCTTCGTGGAGAGTCCTGGGTAGTTTAATATGAACTAGCAAAGAGTTGCATAATGCAAAGTTTATTAACGAAAGCTATATAAACAAGTTTTGATAACATTATCAGAAATTATAAAACTTTAAAAATATCGGACAATTTGGCAAACTTTAGGCCTAATGCGCAGACTGAACCCACCACTTAAAAATATTTAAAAAAATCCTGTCGATATTTAAGACCTTGTTCTAGTATTTAGTAACTACCCGTTAGGGTTTTTTCTTGTTTGAAGTATTTAAAAAAAAAGAAAAAGAAAAGTAGAAAATTTCAAAAAATTTCAAACTTTAAGCCAAATGTGCAGACTCAAGATGACGTCGTAAAAATTTAATATTTTACAGAATTGTTACTAGGTCTCATACACAGTCATTGAAGGGTACCCGTTTTCAAAAAAAAAATATTGACTTTTTTCACTCCACCCTATTGACCACTATTGTTAGAGCTTATGATACAGAATAATAGGCCTGATAGGTACCAAATACTGTAGATGTTGTAGATCAATAATACATACGAATACGCGTACGCTGAAATACGCATCAACTGTCAATTATGTCAATATGTCAATATGTCAATGGTGACTCACGGTTGTCTCTACGTTTTATCTCGTTTTCTCAATTTTAACGGTTGAGTAATGAGTATCTAACAGAAATGGAATGAAATTGTTATTTGAGGATTTAACAAATTCTTATTTACTCAAAAATTGACTACCAACTCGAGCCAATAGATAGAATCGATACCGGATCTTGAGCTACATCAATAAATGTCATTATTTCTTCCCTAAAACGACTGATGTGACCATTAATCGGGGGGGGGGGGGGTCTCTATTTGAAATAGGAAAGCTTATCTCATTTCCGGTTGATCCAAAAGTCAAAATTTAAAAGTTTTGATATTGCTAGATAGATAACTTCACAATCTTCCAAATCACCTAAAATATTATACAGGGTGTTGTACTTAAAATAATAAAGCTAACCCTGTTTCCAATTGAACCGGAAGTTAAAATTTAACATGTTTGGTATTATTTGGATAGCTAATCTTACGACATTTAAAAAAATCATAAAATATACAGAGTGTTTTCCAAAACTCCTTTTGCTTGGGCAATTTGCGGTTTGACCGGAAGTTTTTAAAAATAAAATTTGCAACAAATAATAGAAATGTATCCAATAAATTATTATACCAATTTGCAATTATAAATTTTAATTACAAAAGAAATAACAAATTTTTAAAATTTTGACCTTCAAAAAATCATAACTTTGGATCTGGTCATAGCAAACTAACCAAACCAGCGGTATTTAATTAAAAACTTCGATATCTACAACATATCAAAATATAGACAAAACGACCGGAGCCGATTTTGAGAAAATTCGTTTAAAAAATTTAGTCTACTTTGGTCTTATAAAAGTAGTCAATTTTGAAATTATTTTAAAAATCGACTACATCAAAACTAAAGTCCTATATTTTGCCTATGTATTCCTGTTTTTAGTTTTTTATGATAATAATTATCTTCAAAGTTATAATAAAAGAACTAAAAAATAGGCTGATTGTTATACTGGCCGCCATTTTGAATTAAAAAATTTTAAAAAGTGTTTTTTTAATTAGGCCCGATGTGTACTAACCTATAACCGAGTATGTATACTGTTGGTCAAGATTTTCCGAAATGCAACTAAAATAACACCCTTAATTTGGACCACCCTGTATCGATTTCGTTTAAAAACTAATTTTGTCAATGAAATTTTGTTAAAGTGGCAGAAACCAAATTTCAACAAAAACGCTTTAGTAGTTTTTAATTGGCGGCGTTATATATAAACAACCACACACATCCATCCTGACAGACTTTAGTTTCAGTTTTTGGCGTTTTGCATTCAGGGGGACCCGAAACGTTGAGACATTAAATTTAAAACATATTTTTTTGATCACAATACTTTTTCAATGTAGACGAAGTGAGTAAGTCAATAACGAAAAAGTAAAACTGAACGAAAACGAAAGCGCTCTCAAGACGTCGAGTAACTGGTTCAGTAACAGATAACGTCTGCCTTGATGTTGAGAACATGAAAATATACATAGGTAACATTCCAATTTCAAACATAAAAAATTCCCCTAATTCCAGTGAATAATAAAAAAGTCTGATGATTATTTAATTCGACTTTTAATGAAGATGCAACCAAGTAGAAGTTGTTTGACGGCGTCCTCGCAGTGCAAACCTAGACTAAAAATGTTAAAATATTTTGTTTTTGTGAAAATTATTTAAAAAATCGGGAATCACTGTTTCGTTTAACCTACCTTAAAATTGAAAATGTATTCTGACGACTGATCAATTATTAAATATTTAAAATCACGCGCTTAATGCATGTCCCTTCTGTACGATTTTTAGTTGAAATTTGATTTGATTAATAATTTTGGAGAAAACAATAATTTTTTAAATCAAAAATCACGTTTTAAGAAACAACTGGTTTGGAAACTACGTATTTCAACTGCTAAAAAACGATCGAACGCTGGTCCCACCTTTGGAATTTTGATATATTCTACGATTCTCAGAATATGCAATTGTAGAAACAAAACAAGCACTCGAGTGTTTCGTAAATTCAATTTAAAAAAATCGGAGATTGGTGTCATACTTGAAGAAAATAAGTTGAAGGGGTGGGTAGTGAACTGTAGATGTATTCTACACACGAAAGGTGTGCTCGTTAAACTCATTTTAGTCTTTTGTCTTTAACTTGCAATAATAGTGTACCTACTTACTGAAAAGCAGTTTTCAAGTATTGACTTGACTACAATAATTGCTGTCTCCAAAATACGTATACTGTACGTTTTAATATTTTTTTATATTTTGCGTCTGTAAGATCGCTATTATAGCATCCATTTGCGTGTCGTAATGAAATTTAGCGTGCTGTAATAATTTTGGTAAAATTTGATGTTCGAAGTTGGTAGTAATATTTAATTTGACATATTTTGTCAAATCGAGGAAAGAGAAAACGACAATTTTTGTAATTAACATGTTCTATTTTTTAACATAATAATTAAAATTAATTAATTAACGACCAATTCAAACTACAAAACAATTTATTTTAATTTTAAATTACGAAATGTCACTTTACAATTAGTACTGCCAACCAGCCAACCATCACAAAAATCCCAAAATTTTTATATTTTGATTTTTTGCTTTGAAAATGGACTTTAAAAGGCGCAAAATAGAAAAAATTGTATAAAGAACTCATTTCATAAGTCATTATAGCGATTATAGCACTCCTCCATTAAAACGCTCCTGGCTACGCCAGTCGCATTTTAAACTTGGAGTCGTGCTATAATACGTGACTTATGAAATTCGTTCTTTAATATACTATTTTATTCCCTGTAAATGAGAAAAAGCAATTTGTAATTTTACACCTTTTA
Organism: Malthinus flaveolus; assembly: GCA_950108345.1. Taxonomy (NCBI): domain Eukaryota; kingdom Metazoa; phylum Arthropoda; class Insecta; order Coleoptera; family Cantharidae; genus Malthinus; species Malthinus flaveolus. The sequence continues at coordinate 35,278,143 of OX467285.1, read as the reverse complement.
CAGTCGCTTGAAACTTTCCTAAAAGTCCAGCACTAGACAGACAGACAGACAGACAGACAGACAGACAGGACAGGAGCACAAATTAAACTGTTTAAGCTCGAAAAAGCAGCTTTAGTCAAGAAAAGTGAAAATTTGGAGAAACTCCACTAAACTTTCATCAATAATACTGCAAAGTTTGAATAGCAGACTTCATCTGTCGGTTGGCAAGACAGTAGCAAACGCAAATATAATAAATATAAGTGCCAAATTACAACATTTTAGCAGTGACATTAAAAATTTTAACAAATTGTGTCAATCATTCAAGGTAAATCTTTTTAATACGGAATAATTGATTAAATAAATAATTTTCAATAACGTAATTGACTAAGAGAAAACATTACACGTTTATTTCGTAAGAAACATTAAACAATGTTTAGTGATCTCATGACATTAGTAGAAGATGTAATAGGTGATGTCGCACATGACCTATGCCCTGACTGACTTTCACTGCGATGCGAAGCAAAATTGATGTTGCTATATCACAAAATACCGGACACAATCCGGTTATAATACACCAACCTGTTCCTCAAAAAATTATTTTAAACAACGAATTTAAAATTGCACTTAAAATATTTATGTGAAAGTATCCCAAAAATTTACTTCAAGGTCGTACCTACGGCGAAAGAATTTTTAAGAAAAACGTGAGCGTGTTTCGCTATTTTCGAATTTACTTTTATATACGCTTCAGGATTCTCCAGCCTTAAGAATTAATTAAGTAGTAATTAGTTCAAAAAAATTGTAACGGGACAAAGAACTACGAACATTCTCTACATATTTATTTAAACGGCTTTTCGCCAGTTTAAAAAAGCGAAATAAATTTTCATCTATTTTAATTTTTCAGATTAATTTTGGGTTTAGCATTAATAGCGGCCTGTTACGCTAGACCCGCCGAAGATTATGAGTACGAAGAAGTCGCTGCTGCACCGGCCAAACCAGCACCTAGACCAAATCCTTTACTAAATAGACGAAATCCACTGAGCAGAAATGCCGCCGCTAAACCGACGAGTAGCACGACACAGGCACCTGTAGAAGAGGTAATTTAAAAAAAATCTATAAGTTAAATTTTTAAGCTCTTAAGCTTTCAACATTCAATTCCGAAATCGTCCTTTCGCTTTCTTTAAAAAGTGAATCTGATAAGAATTTATTAACACCGACCAACATTTAATTTCTCGTTAGTAAGAGTTTATTATTAATGCAACAACGTCTCACAATTGATTTAACATTTAAATCGCTCTACTAAAAATACGTGTGGGTTTAGATTTCCGACACGTATAAATACCGATTCTAAAACTTTCAAAATAACTAAAGTAAAACTTCTTTATAGGTCGAAGAGGAGCTTTCGGAAGACGAGCCTATCGAAGAAGAATTTCCGGTCGAAACAAGCTCTACGACCGAATCCGGACGCAGACTAAAAGGCGGCATCGTGAGACCTTTCAGAAGCAATCAGGAACTCTTGGAAACGCTCAAAAAGAGAAGAGAACAAGTCATCATCAGTAATTATTTTTGTGTCGAGTTTCATTAATTTGGTGCAATAATCGAATCGGTTTTTAGATAAAAGTCAAGCGAAAGCAGCAGCGCACGATTCTCCATCAGAAGCGGTGGCCGTAGAACACGAAAAAGCAGCTCCAAAGAAAAGCACTTCGAGTGGTGGTGGTAGAGGAAGATACAGTAAGAAGGAATCTGTCGCGCCAGCACAGCAAGAAGAAGAACCAGCTCCGAGCGCAGCTCCAAAGACGAGCGGAAGAAGATTTAGGAATTAAATTAAAAACAATTTTATATTAAATTGCGATTTACAAACTTTTTTGTAATTTATATTTTTTTTATTACCCCCTCTGTATATATTTTCAATAGTTTTTAATGTTTTTATATTGTAATAGTTTGAAATCTTCACTCGACGAAAAAATCGGAACCGCTCGTTACCTATACGATATTCAATCAATAGTTTTACGATAGAGAGTCATTATAAATATTTATAATTGTGTAAACTTTCTTATCTGTTTATTTTTTGTTTGTTCTCAAGTGTGACATTGAGTTTAGCCATATACTTAAACTATATACATTCTAACAAGATACAGTTTATTGAGCATTTGTCGCATCTATTAAGTACACGAACTTAATAATAAATTTGTATAAAAACTAGGAAATGCCTTGATATTATTTTAATACTAAAACCTTGATACAAATTTCATTTTCCTTTCTATACGCTAACCCTAAACTATTTAAAAGGAAATTACTTTAGCGAGTAATTGAAGATAATCATATATACTCGTTACGACTGACAAAATGCTCGAGGTTTGATATGAAAATTTATTCCAAATGTGCAAGAGAATATAAAAATTGCCAGTCACCCGTTCTGAAAGTGTCATTAAAAAAACAAAAGAATATCGCCCTTTATAGTACTATCCTTATCCATACGTTATGTGGTTATGTCATTCTTACGTTAGGCTCAGATATTTAAAAGGAAAAAATTCAGGAGTTTTGAAAATTGGTATGGTTATTCGTTAGAACCTGCAGTACAACATATTAAAAGTCCCGGAGGGAGGACGGCAAGTCTGTGAGGGGGTACCTCCAACTCCAAATGTGTGAAGTGCCGGATTATCTTCGGTGCCGGATTATCTTCGGTGCCTGATCTTTTTCATCAAACTTACGCGTCTGCCTCAGCAGTTTATACAGCGTCGTCCCGTAAACAAATTCACTATAATCCCTTTTCCGCACTATATCTCGAAAAGGGTTAAACTTACGGAAAAATGTATGTACCCAATCTCGTAGCTAATAATGTTCTCTAACTTTTATAATAACTTTCATCAATGTACTATCTATAGGAGACGAGCTATTGGCAAAAAACGAGAAAAAGTCACCTTTAAACAGCCTCCTCCTGCTCCTGCACGTCCCCTCCGGGACTCATAGTCTGTCACACTACACAGTAGGTAATACTGCAGGTTCTAACGGACAACCATACCAATTTTCAAAACTCCTGGATTATTTCCCCTTAATTTGTCTTATTTGACCTTGTAATCAGACTATTGCCTATATAAGGTCAGTTCGCAAACCACGAAATAAAAAAATGACGTCTGGCTACGCCACTGTCAACACCCTTAGAAAAATTTCTAGACCCGTCACTGAGACGCGACAAGCATTTCTTTTTGCAACATGTTAGAAATAATTTAATTAGGTACATAGATGGCATTAGTATCTTCAAATCACGTCAACTTCTTCACCGTAACATTTTAATCATTTTATACGGTCGCATTCCTCCTTAAATGGAATTTCATGTTAGTAACTAATTATTCGCCAATTAATAAGCGAAGTTAATCACAAATTAATTGAGAAATAGAATAATTTTAACTGTTGGGCGCTTAATCGGTTAAGTGATTAATGCGTAATGAATTAATGTAATATGTAGGCTGTACCTTGCAAAAACGATGGCCAAACTGCGTAGTGACTTGCCTTGTGGGTAGGCCTCCCCTAATTTAACACGAGCTATCTGCGTGTCTACGACCTACTTAGAATACGACACAGAAGGAAAATAAAGCAGTAACGGTTAGAAACCACGAGAAATGCCAACTTTTGGCTCGTTACTCTTTATCCAAAAATAAGGGGTGTATCGCGACGTCGAGACGAAGAGCGTCGGTTAGAACAATTTGGTAGATGTCCCGAACGGTAAAACAGTTAGGAAACTGAAGCGTATAAAAAGTTAAAAAGAGATAGAAAATGGTTACCGCGCGTAGAGTGTAGAGATAGACTTCCTGCAACAATCACCGAAGGCAAGGCTAATTTAACTTGGGATTGCTTGGGCGGAAAACGTCAGAATCTGTCAACGGCATTCGCCTTGACTGTTAGTATAGTGAAAACGCTCTGTTTTAGTGCTGGTGACTTACGCCACCCGCAGAGAGGTTCAATAGAAACAATAGAAGAATAGAATAGAATGAGATTTTTATTATTGTATCTCTCTGTAGGTGGTAAAGTTACTAGCGGCAAAACAGTCAAGGTCGAGCACATAGAAGAGAATCATAGAATTTATAACAAAAATATAGAAGGGGCCTTGTACTTGTACGCTGAGATTGCGGATCTAGAGTCCACCTGCTCTCCCCTCTGCACCCAGCTTTAGCTATATCAGGGATTAAAGAGAACAGGCTGATTGGAATCTCTCACTTCATGAAACCATTAGCCTCTGCGAAATAGAAGGGACCATACGATATTTTTAAAAAGCCTATTGATTTACGACTGCACTTTGGACAGCACGTAAAAAAGGTCATTATACATTATATATATCTGGTTGTCACTCACAGACATTTTTGACAAAATGTTGCAATAAGTTCAAGCCGAGTACCTGGCCTTCTCCATTCAAGACTTATAAACACGGACATTTTAAAGAAAGCTCTGCAAAAATGCGCCAACAATTGCAACAATGACTTTCATTATGTTTATCTCCAATATTTTCATAAGATATTTATTTATAGTTACAGTTAAAAGTTCAAATCACTTTCTTCGTGAACAATGACATAAACAATAGTAGGTGCTTACCCACTTAAATAGAGAAAAAGCAATAATCAATTCAATTTCTAAAGAAATAATTTCACCGACGTCGTTTATACAGGGTAATTGTAAAAGAATACACAAAAATATGAAGATTTATGTCGTATCATACACCTAAAACTGCTTCAGTTCCAAAGTTGTGAAAAAAATATTGAGGCTGTGGAGATATGGAAAATTATTGGCTCCATTTACAAAACAGCCACTCTCGCCTATTGGAATTTTTGAAGAAATGTGCCGGTAATAAAAGTTCTCAAAAGATAATTTCTTAAGGAAATGAAGCTTGGGATATCAATATTAAATTTTTTACAAAAATTGATGGAAAAGTTTTTGAATATCTGAATACTTTCTATCTAAAAACGCAAAGGCATTAAAATACAAAATCACAGGGACAAATAAGTACCTTACAAATATTTATCGCAGTTTCCATATAGAAATTGATCAAAAGGAAACCCGAAAGTTGGAATGTATTACAGTTATAAGCTATATGAACATCCCGAACATCTACGAGTCTGTAAAAACACCTTACAACACTTTAGGGGCCTTACATATTAGGGTAAACTTGTGGGAGAATATTAAACCGATATAATCCACTTTACTGCTCTTCAAAGTTTGCGCTTCAAATAATGTATTTCTTTTATAGAAGTTTAACTTGTGGAACATATTTTTCTCTTATGGAAAGCTGTCATTCTACAAAGTTGTTTAGGGAAAAAGGCACACTGGAAATAGACCAATCACTGCATTGTTAATTTATAATAGTTTTTTAGCTTTCTTGTTAATGATAATAATATTTTGAAGATTAAAAAGCCAATATAAAAATAAAAATATAATTACGCGTTTCGCCTTAAGGCTTCATCAGAAAATAAAATTTAAAAAAAATTAAAAAAGTAAAAAAACTTTAAAAACTAAAGCTTAAAAATCTGTAAAGGAAATAAATCAAAATTAGGTTAGCGAAATGCATAAATTTTTGATATGTAAACTTACTAGTATAATTAATGGAGAAGATTCTTGAAAATTTTTGAAATTCCCGCGTTTAAGGTAGTACTACCGATACCACAAGTGTCAAATGTGTGCTTACTGTAATTTGACTTCCGTCGTATTTATATTTGGCAACGCCGCGTAAAAGCAAAAGAGACAAAAATACCTTTCAGGTTATCGGTTTGACATGTAATGTTTGTTTACTAATGAAATGTCTGAATCAAACTTATTAAATGATACAAAACGAATATTTCATTGGAAAAATAAAAGAGTCACTGAAAAAAGGTATAAAAAAATGTGAAACAAGTAGCATTAGCCGTATTCTGTACATATTTAAATTTCGCGCGCGTCTAACCTTCTTGGCGGCGTTGCCACATGTAAGTTTTTTCTTAATTATTTATTAATTACTCTTACCACGAGCTCTAAAGTTAAGGTTTTATTAATACAGAAAATTCAATTAATTTTTTTCTTTCTATTGATACCAATTTCATAAAAATCTGAACGTCCAATTTTGTGAAATAAAATAAAATCTGTGATTTCCCATAAGGATCAATGTTAAAGGCAAAAATTTTTAAATATTTTTATCTTTTTTTCAGTTCTCTGTAGGCCTCCAAAAATTTAACTGGTTAATTATGATATTATAATGTACCAATATGCTAAGTTTCATTAAATTCTGAACGTCAATTCTAAAACCGGTAGTACTACCTTAAATAATTTTTCAATAATTTGCATTGTGAATATTGACAGTTGAAAATCTTTGTAATCTGTCGATGAATTGTAAAAATTGACAGAACAAGATGAAGTGAAATTTCAATATTTAGAATTTTTGCCTCTTCAAATTTTCTTGTACGGCTTTTGGTTTTCTATATAAAACTATAATTATCTTCTTTAAAAAAATTTAATTTGAAGATGAAAAACTTCTAAACTTTGAAATTTCATTTCATCTGATGCACCAGTCTTGTTTTATTTTTCATTGACCATTAACCGATTAACCCTCCGTTAGGCGCGTGGTCTACGATCGTAGACCAGGCCTCTGTAAACCATCATAACTTTCGCAAATTTCGAATTATCTTTATGTAATTCCCTTAAAGTTCAACAATAATTTTCAAAAATATCACTATGAACCTTCAAACATTTTCTCACGGGTTTACATGTGACATAAGACAGAATAATCCCAAAAGTTGTTTTCCGATTTTCACTTGTTTTCGAATTACGGCGTTTTTAAATTTTGCTAAGCGTAAACATCGCTACATAAACGCTCTTTGGGTATACAAAGCAAATCCCCCTGAAGAAAAAATAAACAGAAGCGAATTTATTCAAAAATGTGCACGTGAGCTCATGCGGCCTCAAATCGAATTCAGGGCCTTACAGGCCCAGGGGGTACAGGTTCAGGGGGTCTTAAAATTGGCAGCTGAAATGAGACGGCGAGCTCGCGTTTTACTGAGAATTACTGAGAATGTTTAGCCCTATTGTCCCCTCCCCTAGCAGGCCCGCAAATTATGTTGGACGTTGCACTTTTTGTCCTCGATAAAGGAACAAGTCCAGTCGAAAGTATTGTGCAAAATATTACAAATATGCCTGCAAAGCCCTTACGAAAGACATATGAACTTCGTGTTTTAGTGAATAAAAACGAACAATTTTAGTTGATCACAGTTTTCTTTTGATTTTAAGAAATTTCGATTTTTTTACTTTTTTTATTACTTTAGGCTATGTAGTACGAGTATATTACAAAAATATTTGTTTATAAATTACCATTCTTTAATGCGTTATAATTTATAATAAATAAATTCCCAACGCTTAATAAATTTACGTTAAAAATTGCCCATTCGGAGTATTTTGGTTACATATCTCTCAAAATAAATGCAGTGTCGGTTAAAAACTTATTTTGTACGATGGGCAATAGTCAAATGAACCACTTTTCTCAAAAATTTGTTTCAAAATGTTCAAAACCACTCTATTATACAGATAATAAAATGGTCTACGAACGTAGACCACGCGCCTAAACACGTAAGTAAAGTGCACGCGCCTAACGTAGGGTTAAAGAGATGTTCAACAGTTATTATTAACGATGCAATTATTGATCGATTTTCAGTGTATCTTCTCCCTTAAATTTAATGACCAAAATGTAAACTGGTTGATTAGTTGACTAATACCAATGATCAAGAATATCTAGAACTTCTGCATCTTAAAATTTTATTATTTTAATTTTTTTTTAAATTTTAGTTTATTTTTACTTTTATGTAGAAAACCAAAACCCGAGCGATAAAACCCGAGTAGCAAAAGTTCTAAATATTGAAATTTCACTTCATCTTGTGCAGTCAATTTTGACAATTCATCGACAGATTACAAAGATTTTCAACTGTTAATATTAATGATTTCCAGTGTGTTTTTTACCCTAAACTTTGTAGAGTGATGGCTTTTCATAAGAGAAAAGCATGCTCCACAAGTTAAACTCCTATCTAAACGGTTCTTCTGCTCAGGGTCGTCTTTAACCTATTGGGAGCCCTGGGCATATAAAGATATTGGGGACCCTATGACCAGCGCCAGATTTTGGCACCCTAGGCTATAATAATCTCAGCCATTTTTTAAAATTCGTGTTTGAGAAGAAAATAGAGTGAAATAGCGAAATTTTTTGATTGTTCAAGGTCAAACGGCTTAAAATAAAGTTTAGGAATTTTAGTAGCTATCGATAGTGTCTCCAGAAAAGAAGTTTCACAAACACAAAGTAGAAAAATTAAATTACAGTTTCTTGTAATTTATTTTTAAAATTTTATTTTCATTGTTAATTGGCGCCCCTAGACTACAGCCTCAATAGCCTAATGGGTAATCCGGCGCTGCCTATAACCTTAACAGAGCACTATTTTGTTAGAATAGGCATAGAAAGTTGATAAACAAGGTTCTAGATTTATTTTTATTTTATTACAGTCACATTAAATTAATAGATATTCAGGCGTATTCTGTATCATGACCTCTACGAATAGTGGAAATCTTTTACATTAAAATGACGTTTTATCTCGTTCTGTCACAGGTAAATAAAAAGAATAGAACGTCAGTTTAACGTAAAAGTTTCCCACTATTCTTAGAGGTTATGATACAGAATAGGCCTGAATATAATATAATCCACAAAAGTAACTCTTTTACCATTCACAGTTAAAGGACTTTTTTTGCACACCTTATCGTTTGACTTTTTCGACGTAAGTATGTTTTCGGTAATAATTATCGATTCTCGTTTTGTGATCTGTCAGGAACAAGGGGGCCCCTATCGATCGTGGGGCCCTGGGCGGGTGCCCTGGGCGGGTCTAGCGGCTTCAATTCTTATACGAGCTGGAGAAAGCCTTAAGCCAAAATTTTTACTTAAAATTTTTCCAAAAAAGTGTTCGGACTGAGGTCCAATTTTTGAATACGCTGCGGTACTTTTCTTAAGAGCTGTTATATTTTCTTCGGTGCGCACTCTTTTTTGTGGCACAGGGTAAGCTAACATCAAGTAGCGTAAGCGAAGTGCGAAATCGATCCATGGTTTGCCGAATTATTGGTTCGGATGAACGATTATGTCGATCGTAAAATGATCTGTACGTTCCGAGAATAGAACCACGATTTTTGAAAATATGAAGTTCTCTCTTAAAAAGAAAATTAGTATCTATATTAATAAAAATCAAATCAAAGATTTAGTACTTGAGACTTCGATTGTTAAGCTCCACGATTCGACGATCTACTAATTGCTAAATAACGTAAACCATTTAGAACGATTTCTTGGTTCGTGTTGTTTGTTAACTTAACCGTAGTTTTATTACCACGCAATGCCAAAAAACAACTCGGTTAAAAAGCAATGCCGCAATATAGAATAAGTATATAATAGACTACTTCGAACTAATTATTGTAAGTGAAACCAGCTCTCCTCAACTTTTTAATATCAATTCTTTACCTCATTTTTATAATAAATCGTTTATTACTTATTACTAATGCCATAGCTAATCCTCACATAGCTCACCTTAAGAGCACGTCGTTCCAGATTTTCTAAAATGAAATTAATTTATTTTCAAAAGTAGGTACAAATTAAAAATGACGGAAAAACATTACGAAAATGCAATAAAAATAAATAGGATAATAGAAATAGCAGTTGAAATTATAAACTTCGATAAAAGCGTGTATAACGTTTTAGTGTTGTTGTTTAGGTACCTGTTGCGTTATTCAACGTACGTAATCATTTTGGCGTGGTTTTAACTTTACTACTCGAAGATGAAGTACTTTCACTATTAGTTAACCATCAATTTATTAAATTTTGATTAAGATTAGGATCGATTTTAATAAAGCTAAAAGCTAAAAGAAGCTAACGAGTTACGCTTGTTTGCATCTGCCCAGATTAAGAACGCGAAGAGTTTTCTAAAATTTCACGATGTATTCTTCAATTAGTTCATCGGAGCTAGTCGGTACTGGGAGCCGAAAATAGAAGATAACATCAGATGTGATGGCTCCAACTTGGAAGACGAGGCAGCTTAACAAGTCAAGCAAGAGCCAATCAGTTTTCAAACTTAAAAGAAGTCCTAAAGAAACGCACAAAATGTTAAAATTGATTTACAGGGATTCTCTTGTAACTCTAAATAATGATTATAGACGGTTTCAACGCTTTCTAAAAGTTTTTGAATCGCTTGACGACGAGGAAATAAATATCTGAACGCCATTCAACTTCAAACAGAGACCGAAATATCTTAAAAGCGAATGAGATGGTTCGAGTAAATAGAAGATTGACCATTCCAGAAATAGCGGATGATTTTCACATTTTATTCGGATCGGTGCAGAAATGTTTTATTGAAGAGTTAAATGTTGTGCAAAATTTTTTCCTCAGATCCTGACACCAGAGACATCCGATCACCGAAAGATGGACAAGCAACGCAAGTTGTTTTCATAATAAAAGAGCCATACCGGCTCCGTCTAAAAAGCTTGCAAAGTGTTGTTTACAGTTGCTCAAACCAATCTACGAACAAACACCTCGGGAATCGAACCCAAGACTGCTATTTCTGGTAGTGGGTCTATACCAATTTGCAACGTATTAGAATTATCTAATTAATTTACCCTAAAAATTTAAAAATTTGTAAAATAATCTACGAACAATAGCAGGATCACTCACGGGACACTGTTAACTACAAAAACATCTCCATACACTGGGTTTGGTAGATAATTCAATATGTCGAGGATGCGAACTAGAAGACGAAACGGTTGAACATGTGCTTTTTTACTGTCCAGCTCTAAAGACGACAAGAAGGGACTTCTGGCTCGACATAACCAGAATAAACACCACCTCTCCTGCCAGAATCCTAGAGTTCATCTTACGGGTATAGAATGGCTCGAGATCAGATAAGCACGGAGAAGCAGCTTGGAGGTAGTACAATGGACCCGATTAAGTGGCCTAAGTGCAGAGAGCTAGCTCTACCTCTCTAAGGCCCAGTTGTATAAACGAGCCATATTGTGTTACACGACTTTTCTAATCCGCTAGTTTTTGTTGGACAAAAATCGAAATAATCATGGGGAGAAAACGATTAGGCTCGAAAGATGTGTCAATTCACCGTATTTTTTTATTGAACCTCGTATACGCGTGCTCGTAAACGAACATGAATTCTATCCATCCTCAGATGAGAATATTAAACATTTAATCTCACAATTCAATCAAATTGCTGAGCCTATTAGCAGTAGAAACTTTAAACTTGACAAAGATTTAAATTTAAGATATCATCTAATACGAATTGAAAGACACTTTCAACTTTTCAACCGTCTTTTGACGTACTAACGTATACGTAATCCTAATCACTTATATCCTGGATATTTATTTCTGTATTAAACATTTTAGATGAGTTTTCTTTTAGCACTAATTGTTTGTTTTACTGTTTGTCCAGCAAAATTGACAATGTCGGTTTTTTAAGACTTCATTACGTATATAATAAAATCCCAAGGGATGTGCTTTAAACTGGTTAAGAGCGCGGTAGTGCTGTGGTGCATTTTTCGTGCCCATAAATAGTTATAAACAAATTTCCTTTTCAGAAATTATGTAAAACGGCTGATGTGGCCATAACAGGACTTTTCCGTACGCGTTGAAAATATGCAAAAAGATATTAGAAATAGTACCTAACAATAGTATGCTCAGTTGCTCTCGCTCATCTTAAAAAAATAAAATTATTTGAAATAAGAAGCTAATCTCATTTCCGGTTGAACCGAAAGTCAAAATGTAAAAGTTTTGATATTGCTAGATAGATAATTTTATAAAACCCAAACCACTTATAGTATATTGCGATATAAGGTTGGTAAGTGCACTATAACAAAATCGAGAAAAAGTTTGAAAAAGCGAGACGAAGTCGAGATTTTTCAGTTTTCGAGATTTTGTTATTATAGCACTTAACAACCGTATATCGTATTCTATTTTTCGCCCGATCAAAATATAATAGTCAGACTTTTTTTTAAATTGTAAATTAATTTTTGAAAATGTCAAAAATTTAAATGTCAACAAAATAGTGATTTTGCAAGGAGTACTAACTTTACTTACCGCACGGAGTTAAGCCCCATTTACATAGAACTTAGTGCAGATTGATGGTGTAGTTTGCTGGTCTAGAACTCGCCAAGTGGGCAATGTGGCGTAAAACCATTTACATAGACTTTAGTGGTAATCATTTTTTTTTCTTATTTTTTTTCCTATTTTTTTTTCTTATACTTGAACGATGAGATTAAAATAGTACTACCGAAAACCAAAATGAAGAAATAAAATCAAAGCAACTATTTTGTTAAATACTTGTTTAAATTTCAAATAGCTGGGCCGCGGGGGAGAGATGCACTTCTATGATTGGCTGGTGCCGATTTACTAAGAAAAGTGGTCTAGAAGTTTAAACATTACAAACTTTCTGACCATTGTCAGTTTGTCAGAGTACCATTGTACTAGACTTCATGTCTAAGGTAATTGAAAAGGCCGTTAAAACCAGACTGACAAAATTTCTCTCCGAGCATGATCTCATATCTGCGAACCAGTTCGGATTCAGACCGAGAATGGGCACAGGAGATGCTATACTGAAAGTAACAAACTTCGTCCACGCGAACATCAACAAGAACTACAAATGTATTGGGGTTTTCTTAGACCTTAAAAAAGCATTTGATACTGTGTCGCATTCTATCTTATTAAAAAAACTGTATCGGTGCGGAGTACGAGGTCTCGCACTAAAGTGGTTTGAAAGTTACTTATATAACAGACAACAATACGTGACAATTGACACGACAAACGGTACAAGACAAACTACAACATTTGGCGTACCCCAAGGTTCCATATTGGGTCCGACACTCTTTTTAACCTACATAAACGAACTTTGCGACTGGTCAAAAGACAGTCTTACAACAGTTTTTGCCGACGACACCGTCCTTCTCTATAGTGGAGAAACATGGGATGAGGCATTTGGGAAGGTATCGAGGGGACTTCGTTCGGTAAAGAGGTGGCTTGATTTAAATCTTCTGACCCTTAACGTCGACAAAACAAATTACCTAACATTCTCACCTACTGCCTCGGGTCTCCCGTCTCCTCATTTTACGCTACAGCTTCACGAATGCCACGACGAACTTGACTGTAACTGTAAAGCAGTAACAGCGAAAGATAGCGTAAAATACCTTGGACTGGTGATGGACAAACATCTAAAATGGACTGACCACATACAGACTACGACTAAACGACTTAGAAAGACCGTGTACATATTTAAACAACTAAGGACAATACTAGACAAGACTACTATGCACACTGTTTACTACGCTCTGGTAAATTCAATTCTGGCATATGGGATCATTGCTTGGGGGGGAACAAATAAGACTGCCCTCGACCCTATCAACAAAGTACAAAGACTAATATTACGAGTAGCTAACAAAAGACCCCCACGCTATCCGACAGACATGTTGTTCGAGGAGTGTAAGGTCTTAAACATTCGACAAACATATATAAAGACTGCTCTTATAACATTTCACCAAGACAGGGCCTTGCACTCTCAAAGAGATCATTTGCACCTAACCAGACGACGGGACGAATTACTTACACCCAGACAGAAAAGGACATTTGGACGGAGACACTACTTATTTCTCGCACCTAAGATTTACAACTTCTTACCGGAGGAGGTCAAAACTACCCGTTCCAGGCAAGGCTTTGCACGCTCATTGCATAAGTGGCTGAGATCCTTGACTGGGGAGGAGGTCGAGGGGCTGTTTTCTGGCCCGGTTTACTGAGTTTTTATGTTACTGAGTTATAGGTTATTTTGTGTTGTAAATCCCTGTATCATATTCAGATATATATAATGTGTATTGGAATAATGAATGCATTCCAGTGTTAATTTTGTATTGGGAAATTGTAAGATAAATTGGTATATTGTTTTCTCATATTTGATATTTGTGTAGTCTTTCGTGGACTACTGCGTGATTTAGTAGCATCTCCTTTTGCCATGGTTGCCGAATTGTATTGTATTTTTGTTGATTGTGTTGTATATTACTGTTAATATTGTATAGTTTGTTAAAAGTTGTCGTTTTTGCTCACGCTCATGGTTCGCCATATTTGGGCAAAACAATATTTCCACAAATTGCTCCAATTATTATTGCTTGATTTTTTTTATTCGAGTGGAAATAAATTGTAAACGGGCACATTGAAAAAACCCTATTCAAGCTTTTAGACGATTCTTGCCCTTACTAGAATGATTAAACTACTGTCTATGTAAATGGCACTTTAGGTTATAACCTTATAACAGCATTGTTTTTACTGGTCTCTATGGAAACTATGAAGGTGTTGTAAATTTGATTTACACGGTCTATCAACAAGGCCTGTAAGTACGTTAAAAAACACGATCGGGCGAAAAAATACATAGGGTGGTGTATTCAAAATAAAAATGCAAACCCCATTTTCGGTTAAACCGGAAGTTAAATTTTAACATGTTTGGTGTCATTGGACAGCTAGTCTTACGATATTTTAATTTATTATAAAATACACAGGGTGTTTTCAAAAACTTCGTTCGCTTGGCTAATTTTCGGTTTAACCGGAAGTGCTAATAGCAAATGAAATAAACAACGATGTTTAATTAAGAGCTTCGATATCTACAACATATCAGAAAATAGACAAAACTGCCAGTGCAAATTTTGAGATAATCCGTTTAAAATTTTTAGTCAATTTTGGTCTTTTAAAAGTAGTGAATTTTGAAATTATTTTAAAAATCGACTATATTATAAGCCCTATATTTTGCCTATATATTTCTGTTTTCATATTTTTATAATAATTATTATTTTCAAAGTTATAATAAAAAAACTAGAAAATGGGCCAATTGTTATACTGGTCGCCATTTTAAATTTATAAATTTGTAAAAAATATTTTTTAAATTACGGTCGATGTGTAGTAACTTATAGCTGAGTATAAATACTGTGGGTCAAGAATTTCCGAAATGCGACCAAAATAACACCTTTATTTTAGGCCACCTTGTAAGATTTCGTTTAAAAATTTATTTTGTCAATGGAATTTTGTTAAAGTGGACATAGCCAAATTTCAATAAAATCGCTTCAGTAGTTTTTGTTTGACGGGGATACATACACACGTACACAGACAGATTTCATCTAAGAGTTTCTTTTTTTAGCGTTTTGGATTCAGGGGGCGAAACATCGAGAAACTAAATTTTAAAAAAAAATTTTAATCCCAAGGAATACTACAAATCATTTTTACCTCATCTGAACGAAAAATGCTATTGAAAATGCGCACCTTGGACTAGTGTCAAAATTATGCCACCATCTAGGATTTTATAAAAATCAAATGCTTTTAGGGCTTTCTAACCTAATACCCAAAATTAGCTCCTTCCACCGATTTACAACCTCATCAGAGTCATCAGTCATCACACTATTTGCACAAAACTCGTTCTACATATCTGAACCGCCATTTTGTTTATTGCATTTGTTTGCACTCGAGCACTTCTCCTCGTAGCTTTCTACAATACCAATAGGATACTTACTTACTGAGAGGATGGGGACTATAATCTGTCAGATACGGAATTTACGAGCACACCCAAATCCTCGAGGAGTGCTCTAAGAAGATACCTCTCCTGGAGTTGGATACAGAACGTAACTCTCCAAAATATACATTTAATAGAGACTTTCAAACTCTAATGGATTCAACTGAAAACATCGTAGCGGACATAACTGTCTTTACGTCTTTACCGATAGATCTAAAAATCAAAAAGGATCAGGAGCAGGTATTCACTCGCCTGAGCTTGCCCTCGACATAAGTCTACCGCTGGGAAGATATGCCTCAGTCTTTCAAACTGAACTGATGGGAATATTGCTCAGCGCCAACGAAATCCTGAATAAGAAAATACTGATATTGACGGACAGTAAAGCTGCCTTGCAAGCCTTAAACACCTGCAAGGTAGCCTCTGGTCTCCTGCTGAAATGTATAGAGCTACTGAACCAGATATCAAAAAACAATGTTTTTACACTCTGTTGGGTCAGAAGACATCAAGGAAATGAGGGTAACGATAAAGCAGACGAGTTGGCCAAGAAAGGCTCAAACAGCCTTCCTTGTGACCCTGAGCCAATCATCAAACCAGCCGTAACAGCTGTTAATACTCTCCTCAAAAATAATACCCATCAACTACAAACTGAAAGATGGGCAAGCAAACTAGGGTGCCACCAAAGCAAAAGAGCTTTACTGGTTTCTTCTAAAAAGCTGGCAAAATACTGTATACAGTTGTCCCGAACTAATCAACGAATAATTGCAGGGTCACTCACGGGACACTGTCGGCTACACAAACATCTCCACTTACTGGGGTTTGGCAGATGATCCCATATGTCGTGGATGCGAACTAGAAGACGAAACCGCTGAACATGTGCTTTGTCACTGTCCAGCTCTAACGTCGATAAGAAGATCCGTGTTGGGGGACTTCTGACTCGACTACAAGTTGGATGGCTCGAGATCTGATGGGTACGCCGAGGCCGCTTGGAGGTAGTACAATGAGCCCGATTAAGTGGCCTAAATACAAGGCGCTTGCTCCCCCTCCCTAAATAATCCAGATCCAGATCCAGGATACTTACATTATGCGTTTTCATTTCAGTTTTCATACGTTACAAAACAATCTGTCATAATACGGTAAATAAGTTAATGTTTCACTCCTATAATATAATAATTCAAACTTAGGTATGAAGACAAACTTATTAATATCTCTAGGTGCGCTCCTACACACAAAATAATTAAAACTGTACCCACATTTAATTATTCACATCTTCAAATTTAGACTTTCTCTATTGCAATTAACGTCGGGTGCACCTTTATCAAATACCACGTCAATTAATATTTTTCTCGACTCGCGGAATAAGTCGCCCCGCCCCCTCCAATTTTTCAAATGTTCAAAATGATAAGTTTTGCCGATTATAAAATTACGTGTAATTATCAATTGCATCCAATAAGGAAGCCATAAAAGGTTACAATTGCTTATTATTTATAAACTTTTAAAAATATGCATGTCACCAAAGAAATCGTCTTCAAGAATAACTTGTTTTGTTAGAAAGTGTATCCGCGTATAATAACAGGGTGGCGCTTAAATATATATCTTTTTTTTAATTAAAAAAATCGAATTACCATAAACTCGTTATTTTCGAGTTGAACAATAATTATGTAATTTTCTAACGTACGATTAAACTGCAATTATAAGAAAACTGGAAGAAATTTACGAGAACATCTTCATTCTTCACTTTCGATGTTTGTTACTTTAAAAGAATGCACTTTTATAAGTATAAGTGATGTTATTTTTAAAGACCACGAAAGTGAAGGGAGTGCATGCAAATGATAGAAAGTCAAGTTTTGTACTTCATTTGGTGCAATTTTCCAATTTTGCCAACAAATTTGTACATATTTCGTAGCCGGATTCGCGGTAAGAAGTGTTCTACCTCTATTAGTTTAGCAATTGCACATTTAAAATAAATGTGCTTAAGTGCACTTTGGCATTATTCTTGTGGCTTGTGCGGTGACCTATTGATTACACTTTGGCATTTCGCTGTACATGGTTGCAGTATTCAACAAGTTACATGTTTTAAGCGAAATGTAGATTACCTTGCCCGGAGCACCACCTCAAGAATATCGAATTGAAAATGTTCGTTTTTTAAATAATAAAATATACAAAATATCGCTTTATTTTAATTTTGTGGTCAAAAATTTCCAGATGACGTGTAATCCCTGGCCCTGGCCTATTTTATATAATTACTTTCGAATTCTTCAAATTCCCAAAATTCAAAATAAGTCGAAACTGAGTTCATTATTTTTTGGTCAAACACAGTTAGTAGGTATCAGGGTGGCGATACTAAGTCTTTACACCCGAAAATGGCACTCATCGAAATAAACAACTTTTATTGGTGCCAATTTTTGGTTTGGAGCCCCAATTAATAGTTATTTGACTTCTAAGGTTTTTCTAACAATCGGAACCATTGAAAAAATCAAAGGTTTTCAAAATTATCTTTTAATTCTCTAAAACATTTGTATTTACAATTATTTCTTCTATTCTAAGTGTTTCTTGGGGTGCTGAATACGAATCTGGGATTTGCTAACAAAATTTCGTGACGAAACATTGAAAAAAAAGGTAAAAAATCCAATCTTTTGGCAGTTTTTTGCTTATAACTCGTTAACCATCAACTTTTCAAAAATAACCGTCCAATTCACAATGAAAGTACATCAAATTGCCTACAAATTTTACTATTTGGGATTTTTTCTCCGACAAACCGTTTGGATTCAAGCGCTAGTTGAAAACTGGCGTATTTCGGCCTCAAAAAGCCACTTTTTCCATTTCAAAAATCCTCCTAGTTTTAAATCGAATACAATGTAGACTGGTTTCAACTGTTATGTCATGTCCAGTACTAAAAAAAGCCCGATCTTCTGTGGTTCTAAGGAAAAAGAATAAACATGCTACTCCAAATAGAATGGATGTATCAATGGCGGATGGGCCGATCGGGAAGGCGGGAAGGCGGGAAGGCGGGAAATTTCCCGAACGGCCGACCGCTGCTCCTGCTCTAACGGCTGGTTACTAGCGATATTTTACCTCCGGCGCCCTTGATCGGCCCTTTTAACAAAAATTTCTCGGACCGGTGACGTCGATCCCATTCACCGCTGCGAGTTATGGAAGATGTCACACGAGACATCCCATATGAATTTGTTGCATTATGCAAGGTAGTGGATTACTTTTCAATACCATAGATGCGGCGAACTCAACTGAAAAAATCATGTCTAGTCAAGCCTACGCAAGGACAATACAAGCTCATACGGTGGCTCACAGAACTTTGACCAAAATAGTGATTTAATGAATGGCCCTGTCGGCAACAATGATAAATCACATGGTCGAGATCTTGTTCAAAATGCACAGAATAGTGAATCTTTCTAATGATGTAAAAGAGATTGTGAAAGATGTGCAAGAAAAATTCAAAGCTAAGCTTCAACTATTGGCAACTTGGCAAAACGTGGCGTCACTGCCAAGCTCTGAGTTGTGTATTTTGAAATGGTGACTTTGATTAAGCACTTTATTGAAACAGAAAGATGCAGCAACTGGGATCTACAATCTACACCTCCAAACCAAACCAAATATATGAAGTGGTCTCTTTCTTTCACACCAGTAGCCATAATCTGAATGCCAATAAGGCAGACATCTTTACCTCCAAGACATGCATAACTTGGAAACTGCAACACCATCTGCAGTATACTAGCGTTTCAACACTCGAGGATGTGTCACCAGTCGCCATTCGTAGGAGTGAAAAACTGTGGTGAGACGCCTGAAGTGATATGGCGATTGAACAAGCTCTAATGAAGTCACTGAAGACAGAAGTGGTGAGCTCACTCATGGCCATGGCGCAACTGCAGGCGTTGTGACAAGATGGACACGAAGGATGACAGCACTGCATACGAGTTTTCGTTGTATTGAATTTGTACAATTTCCGACTTCATTAACTTGAACGTTACGTAATTTTTGAAAAAAATTGCCTGTACTACTTTTACATAGATCTGGAAGAAATTCATAATTGGCATAGTTTTGCACTGGAAAAAGTTGGTTTTTGCGGAGGCAGACACAACACGTCAATTTTTAACTAGTGCTTGAGCCCTGACGGTTCGCCGCAGAAAAAAATGAAGTGAAATTTGATGTAGTTTCATTTTGAGTAGTTGATAGTTTTTGAATTATAAACAAAAACCGCCAAAAAATGATATTTTTAACCCTTTTTTCAATGTTACGTCACGAAATTTTGTTAGCAAACGTCAGATTCGGAAGCATCTCAGAAAACGGAAAAATGAAAGAAATCAAAACTACCCCTACAACTTTTCTGGTAAAAACACATTTGTTACTAGATTATACAAAGTGATTCTAAAATGCGTACTCAGCGACTTAGTGAATATAGAGCCAGGAAATTGATGAAGAAAAAACCTAATAAACATTTTCTCTAAGGGAGGTCCAACTCTTGGAAGGTGGCCCCTAAAGAGAGTTTTTGTTTAATATCTCTCAAATCGTTGGATATATGAATGTGGAAATTTGGCGTAACTACCAACTTTTGATGCTTACCATACCAGGGTCAACTTAGGCCCAGTTGTATAAACGAGCTAATTTGGGAGTCAGAGTTAACTCCACGATCTGAATATAAGGTTAAATCTTAGCGTAGATTAGATTAGGTTAGCTCGTAGGCACTTGGTTCAGGATTAACCCATCAATTTTCTAGAGTCAAATATATTTCCATTTAACTCAGAATTAGTTGTTATTTATGTTGAATTTAGGTTAATCGCGGAGTTAACTCTGACTCCCAGATTAGCTCGTTTATACAACTGGGCCTTAATAGCATTTGGAGCTGTCAACTATAAGGAGACGCTATATCTGGAGTGGAGGTAGATTTCTCGGAGATTGAGTGATTTCACTAATGATATTGATTATTTATTGATTGTATGATTATACATATTTAATTTTTTTTCTTTTATGAGCCGTTTTGTTACATTTCCTTTCCTTTTTATATAAATTATTAATCAATTAGTTTTAGGTGGTCAATTTTGTACAAGTACCACTGATGGGTAGTATGTTTAGGAGGCTATTTTCTGAAACTGATGGATTTGAAATGTTATTTTTTGGCATTCTATAATATATCACCGAAATATGACTTAATTAAAGACTATCGACTGAACATATGTAAGCAGTGACAACAAAAAACTATAATGAATAAAATGTGAAAGTTAATTAGTAAATTAAGTACAAAATACATTAATTAGTTAGGAATTATTTGCTACCGATAAATTATATGTTCGATGAAAGAAAATAAAATAAAAACGAATTTTGTAATGTATTGTAATTTCCAATATAGTAAAAATATTGACTCAATACAATTGAACCGAATGATGTAAAATATGTTAAATCAATAATTACTAATTACTAATCACTCTTTTAAATTTGTACTAAGTACATAAGTACTGCCCTGTTAAATAAATAAATTACGTCTAAGAACTATGTAAAAATGCATTAACATTTCAGAATATCAATTAAATTCTCCATGCATTAGTAACAATTTTTAAGAAATGCTCGTACTTAAGCCCATTCAAGGTTGTCTTGTTGCTTGTTACCTCTTTCATATTTTTCGAAAATTAATTTGATGTCAATTTTTTAAAATTAATTGAAACAAGTAAAAGTGTGGTCCAATAGCTTAATTCAATTTTTTTTAAATCGTCGACCTGTATAGGCATTTTTTACAAAAAACTGGTGGATATAAATTAACGAGTGAAAAAAATCCAATTAATTGATATTAAAATTCTGAATGTCACGAATTAATCGCCCCATAACTGAAAAGTCAATTTATGCATATTTTAAACCTTTTTGCATTTTACACATTTATTTAAATCAACTACATTTTTAACTCGAGAAGTTTTAAACATACGTCTGCGTTTAACTTAACGTTTCATTAATTTTTGCAATTAATATCCCAAATGCAAATATTACGAAGTCAAAAGTCTTTGTAGTATGTTTAAAGGAGCACCTTGAAAGTTTATTGGCTTTTTTTAAGATTCAAAAAATCTTTGTTATTAATAAGATTTGGAGGAGAAGCTTAACAATTCGATGAACTCGAAATTCGTAGTTGATCAAGTTTTGTTCAGTGTTTGTCTTAGTTTTATTATCTTTTTGGAGAAATATTTGCGTTTTGGCCAATACGAGTTTTAGTTTTTAGGTTGACGTATCTATAAAATAACGTTTTAAAAATAATGTCCCTGCCCTGCCTATAGAGAGAATGTCTAATGTCTGCTGTCTGATGGTTCAGTAACACACAACAGCATTAGGATCTTGTAAACCGTATACGTATATATACGAGACTTATTCAAAAAGTTCCAGAAGTTTTAATTAACTGACCGATTACAAAACAATTTTCCTAATTTTTTCCACATTTTCATCGATCAATCTCGACATTGCTAGTCAATAGATATTCTTCATGGAACTAGAAGCTTTCCGAAGGCAGCCACCCACACTAATCCCAAGTTTCTGACCTTTCCGTTAAACGCCAACAGCTTTTCAAGTTTCCAAATTGGGCAGACATAAGGTCTGTTCGTTTACAATGTTTTCGCTGCTTTTTTGCGTGAGATCATGAAGTCGAGTGTTCGTTTGTAAAATGTTTTCTTAGTAGACCAGTTTCGTGACGTCACACGAATCAACTTCAACATGATTTGGAGTAACCTGAAGTAAACTCAGACAGTCCAAACGAACAGACCTTATATATTTCTTCCTGAAGTTTCTCAGCCCAAACAACAACAGGATCTCAGCCCTTTTTTAACGAATTTATAGTTTGTTAGTGAGTGCTTATGTACTTGAATAGTCAACCATGGAATCCAGATTCAAGTTAAAAAGCTGAGTAGCCACGAGAAACTCCCCCTTCTTAAAAATATGCATAACAATAAAAATAACTATTGCAAATTGATTTTTGCAAAGAAAACGTATACAGGTGTCCTGAGGGACACCTACCAAAAGAGATCAAAACTATATGAGAGTATTTTAACATCAGGAGGAATATGGGGCTCCGAAAAATGTGAGCCATGCCTAGTAATAGCACATCTGGAGTCTGGAGAACTGCGATAAGCTTCCTGACGTGTAACAGTCCTCTTAAGGCTGGAGAATTATAGGTTATGGTGCATAAAAGTATTTATGCAACCCAACTAACATTTTCAGTAGCGTCTCTTACATTTAATTTTTGGAGATGTGTATCATTTAACTATCTTGATTACTCGTCATTCAGGCGTATTCCGTATCATAACCTCGAAAAATAGTGACATTATATGCCAAAATTTTGCCATTTTCCATCATATTTTTGGCATATACTTTATATAGTCGTAATCAGCGTAAAATTCTAAACGAGTTACCGCGAAAAATCTGTTTCTTGCAATTTGATCCCGGTCAAACTTATCATTACCAGTATTACTAATATTTATCTACGTTTATGAATCGCAGCGACGGCTGGGTGGCGACATCTATTAGAATTTTTAGAAGCTTAATTAACATTGGGCTTATGGGGAAAATCTTACGTCGTCCTCAGATCATAGGAAACACATTTTCTTTTAAATCAACTATTATAGATATGTTCTATATCATATCCTCTATGATATGACATATTTTATATCGTTCTAAGTATTTATACGCAACAGAAAACAATCAATTTAAATTGACTGTAATTTGCCACTTTTCGGAAAAAAATTTTTTTGTTACTTTGGGTTTTGCTGTTTTGCTCATAGTGAATATACTTATGAAAGATTTCTCTAACTATTAGACTAAGTACAAAAGAGGCACTTTCAAGAAATTGCTGGAGATATCGAACTTTGCGTTGAATTACAAAGTCGGTGCAGATAAGCGCTATTAGAGCTTAAGAAATTCAGAAGACTTCTGCTGTCCCTTCATGTTCCTGTTGACAAAGAGAGCAGTCAATTTCAAACATTGCCTGCACACCGTGAACCCAACGATACGAATGGATTAACCGATTAACATTTGCACTTAAAACGGTTCCTAATGCTGACTTTAACCGCGTTATAAATCAAATTCTTCTATAGGTGTTCCCAAAACACTTTCCTATTTTGATGATGCGATCGCACATGATATGCAGTACGTCAAGAAAAATGTGGAACTTTCGTATCAATATACGATACGTAGATAGCTCCAATAAATTTGGAATTAAGGGATCAATAACAAATCTCACCACTCATGAATGCACCTAATGCTCTGTAATGTTATTAACCTCTTAGATTTATGTACAAAAATACGCCTTTGTCGTTGGTAACCTCAAGTAATATAATAATATATTATAATTAAATATTATTTTCACGTAATCCACCGGATATTAAATGATAATCTACAAAGGAAGTAAAATTCAAAAAAAAATTTGTAAATACTAAGCGATTGCACTTTTTTAAATAATGTTTAGACGAAAATGAAATAATTTCTCCAACGCGAACATTTAATTTGCACATAGAAAAGGATGATGTGCAAATAATAACAATAACGCCTAAAAAGTCTTGTTAATACACTAAAATTGTCCAATAATTACGTCCTAATGTTAAAC
Organism: Malthinus flaveolus; assembly: GCA_950108345.1. NCBI lineage: Eukaryota > Metazoa > Arthropoda > Insecta > Coleoptera > Cantharidae > Malthinus > Malthinus flaveolus. Next base: position 35,254,017 of record OX467285.1, on the reverse strand, counting down.
AACCGTAAGAGAAAACGGAAGCACAAATTAACACGGAAATCGTTTTCATTTTAATAATATCGTAGTAAAATTTCAAAACGTTATAACTAATTAGGTGCTGATTTCAATGTTAATCGTTTAGCGATGAATAAGTTGTATTTACTTTTAACGTTGCCAATATTAACTTAATTTGCATTTTAGAAAATTAGAAATGCAGACAGTTAACTTAGTGAAGTATTTCTTTTCGAAGGAAGGGCCCTTGGACCATATTTTTAAAAATCGGTAACTAACGTTTTCATATTACTAATAGCTCAGGATCTTTAAGATTTCACTTTCAACAAATCTATACCCCTCCCGAACAACATATCAAAAGATATCAAAATCTAAAATAGGCTAAACTGCTTTTAGTGGAGCACGTTTTGTTCAAAAATGAACTAAAAACCTGGGCTACCAACACAGTACCTAACAATCCGGGAGGCAGAGAGCACTAAGCGATAAAGTGCAAAATTTTTTACGTTACAGGCTAAAAGAAAATGGCAAATGAGTAATAAGTAATAAGACCAATCGTCTGCCACTCAAATTGACTTGGGGATGGCTCGAAAAGGGTCGGTTTTTGCTCTTTTTTCTGTTTTTCCTTATAATTCTAAAACTATGCACTTTATGAGATGAGAAAAGTGCCTCCTGTGGCTACATTAAATTTCCTACAAATTATATTTAGTGGGTTTTTTTACTTAGACGAGCGGCTTAGGCGCTAGAGCGCGTTAAAGTTTGACAAAAATTCCAAATCGAAAAACAAACTGTTTTATCGCTCATAACTCGAAAAATACGCCTTTTTGGAAAAAATGTTTCTATACAAAAATTAAGAAAATTTAATTTCCTTCAAATTATGTCTAAAAGGTTTTTTTCCTCAGACAAACGGCTTATGCGCTAGAGCGCGTTAAACTTTGTCGAAAATTTCAAAATCTGCTAAAAAACTGTATTTTTTTGTAATTCGAAACTACGCAGTTTTAGAGAAAAGTGTTCCTGTACAAAAATAAAGTGCATTCAATTTCCAACAAATTATGCCTCTTAGATTTTTTCGTCAAACAAGCAGTTTAGGTGCTAGAGGCACGTTGAAGTATAGCCCCTCAAGAAGAATGTTTTTTGGGGGTCAAGCTAAACCATGGGGTATACGAACAATTTATACATCAAAAAAATGCACTCTTTGCGTAGATTTTAAATATATTGTGGCAGACGGTTTTAAATGAAGCCTTGGTGGTGGCAGACGCCTTTGAAGAGTCCGAAGACTGAATTCTCTTCAACTTCAAACGTGTCTGCCACCACTTAAAACAGCCAGACGCTCGTCTGAAAAAAAACCTAAGACACATAGTAATTTGTTGAAAATTGAATGTATCTTATTTTTGCACAGGAACAATGTTCTCTAGAAGTGCGTAGTTTTCGAGTTATGAGCGATAAAACAATTTTGGTCAATTTTGGGATATTTTAAAACGAATTTTTTTAAACGACGGGTTGAAATAAAACGCCTCGAGAAGGGTGGGTTTTTTAGAGCCAAAAGAAATATAATTTGTATAAAACGGGATTACCTTATTTTTGTACACGAACACTGTTTTCTCAAAATGGGTATAGTCTTCGAGTTATGAGCGGTAAAACAATTTTTGGTCAATTTGGGAATTTTTCAAATTTTAATGCGCTCTAGCGCCTAAGCTGGTTGTTTGACGAAGAAACCTAAGACATATAATTTATAGTAAATTGGATGTACCTTATTTTAGTACAGGAACACTGTTTTCTCAAAGTGCGTAGTCTTCGAGTTATGAGCAATAAAACAAATTTTGGTCAATTTAGGAATTTTTTCAAATTTTAATGCGCTCTAGCGCCTAAGCTGGTTGTTTGACGAAAAAACCCTAAAAAATATAATTTGTAGGAAATTGGACGTACCTGATTTTTGTACAGGAACACTGTTCTTTAAAAGTGCGTAGTCTTCGAGTTATAAGCGATAAAACAATTTTTGTAAGTTTTGAAATTTTTTCAAACTTCAATGCGCTCTAGCGCCTAAACCCGTTGTTTGACAAAAAAACCTAAAAGAAATAATTTGCAGGAAATTGAATCTACCTTATTTTTGTACAGGAACACTGTTATCTAGAAGAGCGTAATTTTCGAGTTATGAGCAATAAAACAATTTTTAGTCAATTCGGGAATTTTTCAAATTTTAATGCGCTTTAGCGCCTAAACTGGTTGTTTGACGAAAAAACCTAAGACATATGATTTATAGGAAATTCGATGTACCTTATTTTTGTATAAAAACACTGTTCTCTCAAGTGCGTAGTCTTCGAGTTATGAGCAATAAAACAAATTTTGGTCAATTTAGGAATTTTTTCAAATTTTAATGCGCTCTAGCGCCTAAGCTGGTTGTTTGACAAAAAAACCCTAAAAAATATAATTTGTAGGAAATTGGACGTACCTAATTTTTGTACAGGAACACTGTTCTTTAAAAGTGCGTAGTCTTCGAGTTATAAGCGATAAAACAATTTTTGTAAGTTTTGAAATTTTTTCAAACTTCAATGCGCTCTAGCGCCTAAACCCGTTGTTTGACAAAAAAACCTAAAAGAAATAATTTGCAGGAAATTGAATCTACCTTATTTTTGTACAGGAACACTGTTATCTAGAAGAGCGTAATTTTCGAGTTATGAGCAATAAAACAATTTTTAGTCAATTCGGGAATTTTTCAAATTTTAATGCGCTTTAGCGCCTAAACTGGTTGTTTGACGAAAAAACCTAAGACATATGATTTATAGGAAATTCGATGTACCTTATTTTTGTATAGGAACACTGTTTTCTCAAGTGCGTAGTCTTCGAGTTATGAGCAATAAAACAAATTTTGGTCAATTTGGTAATTTTTTCAAATTTTAATGCGCTCTAGCGCCTAAGCTGGTTGTTTGACGAAAAACCCTGAAAAATATAATTTGTAGGAAATTGGACGTACCTAATTTTTGTACAGGAACACTGTTCTTTAAAAGTGCGTAGTCTTCGAGTTATGAGCGATAAAACAATTTTTGTAAGTTTTGGAATTTTTTCAAACTTCAATGCGCTCTAGCGCCTAAACCGGTTGTTTGACAAAAAAACCTAAGAGAAATAATTTGCAGGAAATTGAATCTGCCTTATTTTTGTACAATAACACTGTTATCGAGAAGAGAGTAGTTTTCGAGTTATGAGCAATAAAACATTTTTTGGTCAATTTTGGAATTTTGTAAAACGAATTTCTTTTTAAACGACGGGTTAAAATATAGCGCCTCGAGAAGGGTGGGTTTTTTAAAGTCAAACTACGATACACGAAAAATTTATATATCAAAAAACATTGTGGCAGACGGTTTTAAGTGTCTGCCTTCCGGACTATAAGAGGAAAGAAGATATTTAGCCACAACTATAAAATTATTCAAGCGTTGACTGAAAAATTAGTTTAAAAACCTGATTGAAACAGGGATAGATAAAGAAAAATTTTCGAGACTCCTATCCTGCTTCCTGCTGATGTGTTAATGTCTATACCAGTACTTTTGGGTAGAAGTTACAGTTTACAGTGGAGTTCAGGAAGCTCATACGTCTTTTTAGTTGTGTTTCTGGCTATTTCTGTCAACCATTTAGATCTAGAGCAAATATATTTGCAGCAAACACTAGCAACAAATTTTCCAGATATTATTGTAAATAGCTAATACTAAACCGTGTTACAATTTCTCGAGAAGTGTTGTTGAATTTTTGGTCCTACATCGCAACATCTTATCAATAGCTCGGAATGCCTACCTAATATAAAAAGCAGTTTTTTGGTATGCTCAAAATAGCCGCATCTTGCACTTTTTTATTTATCAAATTTTAAAAAAATAGCAAAGGTGAAGGTTAATTTTTCGTAAACGTGTATACCTACCTAAAGCTTCTTCGAAAACATTATTATGTAACAGTGTATGAGTTACTTTTACTAGTACAAAAATCATAAACTTAATCAAGGAAGTAGCCGCGGTTTGAAAGTGGTGCCTGAAGATGCGTCTTCGTTCCATTACAAATCAAGACGCCCAACTCCCCCTCGCTCTCTGATTATAGAAACACAAACGGATTGTTTGGACAATAATGTTAAAATGGGCTTTGCAAACCCTATTTTAACATCATCGTCGTCATTTTTCTTCGACTTCGAGTCACTTCGACAAAAAAATATGAAATGAACAAGAAGTGAGAACTCAACAAAAAATATCAATCAATAAATTAACGTTAGAAGTAATGACAAGGTAATATCAAGGTCTAAATGCAGTTTAATGTTTAATGGATAATTTATCAAAACGCCATTCCTATAGTTGCACAAGTTAAGATTCGTATCGAAATCCTGCTAAAAACTAATCTGGAGGTTAATAAAATAAAATTATTTATTGCAACAAACAACAAAGCTAATTACATTTTCCGCTAATTATGGCCATTTCAAACTTCAATAACTTGCTAAAATTAGTCCATGTTTACCATTAGCGAGCTGACCTAGAAATTAACCAAAAACTCGAACAGTTCCAAAAAGTTCGTTGGGTCACCCCTCGTCGAGGTCTCCAAAACCAATTTTAGCACCAAACCTATTCGTTTCGAAAATTATCGTTTATGCCCAAAATTGCGTTTACAAAATAGGTCAGTGGCGTGCTAGTAGGGTGAAAGGATTTGGTATAAAAGTAATGAACGCCGTCGGCCGCCGGTTACTTGGGGACGCGTCAGCGAAAGTTGCCCCTGCTGAAGTCATTTCGGTGTGCAGTAGTCATGTGTGTGTGAGTGAAGTTTTGGATCTGCAGTGTTATACACAGTGCGGTCTTAAGCCGCCCTATTCGTTATTAAATTTTTTTTTGTTTTAAAACAGGGGAGTCTTTATCGACTAGTTGTTTTATTATTAAGGACTTTGTGAAGACTGAATATGGCGTTTAAACTAATGTAAGTAAACGTTTAATTTCGAAATTTTTTATTTTTTTAAATTTCCCCCCTCTTCTTAAATTGGATTTTTTTTACATTTTATTTATTTTTTGAAAAGAACTACTGGTTTGTTTTATTTTTTTTTATTAATTAACGAGATAATTTGAAAATGGGCGACAAATTGAAAATGAAAGTGAGTGTTGCAACGAATTTCGTCTTCACTTCGTCCTCTTCAATTAGGAATATTTTGTTGCACATTAGCATATACGACAATGTAAAAGCTCTCGATTTAAAAAAATGTTAGGTTTATTACGTAAGACATTTAAATATTTCTCCTAATGAGCATTTTACAAAACTTATGTTAATTTAAATACCACTATTAGGTTGTACGTAGGAAAGTTATTTTTAATTTTGAAATTAACCACAATTAACTCTTATTATTCATAATTCATAACAAATCCACTGACCTAATAAATTAATTGTTTAATTACGATAAATTGTATTTATGTTTATCTAGTACAATTTGGGTGAGAGTGGAGAGTAATCACAGCCGTGCGTTAATTTGCCACAATTAGCTATAGTCGACTGTTTTAAAATTCATTTTACTTTTTTTGTGTAAACAAAAACATTTAAACAATTTAAATTGTACCAGTTACTTACTTAAAAAGCGTAAAAAAAATTTTGAAAACTTCTTTAGTTAGGTACTTTCCTGCAAATAGGAGAGGGCGGATGCGAATAGGCTCCTGTAAAATGCTGCTCTTCGAAGATGTTTACGAATGCGTTTTCAATGAATTGACTAAAAGAACGAAGAACGAAATCTTGGTAAATCGAGTTCAATGTATTTAATTTTAAAACAAAAAACGACGAGTAAGGTGATCGGGAAAAATATAATACTGCAGGGACAATGATAATTTAAAAAATAACTCTTCGACCTTAAATTATATACAGAAAAGTTTTTATGTGCTTGCTCTTTTTTGTAATTTAATAAGTTTAAAATCAGGGACGAAAGTGTTGAGGAAATACTAGATTAAATAAACGACTTCTTCAGATATGATTGGCTTCAGTTCCAACTACAATTAAATTTTTGATTTACAGTTTATAGATTCTCAATAACCATGACAGATAGAAAAAAAAGTGATAGAGCATTGCATTCTAGTCCAGTTGTTTTTTCTGCGTTTTCTGTACTTTTATTAAAACAAATGTTGTAAATATGTAGTTTTCAATAAGCAAACATAACTTGATTGAAATTTTGGCATAAAACGGTTCTTTTCCGCTTTCGGTTGCGCCGAAAGTGATACCAACTTTCGATTTTCAAAGAGAGAATCTGTATATTGTATTCGTATTTTAACTCATACAATTTTACAAGACCATAAAGTCACTAGCAGAACATATTAGTCCGGGAGGCAGGGAACACTTTTACAAAATCATAAAGTACAAACTTTTTGACTATGCAGGATGAAGGAACATCGCAAAGGGAAGGGTGGATTTTGGCTCTTTTTCGGTTTTTTGCTTATAATTCGAAAACTACTCACTTTATGAGAAACGTTTTTTATAAAAAAATAAATTAGATTAAATTATGTACAAATGATATATCTTAAGTTTTTTTCTTCAGGTAAATGATTTAGGCGCTAGCGCGCATAAAAGTAAAAAATACTTCTAAAACGATCCCCAAATTTTTTTTTCTCTCATAACACAAAAATTACGCACTTTTAGAGAAAAGTGTTCCTATTCAAAAATAAAGTAGTACATTTAATTTCCTATAAATTATGCCTCTTAAATTTTTTCGTCAAACAAACAGCTAAGGTGGTAGAGCACGTTGAAGTTTAGGTTATATTGGGCATTGGGCGTGTCCGGGGGGCTCAAGATGCCGAAATACAAAAACAAAATTTTTGATTTTCAGCGATGCAGGCTGAAAGAGAATTGCAAATAAGTAACAAAACTGGCCGTATAAAAGTGACAGCATTAACTTGGGGGTGGCTTGAGAAGGGTGGGTTTTTGCTCTTTTTCAGTTTTTCGCTTATAACTTCAAAACTATACACTTTTTGAGAAAAGTACATATATGTAAAAGTAAACTTAATAAAATTTCCTACCAACTATATCTGAAAGATTTTTTCCCCAGACAAACGGGTTAGGCGCTATAGTGCGTTAAAGTTTGACAAAAATTCTAAAAAACTGTTTTTTGTGTATCGCTCATAAATAACTCAAAAACTATCGCTTATAACTCAAAAATTACACACTTTTAGTGAATAGTGATCCTATACAAAAAGAAAGTATATTCAATTTTCTTCAAATTATGTCTTCAACTCTTTTTTCGTAAAATGAACTTTGATTTATCATAAGCGAAAAAACGAAAAAGCCAAAATCCATCCTTCTCCCACCCACTCATTTGCATGCTCTTTCGTCCTGCATAGGATGTCAAAAATGTTGTACTTTATGGTTTAGTAAAAGTGTTCGCTGCCTCTTAAACTATTATAAACCCTAGATAAATGAAGTTAGTGACGCCGAAAGCATCCTTGTTTCATTTACGAGATTTCACCAAATTTGCAATTCTATAAGTAATACATTTTAAAACAAATCAATAAACTTTTTTTAATAAAATCATAAATCAGGGTCATGGCACTCTATAGACGGATAAATAAAACGAGTAATTAAGAAAATAAATAAAATAAATATAATTTATAAAATTTAGTAGTATAGTAAAGGGTGTAACTTTTTTGTATGCCAAAAAGTAACGTTTGGTTTTGGTAGGCCCATTCAATAAGCCAATTTAAAAAATATATTATCTAAAAAAATTAAGCAGAAAAGAAGGGGGGAGTTATGTCGACTGTTTCCCAAACTCCAATGTACGCATTGGGATTACGTAAACCGTAAGAGCTATGAAGTTGGTTCCAATGGAGCAAAGATCTACTCGCCTACTCCAAATGAGTAGACATCAGCGATAACGTTGACCTCTACCGGGCGAAAATCATAAATCTCCCTTTTTACAAAATGAACAAAAAAGTGACTGACCTTATATTCGTTGGAACACGAATATATCCTTTTTGTTATTATATTTTGTTTGTTGTCTTGTGATCGGCACTAACTAAAATTCGATGGTTATTTATAGATAAATCGATAACTAGAAGAGATATGGAAAAATAGATGGCACATTCTTAGCTTCTTCTTTTGAGAGGAACTCAATGGCAAAACCCAGAATTCGCGGTCTTCTTTTGTTTTGGAGCTATAAATTTTCGCTAAATGGCGATATCTATGTTGTGAAGTTACAGAAAATAATATTGGTACGTCCTTCAGGCACTTTTTTAAGGACAAAAAATCAGCTTAAAGAAACATTTTTTAATAAAATGGGATGAAACTGAAATGACGGACCCCACATATTCCTTCAGCTCAATTTAGTGTCTGAAAAGCGCCCCAATATTTTATTCTGTAACTTCCCAACAGCCGGGCGAAAAATTGAGAAAGCGAACTTTTGCTTGTAGCCCCAAAACAAAAGAAGATCGCTAATTCCGGTTTTCGCCAGTGAGTTCCTTTCAAAAATGAGATCGAAGATGCGACGTCCATTTTTCCATATCTCTTATAGTTACCGAGTCATCCGTAAGAGCCATCAAAATTTGCCCACCCTCTACAACAAACAAAGAATAAAAAGCCGAAATGAACGCAGTTAAACACACTTATTAGTCAAAGAAACTGTCTGTCCAGCAATGCCAAAATGCCAACCAAAAGTGAAGAGCAGTTTAGACGAAAATAATGATTTTAAAATTAAACTGACATAACAATTAAGTATTTTAATTAAAAATCGACACAAAATATGTTCAATTTTTGTAAAGAAAGTTTACGTAAATAATAATTATTGCTATTAGTATTATAGTTATTACCTATACAAAATTACTTTTATGTTCTTTTTAATATTTAGCATATTTAATGTTTGCTCGCCAACTTTCTTTATACCTAGTGTCTCTTTTGCATGTAAATTCCAATGAACACATTTCTCGTAAACACGTAAACACACTGCGAAAAGCCCTCTGTTATATTGTTTTTTGATAGGTATATTTTTTAAGTCGCCACTTCTATGCATCCCATGTGTAAGACTCGCCACTCGAATTTTGAAAACTCGAAGAAAATTGTGGATAATTAAAACCAGTTCGGTGCAATTTTGTTTTTGGAAAAATCTTTTAGTTTCCGAAATTCCGTGAGGAGCCTGCGGAGCCTCGAATTTGGGACGCACTGTATATTAGGAATAAGCAATAAATTAACAAGCGATTAAAATCGAATAAAAAAATTAATTGATTGATTTTTATCCAAACATAATTAGTTTCAAAAACATAAAATTATTTTGATTACTATCATTAGCATTTGGCATTACGTTCCTTCTTTTAATTTTCTTTAAATTAGTTATAAAAACCCATAATTAATAATGTAATTAGGTTTAAGGTCGTATTTAGTTTTAAATTAACAAATTTTATTTCTATTTTTAAAAACTAAAAATGCAAGTACGGATCAATTCTATCAATCTGTATTCTGTTATTGTGTTATTGTACCCACATGAACCGGTTACTTACACAATTTACCTAATTTTTCGCGACAGTGATCTAGATGCCAAGTATAAACCACTTTATTGATACTTTCTAATGGCTACTAATAACTCTTTGTTGTACACATCATCGCAAATGTTGCATAAATTATTATAAGGAAATATTGAAGAGAAATCTCGGGTCGCGCGTTGGTATTTTAACGAATACGATGCTGCGAAAAAGGCCCCTAGGATTGATAAAGCCCTAAATTTTTTTCTCTGTTAACTTCCTAATCGCACCTTAATAAACTTCTATAGAGCGATTGTAATGGTGTATATGAGTATATGGTCATTACAAAATAACGTAAGAACAATAAACAATAGAAATTTGTTTCTATCTTGATCAGATGGAAATGGTAAAAATTCAGATACGGAAAAAAGTGCAACATCGAAAAAAATAATTAAATATCGCTTATTAAAAGTCCACAAAGACCAAGCCTTTAGGTTAGTAAAAGTGAAAACCTTGACGAGTTACATAAAGTTCGCGTTAATTAATAACAACAATGTATTTTTCGTCGCCTATCTTCTGTTCGTTGTAAAGAGTCGAAAAATTCGCAAATTTGGATATTTCTTATATAATTAAACGCGCGCCTAGCTACTGTAAAAAAATTTGTAAAAATCAGAAATCGTTTCAATCGTTTCGACACACATTAGAAAATTCCTTTTTAAATAAATTTGTTATGTAATTGAATTAACATACGTATTTTAAACTTTTGTGCCTATGTAATTATTAAACAATACATTTTTTGATTATTTAAAATTTTTGAAAAACAATTTTAAATGTATGTCAAAAAGAGAAAGTTTACTTGCAACTTAACACTTTCTTAAGACATAAGACATGTAACAAAATCGATCGAGTTACTTAATAAAACAAATATATTGGTAAATATAATACTTAGGGAAATTAATATCGGAGATATTATTCAAAATTTTAATTTATGCGCTATACTGGTTGGTTGTTAATTAAACAAACTGTCTGAATTCTCAATTTGTGGCTATAAGGGAATTTGCCACGAGCGTTGAACCTTCAGCTTCAGTCTCCGAATAAAAAAGTTACAAAGAAACTATTAATTTCGTTCGTTAAAATACATCTAAACTAAATTTAACCTTACATCGGAGCCCCCGAAGGCCTAAAGTAGTAACTCAAAAAAATCTAGTGCGTAGGTCAAGTTGAAAGAAGAAAGAAGTCTCCACACTTGAACTTGATATGGTAAAATTGGAGACCAAAAGTTTTTAAAATGCTAAGTTCAAAAATTTTATTCAAAAATACTGGGTGCATAAAATGTATAAGTTCAAAAACGTATTACGTTTTTATACGATCACTTCAAATTTAAGCTCTCTAGCTCTTATAGTTTGGGCTGTAGAAGTTGTTTACGTGCAGACGGGCAGACTCAGATCGGCAGTTTTCTATTTCGTCATATCCTTCGGATATCGACGTGCTAAATAAGTCAGTAGCCAAACTCGTACTTTTTATATTTCAAATTTTAATCAAATGGGCGCTACATTTTACAAAGGTGTTGCGGTTCCGTCCTCGTTGTGTGGTGCTTTGTGTCTAATACAAAAATTTAATAGTCCAACCAAATTAGACAAATAGAAAGCGGAAAAAATCAAAGAGTTTTAAGAAAATTGGTATGGTTGTTAGAACATGCAGTATAACATACTACAAGTTCTAGAGGATGGGGGTTGGTAAGATGGTAGGAGAGGGGAAGCTGTTTAAAGTAACTCTTTCTAGTTTTTTGCAAATAACTCGCGTCCTATAGATCGTACGTTGATGAAGGTTATTATGAAAGTTGTAGAAAACATTATTAGCTACAAGATTGGCTATACCTATGCATTTTTTCAATACTAATAAGTTACGACTTGGTGACATGGCCATGAAACGAAGACCCAGATTAGCAACCGAGGAACCGAGTGTTCGTTCCAAGTTCCAAGCCAATTTTCCAACCTGGCACTTTAAATTACGTATTAATCAGACAGCAAACTTACTGTAGAAGTTTCTCAACATATTCTCCGTTGATCTGAATGTTGTTTTTGCATGGCATACAACTTTGGTACGATCATGCCCAAATAGCGCAGTCAAATTAAGACAAAAATACGACAATTGAGAAAAAAATATACATATAACATACTAAAAGTCCTGGACGGTTGGGAACGAGCGGGAGCTGTTTAGAGGGACCTTTCCTCGTTTTTTGCACATAACTCACCTCATATAGATCGTACGTTGATGAAGGTTATTATGAAAGTTATAGAAAACATTACTAGCTACAAGATTGGTTATCTGCATTTTTCTGTAAGTTTAATCCTTTTTGAGATTAGGGGGTTACAGTGAATTTGTGGGTGGCGTATAAGCTGTATAAACTGCAGAGTTTATATCCACTCATGGATAATCCAGCACTGAATGAGGTAGAATAAAGATGTAATTAAAGAATTAATGTGATATAAGAAATCTTTATCGTACCCCCAAGTTGTGAATAAAAAGCTTCTGAAGTTCAATAGCTCCCTCACTACAATTTACCCTGTTACAATTTCAAAGAATTTTTTTTTAAATTTCTTCACAATAATAGGTGAAGACGAAATCTAACCCGACTGTTGTTTTCAGAATTCTTTAATTACATCTTATTCTACCTCATCAGTGCCGAATTATCCATGAGTGGATAACTTTGGTGGATGATTCCTTTCATGAAACTTACGCGTCCTACTCCGCAGTTTATACAGCGTCATCCCATAAACTAATTCACTGTAACCCCTTCTGCGCGCTATAACACGAAAAGGGCTAAAATTATGGAAAAATGCGCATAACCAATCCTGTAGATAATAATATTTTCTATAAATTTCATAATAGTCTTTATCAACGTACAATCAATAGGAAGTGAGTTATTCGCAAAAAACTAGAAACAGTCGCCGTTCGAGAAAACCCGCGAGTTTATTAATTCTCCGAGGAAGATTAAAAACGAAATTCCTAATGTTGAACGCGAAAGCGTATAAGAAATACACCAGGTAGGTACATTACATTAAGGCGTTAAGCAATAATTTAATTTTCTAAAATTTTAAGCACGTGATGGCAAATTGTAGGTAATCTTGATATTCATTGAACAAACGCATTTTACTCCGGTCCACTTATCGGTACTTATTCAATTATCTTCAACACACCGTTACTGTTTCGTTTTAATTTATTATTTTCCTTTCTAACGATTTCACACCAGATGCGGCATTCAAAATATCTAATAAATATCGTTTTTCGGCTAAAATAATAAATTCAAAAAACCATATACTAGGTACCTTTCATTTAGTATAGCAAATGTCTGAATTTCAATTTTAATCTAAAAATTCGATATTATAAAAAAGAGATGACGAATCGAACATAATTTGTTGGTTTGTCGAAAAAGCTTAGAAATGTTTCAAGTAGATTAATGACAGTAGAATAAGAACAAAGGTGGCATAATTTTTATCACATATTTGTAATTACTAATCACCATTCCCTCGGTATCGTGCAAAACTATTTCATGTTCTTTTATCTTTATGCACAAAATAAATTCTTACGTATACCTACTAAGTTTCCATTTCATATTTCAACATAATAGGTCATTATTCTACCATTTGGAGCATTAGGTGCGAGAATAATTTAATGGTCCAATTAACACCGCTCGAGTATATACCTTACTATTCTAATTACTTTTACTGCATGCTTTTTACACAATCGTTAACAACAAATAACACGTTTAAATTCCAAAAACAAACGAATTTTTAATTAAAATACCAATAATTCAAAGTGTCGAAGGGCTAAGAAAACGTAAATCTCACCTGGGGCTCACTTTCTTCGTTTAGGAAGGTCGCAATCTGACCTTGATCAACAAATTTCACCTTCTTTCACTCTTTACCCAACCCATTATGTGAATGGTAATACTAATGATAGTTACAGTTAAAAATAATCAAAAGTAAAATTTTAATATATCGACGATTTCGATGAAGTATCGCACACGACTAAACAATAGAAATAATCTTTTCACGGGAGAATGTGGAAAATTCTTATCAGAGACAATTTGACATAAAATAAACTAAAATTTGGTATTTTTAACATAATATGTGATACCGATACCGATAAATAATTATTTTAATTTTGCACAATTTTTTGAATATAAGAAGAGCTCGATTAATTCAAAAAAATGCAGTGACCTTTTGTGTTTTGCCAAAGCTAATTAATACTTAAATATTGGCATTTAAATAGGATTGCACAAGTGATGTAAAAGATGATCTTAAGAAATGCCATTTTACAATCGCACATATAAAAATGACCTTTGAATACCAACCACCAACATACTCCATTAGCATTAAGGAAAAAAATTAATTTATTTCTTGTACAGGGCGCTGCATGTTAATTTCCAAATCTTTACGTGACTCGAGATTTAAAATTGTAATGATTCCGCATCGAACAACTCGAGTTGAGATACTTCTTGTAATTTCCTATGATTAAATACTTAGGAGTGGCTTTCGACCTTATTTAACAACCTTAAGGTCGTTGTTTTTTAAAGAACTCTTAAAAAGACAGACAAGCTAACATTGAAATTCCTTTTAATAGCTACCAATTACTGCGTTACAATCACAATTTTTTTTATTTACAGATATTTTATACCAACTTTATTATTAATAACATCTACGTTAGCGGCTGTGCCTGTGGAAACACAATCGACCAATAAGGATGAATTCGTTTATGTTCAAACATTAAAATCCGGAGCTCGTCCAATATCGAGAAAAGAAAAGGCCACTCTAGACGAGAGACCTTTCGAAACTTCACACAAACTACCTCTTTCGGTAACCTACTTGCTAAACCAACAAGAAGACGAAGAAAAAAATTTGAGACAAAAACGAGGAGCACCGGCACCCGCCCCGGCCGGTTCCATTAAAATCGATCCTTTAAAATTAATACAAAAATACAAAAGCGAGTTAAAGGTAAACCCAACTACTGCACCCAAAACTCCCAAACCGACGACGTTTCCCAAAAGGGGTAGAATAAAAAAGGAGGCAGATCCCGAACCTTTACCCACGAGTCCGAGACCTAGTTTAACGTCGGGCGCACCACCCACACCGAGAAATCTCGATATCGATGCAGTTCCCCAAGCGACCGGTGACAAACAACGCTCTAGAATACAAATCAAAAAAGGCCCAAATGGACAAGAATACGAATACGAATACGTTTACTACTACTACGACGAAGACGACAATAAATCTACGACACAAAAGGTGTTTAACTCTCACGACGGTCCTGCAAGACACGCTTCTAATACCAGTAAAGAAAAAACGTACACGAAAGAAGCCGCGTCCAACGAAGTCATACCTAACGCTAGAGGAAGAAATAGAGGCCGACAGCTAGAAGAAGAAGAAGCGGTAGGAGAAGAAAGACTACCACCAAGCACGAGATTTCCACCTAGAAGTCGTAATTTTGCGTCCACGTCGACGAGCGAAGAAGAAAATAAGGCTACCACCAGTGGTAAAGAACGTGGAAGACCTACGACTGTAGCAAACATCGAAGCAATACCAGAAGAATCTCAGGTAATAAACTAACATTGCACTTTTTAAAAAGCTATATCTATCACTTCGATAGAACCATGGTCGCACTCGTTCGAGCATAAGAAGAGGCTCGTTAGACTTAATCGATAACGAAAGCTTTAACACCCATTCTGGAAACCCTACATCAGAACAGTCTTCGAATGGTCCGTCGTTCCCCTCGGATTTACCATCTGGGCCTGTTCGATTTTTAGGAGCGACTCCAAATGAACGCGTCAACTTACAAGTAATGGTAACGTTCCCTTTAAAAAGACTTAAAATAAATGAAGAAATTTCAGGATCAAACTCCAGAATTCGTCACGGAGCAGGTAACCGACAATGGAGACTTAACTTCTTTAGTTGGAGATACGACCACCATAACGATATCGCCCATGGATAAAGTTGCTTTAGACTTATACGCCATACTTCAGGGTACCCAAAAGCTTTCTGGCGAAGAAGTGAGGTCGAGGTAATTCATAATTTACAGACTAAATTGAGTTTATATTTTAGGATACTAAAGATAACGATACAAGTGGCGCAGCAACTACCACATATCAAACAGAAACAACCGAAATTCCGACAACAGAATATGTAACTATAACCACAACTACTACTACGACGACGACCACCACACCTGCACCTACTACAACCACAACCACAGAAGCACCCGCTTTTGGTCGCGGACGTTTCAGAGGCTCGGCTAATCGCAAAAAAATTGGCGGTACGACATCGTCTCCAAGCACAGAAGCGTCTCACACAGAAACAAAACCAAAAAGTCGATTTAGCAGACCTAGTTTTGGGCGCCCTAAATCGGGAACTAGAACCACCTCCGAACCGGCGCACGAACAAAAAATCGAAGCCGAAGAAGCGAAACCTTTGAGCAAATCTAGAGTAAGTTTATTTTTAACCGTCAAATTTATAATTGGTAATTTTAATAAAATTTCAGCCAACATCGAGAGCTCGTTTCGGTAGCTCTAGAGTCAAGCCTAGTTCTACAGAATCGGGCGAAGAAGCTAGTAGCGCACCGTCCAAACCGGCATTTTCGCGTCCTCGCCCAGGCTTTAATTCGAGAAATCGTGGCCGTACGACGGTTGCGTCTCCAACGGCGGAAGAGAGAGTTTCGGTGAGCGAAGAGGCAGAATCGGTCAGCAGTACCACGGCTAGATCGAAATTGAGAATATCTGGAAATAACAACGTTAGGCCTTTACGTCCGGGTTTAAGAATTAATTTAAGAGGTCAGATAGGTGGATCTACTACGACAGCTACCGAAGCTTCTTTACACGAAACTTCCCAAGAAGACGCAAAGTCAGAGGATTCCAAAGAGGTAAAATTTTAAAACGTTATTTTTTCGGCTAACTTATAAATTGTTTAGGAGGCACCATCTCCGGCACCAGCTCAAGATAAAAATCCACTACATAGGTTACGCTCGCGTAATCGTCTGACGCCCACTGCGGCTCCAAAACAAAAACCGGCAGCAAGTGCAACGGTTCAAGTGAGACGCGTTAATCCGCTCATCGGGCGTCGTCGCATTGGATCTACAGAAGCAACGTCTACTGAAGCTCCCGTAGAAGCCGAACCAACAGAACCTACCGTTTCTCAAGAAAACGACAACACTGAGACGCCCGCTCCGAGCTCAAGTACTACCGAAGAACCAAAGGGGTTAAATAAATTATTAGCCGGCAGAAGAAAAATAATTGCAAAACACGCTCATCAATAAAAATCGTCGTACAAACGTATAAACTGTCAACTATTACAAGACTTGAGTACCTAAATCAAGTTCTCGACATAGTTAGTTATTCGACTAATGTGATTGCTTAGATAAATGAGCTTTTTAATAGCAATAATCTGTAATAGTAATAGTAAGTTAGTCGTCCTTGAATTAGCTTAAATGGAAGTGATATTCACGATTGGGCAATAAGCGCATCTAATTTATTTATCCTAAATGGTTGAAAGAAAATGAAGAAATTCGTTTCGTTTTGCACAATCGGTGCAGACTCCATTCACAATCCATTTAGACCACAGTAGGCCATGATCTTTTCTTATTAATAGGTTCGCATTTAAATTACATTAGGGTGATGTGCTATCAGTGTAGACATTCAAAACAAAATTATCAGATGTATTTTGTAAATATGGCATAGCCTACAATTAGAAAGTAACTGGCAAGTTTGGCTTACAATAAATTACAAGTCGATCGCACAGCCAAAACAGTCAGGTTACAGCCTGCTGGGGTCTAAATGGATTGTGAATAGACTACAGTTTAGAAACAATTAAAGGAAATTTTTAACGTTTCGATCATAAATTAATTAAAAAATAGATGGTATTTTTGTTGATAAAGTATAACTGTAAAAATGTAATGAGAATTTTTCCTGTTGTAGTTTATTTTTGGTACTACCGAGGGTAGTAGGTGCTATTAACAGTCGAGGAAGCTTTCCGCAGGTCAAGGACAGTATAATATGCTTTCGAGACTGATAGAGACCTAATACCTGAGGTGCATACTATATTATATCCTCTATCACAATACATTAAAACTCATTTCCCCCTACCAATACTTAGTAAGATGTCTGATGACATAAATATGTGTAGCTTCGACGAACCCAAGTTGAATAATTATGTAGCTATCATAATTAGGGTAATAATAACCCATTTACGCCCTTACAAGCGTAAATTAGTCATTGCCTAGATAGTACGTCCGTCCAAGCTAACACGTATACAGTATCTCAAAAACCGACTAGTATTGCATGACCATCTTCGTTTTTCATATAGATATTGGTTCGTTTAACAAGGCAATGTTGTCGAGTTTCCCGTACAATTGAAACGATAAAAAATTCCGAGCCCTTCCGAAGATAACAAAAAACCAAAAGTGACTTTGAAAAAGTTTATTTCACTTATTTTGAAGTCATTTCGGAAAAGATTAACAAAAACTTGTTTCCCAAAAAATTGTTTGTGCAAAAAATTTTAATAAGTATAACTTTTCAAGTGAAATAATAAGTTTTTTCCAAAAAGGCTTATTTTTGGAAAAGCTCGAAACTTTTATATTTTAAACCAGCACGTGAAACACTACGGCACTGACTATTCAAACGAATCTGTACATCTGTTAATAAGTACTACTCGGTTTGAGACACACTGTATAAATGCCAACTAACTACAGATAGCGGAAAAATAAAACTTTAACGACGTACTTGTTTAGGTACTATTTAAAAATAAATAGAAGTTAAAATATGTGTAAGTTAGCATAGGGATTATAAGCAGGCCCTCGTAAGTGCCAATATTGTTTATTGTTGAAAGTGGTTCTACTTGCTAAAATTTGATATAAAATAATTTATTTTATAGTTTTAAATTGCACAAATTTAATTGCACTGTATATAATTAAAATACATAAAAAATTATTCATCAAATCAATTAAGTAACAATTAAAATCGTAAACATTTATTTTTTAAATGTAATAACATTATTTTTGTACGAACAAAATAGGTAATAAATATAAAACACCGTGTGTAGGTTCAGTTTTTCACGTTTTGTAACCGTTACACTATTGAAAAACAAAATTAAGTACACGATTAACTTAAAAAAAAGATATGTCGAGGAATGCTTTTTGTACACGACAAATTTTTTTCATTTACAGGAATTTTAGAGAGGGTAACTCAAACACCTTGTATACATATTTTAAATAAATTCTTAATTCGAACCAATTTTTAAATATCAAAGTACGATAGGTAGATATAAATGTCGGAATTGGAAAATATCCTGTGATGTAAATTTTCAATCACTTTGTTTAAGCTAAAGAACGAACAATAAAGACTAATTACAATTTACAATCTTATTTACAATATTACAGTACGCATTTATGAAATCGTACAAAATTATTTAGATCGACATCGATAGTACGAGAATAAAATATTCCTCATTGTAAAAAAATTGTTTGTTTGATGAACAAAACAAATAAAATAAATACTTTACTGGGTGTTCAGTTAAGCGCTCAATAGACGGCTTCTACAATATTGGAAATAAATCTCCAATCTCGAATAATGTAGAAGTTGTCAAAGACTGCACGCTTATCTGCACACCCTACATATCCAATTAAATAATATCACCATAATAAATTGTGCATTGAAGGCCTTACTTTTAAAATCGTTCATACAAAAAAACAATGAAACTAAAAAATAACACAGTCCATAATAAATTCGTCAAGTTAATCCAAATCAAATATAACAATCAAAATTTAGTGCACAAATTTATTAATACTTAGTATAAAATAATAATAAAATTAAAATGCTTCGTAGAAATGAACCATTGTACTTATCTACATTTAAACATCTCGATTTATTTACAATTTATAATCACAAAGTTACGAAATATTCAAACAGAAACCTCGTTTAACTATTATAAAATAAACAATTGATAATTTGCAGTAATATTAAACTTAAAACTACCACTACTTATTCATTTTGTAAAAATTGTGCAATATTAATACATAGAGATAGAGAAGATGCATAAATTTTAATAATCCACATCATATTATAGTATACCCTAGTCCAAATAAGCTTACGCATAACTCATCGCTATGGAACATAAAAATCATCCTGAAAACTTTGTTCATCTTCCATAATAAAGTAAGATTGGTAAGATGGGTCATGCACCACCTTATTTGGACTGGGGTATAAGCACGTTCCCAGTTTCTTGTATTTCTTATAGAGAAGAAATCTCAATTAATGCAGGTGTTGTTTAGTACACACTATTCTTTAAAAACTTTGAGCAATTAAACAAATGGTACTGATATTTAGAATTTACATAATTAAATAATAAATTTAAAAAAATAAAAATTAATTATCGTACAATCCAGCGTTATTAAAACGTCTTTTAAAGACAGTTGGAAACAAAGAAATTTTATTATTACACACGTAATTTTTTTACTGCAAACAATACCCTATGGCCTATGTAGTTGCCTTACGCAACATTCTTAAATAAACTTTTCATGAGATTGAATTGCTCCGGTCCATAAATTAAAATATTGGAATAGAGAAGCTAAATGCACATAAGTAGTATGTTTCATACCATATTTATCACAATAATAATCGAACACAAGTATTTAAAAATTCGAAAATCACAAAGAGATTAAATTGCCCTAACTTTTCTCTGCATTAAATTTGCCGAATGCGTTCTATCGTCATATTCTTGGGCTTTGATATATAGCAATACTCCGATTATAACGATGACAGTTCCTATTCCACTCAATAAAGTGACAGAGTTACCAAACATTAACACAGATAGCCATATTAAAAACGCCCTTTTGGCGGTATTAGCGACACTACAACATTTATAATAAATAAATAGAAAAAAAAGGTTTTAATATCATACCTATGTGCAACGGGACTAATATAATCCATCAAAACGTACGCCGTAATACTTTGAAAATGAAAGAATAATCCATTCAATACGAAACAAAAAACTAGTTTCAGGTCCGGTTTTACCGTATGGTCCATATCAACCAACAACAACGTAGCTGGTATCTGTACAACTATACTAGCCATGCTAGTGTAAAACTGCAACTCGGCAGGCCTACAAAGATGGCACTCTTAAAATTTGAGCATAAGAAAAAAATGAGAGAACTTACGTATACTTAAATTTATCTCCAGATATCAACATTTTAGAATAAACATTTTGAAGACATTCGGTTAGGTTAGTAGCCATGGCGGCGATAAACCCTCGTATTTCGAAGCTAATTTCATTTGCCGAACAAAGTGCTAGTCCCGACATTACAGGAATTAAACTTAAATTAACAAACAAGCCGGTGTGTTCGCCTAAAAAGTTAGTTTTAATAATAACTCGTCGAAGTAAAAAATGTAAATACCTAATAAACACCTAGATATTAAAACAGTGAAGAGAGGAGCAGAACTTTTAATTGTTTCAGTAAAACTAACGGCTACATAATTTAATGCGACTAAACCTAATACGACTGTTAAAAACCTAAAAAGCACATTTGGTGGGTTAATGCAATTTTTTATTTAAGTAGTATTTTTCTTACCTCGTGCATCCGACTAAAACCATATGTCTATAAAACCCAGGGGGTCTGCTGAGCCTCTGCGAGGGTTTATACATTCCACAAGGAAAGTACATTTGTACAAATCCACACATGGCGGTCATCATCATTTGACAAGCACCTAACAATCGTCTCGTAAATACTTTGTAAAATTTAGCAAAGAGGAACTCACCTAATACTGTTGGATTTCCATTGAGGTAGGTTAAAATATATTTATTTAGAAACAATGTACACCCGCTAAATATATACCATAATAATAAAAATACTAGTGCTCTAACATTAAGAAGACCCGTCGTACTATCCGAAGTTATGACAACTATCGGTTCGGTATCTTTTTTATTTATGTGAAATTCGTGTTCTTTGAAATTGTTGCTGCTCACGTGAATGTAAGAATTATCCATTACTTTCTTCTTTCCTGAAATCATCGAGTTGATAATCAACTTAACTTGAACATTAACAAATTTAAGCAATAACTTTTCAAGTGTCTCATTCAACTTAAAACTTAGACCGTATTACAACGTCAACAAACCTAAAACTTTTTATTTCCTGTATTATATCGTTAATTACACGTCATTGCCGTTTTTCCATAACTTAACCTCGCACCCACTACTATGATCATCTCATATCTCATCTATCAAACTTCTCTCAACGTCGATTATTTTTTGGAACAGCTGAGCAGAACGGTGTTGCTAAGTCTACAAAAAACAAGTGACAACGTCGTATTTCATATTGTTGATTTTTTTTAACTGTTGTTATTTACAACTTTAAACGTCAGATTTTTAAGGTTAACAGCATTTTAGCCGAATCGCGATTTACACTTCGAAAATAAATCTGCTCCCTAATGTTGATCGACATTTTTATCCTGCTGCACCATTCAGATAAAAGTCAAAAAATATTGATGTTCGGGTAGCAGGTGCGCGGTCATCGACCTTAATATACTTGTAAACATTGATCCGCGGGTCCTATCGGCAGGATGGATCATTTTTTGTATTTTTATGTGCCGGTGCGGATTTATTAAAGTGCGTGCAAGTTTTAAAAAAATGAAGAATCTATGAAACTGCGAAAATAAGATTAAAATAATGCAACGAAAAGATGAATCGTTCGAGCAGAAACGGTCGGAGCTCGAAGCATGGTTGCAACGCATGGAGTCTCGTTTGGGAGGCATGGTACCGATCGGACACACTGCCGACGTACTAGAAGTACAATTACGCGAACAGAAAGCTCTGCACGCCGAACTCCATCAATTTAAAGGGCAAGTTGAGGCCTTCCAACAATTAATGCAACGAATTATATCTAATAGGCATAATGATGATAATGGTAGATACAAAAAGGTACGTTTATATTATTAAAGGTCGCAAAACTTACACTAAACTTTGTAGGTGGTTGAATATGTTAATCAAAACTACATAAGGCTCGATGCTTGCATTATAAATAGGGGTAAAATGTTACATTCGGCTTTGAACTCTTTGCAAAATTTAGATCGCTCTACCGATAAGTTTTTGGCGTGGCTCAGTGAGGCCGAATCCGTTCTCGAAAGTTTGGAAAACGACGTTGAGTCTCGGCGTGGCTCTCAGCAGTTGAAAGAATTACAAAACGATATCGAGCTTCAATCTAACACCCACTCGACCATTCGTGCTTCCAGTCTTGCTCTTTTAGGCACTTTAGCTCCCGAAGATGCTCTCATGCTACAACTAAGGGGAGACGAAATGGAACGCCGGTGGCAGGTAACAGGTCCATCATATCTCAAATTTTGAAGCTTAAAATATAAATTTTTAGACTTTAAAAACGCGCACATTAGATTTAAGGAATCGCTTAGAGCACAATGCCGATTATTGGAATACATTGTTGCTTTCTTTACGTGAGTTAACCGAATGGGTTATTAGAAAGGACACGGAGCTTGGCTTGGCATCGTGTCAAGACGACTATCGAGCTTTTCGTCAACAGTTAGAAGATAAACGGCCATTAGTTGAGTCTAGTTTAAGAAATGCGCATCAATATGTATCTGGAGAACCATCAGGAGAGCTAGCTAGAAATTTACGTAGGGAACTAGTCAAACTTTCTGACAAATGGAATGCTCTAATCGATCGTTCTGATCAATTATCGACTAGATTTGAACAGAATGTCGTGGTAAGTTTAATTATTGGTAATAATTTCTTTTCTTATCGAAATTTTTTAATAGAAATTGAAGCAATTGGAAGGTATACTTAAAGAGTCGTCTAATGCGGTTTCGAGCTTGGAAAGAATGACGCTCACTTGGAGCTCCCCTAGAAGCGCTGCCGAAGCTAGAGAATTGCTCTTAAGTTTGCGTATGCTGGAACAAAAACTACCTCCCTTAACTCATGCCTTAGAAGACGCTCGAATGCAAGCTGCTATGATAGGCGCTCATTTACCAACTGCACAAGCTGCTCAACTCGAAGATTGTTCGGCTAGATGTAGAGCTTTGCAAGGTGCCATCAGGGAAAGGCGAGAATTATTACAGAGCAACAGTCAAGGTATGAATTTCTATTATAAAGTTTTCTGATAAATCGTTTTTTGATGAGTGTTTATTGCGAATCAGTATGGTCACGTGGTGACTCATCATTTAATTGCCAAAGAAAAACTAATTTTTCTGTTTGAAGCATTATTATTTGTTCAAATTTAAAAACAGAAGTAAGTTTACCAGTAAAAAATTGATTTAATTTTTGTAATTGAACCCAAAATTTAAAATGTAAAACGTTGAAGCAATGCCTCAAATACATTGCCTTGTCCAAATAGAAAAGATTTAACTTGATTTGAAATTCCTAAATTTCTTTATTAGGAGAATTGTCTCCGGGGCCATCCAGCGTACAACCGCCGTGGGAACGTGCTACTACTCCAAATAAAGTACCTTATTATATAAATCACAATTTAGAAACGACCCATTGGGATCATCCGCAAATGTTAGAGCTAGCAGTATGTTTGTTACAACTCAATGATGTCCATTTTTCTGCATACAGAACTGCTTTAAAACTACGTGCCATACAAAAAAGACTTTCTTTAGATCTCGTTAATTTATCGTCCGTATCCGAAGCTTTCGACATTCACGGGCTAAGAGGACAAAATGATAAATTATTAGACGTCGCAGACATGGTGCTCGTACTTAGAGCCATTTACAGTAATACTCTTGCACAAAATCCTACTTTGATCGACTTACCTTTGTGCGTCGATTTAGCTTTAAATTGGTTGCTTAACGTGTACGACAGTCAACGTACTGGACAAATTCGTGTTCTCAGCTTCAAAGTTGGATTGACGATTTTATCTCGTGGCCATTTAGAAGATAAATATCGTTATGCTTTTCGTTTGATAGCCGATCCTCAGCAACGCGCCGACCAACGAAAATTAGGATTACTTTTACACGATATTTTACAAATACCGCGTCAGTTGGGAGAAGTGGCCGCCTTTGGTGGTTCAAACATAGAACCAAGTGTACGTAGTTGTTTAGGCGATCAAGACGATTTAGAGGCTACTCATTTTTTGGCGTGGTTGAAGCAAGAACCACAATCTCTTGTTTGGTTACCGGTGCTTCACAGACTGGCAGCTGCCGAAATGGCGAAACATCAGGCAAAATGCAACTCTTGCAAGCAATACCCAATCGTAGGATTACGGTATAGATGTCTCAAATGCTTTAATTTTGATATGTGTCAGATGTGTTTCTTTTCCGGACGATTGACAAAAGGGCACAAGCTTACTCACCCGATGCACGAATACTGTGCCACCACAACTTCGGTCGAAGACGTTCGCGATTTTACTAGAGCCCTGAGAAACAAATTCAAGAGCAAGAGATATTTTTTGAAACACCCTCGAGTGGGTTATTTACCAGTAAGATCCGTTTTAGAAGGAGACGAGTTAGAAAGTCCAATAGCATCTCCTCAACACAACGACATGCACTCTCGTTTAGAAATCTACGCAAATCGTCTTGCCGAAGTCGAACTTAGAGCCACGTCGCCCGAAGACGAACACCAGTTGATTGCCGATTACTGTCAATCGTTAGAAGGCGCTCCTGCAAGCCCTGGCCAGTTGATGCTCGTAATCGACGAAGAACAACGTGCCGAATTACAAGACATGATTCGCGAATTAGAAGCTGAAAATACCGCCCTACATCAAGAGTACGAACAACTTCAAAGAGGAAGTGTGCCACATCCGCCGCCCGCTCAACACGACGTTCTCGCCGAGGCTCGTTTATTGCGTCAACACAAAGGGCGTCTAGAGGCGCGCATGCAAATTTTAGAAGATCACAACAGGCAGCTCGAAGCGCAACTTCAACGTTTGAGGCAACTTTTAGACGAACCGCCGACTGCTACTTTACAGACTCGATCCGTAACTGCCTCGCAATTAAATCAAGATACTCCTGGACGAGTCTCTCAACCTCCTCCACCTGCAGATATTCGTTAAACATATCATTTCTTCATATCACGATGCATTTTTCTGCTTCCTGAACTATATCATCCACATCATATCCCTCGTCTTCTGATAGTGTAGTATTAATTTTTATGCTGTTGAGTATTTACATAATGCGAGAAATGTTAAGATTGTAGAAAAAAGTTTAGAAGAAAGGTACTTATTAAGGTTATTGAAAAAATTGGGAATGTTGCGTAGTGAGTTCTATGAAATGCTTACATATTACAAAATTAAGATAGAGTAAATTAAAAATTCACAATTTGGTCACAATCTTTCATATCATTGAATCGTTATTTAACTTTCTAAATACAAAGGAACCAAATTGTTCCAAATAGTGGTTGAAATTTGGTAGCCTCGTTGAAACGAGCAACTGAACAAGAATTGGTACCTGTTTATTTAATTTATATCGCACAAATAATTTCGTTAACTTATAAGCGCTGATTAAAAGCTTTAACTTATTAATGTGTAAGATTTATGGGGAATCGGTTATTAAGGGTCAGACAGGGTAACTGTTGAAAGTTTTGAACTTCTAAAAAATGACTTAGAAAGATATTGTTTTTACTCAGCGCTAATGTTCGTTTAGTTTCTATTAAAAACTTTTAATTGAAGTTGGTTTCATGTTTCATAATGCCTGAAGCACTATAATTATGATTTTTAAACAATGACCATGGTGGATCTTCATAATATGTGTGCAATCCAGTAAAATTGTGTGAATGTTCACCTGAACCTCAAACAAATTCGGGACAACCTGATTTTTGTGAGATCGTTATTCCTGCTAACTATCCCAAGTTTTTGTTTTTTGATTTTTTTTCAAGATATTTATCGAATACAATCTTTGAGTATATCATTTGATTGGAAATTTTACGCTTCTGTAAAAACTGACTTGTATTTTTGTCGGTAAGCCTGCCATTTTTTGAGAAAAAATTAAAAAGTTGTGGGTAGTTAGCAGATTCAGTTTCTTTGGGATTTTTTGTGAACTAAAGAAAACTCTTTAGGTATATCAATTCTGTGCAACTATCGGCTTGTCGCAAATTTGTTTTAGATCGAACTGTATTTTTACTAGCCTAGTGACAGGGATTAAAAAGCCCATAAATGCAATCACTATAGTATGTAGGTAGTTATCCCTGTCCCTGTATGAATTTTGATACACTTTTCAATATTGGAGTAAAAATTATTTGTTCTATTAGTCCACATATTTGTTATCTACTGCTTTTTTGTTGATGATTTTTGTGCCATTGGACAATATTTTTTAATTTACCTAAAGTGGTGTTTCACAGGGTATAGTAACTTTGACTATTTGCGATTAATGTAGGTACAACTACCAACAATCTTAGGATTATTGTTATTACCACAAATCAATTAACAAAAAACTGATTGTTATAAGTTATAAGCTTCGAAGTATATTATAAAACATTTTGTATCTATTTCTACTTTTCCATTCATTAATTCTTCGTGTAGGAACATATCTTCCAATGTTAGTTGCTTAGTTTTACGTTTTACTCTGTATCATTGATGGTATTTACAAAATTTTATTAAACTTCTTTTTTAAGTGATTAAAAACTAATCTTAATTGAAGTTTTAAACCCATTTTTAAAAATAAGTACCAAACATATCCGCACAAAACTTCTTCTACTTGAATTGTAACGCATAATTAATGAGACCTCTGTTACTACATAAACATAAGTTCCAACGCACCGTAACAAAGCTGGTTGTGCTCATTTATTTAATTAATAATGGGAGTAAGACTTCGTATACATAAAAAATCAAATTCTTAATGAAATTGAAAGTACTCAGGATTAGTTAACATTAGTTAAAAAATGTAATTTAGCAGTTCGTAAAAATTTACATTATAAATTTCTTAACTTGTAACTTTTATACATTGTAAGCAAAAATGCGAAGAGTTATTGTTAGCTTTAAATTTAAGAACTATGTCCTATGTCCTACTGTTAATATTTAACATTGTTGAACTGCTTAAAACAGAAGATATTGATTGATATTTAGGTGCTTTTTCTTTTAATTTAACAATTTTGAAGTGTTTTTCGTATAATTAAGGAAAGTTACGTTTAAAACAAAATGCAGTATTTTTCGTGTAAACTTTTATGTAAATTATTATATTTTAATCGGGAACAATTAACATGTTTCTCTTACCCGGCATTTGAAAGTTGTAAATTGCTGATTGTGTACCTTATTGTTAACCCTGTTGGTTAATATGTAGTGTTATCAGCAATAGAGAAGATATAAAAATAAACTGTAATGAGTTTTTTGTCTTTCTTTGAGTTTTTATGATTCTTATTTGGATTGATTCACGTAATGAAATACATTTTATTACTAATAATGTTTTGGAAACTCATCTACCTCTTAAAGTAGCTACAGACTATTATTCACGTTTCGTGTTTTCGTGAATTCATTGTGTGTACCTACGACTTTTTCACGAATTTATTTTTCGGGAAATCTTAGCGTTTCATACTGTACATCTGCACATACAGACAAAAATACTGTTTCGCAAGAATTTCGTGCTATTGCGTGGTGTTGCGTGTTTTGTCCTAACGACCTAATCACCAGACACAAAACAGCGAAAAAGTAAAGAGAAATATGAAATTTTCGTCTGCGAATAGTATGTATGCCCTTTCCATGAAAAGGTACGAAACATGAAAAAATGCGAAACACGAAACGTGAATGGTCTGTAGCTACCTTAAGGCTCTACTGCACCACTTGTCCGGTATAGGGAAAAATAACGTAAACGCGACCTAACTTTTCAGTCTCAATTTTGGATTTAAAGTATCGCTCGAATTTTTTATCTATAGAATTTGATGTGCTCTTTTCTTGTGTCAAACTTTCGTTTCAAAAACATGCGTAGATTTTTTGTTATTAATAAAAAACTGTTTTTACTAGACCTCACTTTTAAGCTCGACAAATTCAAATTTCATCTTAATTTTTATATCAAAGTGTACAAAAATTAAGTCTTCATTCTTGTGACAATTCCGTTTTTATTAGAAATAATTCGTTTTCGATCAAATTTGATATAAACAAAATGATTTCTGGTAATTTTAGTCGAACCAATGCAAATTTCTATCTCATTTTTTAGCCACATATTTTAGTTTGAAGCGTTTCTCGCAATTTTAATGGACTTATACTACATTTATCTATTGAGATCCGATGTTAAATTCCTTTAAAACTCATTTATTATTTAATTATTAATTAAAAACCCTAAAACATAATTTTCAGATTTTGTCCCTCGGTCTGCTTCTTTTCTCTTGAAATGTGGCAGACATGGAGAACAGAATCATCTGCATCGATACCTATTTTTACTTTTTTTTCAACTTGCAGGGTTTTAATTAAAATCAATAAAAACAAAATTAAAAACAGAAAATTTTAACTTTTGAGCGTAAACTTGACACAAATTTTAACATCTGTCATCCTTTTAGCTCATAATACAAATTTTTGTACAAAGGTGGGTCATAAAGCAATTACGATAGACCAAACACTTTTGTAATCCTTTTGCTAGGTACCTGCCACAATTAAGGTGTCGAAGTGAAATTATCTTTATTTTGGACGACTTCGAGAAAAATTATTTTTTGTAAAATTTAATTTCTTCACGTTTCTGGTCCCTCTAAATTCAAAAATGAAAAAAATTAATTACTTAGAAAAATTCTGCCAGGCTGTGGATGGATGGACGTGTTGTATGTGTAACGCTATGAAACAAAAACTAATTAAAGCGATTTTGATTAAATTAGCTTAGCTTTTAAACAAAATGGATACAGGGTGGTCCAAGATGCGGAGGTTATTTTGGTGGTATTTTGGAAAATTTTTACCTATAATAGTTATACTAGGCTATAGAAGTTAGTTGACATAATCCCTAATCAAAAAAATATCCTTTCTGTCGTTCTCTTTTGTATTAGTTTTTGTATTGTAACTTTACAGATAATTAATATTATAAAAATTTATAAACAGAAATATACAGTGTGTATCGAGTCGACTTAGACAAGACATAAGGCTTGCAGCTCTTTCAAAAACAAACATTTATTTTATTTAAACTTTTCCGATTTAGGCCCAGTTGTATAAACAAGCTAATCTCGAAGTCAGAGTTAACTTCACGATCAACCTAAATCAACAGCTAATTCTGAGTTAAATAGAAATATATTTGACTCTAGAAAATGGACGGGTTAACTCTGAACCAAGTGCCTAGGGGCTAACCTAATCTAATCCCCGCTAAGATCTAACCTTATATTCAGATCGTGGAGGTAACTCTGACTCCGAGATTATTTCGTTTTATACAACTGGGCCTTAGAGTATCGTATCCGCAATTTTTAAGAATTGCTCTTTTATTTTAGAACTTCCAGCAATGCAGAAAACATTTTTGAGAACTGTGTATTTTTTTATGCAACTCTTACATTAAGGGCCGCAAAACTGAAAAATTTGATTTTCGAAACCGCACCGCGATTTTTGAAAGAACAAAAAATGTCAGTTTGTCCAATACCGTTGTACCAATCAATATTTATCACTTAGATCAAGAAAGTTAGTGGAGACTTCTTGTTTAACCGCTAGAAGAAGTTGATTCTAAAAAATGTTGTAATCAAATTCTATTCCTATCAACTATTATTTTTTCATTGACTTCGTCTACTTTTGATGTGAAATGTGGCCATAATAGGACTTTTTTGTGAGCGATGAAAATATAAGGAAAAATATTTTCCAATTAAACCGGAAGTTAAACTTTTATATGTTTGGTAGCATTTGGCAGCCAATCGTCGGTATTTAGTCAACTTTGGTGCTTTAAAAGTAGTCAATTTAGAAATTATTTTAAAAATCGACTATATCAAAACTAAAGCTCTCCATTTTGCTTATATGTAGGTACATTCCTATTTTTAGATTTTTATAATATAGTCTAATAATTATTTCCAAGAAGTTATAATAAAAAACTAGAAAACGGGCCAATCGTTATACTGGTATTATACGGGTAGGCTGGCAGTAAAAATTTGAAAAGGTATTTTTTAAATTAGGGCCCATGTGTACTAACTTATAACCGAGTATAAATACTGTGGGTCAAAATTTTCCGAAATGCGTCCAAAATAACCCCCTTATTTTGGGCCACTTTATACTGAATTCGTTTAAAAGTTTATTTTGTTGATGAAATTTTGTTAAAGTGGCCGAAACCAAATTTCAACAAAATCGTTTTAGTAGTTTTTATTTGACGGAGTTAGGTACATACACACTCATCCTCCCCGACAGACATTTTCTAAGAGTTTTGATGTTTTAGCGTTTTGGATTCGGGGGGGGGGGGAGCCACATTGTCAAGAAATTACATTTATAAAAATTATTTTTTTTGATCATAATACTTTTTAAAGTAGTATAGACGAAGATAACGAAAAAGTGAAAATGCAATAAGACTAAAATATTGCTGTAATAGGTCACTACTTTCGAATATTTATATTTCATTTACCTAACACAAAAATATTTTTTCCAAAGTATAAGTTTTTGGTTCATAATTCTAAACTAAAACGTAAAATCGTAAAATTCTGTTTTTATTTACTAAAATTTAAATACCTGCAGAATACAATAGAAACCCCAGAAGTGTGTCAGGTATATTATCTAGCAAGGGCAAAAATTGCCAGAGGGTTAAAATGTTACCCAGGTTGCTCGAAATTAGGCGTATTTTAAAATTCCGTATTATGGTCAAAATAGAAATATAAATTGAGTGCAGTAGAACCTTAAGGGTGGAAGGTACCCTAGCTAAATTCGTAACATTTTTAAATAGGCAACCCAACTTACTTGCCTTATTTAAGCCTACGTATACATCGTGTAAGGCTAAGTAGCATAAAATATAAAAGAAATAGCCAACTTTACCGATAACAATGAAGAAAATAAAATCGACAAGCAGGTACACATAATCTTTTGTATGTACCAAACAGGTGGCGACTTTTCGTTGCATTGTATAAGAACAGTAAAAGTGCCAAGTACTTATGCCAATAGCAAAGATTACCTAGTTGTTATAGTATTATTCAGCAATCTTGGCGCGTACATGCATCAATTTATGAGTTTCATTATTGTTTCCACTCTCATCCCAACGTTACTTAGCATTAGAAGTGCGTTGATACAATAAATGACATACGTTTTTGATTTTATGTATGTCATGTTCCCTTATTTTTCCGTATTTTATGAAGTATGCCCGATAATATATAATGACGCACACGCCAAGAACGCTGAATGATACCGTACTTATTATCAAATTATCATTTTATACATGTATTTACGTTTCTTAATTTATATACGTACTATTATAGATTTAGCTCCAGGATTGTAGCCTGAAGTGCGAAGCGGCTAGGGTTACAAGACGCGTGGTCTATAATAGTCTTCGCAACGGTAGTGTATACACGATTATTTTTACTACTAGCACTTTAATCTCATTAAATTAAAAAATTAAATCTTTCAAAATTAAATCACAAGTTCGATCTAATATATTTAATTGACCTTGAATTTGATAAAAATATTGGTAATTTTTTTAAAATACAATTTACCCCGCTCAAGTTTCACACACATATTGTTTTGCTTATTTTTTAACTTTCCTTAATTTTTTGGGTTCTTATCGAATACAAACACTTGACTTCCACCAATCCATTATCATTCACTAGTCCATCAGGGCTACAACATAAGTGAGGGTATCCTTTAGGTATAAAAAAGCCGCTTGACTTGACTTTCCACTTTCTTGATTTCCTCATATTTTTCTATAGCAACATTTTCGTGTGTTCTACCATAAAATTTCCACTAGAAAATTTACATAGATACATGGTACTTCTGTTACTGACTGTTCTACTCCTACTCGGCAGATAATAAAATTAAATGGCAAAAATTATTCCTGGAAGATAGGCAACACTTCATACACTAAATACGTTAATAGCTTCATTAGTCTTAATAATACCACAGGCATATGTGATAATACGACAATACAATACAAGGCTGAAATAAGTCATAAAGGTGTAAACAAGAACATTGTTTCGAACGTTTTTGCCAATTCCTGCTCACTAGTTCATCCTATGAGAAAACCTCGGGAGGCAGCGCGCACTTTTACTAAACTATAAAGTAAAAAGTAGGTACTAAATTTTTAAAGATGCGTGCTGAAAGAACATGGAAAATGAGCAATAAAACCGCCGTTTGCCACTCCAAAGTGTTAGCAGTAACTAGCGGCTCGATAAAAGTGGGTTTTTGATATTTTTCAGTTTTTCGCTTATAACTTCAAAACTACACACTTTTTGAGAAAAATGCTTCTTATAAAAACTACACAAAAATTTCTACTAATTACATCTTGCATGTTTTTTCCTCTGACAAGCAGTTTTGGCGTTAGAGGGCGTTAAAGTTTGAAGAAAGTTCCAAAATTTGCCAAAAAACTGTTTTTGTTTGTTTATCGCTTTTATCTAGAAAACTACGCAATTTGAGAGAAAAGTGCCCTTATACAAAAATAAAATGCAGTCAATGTTCTACAAATTATGTATGTAATAATTGTTTCGTCAAACAAACATTTTAGGTAGCAATTCGGTCTTCGGTAAAAATTTTATAAATACATGGATGCCAAGAAAGACAACAAGTAACAAAAACAATAAATTATTATTTAATAATATTTTACAATTATTGCAACAACCTAGTCTATTTTATATGTTACAAACCGTACATAAATTATTATGTGCATAACATAAATAAAATCATGTCTCGATTAATAAAGTACCTAATACTGTAATCTGTTATTTATTTCTCTTCCTCTTTAAAAACGAAAATCGTTTGTTTAATCACATCGAAATTAATTAAGTTTGACTAAATCTATTTTGGTAATGACCTCACAAAGATATTAAACTATTAATATTATCCTTTCCTTTATAGGTTCAATAGGTTTAGGAATGAACATTAAAATGGCTTCGACAAGCGTGGATATAATAATATGTTCCCCCACACACACATAATGCCACTACTGGTAGATGTATCGGTTTCGAGATGCCTTTAAAAAATTTAAACCATTTTGGCCCCTATTCTGTCCCTACGTTCATTAGTTTATTTCGTGTATAAAATGTAAAAGTCTGATTAAGGAAAAGTTTGTCGGTTTTTTGCCATTTCTGATTTAATTTTTCTCATTTTAGCCGTTCCCGAGCAGCCTCAAAACCATTTATAGCCTTGGATAGCTAAATAACAGTGTAACAAAAGATTGATGCGAAAAACTGTGCGTAACCAGGTAGAGTCAAGAAATGAATTCGGAATATCTAGAAACAGCCTATACATAATATGTATATTTGTATGTAAAATATAAAAGTAATCTTTGAAATTGTTTTATTATTTTTGAATTCTGGCCGTTTAGTAAAATCTTAATTAAAATCGTGTTTGTTAAAATTTTCTGACCTCAAACACGATAAGATAAAAAAACAAATTATTTTTACGTAAGTAAAGCCAATGGTGAAACTATGATTTAAACTTTATTATAGTGACGGCAGTAAGCGCTTCGAATTAGAATGTGGAGGATCGATTCTTTAACCGAAAGAAATTAAATTCTTTCAGGAAATCGCAAAGGTCAAACATAAAGTTCGTTTTGCATTAAGAAAATGTTCTCTTTTTACCTACGCAAAAATCGATCCCCGTAGATATTTCTACTCTTTATACTGGTATTAGTAGAAAATACTAAAATTTAAAAACCGACTATTCGAGAAATTTTCTCTTATAAAACCGTAAAATTGGAAAAGTTTATGTGCCAAAATCCAAACCTTGGTTACGATGAATATTTTGATGAGAATACACGTGCGTAGTGTTGCACTTGCAACTTGTAAGAATTTGGCACATTGTTGAGAAATCTGATTGATGTATGAGAAATAAAAATATATTAAGCAAAATCCTGAAACTCTCCAAGAAAGTACCAATTATCATTATCAAGGAAGTAGTTACCCCTTAATCAGTAATACTAATACCACGAGTACTACCTACATTCAATGTTATCGACTACTTTCCTCTGAAAATTTCAAATGTTTTCATTAAAATTAAAAATAAGTTATGGTAATCTTAGCAGAAATTATCTTTAGAAAATAGTCGTCTTGCACGCTATCCCTTAATATAAAGTATTTGGCAGACACTCGGGACAAAATTATGTAGGAGGTACTTACTGAATTTCCCTCGGAAAACTTTAACCAATGAAATCACTGTGATTAGTGAATTTTGACCCGTGTCAAATGAGTGCAAGCGAATATTTGAACAAATACACCGGACCATATACAGGGTGATTCATATACTAGTTGTGCAAAGAGCAAACTTAAAGAGTTCCATCGCTCTAAAGGAGAACGGTAAAATTAGGTTTGTATTTTATTTCTTAAACTTGGAGAAAGGTATAGAAGAACGACATTTCAATCATTAGGTGGATTCCGAACCACCCCGACCAAGGCATTTGGCACATATGAAAAATCTAGAGGTGCCAGCCGGATTCGTATCAAGAGTCCACGGACCCGAGTCTAAACGCTCTCAGCCGATCGACCTCCCCTGCAGCCAATAAAGTTATAAGAAAACTAAATTTTACAGTTTTGAACAAGGACAAGGAATCGCCCAAGTTTCTCCCAGCATTTATGAATCACCTTGTATAATTTGTAAAAGTTGGTCAAAATTTTCTTTGGGAACAGTTTTCCAACTTCCAAAATATCCTTCTTGTACGCCACGCTATGGCTGAGTATCTCTTAAAATTAAATATCGGCGATTAGTCAATAGAATAAAATTTGTGCTAAGCAAATATAACATCACACAAGAATAAAGTTTGTATACGGTGTGTAACAAACAAAAATACGAAATAACAAAAAGTACATTTAAATAGTGGAATCTCTCCAAGAAGATTCTGTGCAAACACCAGGTCCGCGCCACCACTCGTTAACATCTTCATAATGTCGAGTCGGAGAAGGAGAGTGCATCAAAGCACATAAACGACACCAAAAGTACGTATTTATAAATTCTCCCGTGCCTTTCCAACGAAAATAAGAATTGTACAAGTCGTCCTCCTTGTCTAATCGATGAAGATAGGCGGCCAACTCGGCCGCGCTACTAAAGTCGTCGACGTGAATGTACGAATTTTGTGGAGCACTTCTTTCGTAATCTTCAGGACGCGCTCCCATGACTATGGGTAAGACTCCCTGACTCAGACCGTTGACGTAAAATTTTTCGGTAATATAATCGCGGCAGTTGGAATTTTCGAAAGCTAAATAAAATTTATAATCACGTTCTAATATTTCGAAGCACCTACGATCAGTTCGCGGACATTTTAATGGGCCACATATGCCATAAATGTCTACAGATATATATTTTGCTAATTCCCGCGCGTACGCTAAACGTCCATTACGAGCACCACAATTGGATACGAACCATGCGACCTTTTTCGTTTTATTTGCGGCGTAATCTCTAGCTTGTACTTTTTGAGTGACCTGAAATGGGGTTAATTGAGGAGTTAAGTGGATAATGGTTATTTCGATTTACCAGTGGGTCGTAATACGTCCACCTTTCGTAAGGTGCGACCAAATCGCTATCTCGGCGATAGGTGGCGGTCCAATTGAAAACGTTTGGAAACTTCACAAATTGGGTATGGTACGGACACTCGAGCAGATATAAAATCCATATTTGTTTCGGTGGTCTCGTTACTCCTGGATGGACGAAATGATCTTTGTATAAAATTGCGTCCACATCTGTAGCTTTTAATTTATCCGAAGTGAGAGAACACCTATTAACCGGACATCCATTAAACGCGAACGAACCGGGCTTTTGTCCCCACGTTCCTAATCCATTGTACGCCAATATTACTTTTTCCGGCGTATCAAAGCCTAAAATAAGAAGCAGTTAAACGTTTTATATTTACGCGAAATCTTCTTACCTTCGTAACTTTCAGGTACATACATTAACTGTTCGGCAACCCGATCTCCATTGCTACCGTCAGGAAAGAGATTTACGTCTCTCTTACTCGCGGTTGGAAATTCTGTTCCATCCGAAAAGTACCATAAAAGTTTTTTTGCGAGACTTGATTGTTCTGTTGTTACACTTTCGGCATTTAGTAATTTTGCGTCGATTTGATTTTCCGTCAAACGAGCTGGAGGACTTAGCGTAGGAGGCCATGACCATCGCTGATTTATAGAAAGAATTAAAAATACAGCAGCTCCACAGCAAAGCACGCACAAAAAAATTCTGCGCAGTGACAGCCGCGGAAGCATTTTTATTTATCCATTACCTGTAATTTTTTTAATAATTTTTTTCTAGCATACAATACCGTACGTTTGCATGCTGTTATTTCCGTGCTTTATATACATTTTACATCTACATTACTCATAGAACTAGAAAATAATTTTATAATTTTCAAAATTTTCTAGTTCCATGACATTACTATATAATATTAGAACGTACCAATAGCTATTTTATGGCTGTTTTAGTTTAATACACTTGTAAGTTGTACTTGCTGTTGTTATTTTAACTAATTTTTTTAAAAACTTAGTCATAACGGTTTTAAGTCAATATTAAATATTACACTCATAGAAGGGAGAGATTATCAAGTAATCTCATATTTATTTCATTTATTTGAATAAAAAAAGTTCTAGGTATATAAATTTTGAATTGACAACAAATTGACAAATGTCAAATGTGACAAATTGTAAAATGTACCTAATTGACTATAATATGTATTATACAGGGTGAATCGGGAGGATCGCACCGAACTCTAGGAAGGTGTTCTACGCGTAAATATAAGACGAAAAAGCCCAAAAGTTGTTATCCGATTTTCAGTTGTTTTCGAGTTACAGCCATTTAAAGTTCAGAAATAATTTTCAAAAAAATCTCCATGGACCTCCAAACATTTTCTCACTTGTTTACACCTAAATATATAAGACAAAATAACCTCAAAAGTTGTTATCCGATTTTCATTTGTTTTCGAATTACGGCGTTTTAGAAGTTTGCTATGCTAAAGTAAATATTTCAAGTGCCGTCACTTGAAAACAAGTGAAAATCGGATGACAACTTTTGTCTTATGTAAACCAGTGAGAAAATGTTTAGAGGTCTATGGAGATTTTTTTGAAAATTATTGCTGAACTTTAAACGGCTGTAACTCAAAAACAAGTGAAAATCGGTGTACATTTAAAAACTTCCCACACCTCTAATATTTTAGGGACACTATTATCTAATACTATTTGCATCTTCCTACTTAAATCCCCAAAGGGGGGTAGGCTTATCCTCTTAACTCTTACATGGGAAGGGGGAGTAGTGGCATCTTTTTCGAAAGTCCCTTCAATTGTCTTTACAACGATATGCTATTTGTTATAGGGTTATGTATGGAATAGCATATCGGGCAAATTTAGCGGACTCTTGTAAAAATTTGTGTGAGCGTTTTGCATAAATGTGGCTGAATTTCATTGATAACGGCGCTCAATTTCCTCCTTCAAGACTTGGGAGGTCGTTGACATACACCATACACTTCAAAAAAAC
This sequence comes from Malthinus flaveolus, assembly GCA_950108345.1. NCBI lineage: Eukaryota > Metazoa > Arthropoda > Insecta > Coleoptera > Cantharidae > Malthinus > Malthinus flaveolus. The sequence continues at coordinate 35,216,092 of OX467285.1, read as the reverse complement.
CCAAAGAAAAAAGTTAAAAGGCGTTAAATCGCATGATCTGAGCGGCCAATTCTGATCACCAAAACGCAAAATTACTCGACCAGGAAATGATTCATGCAGAGTTGTGTGGCATGTGGCACCGTTTTGTTGAAACTGCACGTCGTCCACATCCATATCTTAAAATTTAGGCACGAAAAACTGGATTATCATGTGATAGAAGGCATCATTAACTATTATTGCCTGACCAGCCGCATTTTCGAAGAAGAACGATCCGATGATGTTTCCAGCCCAAAATCCGCACCAAACAGTGACACGTTGTGAATGTACTCGAGGATTTTCTAAACCCCAAATGTGACAATTTTATCGATTAACCAAGCCATCCAGATGAAAATGAGCCTCATCGCCGAAGATGATTTTGTGCCACACATGCCATGCAGCTCAAGAATCAATTCAATTACTGCACGAATCTTTTCTTGTTCGTATAATTTCGCGTTTTGGTGATCAGAATTGGCCGCCGAGATCAAACGATTTAACGACGTTTGACTTTTTTCGTTTTTTCTTTAGGGTTTCTTGAGGTCTAAGGAAATTGGGCGCTGTTATCAACAAAATTCAGCCATTTGTGCTAAACGGTCACGGCAAATTTCAACAAAAGAGTGCTTATGTACCAGCAAAGCCGTGGAGGCCAAATTTACCCGATATGCTATTCCATACATCGATACATAACCTGATACCAATACTGTATACATTATGAATCAATAAAGAATTTACAATTTTTGAAGTATAAACCTGTGTTTTCTATCAAAATTACCTACTCCTTGCGTGAATCTTGGGACATCTTTTATTAGCCGAATTTTGTGCGACTTCACAACTTACCATTATGGAAAAAATGCACCTATTTATTGACTCTCTCACTGTAAAATGAGACTTTGTAACAGTTTCGGTAAAGAGCATAAATTTTCTTTTTAATTATAAGATTTCCGAGTGATCCTAATCTCGAGTCTAGATACATTAAAAAATTGTTTTTAAAAATCTCTATAGGAATTTCCTTAGGTATCTCGAGGGTATTAAAAACACATTACCAATTTTATTATTGTCAAAGTAGGTACATCATAAATAAATCGAGTAAATAATTATTCTGATTTATTCCCAAGATTTTAAACGCGTTCGATAAAAAGCAGACTTTTTGGAGTATACAGAGTGTGGATATAGAGTGAGAAACAAATTCTATATTTCAAAAAATCCATGTTTGAGTTTGGATTATTACGCTAACGTCGTCGAATTTTGAATTGGGCTCACTTCGATCGCATATAGGAGCATAAGCATAATGCTAGGGGAGTTGGGGAGTTTAATACACATAGATAAACCAAAATTAAACAAAACCTATTCTATACTAAAAGAATCGTGTATCTCTTACTGAATAAAAAAATTAAACCTTAAATTACAAGTTGACCTTTAGCGCAGAGCTCACAACCATCTCAATATATCTCATAGTCACGTTAAGTTGAATAAATTACCATCACATACTGCTTCAATAACGAGGGTACGAGGGACACACGGGTAGTGATAACAACTTTATAACTAAATAGTAAATAGTATACTTAACTAGTAATTAATACTAAAACAATCATGCAAACTGTGTTGTTGTGGGTTGTGGACATGTGGACATAAACAGAGTAGAAACTCAAATGACACGAGTCGTGTTCACTGTTCAAAAAAATTATTAAAACGGTTGCGAATGGCGATAACACAGAACGACGACGAAGCAAAGAATTATTTAATGTATGCATCTGAATTCATAAGGCTACATACATATGTATGTAAGTACCTATGTATAATAACATTATTAATCAAATCCGCTACGAACTCTTGCAATACTTTTTTTGAAGAAAGTACTACTTTTTCAGTGTAACTAAAGCGCCAATCTCTGAAAGATTGGGTGATTGAGATAGAACTACTACAATAAGCAGAAATTGTGCAGTTTGCAGCAGAACCTACTTAAATTAGCCTAGTTCTGTAAGGTTTATTAACTAATTTTTGTAGGTACCTGAAATCAGTAGCTAATCGATTTATAATTTGGGATAGTTGGTCATACCGAGCCAAAGGTTCAATGACTCGAAAATAATGTTTAGTTAATATTTATCGAGTGGTGGATATTACGTATGCATATGTACAGAAGATAACATATTCACTAAGAGCTTTTATGTCTTGAATGTGATTATGTAAACATAGGTAGTAAAATGTCGATAACAAAAGCGAATAAAGACATAATTAACAAATAACCTATGCCACTGAAAATAAACGAGTAGGTAAAGAATCTCTTTCATTTGCCATTTTCAGAATACTTGTTATAACTCAAGAATCAACGCCGTCATTGCTAAAGGTCGATATAAAATTTGGTGGAAACATTAAACACTCTGTATAATGAAATTTGCTATTTATTGCAAAAGTGAAATTAGGCGAGTATTAAGTAAATTTATTGTTAATGTATCCTCGTGGAAGGGAAGCAATTACATTCGACATTATTAGTCGAAGAAGTATTTTTCAAGAGAAAATGGGAAATTTATTATGAACAGAGATAAACATATTTGACTCGGCCTAGAAGATTTTACAAAAAATTGAAAAATTTGATTCGCGTATCAGGATAGAGAGAGGACAAAAGAATTGGGAGTTTTCTAGGGAACAGCTCCAGTTAAATCATTGTAAACTGACGAACGAAGCTCATTAAGGGTACGAGTGATGAGTGCAACAACTGTGCGAAACTGTCGAAAAGTCACACAAATGTGAAAAACTCTGCAACGAAATAAACAAGAGACAAACGAGGTCCTAAAAATTGAATTGGATAATATTGCTGATTGCTCGGTACTCTTCTGGCGATTGGTATATTTTTACAAAATTTTTCAGCCAAAATTTGCCCATAGGTACCTAGGGCATTTTATGGAAGGTTTTCTTTTATTTTGAAATTTTGCAATTTAACAATTCTTATTGGAAAACATGATTTGTTGATAAACTTTTTTGTTCTTTAATTTTTCCAGCACAACTGAGATTTTAAGAAAAAAATAGTGGAATCTAACAATTAACAAATGCCCTTGAATGAATTAAGTTCCCCTGTAGAAAGACGTTACTCCGAAAGGAGGCCGAAGGAAAGTGATTTACATAAAGTGCCGTTCTTAATTTTAGACAAGTAATGGCCCCTTAAAGTGTTTAAAAACCACCCTGTACATTAATGAAAGATATTTTAAGAAACAGTCTACATCAAACATCTACACGATGTTTCATTTGATGTGGTCATAACAGGACGCGTTCAGAATATTTAACAAGATATCAGAAATAGTACCTAACAATAGTATGCTCAGATCCTCTCCCTGATGTCAAAAAACTAAAATTATACGGGACGTTTCTATTTGAAATAGGAAGCTAATATGATTTCCAGTTGATTCGGAAGCCAAAATATTAAATGTTTGGTATAAGAATCTTCCAAATCACCTAAAGTTGTATTTAAAATAGAAACGCTAACCGCATTTCCGGTTGAACCGGAAGTTAAAATTTAACATGTTTGGTATTCTAAAGCCGCTCCGTAAAGTTCTTTTTGACTTACGCCACCAGCAGAGAGGTTCAATACAATCAATAGAAGAATAGAATAGAAAGAGATTATTCATTATTGTACCTCTCTGCTGGTGGTAAAGTTACCGACAACTTTACGGAGCGTACCTACCATATCATTGGACAGCTAATCTTACGATATTTTCAAAAATCATAAAATGTACAGGGTTCAAAAACTACTTTTGCTTGGTTAATTTTCTGTTTAACAAGAAGTGTTTTTAAACCAAAACTGTAACAAATAATTGGAAATCATTGGAATAAATTAATATACGAACTTACAATTTCAAATTTGAATTATGAAATTATAAATTTTTGAAATTTTGACTTTCAAAAAATCATAGCTCCGGATCTGCTCATAGCAAATTAACCAAACAATGGTGTTTAATTAGGAACTTCGATATCTACAACATCAAAATATAGACAAAACGGCCGGAGCCGATCTTGAAAAAAAGTCAACTTTGGTTCTTTTAAAAGTAAAAGTAGGGAATTTTGAAATTATTTTTAAAATAGATTATATGAAAATTAAAGCCCTATATTTTGCCTATATATATTCCTGTTTTTATATTTATATAATAATTATTAGTTTCAAAGTTATAATAATAAAAACTAGAAAATGAGACCATTGTTTTGAAGTGGTGAAAAGCCACCAAAGTTTTCTCTTGCGTTCCGATAGTGGTGAAAAGTCTTCTAACTGTTTACTGTATTGTACTATTGTACAACTACAAAATTTTAGTCAACTTTGGTCCTTTAAAAGTAGTCAATTCGGAAATTATTTTTTTAATTAACTATATCAAAACTAAAGCCGCATATTTGTGTCTTCTATTATCTTTAATTTTCTCGTCATAACGAAGTGCTAACATCCTTTAATTCTTGTATAAACTAAATTAGAATAGCCATTTGCACTAATTTTGCCAGTTCGATTGTTGACAGCTGTTTCGATACACTGTATCATCTTCGGAGCGGTTAAAAACTCGCTCCGAAGATGATACAGTGTATCGAAACAGCTGTCAGCAATCGAACTGACAAAATTAGTGCAAATGGCTATTCTAAATTAGTTTATACAAAAATCAATCTCGATTTGCACAAAGTAAAAGCCAAATCTATTCAACCCTTTAATTCCTTGGTGCGTATTTTAATGTTAGGTGTGGACTTCATGGGCATGGACACTGGACACGTCCAAAATCTACACCCTGTCTCAAAATAACTTTAAAGTGCAGTCCGCTTATTCCTTTTATATCCTATTTACAGTATGAGGCATCAAATATCGACGTTGTGAGTGACTCGCTCTGTATAAAATCATTGCTGTTTTACAGACTGATTTGTTTATGGCTCGAGGAATTAATTTAGTCGTTTTATTGCTGGCCTTAATTTTTTTCCTTCATAAAACGTATTTCTATTGACAATAGACGCCAGATTCAAAAGTCTCACACTGACGCCGGAACGTCTAGAGACGGTCCTACCTAGGCCACGTGAAATGCGCACTTTGTTTCCGCCACTAAATTATTTAATTATCGATTAAAAATGTGCCGTGAAGCGGTATTAATGAAAATTTATTTTAATCCAGTAATCCGTATAAATTAGCGGGTGAGTGGCACGACAAATTTATAGGGCTTCAATACCCTTACGTGCAGTCAATTAAACACATATATCGATGTATTATCTTTAAACGTATTAAAGGGATTTTAAAAATGGAGTAATTAAAAAAATCGAGTGGCGAGTAAATAATGTGTGCAGAAAATTTCAATTAAGCTTTAATTATTTAGGGTTATTTTTAATTATTCGTAAACCTTCCAAACACGTGTAAACTAAGCGAAATGATTTCTAATTAGTAGCTAATTTTTCAATCACGATCGTGGTGAAACTGATTTCCACTAGGCTATTTAATAAAACTCTGGCTTTTCTAAGTGAGAAGGTGAGCACACTGCACACATAATATAGCCGATGTCGTCAAAGAACGCCATAATTAGAAATTGCTCACACGTTCATTCTTATTAAACATTTTTTTAACTCATAAGTCAAAAGGGTAGTTCGCAATTAGTTTATTAAATTGAAAAAATCCAATTTAGGATTATGGATTTTTTCGTACGAAAAATAACGACACATTCGAGCAAATCGAGGTGGATTTGCCCTGAAAATAGTGAAATAGTCACTAAAAGTTCGTACAGAAATTTCGCCCTCTCTTCTCTTTTAAGATTATGGTTTTTATTGCGCCTCACTCCTACCAAAGAACGTGTGCCGAGAATTCATTTTTTATCAACTGCAGCCTTCCAATTGGATTTGGTCTATGTGAATGAATGAAAATTTAATTTATGCTCCTCGGTACGATAAATATAAAGAGAACTCGCATATTAATTGTTTATGCATTTTTGATTCGCTCAGATTAAAAACCAATTGCTAATTAATTAAGTATGAAATTAATTAGTTATAAAAAAAGGCATTTGGGTTGTTTCGCTCGATGAATTTCAATTAAATGGTTGTTGAAGTCGTGGGCAATTTTATATAGGTACCTATCGCACAGTGAATTAAAGCATCACTTTTGATGATTCAAGTTGCGTGGTAAAAGGTAAAAGCCAACCCTCCACTCGTGTATTTTTAAATTGCACAATTTTAATCGGCAAGCGTATAAATTGAAGTGAATTTATCGAAAAATTGAAATAAAAGTTTGTAGGTACTCTGAATTCGTTAAAAATTGTTCATTATCAGTAGAGAAAATTTGACAATCAGTTTGATACCAAATACTCCATTAATCCATTCATAATTACCAGACAGAACTTCTATTAGATAAACAATTCGTAACATTAATGAGTCAAGATTCGGTGGTTTGTTGCACATTTCGGTACTAGTAGACCATGGTATGGTAGATAATACGCCCAAACTGCCCAAACACCAAAATTTTGAACGAGTGAAGGCTAACAAAAGGATAACGACTGATCTGGCCATAACAGGACTTTTTCGTAGGTACGCGTTGAAGCTCACTCTACAAGCTCTCAATCATATGCTCAGAAGCTCTCCCCCGATTTCAAAAATTTTAAATTATACGGGGTGTTTCTATTATTTTAAATAGAAAATTTAACCCAATTTCCAGTAAAACCGGAATTTAAAATTTAACATGTTTGGAATCATTAGACAGCTAATCTTACGATATTTATAAAAATTATAAAATATACAGGGTGTTTTCAAAACCTCTTTTCGCCCACTACTGTGGTAGGTATTATCAAAGAACCTCTCGACTCTCGACCACGGCCCATTAGCCTAGAAACCACTCACACTAATGACCCCGGTCATGAAAACTTAAATGCTCAAATAAATCGTGTATATTTTTGCAAACCTTTGTACACGGGTATCTCGGATACCATTAGGTCTACAGAGACCATAATGGTCTCGAATGGTAGACAATTTAGTCTACTTTCAAATAGTATAAAACTGCCTCAGCCGAAAAATTAGTCCTTCTGGGTCAAAATTGACAAAAACTGAAAAGAGGTAAAGAATTTTGTAGTTTCTTGGATTTTTTAGCCGCCTCGTACAAGACGACAATTTGACGACCATCGGATTTTGGCACTCCAGAAGGTAAGTATCCATTTGAAAAAGGTTCCGGGGCCTTTGTCCCTTGTTCTACTTGCCCATTAGGTAATACGGAGCTCCGGGGCTGTGTATGCCATTTTGAGATGTCTTATAAAAAAACAATTTATTAGAATTTTCTATAGAACTCGATATACCTAATGATATATCGAGCTAAATTCGCTTAAACCCTGCCCCTATATCCTAGAGGGTGATATCCCGTAGAAGAGGGTAGTTTAAAAGAATGCTTCGTCAGCTACAAGTTTTATAGCAAAAGTTTTTCTCAAAATAAAAATGTTTATGCAGTTGAAACACTTTATACCTATAAATTTCTAGATTAGAGGCTCGGATGAATTAGAAAAATTTGGACAAAAGGTTTTAGCGCAGTAAGCATTTTTTTAAAAGTTGTTTGGAAGCTTAGACTTCGTATTTTATTTCATCTAAGCTCCAAAGTCCCCCGGAGACCCATAACGAATAACGTTATTACGAGTTACAAACTTGGAAATTTGTAAATCGTAAATTAGTAGATTCAATAGCTAAAAGTGGGGTGTAACAACGAGGAAGAATTCAACACTTAAAACTCGTATTTTCCTGTTAAAAAGTTTTAATAACAATTATTTCTTATGTAATTACATTGCATAAAACAATTACTGGGTAGGCTCTAAATTTAATTAAAATGGCAAGAAAAAATATTAAGTGGAAAATAAGGAGTGAAAAAAAGAATCGAAGGGACGATAAAAGCCTGCGCAATTTTAAAAGCTAAAAAAAGTACCCTCGGAATCGTAACCCTCTTTAAAGATGTCGAATAGAAGTCGTTAAGTGATTTCAAGTCACTTTTGAGTACAGAAAGAAAAATTTGTTAATTCCCATTTGAAAAATAAAATATATCTAGTTAATTTATTGAAGTGTCATCACGTCGCGTCTTTTATAAAGAACAAAATTTGCCCTATTTCTGTAAACTGACCTACAAATTTTACCCCTTCTATGAAATTTCCTGCTACTGAAATGTCGCCGTAGGGACTTCTTCTAATGTCGCCGCTATTGTGAGTGCAAATTGCTCAATAGCTCCAATTGGTAAAAATTTTCTTGACAAGAGAAAGTCAAAAAAGAGCAGTAACCGTCGGCAATCTAAATGCGCCTAATTGAATTGGTCTTTAGGGATCAGAAAAACGAGAACTGTGTGAATATGTTATTGGCTGAAATTAACTAGCCGAATTGTTTAAAATGTCCTTACTCCATATGTCCATAGGCAAACATTTTTACTTTTTGAACAGACTTCGTGCTAAAATTTGTGTAAAATGCAAAGAAAAGCTCACAAACAGCTCGTTGAGAGCTTGAAACGATGAAGAATAGCCGGTGATACGAGTCGAACCATCGACCATCGACTGTCTTAATTTGGGCCCGGGATTTGGATATTTTCTCCGTTCCTACTCAACATTTTCGATTTGACGACTGGTGATCGAAAATTGACATCACATAATACGGACATTGAATGAAAATTGAAAAAAGCACATTTTTTGAAAGTGCGACTTGTTTTCAGTCCCATTATTAGTTCTACGGTCTATTTTCTTATACTACAGTCAAAGTAGACAGACCAGGGTTTCGAACCGGAACTGAACCGAAAACCGTTATTTTTTCCGAAACGAAAATCCAAAACGAACCAAAAATTTGTTTTCGAAACGGTTTGAACCCCTGCATTTGATAGGAAAACATACAAGAATTTAGAAAATTGGTACGGTTGTTCCAGTTGTTCATTACAATCTGCGGTATAACATACTAAAAGTTCTGGATAGTGGAGGGAGAGCGGGGGAGGCGAGCTGTTTAAAAGTGGCTTTTTCTCGTTTTTTGCAAATAACTCGCCTCTTATAGATCGTACGTTGATGAAGGTTAATATTAAAGTTATAGAAAACATTATTAGCTACAAGAGTGATTATATGCATTTTTTCCTTAACTTTAACTCTTTTCGAGATATAGCGCGGAGAAGGGGTTACAGTGAATTCGTTTACGTGTTGACGCTGTAATATAAGCTGCGAGTAACTCTTCTCCGTGCTATATCTCAAAAAGGGTTAAACTTATGAAAAAAATTTATATAACCAATCTTGTAGCTAATAATATTTTCTCTAACTTTCATAATAACCTTCATCAACGCACGATCTATAGGAGGCGAGTTATTTGCAAAAGACGAAGAACTCGCCTTTAAACAGCTTCTCCTCCCCCCACTCGCCTACCCGCCATTCAGGACTTTTAGTATGTTATACTGCAGGTTATAACGAACAACCATAATATAGTAATTTTCCAAACTCTTGGATCTTTTCCCTCAGTTTGTCTTATTTGACTGAGCTAAGGGCTTCAAAAGTCTACTTTTAACCGAATGCGCCTAGAAGAAATATGTCCGCTTTAAACAATTAAAAGTTCAATTTAAAGAAGTTACAGTTAAACTAAATCATTTGAAAAGTTTTCGACGCCTAAAAATCAAATTTTATTTGCACTCTGAACAACTTTTTATATTAAAGAAATTTCACAAAATCGAGCTTTTTTAAACAACGTTCCATCGTTATTTCTTTATAAATTATATATCAACCTTCATCGAATGAGAATGTTAATTGTTAGATTATTGAAGTTCGTTTCAATAGAATTTCCATTTAAATGCTTTATGAAAAAATTTATAGGTAAATAAAAGAAGTGATTAAAGTTGTCCGAAGGCTCTCAACGCCTAAAACTATAACTGGAAGTTCCTAGCGGATACGTCGTTATGAAAATATGCGTTTTCAAAATTCAAAACTAATTTCAACTTTTGAGTTTTTCGATTTACTAAAAAAAACTTACTTTTACTTACATGTGTACTACACATACACAAATTTACTAATAACCCGATCACCGCAAATGGAAAACATAATATTATCGAAGTAGGCGGAAACGCTGTTAATGTGGATCGCGTAACCGCCGTTCACGACCACCGATAATCAGTTATAATAACACTTATTTTTTTTCTCGTGTTTTAATTAGCAATTAATAAATAAACAATCGCCAATAGATTATCCAACACGTACTACCCATCATTTTCATCACCACTAATAGGTACTCGTTTCTTCACTTTTTAAATGAAAACAGCCTCAATTTACGTTATGCGATATGTAAAATTATCGATAACCGCAATGAACACATAGGTAATTCACATTCAAAAAACAAACTTACAACTCGAACAAGTACAAATTAAAAACACAGCTATTTTTTACTTATAATCAACGCACGAGAGTGCAAGTGCTAATACTAAAACGTTATTCAAAGCAATTTTTTTTAAGTTCATGCATGTGGCGTAAAGTTTCGAAAACTGTAACAGAAAATGGACAGGGGTGACTCACCGGTCATAAGAAGGGTTGAGGAACGGCATGTTAGGGTGTTCTGACCATGTAGTTGCAACATCCGTAGTCGGAGAATCAGTAAGAAAATCCATATCGGAAAAGCGAAGCATGCGCCTTTGCGTCTAGTATTGTTTTCCTGCGTTCGTTTTTCTTTTACAACCAAACTAGTCAAATTCAAATGTAACTAACACGAAATTTATTTCTGTATAATATGTGCCCTATTTAACTTTTCTACTTCTAGTTCGTATAAGTTAATTGCGCATCGTGTTTTATTATTGATTGTTCGAATAAAATTTTGAAATACTCTTAAAAACAATGAGTAATGATTTTAGGAGGTTTCTCCTCGGGAAAAGGTAAAATTAAATCGTACCACCGAAAATACAAAATCTAGTTATTGTAATCGCTTCATATTCGTCCGTCCGTCGTAAGCGGATTTGAGTAAATCTGGCCGAGCGTATCAGAGGTCCTTACGAACATCATAAATTGTTTCCTGCAATTGCAACCCGATATTAGTCTGTATGAGCTAGCGACGATTTTCATCAAACGTTTTCCTAAAGATAAATTTTGTTTCTTGATTTACTAAGAATATAAAAGGTCTTGCGTAAAATGCTTCCTAATATAAAGAAGAAAGATGGGTGAAAAATTACCTGTAAGTGCATATACCGGGTCTTAAAAAACATGTGTCACAAACTTGGAGTAAGAATAGTCTGACCCAAAATATGCAGAAAAGTTTTAATGAGCACGGGGCGTCTGCAAATGGTCGGTTTTGGAGATAAGAAACATATCGAGCTTACACCATCACTTTTTTATTATGCACAAACAAAACAACCAAGACAAAAAGTAAAATAAGATGTTAAAAATTGCCTCCCTCCATTCATTCATTTCAAGGAAGCCACAATATATGTGCCACAAGAGCCAAGAACCTTCAAACTCTTTCAAAAACTCCAACATTGGCTCAAATTCGATAACATTCTGGGTATACTCGTTGCTGCAGCTCTTCGAGTTCGGTTTTAAAATATCCGCAAAAAATTGAAATCAAGAGGGCTTAAATCCGTCTGTTCCTTCTTACCTATCTTCGTCCGAAAGTTCCGTGTAAATGCCTCTCTAACGGCAAATGATCCGGAGCACCATCGTGGTGGAACTATAAATGCTACAAAAAGAAACAATCCTCAGTTTCTCCGAAACTGCCCATTTACGGGCCCATGTTCTTTAAGACTTTTCTGCTTATTTTGGGCCATACTATCTCCTCTCAAAGTTTCTGACACATGCACTTTAACACCCTGTATCTTCACGAAAAACCAATAATATTGACAATATCGATATACCGAAAAATTAAGAATTTTATGAAAAATTGCTCTTTTGGGGTTTACTATCTAATATAAAATGTAGATAGTACTTTAATTTGATAAACTGTTTAATCTGTGCGATATAAATTCGCCAAGATGGGCGTTTTCTAGAGTGCATTCCTTTTTTTTTCAACAGACACATTTTCATACACTCTTTTCACGATTTACTCAAAAGTGAAACTCTTGCATAAAATATTATTCCTTTCGAGTTTAAAGCTTAATTCAATTCCTTTCAATTTGATTGCATGTGATCATTGCACGGCAGAAATTAGCCAAGTTACAAGTAGATATTGCAAAAAAGTGCGTGTCTCTGAAAAATCAATATTGTTAATTAACTCGTTAACATGAACTTCTTGGAAGTTTAGTATAAATTTACTAATTTTATATACCGAGTGTCGGGCAAATTAACTTGCACCTCATTTTTGCCTCATACTCTATATTATGCCACTTTTAAAAAATAAAGTGAGGGTGGGCTTTATTGTTCTTCGAATATGTTTTCGAAAAAACAACCCACAATACCCTGCATATATCATATACCCTGTGCCCAGGCTCAAACGTGAACATAAGAGTACAGTACGATATTCCTGCTCGCCCAGAGGCGGATTTCCCTGTGCGCGATCGCGCAGGGCCCCGGATTGTAAAAGGGCCTCCAATTTGAACACAAAAAACACTTTTACTAATAGTTTACTTTGAAAAATAAAATAAATTAAAGGAAGAGGAAACGAATAATAATTAATTCGTTTATAGTTTTAAAATTTCATTTCATGTATGTAGGTAGATAAAAACTGCTTTCTTGAATTTCAAATATTGACCCGTGGAGCCCCAGGGGCGTCGTCCCCCAAGCAATATCAAATGACAAAAGAATTTTGTTTTGTTTTCGTGAAACACCTTCTTTGGAGACATTATTAATCGCTACTAGAATTTCTGAACTTCATTTTAAGCCGTTAATATATGAGATTTTTATTTTCAAATACTAATTATTTGGAATAGAAGAAATTTGGAAGAAGGTCCAAAACAAAATACTTGAAATATGTATACAGTACTTATATCAAATCAACATTTTTTGGGACAATTTTTTTATTACATTCATACTAAGTAATAAAGTAGGTAATTCATAACAAAAAGTAATATTTATTTATAATCATAAAACCGGCGAAAAATTAAACAATTATTGTGGCTGAATTTCAAATCCATATAACCACATTTTATTCATCATCCGTTGGAACTGCTTCCATTAGACGATGAACTGGAGCCTGTTCTATTCCAAAACTTTGTGATGTATCTTCTAAAAGCATGATATTAATTATATAGTAATTATAAACAATAAAAGCAAACCTTTTTATATTTAAACAAAATTTTAAAGAGTTATAACATGACGGAGAGGGTTCGGACTGCCTCACCGAAAACGTTAAAATATATTATATTTGCACTCATATTGCGTTTTTGCTGTATAACTAAACTAAATCGAGACCGATAAAGTCTTAAACAATTGAAATAATTAGAAACAAATATCGCGTCGGTCTACGAGACCGTCTTCCAAGGGTTAATCTCAACACAAATAGTCCCTAAAATTGAATAGTTAATGTTAATCAAAGTATGGAATATGGAAGACTATACCTATATTTAAAAAAAATATGTCGTTCTTTGAAATGTGTTTACCATAAAACCATTCATTTGTTTTTCAATTTCTCCTTACAAGTAATATTCTCGCAATTGTAGTTTGCCATTCATTTTGTAAAAACTAAGAGGTTCCGCAGCAGAACCAATTACTACAGTTTGCTGTTCTTTGTCCCAATATATTAAATATGATCGAGCATTCTATTCTATCCAAAATTTATTCCTACAAGTCAAATGAAATTAATATCAAATTTTAGGATTCCTAATTTATGGGTATATTGCGTAAAACACAATTAAATTTGACGATATTTCCCTCTTCTGTGTAGTTTGTATGTGTAATCATTTGTTGTATCATAGCCATCATTATCCTTATCTAATCATTTAATAGACTATTTCGTTAGAATTTCCATCCTAAAACTAAATTAAAAATACTGTTAAAATAAATATTTTTTTAATAAAATCATTAAATTAACGTTAAAATTAATTCTAATATTTTGTTAATACAAACGAGTTCAACTTAAATAAATGTTTTTATTAAAAACTTTTAATATAATAACAAAAATAAAACACACAATAATTTCATCTTATTTAATAAGAGGCAGTCACTTTGAGCGACAGCGGGAATGTTCGATTAGCCTGCAAGAATTAATAACATTAACTATGTCGAGTGTCTGAACGAGGATAACTCACTAAAACGGATGTTTGCTGCATAGATAAACTAGCCATAGCCGAAACCGTCTCTTTGTCTTCCTTTTCATTTCTAACCGCGTCATTGTGAGACGAAGTCGCGCTCTTAGCGGCTTCTTGCAGACACGGCCAATGTAAAGACTGAATAGCTATTACTTTCTGTAAAGTAATCACGGCGTTGGTGCACGGAGGTCTCGATAATTCGGCGTAAGATAATTGAGACGGCGCATCGCCCAGAAGCACTCGAACACATTCTTCGGCAGAATCACATATCGACGGTAAATCGTACCCTCCCTCCAGGGCTAAAACCATTTTACCGTTGGCCAATTGCATCAACTGTCTCGTCATGTAACCGTAGCATGCTGGTGTCACTCTATATCCACCGAGTGGCGGCGAATGTCCGTCAGTGGCGGCAAATCCTGCCGATACTAACACGATATCCGGTCCAAATTCTCGAGCGATCGGCATCACTATGCTTCTAAATGCGGCAAGATATTCGGTATCTCCCAGCGGAGGATTCAGCCCACCGGACCATGCAATATTTACGTTAAAACCTTGACCGGCGCCGGCTCCGCACTCGCCCGGACTGCCGGTTCCTGGAAAAAAATTGCCGTCGTCGTGACGATGTATCGAGATCACGAGTACACGTGGATCGTCATAAAATATTTCTTGAGTTCCGTTGCCGTGGTGGACGTCCCAATCGAAAATGAGTATCTTATGAACGCGATGTTCTTTTTGTAAAAGTCGAGCGGCTATCGCCAACGAGTTGAAAAAACAAAAACCCATCGCTTGTTGTGGTTCTGCATGATGACCCGGGGGTCTGACTATCGCAAAGCCGTTCCTTATATCACCGGTCCAAGTTCTAAATGCCAAATCGACGGTACATCCTACGGCCATTCGAGCTGCCGGAGCGGTATAAATTTCGTTCCACGTGGTATCCGAATCTACGCCTATACCGCCACAAGGTAAACGTACGAACGCAGTTACGGGTAAAGCACCAAGTTTACTAATGTCCATTTTATGCCTATTGAGCGGACTCGTGCCGTATAATAAAGCGTGAGCTTCCGAATGACAAGCCTGTAATTCCTGAGTAGTGGCTTTTCTAGGACGCAACTTATCACATCTATGCACTAATCCCGTTTCTAACAAACGCGCCCATATGCTCTGTAATCGACCGGCGTGTTCCGGATGAAGCGCATTATTTCCACAAATACACGAATGTTTCAACATTTGACTATCGAACGCCAATCCGGTAGTGGGGGTGGTCGATGCTCGTCGTCGAGTTAAAGTAGGAGGTCCCGGCCCTCCTAAATGTACGACGGGACTACTGAGAGCTCGTGATAGTGGTCGAATGCTGTAAATTAATAGAAACGATTAATGGTTACAAAAGCGAATTTTATAAGAACCTAACCTTCGAGGCTCCGTTTCTTGCAATTCGGCGTCTCGTTGTTCGTGTTCTTCCGGAGGCGGTAATGGTGGAATGACGACAGTGGGTCCTCCATCCAACAGCGGATGACCTAGAGGTAGAGGCGAAGATTGGGTTCGACCCAACGGGCGAATGACGCCTCGTGAAGTCGGTTCTTGAAGTTCGCTGATCGTATCCAAGGGAGCTTCCTCGTGTTCGCTTTCGATGGCGGGTAGCGAAGGGTAGAAAGGTAAGGTACCTGGTAGCATTTGTCCCGTGAGTGGCATTCCTAAACGAGCAGTGCAAGCCGCTCTCACAGCCGCTTCCGAGAGATCCGGCGAAAGAACGTGGTGTGCGGCTAGAGATATATTAGGCATCGAAGGACTACTAAAAAGTGCGTGGCGTTGATATTCTTCGGCTTCGCAAGGTGGACTGAGCTCTTTAGGAGGTTCTTGAGGTGGCGATTCACTAGGAGGTAGGCACGAACTTAATAATTTCTTCTTGAGTGATGGGTGAATGTGGCGTTTTGTCATTGGACTACATCGACGTTCCATT
Organism: Malthinus flaveolus; assembly: GCA_950108345.1. Classification (NCBI taxonomy): domain Eukaryota; kingdom Metazoa; phylum Arthropoda; class Insecta; order Coleoptera; family Cantharidae; genus Malthinus; species Malthinus flaveolus. The sequence goes on along the minus strand of OX467285.1, from coordinate 35,199,983 downwards.
ACTCGTTGTTTTAAACGTACTTTTAGTAAATTGGGCTCGGAAGCTAAAATATAAATCTTGCAGTAATTTGTGCGACAAGTCGGTAATAATACTAACCTGTTTTTCTTAAGGGAAAATCACTACCAGAAGGTTGATCGCTGGCTTCTGTGTCCATTCTTTCTGACCTGCAACGAAAAAAAAAAAGTTTTTTATAAAAATATCAGTGAAGACGTTTAAAAATACCCCATGGCTCATTAAAAAGTTTGAATGCTTTCTAAAAATAGACTTACAATAGTAAATATTACAAAGGACGAGTTTCAAGTTTCAACCCACGTTTTTAAACAAACACCACTAGAAATCAATACCTTATTATGTTGGAATAATTATCACAAGAATCGATACAATGATAGGCACAGAATCTGTACGAATTCGTTTGCTTATTCGTAATTTTATTCAAAGGTGGGCAGTCTTTCTCAGTTTTTCCTAATTATAAAATAGAGCCGAAGTTAGAAATTCAACTCTAGACGAAATGTGCGCAATAAATAGATACCTAATACTAAATATTGAACATAATATCTAACATTATTAGGAAGGAAACAATAATCATGTAAAATTGACTCGAAAATCACGATAAAGAAAGATAGGGAAGTTTATGAAAATTTGTACAGACGTATAATTTTATCGTATATTAGCTATTTAGGAAACGAAATTTGTTAATAATTAGGAAAACATTAAAACGCGGATTTAATCGATAAAGGTAAATCATCCTAGAAAAATTGGGTATTGCCCTTTATCTACGCCTCTGGTAAATTACCATGGCAACCGATGAGCTCAAAACCATCTGTATGCCAACCACCTGTTTAGCTAGATTACCATGGCAACGCTTCAATTTTTAATTAATTTAAAGTAATTATCGAATTATAACAGCACAACATATTCAAAATAAATATTCTTAATAATAAAAATTAGGTATTTGGTCTAATTAACTTCCTGTTTGTTTAAAGCAAAAACCTAATTTCTAGATTATTTATAGCCGTTCTATATTTAGAAACGTTTGCTTAAAAATTTAGACCTTTTATCGACAGCATTTTTATACACAAAGGGAAATTTAATCGAGCAGGAAAATCTTTTCTGACATTTAAAACTTAAAAATAAATCAGCTGACGGTGGAGCGCTGCAGGTGTCGATGACGGATTTCCAAGGGGATTTTGGTACTTCAAAAAGTCATTTAAAAAAATGCTTACCAAGAATTTTCCTGAGGAGGTGCTTTGGAACATCCCGACGCTCGTTGTTTTAAAAACACCTGCAATTTTTGTTTGACCTCGGACGAGGCCACGGCGCTTTGCTCGTGTTTTTCCTTTCGTCTGAGAGCCTCGAGTTGTTCCCTTTCCCGTATTTCTTGTAATTGTTTTTGCTGGTCCCAAAATTCTTTGAGATGTTGACGAAGTTGTCGTTCATGTTGTTCCGCGAGATGCTGCTGTTGCTGTTGGAAATGTTGAAGCAAAATTTGATGTTGTAGTTGGTGCTGCTTTTTGAGCTGCAAAATTTGCTGCTCCAACAGCCGTTCTGGCGCCTCCCGCTGTTGTTCGGCCATCCTAACTTCACAACATCTTGCACCACTTTTCTCGAGTACAACAATCAAAATTTACAAAATGGCAGAACTGTCAGAAATAATTCTTCAATTATACGTGAGGTCATTTCGGTCGCAGTTACACTGAATATAGGAACACACCATCGCGCCGACGGCGAAAGCGCAGTTGCCAGATGAAATATTGATAAGGCGAAACAATTGAATTTTTCGAAAATGCTTGTCGCGAACAATCTTTGACGAACTACCACATCGAACCCACTTTTTACCCTTTGTTAATTTATATGTACACATCCGATATCTCGATATTCTTTATTCTAATGAATCATTTCTATTTATACACACGCGAACCGAGCGGAAACTCCGTACGTTAACTGCGCCGTCGACTAGATCAATGCGAGCGACAAAGACCAACGCGATCACGTGTCGTTCGCCACATGCAACAGATTATAATGTTTTTATCGCTACAGGTAGGCATGGCAACACTGTGAGGAATGTGAAAAACCAAGGTTGGGATAAAAATAGAAAATCTTTATTATAAATAAATCCATTTTTTCACAACCGTTCACAAATAGAGTTCGTCCATAACGCGCACATGTTCGCAGTTGTATTACTGCGTAACAGATTTCTATTAAAAAATAAATTAAAATTAGCTTCAAAATAATTTGATTTTCCGAAAATTAATTACGTAATTATATCGAATTTACACAATAAATAACATGGTCAATGACTAGCGTATTCGCTACGGTCAGGGACGTACTAATTCTAGGAATTACCACCTGACGCGGTGATTCATCGATGTTTCCCTTCGGAGTTCCACAAAATTCGATCTCGAAAATCAACCCCTCGCTTTGTAATTTGTATTTCGAATAAGCTGATCCATTACATCAAACCCCACTAAAGCAATACAATATACAATTACGCAAATGAAAAGTAAGTCCGCTCCTGCGTGGGTACATTGGTACAGGTTTAAAAATAAACCAATTATTCAATTTTAGGAACCCAAAGTCCCAAACTCGAGTACTTATTACGTTTATGGCACTTAAAAAAAGTCGATAAAAGTTAAAAATATTGGTATCTGCCATTTTATTTTTATCCTACGAGATTAAATAGGAACAATAACAAAGGGCACCCGAGTGTGTCATCTATCTAAAAACATCGTATTAATTTTCGATCACGCTTCCAAGTTTTCATGGTTACTGATTTTATGAATTAAAAGTATTTGATTAAAATAATTGACGTGCGCAGTTTAAATATTAGTTAAGACGTATTTCCTAATTAGCAAAAATTCATCAATTTTACATTCCTATTTATAGAATTAATCTAACCAAACCTACGATAATATAATACTAGTATGATTAATTACGATGGACAATGGATAGGAGAATAGGTAAACGGGTAAATCTGGTGGAACTTCAGTTAAAACTGAATTTTAAATTTTAAAACAAAATAGCGCGCTACTATTGTAGCGTTTATAAGTATTTAAACGTGAAGGAACTCCTCAAAAACTCCAAAGAAATGAGATCTGAATATTGAACATTAATATTGTAGAGAATCTTTAATGTGCTTTCCAGTTGTATGGACCTGGGGCATTCCTCGGGGTTTCATACTTGGTGACTCTCTTTACGAATGACACGAGTTTTTTTAATGGACCGAACGCTTGCCCTAATCTTGTAAAGGTGTCACTGCAATGGACTTTACTGTAACACTAACAATCACACTAAGAAACAGAAACAATAGCATTCGAATTGTCAAATTCACTTGGTTTATTGGACTAATCGTTGATGACACTCTCAAATGGTTACAACATACTGAGACATTAACTAAAAAATTCTGCGTGCTTTCCATTGAGATCAGTAACTGGTGTACTGGTGTAACTGGTGTTTTTGAGTTTAAATTCACAGCAGTTTATGGACTACTGTCTACAATTTTATTCTGAAGGATGTACATAGAGCTTCAAAACCTCTTTCAATTGTTTTGTCCTACCAAATGTTTTGGTATAATAGTTACAACTTAGAACTTAAATAAAAATACAAATATGAAACAATTAGTACTTCTACAAAACGACTTAAACAATATAAAAGGCTTACATTTAAATTAATAAATAAATAGAACTTCTACATAAATAGGCAATACTTCAAAATGAAACATTTTCTCCTTTAAGTTCCTGCCACACTTTCAAAAAATCTTTATACGATTTTTCGGTATTTTTATTCAAGTATTTAGTATAGACAAGTTGAAGGAGCAGAGGAGTTGACATAGAAAATGATAAATTTGGTTCTCTAGCTAATAGTAACTTTAATATTCTAAAAATAGTATTAACCGTATTTAGATTTACGAGAGAATGTAAATGAGTATAAAGATTTCGAAATAATTTCTGACTACAAGCCAAGTATAATTTGTTGTCGACTTTCTCCAATAGTTGGAACAAAAGTTTCAATCCACCTTCAATTCGTTTATTACTCCCTTGCAGAATATCGATAACAGGGACGTTAATTATAATATCAGCCGTCTTCGAAACTACACATATCTACAAAAGAAGTTTGTGTGGATAGTTTTAAAAAATAGTGAGTCGATGAAATCTTACCTGATCTTTTAATAACAGTTCGTTTACCAATTCTATAGCTTCAATGGCAATTTTGTCATTTTCAGTTGCGGCATGTGAAATTAAACAGTTTAAAGAATTAAATAAATAGTTACGTTCTATGTTAATGTTCGATATCGTTACATTAAGAAGGTTCTTAATATAAGAACAAGCGGCTATAATCGACTCATTTTCGTTAAGAAATGGCAAAGCGATAAATATAATTTGAATATAATTTTTTACGTCGCACATATTCTTTGGAAATTGCTGCTCTTGCATTCGAAGTAAATTACCTAATATGTCAGGCCGATTACAAAGTTGTGGGATTGCTGCGTATACGGCTTCGGATAAACGAACATCGGGCGTTAGATTAGCAACAATTTGAGAAACTCTAAAGTTAAAATAAAATAAGTAAACTTTACGAATGGCGACTGATATAAAACTCACTTAGATGAAATTGGCGCATCGAAATTGTCTAGTAAGAATTTAACTAAGTAATGACCTAGTTGGGACTTTTCGATTACTTTGATTAATTGTTCTTCGTTCGTTTTGATAGCAAACATCCATTTAATAACTCTCGCTTTTAATAAGTGCTCGGCGCTTCGTAATATCCAAGTTATTATACGACCGTCTAATATTAACACATCACTTAATGAATTGTAGGTGCTTAGAGTGTTGAACAACATTTTTTCGCTATTAGAAGTATTTGCAATCGAATTACTAGACAATGTAGAATAAAGTAGTAAAATTGCTCTTAAAATTTCAGGGTTTGTTAGAGAGTTGTTTGTTAAATATTTATTAATTGCTGAAAGTATAGATTCCGAAGACCATATGGGCCTAAAATTAATTGTTTTTTATTTATAATGCGCACGTAAATAAAATACTTACTGAAAATCGTTAATCAACAGAATGTGAGCAATAACAAAAAACATATCATTATCCGAAAACGGCCAATCTTCGTAAAAAGTGGGTAGGTCTTCAACTTGTTTCAAAATGCTATTAAATTTCCGTCCCAAGTTCAAACAATTTGATTTCAAAATAATGATACTTAAAAGATAGTTAGTCTGAGCTCGAAAGTTTTCATGATTTGCATAGGTACAAATGGAGCCAGAGTGTCGCAATAAAATTTGTATAGTACAATTTTGTGTTACATAAAGATTTTCATCTTCCTTCATGTACAACAGCACCACACACTTTAATAACTGCATAACTTCTTCGTCTCGAATTTGCTGTAAAATAAAATACCAGTGCTTTAAAGGTTTAATAATGGCATATATGGCAATAAAGGCAGAATAAGGATTTAAAAGTGTCCTAAAAGGTAATAGCAACTCTATTGTTGCAATATGATTGACACAGCAGCCACACTGTAGATACGAAAATTTAATGCAACGTTTTTTATACTGAGCTTTTCGTCAATATCTCAACTTCTATTAATTGGATCGTAAACAAACTATTTCTTGGTCGTTTAGGACTAAATTTTCATTAAATCTTAACAGGCTGCATAATTTTTCGCCCACATATTTTCCACAACGGAAATATAATGTGCAAAAATTGCAAATTAAATGTTTTTAAATTTTTACAACTAAAAAAAAAGTTTTGAATAACTTATTCTAAAACACGAAAAACAGAAGCTGGAATATTGGCGCAAAATACTCGAGAAGCACACACCTGTCGATGGAAAACTTTTTTGACAACTTGATCATTTATAATGCAAAACTTAAAAAAGCTTACTTTTTCCAGCAAAGTCACACAGCGAGTTTCCACACAATTCAAGAATGTAGCAGTCTTGCTCGATTTGCTCAAATTTCTGCAAAATAATTATACGTATTAGTTTCAAAATGAATTTCACAATTAAATACCAAACCTTCGCAATATAGAACAAAAAAATTCTCCCATATCAGAAACCCTATTGGTAGTTTCAAAAACATTTAAAATTGTTGGATAAATGTTAAATAGTTTTGAAATGTCTACGTTCGAAAATTGAATTAAAGGTGTAATAAATCGACAACCAATTTCTTTAATATCCAGTGGTTGAAAACTATCAATCAAGTCGAACAGCATATTTAGTATTTGCTTAATTTCAACAACATAAATTGAAGTAACATACTCAAATAGAAATCTGGAAAAAAATTCCAAAATGGTTTCTGTTATACACATATACAGAAAGCTTCTAACTCACTTATCAATAACGCATCCTAAAAGTTCCAAAAGATCCCTAAATACATGTTGATGAGTATTGTCTTTCATCATAAAATTGGAGCGAGTTAAAATAAAATCGAGAGTACAACTTAAATAAACATTAGACTTATCAAATAGTTCCTTACATTCGATATATGTTTTCAACTTTTTTATAATTAGCCTGAAACAATTTTGCAAAGTTTATTTTTATTATAGCTCGCGTACTTGGTACTTACGAAACTTTCTCGTACTCTGTTGCTTTAAGGGAACACATTTCGTCAAAAGGAAATAAATGAATTGGATAACGTTCATCAAATGGGCTCATATTAATAAAGTCCTCGCACATTTTAACAGGCATTTCGTGAAATTGAATGTAGCACTCGATAGGTAAATAATTTGAATAATGCGCTGTTGAAACTAAAGTAAGGCCGGTCCCAAAATTTAACTCTTTATTAAACTAAAATATAAACATATACCTTTAATCAACTAGGAATTTAATTTTATGTAGTTTCTTAATAATTGTTTTTAAAAATTTATTTGTTTGAATATTTCTAACCTCACTTTACTAAAAATAAAGTTTTATGCGGCCAACATAACAGTTCGGTTTCCTCATGTTATGCGCATGATTTAAAAATTGGTGGTAAATACAAATACATAAATAGTAATTACAGAAACAAATTTGTAAAAATGTGTTTATATTTGTTTATCTTCATTATTCAACTCGAGGGTACAACTTGAAACATTCAATAGAAATTATTTAATTTATCATTAGAGATGATTATGCAGGGTGTTTGGGAATAAACACGACAAACTTTGAGTGATGATTGAGAACAGCAAATTAAGCTATTGATTATTTCAAGCCATATTTTTACCCTAAATGCTTTTGATAAGGTATTGTAAAGTTAATAAGATATTCGATTATCCTACTTCCCTATCTAAACAGGTCAACTTTTGTAGTTCGAAAACATACTAAAGTGATGTGCAAGTTAATAAGATGTTCGTTACTTTCAGAGCAAATCATAAAAAACATAGTTGCCCTGTATTTTGCAAGCAATATTTTTCATTTTTGGCAAAAAATTGCTTTGAAAACGAGCATACGTAAATGAGATACGGCATTAGGATAAATATTTCAAGTCGGTGACTTTTTATCAAGAAAAAATTCAAAATGACGAGCAACCCACAACCAGATTATGTGACTTTCTTGAACATTTTGAATTTGTTCTAAACCTAAGAAACAAACAAAAGGTCCCGTTTTGTTATTCCAAATGTATTGGTTAAATCGTACTTTGATTTGACTATAATATATTATTGTGTACTTAGAGCCAAATATGGTCATTTCTACCCCTTATGGCTTATGGGCTATTTAGAATTAAAAATAATTGTAAACAGTAAACTCGACACTGTACTTCCTATCCTAATGTACTAACAATAAATCTACCAAATTTTATGCGTGTGACAAGGGGCTAACTTTCAGTAATTTTCTATCCCTTACGAGGTCGTTTTTTGAACAATTGTTTAAAACTTAAATTAGAAAGTTTGGTTTTGTTGTAAGGTTTTGTGGATAATTAAAAGTCTCAAAAAGAAAAAAGAGTATATTTTGTGCTTCTTATTTCTTTATATTCATGTTTTAAAATTACGTTCATAACAGGTTCGGGAAATGGGGAAACTTACACTTATAACGGGCTCGATACTAAAATGATTAATTATTGGATCAGACACAACCGGGGCACAATTTGTACGTACATTATATTTACAGACTAGAGCTAGTTTGCTTACAGATGAGGGCGTATTTACACGTAAATTCTTTGTTAAGATAACAAGTTCGCCATCCGTACGTTTGTGCTTTGAAATAAATAAATCAATTTGACGATATTTTTCTGTTATCACCTGGATTATTTGTGCAAGATCACTAAACAAGATACTGTAAGGAACTTTACGTTTGTAATAATATCACGTTAAGCAAGATCGTAAAATGTTTGGCATTCATTTTAAGAATATTACAACCCTCGAGATATTATTTTAGCAGCTCATACACTACTTATATTTACAATATTGTAAAAGTTGCGGATTAACAGTTCGAAATCAAAATAATTTGTTCTACATTTCTACAATTAAAAGAAATTAAATTTAGGCCACATTCATTAAAAATTGTCGCAATTTTGTTTCACTTTTTTTGGTCAACCTTACTACTTATACGAAACGATTATTTAATCAGTACCATCACACGTTAGTTTGAGAAAAATTAAACCTAAGTTGGCAACGTTTTACATATTACATTAAAAATTACATTTAATTTCTACATAATTAGCTAATGGTAACGTGTAAATGCACCCTCTTTCTATTATAAATTCATATATTTACGAAATGAATTACAATTATATGATGTATAGAGAGCAAAACACCGAATATCATCGATATGTTCGCAGATGTAAGTGACATAAAAACAAGTATCAAAATATAGCGAGTAACAAACATAATAAACACAAAAATCGGTTTCCATTCCACTTATACATTCGATTACGACTACACTATCGCATTAATTTGAACGAGATTTATTTAAAATTTACAAAATTTATACATAGATGTGCTACGTATAAAAGATACAATTACCAGTCGACCCTAACTAATATTCTTAACAACTAAAGGCAGACAAAAAAATATTTTACGATACATACAAATCATACGTATATCTGCTTAGGTTTCTTAAAATTTCGTACGTTCATCTGATCGATGGATATATTAAAATAGATGAAAAACGTCTCTTTTCAAAGTGTGCAAAAACGTACTTAAAAACCCTATTACATATAAGTGAATGGAAACTACTTAATTATCTTACGAACTAATTTAAGTTAGAGAGCTGGTTAGATGTTTATCACATGGGAATACGTTAGTGAGTTACAGCTCTTTGGCTATTTGAATTTGTTGTACTGTTTTGTGCCGTACACACAAAAACAGCAAATGAGTATTATTGTAGGCCGACGCAGCTGCCGATATGTTCAATAAGGTGCAAAACGATTGTATCCGCTACGATATACGGCAGTCTGAAAGTAACAAAATTTTAGCCTTTATCCAAATTTAATTAAAGGAATTCTTTATTTCGGAATAAATTAGTGTTTAAAATAACAGTCAATCGAGAAATACAAAAAAAGGTAATGCGACACGGTAATAGAGTATAAATATAAATATTTTTCAATTTAGTAAATTACCTAATAATTTGAGAGTAATAAAATATGTATATAATGTGAAAATTTCATGAAGTAAGTCGGAGGAGTCAATAATGGATTAGTACACTGGCACGTTAGTGTTGACAATTACAAGCAAAGGTTCTTCTTTGTTACTCTATTTTTAGACAAAATCTAATTACAATTTTCACAAATGAATCGGTCTTAGATTGTGGTATTAGTTAAACTTGTAACATTTGCTCTTAAAAATTGGTAACAAAGTACAGCAATTATTATACAGGGTTTCGCCAGAACAGTGTGCTTGAGCTTGATGGCTCAGCTTAGAAATACCACACTAGAGATGCAGCAACAGTTCATAATTTTTTTTTAAATATAGGACTATTTAAGCAAAAAGTCCCTCCCATTTTGAAAACATCAAGTGTAAAACTTGCAAAAAAATGAATTTTGACGTCTGAATTGGCTGAATACAAAATAATACAGAATGCTTCATATTTCTAGAACACCAAGTAAATTCAAAAAAAATGTTTTAAACTCTGCTTCGTCTCTAGCGTAAACTGGATTTCAAATATTCTAACTACAGTAAGAAGGGAGATATCTAGCTACACCACACTGTTGTGGAACCCTGTAGATTCTTTGTTAACACGTAATAAAATTTAAAAACATAAAAAGCAACTTTGGATAATTTTAATTAGAGCACATTGAAATAAACAAAAAAATGAATAAAATTTTGAACGTGCAAGCAAATTTTTTGAAACTACACGAACTACAACTAAAAATAACTATGCGAACTATTGCAGTTTTCAAACAAAAACTACAAGATTACATACCCCATATCCGGCCATTGGCCCGATACCGTGTCCCAAATAAGGATCGCCATAATCTCTACCGTAACCTGCTACAGCGTAACCCGCGACAGGCTGAGCTGCCCCATATCGAGCTGCAACTGCTGTGTAGGTGGCAGCTGCAGCATAGCTGGCCTGTTGGGCAGTCGATAGAGGGGTTTTTAGTAGAGGTGCAGCAGCAGCGGCAGCAGCCTAGAACAGAGTGCCATGCAAGGCATGCACATCTAAAGCAACTAATGGCATACACAATGACTTAGATGCTGTGCTATAACAACAAGTCCGATGTACACTAATTCTATTAATTGACTTCTTTTTTAAAATATTAATCCCACATTTAGTTTAAACCATTTTAAGCATTAAACCAAGACAAAATGCAATTTTTGTGGTTATTTTGATTCGTGTACAGATAACTGTTCCTATAAGTCACAATGCATAGATAAAAGAGAACATTTCAGAAAATTGTATTTTATTATAGTATTTGTGTATCGACTGGTCGCAAGCTAATCTTGCTACATCTTAAATTTGAAAATTTACATCGAAACAATCAAATGTTATAAATTGTTAACACAATCAATCACACCTCATGCACATTAATATACCAATTTCTCTAATCGACAAGTCTTTCGACTATTTGAGGGGGTGCATATTTAACTTTCTTTAACAAATTTTTAAGCGATGACCTTTATAATTGCATCGATTGCAATACATGCTAAATCTTGGAACTATTTTTAGTCGTTACAAAAATAATATCTCCCACTGTTAAAGCTCGACATTAAAAATATCTCAATTTTACAAAGAGAAACAAAGCATTTCTAACATTTAAACAATGAGCATAACATTTAAACCCTTTGCACATGAATGAAAAGATATTTCGAAAGAAATGTTAGAGTTAATGTAAAGTAAACTTTTCTTTTTCATACCGGGTGGCACTAAATATCTGCGTACTTGATTCAAAATAAAATTACACGATTTTGAAATTATCTCTTGATTAAAACAGTTTTTGTTGGCCTCCACACGTTAAATTAGTTGCCACCCGGTATAGGTATTTATTTCTCTAAAAATGAAATACCGTTCATTCTAACTTAAATACATACACAATCATTCAAATCATACGCATTCGATGTTAATTGGTTGACTGTTTTAGTACGATTTGTTTGCTTGCCTCTAGCAGTAGTTCTAAAATTGTAATCAGCTTTTTCCTAAAGTTTAATCAATTTTATTGACGACTGCAGAGTAGTATTGAACAAAAGTGATAGATAAAGTTAACATAAAAGCAAAAGCTATGGAATTTTGCTAAAGCGTTCGTTTTGGCAAATTCTTTATATAAACAATGAAGTAAATTGAACCAACATTTCTCAACACATACAGTGTGCCCCAAACTGAGTAGTATTGCACGTATAACTTTGCTATTGATAGAGATACACGTAGAGTTGTCGAGTTTCTTAAACTGTTTCAGATGCTAGTTTTTGTTTCATCAACAAACCTAATATTATATTTTGTAAAAAAATGTTAGATTTCAATGATGTATAAATAAATAAACGAGTACTGCATACTTGATAAATGATAAATATATTATTTGTATTCATTAAAAAAAGCCAGGAAAACAAATGAATTTCAATAAAACTTTTCAAAACATGACACCTACTGACAGCTTCGATTTGATTCATTTGTTTTCACGGTTTCCTTAATTAATACAAATAAAATCGAGTATGCAGTAATTTTTTATTTCAAACATTGACTTTCATTGATCGATGTACGAGTATACGTTGAAAACAGAAAAAAATAAACAATTTATTAATTTTAAAATCACAAAGGTGCTATTTTTTTTAAAATATTTGGGTTTGTATAAAGAATTCTTAAACCACCGCCTGAATCAGTATGAAGAACTTATAAACATTTCCTATTCAAACAAATCTGTATCTTCATTAATAATAAAGATGGCTATACAGTTGCTGCTCAGTTGGAAATCACATTTTTAAGCTTTTGAACCTTCGGACTACTAAATATTAAAAAATGTTAATGCAGAATTGTTTTAAACTTCAAGGTCTATGTGGTCTCCAATGAAACCCACGTTAAATCTGCAACACTTACATTTTTGATATATTCAATAATAACTAATTACCTACACGTTAACAATAATTTACAAATTCTAAACTTTTCCCTCAAATACTTAAGTATTTATTTTACCTACATTGACACATACCTGCAGTCTATAATTTGGGTCGGTAGCATGAGCCGTGAGGAATGGATCATAATACACTCCACCATCTACGGGTAACGTATTTAACACTGGCGTATAACCGTGTAAAGCTCCAGCTAAAGGCGTCGGATGCCTCGCAAAAGCGGCCGCTGCTGCAGCGGCGGCGGCCGCAGGATATGTTGCTCTCGCCCGCCCTCGTAAAGCCGCAACACCTCTCAAGGTAGCTTCTGGCCATTGAACACAAACAGGAACTGGAACGAGTGCATGTTCATCAAGCACTTGATTATCATAAAAAAAAAATAAATCAAGTTGAAATATCTACTAAGTAAAAATCATAAATAAAATAATAGATTTCAATTTTACCCACCTGTAGGAAGTGTAGGTGGTTTTTTGGTTTGTACTCTAGCAGTCGCGTTATTCACCTATACAGAAAAATGTAATTATTAGTGAAACATTCCGTAAGCTTATAACAGAGATATTTGGTTGGATCGTGCTCGATAGTAAGTAAAAACTGTGATTTCAAAAATAGGTACAACAGAGGCAAAATAGAGGTAGTACTCGGCACTCAACATCACAAATATCGGTGTTCGATTTAATATTATTTAAAAGAGCCGTTTATTTTTTAAAAGTCACGCAGCTCAAAACTATCCAACAATCCTTAGTTCGAAAAGAATAAATATCGGAGACATTCAAAAAATCTCCAAAGCGCAGCAAAATTTTGATCCGACTTTTGACTATTTTTTCAAATCAACAGGAAATACGTCACTTAAAATAGACGACTTTTTCTTGGCACACGACTTGATGTGATTTCGCGAAATAATTTGATTTTAATACTGTAAATAAGTGCGACTCGTAATAATAAACAACTCTTTCGTAACTTAAACTATTTTCTTAAATTACACGCTACAACTTATACAAATACGTATGTTTAACAAATAATTCGAATTTTAATTATAAATTATTTATATAAGTCGAGTTGCAATAAAAGACGCCTTAAAAATATCTTACAAAATATTTATTATATAGAGCAAATTGGCAGCAATGTAATAGAAAGTAAAAAAAAAAAAAACTCGCCACTATCGACAAAGTTCAAATTAGAAACTCAAATCGAACTGATAATTTCAATTAGTTAATTATAATAGAAACTTGTTGTGCAATATAGCATTTTGGTGTGTACTTTGTGTATCGACTTAAAAAGTGCCATCAAAAAGTGAATATATATTTAAAGTAGTTGCACAAAAAACATACAACGCGTGAATGCATAATATGTACTAAAAAATTATGTAAGCTAAGTTCATATCATAATTATACTTTAAAACATTAACGTTAATTACATATTATCAGTTTAAGCGGTATCAACCTGTAGTAATTATTTAAAATGTATTAATTAAATTTAAAATACAAATATTAATAAACTGGGATTAGTCTCTCGGCTACCCATTTTCAATTCACAACTTTGCCGTAGTTGGAAGTTCGGTACGGTACTATTACCATAATAATTCAACTGCACATTTATCTAACTATTATTGTCATCTATCTGTGATCTTCATTTTAAACTGAAGACTTCCAATTTAATCAATACCCAAACTTGGCATTACAATAAGTTTATTGAACTAGAGTTAATTTATTACTTCTGAAACTTTCAACTGTTTCTCAAATCTTATGTTGTGCATCCTCGATCACTAACAGATATTGGGCTGTTGTAGTAGTACAAGACAAAAAAGCTGTGTAGTAGAAATGATACAATTGATACCAATTTGCATTTCACAATGAGGATCTTACTACTAGGTCTAATTTTAGCTAACCGATTTATACTTGGAGCATTAAAGCAAAAGTTTTTAATGTATAACTGCCACTGAATTTTAATTATAAATACAAAAATGTTCCAAATATGCGTCGGTATTAATTTAAAAAATTTTCAAGTAAATTACAATATAATTTTTCGATTAAAAATAGGAAACTTACATAATTTAAATTTATACAAAACAATATTTCTAAAAATAAGTATTCAAAATTACTAAATTTTAACACAACGGTACAACTTGAGTATTTTTTAAATTAAAATACAACTGATGTTTTAGTTAGTCATCGGAATTTTAAAGGTGAAATATAAAAATTTCCCATTAGAGTCGTTCTCTATCAAGTGGTCTAGCCAACATGGGGGCTCGATTATTTTAAAAATCACTTAATAAGGTGGTAGTCCCAAACTTTCTTCGTTTTCGGTCCAATGTTATATTAGCTGCAGTTCGAAAAAAACTACAAGACTGCTCGTTAGATTTTTTGTGCTAAATGAAATTTTAAGAGGTAAAATTTTGGTCCTACTTCTTAGGTTGCACTTTTTAAAAAGTTCAAAATTAAAGGATCAAGTTGTTGCAGAACGGGCAAAATTTTAGTATTGTACAAAAGATGCAGGAACTAGCTTTGTTCCAAGCCTCTTGTTGGTAGGGCAGCTATTTTAGTTTTGTAAACCCCTTAGTTTGTTAAAAATACTGAGCCCTTCACGCTAAAACAAAATCGAAAAAATTACAATATACGATGGGAATTTTTAATATCAACATGTTAAGAGTGATTAGACCATGATTAGACAAATACAATGTGGTTTTTTAAAATAACCGAGCGACCATTTATTCCTTTCTAGACCACTTCATAAGGAGTGCCCCAATAGTAACTACTAATTTAATATTCCATAGTAAGTAAGATACTAATCTTTACAATAAATAATTTTGTTCTTTTTGTTCAGTTTAAGAAAATTTAGAAAAACGAAATGAAAATTTTGACATCGCTTACAACAGTAGTTAAAAAAAGTTACATCGAATTTGGATTTTGATAATTTACTTAACACTATCTTAAAATTAGAATTATGAGTAAAATTAAGACTAATCGATAGTGGCAAGTGCAGTGCTGGGGCCTAAAAGTGGTCTCGTGTGGCTAAGATCGACAAGAAGGCCCCAGTTCTGCACCGCTGGCCTTACCCACTTACCTCCTCGGCGGCCCGTGAGTAGGAGGGAGGGGGATCGGAACTACAACTGTCATCGCCATTAAATGGCCGTCTAGGACAATGTACAACATATTGGAGTACCGATAACTGAGTGATTTTTTTTAAGTACAGTGTTGTGCGGCAAAAGAACGTCAAAACACGTGTGAAGCAGGAAGGTGCTACCGGTTAGTCACTAAAGCCAGCAAGCCACACGAGGGTTTTGACCTTATTTTACCGGGGAGGGACGGGACAGGCCAGTGCTACACGTAGCTATATATCATGCACACCTCTATTTTTCTTCCCTCAACCACGGTGCCGTGAAGTCGGTCTCGTGCGCGCTCCGCATCAGCACTATTTGCGAATGTTACAAAACCGAACCCCTGCATGCAGAGACAGACAAAACATGCATTATAAACAGCTTCTCAAACTCGTGCAATGACATGATGACGTTAGACGACATGCGTCTAGAAAGCCTCATTCCACACTCGCTCTGTTAGACTACTACACTGTTAAGCCTAACTCACAGTGCGCCTAGCTATATACACTACCACTCCATATCCATTTATGCGACAATCACACTGAGGCACCGAAAAGGTGGATGCGCTGCGCTGTAACCGCGCCACACATCCTCCCACACAGCACGTCGTTAATCAAATTATCAGACATAAAACGATACAGGATAATACGTATATTCGTAAATATAACGACAAGCCGAAAGGAACTAACATACTCATTAACGCCGTTTGAGATAACGGACCTCTATCGAGGCTCGAATAGTAAATGGATATGAAGTCGGAAAGAATGATCCATTTCAAGACGAGGTATAGCTACAGCACAATCATTATATGTATGTATAAATTCAACTACTCGATCGGAAAAACTTGCTCTTGCTCATTTCTCAATTAAAATTCTTAGTAAAAAATATTGCGTTTAAAAAAATTAATTAAGATCATGCGTCATATAATAATTACACTGTATTTTAACGAGCACGCTGTTGCTATTGAAACTATCCAAGAAGAAAACCATTACATTACTCTAATTTAGAAATAAAATTAGTCCACAAATATCCAAAAAAGCTAATTCGGAAAGAGGAAATCATTAAAATACACATTTAAAGCCCCCAATTTTAATATCCACAGACCAAACCAAAAACATATCAAATTTGTTGCATGTTTATTGTTGCAAGAATACGCA
The DNA here is from genome assembly GCA_950108345.1 of Malthinus flaveolus. Classification (NCBI taxonomy): domain Eukaryota; kingdom Metazoa; phylum Arthropoda; class Insecta; order Coleoptera; family Cantharidae; genus Malthinus; species Malthinus flaveolus. The sequence continues at coordinate 35,183,259 of OX467285.1, read as the reverse complement.
AACAAAATTAAACAAAAAGATTACTCGAGGAGGGTGTGTGTATCGTTCCTTCCAAACACAAACAATAATAGTCGACGTCGATTTTCCACAAATATTCTCAATCCGAATCCACAAAGTAACGCATATTCTAATAAACAATAATCGATATATTCGTATATTTATTAATATTGTCGACATGCAAAAAAGATGATTTCAGAAAAAGCCAAATCTAAAACTCGGATAACAAACCGAAAACATCCTAACTTAATTTTTCTACCAATCTATGAAATCTGAGATATTTAATACAGATTGTAATGCCAACATATAAATGCTCCATACTTTTGTTTGCACAGCTGATGATTTGAAGTTAGTCGAACCACATGAGAAACATGCACTGCCTTTACCAAAAATTGTTTCAAATTCCACATTTTGAAGCCAAAAAATCAACTGTCGAAAATACACGTATTGTGGATCTTAAACATTTGTGGCGTTGGTACATCATTTCGAATTCTCTCATAAAATTGAATCCCTTGCTTTCACGTATTGTTTGTATTTCGAAGCGACGACTCGATAGTTAACAAAAGTAACACGACTTTTTGTATCAAAATTACTTTAATCGTTTTCCCAATAGCAACAAAGCTCAATTTTATTTTAAATTTCAGATAAATTGTATATAAAGTACGAGTGCATACCTTAGATCCTCTTTCGTTAAAAATAATCTCTACATCTAATATGGGACCAAATTGCTGAAATTAAACGATTTTAGTAAGTCGGAAAAAACTTTAGCTAATAAACTTACTCCAAACATGGCTCTCAAGTCGGGATCTCGGAATCTAAAAGGAATGTTCGAGACATGTAACCTTTTGGGTTGATTTTTCGTCGGATCCGTCACCGTCGTGGATCCTACAGGGGTGGCTTCGGGAGTTCCGGCCGCTGCAGGAGGTGCTATCGCTCCTTCGGCCGCTTCGGGCTTTAAAACTTGAGGTTGCTCGCACGGAAACGAAGCTGCCGAGCCTCTTACTGGACTACTAACTATAGCTACTGATGGTTGTTCGGTCGTCGGTTGTGGGGGAGGAGGACTAAATGGAGGACCCGTCGGTGCTGCAGTAGGTGGTGGCAATAATGGAACTTCTTTTACTTCTGGTTTAACTTCGCCGTTTTGTGCTGGGAAACCGGCCGGAGCAGCCGCTCCGAACGGCGTGCTCATACCAGTTTGCACCATGTGCTGTAAATAAAAATTAAATTAGTCCCGACATACTAATAAACAACTAAATACTTTATTAGTGCCCATAATAAAAGAAACGACTACGAATAAACATCAACTTCTTTATTAAACGACTGTTTAAACACTCTAGGTACTACACGTACTACATTAAGCAAAGTATTAAACTAGGATAAGGACTTTGAAAGTGATGAAGATGAAGAAGACTTGAAAATTCGAGATCATCGAACTGATACGACAGTTATGACAAAATTTATTTGATCACTTACGAAACTCCTCGTGAAAATTTTAGCGTAAAAGTCGAAAATTAATTTATTTACTCAATAATTATAAAGTAGTGATCAAACATAGCAGAACTAATATTTTCACAAGTAAAAGTGGTAATACGTAAATAGATCCACAAGAAAGAAAAATAATTAAAACGTGTTTACTTATAATTGGCAAATATTTCGAGTATTTAAACAGAAGGATTTCCTATACGTTAAATAATTTCGCATTAATAATTAATAAAAATCCCGTTGTAAAATAAAATACGTGTTAAAAGATAAAAAAAGAGTTTAACTTACACGTTATTTAAATTAATCAATTTTAATTTTCAATAACACGTTCGTCTTGATTAAAATCGATTTCCTTTAAGGAGGTGAATTAATAACAATTAGACATCGTAATAAACAATTATTTATTATCATTGTGTTATAGATAATTGTGAGAACTGAATTAATTAATTTATAGGAAGCTTACCAGCACATTTATTTAACTTTTATTATTGTTACTTATTTATTGTTAACTTACACATGTGGTAAACACATTTAAGTGCGACCCATTTCCATAAATCTTTTGTTACAATAATTCTAAACTAAACCGCAGTGGAAAATGTTAAATGTAAGTCGTATGATACGAAAAGGCATATATTATGTATTTTAAGATTTTTAAATAAAACCATTTTCGTGTGCACAGTCGCACAACTTATATATTTAAAAATTTGTCGAGTGTTCTCTCACAAAACGCCCATCCTGTATATTACCGCTATAATTATTATTCGCCACTAATTAACAATATAGCAATTAGTGGTAGTAGGACTACCTTTAAATCAAATTTCCGCTTAATAGTTCATCGTCCTTAACACCTCTTAACGGACGAAGATGATGAGGCATTTCCAACACGATCCAAACTAATTATTTTAATAACGAATCTGAGATTAATCTAGTCTCTTACCCAAGGGGTATGCCGCAGGTAAGTAGTTTGATGAAATTGAATTCGATTAACGAAGAAATTTAATTTTTCAACCTTCTTCTAGTCGGTTTACTACTGTTTTACCATGGTTTTACTGGTTTTACCTAAAATAAATCTGTATGTGTGCTTGTGTGCAACATACTTGAGATAAGAATGGAAACTACCGAGGTGGAAGATTTAATTACAACAATTTTCCTTTGCAAACACTTTATGATTAATTATTCATAAGCAATTTCTAAAATGTTAATAATAAATTAAGCCTTAAGAGCCCTATTATTCTAAAAATAATTTCTCGTGGAGCAACTAATACATTGCAAATTAAGCCTGCTTGGATTTACTTCCGTGTAACTATTGGGAATCCTTTTTACGGTGCCATATCCTCTCAAGGCGGTGGCGGTAGATAATTATTTCCCGTAATTACAGATAAGAGAAATGGTATGAAAACGAAATTGCTTTTGTGAATATCAATCTTGAATTTTTTAATGGAGCAATAAAGTTTCAGGAAAAAATCGCTTTTCTCTTCAAATATTATAAAATAGACACTCGAATTTTTCAATCAGGCAATTTTGCTCGGCTGTAAGGAATTGGTGGGAAACATTTCGACTTTGGGACCAAAATTACCTACATGGGTCTGAGTAAGTAGCCGTTAACGTGAAGACTTATTTTACGGCGATAAAAAGGCAAAATATTAATTTACTAATATTATCTAAGAACCTTGAACTTACAAAAGAAAATATCCCAAGTGCTGCTCAAGCTTTTCAAATTTAAGTATATGAAGACAGATTGAGAGTTAACGGAGAATCTAACGCCACATTTTGCTCAACTTTTCATTAAAATATTCTCGAGCTCTCGAGTAGGCAAGCACCCTAATAAACTTGAAAATGAGAGTACCTACTCCAATTTGAAAAAAACTATATTTTTATCTTTACAAGTGTTTTAGTATCAGCAAATTTTTCTAGTTTGGATCTGAATGAATTTATCGTAGAGAAATACCATCTTAGTTAACGTGCAAGTGTTTCCAGACGAGCCCGATGTGCGTCTTTGAGCTTAGTAATTAGTACCTTCGCAACCCGCTTGAAACTGTTTCATCGAACATAATTTCGGATTCAAAATATCTTTCCTAGTCAGACTCTTCCACTGCACTCTATATTTTGAGCATTAAAGAGACATCTCGATGAATTTCCAAGTTATAGCGGTCTTTGAAATAAGCGTGCGTCTCTGTTTCTTCTACATCCCGTGAAATTGATTGAAAACCCTTCTTTTCTTTGTTCGAGTCTTCTTTTCCATTAGTTTGTAGACTAAACAACTAGAGGTGGGCCACCTAATTGGCTCTTAAAAACATGGTTAACTACGTGACACTGCTCCGGTGAACCGGAGCTGCACTCAGAAAATCGCTCGAGCATCACGCTGTGTAACATACAAGATATCGAAGTACTTCCTATGCTGTAGGCAGACCATATAGACAGCCTTCTTGATGAATAGTGTATCGCCATTACTGGAAGATTTTTAGAAGTTCTGTAATCTAGTACCATGGATGATCTCAAAAATAGACTCTGAACCACTGAATCTACAAATTAATATTAGATCCTCTTTCAGTTCAAGAGGGCCGGGTGGTTGTGAAATTTTACTATCGACAATCGATTGGTTAGATCAGAAAATCGAACAATCACACAATCGATTAATCGGCCAATCGATTAACCGCTTTTTTCTCCCAGCCCTATTAACTCAAACATCGACTATATTCCGCACCAGCCCCATTACAACATTCGTTAGTCTACGAATAATCAGAAAGTTCTAATTTGGAGTTTGGGGAAGACAGTGCAGTGCGCCAAAGTTATAATTTGCAATTACTCTACGGTTTAAAAAAAAAGTACCGTCTCCCCAGGAACGACCAATCGGAAGGACTCCAACTACTCCCTTCCGATCCTCTCCATGAATATTTAAAATCAGTTTGCCATTGTTCTCACGTTTTAAAACGTATACGCAAAGCTTATTTAAATTATTACACAATTTTAAGAGCTTATGAATATCTAATTTAAACAAAACGAAGTATCATGTAGTAGTTAGTTAATATTAAGTACTTATTGATTATTAACTTCGTTAATCCAAAACATAAACCTTTTAAAATTATCGTTACAACTTAATCGGTATTAAAAATATTTATAAAAGCGCGTTTTTCGTAATAATTAATGACCGAAATAATGACGTAAATAATATTAAACTAAAATATTTACTTATTATAACAAATTTTTTTTCGATTATTTGTATTTAGAGAACGCTTTTTATTATGAAAAACTTAAAAAATTACAATCGATTCTGTATGAAAATTGTTGTTTATCACGAAACCTCTCGTTACCAGCTCAATCGTAACTACTATATTATTATTTACTTTTGTAATTTATTAAATGGCCGTTTTAATAGTAATTAATTATGTAAGTGTGAAAAATCGTATTACAATATGTAGTATTAGCATAAACAATAACTTTCATTCATTTTTATTTATTTCTTGATACTACTATTAGATATTACGAGTATATACCGGGTGGCAGGTGACAATGGAAGAACCAATAACCTTATAAAAGTATCAGTTTCTCTTGTATTTCCGAACATATTCGTGTGAAACTTGGTAGGTACGGGGATATTAAACTATAGAGACACAATTTTTGATTTGTCGATATGCAAGTTAAAATGGGCGACCTCCGGTTCAGCCGGAAATATCAACACGTAACTTGGGATTTCTTAACCTATAACCTACTATATATTTTGCGTTTGTTGGAATCTGCAAGTCAAATTACATTCGACCAGCTTGCCAAATTTGCATGTTTTCAAAAATATATTTTTTAAATCCCAAGTTTCTTTCTTTAACATGAAAGTGGTCCTGATCACCTAGTAAAGAAGTTTCCGAACTTATCGTAATAATCCATAAAAACAGTTATTTCGGCAATTAAATCAATAGCGACGCTCCTTGAAAGACGTAGGTTTGCTTAGCACGTTCTTTTACAAAAAAGTTATATTTTAAAATAGAACTTAAACAGAGGGCCGTCTTGGCTCTAGGTTTAGGTATGAAATACACATTCTCTGCATTCTTATGCTCTGACAAGGCATTTTAAATATGGGGTGCTCCGTGCAAGACATCGCCTTGATTAAATTTAAATACCAACGGCTTCAGGGTTTCATAACTTGATAACGAAGCATTTGCGGACCAACGTCCGTTAGGCACCACCTTTAAATGTCGCCTATCCTGTTCCGGACACCCTGTACGTAAACTACGCCAGCGTGTCAGTGATCACTGATCAACAATACGATAATATGGTAATTAATCGATGCTTTGGGTAAATAAATGTTAAATAAATATTATACTTAGTTTAAAAGTAATTACTATAAGCTAACAATGTGTTAATTTGTTATTTAATCTTTAATTAGTAAATTTGTCTGTTAAAACACTACAACGATGTACTATTCTGTACTATATAATTAACCAGAGGTCAGAACAATTAAAACTTTTTCGAGCAGAATTAATCATTCCCTTCGAAATGATATCATAGTGCGGTAGGCATTGCGTGGTAAAAACGTCCACATTTAAGTTTCGTTCGGTAAAAAAGGCTAAAAAACTTGAAAACATTCCATGCGTAGTATACGAAAAATTAACGACAACACAACTCGGAGGAGACAAAATGATGTCATGTAACAATCGAGTTTAATTATTAAATTGGAGTACATGCGGGACTTCGCTGCCAAGTTGGTGCAGTACCCAGTTAAAACTAAAATGTTCACATATTATAAATACTTCCGTCGGAAACGCATCCAGTCGACGTTGAAAATTTCGACCGCTAAATTCTCTTTGTGACGTATCGTATTTTAAATCGAATTAATCTAAAATTAACTTAGCGCTAAATATACCACGAAAACTATCAAAACTTAAAGGCTTATCCTTCGAAATCTTTCGCTGCAAAATTACACGTCACGTCACGCCTTTACTTTAACCAGACGCAACGCTAAAATTTCAAAAACGCTTCATGTATGATTTTCCCCCAAGTCCAGTATAGAACGAAAACGTGAGAAGATTATTTAATTTAACGTTAGCACTTAGAACTTTATTGAAGGAAGCTTTATGATTAAGATCGTCTATGTGAACTGAAAGAAAAACGAGCTGAGCTATACGCGTTTTATTAAAACGTCCACCCCATGTTTTTTTCTCCTTTCCGAGTTAATTTAATAAAGATGAAAAATAACCCCTCACACACACACATCGGCACCATGCTAAATTTCTTATTCGATTGTTATGTTAAATAAGAAATAAGAATAGCTATTGAAAATTGAAATTTATTTTTACGTCGCTTGAAATTCGCTTCACGGCCAACTCGAGTTTTCGAAACGCTTTTTTAAATATCGCTCAACACACACACGAGTTTATGCATAATTAAGTATAATAAGAGTTCGTTATCTAAATATAAGAATTATGTAAGTATATCTCTTGGGTGAATAAAATGTTCACCTAATAATTGGTCATTGCTCATTACCAATAATGTAAATTTGATAAAATAGATTTGGTAAAACATACGGAGAAGACTGTCTTTTGCCTCTTGAAGAAAACTGCGCTTTCATAAAGGTACACAAAATAAAATCGTCAAGAAAATACAATTTGGAAATCCCTATATCTCGGGATGAATTTTCCCTTACTGGTTTCAATAAAGTTCAATTTCAGCTCTTTTTTAAGTTTTTGGCTTATAACTTCAAAACTCCACACTTTTGCGGCAAATTGTTTTTATATTAAAGTAAAGTACATGAAATTTTCTACAAATTATATTCCGACGGTTTTTTTCCTCAGATAGGCGGCTTGGGCGCTAGAGCGCGTTAAAGATTAACAAAAATTCGAAAATCGGTAAAGTGTTTTTGTTTGATTATCGCTTATAACTCGAAAACTACGCACTTTTGGAGGAAACCTGCCCCTATACATAAATAAAGTACATTCAATTTACTACAAATTATGCCTCTTAGGTTTTTTCATCAAACAAACAGTTTGGGTGCTAGAGGTACGTTGAAGTATAGCGCCTCGATGAGGGTGGGCTTTTGAGAGCCACAGTCGAACTAAACTCGCTATGGTAAATTATATACTACCAAAAAACCGAATATTTTTTTTGTATTTGAAATATATTGTGGCACACAGTTTTAAGTGCAACCTTCGTGGTGGCATCCACAAAGGCTTTAACTTCAAAAGCCTCTGTCACCACGAAGGCTGCACTTAAACAGTCGGACGTTCGTCTGACAAAAAAACCTAGACATAATTTGTAGGAAACTGAACGCATCTTCTTTTGTTACAAGAACACTGTCACTGCACTCTAGAAGTGCATAGGTTTCGAGTTATTCGCGACAAAACAGTTGTTTGATCAGTTTTAGAACTTTTTTAAACTTCAATGCGCTCTAGCGCCTAAACTGCTCGTTTGAAGAAAAAACCTAAGAGACATAATTTGTAGGAAACTAAACTCGCCTTATTTTTTTAGAGGAACACTGTTCTCTAAAAGTGCGTAGTTTTCGAATTATGAACGATAAAACAGTTTTTTGTTCAATTTTAAATTTTGTTCAAACTTTAATGCGCTCTAGCGCCGAAACTGTTTGATGAAAAAAAACGTAAATTGTAGGAAACTGAATTTATTTTATTTTTGTACAGAAACACTGTTCTTTAGAAGTGCGTAGTTTTCGAATTACGGGCGATAAAATAAATTTTAAGTCAATTTTGGAATTTATAGCGCCTAAACTGCTCATTTGACAAAACAAAACCTAAGAGACATAATTTGTAGGAAATTGAATGTACCTTATTTTTGTGCAAGAGCACTGTGTTTTCTAAAAGTGCGTAGTTTTCTAGTTATAAGCGATGACAAAGTTTTGTGGTCAATTCCAGAATTTTTTCAAACTTGAATGCGCTCTAGCGCCTAAACCGTTCGTCTGAGGAAAAAACCTAAAAAATATAATGTGTAGGAAATTTGATGTAGTTTATTTTCATATTAAGCACTTTTCTCAAAATTGCGCAGTTTTTGAGTTATAAGCGAAAAACCGAGAAAAATCCATCCTTCTCCAGTCATTCCTAAGTTAATGCTACCACTGGCAAGCGGTCTGTTATATTATTCATTTAAAATGCTCTTTCGGCCTGCACAGTTAAAATTGTTGTACCTTCCCGCCTCGGACTATATTACAAATTTTATCCAAATACAATCCAAAACTGGGCACACGAGCGGACACGCAGAAATATTTCTATTTTGTATAATTTTCGTCGTCGTTACAAAGCTTACCAGACTTCGTCTACCGGGCGAGCAATTACCGAAATACTTCGCATGTTAAGTATTAATTAGGTGACCCTTTTTGTATAATTAGTAATAGGGTAACATGTTTAACTTAATTTCAAGTCCATATACGTAAAATTAAAGTGCTTTATTTGTAATTTAACTCTTAAATCGCACTTTTAATTTTCTCCACGTCATAAAACATACGTTTTAAACGTTAGGTAAAGGAAAAAGTATCTGCATTAGCATCAAATTAAATTTTTTCTTTTGACGAAAAACTGTTCTTTTGTTTAAAAAAAATAATAAATTACCATTGCGACTACCGTTTTTCCGAGTGCAATTTGGAATTCTACAAAACGCTTCAAAATCGTTAATTGAGGTATAGTACCTAGGTACGTATTAAAACTGCTAAAATTAAAATCTCTTTAGTCGACACTTTTCTTCTAGTGCTATAATTAAAAATGTACTTGTCGGTACGACACAGAAAACGCGAACTATTCTTTTGTTTTTTAAGTTAATACTTCCGCGAGTTTCTCAAATGTAAAAAAAAAAAGATTCTCGGTCTATTATAATATAGGACTGAAGTTTTATCCCGTACCATATTGTAATGAGTAATGAGTAATGAATAATGAGTAATGAATAATGACATTCTTATAATATAGTACCAAAAGGCAAGTTCAACCTACACTCCTACACTACATCATGCTCTGTAACTGACGTCCGCGCACTCTTGAGAACCGTTTTTTTACATTCCCACACCTTCAAAATGGGTTACATTATAACAGAATTTGTCTTCCTTTGTTCCTTTATAATACATTCGTAACCCAAAACACTTTATTTCTTATAATACTTTTTATACACTAATGGAAAAAATTAAGGGATCAAAAAAAAATTTCAAATTTTTAGGTGATTTTCAATAGGCTGTAACTTAAAGAAAATTCATCGTAGAGAGATTTTAAAAAAAGCAAATTGTAGCTCTGAGTGTCTAGTTTTTGGGTCCAAACTCAAAAATTTTTCTTTTCAATTTTTTTCCAGGTAATTTTGAAAAAACCACTGACAAAAAAATTTTTTAAACTTTTTTGATTTTTTTTTTACGTCTACGGACTTTAAAAAAAATTTATCGACATAATCACCATATGGGTCAGATAGCTTGTTTATTCAGCTTCAAATTTCTTTGTTTAAATTCTTGATACGATTATTTTTCGCGGAGATATCAAACTTTGAATAAAAAAGGATCATTTTGTCTTTGATTATCAATATCTCTGCAACTAATGATCGCACAGAAAGTTGAAGGTGGGTTCCGAAAACTTGAATAAATTTCCTACAAGGATGAGCCATTGTTTTTTGAAAAAAAATTTTTTTTTCATTCTTGACATGTTTTTGAAAATGCAACAAAAATAAGGCTTTCGGTGGCTTTTTGGAAAGTACAGCGCTAAATCGAAAATATTGAGGAAACCCCTAATGTTAAGTGTGCATTTTACAGTTCAATATACCCACAAAAACCCCACAAAGATTCAATTTAATCCATTCAGCCGTTTTTTTGTTTTACTCGATCAAATTTTTGGAAAAATTAAAGGATCACATTTTTCGTACTGAAAAGCTCATAATCTTTAAAAAAATGAAAAAAAAAAATTCTCGGCTTTTTGCGCATTTGTATTGCACACAGGGTTTGAATTTTTGAAAAAAAAAATTTTTTTTTAAATTTTCAAAAATTTTTTTTTTAATTGTCAAAAAAAAATTTTTTTTTGAAAAAAATTTTTTTTTCAATGATTCAGAAAATTTACGAAAACAGCGCCTTATTATTCTTGATGCAATTTTGTACCTGAATCACGTCATTTTATTGATCTCATTCCAATAAAATTAAAATAAAAATTGATACCCCTAACTGAATTCTTATCTTTTCACACACTTTTCAGTGATTGATTTTCAGAGATTTTCTTTACTTTTCGTGAGCCCTCAACAATACGCTTAATAAAACAATTTTTTTCAAAACCACGCACTTTGCAGATAACCAAATTTTTTTTGGAGAAATTTGAATTTTTATTTTTCGATCATGGTAAGACGGTACTTATCGGAGGTGGAGGTTGCTCGCATGGTAACTCTCATCGAAGAAGGTCACAGCCAAAGAGAGGTTGCCACTCGGATGGGTGTAAGTCAATCCGTCGTATCTCGTGCCTATACCAGGTACCAAGAGACGAACCGATTCGATCGTCGCCCCGGACAAGGTCGCCATCGTGTTACTGATCCCCGTGATGAACGGGCAATCGTTCGAGAAGTTCGCCGCCAGCCTTTTCTCAACGCAAACATTCTGGCTCGAAACTTCCCGAATCGGATACAACAGCAACAACAACAGCGACGACGGCATCAAGTGCGAAACATTTGCTCCCGAACGGTCATTAACCGTTTACGTGAAGCTGGGTTACACGCACGGCACCCTAATCGCGTACCCTTGCTGACCGCGAGACATCGCCGTGCTCGCTTAGCATATGCTTACGCCCATCGGAATTGGGCCTTGAGGCAATGGAGCAATGTTTTATTCACCGATGAATCGCGGTTCAGCCTCCATGGTAACGACCGACGTCCCCTTGTTTGGCGCCGTCGTGGAGAACGTTTTGGACAGAACTTTGTCCGTCCAGTTGTCGCTTACGGCGGTGGATCGGTTATGGTGTGGGGCGGCGTTTCGCGTCATTGGAAAACACCTCTCATGATTGTACGCGAAAATCTTACAGCTAGGCGCTATATCGACCAAATTTTAAGGCCCATTGTTTTGCCTAGACGACAACATCAAAGGTCTTTCATTTTGATGCAGGACAACGCACGTCCACACACAGCCAATGTCACTAAGCGCTTCTTTGAACGGCACAACATCGCATTACTACGACACCCAGCGATGAGTCCGGACCTCAATCCTATCGAACATGTTTGGGATTTGATGGGCCGCAGATTGCGCACCGAGTATCCAAATTTGCACAACTTAGCCGCGTTGGAGCGCGCACTTCAGCAAATTTGGGATACCATTCCACAGGCACTGATTGCTCGTCGCATCAATATGGCTAATCGTCTGAGGGCCGTTATTGAGAACAGGGGTGGCAATACCCGTTATTAAATCAGGTTCTCCGGGAAAACCAAAAGCAACGAATACACACACACACACACACACACACACAATTTCAGAGAATGAGTTTGGAGTCATTAAATACGGTGGAGCTGACGAGCCACCGGGTCTCATTTCTTCTGAAGAACCACACACACACACACACACACACACACACACACACAATTTCAGAGAATGAGTTTGGAGTCATTAAATACGGTGGAGCTGACGAGCCACCGGGTCTCATTTCTTCTGAAGAACCACACACACACACACACACACACACACACAATTTCAGAGAATGAGTTTGGAGTCATTAAATACGGTGGAGCTGACGAGCCACCGGGTCTCATTTCTTCTGAAGAACCACACACACACACACACACATACACAAGCACGCGTGTGTAAGAAGCGTAAATCCGACCGGGCAACCTCCACGTGGTACGCTTTGGGTAATGCTAATGCCGGCGATGCTGTTTTCGTAAATTTTCTGAATCATTGAAAAAAAAATTTTTTCAAAAAAAATTTTTTTTTTTTAAATTAAAAAAAAATTTTTTTTTTCAAAAATTTAAACACTGTGTGCAATAAAAATGCGCAAAAAGCCGAGAATTTTTTTTTTTCATTTTTTTAAAGATTATGAGCTTTTCAGTACGAAAAATGTGATCCTTTAATTTTTCCAAAAATTTGATCGAGTAAAACAAAAAAACGGCTGAATGGATTAAATTGAATCTTTGTGGGGTTTTTGTGGGTATATTGAACTGTAAAATGCACACTTAACATTAGGGGTTTCCTCAATATTTTCGATTTAGCGCTGTACTTTCCAAAAAGCCACCGAAAGCCTTATTTTTGTTGCATTTTCAAAAACATGTCAAGAATGAAAAAAAAATTTTTTTTCAAAAAACAATGGCTCATCCTTGTAGGAAATTTATTCAAGTTTTCGGAACCCACCTTCAACTTTCTGTGCGATCATTAGTTGCAGAGATATTGATAATCAAAGACAAAATGATCCTTTTTTATTCAAAGTTTGATATCTCCGCGAAAAATAATCGCATCAAGAATTTAAACAAAGAAATTTGAAGCTGAATAAACAAGCTATCTGACCCATATGGTGATTATGTCGATAAATTTTTTTTAAAGTCCGTAGACGTAAAAAAAAAATCAAAAAAGTTTAAAAAATTTTTTTGTCAGTGGTTTTTTCAAAATTACCTGGAAAAAAATTGAAAAGAAAAATTTTTGAGTTTGGACCCCAAAACTAGACACTCAGAGCTACAATTTGCTTTTTTTAAAATCTCTCTACGATGAATTTTCTTTAAGTTACAGCCTATTGAAAATCACCTAAAAATTTGAAATTTTTTTTTGATCCCTTAATTTTTTCCATTAGTGTATAAATTCGGATCAATGTAAGCTCCTGCATCCAAATTCGTTTGCAAATAGGAAGCGCTTAGTAAATAAATAAAAGGGAATCGAATATATTGATTACGATTACACCTTTCTTATAAAGCACCGTTTCATTTGACTTCTTCGACCTTTTTCGTAATTTAAAATATTTATGGAGAGCGTCCCCAGAGTGTCGAGGAAGCACATGTCCGAGTTGTGATATAATAATTGCAAAAATTTAGTTCACAAAATAAATAAACCATTACTCGGGTAGTGCATTACAATTTCCTAAGGATTTAAATATTTACGAACATCCCCAATTCAGCCCCAAAAGAACAGTTTCCAAACGTGACGAACATTTTAAAAAGCTCCCATCGCCCACACAAACCAATAATTCTCAAAAAGATCAAATTCGAATATCATTTTATTTTATTTTAAAGAAACGGCATCATCAAAAGATCTTTGTAATAGCGCAATTATAGCACACAATCAAAAACATTTTCCAAACTGTTTTTGAAGTTACCGGAAGCGTTACCGGAGTCGTGTTTATTTAGTCCCAACACAAGCTAAACATCAACCCCAAAGATTATCAAGATCCAAACTTACGCACATCGCCCAGTTTAAACAAATAAGAAAGTCGAGATAACTTCCTGCCTGCTCTATCCATACGGACGGCTATAAAAAGGAACTTAAATTTAATTATTTTCGGAGGCTCTTCGGCGAATAAATTTGGAAGGCCCAAAACTGTTTATACGTGACATTTAGGCAAACATGTGGGTGGGTTAAAATTAAAGTGCATCCCTCAACTTTTAATGTCACGTTCAAAAAGCACGCAATTTCATTGATATGCACACATTAATTTATATATCCAACTAGCATTTAAAACTTGGCTACCAACACTATGAGCAAGAGCCAAAAAATGCGAGATTAACGAAACTATTTATTTGTAAACTCTCTCCAATGGGTTACGTAAATTGTATTATTCACCCCGACGCGACGTCTTTATTTTGAACCTACGAGTTCTGTTTTTCACTTTATAATTTTTGTGCCTTAGCATCCAAACGAGCCAAAAAGTAATCCCTCCTCAATTATTTCTAATAAAAAAAAATACTATAAACTAACGAGCATTGCCGTAAATTGAAAAAATCCAATCAGAAACGTAAAATGCGACTAAGTCATTTCCTGTTGCGCGCGTAAACACAATGAACAAACACCGAAAGCCGCTTTAATGATCGAATTTACCTCAGCTGCGATTTCGCTCGATTGAAATGCTCTTCTTCCCTTATTATTTTTTTTCAACTAGCTAAATTTTTGCGCGCATTCGAAACTTTTTCTACTTCTAACGATGCTCGGCAAATTCAATTTGTTCAACTCGAGATGCTTTAGCTTTGCAACACGAAAGAGGCAGTGCGGCAGTTAATAAAGCAGAAGTAATAAAATAAAAAGTTTTTGGCATAAACCCGCTGAGTTTTTTTGTATCTTTCGTTGAATTAACGGTAAAGTAAAAAGTTTGGTTTAAGATGAAAAGTCAAATACATTAACTATATTGTGCTGCGGTAGAGTTTTTAAGTTTGTGGGCACAAACAAACGCTGTTGAGTACGAGGAGCTTGGAAAGATGAAACTCGGAAATTAGAAACCCCCCTCCCCAACTCCAATTTAATAAAGGCTTCATTTTACTTTTTCGTTGAATTCGTTGTTTACTTTGAAAAAGTATTATGCTGGAAAATCCAAAACGCTAAAAACGGCACATCAGCCGTTTTCTACTAAAGCATTAGGTACTTCGAAAACCAGGTTTTCGACAGTTTGATCATGATTAAGCATCGAAGTATCATCGAAGTGCATCAGATTCGTTTTAATTCGATATCCATTTTCTCCTAACCCCCCACCCCCCAACGAAGGATTCTTTATTGTTGAACAATAAACTAAAATGTCGTTTTTCTCGAAAACGGCTCAAGTGACTGTTGTCCCACGTAGAAAGTTCGCATTGCGGAAAAACTAGTGCTGAACATTCTGGCCCAAGTTCGCAGCTTGCGAGATGTTGTCCGCGGCTTTTATTAACTTTTCGAGTGTTTCGTGTCTGAAATTGTTATAAGATGTAAAAAAATCAACATAAACGAATTAGTAAGAACAACTTTGGTACACTACGCCATAAACTGATTGAAGGCGAAATGTTTACAACAATTTAGGTTTATCTCAATAATAATAATAATATTGAAGTAATTCAATACTCTCAACGCGCGCTGCATAATTTTTTTAAGTCTTATCCATTATAGTATCATGGGTGTTATCCCCAAAAATGTAGATTTTCAAACTCATTTTCAGAGAAGTTACTTTAGAAACGGATAAATTCGTTTGAACAACGGAAATTTACATTAAATGTTATATCGGGATACGTTAAAACGTGAAATTAAGTTGACAGACGAGACGGTAGGGAAATGAATTAAACAGACGGAGTTTCAAACACAATTTAAAATTCGTGTCCCAGCTACGTTGCTTTTAGATTCGAAAGTAAAAATTTACCGTCCATCCAGACCATATTATGTGGTCTCGGTACTTTTCTAATTATTTTTGCATTCGAATTAATTATTTAAATTTCGAATACATAACATGTGCCCAGAAGCTCTATCTTGTTCTCGTATAAAAGTAGTACTCAGACGGAATACACGGCAAATGACTTTTTTGTGGAGAGAATGAAACTAGAGCTAGCAGATATTACACCATCTTCGGAAACTCTATTAGCGACGTCGCATAGCATAACTACTATTAATACCCTTCCCATTCGCGGGGAAAGCTCTTTTTAATATAACGATAACGAGCACTCGTACAGCACAATTTTCTAAATTAAAAGTAGGTATTTTTACAATTCTTATTATCAGAGTGAAAAATTATAATTAACAAAGCAAAGAGCACGAACGAAACTAATAAAAATGGCAAGTCTTTCTAATTGAACGTTGCAGTTCTCTCCCGAGACTGCAATTTATAATTTCACAAAATAATTAAATTATCAATGTAGATCAAACTTGGCAAATTTAACATTAATTTTTCGCTTCACGTTGTTAACGTAATTTACATGAGCGCAAATTTATCACGCTTTTATTATTACATTATCAACGTTAAAAGGATTTCAATTCGCTCATAGTGCTCACTTCGGTATCAAAGTGAATTCGTACGATGTCTTAATAATGGCAATAAATAGTTTATTACAGACTCGGAGGTGCAAATGATGCAATTTTAAATTACTACCTTATTATAGTTGTAGAAGTCGTCAATTTTACATCAAATTTGTTTAAAATCAATTAAAACGCAATTTTAATAATTTATTTTCGATTACATGTTTCGGATTAATTACCCTCAAGGAAACCGAAAGAAAATTATAGACACTTAACAAAATAATTATATTTAGATGATGCCGTTTCTTTCAAGGAAAATTATAAATTATAAGTAGCAGTAGCGCATCTAAGAAAGGGTTACGTTAGCCACATAATTTTGACTTTTTCGTAGACTTTGGTCTACTTTGAAAAACCATTATCATCGAAAAAAAAATTTTTATTCAACTTCTCGACGTTTCGGGCCCCCCTGAATCCAAAAAGTAATTTTTTTGAAATTCAGTTTCGGCCCTTTAACAAAATTTAATCGAAAAAATAAGATGAAGGTAAAAATTTCAAAAAATGTATAATTTATTTCCTAATTAAAATTTGTAACTGCAAGTTAGTATATTGATTTATTCCATAAATTTCTATTATTTGTTATAATTTTGGTTTAAAAAGCACTCCCGATTCAACCGGAAATTAGCCAAGAGAAGGGAGTTTTTGAAAACACCCAGTATATTTTATGATTTTATTAAAATGTTGAAAGATTAACTGTCAAATGATACCAAACATGATAAGTTTTAACTTCTTGTTTAACCGGAAGTAGGGCTAGCTTTCCTATTTTAAATACAACACCCTGTATATTTTGAGTGGTTTGGAAGATTGTAAAATGAGCTATCTAGTGATATGAAACATTTAATACTTCGGGTTCAAGTGGAAATCAGAGTACTAGCTTCCTATTTCAAATAGAAAACGCTCCGTATAATTTTAAGTTTTTTGAAATCACGGAGAGCTGCTGAGCATACTATTGTTAGGTACTATTTCTGATATCTTTTTAAATAGATATTTTTAACGCGTACGAAAAAGTCCTGTTATGGCCACATCAGTCGTTATCGTTGACCATCGTCTAGAACTACCACATAGGTACTAATAAATAGAATAAGATGATGTATAGGTACATAACCTCACTGTTTTAAAAAAAATTTAAAATTTAAATCTAAAGTTGCATAATTTGACATTAACTTCTCCTCAGAGTTAGGGGTTAGGGTAGGATTAGTAAAAAATATTAAAATATAACCACGGATGTACAAGGGTTCCTTCCATCGTCGCAAGACGATTCAGACGGTATGGTGAGCAGAAAATTGCCGACTGTTGCTTATAGCCAACATACAGAGCCAAAATAAGAAGAATGTGTTGGGAATGTTGTAGTGTTGTTGTCATATTTATCGATACAATGTGTATCTCTCAATATTATACGCTAAAAATAGAAAAGAAAGACCCAACATGATGGGTTGAAATTGGCCAAAGATATCCATTCCCAACGGATATTAAACGTACCGCAATTTTAAAATATTCTTTTGAACACGTAACATAAAACTTTTCATATGGATGAGATGAGGTAAAACACAAGCAACCCAATAATCTAATAATTCAAAGTTGCTAGCTCGTCGATTTTTTCCCGAAAAACCAACAAAGACTAAAAGCCACTTACTTTTGTTAGTGCAAAACATGTCATAGTGGTAAATTGTATTTTCTAAAAAGTTTATTTTAGGTACAATAAAAGGTAGTACTTACGCCAAATTCATTTTCTTATAATATTTTTAAAATTTTAACAGATAATTATTCAAATAATTCCGGATCAAATGGTGCATTAATGAAAAATATGAACAATACTAATTCAGAGATATTCAATTTCAAAAGTGGAATTTTTGAGAGTCTTTTCATTGCACTATAGGCGAAATTTTACGAAAGTTTACGTACATATTTAGTTATAACTAACAAACCCTTCTTACAATTTTTATGAAAAACTAAATCAACATTAAGCAAGAACTGATAAATATTTTGAAAAATATTAATTCGTAGTTACCACACAGTTTCTGAGATATTAATTAATATGTACCTAATGAAAAATTTATACCTTTGAAGCAGTGAAAGCGATACACTAAAACAAGCTGGCAACAGCGTATTTTTGTAACAGCAAAATCAGTGTAAAACGCGCATGCGCTAGATTTTCAAAACCTTTTCACACAGGATAATATACTGTAGGTGACGATTACTTCTATTTACATAATAGCAAAACGATTTTTATCATAAATATTTAAGTATTGTTTATTTATCACAAAATGAATTTCCACGCAAAATTATAAACAAGCTGTCAACATTGAGGTTATTCGACTTTTACATGACGTTTGAAAACTCGGACAGTGTTGCCAGATTTAGAATACTGGCTCAAATAAATAGCTAGTCGTATTGGATTGGTTAAAAATGGTACATAGACACCAAAAAGTTGTGGGTTGATACATTACAAATCCTAACCGATTATACTATATTTCCTAGCATTAACTTTTTGCTCCGACTGTCGCGAAAGTACTACCTAAACTTTAAATAAAATAAAATAAAATTGCGTTTCCATACAAAGCGGACATCACCTAACAGGGCCTTGTTCCGTGACGACCATTACAGTATATAATATGTCGTTTTAGCTGCAATTCATCAATAAACAATTAGTTATTTTAGTCACGAGTTGACAATTTTTTTTCATTGTGACGTAGGTATCCCAATCCTTTTATAAATTTACAAACAAAGAAAACACATCCTGTCGATGTTGATCAAGAAGTCGCATCATCTTTCGATTGTTCGTCCTTGCATACGAAACGAAGGTACGCTTTACACGTGCATCGTTAAAAATGTAAATCTCAAAAGCCGTGGTAATAACAAAATTAACTATTCCCAAAGTTATCACCATACCAGAATTTCAAATGCGACACGAAAGGGGGTCTTCTCTTTCTCTTTGAACTATTTTTAACAACATGGCTGAGCTTCTCTGTAAGAAGTCGCATATTCGAGTACGCCATGAATTTATTTAAATATTAAAGGAACGAGCGCATCTATTGATATTATTCGGAGCACCCAACAGTAAGCGTATTAGGGCTTTAAAATTGAGATTAGGGCTTATATAAGTCTTACAAGAAAATATCTTTTGATCGAGAGAAATTCTTTCTGTGACGTCTAAAAGATGCCATATGAATAGTGAAACAAAAGGGTAGTCAGCTGCAGATGATGAATCAAAGACGGCGACATTTGCGTTTTAATTAAAGTGCACAAATGAAAATGCAATGCTACAACTTTTATGGCATGAAAGTACATGGTTATGCTCAATATACCTATTTCAATGCCAATTTTTTGAAACTCAATTAATCAAGAAAACAAAGCTAATTGTAGTATGCTAAAAATAATGATAATTTCGAGTTTCTATTCTTCATTTAAGTAAAGGTTAATAACGTTTTAATGATACACATTCAATTACATAAAATGGGGTTTACATTAGTAACCGAAATAGAGAAAATTAATACAGTTTTACTGTTTCAAGTAGTAATACGGTAAAAATTCAAATAACTGCCATTATTAGTTTTAGGATTTACAACGTAATATCGTAATGGCGTGACGAACTTCATATGCGCCTCAAATCAGTATTTCCTAATTCTACAGAACACATCCTTTTGAAATGAACTTCCTTTTAGCATTTTTACGAAACCGGAATATGCAACGAGTAGTTTTATGCAATAGTTACGAATAATATACAGGGTGGATCAGTAAGAAGAGCAAAACGTGGTTTCGAAAAAAAAAGTTTAAAAATAAATTATTTTTTTATATTTTGCGTCTGTTAGAAACCTATATGAGTGCTATAATAGCTTTTTGAGTGCTATAATAACATAATAAATAATAATTAAAATTAATTAAGAGAAAAAAAACCAATTTATTTAAATTTTTAATTTCCAAATGTCACTTTGCAATTAGTACTGCCAACCATCACGAAAATCCCTAAATTTTTATATTTCAATTTTTTCTTTGAAATTCTAGCATTAGCACTCCTCCATTAAAACGTTCCCCGCTACGCGGATCGCATTTTAAACTCGTCGTGCTATGATACGTGACTTATGGCAATGAAGATCTTTATTAAAATAACTACAGATAATACAAGAGCGTCCGTTCAGTTTAAAAAAAATGACTTACGATAGAATACCTTTTTACCGATGCCACCTGAGTGTTAGTAGTTATTTTTTAATTATTTATAGGAGCCATTGAGCGAGCATCGTTAGCGATGTGCTCAGTATATTAAAAAAACAAATCTTAAATAGCCACCATAATAATTAAAGTTTCTAATAATTAGCCGAGAGGACCATGCACAAAGTATTACTCGTGCCTTTAGTAAAACCGGCGAAACGTTTTAAAAGAGTAATAATATTACACATACTACACTACACTACACATATTAAACGCTAAAAATTATAATTACCAAGTACTACAGGTAATATAGCCAACCAGCAATTAAATTCTATTGATATGACAGTTCCAATTACACGTTGCAAATTAAGTTCCTGAATTTAGAGATTGGAATTTCAGGTAAAGCGAATGTGAGCGTTTAATCTACCACAGCATGCAAATAGACTAATGAACAAATAGACGAGGGAGAAAGAGAGACGGGCAGACAAACATGCCGAAACGCGACCAAACGTGGACTTGGACGCACAAGTGGCCAAACGTGAAACCTATATCTACTGCACTGAAAACAACACAGAAAAAGCATTGCGCTTGTATAAAGTGGAAATTGTAAAATGTTCAACACCAATGTTAATTGATTCATTCCGTTCTATGTTTCCGCAGAGTTGTGGAATGTTAGTAAAAAATCAATACCTTCATGAACATAATATACAGGGTGCTCAGAGAAACGTGCGGAAATGGTGTACGACGGTGAAATATATTGTTTAAGATTATTCTGAAATATACAGGGTAACACGTAAAAATAACATTTATTTTAAATACAACACTCAAAATATTTCTAGTCATAACTTCACATTTTTAAATGGAATATCTACTCATAAACTGTTTTTCTGTTAAAGTCCAAACTCAATATTTTTTTAAATGGAATAGTACTATCCTATACAGGGTGAAATTCGTTATGAAACATGGGGAAATCGCTTATCTGAAGAGCTAGATCGTAGGATCGTAGGTTTAAATTTTGCAAAGTTGCTCAATTCGGTGCTGACAAATGATCTGAAAATTCGAATTCTAATTCTGATCCGAATAAATTTACGCGTTTTCGCGAAAACTGAAAAAAAACGGAAATTCTCAGTTTCATTTTCTTTAGCTATAACTTTTTTATTTGTTAATATTTTTAAATTCTGCAAAAACATTTTCATTGCCCTTTTTAATCCGCTTTCAAAATCCGCAGTCATAATTTCAATTAGCCGATTTGTTCTTGGTCTTTTAATATTAACTTTATTTTTTCTTACGGACGCCTGCAAATGGATTTATTTGACAAGAACAAAATCCTACAACTGATCGCTTTCAAATACTTTTTTTTACAATACCGTCAATTTAAATTGCCACTTTATCCAACTTAAACTATGTACTTTATACTTCTTACTAGTATAGAAAAAATATGGATTACTTCTGTAAATACATTACCGACATCACAAAAGTTTGTAACTTCAATTTAAAGGTATTTGTTTTATTTTGACTGCATAGTAGGTATTTTTAAACGAATTCGCGATTTATTGTTGCTAAAGATATGGTTACACTTACACTTACACTTACACTCACAGTTATACGGCAGCGATTTAGAAATAAACTACAATCTTAAAACCAGCAGGTATCAAAAGTCTAGATTAATGATTTTAGACTAGCGAATGCCACTCCAAAATAAATTGAAACGCATTATACATTTTTTATTTAACGGCTAATGGAGACGAGGGTCAACTTGATTAAATAACAGCACTACACCAACCGTCCCGAAACTTAAATCAAGAGACAAACTTTGCGAGGACCACCGCTGAGAAAAAGTTACTCTCAATTAAGGAATTTATTGTAAGATGAGGGTCTCGATACCCTAGTATTTGTATCATTTTTCTAGAATAGCGGACTAGAATTGCCTTTTCTTCGCAGATTACGATTTGGGTAGCTCGAATCGTGTTTCAATCAAATAAAATCGCCTCTTTTTTAGATTGGCAGAGCATGAGACATAATAAAAACAAAATGGGACTTACTCAAAAATTTTAAACCTTTATATAAACGTATTATACAAAAATCTCTCTTTCGTAAGTAAACGGCGTGTGCAGAGATCAGCTCCTTAAAGACAACTTCCATCAATTTGTGAATAAAAGAAACTTTGAAGTGTCTCGAAAAGCTACGAAATTTATAAAATCATCCTGAAACGTCAAAATCCTCCATCGCCAATTCCAAACATGATTTATTTAAATTTTTCTACCCATATTTGTCAAAAATTTACATTCGATTTGATGCTTGTATCGAAGATATTTTTAAATCTTTATCGAATTTCGCTTTTTTTTCTCGCAAACATGTTTTATTCACATCAACATCTAAGTGCGTCGAGTAGAAATGAAATTAACAATTTCACTCCTTAAACGTAAATTTTCTCCACGATCTAAATAGTAAAATTTACTCCTAGTCGCGTAAAACAAACACACTATAGAAATAGTTTTGAAGATCATCATCATCGTTCTCGATAAAATTAACCATTAGCTATTATTAGAATTTAAAATTAACTTTGTGTTTTTCACTTAAGGAGTGCATCCATCTCACAATTAACTGTTTTGACACATTCTTCGGTTTGAAAAATGCAATCTGGAAAAGCAATTGACACAGAAACTGTACCTACTCGAGATTAATCTCGAAATTATATTTTCTAATCGAGCGGTTAATTAAAAGAAAATCAATTTTTAAATAAAATAGGTCGTTAAGTGGCAATTTAAATTTCAATTTTTAAGTAGAAAAGAAAAGGACGCTACGAAAGATACACGAAATAATAGGGAACTATTTTTATACTAATACGTATTGCGTGTGTAAAGTGTTAATCTGAACTTGTGCCCATTACGACTGTATTATGAAGATCTTTAAAAAAACACTTATTAATACTCGAATAATTACAAAATGACGAAAATTTGTCAAATTTTATTTTCGTAAAATAAAATAAAATTTTTGTCGTGATAAATGTGAATCTTAATTGTATACAGGGTGTTTTAAAACGCATTTTAATAGCGAATTCCAAAAATCAACAAGATTCAATTGTCACGTATACTTGTGGTCGCATTACGAATTAAATGCTTTTATATGTCAAAAACTGAACACAATTCGGTCGTGTGCTCAAGAGACTAATCACCAGGAACAGATACATATTTAATGAGATATGTCAAGAAACCCTCTAGGACAGGGACCTGCAACCTGGTGCCCGCGGGCACCAGACTTTTTGAAAGTGCCCGCCTCTAACCTGGTCAAATAAATGCAAAAACCCTTTTAAGTACACAATGTACATTTTACAGAATTATAGTAACGGCGGTAATGAACAATACATTTTTTACCTCTTTTTCCACCCGTACCACTAAGGGTTTTATAGAACTACGGACTAGGGTGGGGGTTTTAGAAAAATATTTACAATAAAATAAAGTAGGATACAATGATTAAGACGATTTTAACAAAAATCATGAAATGAAGAGTGAAAAAATCTTAGATGTCGGGGAAATTTATAATTTTTTAAATTGCGATCTTGCATTTCGCCGAGTACAGTGAGTAGGTACCTAGATATTTAGTTGTTGTAAAACACCTTCTTTGGAGACACTATCAATCGCTTCTAAAATTTCTGAACTTCATTTTAAGTAGTTTGACCTTGAACAATCGAAAATTTTAGCCTGCGACGCTATTTTTTCTTACATTTTTTGCCCAGCCCCCCCCCCAAAAATCAAAGTGTACAAAAATCCCCCATAAACGGGCGCTAAGCTCTAATAAACGTATACGCTCATTCCATGCACATAAACAACCAGGCCTCACTCAGAACGTTAAAAGGCCCTCTTGTATCGTAAAGCAAAATGTGCGATTTTAAAAGTCGCGGGCGGTTTTGGAGTAATTTTTTACGTCGTGCGCGGAGAGGGGGCCCAACAAGAAAACTTGAATGATTCGAAGGGTGGCGAAACATTCGAGTGGTATAGTATAGAGTCGTGGGGCCGCAACCTACCAGGTATCGCCAATCTAATAGCTTTGGCAAAGACGCAATTTTAGCGATTCGAAATTTGGTCAAGGGGCTGAACCGGCACATCGGAAAATTATTGATCAATCTCACAATGTGTAAATTAATGAAATTAATTTTTTAATTGAGAAATCGTAAAAAAAGAATCGATTTGTCGAGCACAAAACATACGGTAATTGCGCGGCGACATAATGAAAAACAATCTTGACTTTTGAGGTTATTATTTTGAAAACTTCAAATAACTATTTGTTAAATGGCCGAATGTAGAGGTCCGAAGGACCGATGGGAGACCCATAGGGTTGAGTTGGAGGCCCGGAGGGCCGAGCGGGAGCCAGTGAGGCAAAGCAGAGACACAAAGAGCTCTAGTACGTAAATGAATTTAGTGTTTCCCCATTGTGTATGGTTGTTAATGAAAAAGGTTCCGTTACATATGCTTCTCATGTAACTTTTGTTTTGGTGATTTTCGGGAGTCCAAAAGCGAGTTAACGAAGCACTTTGAAATAAAGGCAAATTTGGTTAAATCGTCTTTATTTTTTGGTCTTAGGACCTCAGAAGTATGTGTGGTAGCGTTTTTAGAGCCACCCTGCATAACTTAAAATTAAAAATAATAAAATGTTTTTCCCTTAACCGAGCACCTCTTACCGACAAAAATTCTGTCCCATAAATCCGCTTATGGGCGTTTTCAGAGAAGTCTAAAAAACGTGGAAAATGCAGCATATTTTTCCTCCAGAAAACGCAAACTCGCTATTTTGAGCAAACTGTCAAATAGATTTACAACAGCACAGCTTGAATTCGTTCCTAACAAAAAAACTGCCCTGTAATGAATACACAAATATCGATGTATTGATTTATATTTACATAATAGCAATAATAGGCACGTTATTTATTGCCCATCACATTAATTTGTCTTCTACCTCTGAATCGAATAACTACATGATAATAATAGATAAAACGTACAGTGATTACTTATGTCAACCTATGACAATCAATTTTATTTACAATTTTCAGGCTTTCAGTTCTTTGTTTGTGAAAACTTTTTTAACATTAAAATAACAACGGCGATCTAATCTATAATTAATGCTTAAAAGTCGCTCCATTAATAAAAAATCCGAGTATCAGGATCATTGATACCCCTCATCTCGCTAAACTGAATTTTTAATGCCAAAATCCAAAATTAATTTTTGATGAAGTCTTAAAAAACGATTCGGGAAACTGCGACCGATGGCTCTTTATCTACATCAGTTAGGCTAAGTACACACACCTGCGATAGACTTTAAAATTTCAATGTTGGAAGTTGGAAGATCGATAATAATGGTACTCGCGTGGACATGAACATCACGCCCACGTCGCTTCTAGTTCTAATTCGCATAAACTAAAAGTCATCAATTTGTAATAATTAATTATAGTTTCATTTCAATTCGTCTGATATCGCACAAGTGTGCTATTTGCATACATCGTAGTTGGTAATCTTCTCACTTATGACACTTATCCATTTATCATCGAAAATCACTACCGAAAAGTTTACTCTAAAAACCTCATACGCTTCCGGAAGTTAACGATAAGATTTCAAAGTGGTTTATTTTAATTTAAAATATTTTTTAAAGAAAATTTATTGGAAAGGTGCATCACAACTAACTGTAAGGTTTCAAACACCTTAAAAGACTTTCGTACAGAGAAAAGTAATAAAATTGTAAAATTTCCATTTACTATTTGTTTCATGCAAGCACACATATTTTGCCGAGTAATTACGTCGCTCGAAAAATAGATAAATGAGAATAATGCGTGTTTAAGTCTTTTGGGAAAATAAAATTTTATTTAATTCTCTTCAATGCCAAACGATAGACCCATTATAAAAGGTCATCAATTTTTTTTGTAACTTAAAATGTGAGGCAATGACGTCTCGTTGAAGTGGATCCGAGTATTTGAAGGCTCACAAAGGGAATATTAAACAGAAGGAACATAATCTAAGCTTGCGACTTTATCGAGTGAAATGGAAAATAAGCGAACTGAAACAACGATCATTTTCATGCAGTTTGATACATTAACATAAGCCTCAAACTTGCGGTATAAATATCGTTAACTAGAAGAGATGTGGAAAAATGGAACCGAAATTCGCGAACAACAGAGATATCGACATACGAAAAATTAAAAAATCGAACTTTTGCTTATAGCTCCAAAGCAAACGAAGATCGTGAATTCCAGTTTTCGCCATAGAGTTCCTTTCAAAAAAGAGAGGACGCACCATCCATTGTTGCACAATATATAATATCTTATAGTGATTGATTTCTTCATAAAACTATCGAATTTTGTCCACCCTGTACGTTGTTTAAAATTCGCATATTTAACTTTCTGTGTAAAAATTGTACATCATTTCATCATTTGGGTCATTAGTAATGCTCGATACAGCTGATAAAAAAATGTACCAAAGTAAATTAAGCAGAAAATTGCAAGTTAAGCCGTATGGACATATTTCTTGTATACACACTGTATAATTAGCGCGTAGCTTATCGAACACTAACAAAAGAAACTGAGCTTGTGTTGTAGATAAGTGTAGGAGTAGAAGGGATTCTATGAACACAATAAAGAAAGTGGCGAGAAACAAGACGTGTCAAGTGCATCTTTCAATTACCACACTTCAAAAGCATCATTCCATATTTATTTCAAAATTATTATAGAAGAAAATTGAGAATTGAATTGAGAATTGAGAGAAAAAAAAGAGAATTGCAAAAAATCCACTACTATATCAGACTACCACTCAAACCAGTGCCGGATTACGGTTTTCATAGGCCCTAGGCCAAAAGAGCAGAATAGGCCTCTTTGAAAGGCGACCCGGCCCAGGGACGCATTAAATAGTGGCGGCCTCCAATTAATTGCTACTTTACTTTAAAATATTTTGCTGTTTTCTAACAGCATGTTCAGTGGTGTAGTTACACATTCAGCTCCCTGGAGCAAGAAAAATGGGTTCGTCTATTTGGTTCTCAGAAGAGTTCTGGGCAAATTTGTTTTCCCAATTTTTTAAATTTTGATCTTTCACGGTTACCTAGCGCCGCAGGCAATTTTGTTCGAGTTTTCAAGGTCAACATTAGATCCATTTTCGAAATTTTTTAACATATTTATGTAGACTGTGAAATTAAGCAATCAATCTGCTATCGCCCGGTAGCAGAATCTGCCTCTGACCCGGCTTGTCGTTTAAAGTTAAAAAATCCGCTGGAGTTTTGGGCCCCCAACGTCTTAGGGCCCTAGGCCAGGACCTAGTTGGCCTATAGGTAAATCCGGCACTGACTCAAACTATCGATAATAAACCTTTGAAGCGAGATCACTTATTCATAATATTCAACCAACCCCCGTAAACATATTATTACGAAAAATAAATCCTATAATACCTCGAGGTACTTAAACATGTTTTAAAATACATCCTGTAGGTATACGAATTGATTTTTTTAAATTAAAAGCACCAACAATGAAAAATTACTTCGTGAAAAGCATTTTTGTGTAGCAACAATGTATTGAAAAAGTTAATTTTCTAAAAAAAAATATCTATCAAACAAAAGGGGACCTACTCTTTCTTCTATAACGTTTGCCATAATTTCGAAAGCCAAGTAATAAACAAGAAAATGGTTCAAAACAAACATCTTTAGTTATTTAACGCCATTGTTACAAGAACGTTCATTAATTTACAAACAACTATTCTAAATCAAAACGAATATGTGGGAAATGTGAGAGAGGCTTTTCGCGAAAAACAAAGAAAATTTATGTTGCTCGAAATTCAAAATGAGGTTGTCGTTTTAGAGCTAAAAAGATACGCAATTGTGGCAAGCGATAACACGATATTTGAAATAAATTTGATAGGTATTTAAAATTGGAGACCGTGTTTGAAGACGTCGTTACATAATGGAACTCGATAAAATTTAATCTGAAAGAAGAGGCTGTAAATACACAAAAAAAAAACAATCATCGCTTTACCAATAATCGATAGCGTATGAAAAGAATTGCGAACCTTTTTAGAAGAGCTCCAATGAAGCTGTTGGTTAAAATAATATTTGACATAAAATGCGTCTTAAAGAAACCTCGAAATTTATTTCTTTAATAATAGAACCAAACTGACATTTTTCAACTTTTTCATTTTCTTTATGTTCTTTTCTTCGTCAGGCTACTTTAATTTTAAAAATGCCTGGATGATTCATTTTTTGTTTCTAATGGACTGTAATTCGACAAACATGTTAAAATTAAATAAACGTAGAGTTAAGAAATTTAAGGTTAAAGTTTACGAAAAACTAATTAAAAGAAAATGATAATAAGAGATTAGAGATTAAAAAATGTAACCTTTATAATATCGAAATACTCAATCTTCCTACTTGATGCTTTTATGAAAACAACAAAGCTACAACCCCTGGATATAGTGATTGCAAAAGGGTGTGAATGGTAGGCCCCGAACCTGAGTGAAGCGAGTAGGAGGAATATGCAGTGTATGGAGGAACAGGAGCGAGCAGCTTTAGGGAGATGAAAGGTATAGGGGGTGGAATGCGATTTTGAGCATTTCTAATAGGAACGTTTTATAAAACGACGCTACGTACGCGTATATTATACGTAATTTTAAATAACGATTATTAAAATTTTATAATCGCTCCCATCTCGCGTAGGTTACTCCGGTGCATTGATTCTTTCTTTCGGCATTGAACCTCTACAATATTATTAAATAATAACTAACACAAAAACAATTAGTTCTAAATTGCGCAATTCTTTAGGTCAACATACTGTGTAAATTAACATCATAGTTTGCCCTAACCCTGCATTTCAATTAATATAATGGCTATTAAGACTAACTAATACATTAAAACGTCGACGACCGTGGTGTAATTGAGGATGTTATACCACATTCATCACACAGACGTTGTACGTTAGTTAAAAAAGTCCAGATGTCGAAAACTTCCAAGGGGATCGCCAACTCGAATCGTAAAAAAATACAAACGTCTACTTACGAGGGAGGCAAAAAAGTTATCACTTCTCCTAAACGTTACGAGCTTAGCCTTCTCGAACGCTTTTATTTTCAACAATTCCAATTCAACTTTTATTAAGGTTCAGAGCTTGCTTCAATTATAACGTGTTTACATGGTAAATACGACGAAACGACGATTGAGTATACAAATTTTTAAAGTGTTAATTAACGAGATTATCGAGTTCGTTAGCTTTTGTTAATAATTATCGTCGAATTAATACACAAAATATTTGTCGCAAACAAAAATTTTAAATTCGAAAATGCCCACAAAGCTCAACTAATCAACCCTCCAAGACGTTCGGAACCGATCTTAGTTGCGACCTTGGTAACTTGATTGGTGTTATTATCATCGGCATCATAAACATTAGCCAGCCATACAAATTTTAAACGACTAAACAGATGCACACATTCTTATCCAATTGGGAATAATTTAACAATTAAGGAATGTATCATAAAATAAAAATAATCTGTTTCTACGAACTAAGAACCACGAACCACCGACAGATGTTTAATTCAAATTTTTTAAACTACAAAATGCAAGTACGCCACTGTTATCCACAGCACAATTAACAGAAAAGCTTCTGAGAATAGCACTGAGTAAGGACAATAATAGGGGGAGGACGATATTTTGATTTAGAGCCAAAATTTTTAAACAAAACCCGCAATTTACTTACCGGATAATACATTCCTTGGGGAGGAAGAAAAAAAGCTCCGGCACCCCACAGTTTGATGGCTGTCGAGAACAGTCTCACATAAAAAACACTGCACGAGGCAAATGGGTAACGAGTGTACTACAATAACTAGAACACATTCAACGAGCTTTGATGTCCATACAACGTTTGAATTAAAACAACGCCCGCCTAGGGTGCAAGCTCTACTACCCCGGTTTGCAGCCGCGGAGGGGCCATGGTGGGGTCGATCAATGAACGGCGAACCGCGCGCACTCGTCGACGACGTTACACGAAAACGAACCGCGAAATTTAATGACATTTTCAAAATTTATCTGTCTACAGACCCATCCACGTTCTACCAACAATAACAACTATTAATCCTACACTTTTCAAAAAGTAAGGTTAGAATCTATTGTCGCCGTTCGAACGCTCTTAAGTTTTTGTATAAAAAGGTAATAATTGCGTTATTACGCTACGCTAATTAAGCGTTTAACGGTTTAACATACAATTATGAACGATATTTAAAAAAATAACAGAAAAAATTAAAACTAGAAAAACAAACCCATAGCCTACCCAGATACAAGAATTCAAATCGTCCCATTCAGAAAGAAGTTCAAATTTCATTTCTTCTTTAAAAGTGTATTTTTTAGCAAAAGTCCGCCGCGGCATTTTCGTTATCTATTAACAACAAACTAACACTAACGATAGTACGATAGATAAAGGGCACTTGCAAGCTTACAAATTAAAACAGTTAAGAAGAAAACAATTGAAAGCGCAGTTTTTCGAATTTTTAATTTTCGTATCCTAAGCTTTCGTTACAATTGTATACGACAAAGATGGATGCATTAAAAATTTAACGGGTTAGACAAAGATGGCCTCTACCTCTTGTTGAGAGCGCTTTTAAACCTTTATATTTCGGAAATTTGATTGTTTTAATTTCAGAGACTACTTGGATCAAATTAGTAAAAATCGACAGCGTTTGTTTAATTTGTGAAAAGCAAGGTGAAAAGTGAATTTAGCAGACGACGTAAAAAATGTGTTTAATAATGAGATGGACGTAAACTATAAACGCGCATTAAAATTATATAAATTTGAATGCCAGAAGATTTTCTTGGCGAAGCTCAATACCCCTCGTACGACATTCAAAATACCGGTTTTTTAACCTTGTCATCAAGTTCGAAATAGTTTTAGTGTTAATTCGAGATTGTTATTAGAGAAGAAGCAAAATTATAGGTTGATTTTCAAAAATATACCCCTCGGCTTACAAACAAAGGCATAATGTCAAAGCGTAAAATTTTGCGTCTTCCAGAAATGGACGAACGCGCGTATGTCGTTATTCTTACCTTTCTTCGTTTGTAGGATTACACTAAACGATGTTCACTATAAAGACTATTAAAATTCACTCAAAAGACACGGAATCACATATTAGAATCAGCAAGTGGTTGTTACAACGGCGCAGGCATAACCAGATTGATTTGTGATCAGTATACTGTGGGGGAAAGGGGGGCACAATAAAAACGAAGACGAGGACACGGTAACAAAGACGGAATAATAATACTTTGCGCACGCAATTTTTATTACATCTAGTACAATTATCGATTTCAAAATGTTTTTGAAAATCGCCCTCACCATTAACGTTTTAAATTATGTTTTGTGTTCGGACAAGGTCATTTATACGTTTACCGAATTTCCCTACAAAGAAACTAATAAAAACGTAGGTTTTTTATAATTCAAAACTGCTAAAAGTTAAAGGGTTACGTTGTTGTGTATCGTAGGAGGTAATGTTTCGAGAAATTGAGGCCGCTTGCGAGGGTGGTTGCACCGGTAAAAAGGGTATTTCGAAGGAATTGTGCATTCGGCAGTGCATATCGCCGTCTTGTTATAAAGACTTATATCAATCCGATCAGGTATAAGACGACTAACATGTTTCTCGTAGACCTACGATCGCCTGTTTTAGCTGGAAGAAGGAGAAGTAGACGTCAGATTAAATTCTTTCAAAGGATGCTTTATTCAACGTTATAATCGATCTCGCCCGTAACTATCAACAATACGTAACTGTTAAACGACATCTATAATAGTTTTAAAAATATCTTAAAATTTAAGTCTAATATTTTAACAACAGTTTTTACTAATACATTTTAGAATATATTTAAGATTACCCAACTTTGATCGAGACCAACGCAATAAAGGAATTTTTCTTAAACGAGACGTGTAAATTATTGTAGCCGTTTCATTAAGTTCCACATGTGGCCCCAAAACTTTGAAAATTTACATATTTTACAAATGCTTAAGACTTAGGAATATCTTAAGTATAGAACACATTTCGGAGGATTATAGACAACACTAATATATCGAACTTCGATTAGTCCATAGCTACAGATCATCTACGATTACATATTTACATCAGTTATTACAATATTTTTTACACAACTCAGAGAAGACTCCACTTGGGTAAAATCAACCCACAAAATCTGAGAGGCACAAAATTTTTGCTATCTTAACAAAAAAAATCTATTAAAATCAATACGAGAAGACTTTGACTTTTCTACGAAAAAAAATTCCGTCATTCTGCTGGTCATAGCTTGTTGGTTGGTTAGTTAAAATGTACAACAATCTATTATTCACAAACAAATAAAAACTGCAAAATTTGCACATGATTTGCAAATTTAAATAGTTTTTGTTTTAAATTTACAATAACATTTACATACAATTTACATTGTATCATAGTAGCAAGCACCTTTTTTAACGCCATACCTTTAACTAAATCTAAACTAACAATTTAAAAACTAAATAACAAAATTTATAGCACAATGATGGTAATAACTGAAACCCTTATTAATGATTTCATACAAAAACAAGAATCAAAGTTAGTAACCAATACCAAGTATTAATTGCTTAACAATTTCGAGTTCACATGGCCACCTCATTGATAAGACTCGAGTTGTTAAAAAAACTGTTAAACTAAACCCTTAAGACAGAAGACCATAATCACCTCAGAATTCCTATTTCTACAACCAAGTCCCAGCGAAACACCTGTGTCAATTCCTGCCAACTAGTTAGCTCAAATTTAAACAATTCTCATTTCAATTCAAATTATTTGTAAGTATTCCTATTTACAAAAATATTAATTGTGTCTTGACGTTTACTTGTAAAAAGGTATTTTTTTAAATTGTGATGGAATAATGTAACACTACTTTATTTGAAACTGTTACAAATGCAGACGAACCGGTACAGTAGGGCCAAATACGTTGGTCCACTGTATATAACTATGACCGGGACAAGTAGAAAAAAAACTGATGTGAGTATTCCAGTGCCACTTTTTACACAGACGCTCCTATTACCTTTCATTTCACTTGAAATTATTATTATTATACATTTGGAGAGCAGGCAGTTTACTAATCGATAGGGCTCTCCACTAGTTCACGGTGTTCACAAAAGAACGTACCGTATTGTGAATTACGTATATCGTAATATAAGAAGGAACTCAAGTGTAGTCCACTAACAAGACCGTCTTCTCAGTCAGCTTAACTTGTACAAGAATGGATTGTTTTTATAGAAATCTATGAAGCTACTAAAAAATTCGCGAGAAATTATTCTATAAGATCCGTTATAGTCACAAAAACAAATAGTAATAGGAAAACAAGTCACCAGCTCGTTACAATTAAATGATCGAGAAGTTTGTGCATGCACAAAATTTTCAGGCAAAACTCGATTCACGGTATGTAACAGCTAAAAAGATTGTCTTGCCCACATACACGCTCAGTCTTGCATTATAACTTAAAGATGTAAAAGTAAAAGGAAGCATAATTAATATGAGCGTCTGTGTGAGCCCTAAGAAAAACTAAAATTTTCAAATAAAAATATCTCCATTACCGTTGTAGATAGAATAAAAGTGCAAAAGAGGTAACTGGTAGATATTTTTAAGAGCTTCAAAATTATTTTCCCCATCGGATTCGAACCAAGAACCCACGAACCAGAGTCCAAACGCTCTTAGCCTCTCGACCACCCTGGCCGGGATTATTGTTAGTTTTCTTTATAATTCACAAAAATAGGTAAATTAAAACAAAAAATTTGTTTAAAAAATACCTTGGAATTAAAAACAAAACTGATAGGTTTGATCGATTAATTTGATATTTAAAAATTGAAGTAAGAGATTCGATAAATAGGTGCAGGTTCCGCAACCTAAGTTGGCGAGAGCTGTGGATGCGCATTTGCTTTTATGTGGCGCCAAGTTCCAATATTACCAAACTTTTCTATACTTTTCAATGTTTTTTTACTTCACAGTCAAGCGCATGAGATAGTTTTTAATTATTTTTTCAATTTAAAAATTTTTCGATTTTAAATAATATATTATGCTCAATAAGTACGCTACTGTAGGCATATAGAATTCACGAAGCAAGACGAAGTGCCATCTATCCTACTGTCGGTTCGCGCCGAATCTCGCCAACTTAGATTGCAGGACCTGTATGAACTACCAGAGTTATTATTCTTTGGCCGCCTACATCTCCGGACTTTGTTTAAAATTAAGAATAATGTTGAAGGTTCACAAAACTCTAATAAGATGTGTGTAGAACAATAGCGGTCATTTTTAAACCCTGATTCTTCGTATATGTGTTCTTTTTTACTGTTATCTGTTCTAGAATATCTACAAAAAAGTATATTATTTTTATCAAAATCAAAATTGATCGAAAATTCAAAAATAAAAAGTTTCATTGTTTTGAAGTTTGAAGCATTAAATTGACCATCAAAAAGAGCAACAGAATGATCCATTAAAGTTTTTTTCTACCTGTCCGATTTATTGAAGTTGTTATTTCTGTGAAATCGAAAATGAATTATTTCAAACCGAACATTTTGACTAATTTACATGTTCGCCATACTTGCACAGAAACAACAGCCGGCATAAAACCACGATTTAAAATTAAGACATTAATTCCACCACTCCACCTTCACTTACTACTATATCAATGGTAAATATACTGATATGATAATTTTACTTCTAACATTAAAAAAATAACAATTGACTTTACGAGATATATGAATACTTTTGTTTGCTATTTAGGATAATTACATCGACAATAATTTTTACACGTTTTTCAACATTAACTATCTTCTCATGCTAAAAACATAAATAAATGCACGCCCATTCCCATTATACCTATGTAGTTTACGTTGGATTAAGTTTAATTGGCAAATTCCACCCAATTTAGTACTTTATTTAATACACACATAAAACATTATTAACAAAATTACATTTAAAACGTCGATTTAATTGAAGCACTTGTGGTACTCATTAATTTATTGCCATTTATTTATATTACATTATTTTTATTCTTAAAATTCGATTTTCAATTTAAAATTACACGAGACGATTGCTCCAAAATCACTTATTTGGGTAGGAATTATCGCCA
This sequence comes from Malthinus flaveolus, assembly GCA_950108345.1. Classification (NCBI taxonomy): domain Eukaryota; kingdom Metazoa; phylum Arthropoda; class Insecta; order Coleoptera; family Cantharidae; genus Malthinus; species Malthinus flaveolus. Next base: position 35,147,651 of record OX467285.1, on the reverse strand, counting down.
ATTACTTAATCAAACGTAATTTTTAAACGGCACTAACGTGCACTTGCTGAGGAGCATCTTGAGGATTTGTATCTGTAAAAGCTCCCGATACAAGACTAACTTGTTCTCTTTCGGTTGCGGCTAAATGCATCTCTAACGATTCGGATCCCACACTATTTCGTTGAGGCGTCGGACTGCTTTTCGTTTTCGGCTTCTTGCCAAGTCCCGGTAATTTTGGTAAATGTTTAAGTGCGCTACTTCCGGATCTCGTTCTTCCTTTTTCTGTATCTTCTTGTTCTTCGGAAATAGAACCTAGAGCTCCTTCGCCACTTTCATCAGCTTGGATTGGAATGTCATCTGTGTACAACAAAGCACTCGGGTTTCAACCATTCTCTATTAATTAGGTAACAAAAAAGGTCGTGAGGACGGGTGATGGGGAGGAGATTTTGTAACATTTCTTATACACACCTGGTAACTTTTTCGTTCTAAATGAGGCGTTAGTAATCATGGATTTGGAAATTGTTTGTGGTTGTTGGGCGTGTAACGAAACCGAAGGAGATCGATGTAGCAGGTTTTTTATTGCATGGGCCACCAATAAAACGTCTAATAAAAAATAAAAATTTTAATAGTAATTATACTATACCAAAGTTGAAAAAAGTTTTGAAAACCGAGAAAGGAAATCGTTTTCACAGAATGTCCAGCAATGCGTGCAGATAATATGAAATGGATAAGAAACACTGTTCAACAAATTAATATGGCGTCTAGAGTTCTAAGTAACATTCCATAAAGACAATTTCCTTAACTGTTCCTCAAAGAAAAAAGAAGTTGTGTAGGAATAAAAACAATTGCACATCTATAAAGAGACGTAAATTAGTTAGATATGGTGGTTTAAAAAAATCATAGTTGGCGTTGTCAGTACTTTTCTATTTAAAAAAATGAAGATATGCGTTTTATAATAAATGTTCTTGCACTTTCCTGGACAAATTATACTATGAAATTTCTATCTGTATAGGCTTTCATATTAAACCACCTGTTACAAATGTTTGACCACCCTGTGTAGTACAATAACAGTATAATGGGGAAAAATGGGAAGTTAATGAAACACATCTAGATTTTAAGCCACTGAAGAGTCTGTAGTTGTAAGGAAAACTTCCCAGTTTTTCCTTTTTGAAATCCACTACTCCAACTAATCTAGTTACTAATTAGACTACTAATTCGATAATCATAGATAGTACCTGCGTAAGTTTCATAAACGGCCCTGTGCATTAAGTCGTGTAAAGTACCCGAAGCGCCGCTTACTCCTCGTTCCAAAGAATGATACACTGCATGAAGTAACTCGAGCAGAAGTTGACTTGAAACGACTAACCTTGGAGCTTCGATGAAATTATTCAAACTATCACTATCGGTAGAAACCCTCGAACTACCGGCTGTATTAAAACCTTGACTAACCAATCTGCAAAATGAACGATTTATTGGAGTAAAAAATTTTAGTCTTCTCACCTCGAAATTGTTCTACAAGAGTGTTCCAGGCCTTGAGTGGTAACTTTAGCGATTTCACGATTATATAGAAAAATGAGAGCAGTAACTACTCGTTGCCTATTTTGGGCATTCAAATTTTCGACTTGGGGTAAAGGACCCCAATTTACTAATTTACTATTACATTCTTCCCACCTTCTAAGCGCATTTTCAGCTATAAATGCAGGTTCTAAAGTCATCGAATCGTGATAAATCGACGATTGAGCTATACTTGGCACTCGAAAAGAAATAACTCGAGACTGACCTTTATTATCGACTACCTAAAATTAAAACAATAATAATGCACTTAACTTTATTTTTTTTATTACCTCTAAATTGTAAATGCTAACAAGTAGGGTTGTTAGCGTAGGAAATGCTTTTGTATCGGACAGATGCAATAAAATAAGAACCGGCATATACTGCAAGGCGAAACATTTCAAATGAGGTTCTCCGGACCGATAAAAATTAAAAAATTGTTGGCACACTTTGTCCACTAACTGCAAATAAAATTTAAGAAACTTAAACTTGAACTGCCGACTTACACTCGATTACATTATTTGTTTTACACTTTTGGGGATCGTCGAAAAAGGCGTACAAGGCTAGCATTACTTCGTAATTATGTTCTTGCTCGGCTGCATAAGTGTGTATTTCGCTTTCGGTTAGAGATTCGTACTCTTCCATCCAATCCAAAATTAATATATCGGCCATAATTGATTCCTACATTCAAAGAATATGGTTAGGATTTTAAAACTATTGAAATAAAATAAAGCATATCACAATTTTAAAGAAAACCGAGTTTTATGTACGAGAAAGCAATAAAAATATTTTACAGCACGCAGTGCCGGCTCTAGGGGTTATGGCGCCCCTGGTTCTCTGACATCAGGGGCGTCACATACTTCCCATAAAAGGGCGTTGCAGTGCAAAGTTGGGTGCAGTGATGCAGTGAACCAGTCCCGTGCGGACAACGTACAATACTTTGTAGCAGTGGCAAATACAATAGAATATGTTCTATATTGTATATTTGTTTGTAGTGTAAAACGTCAGTCTTTCGCAAAAGTAAAGTTTTATTCACTTTATGTGTAGATACTAACATTAGATTCTTGGTGTGCCCCCAAATTTTTACATAATATTAAAATGTTCCAGAAGGTAATTTCGGCACCCTTATCGTATGGCGCAGCTTTGCTTACCGTGTGGAGTCGGCACTGACCACATGTACTACAAGTACATATACACACATCATTCATTTAAATAATATATTTCATATTTTGTAAACGTCAAAGTTCAGCTGATTTGTCAAATATTCGTGCACTCCATTTGATACCAACGTGGTAAAATTAAATTTTAAATATTCAAATTTTTATATTTACCATCTTTTAAAAGCTTTAAAATATTACTCATTGATCCGTTTCTTGTTTCTAATTCCAGATGTTGTGTTTTATTATTAGTATTCGACTCTATTAAAAATTAATGATGAACTCTGAGCGAATAGTATATAATTATAATTGAATATTTATGAAATGCTTTGTAATAGCCTTGAGAAAATGTAGATTCAATAACAAAATAAATTAAAGTTGTTCATGATTCGTGTCTATTACGTAGAGACATCAATTATACAAACATAATTTAAATCGATTCCTTTTTTAAATTAGTGTTAGTTAAATCTAAATTAATAATGCTTTCTGTTCTAAACTATAATATTGCTTTCCCGCACAAAGTATCTTTTATCTTTTTTTATCACTAATGGAGAAATATTTGGTATTCGAATCAAATTTAGCGCTATTTCAGACGTACTTTTCTTCATAAAATTAAAAAATGTTATTTGCAAAAAACCCTAGACTATGCAACCCATCTTGCAGAAATGTTTACGAACCGAATCGTTCACTTGGTTCACTATTCACTTTCGCACAAGTTTAGCTGGGGTCTTGCCAAAAGGAAGTTACTTTCTTCTAAAAAACTGGGGATTGAATAAAAAAAATTGTCTCACTAAAAGAGGGTAAAACTTGTGGTTGAAAATTATAAAATGGGACAACCAACACTAGTTTTCTTTTCCACATCGCTAATTTCACTGTGGCTCTCCAGGGCATGAAATGACGATCTATCTGCACTCATAGAAAGAAACGAAAACTTCTAAATAAATGGCTAATTATAAAAAAAAATTTGTACAGAAATAACTACTAATTGCTTAATTTAATTATTTACTCTTAAAAATATGTACATTATTATCAGTACCACCTGATACCAAATAATCTGGATTGGACCAATCAACACACATTACTTTTCCTTGATGTCCCGACATATCATAAAGAGGAGCTTTCGGGGAACGTGTATCCCATAATTTCACACATTTATCGAAACTTCCAGACATAAATAAATATTCGTCTGTACGTGACCAGGTTACAGAAGATACCCATAATGAATGAGAGGTAAAAATTAATTTACAAATAGAACCTTCGGTCGATCGAGGATCATATAAGCGTATGTGTCTATCGGCAAAACATGTTACAACATTTCTAGTTAACGGAGACCAAGAAGCTCCTAAAAACGCCTTCTCCGCCACAATTTCATTTCTTAAACCATACAACTGCAAACACAAAACATTAATTTAAATTTTAAGTAGAAAACTATTGTTATAATTATTACATCAGTATCCCAAAACTTTAAAGTATGATCCATCGAAGCGGTACACACTGTATGTGGTTCGATCCACTGCACCGACACAATACTTTCTTTATGTCCTTTCAAAGTGTGTACAGGTGTTCGTGTAAGAACGTTGTCATTTGACCCTCCTCTCATTTTTTTATTTGCAGGCTCATAACAATCTTCATTATCGAATGAAGCAGACCATATCTTTAAGTACGTGTCCCAACCGCCAGTAGCAAGTTTTTCTGAATTCGGACTAACGCCCACTGCATCTATACCTCTTTCGTGACCTTTTAATACAGCTGAAGGTTTACATGCCAGTTCTTCTGGTTTCCACTGCCACAAAATGGCCGTTAAATCATGAGAGACGCTCACAAACCCACCAGAAGGATCGCCCGATTTTAACCACGAAACTGCTTTCACCGCATTTGAGTGCTCGCTAGATTTGAGGTGATGCTTTCCGGTTGTTGTCCAAATGTTAATCGTGTTATCATAACAACCAGTTAAAATCCTGCAAAATATTTAGTAGTTTATACTTGAGTATGATAAGGTTTTGAAAGAGCTCTAAAACATGATAGCAATTTTAATGTTGCAATGGGCGTAACACAGCACCCACATTGTACAAACAAGTCTTCCATTAGTCAAGTGTGTCCTTCATGAGATATTCTGTTTTTTAGTTACATCCACCAATGTGCAGTGAAAATTGAAAATTCTGTGCAATGTGGGTACTGTGTCAAACATATTGCTACAATAAAATTGTGATCATCTTTTGGTGCGCCCAAACTCATTTTTTTAAATTCTACTACATGAACTGATATTTCATATACAAGCAGTCTTTGACTTTAATCAAATTACCATTTATCAGCAACTTGAACTCCACCAATCCAATCATCGTGTAATAAAGCATTTTCTGGTTCTGGTGCAGGCGTCCTTTGAATGTACTCGATTTCGATTGTAATTTCTGTTGATGCATTAAATGTGGTGAGGTGTTCGATAAGTGAAGAACGTAAAAGTTGTCCGAGTACCAAGAAATCAAATTCAACTGGTTTATCTATTTCTGAACTTTCTTTACGAAGTTCATGTATTAGCTTGTTTAGTTGTATACAATCAATTGTACTAGGAACTGAAAACGGCAAATTGGGAACCGCATAACTGAAAATCACATTTCAGTAATTGAATTAAATATACGTTGTTGACTTACATGTCTTGTTTGGTGATGAAACGTATTTGAAGCTGAGCCTCACCGTCACTTCTATCCATGTTTTCCATATTCGTTTGGTAGTTTTTCATTTACTTCAATTTTAGAGCATGACCAAAAATAAAACGTTCCGTGAACAAAACTTTTTTGGTTAATGTATGGCACATAACATGATACATGAATGTATGGTTATGTAGAGTTCAAGCATGCATCTTGCATCGGTATTATAGATCCCTGCAGGATTCCTTCACATATTTGACAATTGACAGCATAAATAAAGAAAGAATTCTTTCTTTATTTATGATTGACAGTTTGACAGTTGATAGAGGTTTGGTTTGTAAACAGCGGTAAATTTAGTACGGGAACGTATAGTTGAATGCTGGTTTAAATGATAGTAAATCAAAATTGTGTGTATTTTCAAACTTAAATACGATGCAACGTCGTGGGGGTAAGCGCATCCGTATGGATGAGCCTCCACCGGAATACGATAACCCCATGACGCCTGCGGTAGAATCGGACGCTTATGGAATGCATTATGGGCAGCCTCCAAATATCTATGGAGACATGTACGGCGATCCAGGCGGTACTTCTTCCGATGGTATGTTTGAATCTCCTCCAACTCCAGGAATGCGTCGCGTTACTAGGTCGAAAGCACGAGGAGGTGGAGCTACATATCAACATACGACGGCTTCTATAATCAGTTCACCACCTAGGACTACGACAGGCACTGGAGCCGGTCGTGGTCGCCCTAGAGGTAGACCCCCAGGTCGCAAACAGCATGTAGAAGGGCATAGTACCGATAGCGACGCGTCGTTGTATCATGTTATACGTAGTAGTAAAGCGTCGTTGACTAACATAGTCGACGATTGGATTGAAAGTTATAAAGTGAGTCTGTCTCATCAATTTAAAAAAATATCTATTTGCAATTTGATTGTTTTTGTTTAGATAAATCGCGAAGCTGCTCTAATAATTCTTATGCAATTCTTCATCAATGCATCAGGGTGTAAAGGGAGAATCACTCAACAGATGCAGGCTAATATGGAGCACGCCGCTATTATAAGGAAAATGACCGAGGAGTTTGACGAAGAATCTGGAGAATATCCGCTTATAATGGCTGGGCAAAGTTGGAAAAAATTTAGGCAAAATTATTGTGATTTTGTTCAAACACTCGTAAAACAGTGTCAATATTCGATTATATACGATCAATTTTTGATGGATAATATAATTTCTCTGCTGACTGGATTATCAGATTCCCAAGTAAAATTTAGTTTATTATTTTGGTGAAAAATTAAATCATTTGAATTTAGGTTCGAGCATTCAGGCACACGGCTACTTTGGGAGCCATGAAGCTAATGACCGCATTGGTAGATGTAGCATTAACGGTGTCTGTAAATTTAGATAACACTCAACGGCAGTACGAAGCAGAGAGACAAAAGACTCGTGAAAAACGTGCTAGCGATAGATTAGAATCGTTACTTGGAAAACGTCAAGAGCTAGAAGAAAATATGGACGAAATTAAAAATATGTTAACTTACATGTTTAAGTCTGTTTTCGTACATCGTTATCGTGATACATTACCAGAAATTCGAGCCATAGCAATGACTGAAATTGGGATATGGATGCATAAGTTTCACGCAAATTTTTTGGACGATTCTTACTTAAAATACATCGGGTGGACTTTGCACGATAAGGTAATTTTGGTTTGTTTGTATTTAGAAAGTTTTATTTGAAATTTATAACCAGGTAGGGGAAGTTCGTTTACGTTGTCTACAAGCTTTACAACCGCTGTATGCAAACGAAGAGTTAAAAGGAAAATTGGAGCTGTTCACAAATAAGTTTAAGGATCGAATCGTTGCTATGACTCTCGATAAAGAATACGACGTTGCGGTTCAAGCTGTTAGACTCGTTATATCGATCTTAAAACATCATAATGAAATTCTTACAGATAAAGATTGCGAACATGTGTACGAATTGGTAAAGTTTGTCATAAACGTTCATTTTTATTTTTACAATTATTATGTTTAGGTGTATTCGTCTCATCGAGCAGTTGCACAAGCGGCCGGTGAGTTCTTGAACGAACGCCTCTTTCAACCATCGGACTCTGATCCGGGGAAAACAAAACGCGGAAAAAAACGTCTAATGAACACGCCATTTATTCGAGATTTGGTTCAGTTCTTTATTGAATCCGAGTTACACGAACACGCCGCTTATTTGGTCGATTCTCTTATCGAGTCTAATCCGATGATGAAAGACTGGGAATGTATGACAGATTTATTACTTGAAGAACCTGGGCATAATGAAGAAGCCTTAGATAACAGACAGGAAACAAGTTTGATCGAAATCATGGTGTGTTGCATCAAACAAGCCGCTACAGGTGAAGCGCCAGTTGGTCGAGGACCTACTCGGAAAGCTTCTTCTCTACGTGAAATGAAGCAAGCTGGAGAAGATAAACAAAAGTTAACGGAGCATTTTATTGCTACTCTTCCTCCACTTTTAGATAAATATTCGGCAGATCCTGAAAAATTGGCCAACCTGCTTACCGTTCCTCAATATTTTGATCTCGATTTGTACACTAGTGGAAGACAAGAGGGTGCTTTACAAGCTTTGTTAGCAAAATTGAAACACATTGCCGAAATACATCACGAGCAAGAGGTAAATTTAAAAAAAAACACTTGAACTTTTTGCTAGTTAGATCTACTTAGGTTTTAGAAACGTGCGCAAAAACATTGGAATTGTTGTGTTCGGAAGGTCATACATTATATACACGATGTGATATTGCAAGATCAACAATTGCAGATATGATCGTCTCGTCATATAAAGATGCTATCGACGATTGGCGTAACTTAATAGCCGGCGAAGAAATTCCTAATGCAGATGAAACTTTTAACGTCGTTAGTTCGCTTAAAAAAGTTTCCCTATTTTATAGTTGTCATAACATAAATCAATGGAATTTATGGGAAACTTTGTTTCAAGACGTTAAGGTAAACACAATTTTTGAATTATTGACTTACAGTAAATTTTCTCACGACGAATTATTTTATGTAGGAAATTCAAACGATGCTCCCTCCAGAAGCTCAAAAGTACTCCTTAAGTTCGTGCTTTTATTGTTTAATGTGGGGACTACAAGGACTCGAAGTTGTCCTTGAAGGTGGCGGATTAATTAGTCCCGGAATACAAGAGCTTAGAGAACGTTTGGACGAATTCATTATAGCATTGCAAGAACTTATTCGTGAATCTCCACAGCCACTAATTAGAGAAGAGGCCTACGTTTGTCTGTGCGATCTTTTGATTGTTTTTAGCAAACAGTTAAAAAATACCGCTACGTCTCTTTCGGAGCTGGCTTGTACACCCGACAACAATTTGCAATTACTGTTAAATCAGTTTGTCCAGTCTTACGTTTTTGTTCCTGAACAAGATTCGGAGCACGACGAGCATCGGATAGAAGAGTTACACAAGAGACGTAATTTTTTGGCGGCATATTGTAAACTGATCGTATACAATATAATGCCAACAAAGGCAGCTGCCGATGTTTTCAAACACTACGTTAAGTATTACAACGAGTACGGCGATATTATTAAAGCTACATTAAGCAAAGCTAGAGAAATCAATAAAGTTAACTGCGCCTTAACGATGTGTTTGAGTTTAAACATGATGTTCGCGTCCTTGCAACAGTCGAGTGGCGGTCGAGCAATTAGGCAGCACGATGATTTCTTTGCTTTAAAGGTGATTACTTTGGAGAAACTTATTTCTATATTTAAAATGCGCTTGTTTTAGGAATTGGCCAAACGATTCGCTTTGTCGTTTGGTTTAGATGCTGTTAAAAATCGCGAAGCTATAACTGCTTTGCACAGAGCGGGAATATTATTTGCCGTTAATGGTGCCGAAGTGCTGGAAGATCCTACATGTCCTCCGCCTAATTTACCATTTTTGGAAATTGTTACAGAATTTACCAATAAACTACTAAAACAAGATAAGCGTGTAGTTTTGATGTTTTTGGACCGTCGTATTGCTACAGGTGAGAAATTTTATCGACGTAATTTGTGTTAACTTTTAAAATGCTAACTGTAAATTTAATGCGTGATAGGTATGCCTAGCAGTCGTGGGGAAGATTGGCAACCTCTTTTACTATATAGGAATTCACTTGTTCACGGTGAAACTGATGCTTTGCCTACTACAAGTAAGCGAGCATATGGTCGTAAGAGAAAAGAAATCGAAGATGAACACGAGCCAGACGAACAAGGCTCAGATAACGAATTTCCCGGAAGTCTTTATAATTAGTTTTTAATATAAGCTCTAAAGTATTTTTAGTATTCGTTTATTTGTAATGCCTGTTTATGATTGTATTTTTATTTATATATTGTAATGACCCTAGAAACTTCCCTATTATATAAAATTATATAGTAGATAAATTTTTACACACATTATTGTATATCAAATATTTTACTTTACAAACAGATTTTGATTTTTTAATATAATAACAGTAAAGGAAATTCTTTTTTATTCTTGTATATAGTATTTAAAAATTAATACTGCCGTGTTAAGTGAAAATGCCGGGACAATTTCTCCATTTACACTTATGGGACACTGTAGTGCTGTTTTACATCATTTACAAAATTAAACTACTACTTATTGTTTATGTGACATGCAAAGTCATGTATTTACAAACAAAAATGCCAATGGCAAACGCAAAAACTGAAAATCATTAATATCTCAAAACTACGTAATTGTAGATACGGCATTTGGGGTTAATATGGCAGAATAAGTTAGTGGGCTAGTCTGCAGCGCCGATTTAAATATTTTTTTTCCTAATTGGTTTTAATTTACCTAAAATAAGTTATGTTTGTACCAAAACATTAAAATTAATCTTTTATCACGAATGTCAATATTATTTGGCCTGCCATGATCACCATTTTGTGGCATTGGAAATGAAAAGCTCCAGCATGCAAACCTTCAGCCGCTTCTAAAGATCATACAGATTTTTAAGTTTTAGGCTTTTAGAATAGCGATCAATTGAAAGAAAGTTTTGAAAGAAATTTAACGTTTTGCAAATAGACACGTACGCTTATGTTCGAATGAACATTTCGGGTAGTTGGTACTGATAATAATTATTAAAGAATTTTTTTTAAAGCTATTAAAAATGTTTCACTTTTATTTATTAGTTTTTAATACAAAATAATAATCTTGCTAGTAGTAGAACGAACTTTTTTTTCTGAAACAATGATTAAATAAAATTAACGCCATGTTGAAAATGATGAACCTCTGCAATAAAATCCATCATCTATAAAATGCAAACCATTAAAAAGTATAATCCTTACCCAGAGAAAGACGACATAGTTGGATTTGACTGAGATTGCTGTGCAAGAGATCCAAAACCCAAAGTATTTTGATTGGCCAAATTTGCAAATGTCGAGTTTTCTTGTTGATTTCCAATATTAAAGGCACCTATAAATCGAAATTAAAGCAAGTTTTGACCTTTTAAAACAAAACTTACCACCCGGAGAGACGGGTTCTCCAAAAGATTTCAGTGGACTTCCAAAACTTGAATTTCCAAAGGCACCTGATCCACTACCGAAGCTAGCGGGTGAACCAAAACCACCGGGTGATCCACCGAACACCGGGGCGCTTCCAAATGCTGAAGTTTTTTGTGCTTGTCCAAATCCTCCAAAGCCCGTTTGAGCGACGGTTTGGTTTCCTCCAGTAAAAGGTCCCACTTGAGCACTTGACTGGTTACTATTAAACGGACTTGTCTGTGGAGATGTACCAAAACCACCACCAAAAGCATTACTTTGACCAAAACCGGGGGACTGCTGACCAAATGTAGATGACGAACCAAATCCAGACGAAGAACCAAATAAAGAACCACTGCCAAACGCAGAGTTTGTTCCACCCCCAAATATTGAAGAAGAAGAAGATGTAGTAGGTGCTTTAGCAAATAAACTACCACCCCCAAAAGACGATTTTTCTTGAGTCGATTTTCCAAATGGATTACTATTTGTCGCTTGTCCGAATGCCGAGCCAAATGGTGCACTCGAAGAAGTCGTCGAAGTCTGTACGTTAAGGTTGCCGAACCCGAAAGAAGTTGTTTCATTATTTGCAGGCTGAGATCCAAAACCAAATACGGTTTGACTGGAATTGCCAAATGGAGATGCAGTACTAGATGCTGCATTTGAAGATGCTGTAGCAAAACTAAAAGATGAATTCGGTTTTGATTCGTTCACTGCAGTATTTTGTGATCCAAAAACCGATTTATTTCCTCCAAATGCTGCACCACCAAAAGTATTGGTAGAAGGTGTGCTAAACAAAGAGCCAGTTTGATAAGTATTTGATTGGCCAAATAGAGCAGAAGTCGTCGTGGGTGTGGTATTTCCAAAGCCAAATGAGCTCTGTTTATTGGTTGCTGGCGCAGCAGCAGACCCAAATATTCCACCAGACGTATTCATTGTTGTTCCTCCAAATAATGAATTGGTGTTAGTATTTGTTGGAGGTTGCGCAAACGGCGATGCAGACGTACTGTTCATAGAAGAACCAAATAATGACGTGGAAGTAGTAGTATTGCCACTAAACAGAGAACCTGCTGAAGTGGAGGCCATCGGATTAAACGAAGAGCCAGAAGTAGACGTACCAAATAAAGATCCTGATGTTGGCGTCGATGGAGTAAATGCGGGTATCGATATTGGTGAAGCTTTAAATAATGTATTTGCTGTGGAGGTGGAACTTGAACTGCCGATAGGTGAAGTTGCAGTTGCAACAGGATTATTAAAAACTGAAGTACTCGTAGTTGGTACTAACGGTTTCGTAGTAGTACTACTTGTAACGAGAGTAGGGGACGCCGATGGCACAGGTGTAGCTACAGCCGCAGGTGTAGCTACAGCCGCAGGTGTAGCTACGGCAGTAGGTTGAACTTGATGTGGGGCGCTTTCCACAGTTAGTGTAGTTTTAACTTTTTCAATTGAAGTGGAAAATACTGAAGTGGTTGGAGTAACACTGAACGAAGAACTTGGAGTAGAACTTACAACTGGTAATGAACTTGAAGTAGTTGTAGGAGTCGAACCGAATAAAGAACCAGAGCTGTTGGCAAGATTCTTTTCAAACAGAGAAGTGGAGGTAACTGTAGAAGAGCTTGTTTGGAATATCGACCCACTAGATGAACTTGTTGCAGCGGTGCTATTGAATATAGACGTTCCAGCATTTAATCCACCAAAGAATGATGTAGTTTGAGTTGTGGGGGTTATACTGGCACCTCCAAAAATTGAACTCGAAGTTGTTCCAGTAGTGAACTTAAAAGATGAAGCACTGCTAGTATCGATCGATGCAGTTGTTCCTTCAGTGCCGGTTGGAAAACTAATACTTGCTTTTTCGTTAGGTTTTTGAGCACTGCTAATTACAGTCGTGCCAAATAAACTGCCAGTAATTTTATCATCTACTGTGGATACAGGTGTAACTTTTTGTAAATTTCCAAAACTGAATGAGGCGCTCGAATCGCTTAAAATTTGAGAGTTTTTATTTGTAACTTCTGAAGCACAACTAGAGAAGGCTTTTGAAGGAGTTGCAAAACTGTACGACGGTTTTGGGGCAGAAAAAATTGAACTTTCATTTGTTGCTAAATTAAGCGGTGCCGTATTTCCTTCCGCTTTTACCGTAGTCATAGAAAAGTTTGAACTAACTGGGGAAAGTGGGGGACCACTGCTAGAATTCGGCGTTTCATTTGCGAACTTAAATGAACTTAGGGATGCTGTAGTAGTAGTAACAGTCACGTTTTTAGCTTCAAAACTAACTGTTGGCTTGACACTTGAAACAACAACAACCGAAGTAGTATTTGGTACTACAGAAACGGCAGATGAAGTCGTCTTAGCTTCAAAACTGAATATCGGTGTACTTGAAGTAAATATGTTGGTTGAAGAAGTCTTTGAATTAAAGTTAAATGAAATTTGAGTTGTTGGAGCAAATGCTGATGCCATTGTGTTCGGAAGCGTCTTAGTGTTTGCTAATTGATCAGATATAACACTATACGTGCTGGCAGTTGAAGATGTTCCTAGGGAATAAGGTAATTTTGTTGACTCACTACTAGTATTAATGCCGATATTTTTTTGTGGAACATCAATAGGAACTTTTGGTTGTGTGAATGGTGCATCTGTAAACATAGTTGGAGTACTTCCACTAAGCTGTGAAAAACTGAACTTCGATTGACTTGTTTTGGTATTAGATAAAGTAGTATTCGTAGGTGAGCCAAACTTGAAGCTTAATTGATTTTGTGATTGCACCGGAGTTAAACTCTGAAAAAAATAGTATGAAATACAAAAAATACAAAAAAAGAAAAAACTAACCACAGCTAGCTTAGAGAAGTTTGTAGCAGGTAAGTTTTCCGTAGAGCTTGTTGCTGTAAACTTCACAGTTCTGGGATCTAACTGTTTATTGTTTGAAATTGGAGATAACCCGCCTTCTAAAATCGATCCATCCATAGTTTTATTCTTTAAACTTTTTTGCAGTTTCACTTGTAAAGAAGTGTTACACAATTGGGGCTTATTGACAGATACCCTTGTGATTTTTCTGTTTAATAACAAGTCATTTAACTTTTGAATCTTAGAGGAAGTTAGTTTCCTTTTATTATCGAGTACTCTTTGATATTGAGCTTGCAGCCAACATTGCGGTTCTAACTGGAGACGTTTTAATTCCCTCTCTAAGTTGTCTGCATTGTGTAACGAAATTAAAAGTGAAGTTCCAGCCACTTTGCTACTATTAGCTCGTATTCTTCTCGATATATCTTTTAATATGTAATTTTGTTTTTGAAAAATAGCACTTTGTCGAACCATGGTTTGATATATCGCTTCCATTGTAGGAATTTTTAATCTTGAAATTTTCTTACAAGCATCTTGGAAATTTTCCCATTGCTCGTCTAAGGAGCGGCTTACTTGCTCAAGCTGAGATTCTAAGTAATAAGTCATATGTTTCATTTCATTTAAATAACGTTGAGACACTGGATCTAACTGTTGAATACGAAGTAAAGTTTCTAACGTTGTATCTTGAGCTTGGGAATAACGCGATCTGGCATCTTCGTACCAAGCCCACCCTTGTATCAATCCTTGTTTTAAAGAATGTATCTGTAAAAACAAAAATAAATTTTAATAATTCAAATATTCGCCTTGTACAGAACTACAGACGTGCCCTAGTGACAGACTGAAAACTTAATGGAGAAAAATTTTCATTTACAGTTTTATTTACTAACTCACTTCTGCCGACTGTCCAGAATTAGTCTCTGTAATCTCGTTAAGAAAATCTGAAAGCTCGTTTATTCCACGAACTAACTTAACGGCTTCTTCGTCAGTTCCAATATCGACTTTTAAAGATAAACCTTTTTGTAGTAATGCCAACAATTCGATTTCGAGAGTTTCACATTCTTCTCGAATCAATTTTAAAATAAGTGCATCGGATTCTTCTTGAGCAATACTCGCTTCTGCAGTCGGGGATAAGGTTGCACTTACTATTTCGGGTTGGGAATCAAATTTTGGTATAGGTGTGATGGTAATAGACGAAGGTAAATTTAATTGTTTTTCAATTTGAGTTGGTTTTGTCAGTTCTACAGGAGAATACTGAGTCTTAGGAGGAGTATAAGATGGTGGCTGTTGATCAGACACGTTAAAAGGTTTTGAAAAGTTTTGTATATCAGGTTTAGAAGTAGTCGATTGTAATTTAAACTGTTCTACATTTTGGTCCAATTTTTGCATTAACGATTGTTGACTTTTGGCTAAATCAAAGGGCTTAGGTGAAGACTGACTGACAAATGGTTGGGATGGTAAACCAAACAAATTCTGTGGTGGTTTGAAAATATGTTCAGATTCTGATTTCGAAGTAGAGATAGGAGTTTGCAATTGTGGTTGGAATAAAGACGTAGCGGTAGTATTAAATAGTGATACTTGAGGATAATTTGCTTTTTCAGGGGCTTGGAATGCCGATCCATGTTTTTCTGCACGCGATACAATCGGATTAATCTGCAACAAAAGATTCAATACGTTTCAATAAGAACCTAAATTATTATCCTACCTCTTTTGACTCTGGAGCAACTGCAGCAGCTTTAGATTGATTGAATAGATTTATGAATTCAATTAAGCCGCTCGTGTCGGCCAAGGGTGAAGGTGTCTGACATATAGTTGGCAAACTTGTTTTCATATTAATTGCTCGAAAACAACAAAGTAATCCATGATGCGATAATAATAAAAGAAAAGGAGCCGGTGGTAAAGATGTTTCTCCCCATATTATCGGATCGACAGCGGCAGTATCAAAAGCCAAACCAATTGGTACAGTTTCTTGTTTCGATACGCTTAAAGGCAATTCTGCTCTGGCAGAATCGGGTAAAATCCACTGTGTCCACTGATCATTTTCACATCCTAATACACCAACTTCCATACTATTTGACGATGCCACCATTAACGTATTCCTATATTTGTAAAAAATCTAATTGAAGTGTTAAATTTAATTTTCCAATAGCATACCAACTACTTTGAAACATCATATAAAATTGAACTGGTCTAACATTTCCGTAACTATAACAAATGTCTT
Organism: Malthinus flaveolus; assembly: GCA_950108345.1. NCBI lineage: Eukaryota > Metazoa > Arthropoda > Insecta > Coleoptera > Cantharidae > Malthinus > Malthinus flaveolus. Next base: position 35,131,765 of record OX467285.1, on the reverse strand, counting down.
CATAATTCGTGTAAATCGTATTTCCAACTTTTGGGGCCTCAACGGTCAAGAGAGAAGCACCCCTATCTCCATATTGCGATTTATATACGGCGATGAATAAATAATTCGAAATCCACTGTAAGGCAACAACACTGGGTGCTCCTTCGATTGGTGGCGCATTTATAATTTTCACGGCTTTCAGATCAGGTTTATATTGAGTTATAGTTCCATTTCTGGCACCTACTGCAACTTGTTTGCCTTTAGGGCTCCAGCAAAAACAAATAGCTTGTGATTCTGCAGGTAATTCATTTATTTCGGTCCCATTATCTCTTAGTTCATATAGTCCTACAAAATTTTTATTTTTAACTAGAAGCTTTGCGTTTATATACAAATTACCTAAAGTACCGTCATCTTTACAAACAGTTAAAATATTAGGAATTGCAGGGTTCCAGTTTACTTGAGTAACATTTACGGTAACAGTTCTCGATAACAAAACTTCTATTGGTGCAGGAATATTCTAAAACACAAACCTTTCAATTTCACATCATTGTATTATTATTCCTGAAAAATCGGGTTGTTTCAAATTCATTTTAGGTCTAACCCGTGTTAAACCCTAACTTTACTGGCCTACTTACCAATTTTAGCATAGACAAAACATCAAAAATAAGAGCTACGAGAAATCCACTCTTCTTTACAACAACGGCTAATTTAGTGTTATCGCAATTGACATCCACATATTTAGGTGGCGATGGCAAGTTTACAGTTCTAAAACTGTAATCCAAGGAACTACTTTCTTTTAGAACTTGCTTCTCAATAGTGCTAATTTGGATTACTAGAAATATATTTTTTAAACTATAAATTGCATATTTAGCTTCAATAATTTACTTTGGAAGATGGGGGATACCGAACCAACAAAAACCAAGCCAAAACGACTAGCAACCGATACTAAATTACAAGGTTGACTGAAAGTCGAACTGTCTTCATTTTCAAAAATCTTAAGACGACAATGTAACTTAAACTGGAATTCCTAAGAACATAAATGCATCACATAACTTCGAGACACTCATTAAAAGTATCTTACCTGAACGTCGATAGGATTTGGAGCTTGTTTAGCCATAATTTGTATTTATATTTATAGAAATATTTCAAATATAATTGATTTAAGCTCAGCGTATTCCAGATGGACAAAATCTCACAGAAATAACACCGAGCTACAAATAAATTTGTAATTTACGATTACTTCAGATTATTTAATAACTTGTAAATCAAAAATTTTATAAGTACATAACCTCAAAATGTCAAAAATAGACAACGAATACCGAATGCTGTAAAAATATGGTACGCTACGAGAACACGTTATACTTTTATTTCCTACACTTTTAGCAATGTGAAATAAAAGAAATGCATTCATAATGAATTTACTTCATTTACAATAATTATATTTAAAATGAAATCAAACAGTTGTCCTCGTATCACAGGAACATTATCCTATTTAATTAAGTATTTCATAAATTTTTAAAATAATAGATTTTAAATATATTTAATTAATAAATACGATACAAAAAATTTAATTAAATATTACGTTTTATACATAATTAAATATTATTAGTCGATTCTAAAATTTAATACACGCTTTAAACGATGCAAAAGAGCCTCCAGCAACTTTGAAAGCACTTAACATAGTTAAAACAACAATAGCGTAAATTGGAATTAATGTTGCAGAATAAATTTGGTAACAATTCAATAAAGTAAGCGCTGACACTAACAAATGAGAACCTACAATAGCTATAATTTGAAATATATTTCCATTGTCGAGAGCATTAAAAAATATAACGCTCCAAAAGGTATGTAGTAAAATAAAACACAAGCTAGTAGCGGCACTAGTTATAAAAAACATTTCGGTCCCCGATTTTAAACCCATCGTAGCAGGACCCACAGAGTCGGCGGCTACATTAACCAAGGAAAACGCTCCACTAATTATTCCAAAACCCAGCCCACTAACGTATGCCAAAATATGTTTGTTTTCAATAAGCTGCGTACTGTCATCCGTAATACGTTTAAGTCCATTCTCAGCTTTACGAAGGATCTTGTATATTAAGTATCGAAACATTTCTTGGAACAAAACCGAAAACACTAATCCGAACGCTAATTGATTGCGTAGGGGAACTACCATAAACCACCAAAGAGACGACAATAGTAAGGATAATAGCCAGAAGAACGATGCCGCTATTAAAATGATAATTCGTACTGGATCTTGGGCAATCGTAAACACAAACATGGCAAATGGTGGTCCAAACGCCAAAAATATACATCCGAAAAATTCCATGACAGTCATTTTGTGCTCTGATTTTCTTAAAATATTTAGGAGCGTTAAAATCTGTTTATTACTTTTATCTAATTTGATTTCAGACTATTAATTACTAACCTTCAAAGTTTATAACTTACAACCAAATGTCAAAAATAATGGCTGATTTCACACTATAGAGGGCGTTAGCTATTCAATAATTCAATTTTATATATATTTTTTTATTTTAACTAAAATTAAAACCTTTTCCTTTTCTGTTAGTCACGCTTGAGCAGTAAAGTTATTTTTATTGTTTATAACAGAATGTAGAAAATGTATAATATACAAGTCTTTGAAATGATTTGAGTCTTGAATCAGAAGACAAAGTTATTTTACTTCGCCCCTGTTTTAAATACGCCACTGTTTCTAAAAATATAATAACTTTAATAACGCGCTACAATTCAATTAAATATTTACAATTTTTTATGAATCATAAAATCAACTCGATAAAAACTCGCGATAATAAATTATTATTAGACCGGAGTTTCTTGGTTTTGGTGTCCTTTACCGAGCCTTTCCTAATTACGTAAATTTGGACCAATCAAATCGACGTTTGGAGATGAATATGCATCAGTGTGCAGGAAACGCAGGACATTGATCATATTATTATAATAATATAATCCATTTTTATTTTTATAAGTGGAAGTAACTGGATTTTCTATAAATATTTAAATGAAGTGCTTATAATATATTTAATTATATTTATAACAATAAGTATCAATAATTACTTAAAAATCAAAATGGTGAGTTAACATATTTTACAAATTTTTATTTCTTTTTAACGTTTTTCGTTTGTTTTAGTCGAATAGTATCAACATATGTACTATTGCGGAAGAGACAAAACAAGGTTTAATCGAGTTCAGATTTCGTAAAGAAGACAATACGGCCGCTTTAATACGTAAGTGAACGAATCATTATTATTCCGTTAACTTTAGCTTTTTTTTTCAGTTAAAGTCGATAGAGAAAAGCACGAAGTAGTTTTAGACGATCTTCTAGAAGGTATAGACGTCGAAGATTTACAAGAAGCTCTACCGAGTCACCAACCGCGTTTCGTTATTCTTTCATATAGAAGAGATCACGGCGACGGTAGGATTTCGTTCCCATTGTGTTTAATTTTTTATACTCCTCGCGATAGTCACGCCGAGTTACAAATGATGTATGCGGGTAGTAAGATGTCTGTTCAGACTGAATTTCAATTGACTAGAGCTTATGAGATTCGCGAACTCGAAGATTTGACTGAGGAATGGTTATTGGGAAAACTAGGGAATTAGGAAATAATGCTATTAAAAAGATAAGTTAACGTTATTCCAATTTTTAGTACAAATTTTTCATATTTGATATATGACAAATTTTTTGTTTTAACTTTTATGTACCTTTTTTCACTCAAGTTGTTTGTTTAATCTCACTTGATTACGTTTAAGAATTTATGATTAAGATTCCTAAAATATATTGCATTCCCTTTTTTAAATTATTTATTGAGTATATTGGTGTTTCTAAAAAATTTTATTTACTTTAATTTGAATTGGATAAATTGAGATACCTAATCAGGGCGATACTAAGCATGTGAAAACTCGGATTTTCTCCCAAGTCATCTTGTATATGGTTCTTAAATTAATAGTAATGACATCATTAAGCCCCAGGCTCTGAGGCACCTTAACACGACGCTAGTCCTAATGTCGTCTTATTTATATGTATAACCAGACTTATTCTAATGGACCCAGAACACAATGAAGTTTACACTTCAGGACGTTAAAACCAGTCAACTTTTTTTATAAATATATCATGATTATTTTCGAGGATAGAAATTGCTGTTACCGTAACTTTCGGGGTATTAGAAATTAGAAACACACAAACAGGAAGTTTTGTAGTGTTATTGACCATAAAAGAAGTTATTGTTGGAATTGAATTATAATCAATTGTATAATTGTAATAATTTTTTTATATCGTATCTTCTATCTGAAGTATTTAAATGTGCAGAAATGAAAGTTTTTTAACGTCTTTATAATCGCTAACGTAAAAAACCTTTTGTTTCATTTTATATTAGAAATGTATTTGTGAATTTGCTTAAAATGAGTAGTAGTTTCGAAATAGAAGTTCTTAAATATATTGAGACTAAACTTAAATTTCCAATTGTGGTAATCAGAATAAAAGAAAGATATTTATTAGTAAATAGTTTTTTCTAATATATACAATTATATTATATCATTATCTTCTAAATATTTTGTATTTATAAATAAAATTATGTAAGTACATAATATTATGCCTATTACATAGATCACTACAAATTTTTACCTTTATTCCCAAAATGAAGATTTTTATAATTTAATCAAGCCGCGATAGCACTAGCAACACACTATTATTATATTTTCATTAATGATATCTTATACAAATATAGTTAAAATTTTATTTTTTAATATTTTTGCTCAAAATCATTCTAATAATGAATCTTTTAAGACAAATTTTAATGCCATAACTTGTGTGGATAAAGTCTAATCAAAACTAAATTCAATTTCAAAGTTTCTTTTTATTGTCACTTAATAATTTTGTTACAGATCGTTGCATTTATAAATATAAATAATACACAAGAAATCGAATACAACTTGTATTTTAAATACACAAAAGTAACAATTATAACAAGTAAAAACAATTCACGTTTTATTTGGCAATAATAAATCTTAAAAAAAAGTACGTTGCAGCTCTCGATCCATTTTACAAATATAAGAAACATTAAGTTGTTATAAAAAGAAAAATTCGGTTCTCTTTATTATGCAACACACCTCCCGTGTGTGGTATTTTAAAAAGAACTAAATGCCACTTATTTATATTATGTTAGTGCATAATAATAAGAACCGAAATCCCCATCTAACTTCTTAATTTTCTATATTGTTGCGCCCACTTTGTACTTGATGTTCACGTTGAAATAAGACAGTAAATCATTCTGCAACAGACAGATAATTTATTTTAGGGATTTCGGTTCCATTGTCTTAATAATATTAGCTCGGAAAGGAAGAAAAAATTGCGAGTTTGTCTTAAGAAAGAAGAAAAAAGCCTATCTTACCACGACTTATTAAAATATGTAATCAGTCAAAATATTTTATATTAAGTAAAATTTTTCAACTCTTAACTACTCTTACTTTTCGGTTATCGATTTACAACAGTTATCAAAATATTGCAAGTATAACAGAAAATTTTTATATATTATTATTATTTAGCTTGTGAAAGTGTAAGACTAGCAGAAAAACGGTTATCACGTATGCTCGTGTTCCCTTTCTAACGTTATTACGTACCCATAAAGGTAGTAGAAAAACGATAATAAATAAAACGCCAACTTGATCCACCCCTCTCGTTGACAACGTGTGAGTGTATCGGCATTCATGATGCTCGTAGGATCGTAGAGGCCAGGTCCAGATATTACTGGTCTAGTACGATACCTATTTATGTGGTACGCTATTAAAGGTACGTTAATGACCAACGAAAACCATTCTCCGGCGGCAGCAAAAAGGATGTTGAATAATAAATGTAATAAGTACTCCGGAAGTACCAGCTAAAAAGATTTAAATTGTATAGACATTAGTTTCATACAAATTGTTTCTTACCGGATTTAAGCTGTTACACTGATCTATTGGATTTTTATAATCGGTCTTTAACTCGTCAAAAGCGATTACGTGAAATAATGAAAAAAATATTAAAAAAGCGTCTACTATTAATGCGATTATATAAGAAAACGCTGGAAAGTTAAACGCCATATTAAAAAATCAATTTCTTTTACAAATTTCGGTGTATTTAGTCGACATAGACACTCCTATTAGGTTAAAATAGTTTGACGGAACTTTTGACAGTTATAAAGGAATACTTGATCGTTTTATCAAAAGACAAAAGATGGCGTAACAGGTATAAACTTTTAATTATAATAATAATAAATATATGTGGTGTGCTTTAATTTATTATGATGGCGGTTAAAAAAAATTCAAATACAAGAATCACAAAACCGTTTGGGATTCGGGAATACCTGGAAGAGTAAAATAAGTGGAAGAGTTGGACGAGGTAAGCACATGTAACATGAAGCGCAGCCCAACGTACGATCAAGTTGTCAATTTTGTATTCGAAATTGGCGGTATTACGTATTATTAATATTTGTGAAGTGAAAATTGAAGTGATATAGAGCTAAGATGGCCAATTGTACTATTAGACATTGTGATAGTCACACTAGATATCATAATAAATCAAAAAATGGTATAATATTCCACAGGTGAGTTAGTACAGATGGGAAATCAAATGTCAATATGTCAATATTTCTTTACTGGTTCTCTGTCTCTGTAACTCTTCAAAAATTTTATTGTCATTATCTTACCATCATCTACTAATATGCTGAATTTCATTGAATTCTGAACAACGATTCTAAGACCCGACACCTAGTACTACCAAACCAGTACCAAACAGTACTACTACTTTTAAATTAATATTTATAAAAATTATTTAAGAACTTGCATCAGTAGGTCTTTTTCTTCGTGCGACAAAAAACTAGCTTGTGACACAAGTTTTGAAATATTATAGTACTAATATTACACTGTTTTATGTTTTTTTACACTATTATAATAGGGCACAGTCAAAACCAGGAGAGGTGACCTATTACTCAACTCATACTTTTGCATTTGTGGTTCAAGTTTTCAAAAACGTCTGTCCACTGTCCTGTATGTATTATACCACTCAACTGATTTACTAATCGAAATAAATCACACGTTGAAAACTTAGCAAATGATATGATCATAACATAGGTAACATTTAAAAACGTTGGAAAGTGAAACAAGAAACATAAGTATAGGGATTTGGTGAAATTTTAAAATGAGTCATAGGACACGACACCTCTTCTGGTTTTGAATATATTGTGCCTATTTTGGGATCTACTGTCGGTTTCTCAATATACCGAAATGACTTCTTGGCTTTACTTACGCCAATTCGGTCGAAAAGAGCCATAAATTAAACTTACAAAGCAACCTTAATATACATTTGTTCAGAATTTTACCTGGAAGAGGTAAAAGGGGTAAAACATTAAATAAAGGCATTTCTATAAGGTTGATGCTTTGTAAGTTTAATTGATGGCTCTTTTCGGCCTGATTAGTGAAAATAAACCCATGTAAAGCCAAGAAGTCATTTCGGTATATTGAAAAACCGACAGTATACTAATTTCGCTAGGTAAAGTTCTTGGTGACTTACGCCACCAGCAGAGAGGTTACAATAGTGAATATTAGGGGCCTCCCATAGAGAAGTCAAGTAGGTAGGTAATTGTTGAAATCTGTGTATACCTGCATTGAAAGCTCCGGTCTCAACTAAATTTAATTTTTTTCAACAAAACTTGTATTTGAATATAAAATGCGGTTGTATTTGAAAAGACAACATCTGGAGGTGTCAAGCAGGTAAATATTAAAATCCTTAAAAGCTCTAAACAGATTTCAACAATTACCCACCTACCTACTTAACTTCTCCAAGGGAGGCATCTATTCACTATTGTAACCTCTCTGCTGGTGGCATAAGTCACCAAGAACTTGTTACAGGAAAAAAACCACAGAGTCCACTTAAGTCCCGAACCAGCTGTGTGGGAGTGGGTTTAGGTCTGACCAAAAAGGGCGCCAATTAGTTTTTTTTCCTTTACGGGAAAGAGGCTACTAATAACTTCGATATAAAAGCGATAAATTGTCCAAATAATTTCAACCTGATTTATTAGGCAAGACCTTGACAAAAAAAAAAAAAAACGCCTTCTCACAGAAGACGTTTCTTCACAACGGCTGCTATCCGCTTATTAACGTAAAATTTAACCGCAAAAAAAAATTATTTAACGATAAGAAGATAAATACGGTTAAACACTAACTTTGAACTTGGCTTACACTACTTTATTAACAAGATAAAAAACCAACGCACTTCAAAATTATGCGTTCCACCAAGTTCAAAGTCAGCCACACAACAACTCGTCTCCGCCAGAAAAGTAGGGGAGGTCATGTCCTGATGTGCAATTACTCTTAATCTCTAAACACAAGTACATACCTACATTAAACTTACAAACTAACAATAAATTAATATTGAGAAACAAAAATCCTTTATTAAAAAAAACAACCAAATAATAACTCGAAAAACGTAACACTACCCCACCTAAAAAAAATAAAAAAAAATTTTTCAAAATAATATAGGTACAAAAAAAAAATTTTTTTTTTCCAAGTTTTCTTTTATTATATATTTTTTTTTTTTTTTTTTTAAATTAATCTACTTTTAGATCTTTTACGTGCCAGGTCCCCAATCTACGTCCCGTTACAAAATCACAGAGATCGTACAAATTCGTAGATACCTGTCGATCAACCCTACACTTGATAAATTTAGGGGCTAATTTAGCATTATAAAAGTCAGCAGCCGAAGATAACGTATAATTACGCTTCCATACTACCTGACCCTGCAACAACTGTAACGGTCTTTTTCGGAGATTATACCGGGCGGCACTATCATCATAAGCCTTATTTAAACGTTTTTTCACCTCCTCACAGACATCTTTTAAATTTTTTACATGCTCGGACAAACGATGACGAGAACCGACAGAAACTCGCGCGGAAACAGCATCATTTGGCAACGCTACACCTTGAGGGGTCAACTCTCTTCCAAAATTTAAATACGCCGGGGTATAACCAGTCACTTCGTGAACCGCGGTTCTTAAAGCAAAACCTATCTGGGGAAGTTTTACGTCCCACAGACGTTGATCGGCAGAAATATACGATCGCAACATAGTTTTAATCACACGATTAATCCTTTCAGTGGGATTGGCCGAAGGACTATACTGAGCGTTGTAAATAATTTTACAGCCGTATCCGGCTACTAAGGACTTAAATTGCCGTGAAATGTATTGGCGTCCATTATCGCAAATCAGCCTCTCAGGCACCCCAAATGTTAAAAAAACGTCGTTTTCTAAATGTTTAACAACCGATTGACTAGTAGCCGTTTTTAAAGGAAAAAGTAACGAATATTTTGTGAAACAGTCTGCGACCACTAAAATAAAGCGATTCCGCTTATAAGATAACGGCAATGGGCCAACTAGGTCTGTACATACTACCTGCCATGGACGATCTACCGACTTCCTCTCATTCATCCTACCGTACGGCAAGCGTTGCTCAGGTTTTTGAGACTTACAAACTTGGCAATTACTAACGTACCGAAAAACGTCAGACGACATACCAGACCAATAATAAAGAGAACCTACACGTTTGAGAGTCTTAAAGAAACCGAAGTGACCTGCTGTCGCAACGTCGTGACATTCAGACAATACCTCTGCCCGAAGGGGTTTTGGCACTACTAACTTCCAATCTAAACGCTCGTCAAATGATGGGCCACTAGGGGTTACATGTCGATATAACTGGTTGTTAAAAATTTGAAATCGTGGAAATTTGTTAGGGAAAACTTTAACGTTATCGAAAAGCTTAATATACCAGGGATCTCGATTATCTTGCGTTATCGCTAACAAACTCACTGCTCTCGACAGAGCGTCGGGCACGACATGCGACTTACCCTTACGGTGCGAGATAGAAAAATCGTAAGCTTGAAGTCGTAGCGACCACCGGGCCAGTCTACCGGAAGGATTTTTTAAATTGTGCAGCCACAATAACGAATAGTGGTCAGTTATTACAGAAAAACGGGTACCCTCGACGTAGGGCCGAAACTTTTCAATGCCGAACATGACTGCAAGACACTCAAGTTCGGTTGTCGAATACTTCGTTTCTTGAGGGGTGAGAGTCCTACTACAATACGAAATAACTTTCTCTCCATCATCAAATTCCTGCGTCAACACGCACCCCAAGCCTATCATAGACGCATCTGTCTGGATAGTAAATTCGCGGTCGAAATCCGGACGCGTCAAAATAGGAGCAGAAACCAGGCATTGTTTGATATCTACAAAAGCGCGCTCGCATTCGGGTGTCCAAACAAATTTAGAATTCTTTCGGGTTAAACCGGTAAGAGGAGTAATACGACTTGAAAAATTTTTTATAAATCGACGATACCAAGAAATCATGCCGATAAAACGGCGAACGTCTTTTACATTTTTAGGTTGAGGGTAATTTAACATACATTCTACCTTCGACGGATCGGTTTGCAGCCCGTTCCGATTCACTACATAACCCAAATACTTTAATTCCGATTTTACGAAATCACACTTTTCTCGATTGATAGTGAGTCCGGCTTTATGAACACGTTCCAACACCTTGCGTAGCACCGAAATATGGGTCTCAAAACTAGGGGTTGCGATAATAATATCATCAAGGTAAACGAAAACATAACCCTCTAAGTCTGCACCCAAGACATTGTCGATAAAACGCTGCCAAGTTGCTGGGCTGTTGTGCAAGCCAAAAGGCATCCGAGTGAACTGATATAATCCTCGACCGGGGACCGTAAACGCTGTTTTCTCTTTACTACTCGCTTCGAGTGGAATTTGGAAGTAAGCGCTTTTTAAGTCGACCGAAGATAGATACTTGGCTTGCCCCAGACGATCAAGAATAGCGTTCACATATGGCAAGGGATACGCGTCTTTGCGAGTGATCGCATTAACTCGTCGAAAATCGATGCAAAATCTGTATTCGCCGGAGGGTTTTTTAATCATTACTACTGGGGACGACCACGCCGATTGTGAAGGTTCGATCACTCCGTCTTTTAACATTTTAGACACCTCGTCGTGCATGATTTTTTGAATGTACGGAGAAACATTATAATAGCGTTGCTTAATAGGTGCACTATCCCCCGTGTCAATAATATGCTCAACCCCCTTAGCAATACCTAAACCATTACTCGAACTTTCAAACATAGGTTGTAAAATACTTTGAAGCGCTGACGTTTGATCCGCAGTGAGAGAGGTTGTCTGCGTTAAAGAGAATACCTCAGCGGGTGAGTCAAATTCCCATTGATTTTTAAGAAAATTGGTTACAAAGTTCATTTTTTGAATAAAGTCGATTCCAAATATGAAATCACAATCTAAATCTAATACTATAATACATTCAAACACTTTACAAGTCCCTTGTAAAACTATCGGCAAATCTAGTACCCCAAACGGAGTACACTGTTGTCCATTTGCAACGGTGACCGTATAATGAGTGGTCTTAACACATAAATTTAAGCTCTGTAATTTAGACCAACCCACTTTTCCTACAACGGTTTGAGTAGCTCCAGTATCTACCAATCCCACAAAACTAAGGTCATATATTTTGACTTTAAGATAAGGGCGCGGATCGCCTTCTTTAGAAGAAAATAGAAAATTAATTTGGGTTTTGAGATATTCGGTTTTGATAGTACTCAGCCACTCTCTCCAAGAAACTGATTCATTTACACAAACGGGTTTGTTTGTGGCCGGTCGCCCTCCAGGCGCCGGTTTCCTAATCCGTTTTTTGAACTACAGGAATGACATGCGGATTTAACGACATTAGGTCTACCACATCCGTAACAAAAAATTTTTAACGGCCTCCTACATTTCGGGTAAGTATGCCCTATCGTACCACAATTCCAACATTTTATACGTATGTCGGTGGTGTGTACAGGTCTAGAATACTGAGGTACTCTATTAATGTTCGACGATGGTGACGGACGGTAATCTAAATCGGGTTCTAAAGAACTTACACAACGAGTATCCGCCAAACGAGGTCTAATAGATAGTTCTCGGGAAGCTTCTAACTGTTTACAAACGTGTAATAGGTTTTCCACAGACTCAACAACAATCAAGCTGAGGCCCTGTATATAAAACGGTAGTAAGTTACGACGAATCATTTTAATTTGCTCGTCTTCAGAAGGAGGAGAAGATAGACGATTAAAGAAACCTATCATCGACGCAAAGAAATCTCCTACCCTTTCTTGCGAACCTTGTGAACGTGAACGAATAGCATTCCACAAATTTGATTCGTAATCATAAGGTAAATATTCTGCTCTTAAAGCGTCAACTAATTGCTTCCAATTATGAACTCGCGATCTGATTGATCTAAACCATCTTAAAGCATTTCCTGTCAATAAATCGTACACAGAAGAAAAAAGTTCATTCTCCGATACACCCCTCGCAACGCTCATTTCTATTACACTCTCTATGAACGAATTTATACTAATGATACTACCCTTCTCCCCATTGAACTGAAGGTTCCATTTATGCACGTCGTGTTTTTGAGAGCGGAGTGGGACATTTTGCGCGAAAGTTTGGTCAACGGGTGGTTCAGGAAGTCTGTACTCGAGATCAGGTATCAAGGGATGTGCATCATCCGCCTGAGCGGACAGTTTATGATTGAAATCGATGTCTACGGTGTCTAACCGACCTAACAAATTTTTTACACTATTCTTCTCTTCCGCTACCGTGGGCCGAAGTCGACATAACCTCTGCCGCAAGTGTACTAATTTAGTGGTAATAACTCTACACTCGTTACCGTTAGGGATCAGTATCCCTGCATTCTCGACTTTAACTTCAAGCTCTCTTACTTTGGGTAAACAAACCCCTAATTCGTCTAAACAATTCGGATCAAAATCCTCATTAGTACCCGGGTGTCCAAATGACTCACCAGATAAAGATTTACGCAGCTGCTTACGCATAGTGCCAATAGTTTCAAATTCCATCCCTTCGAACCCTCTACAACCTAATTCGTACTCGAGCTCATCTCTACTCAATCTATTAGGATCCATTGCAATCCTAATAAATAAGTCAATTTACATCAAACCGAAAAAAATAAAAATTATAACAAGATTTTTGTTTCTCTCTATTTTCTTTTTTTTTCCCTTTAGCGTCTTCGCTTAACGGTTTGACAACGATTTAAAACTAAAAAAAACTAACTAAAGCAAAAAGAATAATTTTGCTAATATTATTAAAGTATTACATTATGTTAATTGTTTTAAATCGCAATTCAACTTTATATTCGAAATTTAGTTTAATAAATTAAAATAAGATTCAATAGTGCTAAGATTACTATTCGTTCAGACCTTGAAAGTTTATAAACTTTTAAATTATAAATTTTTCAATAATTATTTATCTAGTCGACGAAACGAAACGATAATAAATGGCATCTAAAGACACCACCCCATCACAACACAAAAAAACCAAGTTCCAAATTAACTCAATGTATATACAAAAGTCAGACCTTCCGATGGCTGCAGGTGTTATCCAAAATTCGAGGCCGAAACGTTGGGCGCCAAAAACTCCTGTTACAGGAAAAAAACCACAGAGTCCACTTAAGTCCCGAACCAGCTGTGTGGGAGTGGGTTTAGGTCTGACCAAAAAGGGCGCCAATTAGTTTTTTTTCCTTTACGGGAAAGAGGCTACTAATAACTTCGATATAAAAGCGATAAATTGTCCAAATAATTTCAACCTGATTTATTAGGCAAGACCTTGACAAAAAAAAAAAAAAACGCCTTCTCACAGAAGACGTTTCTTCACAACGGCTGCTATCCGCTTATTAACGTAAAATTTAACCGCAAAAAAAAATTATTTAACGATAAGAAGATAAATACGGTTAAACACTAACTTTGAACTTGGCTTACACTACTTTATTAACAAGATAAAAAACCAACGCACTTCAAAATTATGCGTTCCACCAAGTTCAAAGTCAGCCACACAACAACTCGTCTCCGCCAGAAAAGTAGGGGAGGTCATGTCCTGATGTGCAATTACTCTTAATCTCTAAACACAAGTACATACCTACATTAAACTTACAAACTAACAATAAATTAATATTGAGAAACAAAAATCCTTTATTAAAAAAAACAACCAAATAATAACTCGAAAAACGTAACAAACTTTACCTAGCGAAATTACTATACATCTACATTCTTGACAGATTTCAGAAAAAATTGTAATTGGGGAATCAAAGAGAATTGCATGACTTTTTCTGAGGTCTGAGGTGTGATTTTTGATTTATAGCCAAGGGAAAGCCCGAAAGAAGTCTAATGAAATCAAAAAGGATTTTTCATCTTACTTTTTCATAATAATCTTTGAATTTTATAATTAACATTTTAAAGTTATAATTATTAATTGTAGGTACCTTGCATCTTAATCTTAGATTTTTAAATCATTTGTCGCCCAATCCGCAAAAACATTCACTTAAAGTTAAAAATCCATATGTTCGCCTTGGTGGTTTACACTCTACGAGTATATATACGTTTATTAATTAAAATATGATTGTGGGATTTAATTCGCTGGTTTAAGAAGCACTTATAATTATAACGTTAATAATTATTATAGTTATTCATTTCACAACAATTACAATAACTATACTTGATGTTTATAAAAGATAAATACCTACCTACCTAATACAATAATTATTGAAAGTTTAAATAATTATAATTGAAAGCAATTAGCTATTTATAAACAAGAAATTATTAAATAATAATCAATTAATAAACTTCGCGAGAGCTTTAATTTCGTATAATGAATTACCGTTTGTATAAGACTCGAAAGTGTAAATAAGTATTATAATGCTTAATACCTACTACCTATTATCACATATTATAATGACCTGATATTACTATACATATTGATGTTGGTAATTTGTTTAATATATTGTGGGTGAAGTCTTAAAAAGAGTCACGTTACAAATATGAAAAATTTTAAACAAAGGCAAGCAGACATAAAAGTTGGGGTTGTTTTATTGGGTTGCTCGTAAATTTTTAATTGATTCTTAAACAATAACAAGCGAGTTTGTGACTGAAGTAGTGGTAATGTACCTTGTTCAGAAACACGCGTTATTGTTTCGAGTCAACCGATCAATCTGTCAACTAAACGATATTTTACTAGTACAGGTACATACTTTATACTTTCTATATTAAGTAGGTATATGAATGTATAATGTTATACCTCTGCTGACCGTTTATTTTTAACTGCTTCTTGAGGTTTAGTTAATTTTTTTTATTTCTGAGATTTCAGATATCCTTAGAAGGAATATTATAATATTAAGTTTCTTTTTTCTAAAGTTCATGATACGATTCGGCTCGGCACTCAAACTGAGGTTATTTCCACATTTGGCATTTTATTCTTTTTGCTAAGTGGTGTAAGCTACTTCCTCGCTACCAAAATCTCAATTATCAAAAACATGTAACTATACTGTTGACTGTTGACATATTTCTGTATATGTCTCAGAATCTCAGAATCGAGAGTACACGAATTAACAATTAACCAAACATCTGAGCCAATTGTGTGGCATTAACTTCACGGGTTCACGGCACAGTCTATAGTCTATATACGTTCGTTTCTAAGCAACTATAGTATACCAATCCACCACGAAATTTAAACGGTAATTACGTCATTACGTGGCGGGATTTTCTTTTGCTAGGATCATCACTATAGTACCTTATTCTTCCATAAAACCAACGCTCTACTCATGGGTCTACTACCGCAGCTACACATCATAATCATAACAAACTATCACATTTTCCATTTCCATTTCCAGACCAAGACTGCTTTTTATGCGCGAGAAAAGATGGGATTAAAACTTGCTACAACGGAGGTAGTTGACTTAGAAGTGCATGTAAGGATGTAGTAGGTATTCCCTGTAGTACCTGTAATAATACCTTGGTGATTTTTCATCAAGCAAGCCATCGTGTTTGGTTTTCACGCATCATCACCGTCACGATTACCGGTGAAAAATCATGAGGAATGTGATGGGCGACAGAGGCAATCATATCCAACTATGTAATTCAAAAAATATAATAATATGTTGCTAATTAAATGAATGTTCGATGACGTCATACCTGTTCCATGTGTCGTGCGAAAGTTGAGTTTTCTATGTAATACAAATAAATGCATTTTTAAAGCAAAATCGACCTGTTTGCGAGCGTTGCATGTTACTTCGTTGCATGTGACAATAAGTTTAGCGATTTTATTGAATATATGAATTTTATTGTTGTCCTCAATTGTCGAATTCGGCCAATGCCCGACATTTATACACACAACGTGTTGTGATGTTCGCTATAAGCTCAAATCACCACTGAGCAGTGCAGATTCAAACGTTATGGTTAGGTTTAGGTATAGGTGCGTATTTGGAAAAATTAGCGGGGAAAGAAGACCCTGTTGAGCTTGACTCTAGTCTGGCATTGTAAGGAGACATGAGAGGTGTAGCATAAGTGGGAGACTATAGTGCGTTAAAGCTGTGTATTATTGTTAGGATAGTTTGATGCGGCGGACTGCCGAATTCGGCGCAGCTGGCAGCTGGGTACTTAAATAATGTAAAACTGGACTGTATTAAGTGCGAGAAAACTCTAGGGTCTAGGAACTCCTGAAGCCGCTTGTAATACTGTAAATGTTTATTGGAAGCGACTTCCTATAAAGTTTTCTCGCACTTACAGTCAAATTTTACGTTTTTCAAGTTTCTATTATCTAATAGTCTGCCCAGCTGCGTTGAATTCGGCAGTTCGCCGCGAACAGCGGACGAAATTAATAAACGCGGCCAACTGCCGAATTTAGCGAAGTTGGGCAGACTGTCAGATACAAACTTAAACTGTTACTGTAGACTGTTACTGTTAAGTGCGATAAAACTCATGTGGCTGATTTTAGCGTCAGAAACGAATCTTCATACTCAGATTTTACAGTGGACCAGACAAACAATCAAACCAAAAATTTTTTGGCAATAAAAAGAAAATCCGACGTCCCACCCTTCCAATTTTTATACATACTAGTTAATAATGATAGTCACTACCACCCCCAATAGGTTTCATAAGCGTGGTATAAAACTCTAGAAAGTATTGCAAGCGACTTCTGCAAGACTTTGTAGAGTTTTATCGCACTGACAGTTCAATATACATTACCTAAATGCCTAAGTCCTAAGTCTGTACTGACAACAGTCTGACAGTCTGGCAAGTGCGCCGAATCTGGCAGACCGCCGCCGACAATCCTAACAATCCATAGCTTTTTACTTTTTACCCATAATGCGACGAACTCCGTAATATATAGGTAGTAGTTCGATTTTAGTTGACACCTTGGGTTGTGGATTTTACTATTGTGCTCACAACGCATTGTGGGTATAAAACGGTATTATGATTTGCTCAGTGGCCGAAATAACGTTTAAAAAATACCCACAGCGCGTTTTTAGTAAAAGGTGAAACCAACAACTCGTTGCGAGTATAAATTTCGGCCACTCGGCCGAATTCGGCAATTGAGTACAACGCACAACATATTATAACATATCCACTTTAAAACGGACACGCTGTATAGATTCGATGGCTCGATATTTTAAGATTTTAGGTAATTGCCTAAAATGAGTGCAATAGCAATAACATTGTGTATTCTTGGTAATCATCTGTAGTTGTAGGTGGTTGTAGTAAATATTATTTCCATTGTGTAAAACCATTTTCAATAAAAGACTCAATCAAATATCAAGTATCTAGACACTTCCCCCTACTCATGAACCGTGAACCCTTGTTTGTAAATCTTTGTGGGTAGAATCATCCAATAGTATCTGCCAAAGTTGCAATGGCGCACAAACGGGCGGTCGTCTCGTTAACGAGGGGTTCCGCCTATCGCATCTCTATTAATGCAGGTCAGGTATACTGCGGTATAATTTATTATCGAGAAAGTGTCTTGCATTATTTTTACAAAATTTTAACAGGTATAATTTATTATGTCAATAAATTTTATAAATAAAGTCTCGTTTCCTGCCGTTTACAAAGTTATTCGTGTAAGTCGACCATATCGATCCGCATTATCCACTTTATCATAATAAATATATCATTTATACTTTTTACTGCATTTTCGGTTAGATAAAGAGTCTAGAATTTAGAATACGTACATTAGAGTAAAGTTGTAAATAATAAGATTTATTTACATTTTTACATAAATACTTACTACAAAGTTTTGCTGCCCCTTTTTTGGTTGCGAAAGACTGTAGTCTGCATCTCTACTTTATATAGCTGGACCGCTACTCGAGAGCAGTAACTCCTCTGCACAGCTCGTCACCCAGCTCAATTTGAAGAGTGTGGTTAAAAATTAAAACTCCATTATTGGACCTCCAAAAACCGAGAAATGTTCAGAGTTTTAAATCTCAAAAATCGTTTTTTAAAATTTCCTTATAAAGAAAATGCGGTAGGTAAGTAATAATAGGTAATAGGTAATATTAGTACCAGGTGAGGGCGACATACAAATTGCCGCATCAGCGACCTACTGCTCTTGCTGGCTAAGCTAATCGTTTCAACACGACATACTTTTATTTTATAAATTGGATCGTAAAATAACAAACAAATGCGCTTATTGTTGCAAGGATTTTGTTACGTTGCAGCTTTGTTACGTGATCTTTGGCGACATACTTCACGGCTTTTTTTCCTGCCATATAAATTCACACCGTGTCCGCTTTTTTTGGCCACATTATAATGCCCAATAAAGGTTCGGGTTCTAATTACACGCTTTGACGTTTGTCCATTAACTTGTCGAAAATTAAAGTCGTTCGATTAACTTTGCGTGAAATCTACCTACCTAGTACCTAGATCCTAGATGATGCACTACTAAACTAAAATAACATACCTCTATGTATACAGGGTGATTTATAATGGGCGTAAAAAACTTCGACAGCTTTTAATAATGACTTAAGACTTATTGAGTAAAAAATGTTATACGAATAACATTGGAGCATAGGTCCTATCTTGCTTGCTTACCAAAATACAAGATGTCAAACTTTAATTATTTTACTTTTAAATCGGCATTTTATACAGGGTCTTTTTAAATTGGCGGATATGAACAGTAGCGCCATAATCTACAAAGAAAACTGAATAAGAAGTTCCTTTGTGATATGTTTTGACCCTGACGAGTAACGAGTTCTTTTCCAGACTTTTTAAATTTTTACTTTATATAATGTTCTTATAATTTAAAATCACGATACCTGGAAAGGTATATATACTTGCCAAAACAAAAAAGGATCTGAGGAACTTTCGATTCGTTTTTTTAATAGATTAAGTGCTTTACCTATTACCTTTACCTATACCTAATACTGTCCGTAGTATCCGCGAATATCGAAACACCCTGTATGTATATTACTATGTTTTTCTCTTTTCTCTTACGGTTACATTACGAAAGGAATATGAATTTACTGAAAACTTAGAAATAGGTAATTGATTTAAATAAGATAAAAAATTTGAATGGATCTGATAGATGATTATTTGATGAAAACAAAATAAATTATAACATAAATTGTTATAAATTTTATTTATCCAAGTTTCAATAAGTGTATAGATAATTTTCCCGTCTATAATTTCAGTACTATAAATTTTTATCGAAAACCAACCCTATTCTTCGATATAATCAAGAGAAAAAGAGAGCGGACCGCACGTCTTTATAGTACCTACTTTAGTTCCCCCTCACTCCAATGGTGTATAACTCGGAAACTATGACTCGTACAGAAAAACTTCTTTTAATCGTTCTTATTGGAAATTTTATATACTATTTTTTTCTATTGGGGTATTTTTGGCTTCCGATGCATCATTTCTAAAATAATAATCCAAAACCGATATTAGGGGGTTCTTTATTCGAATTAGTAGTAGCTTCATCCACACGATTCAGATGAAAACTTTTTTTATAATAGGTACTTACTTAGTTTCTATTGAATTACAAATTACAAAAATGTACATCAGGAAATTTTTGACTTGGAAAACATTTCGGGATGTTTGACAGTCGGCACCCAGCATACTTACAGCCAGCGGAAATTTTTCTCAAAAATCAACCATTACACAGAACGAAAAAGTGACGTGCTTAAATCCTAAATGTAATAAAAAATGTATAATTACCTATCACAAATCACAATGTATTTCGATATTGATTTTCAACCAATGCTTGATGCTTGAATTAATCAATATTAAGATGATTATTGATTATATCAACGTCTGAGATAGGTGGATTGCAGATTTCATCACCTATAGCTTGTGCCTTGTGGTATATCTACGTGTGTGGAATACCTACCTCACGTTTTCACGTTTATAATTTTCGCGGACTTGGCATGGACAGGTTTTGCTAAGTGACGAAAATATTAAAAGTTTCTTCAAATCCAATTATCTAATATCTGATGTGTTCCATTTATTCAATAACTTTAGACTTTAGAACGCCGGAAGACAAAAATCTATTATCGTCTTTCGGTCTTTCCTCCTTCCTCTGATTGGTTTTTCACTCTTCATTGATATTTATATCATCTCATTTCTGGTCTCTCGTGAACATTACAGATTGTGTATTCAATTATTTCGACTTATAAATTATTATAAGGTGTCTCATATGAAATTAAATCGTATGTACTCGTACATAGTTTTTTGGCAAAATCGTGATAAGCCTGCAATTTTTCAAACGTATACTCACTCTTTTTATTTATAACTTTTGTATATTAACAGGAAAAACGTCGATACATTTTTCCCAAAATTAAGATATATTTACTGATCACGGATGTTGTATATAAAAATACTTATTCATTAACCCTTACATCCTGTTCAAATAGAATGAAATCATTAACGATTAGGTCAATGTGGAGGTCTAGTTTTTAAATTGGTTTCCTTCCTTGTTTATACTTGTAATTAGAAATTTATTATGTGAATGTGATCGACAATATTATTTATGGTGACTGGTGTAATTTATTACAAGGATATAAGTACACTATTTTTTTAAATTATCGTACCAAAATGTCCTTATACTTTTAATATTGTATAACCAACGAAAAGGATGTAATATTAGAAATTACAACCTATATAATAATAGCCAGGATAGCAGATAAGCATCAGGAAGCCTCTTTAGATGCATCAAGCAAAATTATCCTGTTTAACTGTAATAAATTTAAAACTTAAAAACCTTCATGTTTTATTCATAATCGTTAATTTATGAGGTTGCTGTTTTCCAAAACAATTGATAATCGATACATTTATTATAAGTTTCTGTACTATTTGAATTTTGCCGACAGGAAAATATTTTAAGCTCATATATACGTTACCTACTCTATGACAAAGCAAATAACCCAATTTGGATTAGGTATGGTATACCTACATATAGGGTGTTCACACTTCACGGCCTTTTCTGTATCTTCAAACTTAAACTTACAAACTCAGAATAATTTCAAGCTTTGTTTTGAAATTTGAAGTGTTTATTTTAGCCTTAAAAAAGTAACTCGTGTGACCTTTCTGCGCTTTCGTAAGATCTTGTACTAAAATGCCAAAAACATTACCAAACTTTTGTTTGAAATATTTTTCATTAAAGTGGATATTTATTAGTACACACTTATATAGGGTGTTCAATTTGAATTGTTCACCATTATCGCGAACAAAAGCTATACTAGATTGCTTTAGATTAGACACACGACACAATACAGTAAAACCTCGATATAACGGACAAATTGGGGGCAGGGGGTGTCAGTCAAAGCCGAAAGTTTGTTATATAAAAAGAGCGTTACCTATTATATATCAGGGAATCCCCTAATCTATATATTAGGGGATCGGTACTATCCTATAATATATAATTAAATTATAAATAAAATTACAGCACCTGCGTGTGTATAATTATCCATTTAACCATAATCAATTTCAAATAAAATAAATACTGACTCCTAATAGCCATTCAATAATAATTAAAGTCAATATTAATTAAATTTACCCCCGTCCATGAAAGACCTATACGTAGTTTTTTCATTGGTGTCACATTCCTCCACAGAGTTTACAAACATTTAAGTACTTGTATGACTTGTATACCTTTACCTAACTACTTTCAAACGCCATCAGTAAGCGTTCTACGAAGTAAACGTCATACACGTGTAGCACTACTAGAGTGTGAGACATAATGCCGTCGTATAGACTGCACCAAGACGCAGCAATAGTATACCTCTTTTCTATATTATAATACTACAATAATACAGTACCTACTACTTATTACACGGTGTCAAAATAAGGAAAAAATATGAATGTTTTGAAAATCGGGAAAATTCCTAGAGGTATATAATTTTTATTCAAATTTGGAGTCATACATAGAGGAAAGTGGCGTAATATGGAATACCATTTATAAAATTATCAGTACAAAAGTAAGTTTGCAATTTTTTTTAAATTTTTAAAAACGTACATGGAGTCTATAATGTTGCTCAACAGTCTAACATATAAGAAATAAAATTTGAGAGCATATTAAATCAGAAAAAAAAAATTCAATTAATATCCATTTTTTCGACTTGCAAAAATGTGTACCTTTTATGGAATACCCTTGTACATAAATTGGAATTGGAAGAAACAACTAGACTATTACCATGCTTTTACTTAACCACGTTTTATTATAATACAAAACAAGTAAAAATTTTATTTTCATATCACATGCATTGAAACAACGAGTTTTGATCTCTGTTTTGTCAGTCGAAACAAGACAATATTTGTTTTTGGTGAAACCAATCGCTCTGGCGTACGATGTTCCAGTAGGTTTTCTGATTGTTAGATTAGAATGTCTTTTAAGAAAATGATCCAACCATCTTCTCCCAGCTTGTTGTAGCTGCTTAGAGAAATTTTTTTGTATACTATTAGCAACCGCTAGTTGATAAGCAATTCTGCAGACATTCTTGATGATAACACATTATGTTCTCCAATTAACAATAATTATACGCTATTTGCATTGATTATGATCGTTATCTTAGTATATGATCAATATCGATTACCTAAATTACGCACGTCTCTGATTGGTGGAACTATCCAGACTAATAATACCCATCCCAGACTTTTTAAATCTTCATATTTTTTTTTCTCAACTTTAACTTACTTAACACCCTACCCTATACCCTGTATTTCTAAACGAAATAGTCTATATAACATTTATAGAGCAAACCTTTTTCTACCTAAGCTGATGAAAGGGGTGTCTCCTTCCATTTTGTTGTACTCAGAATTGTTAAGAAACACTCTGTATTCTAATAAACTAAACCTGATACTAACAAATATGTATCTAGTACTAGTACATATCACCGAATACATCAGCGGCCGTTTATAGCGTTGTAGATTGTAAATGCTGCATTAGCACCTACTTCCTGATGTATCTACCTACTTGTATAATACTTTTGCATGTAAAGTAGTATTTATTACATGTCACAGAATTGATACATATCTTTTACACTTTTACTCATACACTTTTAAAATCATAAAAAATTCTATTGATGACAAGATTAGTTTTTGAGTAAGTGAAGTAGAAATAATAAAAGTGTGTTTAGAAAATCGTAAAAAGCCTGGGAGAATGTCGGTATCTACCAATAATAACTTAATAACACTGTAGACAAAAGACAAGCATACTAAAAACTGCAAGTAAAGGAATAATAAACACTTCAACATGCCATTCATAAATATAAAAAATATTTTAACATAATACCATTTATTAGGCACTTTGCCTTATTTTTATACATTGAAAACGACACGTTTACATCGCAAGATGTTAGAGGGATGTATTTATACAAGACTGCTTCAGCATCAGTAGAAATTAGAAATATTTGGCAAAAACCGGTAAAAATATCAAACCAATTTTTAATTGTTATGTAATCGGGATTATGATCCGATTGAATACTCGATTTAATTTTACTTCCACTTTTTACCAATTGTAGCTTTGCACAGTTAGCAACTCGTTGTTTTATTCGATTATAAAAATTCATCAAATGATGTTGCTAATGGCAATCCCACGGTTTTCAATTTTTTTTATAACGTCAATTAATAATGTTTAAGGTAGCATTTTGAAAGCATTTTTTTGCTTTGGTGTTGATTTAGTATAGCCGATTTTTATCCAATTCCATAATGACCTAAAAGATAAATAAATAAATACTGAAATGTAATAATATATTTCTGCAATTACCGTTTTAATGCCATAAAATTTTTTGCAGTAAAACATTGCTGCACCTAATCATGTGCCCTAACGTGTTAAAATTGGTTCTGAGAGAAGTGGAACATTTGGCAGAACTTTATGGGTAAAAAAATAAGCATAATTTTATGATATAGTACTTATAGAGACTCGTTTATAAACCTTATTACTGAATAGACATGTCACTTTTTCGGTTTTTTCTTGTTAATAAGTATTCTCCAGTACCATCAGCCATCAGATCATTTGCTGAACAAAAGTTAATCGCTAGCGTTATATCAATGAGGTTGTGGAACCGCATATTCTTCCATAATATCTTCAGCAGCTGGAAGACCCTATTTCCCAACGGAATCAGGTCCGTCTTCATATCGCAAGAACCTTTCTTAACCGTTTTGGAGAGGTCTACGCGCCTATACGTCAATGTCTTGCCATAGCCAGCCAGATCTCCCGACATATCGTCTATTGAACCTGTGTGGGACATAATGGGAAAAGAAAAAGAAGACAGACAAATTTGGCACATTCTCCAGTGGCGCGGTTAGCCCTCACAAATGCATCATGTTGCTTGGGACACAATACTCCAGGAGAATCTCGATCACCTGCTGAAATCTATACGACAAAGAGTTATGCAATTTCCATGTCATTCGTCACAGAGTGCACTGAGGATTTGGAAATCCTCAAAACTGTTGCTTTATTCTTGATAGATTTAATACGTTGTAAATGAACCCCAACATGTATGTTGGGGTTCATTTACAATCTATCTAACTAATTAACCCTAAATATTTAAAAATTTGTAATTTATTCTTGATGTTCTGTTCCATTAAAAAATGCGTGGCTTTTGGTTATTGATAAAAAACTGTGTGTACTGGATGTTGTTTTTAAACCTCTATCACATAAATTCATCTCTATATATTAGTTTGAATCGTTTCTTGCAACTTTTTAATGAATTTATAATACATTAATTTATCTTTTGAGATCTGCTGTTAAATAATTATTTTAAAAGCCATTTATAATTAATTAAAAGCCATTAAACGTAATTGGTAATTCTCAAAAGCACTAGTTTATTCAAGCAAAGTGTGGGTTATTTATATTACATTTTTAGCTACAATTGCTACAATACAATATTTAACTGGCGCCGGACATCTGGTAGGTCATAGTCCAGAGAAATAACATTTTAGAAATTTGGAAAATACAGGGGGTCTGCACATGGTCGCAAGAAACATATATATATAACACTGTGACCTTACTACTCAATGCAAGGACCTAACGGTAACTTCAAAATACGTTTGTTCTATAAAGTTCTAAAGGAATGTGTTCAAATAGGTACCAAAGAACTGCCGATAAAGATATGTGCGGTTTTTAATTTCGAAAAGTTATTTTTGAATAAAATCGGATAAAAGCGACTATAATTTCCAAATTTAAAAAAAAAACTTAAAATAAAAAAGGGTTTCTTAAGTGAAGCTAAAGTTAGCTTTTTAAATTCGCCAGGTGCTACCCGCGGGAGCCAATTAGGAAAGCCCAATCTCGGTATGCGGACTAAAACCTTTAATACGCTGGTGCCAAGAGGACCCCAGCCATACCTATATACTCGGAACCGTCAGTTTCAAATTCGAGCTTATTTTGCCGAATTATTGCATCACAAAACTATATTACTGATCTTCTATTGTTGTCTAGCAATGCTGTGTAATTTTCTATACAGTGTATTTATTTATATGGCGTATCTTTAGAACCACTGGTCAAAAGAAGCAATTTCTTCTTTTTACTTTTTACTGATTTTCTTTTATAAAATTGTAATTGTTGGGTAATCTAACATTATATAAGCAATCTCCCAGCTTTTATAGTTCTCGCTTCTCGAGATAGCAATGGTGGACAACAATTTTAAAAACAACGAAAAGCAAAGTAAAAATACACAAGCAATTTCTATGCTCAATGCTCAGTTGCTCAGCCTTGAGCCATAGAGTGTACACATGTAGTTCAATATCGTGTGTGTTCTCCTCCAGCACGAATAACTTCACTACACCTCCGTCCTCCGTAGCACGCTTCGCACGATTCTTCGAAGATTTTCTTGTGGTATATTTTCGCATTCTTCAACTAAAGGACTAAAGTCTCTTCTAGCTCTTAAAGAATCTGCGGTAAATGTGGAATTTGGATGCCTCCGAATACTCCCGTCTTATATACAAATCTCATACGTGCTCGACATGGTTGAAGTCAAAACTCGACGCAGGCCCGTGGTTCGAATACCTCGTTATGCAGATAATTCATGGTAATGCTAATACCTGCAGTATGTGATCACGAGTTATATGAAAGATGAAGATAAAATTAGGGCACATACCATAAACAACAGGTGCAATATGGTTCTCTATATATCACATCAATATCGATATAACGTTGAGCGTTTAGATTCCCTCGAATTCCTAATACAAGATACAAGGTCCGTTCGTTCTTCAAGACTGATTATAGCCCAAACCATCTCGTAGACTGAGACATCAGAATAGTGTTCCCCTGCGGGCTTATTACCATCACAACGATAAGCCGGAACCTTGACTCGTCAGTATAAAAAGTACTGTGGGTAATCTAGGCTAATAGGGTAATCTATTGCCGAAGTTACCAATTTACATGTTCACGACAAAAATTCAAACGGCGTATTTTGTGATGCCGTGTCAAAATGTGTTTTCGCGCAGGTCTTCTATTAGGTTGCAGGTTCGCTTCTCTTAATCGGTTTCTACAACAGTCCGGTCTGCAACATTTAGTGCGTGAGTCATTCTAAGAGCATTTAGGTGACCTTTTGCTGTTGAGATGCGATTACGCAAAAAAAGAACTAAAAATTGCTCCTGAATTGCAGCGGTTTTCTTCTTACGACCTTGTCCGATGCGTCTTTTGTATTCACCCGTCCCCCTTTAGTCTTTAGCCATTCCATATCGTGAATGACAGATGAGCTGACGCTGACGCGACATTTCTTAACGATCAACTTGTACCTCAAAAGATACACAATTTGGCTCTTCTGCTGTTAAAACTTCATTCGTCACTTACTCCTTTATCTTTCAGAATCTCGATACCTCATCAGCTCATCGCCATATACTAAAGTAGGTACTTAAAAACTTATGGAATTTCAAAGGAGTGTTCCTCTAATTTTTTTGAGCAGGTAATTTACTAGTGATGTGTAATTTTACAGGAGCGCTAATAAAACTACCCTACCATAAAATATTGAAAACATGAAACCACAAATGTTATAGTTTTCTGGCACAAGCAAAAATTTCTATACGATAGACGATAGACTAACATTTTTGATAAAATTATTAATTAGCGAGATCGTCCGTGCTCCACTTCTCCTGGACTCCTGGGACACACTGTACTTGCTGAAAACTTACAACTTTTCAAGTTACAAAGATAGATAGATTTCCAAACAAGTCTGCTAATTGGAATTTGGTACCTAAATCAGGACGACTTACTTAGATGAGCTTTGATCTTCAATTTCGTAAATAATATTGTACTATATTATAATAGATATAATAGTTAAGCGACGTACGACGTGCGGACGTGCATGCGCCATTATCTGTACCATTTTAAATTTTTACCTTCTGCTTATGATCATGAATCATGAGTCATGAGTAATGAGTAGTCTTGTGGGTTATAGTTGGCTTAGGGATACGACGATAACAATACATCTGAATTTGAGGCGGTACATAGCTCGTACTATGTACTAGTGGGGGATACAAACATATGAAAACGAAAACGCCCATTTATTTTGTGGTGGGCTTCGGCAATTGCGTACGTTTGTGAAAACGCGTAGTTCGGTAGCGGTCGTTAGTAAAATAAGTTGTTTACAAAAGTTTTTATCGTTCTATAAAAATCGTTTGAAAATATTTGGAGTTGGAGAAATGTTATTATAATTAATATTATTAGTGTAGCTAGCGTTAAAACATACAAACAAATAAATATTATATTGTTATAATATTACAAACATCGCATTTATTTTGTAAATAAAATATTTTTAACTAAAACAACGGAACGCGTGCGATTATTTTAGTGCTCAATTTGGTAAAAAAGATAAGATTTTTTAAAGTGTGTAGTTTTTTGGTTTTAAAAATGAACTTTCATCGTTTTTATAAAAGTTTTGTTTAAAAAATTGGAAGTACCTATTTCGAAGAGAAACATGAATGATCTACCAGAAACGCAAAAGCCTCTTAATTTTGTTTTAGGACCTCACATAATGTCGACGGTAAGTCGCCCGTCTTATCACAAATTATTTTATTTTTATCAGGTGATTCCAATAACTTGTATAGTGTTATGCAACTTCTTGAATTATGAAACTTAACTTGAAGTTTACTCTTTATCTTGTAAACTGAACTCGTGGTAAGATAAAAAATAAAAGACTCGAGGAAGTATGTTCGTTCAACTCTCTTGTATAATTTTTGTTTATCAATTTATTGTAGAGGTTAATCGCGCGTTATTTTTGTTTCTTACGATTATAATCTTTGGAAAAAAGTCCATCCAAGAGAATCGAGGTTTAATTCCGAATTTAAACTTTGTTTTATTTTATCCAGTGTTAATTTGCTTTTCGGCGGCTTTTACAATTTTATAATTAGGAAGCACTTATACGTCATCTGTGAATTATTGATAATTAATTAAAATGGATAATATTTATTTTTTAATTGCTTATATAATTCTTCGTTATTTTGGTTTACAAGTGTTAACTGTAACGATCTTGTATAAATTGATTGATTCATTTTTTTGTATTTCGCCTTTCTTAACATTTGAAGTGCAGGATTTTTGTAGAGGAGCCGAAAAAACAATTGGTAGATATATACATTCCCGACCCTCTTTTTCAGAAAAATCTCTAATAGTTTTCGCCCCCCCTATTATGTAGGTTGTAGGTACAGAATTCTCCTATAAAAACTTCCAAATATGCCCCTCCCCTTTGTTCTCTGCTTATAGTAGAATAGTATGCACTAATGTATTTCGACTCCTACCGTCGGAAAATTTGAAGGAAAAGTGGAAAATTATTTTGCTAAAATCTATTAACATCACGGCCAAATTTTTAATATTGACGAACTTCTTATTATAGGGACTTACTATTTCTATAATCATTTTAAATTAAGTATACCTAGCATTTGTTCAGTTGGCAAACTGACGAGCTTAATCTCACAATTAAGCTCCATAATCAGGCCGTTGGAAAACGTTTCAATTAAAAAATTAGAACAAGTTATCAAAAAGTGTATCAATGCTAGAATTAACCGAAAAACAAAAGATTAAAGTGACGGGTCCTTTCATTTGTTTAAAAATTTCAATAATTGGGCGATAGGTAGGTACCACATCAAGACTCGATTTAGGCGCCCACAGATATCCGGACTTAACCCCATCGAATTTCTATTTGTAGAACACAATTAGATATGAAAAATCAAATGAATAGATATTACAAAAGATTATACTATAGTTAAAAAACCGACTTTACACTTATATTGTGTGTCCAAAGAACCCAGGATCGACTGTGAATAAGAGAACGGCCTTTTATGATGGACTGGGATAAGCCTTTAAATTTTGAGATTGAATTTTAAAATTTATTAAACAAAATCACTAAAATCGCGTAAAAGTTAAGAGAACAAAAAGAGTTTGGGTTCAAAGATATTGGCACTCATTGAAAGTCACACTCGAGGTTTTATTCGCAACTTTTTAAAAGTAATGTTGCATTTATCAGCTATCTCTGAACTTTTCCGTTTTCTATTAATTATTCTTAAATTTTATTATTAGAAATAATACAAATTAACACATTTGTAAGGTGGTCTCTTAGTACCATTTAGTAGTACCGTAATATCTGCAGTCAATTGCAGTCGTTACGCGATGATCACTGTTGACATTTACTGCACCTTGAATTTAAATGGACTATAGTCAAATTCAGACGACTTTGTTAGTATCTCGTGCCGAATATTTCCCTCATGTGTAAAAAATCCCATTAGAGGAGTGCAATTATCGATTGATTACAGCGGTAAAGTAGGTACGCTCCGTAAAGTTCTTTTTGACTTACGCCACCAGCAGAGAGGTTCAATACAATCAATAGAAGAATAGAATAGAAAGAGATTATTCATTATTGTACCTCTCTGCTGGTGGTAAAGTTACCGACAACTTTACGGAGCGTACCTACCATAACTGCACTGTAGAAACCGAAAGAGCACTGCGATAATTGCATTGTTTACATATCCACGGTAATCCCATTGTGAATCCATTATAATTAAAAAGAAAATCAGTTTGACAAGTACCTAAAGTCAAAAAATATTTTTTTAAATTTTAAAATGGATTTTTTGTATTTAAAAAAAGAAATAGGAATTTAATATTTAAACCAATATTTGTATTCGGGAAATATTCTTCCGAATTACATTCGTGCATCAAAGTAACCACATAATTTTGCATTCGAGCGTGTTGTCTTGGAAAAACTACATTCGGTCATTTTCATATTTTGGAGAAAGAGCCCTCCACCTTCGGTGTCGGGCTCTTTCATGCAGTTTTCTCATGCTCATGTTAACTCATGCAGTTTTTAGACAACACGCTGTCATGCAAAATTATCGGTAATTTTGACACACTTGTGCAATTACTTCCGATAATATATCTTGAATATGAGACTATAAGTTGATGCAAAAGCAAACCCCATGTAAAGTGAGCTTTAAGTACCTACGGCACGATTGTAGTGTAACAAAGTTTGATTGTTTGTGTAAGTCTTTATAGACTACGAAAATCCATGAATTTACTAATTAGTTCGTCAAATAATGTCCACTGCATTTCACATTTTCACAGATTTCAAGATCAGTTCCTCGGAATTGGAGTAATTTGGCATTTAATGAGGGTGTTATATCAACATAAAAATTATTAATTGTCTCGGGAGCACTCACAGATGTATAGGCTGTTTCTAGATAATCCGAATTGACTTCTTGACTCTACTTATTGTATGAAAGAACCTTGGAACCCGCCGGCCTACAATCTTGGCGCTAGCTCTATAATAGCACCCTTCTCAACCTCTGAGTATAATATACTATTATATTTGGAATTCCTCTTCCCCGTGAAACGTCCGTTTCTTAATAACATTGATTAGTAATACATCTATGGTAGGAGACTACATAAGCCAAGGAAAATTCGTTTGACAAATTTTCGTTTCTTACAGAAAGAGGGCTCGAGTTTGAACCAACGTGTTTGTACATGATTAATTATTGTATGTATATACGTGTATACTCTTTTGATCACCGTAATTTACAATAATTGGTTCACAAACAATCGACTGTTAATAATAGTAATTGAATAATAAAATAAAATTTAGTGTTAATTGTTTTGAAATTCAATTGTTTACTTGCCAAAACTGTAAAAATTGTATTAATGTTAAGTAACTTTTTATAGTTCTTATTAGGTATGGTTTAATTTTTGATCAATTATTAATTACTATTCTCGTTAAATTTGACAAATCGATGTTAATGAGATTTATATAATATCTATAATTCTTATAATTTTATAATTGTTTTAATGACTTCTAGGGGTTGATTTGAATTATCAATGGTTGCTATACAGGGTGTAATTTGAGTTAATACTTTTCTTGAAATCCGAGATACCTATTATTATACATTATTTTGAACAATTTTAGTCCAAGTCTGTATAGTAAAATGTTCGAAGCCCGAAGAATTTTATTAAAGTTATTAAATACTTCAGAGCCGGCCCTGTGCATTTGTATCAAAACTTATAAACCCACCAATAACGATAGAAGCAAGCATCAATTAGGTTATTTTAATTTCAAACATCAGTGTTAGATAAGATAATTATACGTTACACCTTGTAGATCATGGGAACAACTAATTGCATTGGTATTGGTAGTACACAAATTGTAGGGATCTTTTTGTTTGCTTATGTTAATACTAAAAACAAAATTAGTCGAGATTTTAAAAAATAACTGGGGGCAGTGCACGGAAAACGAAACTTTTTCAAGTGACCACACAATATTTTTTGAAAAGTTTCTTCATTTGAGCTGTTACAGCACAACAGCATCTATATGAGTGCTATAATAGCTTTTTGAGTGCTGTAATAACTTTGGAAATATTTTCTGTTTCGAAGTTGGTGGCAATATACAATTGACAGTAATGCAAATTTAGAAAAGATGAAACCATGTGTATAATCCGAAACTTGATGGTTGGGGAATTATCATGATTTAAGTGTATTTCCAGAAGAACCTGATTTTTCCATAGATATTTTGTCATGCTGACTAAACCGTTCGTTCTAGCTTGATGAAATTTTCCAGAGGTGTAGTTCATTAATGAGCCTATCACACCATATGTTAGCATCCTCAATGTAACTTGACAATAGTTGGAAAAAAAAAGATTTTTCTAAAATGTCATTACAGCAGAAGCACTCTCCCTTATTTTACAACGCTCTTGGAGAAAATTTTGACATGGAAATTTTTTTTGGAACATGTTTTAAAAACTTCTCTGTTGTATTGACAATGTACCCTACAAATTTTATTCACCTAGTCCTATAGCTTCTCATCAAAAACATTGTGTTACTAGAAAAAGGCGATATTTCATGTTCCTTGTCGCAATACATTGGAACGATGATGATAGTTTTCAATTGTTGCGAATTGTCAATAATAGTGATAGAAGTGAAAATACAGGTTTTGTTCATTAGTTTTTCGTGATCAAATCTAGTCACTGTGGGCTCAGTTCTCGCTCATTATTTGGATTTTGGGTGTATTGTTCGTTATTTAAGTCAAGTTATGCCTTATTCGCAACGTAAGTAAGTAAAGTAAGTAATGCATTACTGCATTGTCAAGTTACATTGAGGATGCTAACATACAGTGTGATAGGCTCATTATTGGACTACACCTCTGGAAAATTTCATCAAGCTAGAACGAACGGTTTAGTCAGCATGACAAAATATCTATGGAAAAATCAGGTTCTTCTGGAAATACACTTAAATCATGATAAGTCCCGAACCATCAAGTTTCGGATTATACACGTGGGGGTCAAATCGATGCGTATCGAGGTCCTCTATCACCCTGCTTTGTTTGGTCCATCCTTAATGAATCACCCTGTATATGTATTTTTGGAATAACAGGTTTTGTTTTCTAACATGATAATTAAAATTAATTATTTAAAGAACAATGAAAACTACAAAACAATTTATTTGAATCTTTTTCCACTTTGCAATTATTAGTTAGGTACTGCCATCCACCATCACGAAAATCCCTATATATTTGTATTTCGATTATTTTCTTTGAAAATTGCCTTAAAAGGCGCAAAATAAAAAAAATGTAGAAAATACTCATTTCATAAGTTATTCTAGCACTACTCCATGAAAACGGTATACCTATACACGACTGTAATATTATGTTCGTTACTAAACTACTAACTAAATGCTCTCTCATCTCAATACAAACTTAAAATTTCAACAAAATCTTTTTAGATGTCCTGTCAGATTTTTTAAAATTTTTATATATTAGTTATAATTTAATGCATAGTAAAGTGCACAATTTGTATCGTAAATTAATATTTAATCGGCCGAACGTGACGAAAGTCAAATTTAAAATTTATCCTCGTATTGTTCGTTTTCTATTGTAAAATATAAAAGTTCAGAAGTTCGAAAGTCGCTCTTGCGACGAATGCGCCCCAAAGTTTTACAAATTCAAATAAAACCAACTTATTATACTGTCTTTACTATTAGTTGTTTACGTCTAATAAATAGACTGTGACGCAGTGATTACAATTGGCATTTTATTTGCGTTACAAAATTATGTACCTACTTTGAAAGTTTTGTTCCTTCAAATCAAATTAAAACTCAATATAAGTAATAAAAGTGGAGGGTGGAGTGTATCCGCGAGTATATTCGGTATTTCGATTTGTTGAGGCAAACGGATGAAAATAGGCTAAAAATTATTTTCAACACAAACAAAAATAGGTATAGTACATGATTCAGTTTTACCATAGAGGAAAGATATAAAGAGACCCGAAGTTTAACTAATTTTTAAGCATCGTAGTCGAAATATTTTTTTAATAACTTTGTAAGAGCAACAAAGAAAGGGATAAAAACATGGAAAACGTTTGTGTATTATCGTGTCCAATTTGGACCATTACCATCTTGTATTTTGAAGTTTGGATAACCTTCTCTATTGTTTTTTTGATTGTTACTTATATATTGCGAACAAGATTTATGACCGCAAATAGGTAGATATATTTGTATTACCAGCTTAACCATAAAGGTTTTAGAATAAGCAGGTAAAAACTGAACGTTCGACTCGAGTAACAATGGTTATTTGGTGTGTCTCTTTACAAATAGCGTACACCATTCAAAAAAACATTATTTTGTATTAAAGCTTCGACTTACTATGGAATGTCTATTGCAACATCTTATTCACTCTAAATTCCCTAAAATGAGGGATATTGAAACTAAATTTCGGCTCAGACGGTCCTATTTACTCCGACGGTCTTATAGTATGGTCCTTGGTTTTACTAATGATATCGATTATATTCGTATAATATTATTATGATGTATATATTTCGTATTTCGGATATTAAGACCACTTAAATAATTAAAAAAGCTCATTAAATTCAATAAGATAAGCAATGAACCATAACAGATAATGTGATTCAAACGTTTCTTTTTTTAAATAAATGGTAAAATAAGTAAACTCGAATAAGTTTACGCATGTAACTTTTATTTTAAATTTATGAGAGTCTTGATCGCAACATTGTCAAGATCGGCAACTTTATAATTCCCATTAATTAATTATTGTTCAGCATATTCTTACATAACTTTATAAAAAATTTTAAAGGATATGTCTCACCCTCATTAGATATGTCTCTAATATACATTCACTTTTCTCAAAAATCGGCTAACTTAAGTAGTTAGCCTAGTATCCCTAATTTAAAAATAGTTGAATTACGCAAAATTATGATTAGCAAGAATTTTGAAAAAGATGTGGGATTTTGAAAAGTCAAATTCGTTGCACTTGAGAAGTATTTTTTATTTATTGTGGTAGTTTGTAGCTAGAAAGATTACTTCTTACTTTCAGTTGATGGCCAAAAAAGTTACCTAGTATTTTTGAGGTTAAGGAAATGGTCTAGTCCCGAGATGACACATCGCCCTCTTTTTTTTAGATGTATACCACCGCCTTTCGCAAAGCAAAAGAAATCCCTACATTGAAATCATGATGGTTAAAATTAATATTGATTGCGATATTTTAATAGATCGTAGTGTTTACTTATCAAATGTGATTATTGCTTCATAGTTGCTTACTTGCCTTCAAAAGTTGCGAAAAATAGCCGTAAAGCGATTGCACAAGAACGAACAAGTTATCGCATTCTACAAAAATTACTCGATCTATTTTTAAAACTAAAGTTAGGAATTTCTGCACAAATTTAAAGAAATGCTGAAATTAATGATGCCAACCTCGAATCTCGACCAAAGTATTCGACCCTTTTGTTACAAAACGATTTCTTTCTATAAATGGACATTTTTTTCATTGAACTTATTTACTTAAAATCGACTCAACATAGTTCAGTGCATTTACGAATCGACCAAAATGTTTTAGGCACTGTCACTTTTTATTTTTTTATTCGATAGGGGGTTGGTCGGAGACCTTGACCCTGATTTTGCATATTTGCCAAATTAACCCTTCCTCCCCCATCTTGGAATATGCGCTGTGGCACATATTTATCGTTCTATCCATATCGCAACTCAATGGTTTTGGGAATGGTTGGACTCGTTGGCGTTTTTATTTCAAATTCATCTATGTTAGAGTAGACGCTCCGATGAAGAGAAAAAACTTATTCGAGTTCAAAAGTTTCTTTTTTCTTTTTTGGGCGTTTTTTGCGAATCGTTTTCTTATGATGCATCGGAGCTGTTTAATGAGTTTTAAAGAAGGCTTAATTATGCGTATTTTGATAAAAAAATTAATCCGACTGGTTGATTGATTGCTGACCAATCCAAACCCAAAATTACGCTGTCCATGGCGTACCAGTCGTACGCAACTTTGGATATTTTTTGGCGGTTTAGTGGAAGAATGGTGGAAGAATACAGATACTTAGGACTAACTATAGACTACAGATTTAAATTTGACAGACACATAAATAATATCTCGAAGAGACTTAGATCATGTTTGTATAGTTTTTATCATCTGCAAAATTATCTAACGGTGAACGTCTTGAGGGTAGTATATTCGGCATTGGTGGAGTCGGTCGTGCGATATGGGATCGAGGCTTATGGAAACACGACCGACTTGCACATTGCCAAGATTGAGAGCCTGCAGCTTCGAATTTTAAAGATCATAAACAGTCGTGAAGATGATCTCTTCAAACCGAGAAATTCAAAATTATTGTTCAAAAAATACAACGTTCTAAAAGCAAGGTCTCTATAAAAGTATTACGCGGTTTTAAAATACTTTTTTGACGAAAAATTTCAAAAGACTGTACAACACCAGACTACGACTAGTGGTTGTTTTGTACTTATGCTGAGGACTGATAACTTGGGACTGATGACTGATGACTTATGACTGAAACACGACTCGTAAAATGGCAATAGCACTTGCAGACAGACCCATGTGGGTCTTGCAAGACTTGGGTGAAGGATTTGTAAAACATTGTATATGTTGTGAACTAAAAAAAAAAATGCACTCTGGGTGTTGTGGAATAATTACCAAACGTTGTGGAAGCGTGTATTTTGCCACAATGAATTGTCAGGGTATACTAAAAACAAATGACAGGGATTGACCAGTTGTTAAAGTTACAAAATACCATTTAAAAATCGTAATCGTCGCTATTGAAAAACCGACTGCACTGAATATCATTTCCAATGTGGACAGTGAATAGCATGCAGCAATGCCAACTAAACTTTGCCATTTGGTCCTGCCAGTGCCAATTGGCATATTTCGGCATAATTGGGGACACCGCTTAACGATTTTTCCATGCAATTTATAGCAACCTTGTATATATTTTACCACCAAGCCATCCAATTCAAATTCAGACCTTTGGACAATTGAACAAATTCTTCTAAGTGCGTTGTTACACGGCCCGTTTTTGCGGGTCCCGCTTTGCAGGATGGCAACAACGCAAGAGCTTAAATGGCAGGTGTTACAAGTGTTCGTTTTGGCGGGATGTGCGGCAGCATGCTGCCGCAGTGCAGGACTGACGGATGCGGGATTGCGGGACCCGCAAAAACGGACCGTGTAACAACGCACTAACGCGTACGTGATGGTTTTTGCATCTTGGTATCCCTCACGTGTAAACGTTATCACTGCTATCACAGTGAATTTTAAATTGATCGCTCGTTGCGAAATGCCAATAATTTCGTATTAGTATAGCTTTGTCATTGTAAAGTTAATTAATTAATCAATATAAAATATTTAATTGCGATCAAATTCTTTAACACTTTTTTTTTAATTTCCAGGAATGTTTTTCGAAACACATAGCGTGTAATGATGACAAGCAGGTACGTGTTACGTTCATACTTTATATTATGTACTTCTAGAACTACGACTAGAACCGCTAACACCTGGTAACAATACGTAATTTGCTTATGTTACAATTATTTTGAAGCAAAGGTTGGTTTTCATTTACTGAAAAAATGTTATGGTGGAATTAATTGTCTCATACCATATAAGAAAAAAATATAAATATTTAATAATGATGTCATCTTTATTATAAAAGTACTGATTATTTCATACTTGTGCGTAAATAGATTAAAGTAGTACATATCTATTATATTATGCGAGATTGGGAAACTTTGAAAGCCGTTAGTTTCTTCTTTCTTCCAAGCTTACCTTACAACAATAATCGAATTTTTTCATTCGCATCTGATTTTTCTCCTTATTTGTATTCGTATTTTTGGCAACGTTTCAAGTTTCAATGCTTATTTGAGCCCTTTCAATAACAAAAACACAAAAAATAAATATTTTATAGTTTTCATAAAATTATCTAGTCGAACGAAATATTTTTTTTATAATTTGGGCTAGCAACAACGAGCTAATTACTAAAACCGTCTGAACAAAATAAGTTCTTGAGCTCTCTTTTTTATAAGTAACGATTTCAAGGAACGAAGTAACTAAATATTATTCGTAATTTGAAACTAACATGAGCTTTTCTTCCCAACCCAACACTTACAATTATTGTATGTCATGGTTTATCGCCCATATCCCATATATTATCGCCCAATGTAGAAACGAAAAGCCAAGTAAAAAAAATGTCATTCAATTAGGCGATGCGTTATCGCTCACCTTTCTCACAATAATGGCAATTCAAAGGAATATTTTTATAGTCATAATATTATAGCGATAATATTCTCACAGCTATTGCGCGACTGCTTTAGCAAATTTTTCAATTTTAATTTAGCGTTTTATTGCTTTTCAACATATTATTCTCCTTTAAATTTGATAGACTTTTCCATTTTCTCAAACCAGGTATTAAAACACTTATTCCACTCGGAAGATGGAGTAGTCAGAATAGCGATTTTATTTTCTTCCAATTCAAACCGTTGACTACACAATTTATTCTTGATTCTGCGAAACGTAAAGAAGTCATTAGGACTTGAATCAGGTCTCAGGTGTATGGAGGATGATCCAATAATTCGATGTGATTGGTGTTAAAAAACTCAATTGTCTTTCGAGCGGTGTGAGAGCTTGCATTGATGCGTCGAGTTTGATTATTTTTTCGGGAGCAAACAAACTGTTGCATACCAATCAGCCCGAACTATTCTACGATCCTGTAAACTAATAGTTGCGACATACGAGGCAACCATTTTCTTCATTACTTATGCTGCGGCAACGAACAACTTTTGTTGGCTCCAGCTCATTGTCAAACGTCTAAACTCGCGATTGACTTTTCCTTTTAGACTCGTGTGAATAAATCCATGATTCGTCACCTGTTACAGCATTGTATGTCGCTCCATTAAATTGTACACGAATTATTATGCATCAAGTAACGCTATAGGTGCTTTTGGATGTGCAGATGAATTATGAGGTATCCAACGAGAAATAGTTTTTTAGCGCCCAATTGTTTCTGCAGAATCACTTGTATTTGACTCATTCCAATGCCTAAGGATGCCCAAATTTTGTCATAGGTATGTCACATGTCGATATTCGTGCATCAACACGCGCACAGTAAATCATAGCGCATAATATTTCTCTCGTTAATTCCGTAGTTTCTCTTGGCTTGTCAACTTCAAAAGTTCAAAACCCTGCTGCGTTTGAACCGCTAAACTTATTGTCGTTCTTTTAAACAATATTAAGCTGATAAAATGTTAATACTGAAATGTATCGTTACTGTGGTTTGTCATGGAAATGCAGATTTGTGTTATTACCGAAACTTACAGTGCTGCCCACGGAATATCCTTTAGTTTCGCCAAGTTCATATTTGTTTGATGGTTGTAATCGCTTTTTGGGACCTAAGTCTGATTAAAAGAATAAAAGGTTCAACAGTAATGATCTGTTCAGACCTTCAGACGAATTTAGTTGGAATAGTCCATTTTTGAGATTTGATTCAAGAGCGGAAATGCCAAATTAATTTCTGCACTTATTAAAATAAAGTAATTTATCAACGTTAAAGGTATGCGGATATCATTTGCTTTTTTCTTGTTGTCTATGTCTATTTCTATAATTTGGAGGATTAATTTGTGAATTTGAGGATAAATTAATAAATTTTGTACGTTGCTCTCTCTTTTTGGTCGAAAATCCGTCAATTGAACACGTTTGAAGGTAATTACATACGCACGTGTAATAAGGATGATTTCGGATCGTCCATCCTTATAATAAACTTACAAGACTGACTCACAACGTTAAAAGGCCCTCTATGATGTGAGATTAAAATGGTTGATTTCGAGGATTTTTGGGACAATTTTTTGAAGGGCGCAGTGAGGAGGCCCGGCAAGGAAGTTTTAATGAGTCGGGGAGGCGCAAAAGTTTGGGTTTTCGAGTCGTGGGTGCGCTAATCTACCCTCAGCATCCGGAGACGCAATTTTGAGGATTAGGTCGAGGGGATGAACCGATGTCGCGCGATGTCCCGCGCATCATATAATTATTGAAAAACTTATAAATTCATAAAAATGTAGTTCATTAATGAAAATAATATTTAGGCGACAGTCATCGCAGGCGTCATAGTTTCCACTCTTGGAGTGTCAAATTATCGTTTCAGTCCGTTATATTTTACTGCTGTTTTACTCCCTATTTTACTTTTGCTATTCGTTCTTTCCGTAAATTTGCTTTGTCGTTCTTTTATTTGCTCAAACTTCGTTTTGGTCTTATTTGCTGAAATCCGTCAATGTTTTGAATGTAGACGGCTCGTTGACATTTTGTGAACCCACTCCCGTTGCTCCCGTCTTCTCTGGTGGCGAAACTGAAGTCTATTGTGGGTCGTATTTCGCCTAATGTCTGCGTAGACTTACGTTTTCAGAATCTCTTGTCTTTTGTCGTATTTAGTTACATAAGTAACTTGTAACAATTTAATACAAGGTATCTGATGTCTTTATTTAAGTTCTAAATCATTAGTTTTAGTTATGAATAGTATTACTATTATTTTTATTGTTGCAAATTTTTAGTGCATGAAGTTTATAATATAAGAAAACCAAAATATTTTTTCTCCGTGCTATATTTAAAAAATAGACCTCGGCGCCTTACACACCTACACATAGAAGTAATAAAAATTTTTTAAAATACGTAAAAGATGGCAAAAGTTTCTCTTTTACTCTCTCCAAATCTCAATCCATTTGGCCCATTCGTTTAGACGCGATTAAGGCGTAAGGACACTTCAAAAGTAAGAGCTCGTACTGTAATGGCTCTGTCGGTTCGGAAACCGTTAATTTTTGTTTAATTTATTTTTGCCACCTTAATATTTTTGTTTCTTCATTTTATAGCAACTATCCTCCGTTTTTATGATGCTCGTTTCAAGATTCGCGTCAAAATTATGCATTTGCCGAATAAATCGTCCTGATCTTAAATACAGTTTGAGAAGAAAATAATTTAACGCTTCCTTGTTATATAAATAGTTATTTGGTTGTGACTTGTGACACTACATAATTATTTCTGTACTAATTTGTTATCTTGAAAGTTGTATTAATTTAATTGTAATAATAATATTTAATTTTATTCTGTAAAACAAAAGTACTTAACCAGTTAGTGAAAAACTATTCAAGAACGCTCTTTTAATTTAACCGACATTATTAATTTATTTTGACTTAAACAAACACTGACAATTATTTATAAATAAATAATTAACACGAGTTTTTTTAAATAATCGTTGTATTATCGTTATGCATGAACAAATGATTTTATGTAAACATCATGAAAATAAATTAGGTTTGTGAAATTTATATTCCACATCGATCGATTAATTTATCATCGTTAAAATTATAAAAAGTTTAATTAATGTGTTTCGATAAACGTCGCGCGTCTCTTTTTTTAATTTCAGAAATTTGAACATACATAATAACATAAAATAAGAGTTATGTATTACATTTTTGACGAAATTTTACGATAGGTACGAACACAATTTTCTTCACCAAGCCAATGTTTGTTTTTTATGCTCTTGCATACTTCATACCACTGGTTTTTGAAGTTCCTTCATACAATATTTGTCAGTCCTCGTGGTCCTGTTTATGTAAAAATTGTCGACTTCACGATTTTGGCCAATAGAAATTGAACTAGTACTGCGAAAATTTGCACTATTAGTGCATATTAGCGAAGTAAGTGCTTGTGTTTTACTATATGGTTGCAAAGATAAAAACTTTTTATTCGAGACCTGTCACAGCCTATTTTGAGCTTCATATAAAAATCTAAAGTTAGAGCTAATACGAATTTCTTGAAAAGTGGACGAGGACTGCCGTGAATTCCTCTTCATGATAATATTACCTATGTGTGCAAGTCAAAATCTTGTATGAATCCAAACGAAAAAGTAGGTAATAGTTAGATGAAAAACGAAAACTACAAAACGCACATTTTCCCCATAAATATTTAGTACCTATACCTTTTGCATTTCTGTGAGAAAACGGAACTACATATTATGTCAAAATTGACCCTTCAATGAGGCAACTTTTGTCTAATTTAACCGACTTCGGTCTCTCTAGATTAGATTCCCAATTCCCATGCTGATACGATTTCGTTGGACACACGCTCGTCACAGAGTAACATTTGTTATTAAACTAATCAATATCGTATAAATAATTATTATTTTGTAAGCGCATTTTATATTTTTATGGGAAAGGAAATAAAACTTCACTTCCGTTGTGAACTGCGACCCGCTATCACCAAGCTTGGATCTAATACTATACATACTTTATACTACTATTATTATTTGTTTATCTATCTTGGCCAGATATTCATGACTTCATGTTTGTTTATACAATACATATTATATTCGTTTCTAAATAATCTATCAAATTACTTCAAAAAATTGCTAACCTTTTTGGAATTTTTTCTTTTTTGTGATATACTTACTAAAATACAGGTTAAGCTTTTTTTCTGATATACTTCTCCAGTAGTTTGAATTGGTGATAATTTGTAAAGAGTTTTTGTATTTTGCGTCTGTAATAAAGCTGTTAACCATATTATATGAGTGCTATAATAGCTTTTATGTGCTATAATAGGTAGCTTTAAATTCCAAAATTTTTATATTGTGATTTTGTCTTTGAAAATGTGCTTAAAAGGCGCCAAATAGAAGGAATTTATAAAAAACTCCCTTACTCCAGCACTCCTTCATTAAAACGCTCACCGCTATGCGGGTCGCATTTTAAACTTGGAGCCGTGCTATAATACGCGACTTTATGACTAATGAAATTCGTTCTTTAATATACTATTATTGTATTAGACGTATAAATGAGACTTTATGTGACGCAGCACGGAAGTTAAAGCGCCGAGCGAAGCGAGGCGAATTAAATCGTACGAGTGGACGAGTCACTTATAATGCGAATACAGTACAATATATTATTTTAAAACTATTTATTGTGTATAGCCTACATACTGCGCTTAAAATGCTAAAACAATTAAGTTGCCTGTTTTCAGTTTACTGGTTGCTGTTACCATAGAAACATAAAACATTGTTAAAGTCGATAATGTTTTATATTCTGTCCGTCCGTCGGCGTATAAGTCGGCACTTCCACGCGCCGCTCAAAAGTAGTATCATGGAAATGACACTTATAGAACTCGAGTCATTAGAGAAGAACCACCGCATCATATGCTCACAAAATTTAGTCATAGTTACCACTGCGCAAAACGCAAAAGGTACAACAATGTGACTGTTACACTGTAACCGAGTGCAGTGTACAGATGACGTAAGAGGCTCTTCTCTATTAAATTGAGCTACAAGTGACATTTCTATGACACTACTTTTGAGCGGCTTATAAGTACAGGATGATCGAAATTTGTTGTGCAGCGTTTATCCTAAGAGCTAGATTATAGGTTTAAATTTGGTAAAGTTGCAATAAGCGAGATCCCCATGTTGCACAACAAACTTCAGTCACCCTGTATACGCCGGCAAAATATAAAACATTGTTGCTTTAATGTTTCTATGGTAACCGTAAGTCCGTAACAGCAACCAGTAAACTGAAAACAGGAACTTAGGGCCGATCCACTCAATAGCTCCACTGAGGGACGTGCGGTAGATTTTCTCTGATGGAAGTCTTCGAAATGCCGCCCCTTAAATGCTTTTTCTTTAAAATGATCTTCGACGAAGTGCACAAAATGAATACAAATATTTAGTATTTTTATTTTGCGATTTTATCAACTTTATGAAGTTTTCGTTAATAGCCTGAAAGCTGAGATAACTGTTCACAGTTGTTACGCGAAAAGCTAAGGAGTCTTTTTAAAACTCCTATCCAATGCTGAAATTGCCATATAAGTATAACATTCGTTGATATTCAGTGTCAATAGTTTTTTCTGCTTTAATCGAATGTCTAATTCTTTCCATGCTCTAAAAGCATTTCTGTGATTTACAGATTTTTCGTGCATTGTTAGGGCTCTTATAAAATTTACCCAGTCAGAATAGCCTTTTTTGGATCTATCACTAATTGCAGAGAAACTATCAAATAGTACTCTTATACCACTCCTCTCAACGACCTCACAATTGCTCAACACCTTCAAATAAAGCGAGGACGAAAATCTACGCTTTTCTTTATTATTATTATGAAACTCGAATTCTTTAATTAGGTGTGTACTCCCGCAACCAATATTTGACGAGTTTCAGATGGCATGCAGAAAGTATTCCAAAATGCTGGATCACAAGGAATTTCATATAATATCTAATAATGGCGAGCGCCGGATTACCATTAGGCTACTATCAATCGCTACTAAAATTCCTAAACTAAAATTACTGCCTGTGGCGCTATTTTGTTATATTTCCTCTTCAAACAGGAAAAAAGGCTAGGATAGTTCTAGCCTAGAGCGCCGAACTCCGGTAATCTGGCGCTGATAATGGCAGCCACTGCTACTGCTACCCGGCTCTTGATGAGCCTCAACTCTCTTTAACAATTTCGTCTGGAAGTGATTGGGGCGGCAGAACACACACAGCGACAGAACAATAGCTTGTATTTTGATTTAGCTGCTTATGCCGTCTCGTTACTGTGCCCCCTGATGCGACGGCCTTTATATACAGCTCGGCACGGTCCTGACTCCGCTCTCGATAAATGCTCTCGCTCCGTTAAAATCTCCTCATGTTCGCACTAGAGTGCCACCTTAGGTTCGATACCTCACTCCTATCAAAGAACTATCCTTTGC
Organism: Malthinus flaveolus; assembly: GCA_950108345.1. Lineage (NCBI taxonomy): Eukaryota > Metazoa > Arthropoda > Insecta > Coleoptera > Cantharidae > Malthinus > Malthinus flaveolus. Next base: position 35,086,930 of record OX467285.1, on the reverse strand, counting down.
TCCTATCCACACTATAGCACCACTTTCGATACTTGTGTAAGTATTTGTTTGTTGTTTAGCAGTTTAGCACAGAATTGAGCTATAACGGAGTGGAGCGGTATTGTACAGGTGTTCATACTATCGTTCTCGCTCCGCTGCCACTCGCTAGAATTATAAGAATATATTATTTTTCGGTCAAGATCGGAGCGAGAGCAATAATGTGAACACCACGCTGATTGTTTTTTGTGTAAGAATATTCTATCGCGCTGAGAGCGTATATCGATAGTGTGGATCCATGGGCGCTGGCAGAAAAATTTGCAAGGGGTGCAAATTTGTTTTAAGAGTCGGGCAAGGGGCGTGGCCTATTCAGAGACGCGTTTATAGTTTTTGAGGTCCTAGGCGCTGTTGAATTTTGGGGCCCCTTGTTTAAAGAAAAGAGTATAATTAAATAGCGCCGCAGACAACAATTTTTGATTGTTCAAGGTCAAACGGCTTAAAATGAAGTTTAGAAATTTTAGGAGCGATTGATAGTGTCTCCAAAAACAGGTGTTTCACAAAAACAAACAATTGAAATGGGTAGAAAGAAATTTTAACTGGATATAATTCTTATAAAATGAGCCTAGGCCTAAACGCTGCACTGGGCCTATTTTATTAGGTATATGTGACCCAGCGCCGAATTTAACGATGTTATCAGTGTATGACATATTTATTAATAAATAAAGAAATAAAAATGAAAGTCTAATTTAATAGAGTTTTTCAAAAGCCAGGGGGTGCAAGTGCACCGTCTTGCACCCTCCTGCCGGCGCCCATGTGTGGATCAACCCTTAATCTTTGTTCAAGTTTTCTTTTTCTTTAACATTCCTATTTAAGTACTATTTAGGTTGAACACAATAAGTAGTTTTAAAATAAAATGTTGTATTTTATTCAGAATTTAAGTGACTTTATGCGACTCATATGGATTTAATTCGCCTCGCTTCGCTCGGCGTTTAAATTTTTCTCAATTTATACTCCTAAAACTACTATTAAATGGACTAATGTACAATCACGTCGCTTTTGCTTCACGCGATAATCGATACTTTTTTTAAAATTCAAATTCCAAAGCCAACCATCAACAAGGTATTTTATTTAACATTCAAATTTCAATTGTTTTATACGTGTATTTGTATTGTATAAGAGGGTTTTATTGAAAAGTGGGCTTGTTTATTACTTTCCGCAATATTTATACTTATTTTCACATTTATCGAAGCATAATTTTAAACACGATAGCTCATTTACATAAAGACTTGCATTCGTCTCGTTTATTAAAAAAGGTAATTGTTGTTTTATTTTCCCATAACATATACACCGTCCCGTCAACTACCTACTCTCTAATTAATAATATCAAAATTAACGTCATTAAATCGGATCATTGAATTTTCACACGATTCAAATTTTCAAACAAATTAGTAATAGGTAAATTAATTGACTTTTGTTTGTTATAAATATAGGATCAGCAAAATATCTAAAGATACTACACCAAATAAACTTAATAATATTGTGGTGGATAAACTGGTGTTTTCATAAGTGTGGAAGTGTTTAGAAAACAGTCTCAGTAAACATTTAAACATTTTGAATTTCAATACTTTGATATTGGGCTATTAACTTTCAGGTTTTTTTGAGATCATTTCACACCGCTTATACGCCTCTTTAATTTTGATTGCTTTTGAGCTTATGGGGTGGTCTTTGAACTTTTTTGTCAATGGCAGGAAACTCGCGTATTTTTGTTTTTTTGAGTGTGTGCCAATTATTTAATCAAATACTGGCGTTCATTAAATTGTGACTGGAAACAATTTACTTCAAACGCAGTATAGGTATTTGAATAATTTATCCTGATGTTTGGATTTATTTTCGAATGTTGTTAAAAAACGTGAAATTGATTTCATTAAAATTGATATTTACTCACTCGGGGCTCATTTTAGCCGTCCCGTTGCGTCGGTACAGGTTACGTATTAGTATTGCCTTAAAGTCTCTATAGATATCATTTAATAATGAACTTTCTGTGACCGTTAATAAGAAAAAGCATATTATGATTGTTACCTAGTTCACTGAAATCAGTAAAGTCAAAAGTGTCAAAAGCTTCAAGCTCTAGATTTCTATAGGAGTGGTAAGGCCGAGCAGGGCTAAAAATAGAAGTGTGTAAGAGCCGATTGTACATTTTTTACGGATGTGGAAATCTTCAGAAAGACGCCTCTACTATATGTATAGAGCTAGTGTGAGGTTGGGTTGAAATTGCCCGACTCACTAAAACCACGCCCGTACCCCCAAACCACCACTTTCTGTGGGGGATCAGTCCTGCATGAGTTCTTCCAGTCCTTCACACCAACGCTTATTTTCTGCTGCAGCACTTCTTTCTGACAGTGAGTCTCTCCGTTGGTTTGTCGTAGTCCGTTCGGCAACCTCCTTACTTCCTAAGCTCGGAGAACTTAGTGCTCGGGGTCTCGGGGCGCCGCTTCACGCTGCTGCTGCCTTTCGTTCTCTTCTTTCTCTTCCATGCATGATACTCGATCCGAGCTCGAGCATCGTCGTCCCAGTCTTGCGGATCTCTGAGCATTATGCCGATGATGTGTCCGGCGCTTATCTCTTATCTTACCTTAAGAGATGATATAACTCTCTTACGCTCCCATCGATAGTACTCCAAGAGCGTGGTTCAACAGTATCGATGCTTTCACAGTGGTCGCATTGGGGCGCTCTAGATTTTCACTGAACCTCCATATCACGAGTGGTAAAACCGAGGAGGGCTAGAAATAGAAGTGTAAGAGTCGAATTTAAACAATACTTGCTCAAAGCAAGCTCAACGGTGAACCTGGCGTATCATTTATCATTGTCTGTTAGCAATTGTAAGCTTGTTTCGCCGTTGAGCTTGCTTTGAGCAAGTAAGCGGCCCTAAACACGAAACCAGAACGGGAGTATGTTGGGGGGTAGCGAGAACACGAGAGCGAAATGGAAGATATTGTGTCGATTGTGCATGTGCACTCGTCGGGTAAAACGACGTCTGTGGAGCCCTTCTCTGCTATTTGAACGCCTGATGGCTTCATACGAAGCAACTTGGTATTGCACGATTTGCGTGGAATATCTTAGCGCACATTTTCGGAAAAATAGCGATATCGATCTCAAAATGATCTTTTAAATTAAATTTAAAACAGTGTGGCTTGAAAACCCAATTTTTGAATCCGGGAAACGATATACTGTTTTGTTTTGACAAAGTAAGTGTAAATTAAGAGTTAAAAGCATCAAAACAAATATCAATAATTGGAATCGGAAAAGTTAAAAGGCTCATTTATGTATCCTATCACAATAAATTTTAAGATTAATTGACCATTAACATTTTGTTACTTAATTTCAAATAATAGACGCCGATGTGTACTGCATAAGATATAATTTTTGTATATTTATAACATCTTGTTGCTATATGTTTAAAATCTTTTTATCTAAAAATAGTTTAATTGATCGTAAAGTTTAAAAAAAATTACCCTTAGAAGTTAATTTATTTCTGCACAATTCGTAAATTTTTCGGTTTTATGCATAACATAAAATTGATTTGTTGTATGCGAATGGTGATTAAATGTAATAAACAATTTTTTTATATTTTATTAAAATTTTTAAGTTCAAAAGTTATCTTATTTTTTAAGAACGAGATTTTTATTAATAATCTTCATCAAATGAATGTATAACAAATTTATCGACTTTTAATTTAGGTCGTATTTTGGAGAATGACACGGTTACACACATATACAGGGTCCCTCGACAGTGATGTATGGAGAGGACCCGAGCTCAGTATCTCGGTTGCGGTTCCTATTATCATACAGGGTGATTTAGATTTATTCATCGAAACTGCAGTATCGTAGCCTACTAACTAGTTTAATGAGAAAGTTCTGATATACTAATATCCAGAAATGCTTCGTTAGTGAGATACAGGATGTTGAAGTTTTAACAAAAGAATTTCCCAAAAAACTAATGACCCGTGAGTTGGTCCCCATAATCACGATATATTAACCCGCAGGACTTCTACTTAAGGGGAACATTAAAATGAATATAATATACAACCCCAAAGAAAGTATTATTTTTCAATAATAGAAGAAGCTTATACTGAGATTAAACAAAATCTACTGCAAATATCAAACGCCAACTGATCAATAGATGAATAAATTTGGCGTTGTAGAAAATGCATTGATGTTTACTGACATTATTGTAACTATTGTTCATTACTTAAATTTTATTCGTGGCAATTATGTTTTTTTATTAAATTATATGTATTTGTTTTGGGGAATTTTTTTTATTGAAAGTTCAACATCCTACTTATAACAAACGTATCTCGAAAATAGAGCATTTTTTAATGTTAGTGTATATTAAGAACTTTTTTCGTTAAATTAGTTAATAGAACACGATACTGAAGTTTCCATCAATAAATCTGAATCACCCTGTATATTAGGATTTTATTTTAAAATTTTTTTAAATAGAATCGTCGTTCCCAGAAATATTATTTGGAAAGAGTTAGATGCCCGGATTGTTTTTAAAAGAAAACCGTGTATCGTGTATGGTTTCGCATCCTTTACAGTGTGCTGATTGAGAACTTGGACATAGGGTTTTACCTTAATAAATTAAATAGTTGAAATTATTGGCTTTGCCGATGATTTTTTATTTATGATTTATTAAGATTTATTAAGAATTAGTTTTGTAATTCATGTATTCATTTTAAAAATTGTGAAAAACACTATAATTGGATATATCAGTCCTACAATCCATTTGGCGCTATATACCCCCCTGTAAAGCCTGTAAAAATTTTATATAATTTTTTTCGTTTTAAGTCTTTCAACTTTGCTAATATTTGTTTAAATTTTAGGACATTGTGACTACGGATATTCAGAAGATCAAAACTGAACCGGATATAACTAACTATACGATACCTTCTTTAAACAGTTCGACATTGTCCTTAAATACACCTTCGATTTCTTCCCTTCAAGGTACTGGTAAGCAATTATTATATATATTTTTTAAATTTATTCTTTTACATTTATTCGCAAATGCAGCCGAAATTTACTCCAAAACCAAGCTTTATAATTTATATCGAGTCCACATAGACATTTTTGTTTTTAGCCCTCTACTTCGTGAACTTTGGAAGTCCCTTCCAGATATCAATATTCCATGAAGTACCTACTATTTAAAAAAAATATTTTTTGTGGAAACTTTTATAAAATCGGCATAATTTAGGTTCCAAATATTTGTTAATTGCGTACCGAGATTACTACTATTTTAAGCAATGATATTAGATAAAGCAATAAAAATCAGATACGTACATTCGTACATTTTAAGAGTAAAGGTTAATGGCAATTTGTTCGTGATAACTGAAGCCGTGTATAAAATATTTGTTGGGGGTGGGAGGAGTTTCTTATTATTTTTTAAGTACACAACTGCTAAAATCCGGAACAGGTAGGTACATTCCTGTTTAGAATTACAGATTACAGGAGACGGGAGATTCGTCCTTTCTTGAAAATTATATTTTTATTTGGTTTTAAGATTCTAGAGAGTTTGTTTTTTTAAATATTCTCAAAATCATCAAAACAGGATTGTGTGAAGTTTAAGGCATGATGCAAGCTCGTATCCTCGTAAATAGTTCTTCTAATTTTCTTGTAGAAATGAGTTTGCCGTAAGCGATTAAAAGAATATTGTTCATATGTTCATTCTCGTAATCGAATTCTCCGTCTACTTTAACTAAAGTGAAAGGTATCAATTTTATTTAAAGTTCAGTTGGTAATGTTTAACAATAATGTGAAGTCAGTGAACGACAAGATAATAACCTAAAAATGTCAAAATAGTTTATTGACATTCAGTATTTGTTGCAAAATAATATCAAAGAATCAAAATAGGCAACTTATTATCTTCGAAAGAGTTTTGCCGTGGTGCTGTCCAAATAACGATGACGCATGACTCATCGCTTTTCAAATTAAGAATTAGCGAAAAATACACTTATACATACAGTGTGTCCAAAAGGTATGGGATATTGTACCTACTATATTATGTAGAATAGCTCAGTAAATATCCACTTTAAGTTTCAAATAAAAGTTGTTTATCGAGTAATTATTATCTACCGTCTTCCAACATTAAACTCGATGTTTTGTTAAGAACAAAAGCACAGCGAATAGCACTTGAAAATTTTTAAATGGCAAGGTATGTCGTTATTATATTCATTCGATAGAGGACTTTTTTCTTTATGAATGGTTCACAGTTTGAGAGTTTGAAGTTGTAAATTTATTCGGGAGAATAAAGTTTTACATGGCCGAAAAGAGAAAAAAGGTCTCTATCGAATGTGTATAACAACGATATATACGTTGCCATTTCAAAATCTTCAAGTGTTATTCGCTGTGCTTTTGTTTTTAACAAAACGTTGATGTTATGGCTGTAAGGTGGTAAATAATTACTTACTTGATAAATAACTTTTATTTGATACTTTTTTGTAAAAAGTTTATATTTACAGAGCTGCATAGTATATTGCACACATTTTGGACGCACTGTATAATTAACGCCCAGCGATTTATTCGTAATTTGAAAGGCGATAAGCCATGCGCCACCTTATTTGGACTGGACCCTATGACTGTATCAATGTTTAAACTTTAATCAAAATTTGAGGTTAGAGTACTAAAGTAATATTTAAAGAACCTCCCCGAGCACTTGATCTTTACTTTAAGTAGCTTTATGAAAACCAACCTTAGATTTTCAGCTCCAATTCCCAAAGGACAATAGTTATTAGTATATTGTCTTTTATCCACTGTCGGCAAAGTCATTATTACAAGGGAGTTTAAAGAACTTATAGGCTTAATGTGACTGAGTACGTCACTGTTCCGTCATAATTCTTCATAGTCACATAGCGACATATCATTTCTGATTGACATCTTCTTTACTCATTAGGTAGTCCTATCTGCAAATTTTCTATTATAACGCCGATTTTTTGAATCGGTGAATCCATACATAAAATTTACGATTACGATTACACTTGTAATAATAAATATATGTATATAAAATATGATCTTTTAATAATTTGTATTTATTACTGTCACTTAAGTTGAAAAAATAGTAGGTGACAACACTTTTGAGTGTGTCGTTGAGTTGTAAGTGTAAATTTAAACTAACATTTTTACTACGCAGCTGTTTAGATATATCTCGGATTTAAGTAGTTGTATGTGTATTAGATGGTTTTTCTATTATATAAATAATGAATTTATAGACTTTGACGGGATTCATTAGTTAAGCCGTTTCACTTAAAGTTGGTTTTTTCAAAATCCTCAAATTTTTCAAAGTTGAAAAACATTTTTTTATTTATTAATGCCAAGTGCGTTTTTCGCCACTAACCAGCAAACCTGAAATTTAAAGGAATTTTTTGTAAACTGGTATTATTATGTCTTCGGTTCTCTGTATTAGGTACTTAAAGAGTCTCCGAGTGATCATAAAACAAATTTTGGGCGCTGCAATTCTACCTATGCAATTCCTTCTTCAGCATAGTCCCAGTTGCAAGTTCAATGGGATATTAAAAATCATCTTCATTAGACTTTCCACAATCGACCGTGCGAAAAGCACGAAAAGCCGGCGGTGGCGGTATATTAGGTTGCCATAGATCCGTAAACTATCATTGGGCAGGCGTCAGTCGTTAAAACCATTAAAACGCACAATGTACCTAATCCACCCTTCTCTTTCTTCTTTCTTTTAGTCCAGCTAATAACGTTTTCGTTCTTAATCTCAATTCTGTAACTTTACGAGTTCTCTTGTCCGTCGTCAGCTTCGGAAATGTCCTTTCTCAATAAAATTTGATTTACTTATTGTAAAAGCTTGTCAACTAAACGAGTAGAAAAGGGATTTTTTACCAATTCCAATCGGTAATCGACAAAGAATAGTTAAACAACTTTTGGTCTAATACAGATTGTTGACAAACCGCAAGGATTTTTACTGCCATGGGGGATTTTCTGTGTAGCGATTCAATTTAATATTGTGATGTATTTGTAAATTGTAAAAAAATATAAAATTCAAAATTGTTGAAACGCACTGTATCTATAATTGAGGCACCCCTTGCCATGAATAGGAACAGACGTAAAACCGAACCCTCGAAGTGTATTTCAGTTCTACTGGTTCTACTGAGTCCGCTCATTCTTGAACGCAGCAGGCAAATAATCCTTCCAACTTTTCCCATTCTTAACGACGGGGTCCTAATTGGGCTTTATAGGTTTAATGTTTTTAAAAATCTCACAAAATTAGCATATTTGCTCAATAAAAGTTCCACGGGCTATAAACAATCGTAAATTATTGAGAAAATTTAATGTTTCGAAAATGACGAAAATGATTTTTCATGTATTTATAAAATACCTCGTATAAAATACGTCGTACAGTACGTACGTGCCTAAATTGCGTACGATGTCAACCATGCAGGGTTAAACTCACGCATTAAAACCATTTAAATGGTATACGAATTTAGATCAGTGACAAAAATTGTAAAAGTAAAGAAGAAGAAAAAAATAATTTGGATCGCACCTGTCGCGCGTTTGGCTCACTTTGACTATTTAATTCCGAGTAACGAAAATTTAGGGATTAAAACTAAGTGCTTAATTAATCTTGCGCAACGGGTGTAGTTTTAAAATGTAAAAGTGACTGTAATAAAGATGTTTGGTAATGTAATTAATGCGGTTTACGTGCTCAAATGACATTATTTAAAAGGGCTTTACGGGACAACTTAAAAAAGTTCAGTTTTATGTTGTTCTGGGTTTATGCGTTTTATGTATAGGCATGTATATAGGTGAGCTACTCATCACTCATCAGTTTTAGTGACTTTGTGAAATGGGTATTAAATAATCGATAGTAAATGGGTCCAAGTGCTCTCAAATAGACGTATAAGGGCAGTCCCACGGTCCCACCAACTCTGATTAAAGAATTTAATCACGATTAATGGCAGTTAAGCGTTATGCGTTTAGTGCTCTCTAATAGACGTATAAGGGCAGTCCCACGGTCCCACCAACTCTGATTAAAGAATTTAATCACGATTAATGGCAGTTAAGCGTTATGCGTTTAGCGTACAAAGCTGATGCGTACAAAGCAAAGTAAGCGGTCAATTTTGCTGACTATATTGACATTCAAAGGCCTACAATCCGCTAATCACTAATCAGTATGCTGAAAGTCAGCATACTATGAATTTAGTTACCACAGTGCAACAAATCTAACTGTGAAATAAAACCAAATCAAACTCGCCAAGTGTATCTCATTTCGTCGAAGCAACCTGTTCGCCGACTGGAAAGACACCAACTTAGCTTCACAACAACTGTTAGCATACAGTTTAGCGAATTGTAGGCCTTTAAATGTCAATCTAATCAGAAAAATTGACCGCATACTTTAAGCAGCTTTGTCCGCTAAACACACCCAATGAGTTGGCATGACAATTTGCCATTAACCGTGAGTTAATCCTTTAATCAGAGTTGGTGGGACTGGTCCTGGTGAGATCTGCAAATCTCACATTATTTGTTGCTCTTTTTTAGTTCTTTGCTTATAACTTGAAAATTACGTTCTTTTTGAGAAAAATTCTTCTGAATAAAAATAAACTGCTTAAAATTTCCTACAAATTACGTCTGTCAGGAATTTTCTTCAGATGAACGGCTTAAGCGCTTGAGCGCGTTAAAGCTTGGCAACAATTCATAACTGTGGTTTCACATAAAACGATTTAAGACTACGATCAAAATCCGTCTCGTTCTCTATATTATGTTATCCTAATATACGAAAAAGCTCCCTTCGTTGCAAACAAATCTACGTGTTGCGTGCGGTGTGGCGAATGGAGCGTGCAATAGGAATCTTGTAGCTTGTACTCTGTCACCGCTCCACACCGCTTCAGTACTGGGTACTGAAACAACAAATTGTAGCCATTCTCAAGTGGCAACTGCTACTTTTATTTTAGTCTATTCGCCGCGTCACCTCTGCGTCACGTTGGTTGGGCACTGTCCTGGCACGTAACTACAGGAGGGCTTGGGGTGCCCCCCCCGAATGTCCGCCTGGCCTCGGAGTGTCCACCTCACTACAAACCCATAGTTACAATATTCGACGGTTAAGATTTATCGGATTGAAAAGGAATTTTTGAGCATATGACGTAAAACCGTAGCTCCTTGCACTAAGACAGTGAAAGGAGCAGAACTCAGTGTAGGTTCTCTCAATGTCGCAAAACTTGGCATCCGCTTATAATGCGTTGAGAAGATTCATCCCTTTTTCCGGATAACTTGCAGTGTCTTCATGCAGGGTCGTCTTGGACACCTAAAGTATGAAAGGTTTTGAGACGAGGCTCCTTTGTATGGATCTGTGGGAGGCATCTCTGTCTGTATGTCGCTTCATAGTACAGCGAACACTAATCCAGAAAATTGATAGAGCAGTAATAGTAGAATTTTTAATAGTTTATCAATAGCGTTCTTCTGACCTCTGGAAATTTTTGGGAAGGGTTCAAGTTCAAACCTCGTTGATCTCGCCCCTCTCGACCACGGTCTTGATATTACGTAATAAGGCGAAAACTCGATACCATGTTAAAGTCTACTGACATAAGTATATTTTTGTGGCCCAACCAGTTTTCGGAGAATCCTTCCGACCCCCACCCCTAAAAATGATCTAGTTACTTTTTGCGTTTTTGCTATTATTATGTTTGCGTTTTGCTAATACAGGTGGCAATTGGCGATTGCAAAGGCTTGCGAATACCAATTCCAATTTAGGTATATGAACAAAATCAGCCTCGTTCTCTATATTATGTTATCCTAATATACGAAAAAGCTCTCTTCGTTGCAAACAAATCCACTTGTTGCGTGCGGTGGTGACGAATGGATTGTGAAATAGAAATTTTATGTTACTTTGTTGTATGTTGAATGTTTAACAATAAATGAATAAATCCATGTTTTGTCCCTCTCCGGACCTCCGGATCTTTGTTCAAAGTCCAAATTTAGTCTGCTTTTAAAAAGTATAAAACTGACTCTGCCGAAAATTTAAATTGGGGGTCTAATTTGTAAACAGTTAAAAAAATTTGCGGTTTCTTGGATTTTTGACGAAGGACCGGAGGTCTACCGAGTACGAAAACTTGTATTTATCATTAGGCCTCCGTCATAGTCATAGAAAACACATAAAAAAATTATAAATTCCCCTTTTAATTGTAAGGTAGGATGCTTAAAATTATTGGACTAATGTAGATGTATTGTGTAGGCATACGAAGATACGAACAAAATCTGCATCGTGCTCTGTATTATGTTATCCTAATATACGAAAAGGCTCTCTTCGTTGCAAACAAATTCACGTGTTGCGCGCGATGAGACGAATGGGGTTGTAACATAGCAATCTGCTAGTTTGTTACTGTTATTGGCACTGAAAACTGGAACAATAAATTGTAATAGTTGTACCAGTGGTGGTTATTAAATGGAGCAGTTCTAGAGGGACAACTCTGCTACTTATTTTGCTACAGGTTGCAACTGCAAATACTTGCGGTCTCGCGATTACCAATTCCATTCCAATGTAGATGTAGGTATACGAGCAAAATCCGCCTCGTTCTCTATATTATGTAATCCTAATATACGAAAAAGCTCCCTTCGTTGCAAACAAATTCCACGCGTTGTGACTGACTGGATTGTGAAATAGCAATCTCCTACTTTGTTGCTGTTATTGGTCCTGGAACAACAAATTGTAGTAGTTTTTGAAGTAGCAGAACAGTTTATCACTTATTTATCACTGCTTGTGCTTCGTTACAATAGCAGGTTTGCCCACCAGTACGTCCCTAGTTTGTAATGCTGATTGATTACGTAGTAAACAAATTCATTAATTTCTGTCCAACTCCAATTTGAGGAAAGGATCAAACGCGCGCAATACTAAAAAGTAAAAAAGTCCATCTCTTACACCACCGCCTGATTTTATTGGTTTGAGATCTTTAAAATTGTTTGTAAATTATTTACAAAGGTGGTCCTTTACATTTTTTTTGTGTAGATGCAAACGTAAAGGCTAAAAGGGCAGAAGAAGGGTCTCGTTTTAAAGTTTTCCTACCCGTTTTTTTAAATATTTGGGAGAATAAATCAGGCCTAATTTCATGAATGCAGTGTTCGATATTCAACTCTGTCTGTAACATCATACAGCACCTATATTCGCTCCACTGACCCTCCACTTCTTGTATTTGGATGTTTTATTGGTGGTTTAGTATTATAACTGAGTAATAAAACCTGCGTTAGTATCGTGAAGAGTACAAACCTTCTAGAATTTAGTAAGGATCTGACGAAAATAAAGCCTCACAGTTAGGTCGATAAATATGTGAACCATCATTTTCACGAGTGCACACCGAGTATTGGGAGATAACTACCAAACGTCGTGGAAGCGTAAATTACAGGTACCTATAATAGTCATTTCTACTTTGTTGAATATGGTTAACATAACATTTTAAAATCATCGCCCCCATTGAAAAACCCTTTATGTACTGCGATTTCTACAGTCTCTGTGGCAGCCCATCTTGCTATTCTGGGAACCACATCACTACCTCAGTCCTATTAGCTTTGGAATGCAAACTTGTGAATCTTACGAACGTTGTTCTCATGGATGTTTCTTTTCTTGACAAATTGGATAGGTACGCCAAAGAAGAAAATTTGCGACAATTGATTGTACAGTAAGTACATTTATAAACGGCGTTGGTAACTTTACCACCAGTAGAGAGGTACAATAATGAATAATCTCTTTCTATTTTATTCCTCTATTGATTCTATTGAACGTCTCTGCGGGTGGCGTAAGTCAGAAACGCCGTTTAAAAATGTACCTATACAGTAACATTGTAATTTTCTGAAACTTCTTGCTGAAAATTATCAACTCGACTTTCACCAACTGTACGAAATGTAAATGGTTAGTAAATGCAACAAATAAATTGCCGAATCTGGTTTATTCTAATGACTCACTCTGTATGTAGAATTGAAAATTTACTTATTCGCCTGGTTTGACTTTGACCAATAATAATTGATGAAAATCAAATAATTAATTATGCGTTTTGTTTTATTATTAAAAAAATTAACTACCCTTTTCCTTAGCCGGATAAGAAAGGTCACTAAAATGTACTGGGAAAGTACTGATGGCATACCTCCCGCGTTTTATCAAATTTGGTTTCTGATAACAGCATTTTTAATGAAGTTTTATGCAATAATACCTACCAAAAAAATCCCAAACCGTTGAAGAGAGCGTGGAGAAAATTGCTGTAGTATAATATAACGTTTGGTAATGTTATCTTTATCTAATGTTATCATTCGTTTCGCAACCAGCAACAAGTTGTTTACTATTCCACATTTCTTTATCAAGTAATATGCTCCTTGCACGTATATCTTAATAAACAAACCGAAAAATTTGCTATGTAAATCACACACATAACGACGATAGTTTAGATTTTAGATTTATAATTTCCACGCCAAATTTAATATATTTGTAAATAATTTAATTTTAAATAAATAAACATTCGGCACCTTCCACCACTGTGTTTCTAACACTTGAGAAGAAAGTTTATTTTACAAGTTGAATGTTTAATCGTTTGATTAAGTGCGTTTTTTGAGTTCATCTTTTTATTCCTTTTTTTTGTTTTATGCGAGATGACGTCTTCGACGATCCTTTTCGAATTTGAAGCAATAACACTTGTTTTGTTTTCCATTACGGGTCAATTATTTTTCATTTTCGCTATGAAAGTTAATCGGTTAAAAAACGCGAAATTACACAACCTGGATATGATTCATGCTGTAATTGAAATTAATGTTTCTTTGACTGTATGTCTTGTGTGTGGATGCTGATTTTTCGAAGAAAACTTCAGCGATGAAGCTCATTGGTTAATCGACCAAATTGTCGCATTTGGGGTTCAGAAATCCACAAGCGATTGTTGAGAAATAAATGCATCCACAACGTGTCACTGTTTGGTGCGGATTTTGGGCTGGATACATCATCGGACCATTTTTCTTTGAAAACGCGGCTGATCAGGCAATAACGGTTAATGGTGCTCGCTATCGTGACATGATAATCCAGTTTTTTGCGCCGAAATTGCAAGATATGGATGTGGACGACGCGTGGTTTCAACAAAACCATGACATACTGCCGGAGAAACAACTCTATTACTATATGAATTAGTTCCTGGTCGTGTAGTTTGGTAGTTTCGCGTTTTAGTTAGTAGAATTGGCAGCCCAGATCATGCGAATTTTGAAACCCTCTTTATATGGACAAAAAACTAAAAAATAGAAAATTCTTTAACTTATTGTTATAAAACAGCAAATCCGATTTTCGCTTATAATAAGTAAATATATCACACATCACACATCCATCGAATTTTTTAACTGCCATAAGATATTTTATTTAAAAATATGTATATGTTATTACCGGCAATTTGCGAAATCCGGCAATTTGCAGACTGCCTAGACAATCTACAAAGTAACTAAATCGTTAGGCAGTCTGCAAATTCACTAGTACTTTAGGCAATCTGCAAAATGACTACGGTGTTATAGGCAATCTGCAAATTGTCTATATTGTTAGTCAATGTGCTTATACAGTATGCGCATACCTCACATAACCTAGACATTGTGCAAAAAAAAATGTTTTTTTTTATAAAAAACCAATAAACTAGCATTTGTAGGTTTATATTTTTTATTTTTTATAGTTACGTAAAATGTTTATTTGTTAATATTTTTAAAAATGTTTTTAATAAAAAACAAATAACCTAGCATTTCTGGGTTTATATTTTTTTATTGTTACGTAAAAATATGTATTTGTTAATATTTTAATACACATGTTCTTTTTAAAAACAAATAGTTTATTGTTCTTGCTAAGTGCTATGAGTTAATAAATGTTCCTTTTAAAATTACCTATTTGAAATGCCATTTTTTATATTGCCTAGTCAATGTGAGATCCATATATTATCAAAACGCACATTCACTAAATAGTAGACATTCTGCAGACTAGACTACAGACAGTACTAGTGAATCTGCAGACTGCCTAACGATTTAGTTAGTTTGTAGATTGTCTAGGCAGTCTGCAAATTGCCGGATTTCGCAAATTGCCGGTAACATATAAAGGGTGTCCCAAAATTAACGCAAGATTTGAATTAAATATAAAAGAGAGTTTTTAGTCTTTAGACTTATATTTTTTCATTGAATCATAAAGTACATAGGATAAGGTTATTTATGGAATAACACATCGGGCAAATGGCCTCCCCGGTTTTGCTGGCACATACGCACTTTTTCGTCGAAATTTTTCATGACCTTTCTGCATAATTGTGGCTGAATTTCGTTGATGCAGCGTTTAATTTCCTCTTGTAATGCACGTGTGGTTGTGGGCTTGTTGACATAGACCTTTGACTTCAAATAACCCCATAAGAAGAAATCTAATGGTGCTAAATCACATGATCTAGGGGGCCAATTCTGATCCCCAAAACGAGAGAGTACACGACCAAGAAATGTCTCATGCAGTAATTGAATTGTTTCATTGGCTGTATGGCATGTGGAACCGTCTTGTTGAAACCACATATTGGCCACATTAATAGTATCTAATTTCGGCAGAAAGAACTGTGTTATCATGTCACGATATTGAGCACCAGTAACAGTTGCTGCTTGACCAGCCTCATTTTCAAAAAGCTATGGTCCAATGCCTCTTGCACAAAATCCGCACCAAACAGTGACACGTTGTGGGTACATTTGTTGTTCGCCAATCACACGTGGGTTTTCCGAACCCCAAACACATATATTTTGGCGATTAACAAAGCCATCAAGGTGAAAATGTGCTTCATCGCTTAAGATTGTTTTGCTCGAAAAATCAGCATCCACTTGTTGATGATTAATAATCCATTCCACAAACTCTCTTCGTATAACCCTCCATTTTTACTAACCCTAAACTCTCAGCTGCCAAACTGTTCTTTTTTCAGGATTTCCAACAACTTACTGCAAAAATGTCAGCAAATTCAAATCTTGCGTTAATTTTGGGACACCCTTTACATACCTATATTGAAAAAAGTTTAAACGACACGACTATGCAAATTTTTACACCAATGGAAAGAGCGGATTTTCTTACTTCATTTTCTGTTTTAAAAATTTCCTAGGGAGAATTGACGCAAACGCTCGATTAAAGTGTCCTCCTCAGTAATAAAATTGACGGGTCTCATTTCAACATTTTATACCAAAGTGAAGATATTGTAGGTGGAATTTTTTTTAAATTGACACCCTGTATTATAAGCTTACCTCGATAACTCGTTAAATGTAAATGTTTTGTTATGTCTTAAAACAACTGAAACACAACTTTAAAGGCAGGTTAATAAAATGTGTAATTGTATATGAGTGTATTTTGTATTATATTATTTACTTATTTACACAACACTAATTTACAAGTTTATATGTGTATTATTAGTTATATACCATAAAAGATAAAAGTGTTGAATAATATCTTTTTACATATCTACTTACTAGTATGTTATTTTGTGTTTTAATTAAAGTGCATTGTTTGCTAATAACTATAACAACAAAAGTTTATAATATGTACATTTAGGATAAAGTGGAGGAATTGTTTATTTACTATTTTTGTAGTTTAACCGAATAAATCTGCAAAACCGTTCAGTTGAAATAAATGTATATAATATAAGTGTCTTTAAATTTGCCCATCTCGCCAACGCCAAATAAAAAATTGGGATAAATGGGCAGTTCCCAAAAGACTAGATGGAAGGGGCTAGAGATGGTCAGAGTCCAGAGTCGATGTTTCAAAGAAATGAAGCTCTCGCAAACATGTGGAAATTGGCGACGAATTAGGTCCTGCTAAGCACACGATAAGTGAAGTATGCTGCTGCACGCGTCGCGAGCGTTGAACAGGCAACAGGCGAACAGAATATGTAATAGGATTTTATGCCGTGACACGAAGAAAGTGGAAAAGGCAGGGAAAAATCTTGATAACATCGACGTTTTAAAATTTGTAATAACGCAATGCGTGGAATTTGAATAGTCTCGCAACCTGCAAACACTCGAAGTGATGAAATAAACGCATAATAATGCAATAAGTAAAAAAACTGTGGCAAGAATAAATTAACGAAAGACTTGATTAGTATAACAACCCCTCGAGAATAATAGAAATAATGATGGTTATATACCTATGGTTATACTAATTTATATTACTATAAATTAATACTAGTCTACTTGCGGTATATTCTTCTATTTTTATTTATTTTCTTTATTTATGTAATATCATCTTATACAAAATATAGGTTAATAATAAAAAATCATTGGCGGCGGTGTATTTACATTATTACTTTGATAGTTTATAATTTACGGAATTGCAATACTTACAGTAGATAATTTGCTGAATAAAGAAATTCCGGTAATACAGGGTGGTTGGAATTCGTTGTGCAACATGGAGATCTGGCTTATCTGCATAGCTAGATCATATAGATTTAATTTTGGCACAGTTGATAAATTCGGCGTTGACAAAATAATCTGAAAAAACCCTGAAAACTGAAAAAAAAAGAAAATTCTAATTTTCTTTTTTTAGCCATAACTTTTTGATTTGTTAATATTTTTAAATTCTGTAAAAGCATTTTCATTGCTATTTTTTAACCTGCTTTCGAATCCGTAGTCGATTCATTTCGATTACTTAGTCGATTTGTTCTTAGTCTTTTAATGCCAACTTTATTTTTTCTTATGGGCGGCGCTATAATAGAGTTTTTAGCAAATGGTTTTTTTTTAATCCTGAATCCGACGAACTTCTGTTTAAATTAGTTTAAGTAAATCAGTGATTTTTTGTTTCTATCCGAGTACTTTTCCAGGTGTCTTGATTTGATATTATACAGGGTGAACCAGACCACCCGTATCAGGCGTCTTTTCAAAATGCGATTAGAACACCTTTATCCACTTACTTCTTAAATTATATTATTAAATGCAATTATTAGGTGTAGAGGTATACTCGACCGAATTTAAAAATTTTGGTACTACACATGAACGCAGAATTTGATGCTCTACAACTTCTATTTGAGGAGTTTTTCTCTTATGCCCGTACTAATAGTCGTAGCTCAATTCTCGGATTAAACCAGGATTGAGCAATCCTAGATCCATCAATCAACCTCGTGTTGACAAATAGTTGTTGCTTCGGGTAGTATCGGTGAATCTTTATTTCAATCCTAGATTTAGTGTTATTTCTAGTGATTTCTAGTGAAATTGAATATGTTACTAAGCAAAGTTGGTGATAAAAGTAAATCTGACATTGCCATGCGTACCTGCTTTCAAGTTTTGTGGCAGCGCGTTTATTTAAAATCGTAAACAAGTGTGAGCAGCGTGGGCAAGTTTCAATTTTCGTGTTATTCTGTATTGTTTGTTTTCATTTATTATTATTTTATTCTATTATTGTTATTCTATTATATGATTATTATTCTATTATATTATTATCATTAACAAGAAAGCTAAAAAACTATTATAAATTATTAGTATTCTATTATATTATTCTATTTATTAATCATTGTAGTTTGTAGTTATATAGTTGGGTGTTGGTCGTTTTCAATATCATCTAAATAATTAAAGAATTCGTCTCTAAAATCAGATTCATCCATTATATTTATTATAATTAAATAATTAGTAATAAATTTAATTTCAATACACAAAAATTCAAAAGAGTCACAACGCGCATACGCAACGAAATAATCTAGGATTGAGCGTGGGTGAGGGTAAGATTATTCAAGTAAGGATTGATCTCGCTCGAATCTCGGATTATATCGACTATTGGTAAGAATCCGAGTCAATCCGAGAATTATTTGTCAATCCCGGTTCAATTCTCGACTATTAGTACGGGCATTAGAGTACTTATTTCCAAGCTACAGACTCATAGATTTTATTATTAATAAACGAAATTTCAACTGTAATCCTATGCTCAAACGCTTATCATCATGATTTTATAATGGAATGATAAAACAATTGATTGTTAATTATTATGACATTGTGAACTAAGATTTTAAATGTTCGTTTTTAAAATAAGTTAGAAAGTTAGCCATGTTAAATTAGAGTTTATTAACTTCAATCAAATATTACTCGAAAGGAGTGGGAGTAATAAAATTTTTCTCTCTACAAAACTTACTTATTTTTTTGAGATCTTTTCAACGATACCACTTTTGCCCTATGGTGCCATTTAAAATTATGGAGTTCTCGACATTGTGCATCAAACTCTTCGGCATGCCGACTTCTCCCCGGAATAAAAATATCACCATTCTATTCTTTATTATGGCTTTTGCTATAAAATTTTTCACCCAACTCTCTACGACTAACCGTTTTTGAAAAAAAGCCTGATACGGGTGGTCTGGTTCACCCTGTATAGGAACTTAAAAGGTAAAAGTACCTAATCGTGGCCAAATTCGCGGATTAATGTACTACTTATTAATAATATACCTACTTACAAGAAACACTGAATCAAAAGTTCCTTTGCGATTTTCTTGTTTTGACGAGTACTTTTCCAGGTATCTTGATTTTAAATTTACTTCAGTTATTATAATTTAAAATCAAGACACCCACTTGGAAAAGTACTTGTCAAAACAAGAAACCGCAATAGTATATTGTTTTATTAGGAGTAAAAGTATAACTTTTTGTGGCGAGTCTGAATGTTTGATGGCCGAACGTCAGTGAGGCCGACAATTTCAGACGAGCCACAAAAAGTGCTTTTGCTCCGAATGAAACATGCTATTTTTTCCGCAAACGGCATCCAGACTATAGAACTAATTAATATTTAAATAAAAATTCAAAACGATTGCAACGAAGTTGATAAATTCAGAGAATAATAATTATAAAACTGCGCACTACATTTCCGTGGTTACTGGTTTTGTGATTGCCAAGTCAAAAACAAATTTGACAGTTCAATAATATTTTATAATGTCAGAAATATTGTAAGTGATTTAAAGCAACAATTGGACTGTGCATTTTTGGTAAGTACTTGAGCATCAAAATTAATAATTAATAATTATTATCGTTAATAAAGTTTAAAAGTTGAACTAATAATTATTTTCCCTGTTAAAAATTCTACTTTTTTGTACGGCCGTCAGCGTACAAAAAAGTACTTTTTTGTCCGCTCACGGCCGTACAAAAAAGTGGCGTCTGTGAAATCATACTTCAACATCATGAATTGACGTTAATAATGTCTACTTTTTTTGACGTTTGCGGAAAAAATAACTTTTTGCTTAGTTTCGCGTGCTACTGTCGTATCAGCGATTATCGAAACACCCTGTATGTATAAGCCACTGTTTGCAAGTAACGAAGTTTTCAAAATTCCGACTGTAGGGTATGTTTTTGGAACAAGTGCTAATCTGTTGAATAATACGATGTATTATTAAAGTAAATTTTAAAACGATTCAAAATATTTATACTTACTGTCTAAATATCAACGTAAATTTAAAATTTTTTACTGCCCGAATAATTAGTGTTTGTTTTTTTAAACAAATAAAATTAGGATATTATTAAATTTTCTTAAAGGTTCAAATAGGGATTAAATACATCCGTTCGCAATATTTTTTTATATATTTTAAATATTTACTTAGGGTTTATCTTATTTTTCATAACATTTAAAATATATAATGTGAATGTTTGACAAATATTGCAATTAAAATAAAAGTAAAATTTGTAAATTAAAGATAAGAATATTATTTAAACAAATCGTAACATACTACATACATTAATAGTTCGATACTTTTGAAAAATTATTTTAATAATACAATTTGTTTTATGCCTATGTTTATTACATGTCAACGTACGTTTTAGTGGGAACGAAAACACAATAATTATAACGTTCGAATTGTAGGCGTTCTTTATATTATATCGTGGGTAAAGATTTTAACGAATCATTTTTGCTTTTGATCATATCAGAGTGCTTACTCCTCCTCTGGTGATACCTGCTCTATCTACTATCTACCTACCTGTCGTTTTTTCACGTGCCATTTTGTTTAGGCTCTATTTTAATGGGATCTTTTTTCTCTCTTTTAATGCTATTGTCTTGAATATTTATGGAAAACCTTTAAAATTGAAAAACTCATATTATATGGATTGTAGTTGAACCTACACGAATGCTGAAAGGTATAGAACTACATTATGAGAAAATTAATCTTTAATTTGACAAATTGCAAAAAAAGAATCGAATTATCTAGAGCAATTTTCTAGCCTCAGGCTGTTCTAATAAAAGATTCTAATAGAAGAATTAAAATTAAAAATGAAGTTCTGATGCAAATTTTTGTTTTTTAGCTCTTGATATTTTGCTATCGCCAGCTCGTGATCTGGATAACCGCGCGATTCCGAACTGTTGACTAATAACTGTGCGTGAGTGGGGTATCTGGGAGACCGCCGGCAGTTGAGAGACTTTCGATCTAGGAACTGGCGATCGCATCGTTTAATAAAACTTAATCATGTATTTATGGCGCGCGGCATATAAAGTCGTCAGCTCAGATCGTACAGTCCTGGAACTGCAGGCCAACTGTGCATGAATATAGGCACCTTAAGGACTCATACAATCAAATTAATGTAATTATTGGAGTTACCTCATCCAAGTAGTCAATAATATCAACTTTGAGATATAATGTTCAAATTTGATATCCGTACTTTTATTAATAACATTAGAAACAACTGTTTCCTCTAACATAATTTGTTCTAGTGCTTTACTCTTTATCATCATATTTCCTTAATTTTTTAACATCCAGCATATTATGTTACTACATACCGGGTAAACGGATACTATATCGATATTCGAATTATCAGAAGAAGCAAAACTCTTTATAATTTATAGTGAATATACTCAATACTATAGTATTTTCTCTAAAAATGAAAAATAAAGAAGTGTACAAGTACAGTTCGGTCCATCCGGGGACCTGGACACACTGTATAAACTGATTCTTTCCTAGTTTACATCTTTATTTAAGTAACATCTAATAACAAAACCAAATATGTAATATAATGTTAATTTGATAAGTTTAAAATATGTACGGTCAGCCCAAATATTATTGGGCAGGTCGCCATTTTTGCCTAACTGGACTTTAAATAGCAACCCATCTTACACTTTCACCGGTTCACTTCAAGGTGCTAGAAGAGAATTCCTTTACCCTTTTTCTACCTGGCGAACGTAAATAAATTCAAGTTTAGCTATTTTACCGTTTTGCACGCAAAGAATTTTGTTTGTACTAAATGCACTAGAATTATTAGATTTCAAGCTTTGCTTTAATTATTGTAGGTAATATATAAAAGTAATTTCTTATTAAAATTTTTGGTTACATTTTTTGACAATTTTTGGAATAATCTCTACCAACTTTTGTGTTACTATTTAAATTTCAATTTGTAGTAGCAAAATGTTTTAAGTTCAAACAGGTGTAAATACCTGTTTGTTATTCCTTTACTAGAAATAGCAAACATCCTTTATAGAGACATTGTATTATTGCATAACAAAAAATTTCAAACATCGTTACTTACTTTCAGAATTAGAATTCCTTTTTTATTTTACTGAAACATTAATATTGGTAAACTTGATAAAATTTTAGGTGAAATACAGTTTGATTTATTGAATCGAATTTACTTATAAGGCCGCTTGCACATTGATAAAGCCTTTAAGCAAAACGTTTTTAATTTTTTTTTGTTGGAAACTGACTTTTACATGTATTTCATAGGATCGACACACACTGATGCGGCAAAACAAAAATCGCATCAACGCATGAAGAGTCGTCCTGGGTTCTTGATGTTAAAAAATGATTATTATTTTGTTCCAAAATGATGTATTTTGAAACAATAATTTTAATCAGGCTGCTATGTGTTTGGCAATGGAATTTAAAATAAACATTCCTCGGAAAACCATTGGTATACCGTTAGGGTAGGTCGGTAGGTCTAAAGGGCTGACATAGTCACGTGAATTTGTATTTGAATAAGAAGGAATTCCGCGCTTTTAAACAGGCTGCCACTGATAAGTATACAAGTTCTTGTTGTAAAAGTGCCTACGCCAAGAGGGCACACCGATTGCGCATGCCCAAGTATTGTTAATCTTTTGGAGCAAAAGAATTAAAGAATAATCATTTTTTAGCATGAAGAACCCAGGACGACTCTTTCATTCCTGCATTACTATCATGAGGATATACGTATATATAATAGGTATTGTCCTTTGAAAGGCATACTGAATAAAATCGTGTCTCAAAATCTGTCACTATCTCCCGGTCTATTTTCATTTTCGTATGAATGTTGCATATTAAAAAATTAAGCACTGTGTGTATTTAAATTTTTTCAAATGCCTTAATTTATTCTAGTTTTTGTAGGACCTATATTCAAAGCTTTGAAAATTCCGTATATCTCGATTACACTGTTTACACTCAATTCCAAATTTGACCGGTGCAATAAACTGACATTTGTTTTTCAA
Organism: Malthinus flaveolus; assembly: GCA_950108345.1. Taxonomy (NCBI): domain Eukaryota; kingdom Metazoa; phylum Arthropoda; class Insecta; order Coleoptera; family Cantharidae; genus Malthinus; species Malthinus flaveolus. Next base: position 35,063,536 of record OX467285.1, on the reverse strand, counting down.
AAATTACTGGTAGGGTTTCACCTCTAATACTTATTTATACACTTTATACTACATTGCGGCTAAATTGGGGGAAGCTTATTTTTGCAAATTTTTGCTTAGAAAATGATCGAGACACAGGTCGAGGGCTTTTTTGTAAATCGAGAACAAAAGTTGCAAAAACATAGCTGCCGGCAGTTTTGTGGTAAAATTCGTAGGTCGAGGGGCACGCAGTGAGATTGAAATCAGATGATAATGCAATTTACTCGATTATTATTAAAGATAGATGAATTTTTAAGAATTTCACAAATAACTAAATTCAGCCAAAAACTAGTAAAATACAATACAGGATGATTTATTAACTCACCGATACACTTTACCATTATGAAAGCTCATGTAATTTTAAGAAAAAAAAAGATATCTATCGCTTACTACCACGCACTCATGGTGCATTATAGACTGCACAAGCCGATCTGTTTGGTTGAAGATCTCCCAAACTAAAAAGAATTTTCTGATTTTTTTTACTTTTAAAATCTACGAAGACCAATTTGGGACCGGAAATAAATCTCAAGTCAATAGATCAATTATTTTTAAAAATACAGCGGTTTGAAAATCGTCTAAAAATTGTTGCGTAAATTTTCTTAACATTTCTTTATTTTCTGAAGCGATTTCAAAGTAGAAATTGTTGTCTTTCAAACAAAATAATAAAAATGTAAACAATGTAATCGAGATATACAGAGTTTTTAAAGCTTTGAATATAAATCTTACAAAAATTAGAATAAACTAAGACATTTGAAAAAAATTTAAATACATACAGGGTGATTTATTACCGCAACGACACACCTTGCCATATGAAAGCGTCTGTATAATTTTAAGAAAAAAATATCATTAAGACATTTGTCCGATTTCACTTATCTAAGGAATTATAAGTTAGAAGATTTCAAAGTTCACTGCAGAACAGGCGAATTTATTGAATATCAATAAACACAAAAAGGTGGCTTATAACAAAACATAAAAATAACATCGGCGTACTTTAGAATGCTAAAAATGCGTATTCTTGGTTGTTCTAAGCCCACTTTTTTTTATATTTGTTAAATTCGCTGCCTGCAGTAAACTTTGAAGTCTTCTAATTCCTTAAATAAGTGAAATCGGACATAAGTCCGAAATGATTTTTTTCTCTTAAAATCGCACAAGCTTTCATATGGTAAGTTTGTCAGTAAGCTAATAAATCACCCTGTATAAGTAAATTCGATTTAATAAATCAAACTGTATTTCACCTAAAATGCATAAAATTTTATCAAACAGCAAACAGGTATTTACATTACATACAACACAAAAACACCTATTATAAATAGGTCGGTATTAAGTTTGAACTTAAAACATTTTGCTACTACAAATTGAAGTTTAAATAATTAAATATTCCTTTTTAATTAAAAACAAAAATTACTAGGGATTATTGCAAAAATTGTCAAAAAATGTAACCAAAAATTTTAATAAGAAATTACTTTTTTACATTACCTACAATAATTAAAGCAAAGCTTGAAATCTAATAATTCTAGTGCATTTAGTACAAACAAAATATGTAGTTGATTCTTTGCGTGCAAAACGGTAAAATAGCTAAACTTGAATTTATTTACGTTCGCCAGGTAGAAAAAGGGTAAAGGAATTCTCTTCTAGCACCTTGAAGTGAACCGGTGAAAGTGTAAGATGGGTTGCTATTTAAAGTCCAGTTAGGCAAAAATGGCGACCTGCCCAATAATATTTGGGCTGACCGTACTTCTACATACAGGGTGTTTAATTGAAAATGATATCTCAAAAACTGCACAATATATCGATAAATTTAAAAGGACCTTTAGAGAATAAGGGTCAAATTAGACTGTTATGTGTAATCAGCAATGTGATAAAATTTAAATGCCACCATGCCCTTTGTGATATCTCAAATTAAAAGTCTTCTAAAATATTAAAATCTTTTCATAAAAATAAATTTTAAATAGAAGTTCGATTTATAACTTTCAACCCCAATTTTCCCCCTTTCTGTTGGAGCGATCTCGTCTAAATACAATCGTGTTTACCAAATTTCAAATTCGTAGACCAGTTCGTTCTCAAGTTATCATGTTGACACTGACACACATACAGACGGAAAATTTTTGCTTTTGAAAATGATGTGTCTCGACACGAAAAAGAATTTCTTCTCTTTCATTTCCAAATTGTTTAAATGTTTTATTGATGGATAACGTGTAATAAAACGTTATGTTGAAGTTATTAGGGTCGATCCACACTATAGCTCCACTTAAAATACGTTCTGGGTTTGATTAGATCTCCTCACTCTCTATACACTCCGAACTCCGATACTCATATTCTCACTATAGCTCCACTCTCGATACTCGGGTGGAGCGGTATCGTACTGGTGTTTACACTATCGTTCTCGCTCCAATACCATCCCGATAAAGTTATAAAAATGTATCGTTATCGGAGCGTTATTGAATCGATATCGGAGCGAGAGCGATAGTGTGACTACCCTCACAGTTTCTCGTGTAAGAATATTTTATGGCACCGAGAGCTAGCGTGGATCGACCCCATGTGTGTGGCCGCGGAGCACTACAATTCTTGAAACTGATAATAATCGATAGTACTTAATTAAAATTTAAAACCCTCATTACTCCCTCGATAGCGACGGATGATAATTTTAATCAGTTCTCTAATCCAGATTTTTAGCACATTCCGTCTATAACGAGAAAGTTTCGTGTTGGTGGCAATTATTCTAATCGCATGATGAAGATGTGAAGACAGTAGAGAGGGCGAAAAAACTATCTAGAGTGTGGATTCTACACGCGGAGACTTAATTGATTTACTACATGCACGTAATAACCAATAACAATGAATAGTACATACTATTCAAATAATCAATAAACAAGTCTTTCACTTCAATTGATTATTAGTGTTGTTTTCTCGATAATTCAAGTTTTTTCCTTATTAACCAGATTGATTGAATTGTTTTCTGGTTTGAATAAAAATAATAGTTCAAGTCATCATTTCGTATCGAAATTGCAAGGCCGTGTTGTGATAATTTTTGTTCAATTTCTGTTTGTTCTTAGATAAAATGGCGATATCTCTAAAAATAAAGTAATTAAACTGATAATTTTAATATTTCCAATGAGGAGATCCAACGGCGTGACGTTTCGTCAAACGTCATAAGAAATGCCTTGTTTGTCCTCGTGGCCTTTAACATGTTGATAATTTTTTACAGTGTCGTGCAAAGACGGGCACATTTTGATGAGAAAAAATTCGTATCATATACATTTATTTGAGTGAATTTTGCAAATTGAAACTTTAAAAAGGTCAAGAATATATACATTCATTTTTTGGTGCCCCTGCCCGAGCTTCTTAGCCCCACGCGCCGTGCCGCGTGCCGTTATAAAACATCCAGTATATTTTTATACGTATTGACGTATTGACTCGATCCTTTTAGTTGTTTGAGAACACGTGAAAAAATATGAACAATGACATCGCAGGACCGTAGTGACTGAAAGGAGCACATCTGGGCTTGAGACCTCTAAAGAGTTACATAAAGAGCCCTGAGCCCTGGCTCAGACAGGGGCAGTGGATATACGAAAGAACTGTCCGAGCAGGCTTGTAGCCTTTTTAGAGGAGATATGGCTGCGGATGGACCTATATTATGTGTGCAAGGGCGTTTCAAGAAAACCGCCAGAGGAAAACACAGAGGAAATACAAACAGTTGTATATAATAGAAAAAGCCATAAGAATATTCTCCGTTGTGTACAAGAAAGAGTAGAACCATTGAGTATATAATAACACTGGTAGAATTGAAGTACCTATAGTGTACCGGTGCGCATCCGGGGAGCGGTTAAACTCGAGATTTTTACGGTTGTTCCTATTTTTGGCAAGGTGTACCTCTTTGTATCGTCCTACGTGCCTCTTTATACTTCTATAAATACTAAAATATTGACACACCGTGTAATAAATTACAAACATCTATTTCTTATTTTTTAATCTACTTTCGGCTTCCCTCTCTCGTGTTGGGAAGTGTAATAACTTGGAACTGATTGTTGCAACAGTTAACCTTAGTTAATCATTGTGCCAATTAATTATTGTTACATTAATTTCATTGGTAACATGGTACCCTGTTAATTACTGGATCGTAGCGGGAAACCGGAAAATTTCTCTCCTTTTTAAAATTCCAATTAAATGGGTTGCGAACTGTTAAATGAAATTATTCTGAAATAATAACGACGGGCATTAGAATAATTAGGAGAAAGAGACTTAAAAGTTGCTCGTTTATATTAATTTTAAAATGTTTTATAATAATTTTTGTTTTTGCGTGTTGTTTATGGTAATTTAGATAAATGAGATAAATGTATGCGTTATCTTAGCAGAAGACTGGGGGTTATCGTAAAACGCAAGATTATTAGTTGGCAAATATGGAGATCAAGTGCACTAGTTATCTATCATATTCGTAAACAATCTGCGGTGTCAGGTGACTTGCCGAAAGCGTGTAACCCCAATTAGCGTGCTAATGAGATTGCCCTAGGTTGTAATACAACAAACCCCTCGAATCTGGATGTAATGTAAACTCACTCGCTATATCCATTACCCCCCTTTGTATAACCCACCAGCTAACAAAATTTTGTTGATGTTACTCATTTACAAATTTTCTCTTGTTTTGTTTATTTTTCTCTAACAACCCTAATTTTCTTTCCTTTTTAACAAATTTGACAAAATATTAGAAGAGTATTAAATTACTAACAACAATTTAAACCGATTTTAAAACAAAAAATTATTATTGAGGGTAGTTATAAATATAAAGGGAGCGAAATAGAGTTTTTGGTCGTAATTCTCGAAAATAATAGTTTTATCGAAAACTGTCATTAGGCCCTATTTGAAGCGTATAAAATTTTCTTTGCTGTGGCTCACTTTTTATTTCTGTAGGGTAAAAATTGAACGAGGTACGATTTATTGAAGGTGCGGCTTTTTTCGCTCCATTATAAAATAATTTTACTCTCTATTTTCTTAATTTACGTTAAAACGAACGGTTTTACGTATAAATGCCTCAAATAAAGAGGAAAGATTGTTGACCTGTCTTCAAATTGGTCGTTATTGCATAATTTTAGTATAAAAATTAGTTGACTTACGGCCCAAAATTGCCAGAAATTGCATATTGAATATTTATAATACCGTGAGTACTTAGTCAAAGTACCTAGGCATAGTCTATTATAGTTCATTCTTTTTTCAAGTGCTATCACGAATATCACGTATGGGGCTGACCCCTAAAATAGATTATCAAAAAAAGGGCTTAGGAAGGGCGCACACTTTTTTTGAACTATACCATTCGAAAGCACACTTTTTGCACTATTTTTTCCACCAGGTTAGAAAAAGTGTGCGTAACTGGGTGGGGCTAGCGTGAAGCTGGCCCCACCCATTTTGAAGTTAAGATTTTGAGGCTATTATGAGCGCACACTTTTTTTTAATTACACCATTTGAAAGCACACTTTTTGCACTATTTTGTCCGCCTATCAAAAAAAAGTGTGCGTAAATGGGTGGGGCCAGCTTCACGGACCTCAATTTTCGTATCGTGAAGTAGAGCCGAGTTATCGAGAAAAAAACAAATTTGACCCTTTTTTCAAGATGGCGGCGAAAGCTCATAGGAAATCTTGGTCAAAAATTTAAAGTTAAGCTTTTTTGAGCCCCCTCTACAACATATCCAAAAATCAGCTTTCTCTGTTCACTCTTGCATTTATATACCTCTTTTTCCGACGTAATGACTGGACTATAAGAGATATGGAAAAATGGATGGCGTATACCCGATCTCTTTTTTTGAGAGGAACTCAATAACAAAAGTCGGAATTTGCGATCTTCTTTTGTTTTGGAACTATAGGTAAAACTTCGATTTTCAGCTTTTCGCTAAATGTCGGTATCTCGGTTGTTGTGAAGTTGCCGAAAAAAATATTAGTACGTTGTTCGTTCTTCAGGTATTTTTTTAATGACAAGAAAATGAACCGAAGGGCATTATATATATTTGTTAGTTTTCTATTTATAACACAAAGTTGTGTATTTTTAAATAGATGGATATTACATATATTATTTAAATATGTAGTAGCTGTTTTTATCCTCTTTTCCGCGTGGTACATTATTTAAGTTTAATCCCACTTTATTAAAAAATGTTTAGAAAGAACGAAAAAACAAAAAGAGAACAAAAAAATACAATAAAAACAATTTAAAAAAATACAGTTGAGTCCAGTTATAACGAGCACGCTAGTGCCAACAAAATGTGTTCGTTATATCCGAGCGCTCGTTGTAAAAGATCTTGGTTATAATGGATTTATTAATTGTTTTTTACTGTGTTTAGGCTTGATTAGGGTAGAGTAACACTAATAAGCAACATGAAACAATGACCAATGACCAATGTATGTGTTTTTATATACGTTTAAAATCGCTTACAACGAGGAGTTCTATACACGGCGAGCTATATACAATAAAAGTTTATCATTTTCGTGCTTTATTTTAGAAGCTAACCGTCCAATAAATTATCAAATCTTCCACAAGGAAGGAATTAATCGCACCAGTTAAGAACGTTTTTCAAGTATTAGACATTGCTCGTTATAAGTGAAGTTATTCCGCAGTTTGGCCGTGTTTGGCAAGGGAAATCTGCTAGTTATAACCAATAGCTCTAAAACAAAAGAAGATCGCGGATTCCGGTTTTCGTCATTGAGTTTCTCTCAAAAAAGAGAACAAGGATGCCTTATCCATTTTTCCATATCTGTTCTACTTATCGAATTTTGCTCACCCTGTACAGTACATTACTCGCACCCGCAACGGCTAACCAAGTTTACCCTTGTCAAAGAGCAATGATAAGGCAGTTTCAACCTGCCCTAAGCTCAGTTTGTATATACTATTCAATTCGCTTTGAGAGTGGATCGTTCCATCGTTCCGAGGCCTAAAATTGGCCATCCCCCTTTTGTCTCACCATTCAAGTGTCGTAGTTGAGTTTTTGACTTTATGGGGTGTTTTAGAAAAATTAAGTAAGGGGGGAGGGGGTAAAAAGTAGGAGCTTGGCGACATGTCGAAAAGGTCCGCGTTTTAAATTTATTTTTCTCAAAATAAGAGTAGAAGACACCGCTGGGGACATGTTGACAAAATTAAAAATACACACCCTGTATATTCAAATAATTTTATGAACATCATTGATTGAAGGTACAAATCTTACAGTATTTTCGTTCTGGTGTCGGTACATTGCACAGTTGATTTAAATTACCTACAACTTCTTGGTTTGATATCATATCATAAATCAGTCAATCAGAAATCAGGAAATTGAATTTATGGCAGCTATATCAAAATGAATCAGACTTTTATTTTTTCGTCGACTCGCCTACTTTTTAAATTTAATTTCCCTGAATCCACAAAACTGGAAAAAATTAATTTGATAAGGTTTGTCGCGTGTGTGCGCGTGTGTGTATTATTTTGATGAAATTTCATTTGAGCCACTTTTCCACTTAACAAAATTTCACAGACAAAATAACATCGATACAGTGTGAACCAAAATGGCATTTCGGAAAATGTCGAGTTACATCATTTATATCTAGGTTATACAGGGTGATTGAAATTCGTTGTAGAACATGAGGATCTCGCTTATCTGAAGAGCTAGATCATACAAGGTTTAAATTTGTCGAAGTTGTTAAATTCGGTGCTGTCAAATAATTATAAAAATTTTTTTTGACCAAAGTGGATTAAAATTTTGAAAAGACTTTTCTTAAAATCGGTTTTGACCAATTTTTCTGTTTCTGGGTAATATTATATGTTATAGATATTGAAGTTCTTAATCGAACGACATGGATTCGGTTTTTTAGACATTTCCAGATAACTCCATAACCGGAATTATGAATTTTTGAAGGTCAAAATTTCAAAAATATATATTTTTTGTAATTCCAAAGTTGTCACATAATTTTTATTCCGTTAATTTCTGATAGTTAAATACTAAATAGGAAATGGGAATAGCTTTAATTAGAACGTATATTTTTACGATTTTGAAAACTGGGAAAGATTCTGTGCGCACACTATTGTTATACTGTTTTCCTATTACATTTTTGAATATTTTGAGAGCAACATTCATCAGCTCATCACCTCATCAGATTCTTTTAAAATTCAGTTTCGAGTTTCGACCTTCACCAACGCGAACTCGATAATTTCAAGCATCCAGGATCGGATTAGCTCACTTGGCAAAATAGATGTTAATAGCGTATCGTAATCTAAATTTCAATATTTACTATTTGTTACAATGTTTACTTCACTTACGTGACCTGACACAATGCAATAAATTAATTCTTATCCTTACGTAGTCTAAATTAAAAGAAAATTATTTATAATTTTTATAAGTAGAACACAATATTGATATAATAATTGTTAACAATTATGAAATAATTTGTCATTGATTGTTTCGCAGAATATGTCTATTGTTGTAATAGTTATTGGTAATAGAAAAATGTTGTATCAACAATTTCGATCTAAATATAGGTAAACATTTTTTTGTTCGATTGACATGGAAATTTACCTTTTTGAATAATTATTTTTGACTTATTGTCGCCGTTTATTGCACATTTGCCCTATTACATTTTATTGGTGCAATTGTCAAAGTGCCAAGTACAAGTTTGGTATCTGTTACATGTAGGTATAAGATTTAACGATGGCATTTTGTTTATCTTAATCTAGAGAAGAATTAAACTGATGCTACTGAAACGCATTGTCACAATTTCGACATTTTTTCAAGCGGTCGTGTAGACGGTCATGTTTTTCGGAAAAATTTGTAGTTTATTGCAAACGAGCTGAAACCAAACTTGAAATTTGGTTCGTGTTAATTAAATTGAGATTTATTTTTATCTTTGCTCTTTTGTTTGTTGCGACGTAAAATACGAAGGATGGACGATGTGTAAAATTTCCTTCATTCAGAAAATTAAGAAGGTATACGAGGGCTACACTAAAAGTTTTGGAATAGGGTAAACGACAAACAAGATCTAGACCAAAAGTGTTTTGTTGCTTTTCAAAATATTCTTTAAATTTTATACAATTTTCTCTCGCCATTTCCATATTTTCTCTCGACTTGTCAACTTCAAAACACTATTTATCGTAGGGACTGTGGTTATTATTACATTACGTTATTACTTCTTTCCATTGTACAGATTCAGATACTGAAACTGCTTCAACAAATATACCGGAAGCCGATCGTATTGCTGCTCATCTGTAAAGACTTAATTTGTACCGAATTGAAAACGTTCATTGAATACTCTCAACAATTCGAGAGATGTAACGAATTGAAAATTGAACGTATATATGCGCGCTTTATACCGAAAGAAAAATGAAAAGTAAAAAATGTGGATCGAGATCAAGCACGTGTCAGTATAGAAAACATAGCAATTAAGTTACTCGTTTTGTTATTTGTAAAGGTAATTTTGTAGCTTTTGTTCAGTAGTAAAGTTTGCCAAATGAATGCTGAAATATACATGTTTCGAGTTGAACTTTGCAATAAAAATGCCAGCTTGCCGCCTACACACGAACGTGATATATGACCTGCAGTTTCTGCAATGACCTGATAGAGAAGTCATTATACTCGGACTTGTAGCTCAATTTAATACTCTAGAAATTAGAATATTATGTGTAGTAGAAATATATACATCACTTTTATCAGCTTGTAACGAAATGTGATACTTTTGTGTTCTTCAAATTGCCTCAACCTTGCGTTTTATTAAAGTGTCCAGACTCTTTTAATAGCTTTTATTACACGGTATTAACCGTAGAAGAAAGTTAGTGCGAAGAAAGGATATTTTTCTTCTTAAATGTCTATAAAAAATCATTTTATGTTTTTGGTGTCGCATATCCAACAATCAAATCACGCTTACTATAAATACATACTACTAGACTTCTTTTCGCCAAGTTGTTATATTCCATTGCCATTACTAGTTTCATAATTGTTAGGACCAATTTAGAGACAATTTAAACGGCATTTTGATTGAGATATCCCAATTTTGTCGTCCCTGCTAAAAATTTATGGTTAGAAATTTGGGCCAATTATGGTAGACCATTGGAATGTGGGACAAATAGTTACAGCCGGTGACATCCGTAGTAAATCACCCCGTATAATCTCATTGTTAAATTCAGGCTCTTGTAGTCTAATATTTATTTTGGAATTGTTTATATAACTCTTTTTGATTTGTTTATTGTTTTATCGTAGCGTAATAAGTAATAAATTTAACATAGATTAGATAGGAAGGTATCTAATTTTGCGTATTCTCATGAATATTGACACTTTTGTGTATATGGGTTATGGGTTATGGTTATGTTATGGGGTTATGGGTTATAGCCTTCGTTATGATGGTTGTGGGTTCTGACAAAACAACGTTAGGTGTAGACGGGCCGTTTTGAAACAGTCTCGGTGACTTTACCACCAGCAGAGAGGTACAATAATGAATAATCTTCTTGCAGTCTATTTTTCTATTGATTCTATTGAACTCCTCTGCAGGTGGCGTAACTCGCCGAGACCGTTTCAAAACGGCCCGCCTATACTGACATTTACTTCTACTAAAAGACTCCTTAAAGTTTAAAGTTGAGTTGAGATGAACTGGTGAAGTTCATCTTCAGTCTTTTAGAGTATTTAATATACTTACTACTTTAATAGTGGCGAAAGATTTGTGGAATAAAGTCCAATTTTTGGATCCGTGCCAAATAATGACTTGTACGGACTAGGACTAGGAGAAAAAAATCGATTAATCGAGTTTAAAAAGAGTCGCATCTTGTATTATTATTTAATATTGTCGATGAAGTAAGTCCAAAAGGTACCATAAATATTGGGGGTCCGTGATTGGATAAAAATAGAGAAAATTGTAGCATGACAAAAAATTTTCTTAAAGAATTAGAGCGAGAGGATGAGGCATGATACAACGTTTTTTAAAAATGACCTGAGATTTTAAGTGTTTGCTGACGAAGATAGAGCCTGTCTTAAAAATGCGAGACAGATTGATGCGATTACTGCTAATATAGCTAAATATTTCAAGAGACAACAAAACTCACGCGCTGCTCGTAAGATGAGGAATATCTCACGTTAACAAAATATCACGTGATAAAGTTAAGTTTCAGGAAATTTTTGGTAAATATCTCGCGTATCTCTTGGTTGCTGCTTGCTGCTGAGATCTGAGAATCTCAGACCTCAGCAGCAACCAAGAGATACGGAATTGGAATTGTGGATTCTTAATAAGTAACACGAGAGAGAACCTCAAGGTTTGGGTAAAAATCGGAAAAGTGTGCTTGAAAAGTTGATAACATTACTTATAAAAACGGCTCTTTTGGTTATCGGCGAAGGTGATAGATTACAGGAGGCGTGGACGTGTTTTTGATTTTGTAGCGTCACTGTGTTGGGGAAATTTAGCAATTACAACAAACTCTTCTGCGTTGTGCCAAATTAGAATAACCACCGATAAGGTGGTTAAACTAAGAACGGGGTGATGTGTAATCACAGGACTTCCAAATTAACTTAACCTTACAAGTAACTTATTTCTTACATTAGTACTTACGATCACTTTATTAAGTCTTGTCAGCTAGGGTTTATTCTAGAATGAGAGACACTAATTAGTAGACAACTTACCGACGTCTAAGTTCTAAGTATTAGGCGTCGTTTTCACATGCGAGAAACATCAGACAGACAGTAAGTGCGAGAAAACTCGAGGAAGTCTTGCGGAATTCGCTTGTAATACTGTAAGTGTGCATTGGAAGCGACTTCTGGCAAACTTCCTTGCGTTCTCTCGCAATTACAGCTTACAGTCCAGCTTACGTGAATAACGTGAATCTAATTTTTATCTTTCTATTTGACGATCTCTCTGCAATTTCTCGCAGAAGGTTTCTTGCGTGTAGGCCTCATTTTACTGTAAGCAATAGTGTAAACAGTATTGCAAGGGACTTCTTGCCAGACTTCCTCGAGTGTCCTTGCACTTACAGCTTACAGCCCAGCTTACGCTAAGCTAGTTTCTATCGTTCTATCGGACAGTCTCGCAGAAGTTTTCTCGCATGTGAAGAAAAGGCCTTAAGTCCTCGATTTACTGGTTAGCGATATTAGTGGAAACAGTATTGTAAGGGACTTCAGCAAGACTTCCTCGAGTGTCCTTGCACTTACAGCTTACAGCCCAGCTTACGTTAAGCTAGTTTCTATCGTTCTATCTGATATTCTTGCATGTGAAGAAGAGGCCTTTAGTCCTCGATTTACTGGTTATCAATATTAGTGGAAACAGTATTGCAAGCGACTTCAGCAAGACTAGCAGCCCAGCTTACGTTAAGCTAGTTTCTATCGTTCTATCTGATATTCTTGCATGTGAAGAAGAGGCCTTTAGTCCTCGATTTACTGGTTATCAATATTAGTGGAAACAGTATTGCAAGCGACTTCAGCAAGACTTGCAGCCCAGCTTACGTTAAGCTAGTTTCTATCGTTCTATCTGATATTCTTGCATGTGAAGAAGAGGCCTTTAGTCCTCGATTTACTGGCTATCAATAATAGTGGAAACAGTATTGCAAGCGACTTCAGCAAGACTTGCAGCCCAGCTTACGTTAAGCTAGTTTCTATCTTTCTATCTGACGGTATCTCTGCAATTTCTCGCAGAAATTTTCTCGCATGTGAAGAAGAGACCTTTAGGCCTCAATTTACTGTAAGCAATAGTGGAAACAGTATTGTAAGGGACTTCAGCAAGACTTCCTCGAGTGCTCTTGCACTTACAGCTTACAGCCCAGCTTACATTAAGCTAGTTTCTATCGTTACATCTGATATTCTTGCATGTGAAGAAGAGGCCTTTAGTCCTCGATTTACTGGTTATCAATATTAGTGGAAACAGTATTGCAAGCGACTTCAGCAAGACTTGCAGTCCAGCTTACGTTAAGCTAGTTTCTATCGTTCTAACTGATATTCTTGCATGTGAAGAAGAGGCCTTTAGTCCTCGATTTACTGGCTATCAATAATAGTGGAAACAGTATTGCAAGCGACTTCAGCAAGACTTGCAGCCCAGCTTACGTTAAGCTAGTTTCTATCTTTCTATCTGACGGTATCTCTGCAATTTCTCGCAGAAATTTTCTCGCATGTGAAGAAGAGACCTTTAGGCCTCAATTTACTGTAAGCAATAGTGGAAACAGTATTGTAAGGGACTTCAGCAAGACTTCCTCGAGTGCTCTTGCACTTACAGCTTACAGCCCAGCTTACATTAAGCTAGTTTCTATCGTTCTATCTGACCGTTTTTCTGCAATTTCTCGCATGTGAAAACGCGGTCTTAGTATAAAATTCTTTCCGTTCATGTAGTTGTGGATTCTATTTAGAAATCTGCGTAAGAGGTGAATTTTTGCACTCTGTTTTTCATTTCAATTTTAATAAGCTAGAAAGAGACAGTAATTTTTGTTTAAATCAATTATGAAATTGCTTATTTTCCGTAAAATTAGCTGGTAAGGCAGTACAAGATGAGTTCTTAACAGGTATGAAATGAAAAGTTAAATTCGGCAACTTCAGTGCAATTAAAAACGTATAGGCAGGTAATATATAGATTTAGTACCAAAGATTTTTGGATTGCCGCTTTTCGTGTATAGCTACTATGCCTTTAGGGATGGATTAAAAATTTTGAAAACGATTTCTACACGCACAAAACATTTCATTGCCGACGTAAAACTTACTTCAATTTGCTAATAGTCACGTCGTGAAAATCGGTAATGTAATGTCGGCCCTTTGCAGTGGATTTAAGTATACGCCTACGCGCACTTCTTATTATTTGCTCCCACGCACGTTGGTATATAAAGTAATAATCTTGGTATGTATGTGAAATGTAAATAATAGACATATTTGCATTAAACCGCAGAAATTGCGCTTGCTAAATTAATGCTTAATCGAACAATTACGAATCGGCAATGCACTTAAATAAAATCACCATTTGATGGAGTTCGTATTACGTTTAATTTCACAGACGTGCAGTCTGGGACATTTGTGGATTTGTTTATTTTTAAAAGCCGCAATAAATAGTTTTTAAGTATTAATTGCGCTAAAACTAATTGTTTCGTATGATGGACTATATTTATTAACCAAATTTATTATTTCTAGCAACAGGTATGCTTCTAATGTTTGAAAATTATATTTAAATCATTTTTATTACTCATACCGAACACCCTTAAAAACTACAAAATAGAAATTTACGCAGCTTCAAGTTCCATTAGTTAATTAAAGTTTCTTTTTTGTTTCAGTAAGTGCTTCCTCGTCAGGATACAGCTCTCTAAGCTCTTCTCAAACCCAATTATCCGAATCGACCGATAAGTCTCGTGCCACAAGTTCTAGACAATCACCACAACCGTCTTCTAGTAGTAATAATAACAGTCAAACAAAACCACCATACTCATATGTAGCGCTTATAACGATGGCAATCGAAGATTCTCATCACAAAAGGGCAACCCTTTCAGAAATATACGCCTACATCACTGCCAAATTTCCTTATTTCGAGCGGAACAAAAAAGGATGGCAAAATTCAATTCGGCATAACCTCTCGTTGAACGAGTGCTTCGTTAAAGTGCCGCGAGAAGGCGGTGGCGAACGTAAGGGCAATTATTGGACGTTGGATCCCCAGAGTCACGACATGTTCGAAAATGGAAATTATAGAAGACGTAGAAGAATGAAACGTCCGTATCGTTCTACGCAACCTTACCCGAAAGCCTTCTTCGGAGACTCTTTAGGTCAACACGGGTTACCATTAACCCGTAACATTTTTACGCCTCCAACTTATCCGCCGACTTACTCTCGTTACGATACTGCTTCGTGGCTGAGTCAGTCGCAAATTGCCTATTCTAATTGTGCAACTCCGACCGCATATTCTCAACAAGGTTATCCTTCTGCCGCATTTGGTACTTGCAGCGTACGTCAAGATACTTCTAGATTTCCACCATATTGGCCACCCGATAGTGAGTACCACCCCGGTCCCCACAACTCGCCCCCCGCTGATCCCCAGCTACTTTTACAGTGGTGACCGTTAAAGAAGAGCCATCAGCTAGTCCAACTTATTCCAAATGTTTCATGTGAACGAGATTCTTCTTCTCTTCGGGCAGCTATAAGGAGATAATTTGAAGTAAATTGTCTTCGATAAAATAAATAAAAAATCCATTTTTATACTATATTAGGGCGTTCAATACTTGTTCGTACGATGGTTTTTTTTAATTGTTACCGAATTTTATTTAAAAACACGTACACGAACCAAAATAATTTTAATTAAAATGTAACTTGTGGAAAATTAAAAATAGATCCGCGCGGAGTAAATTGATAATTTGGATTGGTTTAAAAGTAGTAATAATTTAAACGTTTAGTTAAACGATTTTGTTTATGTTTTGACAAGCACTTAACATTTATGAAATAACGATTTAAATAATTTATTTTTAAAGAATATCTCCATTAGATCGCTTGACACTCTTTTGGCTTGCAACTCCGTTCAACTAAAAAGGACGATGAGTTGGTAGTAATTGTTTCATTTGTTACTTTTTTTGGTTCATGTACGGCGACTTTATTAATAATTCTTTATAATTAGTTCTGAAACTAAAAAAGATCATGCTATACGGTTAAATTTGTGTATGGTATGGAATATTTTAAGTTTTAATTTATAATTCCGTCCCGTTAGTTGATGTTTCGGGACCCGTAAGGTCCTTGTTGATATGTATTTATATATGTATTTAATTATCTACGCAAATATATGATTTATTGTAGTTTGATTTTTGGGATGTGCACTTTAAAAAAATTTTATTTAAGATTTAGAACCAACAGCTGGAAGAAAAATAGTCAGGATGCTGACACTTATGAACGACTTCCACCCCTTCACAACACTTGTGCTACTATTCATGCTTCCCTTCTGTTTGCAAACACCTTTCCCATAACTTCGCTGCCTCTTTTATTTTTGCCGACATCCCTAATAGTTGGGATAGTTTAAAAAGAATCACGTGCTTGTTAATTTGTTGGGTGTTGGAAGATATAAATTATGTTACACTTTAATGCGCCAAAAGTTTTTTTTTCTAAACTTTTTGGAGTGTAAAGTCGGGAGGTTCTCAATTATCTGTGTTTTATCGATTGCAATAGAGACCGCTTCTTTTTGGTACCGGTGCCTTACGCCACCCACACGAGGTTCACTAACAAGGTCGGCTCTAGGGTTCTTAGCGCCGACCTGCAAATTCAAATCGAGCGCTCCCCTGATTCGCCGGTCAAAATATGAGTCAAAATTATTTTTGACGATTTCGCCATATAATTTCAAACAAAGAAATAACGATTACAGCAAATTTAAATGGGACTTTTACAAATTATTAAATATTTAGGATATATTATTTAAACAATTATAATATGTTGCAAATGAACCCCAACATCCACACACATGTGAAAAAACTGTAAAGGAGAAAATTTGTTTTCCACCAAACACCTCGGGAATCAAACCCAAGACTGCTATGTCCGGTAGCAGGTCATAAACCAAATACGCCACGCGGTCAACACAATTTTTCCTTTGCGATCCGGCATTGTTAAATGCGTCGAGAACGCGAAATATATAAATCAAATTTATGTCTTGGGTCGATTCCCGAGGTGTTTGGTGGAAAACTAATTTTCTCCTTTAAAGTTTTTTCACATGCGTGTGGATGTTGGGGTTCATTTGCAACATATTATAATTAAATGGGGCTGTTTCCAACCAGCGCTGTCCACTAGAATCAATCTGAGAACAGAATTGAAGGAAACTATAATTCCTGACGTTTCGTTGGCTGCTATTTATTAGTCATAATATAGCTCTTCACCACCAGAACGGAGCGGTCTTTAATATACAATATTGCTCAATTTTCTCATATTATGTTAAGAGGGGGATTCAAAGTCGCCAGAGGCGCTAGTGTACAAGTTTTGAAAATTTTTTAAGGTTTCTGTAGTATCCAAAATTTTTTGGTTTTGTCACATTGAACGTCAGAATTTTCTTAAGCGTACGCCAGATTTTTTTTGGAAAAGATGTATTTATTTAGAAATAATATGTCCATTCATTTTTAAAGATAATAGTGTAGTCCGGTCAATTTAGACATTCGAAGGTGCATAAAGTCCCAACAAGCTGAAAATCAGTAAAATTGTTCAAAACATAATTATAAATAAAATTTAAAAGTTCCCCATCATTCCCGTGTGTGGAAAAAAATTTATTTGAGGTTAAAGGTAAAAAAAATGAGTTTTTTGCGATTTTCAGCAAAACGGTAAGTTTTATCAAAAAAGTACTTCAGACAAAAATTGTAGATCATAAAATTATCTATAATAATTGTATAAAAACTTTTTTCCTAAGAGCCACCGTTTTTGAGATATCTTGTCTTGTCTTGTCACTTGTCTCATTTTTTAGTCTAGATTGACCGGACTAGTGTTTAATTACAAAAAATTTATACCCCAAAGTGACTCGTTTATAAGCGACTTACACTCCGCGAGAGTGTAAGTCGTAACTCTTGTTTTACGAAAACAAGAAATTGTTGGTACGCCACTGCACTTTTTATTATTTGGCAGAAAACTAACCTTAAAATCAAAAATTTGACTTTCTTGCTGAAGAAATAGCAGAGTTGTGAACCTGACCGTTAAACCTGGCGGAATTTTTTATAAATATTAATAATTTCGCCCAGGAATGGCTCCCGCTTTTATTACTAATCTTTGGAACTTCACTATTGTTAGGCCTGCCTAGAAGTGAAATTTTAAATAAAATCCGTGAAAAAAATTTTTAAATTACACTTTCGGGGAAATGCCGTTACCTCGCTTATGAACGCGATTTTTTATTCAAAAGTTCTGAACTCCTTCTCCAATCTATTATCGTCCCATAAATACCAAAATTTTTATTCTAAAGCTTCTGTGAAGCCCGGGAGTCATCCCTTAGGAATGGTCTAAATTCGATTTTTTATTAAATACCTCTCTTAAACACAATTTTTTAATCGATGGTCTCGAAAACTATCCACAATTTCACTTGAAATTGTTTCAAACTGCCAATCTAAACTGGCCGAAAATGTATTTAGGGACTCTAGATATTAGTGGGAGATGTGGTAGACAATAAGAGAATTACACTGGCCATATTTTCTTGTGCAAATGAATTAAAAACTGCATGTTGCTTATAAACCTAATAAAAGGTCATGACAGTTACTAATTAATCACCTTACTTTTCAAAATAAACAAGGCATAAAATCTTAACTGTTTATTTTGAAAAGTGTCATTCGAAATCCTTATGTTTAGTAAACTATATTCCCAAATGCCCCACAAAACAATTGTATTCGTACATCAAAATTCGAACACAAATTTAATCATTTCCAACTCCCACATACTGTACTTACCGATTTTTTAAATTCAAATTTTTTTTGTTGAATTCTTCATTAGCTCAAATTTAGACGAACATTTCCTAAGGGTGTGAAAAATGTTGTGGCGAATCGAAAAAAAGTTTTTGTTAAACGTAATACCGAAATATAAAGTACAAAATGCTGTCGCTTTTCGTCCGTCAACGAAAAGCTTTCAGCTGTTGGTCGTACGTCTTAAGGCCCACGCTGTCAACTTGGCGCTATTTTAAAAGAATCCCGTATTTCTCGCATTCCCGTCTAATCCCATAGGACCTACTTGTCTTCACATTATTACGCGCGGTCGACGTTGGTGCCGACATACCACTAAATACTCACTAAGTTATTCAAAAATAGATTTTAATTGAGCGAACCTTTTACTGATACACCCACGTCTTAACATAATTTTTTTTGATACACTTAAAATTTAGACTAGAGAGAGTGGCTTAATGGCAGTAAGCAGTAAGTAATTGTTCCCATTAAAAACGTGAATACGTGAAGTCCCTTCATTTCAGGTGCTCTGGAGAACTTGGTTGCCTTTTCGTTTGAACTTGTACTTCTACCGTGACGATAAATGAAGATGAATATATTTGGATCGTCTTATGAAGCATTTCAAAATAATTTTGACTTGAAAGATCTCAACATTTCTGTCTTCGTAAAGAAGTATTACAGATAAGTTGGCTATTTTCTCGAATAATTTTAATAAAATGGAAATTAACAATTTTAGAAGTTGTTAGTAAACAATTCACATATTATTTTGATTCTTTATTACTGCAACCGCCGCTTTAAATTTGTTCATTTGTAACTTGTAATTTATTAGAGATGATTTTGAAAAGAAAATCTGGCAATTGAAAATTTAAACGTCCTCTGTTTTGTAAGCTCCAAATCCTTGTTTTCTTATCTATAACCCCCCTTCATAATCTTCAATATTTCCTGGTTACATTTGCACAACAATTGCAACTCCAGGTTGGTATTCTTACTGTGTCCATAGCTCATCTCTTCTTCTCAATTATGGCTTCCATGTAACATTCTTTTGATACCCTGTCGTCGTTTGAATATTAAAATAATACAGGGTGTCCACGTGTCAAAGTCAAAGTTAATCGGCCCACCATGACGAGTTGACGAGATTGAAAACGGTAAGGGATAAAGGGATAGACCGATAGACGACTGACTAAACGAGAGAAAACGTATCTTTAGTCTGGCCTTAAATACTCTATGCAAGAGAGATAAGTATTCTAAGATAGCTATTCCAGTCTGTTGCCTGTTGCTTCTGATGATTATGAAAATCATTTTAGTCATTTATAATAGTGTTTTTTTATTAAGAACTTGAAAGGAATACCAAAAACTTCTGTTAAGTTTATATTTTTAATTAATTCTTGTCGGACGTATTGAACTCGAGCTCGACGAGTTTCTTGGACAGCACAATTTCCAAAATAAATCGTAATTCTCAATTGTAACACGTTATTTGTTACAACTGATATAAAATGCAAAATATTTTAATTTCAAAACAAACATGTGGTGCTAAAACAAATATGTTAAAGTCAACTTAAACGAGTATTAACTACCTTGATGTATTATCCTCATTAGCAGCCTCGACAATTTGTAGACAGACGTTTAGGAGATTTGTGTTTTTTTCACTATAAATCTCTCTTTTAATAGGCAAGAATGTCAGCTATTGGTATAATTAGCTCCAATGTCACATAAAAATACGTGATGCACGAAATCCATTGTGGATTACATTTATTACATTATTTTTAACCTTTTTGCTCTCACCAAGTTTCAATTTTAAGCTATTGTTCCAATACACTCGAGACTCAAGTAGGTATACTACAATCAGTGAAAGTAACAGGTACCTATTATAATAGATGACTGTTTTTTGGAAACAAACTCACTGCATTAACATTTTTCTAAAATTTTTTTACTATTTTAGACAGAAACCATATATAACACGAAAAAATCTTTCCATACGTTTCGCCAATCTGGTATATAACTAATCTGACAAGTCCAGTTCAATCAAAAAATTGTAAGTAATTTGTTTTTGTCAGTCCACGTCCTTAAAATTTTAAAATGTAATGTTACTGAGGAAGCCCGAATGTAAAATAAGTACGGCGAAACGTATATAATAAAGACGACTCTCAAAATGGAAGGCTTTTTTCGTATTATGGTTTCTGTCTAAAATAGTAAAAAAAATTTAGGAAAATGTTAATGCAGTGAGTTTGTTTCCAAAAAACAGTCAAATATAAAAAATAAAAACCTGCAGTAGACTCTATCAAAAAGTATGTTTATTTGTCTGCTCTATTTACTTCAATTGTGACTTCATTAGAGCATCAGGACACATAGGCAAAATTAATGCAAAAGAGCAGGACAAACAATTTCAGATCAATTAGAGTAGATCGAGCAGACAAGTAAACAGACCTAAATACAGGTATAGAGTATAGAGCTAAGTTTTGAGCAAAAGTATGACCAAGACCATGCTTAATTGGATTTGTTTATAAATTAAAATTAGCCATCCTTTGGTTCTGATTATAGTACGATTGTCAAAATGAAGGGTTGATGTTGATAACATTATAAAAATAGTAAGTATACAGTGTGTCCCCGTATCCCCGTATAAACCGAGCAAGAGAAAAAAGTAATTTATTTTCAACTTTACAAGAGAATTATTGCCACTTGCCAGAAGAATATTGAAGTAGTACCTAATATTAAAAATGTTATTTTAAGCCAAAAAGATTATTTTTGCGTTTGTTAATCAGATGGTGAGAGAATTCGTTTGAAGAAGCAAAATTTGAATGAGAACTCACAAATCTCGTTGTTTACTACATGTAGTAAAATGTTTTGGCATTGTTGGTAAATATTTCATCTTCAAGAAAAAATTTAAAATAGTAAAAACGTTTCTCTCGTTTTAACATATTTTCGAACACGCTCATTTTTAATGATAATTTAAAATGTGACGACTGACGATATGGTACGCTTATCAACATATTGTCCCATTGTTGCAAATGATCAAAATTTGAACTTGGCTAATCACAACAGTTTAGCGTGCATAAGCGCCGGTTGTGTTAATTTACTAGCCGGTGTAGTGTGATATCAAATACTAATATAATATTAGTATTTACTAATATATTATATACCAAATTGTTAATAAAATATTGCCGTAATTAGTATTAGTGCAAAATAGTTTTTAAATGCTGTCGTGTGGTGGGTCGTGGTGCAATATAAACTTTAAAGGGCCTATTATAAGTCTAAATGCCTAAATGGATAATTAATAGATATCTCCCAAAGAAATTAAATAAGGATTGACCAGATGACCAGGATCAGGACCAGGATTGGTTAGACCAAAGGTAAGAAAAATCTAAAATTGTTTTAGTTATAAGTATTATAAAATATTGGATAGGTAGGTATTTACATCATTGTTAAAAGTTATAAAAACAGTATACTGGTGGACCTCGTGGACAAAGATAAAAAATTTAATAAATAATTATTTCTTGCGATATTCGCAAAAATATTGAAAAAATGTTGTATTGCGAAATTTGCAGTGATTGTAGATTTTATCAGTTTCTCCAAAAACGCATTTTAACTTCACTGAATTTTAATCAGAAGTTTTTCCTGAAGATGCCTAATGAACGCATGTACTACAATTATTTGATACTATTTGTTTAGGAAATTGAAATTGGCAACTAACAATAATTATGCAATGCGCCAGGCACGGGTCTAGTAATCCTAATTATGGTAATCCGCTACGAATTACAGATTAGCATAATGAAAGTTACACAGTTAACATTTTTTTAAATAGCATTTGAAAATTATTGTAAAAGCAAATCATTTAGAGTGATGTATTAATAGACGTTAGTGGAGTTCACGTCGACGATGTCAAAAATCCAAAACTATTACAGTAATGTATGGATAATCCAAACCCCCTATAATCCGAACTACTCTATAATCCGAACTGTTGGTAATTATTTTTCTTTCTGCATGCGCGCGTGTCCACCGAAAGAATGACGAACGTTTTATGATAGCTTGCGACCTTGCGAGTCTCAACGTGCATATGCTTGCATTGGAAGCTGTAGTTGAACCATGGCTTCAACACGGAAGCATGTCACTTTGAGCCTTCGACAAAAGGCTGATATTTTGCGTCAATTGGAATCTGGAAGTTCATACACTACACACTACCCTGGCAGTACGATGTAATATCGGAAAGTCAACAATAGCAGACATTAAGTATGAGTGAGGTTTCTATGAACCAAACACGTTCGGATTGTAGATAACATTTATTATGAATTCTATAATCCGAACGGGGTCTGCAAACTTTCTGTTCGGATTATCCATACATTACTGTAGAGCGTTTCAAAGTTAGAAAAAGATATGGGAAGAGCTTAAGCTTAAGGACGTGGCGTAGTTATAGTTTTTTGGTATGCTGTATGTGATCATTGTGATGAAGGCCTAATAAGAAATCCCAAGTTTTACTTCTCGGCGAATCAGCGGATTTTTGTTACAAATCCAAAACTTAAATTGTATATATTTTTGGATATTTGGCAAAGATCCGGAGGTCCACCGAGATCGAAAAGTTCGATTTATCATTAGGTCTCAGTCATAGACAACATACCAAAAAATCATAACTACCCCATTCGATACAAGGTAAATAGTCTGGATTCCAGATCTTTGTCAAAAATCTAAAACTATAAACCGTATATATTTTTTGATAGACAACTCATACCATTAGGTCTACAGAAGCCATTCTGGTCTCAAATTGTAGAAAATTTAGTCTACTTTTAAAAAATATAAAACTGCTTTTGCCGAAAAATCACTCGCGATTTCTTAGACACAAGCTGTCGCCAGGGTAGGAGGGTTTCTTTACACGAATTTTCATTTCAATATTCGGCGATATAAACACATTTTTATTTAAACATTAATATTTTATTTAATGTTCATTAATTAGTAACATAACGTAAAAATACAAATACAGAATATAAAGTTGGAGTTGAAGCCTCGAGGAATGGCTCGAAAATTAATACTATACATTCGAAACTGCCAAAGACACTTCTTCCACTAATCTGTTAAGAATTCATCGTCAATGTTGATATCCTGGAAAAAAAAGTTTTGTAATGTTAAAATATCGTAATAAATATGACAAATACAGGGCGAGTTTAGCTAGACCTAAATACAAATTAGAAGAGAACTGTTTAGTGGCGTTGTTCTTTTACCCTCCTGCTTTCTACGCAAATGACTTTATTGACAAGAATTACTTATTTTGGCGTTGTCATTTATCCCTTAAAGATTGTCAGTGTTATCTCCAACACCCGGTATATATTTTAGTTACCTTTCTTAAAAAAACATTTAACTTTTATATCAGGACTACCTCTAACCAAAAAACGCAATATTTTCAAAAAATTTAGTGTTTTACCAAAGTTTAAAAAGGGATAAGGAAATATAGAGGAATCTCATATTATCCCATACACAAATAACTTACAGAAGTGTCAATATTTTCGTCTAGATTCATTCCTTCTAAATCTAAATCTAGTTCATCATCATCAGTTGCAGATATAGGAACGTGTTCTGACGTATGCTTCAAAACTGTACTTGTAGAACTAACGGCTACTTGAGGTGTGAGCACAGATCCAGATGTTCCAGGTAGTTCTGAAGACTCGTCAAGAAGCCTACACAAAAAATATTGTAATAATAATAATGTAAATTCGTCATATTAGAAATTACCAAGATCTATCTGAACTAGCGGACGGTTCAATTTGAAACTTTCCAGCGGCAACGGCAGCTTTCATTTCTTCAATAGGTTTTCTTTGACGATTCGATATCAAAGTTGCTGCTGCTCTAGCAGGTATAGAATTTAGCATTTCTTTCTCTAAATAACGCTGAGTAGCGATAGATTCTTGTAATCCTGGAAACAAGTTTTCGTAATTTTCAGGATCGGCTAAGCTTTGCCCTGCTTTTTCATTTATTGCGGATAATTTTTCTTTCCACATTTTTGTAACTCGCGAAATTTGATCGGGTAAATAAGATCGAGCAAAAAATGCTGCTTCGGGTATGCGATCCGTCGAGATTAATATTTCTAAGCACTTGTGTAAATCCGATAACATAAAATGAGCTAAAAATGCGATGTTATTTTTACGTTCTGTGCACGTAGCTTCTCCTAAATATTTCATCAATTCTTTATCT
Organism: Malthinus flaveolus; assembly: GCA_950108345.1. Classification (NCBI taxonomy): domain Eukaryota; kingdom Metazoa; phylum Arthropoda; class Insecta; order Coleoptera; family Cantharidae; genus Malthinus; species Malthinus flaveolus. Next base: position 35,039,029 of record OX467285.1, on the reverse strand, counting down.
CCGGAACTACTAGCAATTAATAGTAGACCACTGTAATCTTGCGCATTTTTCATGCACTGTTTCGCTAACTGTAAATTATTAATGCTAATGGCTAATTCGGCTAGTTGACTCCACTTTTGCGGATTGTTAGTTTCTTCAGCTAGAGTCTCGGCCGTCTTAATGTCTTTAAGAGCTAAAGCCAATTCAAATCGATGTTCCGGATCGGTACTAACGGCCAATGCTTGCTCTTTGAATCCTTGCTTTTCTAAAAAGTGGGCTACACGAGTACGATGTTCTTTGGGTATCGAAGGCAAAACGCGATCGGCAGTGGGAAAATCTTCTCGCATTACGGCCGTTTGATATTCCAGTACCGATAATAAAAGCTGATAGCTAACGACGCCCAATTCTTTATCGACCAAATATAAATGATCGTCTCTCGGAACGTATCCCAATAAATACAACGGACGATCTAAATGAGCCACCGTAACTAATTCACCTCCTACATAATAATTGATCCGATTAACGGAGTTTGTATAAATGAAACAGTCTCCCACCCATAACCCGGTACGGACAGACTCGGCAACTTCTCCTAACACGTTAAATGCAGACTCGACACCGTCTTCGGCAGTTTCACCGGCGTCTTTCGCTTTCTGAATCTCTTCCGAATCGTAACTTAGAATATAAAAACTGTCTTCGGTTGCTAAACAAACGAGACGGCCACTATCGGACCAATATATAGCACGAGGTTGAATATCTATACGTCTGATTAAGGCGGTAGTGTCCCAATCGTAAAAAGTTAAACCGGATGAGCTCTTTACGCCTAGCAACCACCCGCCAAAAATACCTTCGGCGCCAAAATCGGGTTTAAAACTTTTCCTTTCTTTGAAATTCTTAAATATACGAATCGTGGAACCTGCTTCACGTATTGCATATTCGCTCGAATCTTGGGCCCACACGAATTCTTGAGCACTTCCAAAAGCTTTGTTTCGTAAAGCCATCGCAGTATAAATAATGTATTCGCCTATTAACAAATTAATGTATTAAACATTAGTCACAGTCACAGCAAATTCCTTACCATCTCCACATACGACGACAAACCGCCCATTTGGATTATGTTGTATCGTTTGTGGATAAATTTCACAAGCGCCCATGTCTTTAACTGCAACGGGAAGACGTTCTCCATCGCGAACTTCCATTCCTTCAGACAGTACCTTCAGGTTGGCCTGCTGTAATTCCGAATGACGCGCCCATATAATTTTACCACCACTTGCATCCATGCTGACTGCTGGCTCTTCACGACCGACTTTAACCAAAATACTTCCTTCGTCGTAGCCGAGAGCAACATTATTTGAACCTCTAAAGCAACAAATCGTCCAGACGCGTTCGAACCCGTAATTAAGACTACTTTCGAGGCGATGAGTATTTGCGTGCCATATCCTCACGGTTCCGTCTTCACTTCCGGTTAATACGACGGGTAACTCGGGGTGAAAACTAACTGCACTTATATTTTGTGCGTGGCCTTCTAAAGTTTGTACGCAAGTTTTATTTTGATAATCCCATATTTTAACTAATCGATCGTCAGCTCCCGAAATAAGATAAGGTTTGTCGCCACCGTGATAGTAGTCCACACAATTTACTCCTTTTTCGTGACCTTCTAGAGTAAAATTAGCAGTTGCAGCACCTAATTGCCAAACTTTTAAAGTACGATCCAGCGAAGCACTGGCAAAGGTGTTGTTATCTTTAGGGTTGATAGCAATTTGCATGACATAATGTGAATGCCCTTCGAAGACTTGTTGACACGCCCATGCCTTCTCCCAATTCCATAACTTGATTAGCATATCATCTATTGAATAAAGCACCAAATAGAAACTTTCGATCAAAAGTAATGATTAGTGGCGTACTCACCGCTACTAGTTAAAATGTAAGGCTGAGTAGGATGAACTACTATACAACGAACATAATCTGAGTGAGCTTCAAATAGATGTACACGATCTAAAGTATTGTAATTGAAAACGCGTATTTGCATATCATCGGATCCTGTTACGATCCAGTTTTTACGTGGAATAAACTTAGCCGCTCGTACGGGCAAATCACACACCTCGAAGGTTTTAACAAGTTGTTGATTATCATAGTTCCACACATTTATGTTGCCATTATATAGCGAACATAGCATCCACGGTTCTGTTGGATGTAAGTCCACACACTTAACACGCTCGGAGCGTGCCGTAAGTTTGCGCTTTATATCTAATCGAAGAGGCTAAAAGTAAAGAGGTTAAACGCATTGTTTAGCAACCATGTAATAAATATTAAAGTGTATCGTTATAGTAACTCACCATGTTTTAAACAATACGACTTCTATTCGGCAATAAGACGTTATTAAACACAACATACAACATTTGACGTTTACACCAGAGACGTGGCCGGCATGCGTAGCCAACTAAAAAGCGCGAACTTTAAATTTCAACTTACCAAACTCTTTACCTATTAAATTTGAAGTAAATAAATCGTAATTTTGATTTCTCGATGCTAATTTTTATTTTTTGAATAATTATTACATTCCGAGACTATAATTTATCATAGCGTTAAATATTTCTCTGCCGACATTTTAAAGTTTCTTTTTTCAATGCTGGTACTTCCTCATTGACGCTGTTATCAATGTCAAATTGCAAGATTGCAACTATAACCTAACTTCTTATGGTAATTTTTCAAATTTTATTTAAATATTTACGTCTGTGATTACGGACGATACTATGGAAAAGAATGATATTGATGATGATGACCATCATAAACAACAAAAATTGTGTAAAACTAGACCGGCATACCGTCAGGGGCGAAAACTCACTGCCGTAAAGGTGCTTATTCTTAAATTTGTTTTATAAATATTGATAATGTATTTTAAGGTTTACACAATTAATTGTGAATCTCAACACTTATTTATCTATGGAGTTCCGTCTATAAATTTAAGAAACGAATTGAAAGCCTTATGCATCAAATATGGAAGGCTAATAAACATACACGTAGTACAGGATCGTGCTATAGAATTATTTACAGAATGTTACCACGTTCATTATGAAAGAATTCAATCTGCTCGAATTGGCAAGAGGTTGTTAGATAATAAGTCTTTTTATGGTGGAATTTTACACGTTTGTTATGCTCCCGAACAGGAGTCTTTAGAAGAAGCGAGAAATAAATTACTTCAAAGAATTAAAGATGTTAGAAGTAGAGTAGAGGAAACTGACCAAGGACAGTTTGGAAGGCGCAACAAGGTGAAATTTGAAGAATTTGCCGAAATTACTAAATCACAAATTAGAAAAAGAAAAAGAGAAGGAACTTTACAAGAAGAGCATTTGACGTACAAGAGTAAACAGTTTAAAGAAGGCACTTCTGGGTGTACTGGCTAAAATAAAGTGAGAATCGACTAATAATGTGTAATACCATAGGTGTAATTATTCTGAATACATTAATTTTTTTTTAATTTTATAACTGCAGTGTACCAGGGTGCGACTGGTAGCTCAAGGTCTAAGTAAATATGATCCTGTCTCCTGTTACAAATGAAAGTTATACTGCATGTAAATAATATGTGTGCTGTAACGTTTTTACATTATAAAAGCGTGTACAAATGGGTCATATCATTTACCAAAATTTTTCTGTATTTCAAATTTTAAACTACATTTTATGGCATACAAAAACACTATTAAAATTAATTTTTTTATTTACCGAGTTATAGAAGAAAGTTGTTTGAGATAGACCATTAGTGTAACTACCTAAACAATAAATATGTATTAAAATAATACTGCAGGCAGTGAACCCGATTATTTAAAAAAAGTACAAAAATTGATAAAACGCAAATAGTAATACTAAGTTTACATTATTATATTTAATTAGTACACCCATGTGATATAATTGATACTCGACTAAGGAGTGAATTTTTCAAAAGTTTCCAACTTAGCGATCTGCTCTGGAGTTTCGTTTTGCGCAATCAAAAGAGTGTGAGAGTACCCCATGGAAACGCCTAGTACTTTAATTCCACTGAAACGAGTTACCTGTAAAATAATAGTTGTTTACAAATTAAATATTCCACTATTTTTATAATTCTTACTTCTTTCGGTACACTGGTCGACTTACTAAATTCTCCCAAACCCAATTCGCCATATGTCGGAGCAGCTCCCCAAGCAATTAGGCTTTCGTCAGCGGCTATAATAACCGACGTTACGCCTGCTCCTACGTGATGGATGTTCCAACCAGTAAGATCGTGAACCGGTTTAGGATACATGTTAGCTTCCCCCGTACGTTTTGTTTGCCCAAACAAAAATAAGCCACCCAAGTCTGTAATGGCTAAACTGGAAGTAGAGCCACAGGTCACTGAACAAACACCTCGAGATTGACTGTCAAAATATTTTATAAGCCTCGGAACCTAGAATTTGTATAGTAGAAATCATTAAACTACAATCGATAAAAATACCATTTCGTCCTTGGGCTCTGCATGCCCTAAACGTCCAAATCCACCAAAACCCCAAGAATATGCTCGCTTCTTACTATCAATTGCGACGGTATGATTTTGACCACAACTGAAGTCCACAACCTCGGTTACGTCGACGGGAGAAACATGCCCATCTTTGCTCTTTTCAATATATAGAACGATACGCTTTGGGCTCGTTTCAAAATTATAACACAATTTTGTGCTAGTTTTGAAATATTTGCCGTCGGTATTGTGACCTAACTGTCCATATTCTGGAAGACCAAAAGTATGAAGACCACCTTTGATATCGAGAATGACGGAAAATTCAGCTCCACACCCTACCTAAAAGTTTTAAAATTCTCATAAAAACTTGAAGTTTTTTAAGACATGGGAAATTCCACGGTTTATGAAGACTGGGAAACAGTTGGAAGTGTAGTTCTGTATTATGTTAAATAATTTATAAAGTTATTGTAACAGTTACTCAGTGTATCAGTTACAGTTACTTAAGGGTTCACCACTTAGTGTATATGTATATAGCAAATATGATCAAATGAACAGTATACGGGCCACAGGTAAATTTGGATTGTCGAAATGCAACTTCCAGTAATAAATACAAGGTGTTAATTATAACTCTGGTCAGACATCGATGATATAATATTATACTGACCAAAACAACAAAAAAAGTGTATCTGAAGGTGTGTCCGAAAACGATTCATGTTCAGGATTCTAAACGCTTTCGAGTTGTAACAATGTTTAATTGTTTATTCTAATCGTATTAAGCGTCGTGTCTGTTATTTGATATTCTAGGGCTCTAAGGGACCCTTATTATCCTGCTTTGATTTTTCTCTGATTCGTCTTAATACTAGAGACAATAATTGGTTTTGAGTGATTTTTATGACACCCAGTATATAAATTACTATTATACATAATATTTATGCTAAAATGACTAAGAAATTTATGTTGATTTTTCCTAATTAACCATCCCGCAACTCTTATAGTTTAGGAGATCCCCATACATGGACTGCAATTTAAAACAACCTGTATAGGGAGTAAACAAAAGCCGTCCTTTAAAAAAATCCTATCAGGGCAATTTTTATCCTTCAGAAATAAAAAATAAATCACAGTAAAGAAAAATTCATAAGCTTCGAATAGCGTCGAATGACATATTTTGATAAATCCATTATTTGTGAGATTGACTACAAATTCATTGATCGCCTTTGTCCTTACCTAACGTCTTCGAAGACAACCTACTAACTGTAGACTAGTGGGGTTCTTAAAACGTGGGTATTGACCTACAAGCACCTATTAAATGGATCCAAAAATGTGGCAAATGTCTAGTAAGCCTGACAAATGGGGTGTACATATTTTTTCCAGGTGGTGAACCCGTCAACTCCTAGGAGTAACCGATTTTTATTACACTGTATTTCATAGTTACTGATCTCTATATTACTAAAAACTCCATAATTATACTTCTACATTCTCAATTTATAATTTTAAAGTGATAAAACTATAGAACTTACCATGGGCCAAAGAAATTTTCACACCAGCCATGTTAAACTTAACTCAAGACATACAAAAAAACAAACTGAAGAACAGTGATCTACTAGTGAAAGCAATTACCTCTTCGACAAAACAAATAAAATTTCAATAATTAGCCCAGCACGTGGGCCCAGCAGTAAACCTGTTGAAAATTCTGACAGAAACAAATGATTACTTAAACAAATAAAAGATGACTTACTTTAACTATTGGAGGCCCTCTATAATTGATACGCATTGGTGTAAGAATGCTGGGTTGTAGATTACCAACACCACATTGACCGGAGCGATTATCGCCACAAGCATAAACAGTACCAGTATCGGTTAGAAACAGAGTATGATTACGACCACAAGCTGCTCCAATTATATTTTTGTCTTCGAGATTCGGTACGACTGTCGGTTCAAATACGGTATTAATATGACCTAGTCCAAGCTGTCCATATTGGTTTCGACCGAACGTATACGCTCGACCTTCTTCAGTGATAATCACACTGTGTGCGGCCACACAACCACTAACGGCCAAACGTACCTGGTTTCGAATATAGAAATTACATAATGATCGTAGAAAAAATATATACTTCTAACCTTGTAGTTTGTAAACCTTTCGGGAGTGTTGATATTCGGAATAAGTCGCTGTCCACCTTTACTTTCGCGACGACCTGTCACGTCCCAATTCACGAGTCCAAAGATGAACAATTGACCGGCAGGTTTGATTAAAGTCTTAAGCAATTCTGGCGGTAATGGAGTAGCATCATCTAACATATCCCCATGACCTGCAATCAACACTTCATCTGGTTGTGTAGTGTTTTCGTTTTCACTGTTATCACTTAAATCAGAATCCAGTTCGATCATATTTTCCTTTCTTTTATTTTTCTTGCCAATCGGTCTTTTAGTAGGCGCACGTTTACGTTTACTCGACATTTTAAACGAAGTCTTTGTTGAACAGGTAGTCTTGCTCGAATTAATCGAGATTTTGGATTAAAAGGACGTTAAAACGAATTTATTTACAATTAAAAAGTTAAAACTGCATAAGACGACAGGTTAAAAGTTAATCTAGATTTAAAATGAACAAAATTCGAGTTTTTATTACAATTATTAGCCCGGTATTTAATTGCTTATTAAACCGGCAAGCAAAATGGCACCCAATACAATCAAACTCGAGAAAACAAATAATATTTTAAAGAAATGTAATAACGGTAACGTTACATAGAGGGAGTAATATTTTAAAAATCCAGTAAAAACAGTTTATTGGATATTTTGTAAATAGCGGGTTTAATAAGCAATGTCACCAACATGACAAAATAAATACTTAGTTTAAATTAATATAATTCAATTTAGATACGCTAATATTAATTAATTATGTGTAACGTAGTTCAATTTTGAAATAAATGCAGAAAAAACTTTTAGTTCTTAAATATATAATAATTAAAGAATTCTCGCTCACTTGTAGCAATACAATAATAGTTGAAAGAAATTTAAAAACGCTAACTGTTTTAAAATTTTTTTATTATTATTAAATTAGAATTGTTTTTTTAGAAAGCAACACTAAAAACATTTTGGCGCTATGTTTAGGGTTCAAATCCAAACTAGTATTTCTCATAACATGGGCTCTTGGCTGCCAAGGTCAAATATTTTGGTGCTAATTTTAAAATATGTAAAGGTGTTGCTTGAATTAAAATTGTTACTTCTTTCAACAGATCAGTTACTGGTACTTGGTAAATCTCATACATCGTGTAGTTGTTAGTACCACTAGCACGTATCGGTGTGGATTATATGGTTGCTTGAGAATTTAAGTTTACTGAAAAATTCACTGGATAGTTGCTATTTCAGAACAGAAGTTTAGACTTCTCCGGATATTCCAGAAGGTACTTTTGAGTTTCTTATTTTGTTAAATGAGAAAACTATTTCTTTTAATTTTGTGTATTCTAGCAGTGCTCATGGGAAGAAGTAATACTAGTCAATGTTTCAACTGGGCACGCTGGCACCTTAGAAGAACTAGTGATCTTGTTAGTCAATGAAAGAACATAAAATGGATGGCATCAAGAATGTGACGACATAAAAGTTTTTGTACAAAAAAATTAGGACGTTTTAAGGTAATGATGTTCTCATTGTTTTATCAGAAGTTGTTCTTTACAGTATTCTGAATAAGTTAAAACATATTTTATACAAATTGTTTTATTATTAAGGCTTAAATTTTTATTTTTGTTTATAGTAATTAGCAATCTCCGAACTCCGAACTTTGTAATTCTGTTAAAGGTTTTAAAAAGCAAATAAGTAAAATATATAATTTCAATTACTGTTACATTTAAATTTTTGTTACAGGTAGTACATCCTTGCGAGTTGCAATCTACTGGGCAACTTAATTGAAGAGTAACTGCTCAAACAAGAAGATTAAAAAGAAATGCAAATTTACATCGACAAACTTCTTTCAGTACAAACCTGAAAGATGAACACCTACAGGAAAACTCAGTTAATACTTCCTTTACTTGTGAAGAACTTGTAAATTAACATGTAATTACTAATTAATGAGATGTATTAGTGAAAATAAAATTTAATTGTGTATATTGAGATGTAAAAACTTTTATTATTTAATGAAGTTCAATTATTAATTGTGCCTAACATTTAAAACGAAATAAAGAGCGTCGAGATTATAATTAAAAATTGTTTTATGTATACAAAGTGATTTTAAAATGCTGCAAGCCGAATCTTACAATACATATAGCAATTAACGTTTTTGAAGGGTGATAAATCAATTAAGATGAGTACAGTTTACGCCTAAATTACAGGCAACCGTCTAACCACATGCCCTTATAAGGTAACTCAAACGAAGCAAATAATAATTATACACCGATACCTGTTTTAACTTCTAATCTCCTACTACATAGCTCCAAATTTATAAATTAAAAAAAAATTTTTTAATAACTTTTTTCAAAATTGTGCGAATTTTGAAACTTTGGTGGCGCGAATTTGTAGCTCTTATAGGGACAAGTGTCCCTATTAAATACGAGCTCTTTTGGGTCGGTAGTTTAAGAGATATTCGGCTTTGAATATTTCTTGTAGTGTTAATTTATAGATAAACTTTTACAACGTTACACTTATTTTAATTTAGAATACGGGGTTGTTTTTAGAACCTCCTCGCCACACTGTTAGGTAAATATCACCTAGCTATCTTTAACGGTTAAAGAGTTACAACTTTTTCCAAATTCAAAGAGTATAAATACTAAATAGCAGCACTTATGTAATTTTTTATTGCACAGTTTTTGTAGCCTATGCCCTAGCTACCATCGTACCAAATTTGGGCTCGTTTGCTTCGCTGCTTTCAGACATAAAGCATAAAATTTTAAGAGTTATAAAGTACAAATAATTTTTAAAGTCGAATATCTTCTAAATTAGAGGACTTAAGGCGCCCAAATTGTACAAGGAGATTTACTGGTAGTAGGGCTAAAGAATCGCACCCTAAAAATTGCGTAATTCAGACTTTTTAAGAATATTTTTTCCCAAATTGCTTTCAAATTTTACAATTTTCTGACTAGGTAGTAGGAGAGCAGAAGAGCGATAAGGTAATCGAAATAAATTAAAGAGAAATATTTATTTAAATGCTCGTGCTATTATATTTCGCAACGAGGCGTTATCGCTTAAAAGATAAGCGTTTTAATATTCAAAAACATTATTTTAATTTAAAATTCGTTTCCAACACCTTATAGCATTTCTGCTCTCCTATTACCTAGTCCCAAAATTGTTAAATTTGAAATAAATTTGTGAAAAAATATTCTTAAAAAGTCTGAGTTACACAATTTTGAGAGTGCGATTCTTTAGCCCTACTACCAGCAATTCCTCTTGTACAATTTTGGCGTCTCAGGTCTTCTAGCTTAAAAGATATTTGACATAAAGCATAAAATTTTAAGAGTTATAAAGTACAAATAATTTTTAAAGTCGAATATCTTCTAAACTAGAGGACTTGAGGCGCCCAAATTGTACAAGGAGATTTACTGGTAGTAGGGCTAAAGAATCGCACCCTAAAAATAGCGTAATTCAGATTTTTAAGAATTTTTTTTTTTAAATTGCTTTCAAATTTTACAATTTTTGGACTAGGTAGTAGGAGAGCAGAAGGGCGATAAGGTAATCGAAATAAATTAAAGAGAAATATTTATTTTAATGCTCGTGCTATTATGTTACGCAACGAGACGTTATCGCTTAAAAGATAAGCGTTTTAATATGCAAAAATATTATTTTAATTTAAAATTCGTTTCCAACACCTTATAGCATTTCTGCTCTCCTACTACCTAGTCCGAAAATTGTAAAATTTGAAATAAATTTGTGGAAAAATATTCTTTAAAAGTCTGAATTGCGTAATTTTGAGGGTGCGATTCTTTAGCCCTACTACCTGGCGCCTCAGGTCCTCTAGTTTAGAAGATATTGGACTTTTAAAATTCTTTGTACTGCTATAATTCTTCAAACTTTATGCTTATAATTATTGAGAGACGTAAAATTGAACAGACAATGAGAACTTTGCTTGTAACAGTGGAGTTTTTAAATATAAGAATTTATTCATTGTTTTCTAGTGTTTATTTTTTCAACGTAATACAATAATAATTATAATGTATTTTGTTAATTTATTTATAATACATATAAAACTATTAATAATAATTAATGTACAATTTAAAATAGCATACGATTTACATCTCTACTTGTCTAACAGAAGAGAGAACAGCGTTGTAAGCACCTTCAAAACGAAAATACTGAGTTATATTGTTGTAGTACTAATAAATAATTGTTTCTTAAAAAGTTAATTTCCTGCTTTTAATATTCGACCAAAAGATTCAAAAGTCGCCACAGACATTCAGTACAATGCCAGTAACTTCCAAGAAAAAAAAATTCAAAAAGTTGAAGTTGATTTTTCACACGAGTAACTTGAAAATTCTGCCTCGAGCGAAGATTTCAACCGTTGATAAGCTTTGAAGCGACTGATGAAACTCGGCCTTATATTAACTTTTGGTGATCATGTGACCACCCCACTCTACAAATTTCTATTGTAGATAGGCAAGTGGTAGATATCGTAGTGGGAGACGTGCAGTGGGTTGCCTATGTATTAGGCGTACAAAGTTGAAATTTTAATAAATTTTTGACTTTCTTATCTAAACTTAGAAAGTGGTCAAATATTGCACGAAAAATACATATTAGGTTTAACTAATTCATAAACTAATCTTATAATTATAACGTTTAATGCATAAACAATGCTGCAGCTACTGATTGATGATTAAAAAACAAGAAACACACAATATTGACAACAAAAATTAATTACGTTTAAATAAGGAACAGTCTAAATTAACGTCTTATAATTAAATACTTTAAAAAAGAAGTTCAGAGATTTGTAGAAATTGAATCTCGACTATTGTAGCCTGTTCTGAGAATTGTATGTGCCGACCACTTGCCCTCTTGCATTAACAGGAACTAAACGCCATACAACGACGCACTTTGTTAAACTTGACGCATCTTAGAAGCCAAGTTGCAATCGTTGTGTAGTAGACTGTATTATGTCGATTGATGCGTTGCTGATTTTTTGTTAGAAGTAATTGTAAAATTTCCAATTATTGTAACACCATCTTTACCATCACTCTCCAAATAAAAATAGATTTAGTTAGTACTTAATTAAAACCAGCAGTAAATCAAGACAAGCACCAAACTACTACTTTTTGTGATGTTGAACAAAATGAGAACAATTACTTCGGAACATCCTATTTTCCTGTAGGAAGAAGACTCTTCTGCCATCACATTCTTGATGCCGTCCATTCTACGTTCTTCTAAGATGTCAGTTGAAACTTTGGCTAGTACTTCTTCCTATTGGCACTGCTAGAATACACAAACTTAAGAAAAAGTTCCACATTTCAATGAAATAGTTTTATTTAACAAAAAAGTACCTTCTGGAATGTCCTGGATTAGTCAAAACATCTGTCCTGAAGTAGCAACTACATACATTAGTACAAGAGAGGACTTTAGAATTTTTGTTGAAATAATCAGTGCTCAATAGATATAATCAGTGATCAAGACATCGGTTATAGTCAAGAAGTTCCTCAATTTGTGCGACAATATCCATTATAGAATAAAATAGGTCAAAAATGTTTTTTATCATTCTTTTAATTAATTTCACTATTTTACAGAACATTTTTGGGCGTGTCATATTAATTGTAGTGTAAAAAACCATAATTGAAAGTATATTACCAAAAAAGAGGTTTCATTGTTAACAAAAGTTCCCAATATGTATATATTTAAAACGATTTAAAATTATATAAATAATAAAAACTCGCTAGCTATATTTTTCACCATCGAATAAATAATACTTCAAATTTACTTAATGTAGGATACACAATTTCAATTCATTTAATAACTTATCTATTATATATATAAAAATTCCTGCAAAAAATTGTTTTGGGAACTCATTAATTATTGTATAGTTTCATTAGTTTGTTCTTCTACAACACTGTTGTCTTATTAATCAAAAAATAAAGATTAAAAAATTACAACAACGTTTCGGTAATACACTTATGCAAAGAAACGATGTTTTAATGTTCAATTTCGTGTTTTGATTACCTTTACAACCTCTAAATAGTTTAAGGTAAATAAACCTAAATATAAATACAATCGTTAAAGAAAACTTCTATTAAGTATATTCTGAAATTTGAACCTATTGATTATTAAGAATATTTACGAGCTTACGCATTTCTTCGTTTAATTTATCACCAAAAGAATGAAGCGCGTCGGTTAAAAACGAAATTAAACATTCGGCATTAGCCGGTCCTTTTTGCTGGTTAAGTAAAGTACTAAAAAACGTATTCCATAAGTCGGTTCTCATGTATCTCGTAAATCGTTGAGTTATTGCCCATTCGCAACCATCTTTCCTTTGCATTTGCAAATAATTATTAAATAATAAAACGTGCGCCGTCGCAGCGACGCAGAAGAGATCCGTATGATAATTCCACGGTCGCCCATCTAACATTTCACAGCACACGAAATCTTTAGTAGTAACTCGTCTAGTGAAGGATGTTTCTGGTGGAAACAAAGTCATATCTATGCTGGCACCAAAATCGATCAATTGGAGTTGTAAGGTACCGTCAGATAAAATATAGACTAGAAAATTATCAGGTTTGATATCTGCGTGAATTATTTTAATCTGATGTAGAACAGATATAATTTTTAGCATTTCTATGCAAAAATATATGACCATCACTTGATTCAGAGGATGTTGATTTCTTTGTTTGTGAGAATTTACTAATCCCAATAATGATCCACACGGACTGAATTCGGATATAAATAACGAAACCTGTTCGTCTGAAAATAAATTTTTAATTAATAAGTATGTTGTTCATAAAGCTGGATCCACTACTCAATACGCTCCGGTTTGATAAAATGATATTATGAAATCAGATAAAATAAAACCGAGAGCAAACAGAGTGGCACCATAGTGTGGATAAGACGAGATTTTATCAAACCGGTAGCGGCACTATAGTGTAGATCGATCCTAATAATCGACAGGATGCTGATTGAGATCTGGGACATAGGGTTTTACCAGGTTAAATTAAATAATTGCAATTATTGACTCCCATAATTATTTTTTGAAAAAACTGTAATGACACGAATTACTTAGAATTAAAAACTGCATTTAATGTCCTCTTTAGTTTTGTGATTAATGTCCCCATTTCCACAAATTTCAGAAAAATAGCTCCAGTAATTTAGTAATATCTTAAAACTTAATATTTTTCGAGTTTTTGAAATTTTTTATCATTTTCAGCAATTTGATAAGGGTAACTTACTGAAAATTTTTCCGGAAATTTGTGGAAATAAAAACATGAATTAAAAAACTTAAGAGGACATTAGACGCAGTTCCTAATTCTCTTTAAATAATTGGTTGGATCCAATAATTGCAGCTACATATTTAATTTAACATGGTCAAACCCTATGTGGGACATAGAATATTAGCCCAGTCAACCAAGCGTTTATCTTCAAAAAGTCTAATAGTTCACCTTCACTAATAACATAGCTGTACTCATTTTTAGGTGTCTAGTGATGAATATCCTAAATAAATCAGAAGTGATCTTAGCAGTGGCCAGAGACGTCACTTTTCTCGGTTTTTCTTAAATATCTCGAAAACTATATGTTGGAGCTAAAATGTGATTCTATACAAAATTAAAGCTGATAAAATTTGCTACAAAATTGAATGTATGCATGCTTTTTGTATTCTTAAAGTTTACAAAGTTATAAAGCGTTGAAAATTGCCACAACCACCAATCCAACAGCGCTAACGTGGTTTTGGCAATTTTCATCGCCTTATAACTTGGCAAACTTTAGGAATACAAAAAACATACATACATTCAATTTTATAGCAAATTTTATCAGCTTTAATTTTGTATACAATAATGTTTCAACTCCAAGTCATAATTTTCGAGTTATTTAAGAAAAACCGATTTTTTAGAAGGTGAAGCCCATTTTTGGTTTTCTTTGACTGAACTATATCTCAATCGACTACTACTATCGCCCGTTTTAAATTTGCTAATAGATTAGTTATTAGAGGCTAATTAAAATAAGTTGTAACTTACTAAAATATCCAATGTATATATCCATAAAGCGTTCCTTGAAAGGATGATCTCTAAGCCGCTTTTGAATTTCGTGACAAATATAGAACTCCCAACGATGTGGAGGTTTTTGTATTTTAAGAGCGACCGTTCGATTACGTCTCAAATCTAGAGCCCTGTAAACTTGTCCATAGGTTCCTTTCCCGAGACATTTATCGATCACATATTTGTCTTCTGCCACAGATATAGGTTCCTTGCGAACAGAAATACGTGGAGTCGAGTTTAACGTGATATACGATACCATGTTCGGACCAGGAAATCCGATACGATCTAAAAGTGATTTTAAAAGTGCAGGTTTGAAGGGATTCGATGGTGCTTTGACTAACGGTAAACCGGAAGTTTCCGTCGCAGTACTACTTTGAGCAGATTCACAATCCATTAATTCTAAAAGTGCCGAGGTGCGAAGGGCAGCATTTGCCTTTAGATTTTGTTGGAGATTGAAATGATAACTATTATCTTCGTTAATAGGTGCCATATTCTCCCTTTTCGAATGGCTAAATGTGCCCGATTTACCAATGGTAGATCCGCTACAAGAACTTGACCTATGTGTTTCCTCGAAGATAGTAGACATCTGTTTCTCTAAGGATTTAGGCTCGAACAATTGTTTTCGTGAAGAATCGACGCACTCTTGATTTGGCAACAAAGAAGAATGAGCTTGTTTAGACTGTGGAGTGCTAACATGCATTACGTTCAAATTGAAATTAAATGCTTGAGTATTACAAGTCGCATTTAAATTTGATAAAAGATCAGATCCTAATGGAGCATTTTCGGTAAAAGACGAACTACTGTCATCTTCAAATATTTCGATGATGCGTTTAGCACCGTCTCCAGGTTGTGCCGCTGCGGCTATATCGTGACCACCTCGAGAACCCGTTTCGGCTAAGTCTTCGTCGTTCAAGATTTTAAAAGGGGTCGACCGCATAGCGCTGCCTTTAAGTTGAAGTTTTTCCTGCACGTTCGACTCTTCATATATGGTAAATTTAGATATACTAGGCTTTCCTTGTTCTTTTACCATTTCGGTAAAAGAATCGTTGTCGTCCGATCTCCACAAACCACTCAGTTGATCTGCTACTAAAACAGAGTGTTCCCTATTTTGAATTGGAGATTTGTCACTCGGTGCTATCGACGAGCTAAATAACGAATGATCGATCATATTTTGACCAAACACTCGTGAAGCTCTTTCTTCTTGTGGTACAAGATTCTGAAAGAGATTATCGTGAAAACTGGTATTGACTAAGCTAAACACTTACATTATATTGCAGAACCTGCTGATAATTTGCATCGTTCTGTTGTGAAACGTGGAATAGATTTCCTTGATTTCCTTGATAACCATCGACAAAATGCGGTTGTTCGTGAGAAATAAGACTACTCGAATGAGAAGTATTAGCGTACTGCATGGCATTACGATGCTGAAGCAAAGATGGCTCTTGATGAAAGCCGCCTAATATCGATTGTATAGCTTGTTCTGTTTCTACATGAGACACATTTAGCCTATTAACGTGCCTATTGATATAACGACACGCTCGTATCTCTTCTATACTAAATTCAACCTCGTTATTAGTATATACACGAGATTTGGGATACATAGGAATTCTATTAGGATCCTCTGGTTCTGGGTAACAAAGCATCGGTCTCCACTGCGTAAAATCTTCGTGAGTTACCGGGAAAAATTCGAACGGAAGTTTGAGACCTTTCGGTTCGGAGTCTATACCATCTTCGTGAACTGGAAAATTAAATGTTGAGAAAAGTCTTTAGCCGGCTTTGACTCTTTGTAGTAAAAGCTAATTTAATTTACCAAAATTTTATAACAAGTATTTAAAAATAAACATTCTCAAGTTGCAATTATCAGTTATTTTTACACCCATGTATACAGTGTGTCCCGGGATAGGTGGAACACGGGTGATCTTGCTTATTAGTAATTTTATCAAAAAAATTTACTCTTTGTAAAAGTTTTTGCTTGTTCCATAACTAATATTCATAGTTTCATTTCTGCAGATTTGTATACAGGGTGGTCTTTATTAGCGTTTCTCTAAAATTATACATCAGTAAACTACTCTTATTTTAAGAGGAACATAAAAAAGTCATAACAAAAAATGATTCCTTTGACGATTTCTTATTCAGATATAAAATTTGAAACCGATACGACTTTTTCATATTTTTAAAAATTTCGATATAACGATGTTTCAAGCTGCGTATTTTGAATTTCGCCAAGGAATTGTAAGAATGTATGAATATAAGTACATATAGTAATTACAGTGTAGACCCTTTAATCCGAACTGCTAAATGTAAGAGGTTGTTCGGATTAACGATTTGTTCGGACTACTGGATTAGTATGGTTAAGTGTAAATAATACCAATTTAAAACATTTTCATATTATGCTTTTGTTGCAATCTTGAATCGAAAACGGAAATGCTTATCACAAAGAAGTTAAAACATCTCAGGTTTCATAAGTTTTCTAAGAAACACTTGTTTGTTAAGAAAAAGTTTACCACTACTCGGACTACAGAGTATTCGTTCGGACTAAAGAGTATTCATTTGGATTAACCTAAATTTACGCCAATTCGGATTACTGGAGGTTCGGACTAACGTGGGTTCGGATTAAAGGGTCTACACTGTATATTGAGTAGTAATTATTATTTATTTGTTTGTTTTGATCTATAATAAAAAAAATTTCTGAAATTGTTAATAAAAAAATGTTGAAATCGTTTAAAAATATTAAAAGTACCGCATCGTTTTCCAAATTTTATATTTGAATAAAACATGAGAGTACGAATAATTTTTTGTTATGAATTTTTTATTTGTCTCTTCAAAATTTTCTTAGTTTACTAGTGTATCATTTTAGAGAAACGTTAATAAAAACCATCCTGTATAAAAATCTGAAGAAATGAAATTGTGAATATTAATTTTGGAACAAGCAAAAACTTTTACAAAAGGTAACATTTTTTGATAAAATCACTAATAAGCGAGATCGCCCATGTTCCACCTATCCCGAGATACACTGTATAATCATGATGGTTTACTATAAAAGGAATGTGGCGTTTTTGTTAATATCATGCAATTAAAATACGAGTAGGGCAGATGGCTATTTGACTACTAGCAGATTCAAAAGTTCTGATCCTTCTTTGGAGCCTTAGGGCTACCGCACACTACAGACAGTCGGTGACCGTCTGTTTTGTAGCGAAGTGACTGCACACGACAGACAGTCGGTCAGACATCGGCTCCTACATCTACACCATCGCACACGCTACCGACTATCGTTAGGAAGTCGGTGGTTGTTGCATTGTTTGTCCGTGCTTTTAGCTATAGGAGATGCACAACTACAACGACAATTTTGTAGTTCGTGTGCGCGCCCCCACTTAATTACGTTATTCCCATCTACCGCCGTCTAGTCACAGACAATCGTGTCGGTTGATAGTCGGTGGAAAAATAGAACACGTTACATCTTTTATGTAGGTCCGTCATTTTAGTCGGTTGTGTGCGGTGCTACATAAGAATCTCTACTGAGCATTGTAACCGACTATTTTGACGGTCACCGACTGTCTGTAGTGTGCGGTAAGCCTTATATGTTAACCACTTAACTCAGTTAAGCTGGAGGTAGATAATGCACTCTTTGCCAATGATCTATTTTAAAATATATTTTAATTGCATCTCTATCTGATGGGTACTATTAACAATTGTACGGCCATTTAAATATCATGTGTACATTAAATTCACTAGAGACTAGAGCAAAAGTGAGAACTTTTCGAGGCAATATGAAGTCAAATTTTTGTAGGACAACAAGCAATTGCCCATTACTCCATCAACTTTTTGTGAAATTTTGCACCTTTCTTACTGAGATTGAGACCTATAAACTTGAGGTTAGAACTTCTGAACCCACGGTTTAGTAAATCACATAAAATTTAGTTTGTCAAGTGCACCAGAAACTGACTACCACACATCAGGTAAAACGCCTATTTAAATAATTCTTCGCGCACTTACAATAAATTTTACCAAACCTAATCGAACGACTATTCCTTTTAGTGAGTATCAATCTAACTTTGATGGCGCAAGAGAAATAAAAATGTAACAAATATGAATTTTTCAATATATCAAACTACATCGTTCTATACCTGTAAATTTAGGACCTTTGTGAATATTTGCCGGTTTCCAATGTGGCCCGACAGCAGTCCAAGCGCCAGGCTTGATTGTGTTCTCTTTAGGCGCAACTTGTCGTTTTGCTGCACTCAAAATACTGATAGGAGCCGCTTCTGCACCACGAACCATTTCACCGCCATCTACATATATTGGTATAGGAGTATTAGATTTATGTGAAGACATCGCGCTAGGTAATATTCCAGCTCCGCTACTACTGGCAATTCTCACACTACTAACTTTTCCCGGTCGGTACGTGACGAGGGTTGTTAATGCTTGACGTTCGTCGTGCAAACGCTGTTCATCGACACCAGAGATTACCTAAACAAAAGAAGTTTCCAAAATATTCAAGCAGATAAACAACTGAATGATTACCTGTTGCCCAGCAGCGTATATCATTCGTTTATGAGCTAATTGTAATTCTTCAAACGGTTGAGCTAATGCTTCTTTACCGAGCTGAAAAACTGCATCTGCATTCCGAAAATCTCCGGCAGCTTCGTGATAATAAGCCCAAGCACGATATAAATCCGCACAGCCTCTGCATATACCCCGAGCATGCATCATATGGTACAATTCCAAAGGATTTTCTTGTAGGTCATTCTACAAAAAACCGATAAAAGAGGAAGAATTAAATTAAACCGTTGAACCTAAACTTACGTATTTGACCCACAGTTTGCAGAAACGAAAATCATTTTCGTATCTTTTGTCATGTTCAAATTTTGTTAAACAGTCTTCGAGTAAAGAGACGAGATTTCCTTCGTGTCCATGTTTAGGATAACTCTGTTCTACCCAAAATATATATTGATACCAATTTTCTAAAGGATCCTCTCCGTTATAATGTTGAATAGCGTACTCAAAGTCTCTGCAAGTTCCAATTTTAAGCTCACCCCATTTATAAGCTAAAATAGAAGATTTACCTCTTTTGTTGTAACAGTTCTCTTTGAAAACTCTCGTTCGTTTGTGCTTGAAGAGCTATTTCTAACTGGCTAACGTTACGTCCACCACGAAGGGGTTGAATATTTTCTTTGCTTGGATCGAATTCCATAATAATTGACGTTAGCAGCTGTCAAAATTAACGAGATTCTTTAGAGAAAAGTTGCACATAGACCACTTACAAACACAAAAATAATCAGTCACATTTCATTCTTTTTAATTTTAGCAAGTATTTTTGATTAAATTTTTTAAGTTTTGAGTAAATATACCGAGAAAAATTTTTTAAATAACAATAACCGGAATTCAAGCATATATTTCAGGATGACCAACAGACATTATAAATGACAGCAATTGTTACTGTTGGTAATGGATTTTTGACGCACGTGTAAGTACGTTCACAATTGGTTAATATGGGGGGGATGGATTGATTTTTCATCTCATCTACAGGACCAAGGATTAACATCTAAGATAAGAGATAGATAACGCATATTTAACGATAACTTAATGACTTTGAACTTAAATGATAAACTAATTAACAAATAGTTAATTTTTAAAGTTTTTCGTTACAGAATTAGTTACGTAGTTCTTGGTGTGATAAGAAATATTCACAAATTTAAATTAAAAATGAGCGAAAGTCCGCGGGTTCTATCAATTCAAAGTCACGTCGTCTCTGGTTACGTGGGAAATAAAAGCGCAACATTTCCACTGCAGGTATAACGACTTAAATAATTAGCAGCCAAGTTATTTAAAAAGCCACGAATACGATTTCGTAATAGCGCAACTATCTTTTTGATGTTCGTTCACAATTTTCAAATTCGTGGCGCTAATTTCAAATTATTTCTAGTTGCTCGGATTTGAGGTAGACGCAATTAATTCGGTTCAGTTTTCGAACCATACGGGCTACGCCAAATGTAAAGGTCAGGTTTTATCGGATAAAGATTTGGACGATTTGACGGATGGATTATTCTCAAATGGACTCAATAACTATACGCATTTATTAACCGGGTACATCGGTTCATCATCATTTTTACAAAGAATTGCGGTTCTTATAAAACACTTAAAAACTGTAAATCCAAATTTGGTTTATGGTAAAAATACTTTTTTTGAAATATTTAATCGCGTTTAAAAATTTCTTTCAGTATGTGATCCGGTCATGGGGGACAACGGCAAATTGTACGTTCCGGAAGAGTTGCAATCGATTTACAAAAATAGTATTATACCATTAGCGGATATTATCACACCTAATCAGTTTGAAGTAGAATTATTAACGGGAAATAAAATTAATTCGATCGAGGATGCGTGCATAGCTATACAAATGTTACATAAACAAGGATGTAAAAGTGTGGTGTTATCTTCGACCGAATTAGGAAATGAACAGTATTTGTTAGCTTTGGCTAGTAATAATACAGGTAAATTTTACTAATTTATTAAAAATGATTTGCTATACAAACTATTCATTTGAAATAATTCAGGTTAGTGGTTACCTAGTTTAACTGAAACTCTTCGTTTTAGTGAAGGACTTCGATCTGAAACAAAATAACATATTATTAATAAACTGATTACTTATAATTATTTTTTTAATTTGGGAATTGTTGGTTTATAACATATTAATTTCAACTAATTTTACAGCTAATAACTTGATAACAATGAATATTCCAAAGTATCCTGCAGTCTTTACTGGTACTGGAGATTTGTTTGCTTCATTATTCTTAGCATGGAGTTATAAAACTAACAATAACATGAAAGAAACCTTAGAAAAAACAATATGTACATTACAGGCGGTTCTTAAACGAACTTTGAAACACGCTACCGGTATTTACTTGGAACTAATTTTCTGAAATCTCGACTAAAATCTTTTTTGCAGAATTTGGAATGTCGGCCAAAAATTTAGAGCTAAAGCTCGTCCAAAGTAAAATTGATATAGAAAATCCCAATGTTACTTTGCAAGCCAAAAATAATTGAAAGTGTAAGGAGAAACAATACTTAATGTCTTCCAAATAGAACTACTATATCAAAATTTAACGACAATAAAAAGAAAATTATGGTTATTGCTTTAAATGTAGTGTATATTTAGGCGGGTACCTTATTATATTGGGAATTTAGGGAAATGTAGTAGGTAGATATCGTTTCAGACGCATCTGAAGTGGTTTTTATCTTTCTTATAAATTGTACAGGATGAGTGTACTTGAAATAGTCATATTTTATTTAAAAAAAGGGAAGTATATAGTTTATAGTTCGTTTTTGAACCAGGAGGAGCGTTTTAAATTTATCGAGTTAGTTCAAGTGAAAAAAATAATTTTTTTCATGAATAAATTGTGTATAGTATTTTGCACAAATGCTGTACCATTTATTACTCAATGGCTGTACCCAGTACAAGTTTGGAGTTCGTTTTGTCTCCAAAGAAGCACTATTTGCCATTGTGGTCGTTGTCGCTACGTTTAGAACAATATAAAAAGTCTTTGGCATTTTCGTAATTGTACGGTTTGTCATTTTGTCCTTCTTCGGTCTTCTCATTTTCTGGCTCCGGTTTATTGGTTACACAAACGGATTTTAACAATAAAGGGCGCATGGAACCCATTTCGGCATACAAAAATTAGGCAAGAATTTTCGTTACTACGAAGGCGTTTAGTTTTGCAAAACGAATTTATGTCAAGTACTACATTTGAATTGTCATCAAAGATGGCCAGTTGAGCTCGAGCCTTTTTGGTCGGCTTACTTGCCTGCTTTTCAATTAATCCGGAACACCTTTGAACAGCAGGTCGTATATGTTTTAATTTCCAATGGCTCGGTCCGGCTCAAGATTGTGTTATTAGTTTATTGCAGTTTGTTTGAACCGAATGCATAATTGTGTAGTCGGTAACCACCGGTTCTTGAGTGAGAATTAAATTATCTTCTTGTTTTGGATCCCATTCGTCGATTACAAAATTGGCGAAAGGAGTGCACGTTTAAAAGCTTTTTACTGGAGGTAAATTAAATGGATAAATCTTGTCAGAATTAATGTTAGGATCTTGTTTATCGTAAGTCGGCCAAGCTCTATCTTGATTCAAGAGGGTAAAAGAGTATCCTGCGTGATTCGTAGGGAGTTTCTTGGTGATTATTAGTTACAACTTAATTCCAAATTAGTTCTAGTTTGAAAAAAGCCGGATTCGACTTTCACAAGGTCTTGAACTAAAGAATTTCTATCTTTGACCACGGTAGTTTTTGTACCTTTAATAATTTTCCGTTTCTTTGACTTTTTAGCACCCTCTTCCTCGTTCTCTTCCCCACTATTACGTTCGTCTTCGTTATTCATCTCGACCTCCTTTTCAGCCCCAAGACTCGCCATGTTACTGGCTAATTTAAGCCCCTCCAAATGAATATCATCGACTCTTATTCCATAAATTTTAGCACTTGCATCGAGAAAAGTACTAGCAACTTGTAAAGAATTTTTCACGACACCCTGCGATTGTAGCACGGTACGCATGTAATCTATAATTTTTAAACTCCAAGCATTTTTAGACGAGATTTTATTTTCAGCAAACAGTTTCATACAACTTTGAAAATGTTCTTTCATTTCCTTTTCGCACCCAAATTTTGGAGACAGTTGTGAACTAATAGTAAACAGACGTTTTTGCACGTCAGTCTCATTTCGACGAATCGATCTTTCCAATTCATCGTCGACTTCAAAGTCCGCAGCTGTAGTATTATAAGTTTTTTTAGATTTACTTGAGTTTGTTATATCTAAAAACGCCTGATTTCTTCTCAATCTAACTCGATCATCTCGGTAAACCTCCCGGTTTAAAAACGAACTATAGACGAAAAGGGTTGCTTACACCCGAGGTTCGTAAAACATTATCTACGTATGTTATACGGATCTCAGTTTACACCCAACCTAAAATGTTTCTTTTATGATTTCTTGATTATATTTTAGTGTTTGGTCTTTTTGACAGTTCCTATATTTTTATGACGATGATTTATCATTTCAGCTAAACTAGAAACAGGATATACCAGGATATGAACACTAAGGCCCAGTTGTATAAACGAGCTAATCTGAGAGTCAGAGTTAACTCCACGATCTAAATATAAAGTTAAATCTTAGCGTAGATTTGATTAGGTTAACTCGTAGGCACTTAGTCCAGGGTTAACCCATCAATTTTCTACAGTCAAATATATTTCAATTTAACTCAGAATTAGTTGTTATTTACGTTGAATTTAGGTTAATCTCTGAGTTAACTCTGACTCCCAGATTAGTTCGTTTATACAACTGAGCATTGTACACAATGATAGAATTTGAAGTCCCTCGTTATCGTTTTCATAACAATTTTTTGGAATTGTTAAAAAAAATCTATCACATTAATGAAAATAAAATTCAAAGTAGAATAATTGACACGAATTACACATAAATTGTTTGTTTTGGCTGTTATGGATAAAGTGGAATTGAGAAACTTTTTTAAAGTACTTAGAAATCGTATCAAATTGAAATTTTGCAAACTTTTTCCAAGTACTTGTACGTCTACAACTTATTGTTACAATGCGATTTAAAAAATAGAATTTTAGTACATATTTTAAGCATCGTGTATTTTACGTTCATCTCCTGGTAAATATGTACAAAAATTGGTGTAATGTATGTAAGGTAAAAATGAAACCAAAGTTTTACTTGATATTATATTTTAATTAAAAATTAAACAAAATATATACTTATAAAAATATATATTTACTTATAAGATAAAATAATAAATAGTTGATTAGCAATAATAATTGTTGTTACTTAATAATCACAAATGAAAAATGTTGCATCATACTATACAATGCAGAAATATTTTATTCATCATCAAAATCCCGAAACAATTCTAAAACTTTTACTACTTAATGTTTTTTTTAATTTTCTGCGGTGAAGTAATATGCAACTTGTAGAAGCACAAGCAATACTTCCCATAACTAAAGTTGTAAAAAAATTTATTTACAAGTTGAAAACTTATACCTCACCATTCATTTTAACTTTTAACACAATATTACAATAATTCTTTTCAACAAAAATTATATGATAACCGAAAAAATTCTTATTGCTATAAGCAAATCCATAGACTAGATTTGAGTTCAATAAAAGAGTTTAAACAAAAATTTGAATTCTAAGTATACATTTAAATCTAAACAAAAACTTCAAATCGATAGATTCGTTAAAAATCCGTCTTTACAATTTGCCCTTAAAAACACGTGGTGTCAATCTCATATTTCCTACTCCTTCAGAAGACGCAACAGATGATCTTAATTAATACCTGTTTTTTGGTTACATATCCAACAGTTTTACCGGGTTAAATCAAATAGTCGTAGTTATTGGCCCCACTAATTATTTTAAGAAAAAAGTTGCATCTAATGTCCTCTTTTAGTTTTGTAATTCCTGTCTCCATTTCTACAAATTTCATAAACAGTCTCAATAAATAATTTATTCAAAAATGCAATAGTACGAGAATGTGGGACAATAGATCAACACATATTGGCATGCACGAGAAGAGTTTTATAAACGATTAGTATACTGTTTAGCTGCTAACGGCGATTTGTTTGAACACTTGTAGAAAATTTGTAATAAAACTTTCGAGTTAATTGAAAATTAACATTTTTTAAGTTTTTACATTTTTAAAATCATTTTTGGCAATTTGTTAAGCGTTTTTCCAAAACTTGTGGAAATGGAGACATAATTACAAAACTAAAAAAGATACTAGATGCAGGTTTAAATTCTGAACAAATAACGTCTTTACAGTTTTTCCAAAATTTAATTAGGGGAGCCAATACTGCAACTATTTATTCGACATGGTAAAACCCTATGTACCAGATTTCAATCAGCACACTGTAGATTAATAGACTAATTTATTTATGTAAGAGTTAAGTGAGATATGCCACTACATACATGTTTTGAAGGACGAATTATTATTAAGTTTGAATTACGATATTTATTTAAATTTAGATATAATCTATCGTCGTAACTTACAAAGGACATACTTGCTGTAAGCTTTAACCTGAAATGCTTACCCGATGCCATATCGCAATTGATGGGCTTAGAAGCAAAACACAGCCCTAGTAGCTGAATGAGTATTGTGAGTGTGCAAGTAACACTCGTGCTATTTCACTTTCAAATATTAGAAAGTATTTGCTTCGACAATTTTTTAACCATCAGAGAAGATGGCACAGAATGTCACACTTTTGTTTGAGTAATTTTTACACCAAACAGAAGACGATTTTGGGAGACCGTCACTTAAGAAGCTGTGCCAAAAATGCACTTCAACTGTCTCGCTTCTAACCCCTTCCATTTATATTTAAAAAAAAAATCTGTGAAAAAATATAAGGAGACGATTATGTTATCCAAATCACACTGTACACATCACATATTATGTACAATATCGTTCTTTTTAATGGTTCATCTCTAATCGGTAACTTTTACTATTTTATTGGGTACTTGGACTATCTGTACCGCTTCCACTATTAGCATTTTCTCTCGCTGCAGCTAACCGTTCTCGTTTATTAACTTTTGATAAACTAGCAATTTCTTTTAATAAATTTTGTATTTTTATGTTAAGTAATTCGTATTTATCTTCGTGCTCTTTTTGCGTGTTTTTCATTTTAGTTCTTAATTCGTTTTCGATTGTGAAGTGTTTTGCTTTTAACTCGGTTATCTAAAAAATATACACTTTTTAGAAAATAGTAATTAGAACCAAGCCTATGTTGTAATTAATGAAAGAAAACTTAACTTCAAATCATTGTAATCTAACGAATTCAATTTGGATTTTCAGTGTTGGTAAACAAAAAAAAATATCTGCCGTAACAGGTTTGAGTAGTTACCCAAACCTGTTAACCAAACCAAAGATGCAGTAGGAAACTCTAAAGCCATGTACAGATTGGGATATAATTGGCCGATATGGTGTCGGTAGACTGATGAGTCGGGATACAGTCGGCTGACTCGGAAGTACACAAGAACGATTGTCAATTCAACAAAAGAATTGCCAGTAGCCCCGTACACATCAGGCGGATACACGAGAACGATTGTCGAAAACGATCTGTTTTGGTGCTGGTGACTTACGCCTCGCGCAGAGAAGTTTAATGGACTCAATAGAAGAATAAAATAGAAGGGAATTATTCATTATTGTACCTCTCTACTGGTGGTAAAGTCCTAAGCCCCAAAACAGGCCGTTTTCACTATCTGGATCTGGATCATTTAGGGAGATGACTTAAGCACTTAAGCCACTTAATCGGGCTCATTGTACTTCCTCCAAGCAGCCTCCCTGTACCTATTAGATATCAAGCCATCCCTTGTAAGATAAACTACAGAATTCTGGCAAGAGGGGTGGTGCTTATTCTGGCCATCTCGAGCCAGAAGTCCCCCAACACCGATAATCTTATCGACGTTAGGGCTGGACAGTGACAAAGCATCGTTCATCTTCTAGTTTGCTGTAATCTTCTAGTTCGCAGCTGTAGACAATAATATTTTGTCAGCTTTTTAGAAGGAGCGGTAAAGCAAACTGAACTGATGGGAATATTACACAGTGCCAACGAAATCCTAAACAGAAAAATCCTAAACAAGAAAATACGGATATTGACGGACAGTAAAGCTGTCTTGCAAGCCTTAAACACTTGTAAGGTAACCTCTGGTCTTCTGTTGGGAGTGCTTAGAGCTGCTGAATCAGATATTTAACATTCTTCTCTGTGGCCCTGAGCTAATCATCAAACCAGCCGTAACTACTGTTAATACCCTCCTTAAAAATAATAGCCATCAATTACAGACTGAAAGATGTACAAGAAGCGTAAGTTACCACCGCTTTCACTATACATTTATTTGTAAAATCTTATCCAAATTTTTTGTATTTTTTTCAATATTCCGAATGAGTTTGTGAAACAGCATTGAAAATAATCATAAATTAGATAAAAAAGGCTCCATAATACGTTGGTTTAAGTCGATACTAATAAACTAGAAGATTGGTCTATAGCAGGGGTGGCAAGCCTATCTGACAAGAGCCATCGGGTTACGAGTGAAACAAATTAAGTCAAGATTTTCAAGTTTTTACTTTGCTTCGACTTATTCAGGCATTCGTGTAGATCGAAATATCCCTGGATTTGTCTGATTTGACCAAATTCCTCTACACAGAACGAATCCTGGCAATCGAGTAAATGGGGGTCACATTAAACAATTAGTGCCAAATTAGTGTTAGAGCCCTGTTTTTGAATGAAATGCAGCCCTCTTTTAAATGAATTCTGAAATATTTCTAATGCTGAAAATAGATTCTGTTCTGTGAAATGTTGCTACAAAAATTTTCTGAACGTCATTTTAATCCGTTTGACCTTGAACAATAAAAAATGTGCGCCTGCGGCGCTATTTTGCCTCCGACCCCATGATAGGCCTCTTTGATAAAATTTGAGAAGATCGGTGCCGTCGAGCCCATCAACTCCTGGCAATAAGTCCATCGCAGCATATTTAAAAAATAAAAGTAGATCTTGAGTACACAAAAGTTTAACACCCCTGCTCTATAATAGGACTTTAAACTCCCCATAAACACAAAATGTTTCAATAGAAATCCATCTGTGAAAGACATCGTGTGTTCGAAACATTTAAAATAACAATTGAAGGATCCATTTCGAATTTTCATTTACATAAAAACCTGTCACTTTGTGTAGCTGCGTAATGGGAAATATGGAACTGACTGAATGAATTCATGAAGAACAGAAGTAAAGAAAGATGTCATTTTGCAGAACTTGCTCATTCTTGATCATTTGACTCTTAAAAGGTTCTCAAGTACCATAAGCATTCGATTCTACGATTTTACAAACCATTCGATTCTGCTCATCTATATTCAAAATTGAAAATTAAAACAATTTCTGACGTGTAGGGAATTATTTGTATCAGCCATGTCGGCCGATTGTGTCCCAATCTGTCCAGAGTTTAATGCCTAAAATTTCATTAGTAAAAGAATTTTGAATTCAACACGTTATAGAAGACAGGTAATATTTTCAATACCTTTTTCTCTAACTGAATATTTAATACACTTTAAACTATTGAAGTAGTTTAAAGTAACCCCATTTAAAAATTTAAGCAGTTCGTACCAACTAGGATTTAATAAATTACTAAATTGCACAAGATTTCCCTAAAATACACAGACGAACTTTTACAGTGAACTCCTTAGAGTAGTATGTCTTTGTAGTATGTTTGGACCTGAAATACCTGTATCCAAAAATACAGCCTAAAAAGTTACAGATATGTACTTTCGAAGTTGGGATTAGAATTTAAGTAAATTAGTGAATCTCCAAGGGTTTCAAAATATCCAACCAACGTGTCTCATAAAAAGCATATTTTAAAACAAGTTTAAAAAAAATTACACCACTAGAACTAGACTTTTATCCCTTGAAAAGTAATTTTCTTAGCAAATTGTTCGAATATGTTATCCTTATTATGTAGAAAGAAATATTAATAATTAATGAATAATAAGGAAATTTTTCCCCTCTTGTTACCGAGCAAAAATTAGGCAAAAATATGCTTTTTACGAATTGTATTAGTTTTCCAAACATCACCCCAATATTTCCAATACTATTAGAAATGCTGCAATTGAATTAAATTTTGTAACCCACAACTTCAAAGTTGTAACTTTTCAAGGGTGTATTTTTGAAGTAAATTTGGTCCAAACAATCTACACCGGTTAAATAAATCTATTGTAGAACTCAATCAGTGTATTTTAGGGACGTCATATTTATGCAATCGACTGACGTTATAAAAAAATATCTGAAAAATTTACACTTGAAACCACCTTGAGATGACATTGGCTAAGTAGACATAAAAGAATGCAATTTTAGATTGCAAACAATAAAAATTATTTACACAAATAATTAGTAATATCATTAACTCAACTCCAATATCAAAAACTTGATAGTTACGAAATTGTAATACTTTTTTAGATGCAGTGTCTGCCAAATACTTGGCATCATAAAGAAAAATTGTTTGTTATTAAATTTAAAGGAAAACTGATTGGGGTATTGTTTGTGCTCCTCAAAAGACTAGAATTTAGAGTGATTGTGTGATTTCCAGTCCAGTTTGAGATTTATACGAAGTTTTAAGAAAAAAATTCGGAACTAAAATTTGAGGTTCTCTATATAAAAAACGTAATAGTTTTCATAAAATTTTTGAATACTATTTTTAGTTTCTTATGAGCTCTTTTTACAAAATGATGTATTTTTTATCCACCATAAATAAATAAGAAAATAATACTAACTTTACAAAATGTCCTATTAGAATCGATCAAGATGTTTTGGCGTAAGAATCATGTAGCAAGCACATGCTACATGCTAGAGTAGAGGATAATGACAATATTTTTAAATATTTTGATCAAAAAAGTTTTGAATCTGAAAATTTACAGTTTGATACAAAATTGCCTTTTGAACAATTAGTAACAGTACTGGACTGCTCGGTATAGCTAAAGGTCACTTTTACAATAGTTAATAAATAATTTAAGCACACAAACCATTGCCACAATCAGTTTTCCTCTAAATTAAATAATAAAAAACTGCTCAGTACGACACCAACTTTTTGGCAGACACCGTACGCATCAAGTTAACAAACCATTTTATCTTTGCCAAGTAATTGATTATCTTTAATGTTTAGTTTCTTTTGTAAACTGGCAATTTGTTCCTTAAGTTGCGTCATAGCTACAACGTGATCGGAACTGTTAGGATCTAATTCTGCTCGTATTAAACCTGGTCCCGCATTATTACGTGCGGTTTTGTTAGCGGGTCCATTATCATTATCGGATGAAGGTATTTTTGTGACGTCTAAACGATGTGGTCTTTTATTGTGGCCACGTAATCTAGAAAGTATAACTAATGAAATATTTGGCTCCATCGATCAATTTACGACTTACTTTCCCTCTTTATGTTTCTCTTTAGATTGCCTAAGTTGAGCCAATTTCAAGTGAGCCCGACGCTCTGCATCACCTTGTTTGGTCTTTGCAAGAGCACGTTTATACGAAAGGGTACAGAGCCAACATAAAAGTTTTCCATCGACCTAAAATAAATACACGCATGAAATACACATTACACTCGAATGCACCAAACATCGTTTAGGTTATCATATTTACCTTTTTATCGTCGTCGTGTCGGTCAAATGCACATTTCTGTTTGCACTGTTCACAGTTGACTGGAGCTCCATATTTAATCTCAGAATTTGTGCATCGTTGACACTTGTTGCCTATGAACGCAGCAATAATATTACAGTATTCGCAAGCAGTCGGCTTGCCATATGTTTTAACATTTTGCTCGCACTTTTTACAAATTGTACTTGTACTCCCCTTCGCAGTTTGTTGAAACTCTGAGCGACAATAGGTGCATTTAACTACTGGAAATGCTCCCCGACATTCCTGAGTGGAAAAAGTTGCGGTAAAAAAACATCACCCAGTATTTAATACTCGGAAGAATCACAGCATAATTATCGAATTTAACAAAGAAAACACATTGCGGTATTTCCACAAGTTGTACAAATAATTAAAATCAATAATTAAAGTAAATATACGGTTATAAAAGGTTATTCCTATCGAGCCTAATAACCTAAGTAAAATTTCAAGAACTTACTTTGCAGAGTTGTTGGCCGGCCGACAATTCTTCGAAGGGGTGACGCGAAAAACACTTTGAGCATGCAAAAAGAGCCGGTGCCGCCGCACTCATGTTTAAGAAAACTCGAAAAATTTTATTAAAAACTCAAAAATGCCAAATAAACATAACCGACTCGTAAAAACGATGACTTAAAATCGGTGTTACAGAACATTCGGATGAAGTTGCTAACAGTAAAGCAAAATTCCACAGAAGTACCAACATAAACGAAATGTACAAGCTTTATAAATATGATATTTTCCCGCGTTAATTCAGTATTCAAAGTTTGAATAAACTTGAATTTAGGCTTTACGCTATAATATATTATACTATATTATTTATGATATAAAAAAAAAGATATATAAGAAATTTTAATTATATAGGGGGCAGTCGTTCATCAGGATCTACTCTTAATATTTTATCAGCCAAGACCATTTTATTTATCATTTCATGATGCATAATTCCTCCTCCAATTTTTGCTAAATAGAAAGCTTTGCTAAATATTTCTTTACTGGGTTTAGGCAAATATGTTGGAAAATGCACTCGAAACCGTAAAATTAAATTGCCTTTTTCATCGGGTTTTTCTAAAATGGGCATTCCTTCATTCTCCACAACTTTTTCGTAACTAGGACTATACAGAAAAACTATCAAATAATATTTAACGAGTATTCTAAAAATTATTCACCATACAATATCTGTAATGGGGACTCTAACGGTACGATGATCGATGGTATTTACTGTAACAGTCATTCCTAATAATGCATCTTCTAGCGATACATCGGAACACATTACCAAATCATCACCCTCTCTGGAAAAACATTCGTGTGGTCTATCCTCAGTTACAAAAATTATATCGGCTAAACAAAAAATTAGATTTAGGTATGTAGGTACTACAATAACGATCCTTTAGTACTAAGAACTTAAGAAGAGCAAAAATCTAAAATTTTACTTACCCGGTATTTGAGTAGGATTTTGATCACCCTCTTCAGGGAATATAATTTCCGTATTTGGTCTAATACCCGGTTTAATTGGAATACTCAAAATTTTTTCTCTCACTTCAGTTGTGCTTTTGTCTTCTCCAATAAATTGCAAACGGTGTACTTTCATCTTTTTAACTCCACCAAAAAATATTTCGTGTAAAGTTAAACTCAAATTGTGATAAATAGGAGGTTGCTTTTTCCTAGTGCCTCTTCCTTCCGGAATTTCGTACATTGGCGGACAATCGTTTAAGTGGTCTAGTAGATCGGCGTATGGAGAATACGTTCCAAAAAAATCTCTATAATTTTAAGATAAAATATAATTTTACAAAAATGTTGTTACATACTTATAAGTTCGCATCGGATCTCCATGATAGTGGTACGGTTGAATGTAATCTTTAGGTCCTGGAACTCCACGTTTCAATCCTTCTTCACCATATTGATCAAAAATGGCTCGTGTTAGAGGATCGCATAAAACTTCGTAAGCCTCACTTATTAGTCCAAAAACTTGTTGGGCACTATCATCTTCTATTCTCTCTGGATTAAATTCTAGAGCTAAGTTCCGATATCTATAAGATGGTTTCATGAACAATCGAATTACGCACACGCAGTTCAAAACTTACGCTTTTCGAATTTCGAGCTCGTTGCTATTTTTTTGTATTGCCAGAACTCCATAATAGTCTATTCCCATCTCTGACTTTACTTGTAGAAATATTTGGCAGTGACAGAAATTTTAAATCAAAATTCTGAATATCGGCCTTCTTAATACTTCTTCACAGTGTTGACTGTTGGAATGTTTTAATTTTGTGACATATAGATGTCATTTTATAAATCATTAATTGAATCTACCGAATTTCCGACTTCCAAAGTCTAGGCTCTTCCGATTATATTGCTCATAACTCATAACATTAGCTTAGGTAATCGACCTTCTGAAGTGTATATGGTCTGTTTACGTACTCCCGAATATCTGGTAGGTATTCCTTGAGCTTCTAACAGTCAAGTCTAGTTTATGAAAATTGTTGTATTACGTATACCAAATTTTACATTAATAAAATTGGTAGAATTGACGATAAACAGATAAAATTCATAAAATCTAACCCTAAGGATAGCTTCTTAACGGAGATATTTTCTATCAAAGTACATTTTGTATGATTATGAATAACAGTAGACCATGCTTTTTGAAACACTCGGTATAATAATTCTTAGTTTTTTACTATGCTATGGTGCTAGGCCTTTCTATACCTTAGTACTCGCGTGTATTATGGGTTGCCTAAGCGCATTACGTATTTACATCTTCAAATCTATAACTTGAGATTTTGAGGTTAACTTTCCATGTGTCGATTTAAACTTAAATAGTTTTATATTAATTTATTTTGTAACTACTTAAAAGAAATAGTAATAGGTAACGATGGAAGACGAAGATTTGGATGTTTACGAAAATGATATCGAGATTATCGAAAGTGATGGAGAAGACGACGAAGAAATGCAAATCGAGGATTGTTCAAAACTAACATTTACGAAACATACAAAATCTGTATTTACGGGAGCTCTTAGTAACGACGGACTATTGGCTGTAACAGGTGGCGAAGACGATATGGCTTATGTGTGGTCCACACAAACGTCAGAAGTTTTATTCGAGTGCACAGGCCATACCGACTCAATTATCGAAGTTGGATTTAGTTTTAACGATAAGTACGTAGTTACCGGCGACATGAGTGGGGTCGTTAAAGTTTGGCACGTTAAAGATAAAAAATTGGAGTGGTCGACCGAAGGTGACGATTTAGAATGGTTATTGTGGCATCACATGGCCGATGTTTTGTTTATCGGTAGTAATTCTGGCTGTGTGTACGTTTGGCAAATACCTCAAGCAAATTGTAAAGTATTGCCGTACTCTGGTGCTCCTAGTAGTTGTGGTAAACTTTTAAAAGATGGAAAGAGGCTGCTTGTAGGTTACGATAATGGGGAACTTAGGCTTTGGGACGTTAAAACCGAAGCTACTTTGTGGCACGTTTCCGAAACTGTACCTGGTAAAGGAATCACTTCGTTGGATATAACGGACGATTCGAATTTGTTTATCGTTGCCCCCTCTGCTTTACTGTTTAAAGTTAGCGACGGTCAAAAAGTTTCACAACATTTAGCCTTAAATGAGGAAGAGATTGAAGTCGCTTCATTTAGTGCATCCGGTTTAGTGGCAACAGGTGCTATTTCGGGAAAAGTGTGTATATGGGACTTTAAAAAAAATAGTCTGAGACACGAGGAGACGATAGAGTCGTCGATTACTTCTTTGAGGTGGGGTGTAAACGATACGGTGTTTTTTGGTTCTACCGATTGTCAAATATATCAGTGTGACGCTAAAGCGGGCAAGTTAATCAATACATTAGGAGGTCACACAGGAGATATTTTAAGCTTGACTGTATCTAGTGATAATTTAATGATCTTAAGTACTTCTGATGATGGCACAGCTAAACTATTTAGCATTTAACAAGCGAATTATTCAAATAGTGAATGAACGAGTGAACGAATGTGATGGTATATAATACAAAAAACTGATCATTATTTTTTGAGTAATGATTATTTTGAAGTCATACAGTCAACAGTCATTTTGTTAATTAATTTTATAGTTGTTTACGTAACTATTCACTTTTTGAAATTTATTTGGGTGTAATATTTGTAAAATTGAATTGTTAATGTGTGATGCTGATGGTCAAGGACAATAGGATAAAATGTCTTAAAAAGTAGAGATCAAAATGTTCAAATTTATGTGCATAATAAAATATTTTAAAAATTGATTGGCGAATTTTTAAGTTATACTTTGCATACTTATTAATTACAATTTAGTTTTACACTTATAAAATCGAAATTAGAGATAAAAATATTTAGAAAGTGGTGTTTCAACATGTTGGTTCAAAAGTGCGGATAAGCTCTTCAATACGTTATAGGGGACGGTTATTTGAACTAAAGAAAAATCGTAAAAATACGCAACATATGTATGTGGATGAATCGAGGGATGAGCTAGTTCAAGTTTTTTGAAATTATAGCCTAGGAGAAATATTTTTTTGGATACGCCAACATCTAGCTCCAAGCCCAAATCCTGTGCTAACCCTCACAGTCCGTTTAAAATGAGGAGAAATGAATTTTTAGCCAATATTGTCAAAAATAATTGGTATTTCGAAAAATGTCATCAGACCTTTTTTGAAGCTGATAAAGTTTCCTTTAGTTTTGTTTAATTTTTATTCCTGCGCGATCTTTGGCTATGCTTGAAGGAAAGAATTATAAGTTGACATTTTTCGATAAAAATTATTTTTGAAAATGTTGACCGAAAATTCATTTCGCCCTCTTTCAAAGGTTGTGGAAGGGGTTAGCACACAGGGCTTGCAGCTGAAGATATTAGTATTGTTAGTACATTAAAATGTACCTGTTCCAACACGAAAATCTTTTTTTATCAATTTATATTAATTAGTCGCGTGACTGTTACAGTAAAAAAAATGCTTCAGATAGGGGCATCCGGGCGTCGTGATTTCAATAAACTAAAATTGTATTTTAGGGAAAAGCGTAAAAGTTATTGCTTCAAACCGATTTTTTTATTAGTAAATATTTAGATATTTAAAGGGAGCGACTCTGTTAAGACTTGAAGTACATTATCATCCTGTCTATTACAATAAGACGATTATCAAATTAGCGAACTAATTCTGGACAGGATGCAGAGGGAGAATTTGCAAATTAAGTCTGTCATAAATAATATTGCCGAAGCGTTAATGTTTACAACTCAAAAGTCAACATGAAATATCGTTCGAAAAATACATAAATTTTACCACGTAAACCATCAAGTAGAGTTTTGAAAAGGAAGGGGAAACCGGTGACCGGCCTCATCATTCGTTGAATACGTTTGAAAGCAGGAAGTGTATTGTGTGTACGTTTCATTGAAGTCTCGTAAATACACGTGCACGCGGCCGGCATGAGTTTTTAATATTTTTATTTCGAGTGTTCTTTTGTGATTGTTATACGAACTTGTAAAAATAGAATAAAATGGGAAAAAAGAATAGTGTCGATGGGTCTACGTCGTCTGGTTCTTCGCCCGGAGTTAAGATGAAGAAGGAATTATCCATGATCGATGGGGTTGCTATAATTGTCGGTATTATTATTGGCGCGGGAATTTTCGTTTCTCCCAAAGGCGTTCTCAGGTATTCTGGATCGATAGGACAAGCTTTGATTGTTTGGATTTTATCTGGATTACTTTCGATGATAGGGGCTTTATGTTATGCAGAATTGGGTACGTATTAATTAATTGCGGTAACTCAACTTCCATAAAATATTACGTCATGTTCTATATTTCGGTCCGCTAATAATTAAATTACTACTTTATTATAAACAATAATAGTTTAATAATTTTATTTTAAATCAATTTTGAGTCAATTACTTTATAATTTGTAAATTTAACATAAAAATCACTTTAAAAATTTTTATGACGTAATTATGCGAAAACTGTCATTTTTGAACCGTTGTAACCTAATTAATTTATCTTGTAATTTGTAATACTTAAATCAATCTCGACTCGTCTTGTAAAAATGTGCATAGAAAAAAACTTCTTATCATAAAAAGCAAACTTTCAAAAAGTGCCCGGATAGGAGGGTCGTGTTTCAGGGATCCCGATATACATGCACAGTCGGAGAAATAATTATTGGCCACTTAATGGCGAATTCTTAATGCCCGCATTTTCTGCAATGACATTTTTGCGAATTACAAATGGAATGTCTTATAAATAGTAGGTACAGGTTACAGAACTCTCGATTTTCACCCCATTCGCTGCTAAAACGTAGTTAACCACTTTCTAGTGCCCAATAAATTTTTCTGTAGCTGTACATGTTACGGAGTTCCAATCCAGTTTCCATTGAATTAACTAAAGGGTCTGCACTTAGTTTTGACCATAAACTTTTTAATTCATACAAAATTGCATGTATGTGTAAAAAATTGTCTTATTTTTAAAATTCTTATCATTCGATATGAGATAATATGAGCGTTCGTAGACTTAAAAACGTCAAGATACAAGATACAGTTCTAGTTTCAATTCGTTATTTCGTAATTTGTTAACATGGAAACTTAGAATGATGACCCACCTGACCCATCAAATACAGGGTGTTCCAAATTGAATAGCACGCCATCCGCCATGGGTTTCAGAGCTTTTATCTGTAACTTGCTTGTCTAATAAAAATAGTATTTTTTTAAACATAGATCGTGTTAAAAACAGAAATAAAAGATAGAATTTAACTATGTCCAAGTAAAAATCCAATATGGTGCTCATTTAAGATCAGCAAGTTGCTGCTAAAATTTCGAGGAACTTTTGATTCAGTTTTTATTGTAGAAATGCGCTACTGCCCGTATCCGTGAATTTGCAATAGTTAGGTACTTTTACCTATTTACTATTAAGTTCCTATAATTTAAAATCAAGATATACCAGGGTCCCGTAACACAAACGTACAAGTCCTACAATTGCATAAGTAGTCCAGTCAAAATAGACAAAAAAAACGACAAAAATTCGTAAAAATTGATCTATATTGCCTGAACTACTTATACAATTGTAGGACTTGTACGTTTGTGTTACGGGCCCCAGATATACCTGGAAAAGTACTCGTCAAAATAAAAAATTAGCTATTGTCAATATAGTCGGTGGAATAAAAAGTTTAAAGAATATCTGGATTGAAGCCCTGGCATGGCTCTCAAATTGACTCTATTTTATCATTAAAGTGACAATCAGGCGTATTCTGTATCATAACCTTTAAGCCTCATTGACACGGTGATAGTTTTCGCGATAGTTTGTGAGAGTTACTATCATGATAGCAAATCTCACCAAAATTATCATTGTGTAAATAGACTACTATCGTACTATCACTATTATGATAGTTACTCTCAACTATCTAGTCAAGCTAGATAGTTGCGAGTAATTCTCACGATAGTTACCGACTATCTCGCTTAAACAACATCGTGTAAATTAAACTCTCTCTCTCTCTATCTATCTCTCTCTCTCTATCTATCTCTCTCTCTCTATGCTATCGCTAGAAATACTATCACTGTGTATATTGAAATTAAAGTTCTCTCACGACAGTAACTATCGTGATTTACTCTCATGATATTTACTCTCATAAAATACTATCGCCGTGTCAATGAGGCTTTAAGGATAGTGGCCAAACTTTTACGTTAAAATAACGTTCTATCTCGTTCTAGCACAGCTAAATAAAAAGGATATAACGTTACTTTACACGTAAAAGTTTGGCCACTATCTTAAAGTTTATGATACAGAATAATAGGCCTGATTATCTCGAGAACTGTTAGCGATAGGTACTTAAAACTATACAACTTTAATTGTAAATATCACGAGGAATCTTCTGGATTTATAAAAATACACAGGGCGTCTACATGATTTCATTAAAAAAATATCAAAAGTTTGGGTTAGCATTTTTTGAGAATGACCCTGTATGTACCTAAATATGTTTTAAATGTAGGTCGAATAATCTTGTTGTATTACCATGCCAATATTGGTTTTGGTATATCTAAGTTTAGGAATAATCCACCGTCATCGCAGTAAACACCCACGCTGTATACGACCCTCTGTTGAATCGCTTACCCCTCGGCTGCATACGGATATAACCCGTAGATTAGATCAGATCAGATTTTTATAAATTCCTGCTTTCCTCATTGTTTTAGAGCCAAAATGAAAGAGACAAAAATTATGCAGAACTAAAAATTAGAAATAATAAAGATATTACATTTCATCTTGCTTTTACCTAAAGAGTAAAAAGTGTTGAAACTTTCATTAATCAGGATATCAATGTATTCGTATTTCGTATTGCTACGATACAATTAGTACATTGATATCCTGATTAATGAAAACTTTAACCACTTTTCAACACTTTTTTACTCCTTCACTAAGAAGGAAATTTATAAACCCCTGATTTTTAGTGCTATTTTCTTTATATACAAGTAAGCCATTTGACACCCCAGTATACTATCACTTTAGTTATTAAATATTTAATCAATATTGAGATATTATATTTGGGACTATTTGCACAACCATAAAGTTTCTCATGTAATGTTTCGCTTTTCCAAACGTCTTCCGAACTCGTTTTCCTTCTTCTGACAGTCTTACTCATGTTCTGAGGGTATTTTCAAAATTTTTTTTTTGTTTTTATTCTGACTTATTTTATTTTCAATTCCCATCCTAATTGCTTTTCCTAATATAGGGCTTTTATAAAGCTGGACGGCAAATTTGCAAGTCTCGGGCGTAATTAAAAATATAGTTTTGGCCTTGTATTTTGTATTAAAATTATTTACCAGGCGATAATTTGAGTAAGTCGCCTTTTCTGATAAGAAAACAATATACTTTGTAATTGGAGACCAAACGATTATCAAATTAAGTACGGTCACATACCATACCTAGTGATAAACTTATTACTACAATTTATTAAAACTGGCGAACTTTTATATTTTTTAAAATTTTATAAATAATGTGGGTTTATTTTTAATTGCAGAATTATGTATTATGTATTTATTGTTTTATTGAGCATTTATTATATTATCATACGGTATAGTAAAATCAGTAAAATCGGTAAAGTTTTTTCTGACTTACACCACCAGTAACGAGGGTACAATAGTGAATAGACAAATTGATATGCCTTCCTTAGAGAAGTCGAGTAGGTGTGTAATTGTTGAAATCTGGTTTACGAAAACTAAATCCGCTATGGGGCCGTTAGTAGTACATTTATGCAAAAAAATAGTGAAGGGATGGCCTACAGAAAATATTTACCTACCTAACACCCCAGATGTTGTCTTTTCAAATACAACCACATTTTATATTTAAATACAAGTTTTGTTGAAAAAAATTAAATTTGATTGATACCCGAGTTTTCAATGCAGGTCTAACCAGATTTCAACAATTATCAACCTACTTGGCTTCTCTAAGGGAGGTCTCTATTCACTATTGTAACCTCTCTGCGGGTCGCGTAAGTCTGAAAAAAATTTACAAAATGGCCCGCCTATACAGTAGTGCCCTAATTTACATAACAAGTTTCATTTTTTATTGTTTCATTGTTATTATTTTGTAATACAATATAAGATACTTACGGCTTCTTTTCTTACTTTAAAGTACATAATAGTTCGAAAGTTTGATTGATTAAAAAGAGTCAGAAATCCAAAGAGTCTGTAGCCAAAAAATATAGATGAGTAGACGGTTGCATCTTCTATCTATTCAAGGATTCAGGCAACTTTCTGTAATAAAATAAAATTGATTTATTATGATAAACAGTAAATTAAATAATGTCTGGTACCGGGCGGCAACGGAATGAGATAAGAGATAACAGATCAACTTTTTTGTTATTAAATTGACGATTATGAAACTTACAACATTGTTTCAAAATTGCGGAAAATTCCGTTTTTAATGAAAATATTAGCACATTAGTGTGCTATTGAAGTTATAGGGAGCGTCCTGATTTGGTGTACACCCGGTATATATGATTAGATGGTTAGGCTTAGGCTTTAGGCCTATTATACCTCTTCTGCTTAATTTATCGTCGCTTCAGTTATATCATCCTCCAGCTTTTAAGAGAAAGGAATGAAACTAACATTTCAAGTCTAAATTAGTGAAGAGGAGTATTATACTTATGCTATGATCAACAACCTAAAATAAATGAGTATTTATTAAATTATTTTTAGTTAAATCGTCTTAAATAGCACTTACTATAATATTTATGTTGTATCCTACCATATACTTACAACGCAAAGAGAATGTGCCAGTGTTCATTCCATTTTGGATAAATTAAGAAATATAGCCCATTCGTTTTCGAAGAAGCTAAAACAAAATTTAATTTTTAATGTGCACTAAAGTGCTAGTGCATTATTTAGTGTATTTGACGTAAGAAAGACGCCTATGAAATTAAAATATAAATTCACAAACTCACCCAGCTTAGCTGATTTGTTCTTCCTTTTTTCTTCTTCTCCGTTTTGTTTGTTTCAAACGACAAAAAAATTTTCAGCTGCAGTAAGACAATTCAATGGCAGTTAGTAGTGTTATAAAAAATGCTCCTAATACTCATATGTCTCCTACATCGCCTATATGTATTGCTTTAAAATTTGAACTTCGTAAAAATTACTTTCGTTTAAAACTGAAGATTTTAAAAATCTCTATTTCTTAACATAAGATAGGATTGGCCATGTTTCTCACAATTTCAGAATATCTCGAATATTATTAACTCTAGGCCTAAGAACCATTAACACTTTACGTAAAAGTAGCAAATTAAACCAATAAGACAATAAGGCTTACCGCACACTACAGACAGTCGGTGACCGTCAAAATAGTCGGTTACAATGCTCAGTACAGATTCTTATGTAGCACCGCACACAACCGACTAAAATGACGGACCTACATAAAAGATGTAACGTGTTCTATTATTCCACCGACTATCAACCGACACGATTGTCTGTGACTAGACGGTGGCTGATGGGAATAACGTAATTAAGTAGGGGCGCGCACACGAACTACAAAATTGTCTTTGTAGTTGTGCATCTCCTATAGCTAAAATCACGGACAAACAATGCAACAACCACCGACTTCCTAACGTTAGTCGGTAGCGTGTGCGATGGTGTAGATGTAGGAGCCGATGTCTGACCGACTGTCTGTCGTGTGCGGTCACTTCGCTACAAAACAGACGGTCACCGACTGTCTGTAGTGTGCGGTAGCCCTAAAAAATAAGAAGAGGCACTACGTATTTAAAATAATAAAACGAAGTTTTACGGTACTACACCCTGTAATTAAATGATAGATATAAATTAAATAAAAATCAATATAAACATTACCATTATGGTACTTAACTATGTTGAGGGCCGATCCACATTACCAATACACTCTCGATACGATAAATCTCCAAATGTCACAACATCGCTTCAATCTCGATATTCGATATGCTCTCGATATACTATCGGTCCGATACTCATAGCCACACAATAGTGTTGCTCTCGATAGGCTCTCGGTCCGATACTATTCAATTCACATTTTTTTGCTCCGGAAGTGCTTCAGTCGTTTTTTTGTCAACAATCATGCATGATGTCTTTTAATTACTCGACAGAAGAATTAGCCATAATTGCAATTAATTTAGACAACAAAAATGATAATTTAATAAAGGAATGGGTCGGTATCGTACAGATGATCGATCTTGTCCAGTCTCGGTCCGATACAGTTCCGATGCCACTCTGATAAAATCATAAAAATATTATTTTGGATGTATCGATATCGGAACGTTATCGTATCGAGAGCGATATTGAGAGTACCCTCATTGATTTTTCTGTGAGCAGTGTGTCGTTAATGTGGATCGGCCCTAAATGATAAATTAAATAATAAAATATCGAAATATAAACCCACCATTGGAAGTTTAGCGTAAGGTACGTTCTAAAATAATTGGAAGTTGATATTTTGACCTTTTAGCTTAAGCTTAACACAGTTGAAGGTAGACACTTAAGGTGCCATAAATTGAAAAAGTTCAACAAGCTTTACAGGTAAATTTTAACCTTTTGGGTAAAATACTTTAACGCAAAACAGGTAGGTACTTGTAGCCTGTAAAACTTGTTTGCCATTTTCTAATGGACGTTAAATGAAGTATCTACTTCTAACTATCTTAAGCTAAAAAGTAAAAACGTCAACTTCCAATTATGTTTGAACGTACCTTACCTAATACTCTTATTATTTCATTACTATTCATTATTCATATTAGAATAAACACAACTACCTACAATGCTTGAAACTGACCCTAAATACTTAACGACAATGCTCATCCATATTATATAATAAATCATAAATAAGAGCGTATTAACCTTTTCCTTATTTCAGGTACTATGATTCCTAAATCTGGAGGAGATTATGCATACATTATGGATGCTTTTGGGCCATTACCTGCATTTTTATACCTTTGGGTGGCGTTATTTATTTTAGTTCCAACCGGAAATGCAATTACGGCAATTACTTTTGCTCAGTACATATTACAACCAATGTGGCCTACTTGCGAACCTCCTTACGAAGCTATACGACTCATCGCAGCCGTAACAACTTGCCTTTTAACTGTGATAAATTGCTATAACGTAAAATGGGTAACGAGGGTACAAGATATATTTACTGCAACAAAAATATTTGCTTTATGCATTATTATCATTGCCGGATTTTGGTACATTTTTACTGGAAATGTAAAACATTTTGAAGAACCGATGGCAGGAACGCAAACCGAACCCGGATACGTGGCGCTTGCGTTTTATTCGGGATTGTTTTCTTATTCCGGTTGGAATTATTTAAATTTTGTTACCGAAGAATTAAAGAATCCATACAAGTACGTTGCAGCACTTTTATAGTAGGTAAAAACTAATACAAAATTTGTAGGAATCTTCCAAAGGCGATTTGTATTTCGATGCCTTTAGTCACTGCCATATATGTCGTTACAAACGTCGCATATTTTGCCGTTTTGAATTGTGACGAAATTTTATCGTCGCAAGCAGTTGCCGTAACTTTTGGTAATAAAATGTTGAGCGGATTTTCGTTTTTGATACCCATTTTTGTGGCATGTT
Source organism: Malthinus flaveolus (assembly GCA_950108345.1). Taxonomy (NCBI): domain Eukaryota; kingdom Metazoa; phylum Arthropoda; class Insecta; order Coleoptera; family Cantharidae; genus Malthinus; species Malthinus flaveolus. The sequence continues at coordinate 34,995,197 of OX467285.1, read as the reverse complement.
CTACGTTTGGATCTTTAAATGGGGCTATCTTTGCTTCGTCACGTTTGTTTTTTGTTGGAGCAAGACAGGGCCACTTACCTAAAGCTATTGCGTTAATCGACGTCAAGAGGCTCACACCGGTACCTTCTTTAGTTTTTATGGTAAGATTTCATTTAGACGTTTTAGTGCAGTGAGATTAGATTTTAATTGAACGTTTTGCAATGTAAAATAATGACAAGTTCAAAAACTACTACTTTATTGCTTTATTTGTGACATTTCACTATTTTTCTTAGGTTTTTTGTTCGGCACTTTTTGAATTATTATCCTAGAGAAAAATAAAGTCCAACATTCAAAAGAGGAGGAAATGTCCTATCAAATATTGGAAATTAAAGGTAGATACGATTCTTGTGAATTTTCTTCCCCTTTCCAGCGGTGGTGTTTATTTTTCTCTTAGATAGAAATTCAAAGAGTTAGGAGCAAGAAACTAAGTAAAATAGCGGAATTTCATACTTAAAATTTGTTAAAAACAATAAGCTCATAAAATAAAGTGGTAAACTTTGAATTTGACCTTATTTAAGCTACATTTGAAAAGATTAATTAAAATCCGTAATCCGACTCCACTATTAGTAAATATGTTAATCGTTACTTAATTTCAGTGCGTCATCACATTAGTACTTCTTGTTATAGAAGACGTTTATGTACTCATCAACTACGTATCGTTTGTCGAAGCTCTATTTACTACAATAAGTGTAACCGGATTGTTGTGGTTGCGTTACAAGAAGCCAAATATTAAAAGACCCATTAAAGTATCGTTAGTTCTTCCTGTGATATTCTTATGTATATGTGCATTTTTGGTAACATTCCCATGTTACGTTAGTCCTTGGGAAGTCGGAATCGGTTTGACGTTCGTTCTATGCGGCATTCCAGTATATTGGATAACAATAGCGTGGCAGTCGAAGCCTATGTGGTTGAATAAAGCGTTTGATGCCTTTAATTCGAGCTGTGCCAAATTGTTTGTCTGTGTGCCCGAACACCACGAAAGTTGAACTTAAATTATTTTTGGTGCCTTCAATTCGATATTTTTTATTATCGATTAGTAATTGATATTTATTATTTTTAAGACTAGAATTTTTAAAGTTCTATAAAATAAGAATACGAACTATCTAGTTTAGGTAGCTAGCAATACCTAAGTGTAAATCTACGAATTTTTACAAAGAAACGAGCGAGAGTTGGAAAATTTTCTATTGCTTCATTTTATCTGCATCTTAATTTAACATCTTCTATAAGCAAATTAACTTGTTATTTATTAGCAATTGATAACGCACAATCAACGTAATTGAGATACAAAAAAATATTTTATTTTAGGACGAGAATTTGATTTTATTTCAAAGCGTAATTTTGATTAAAAGTATTTATATTTTAAAGTTCAAAAGATAAAATTTTTCCATAAAATTTATTTTTCAATTCTCTATCGTTAATTAAGTCTGAGCCTAATCGAGCATTTTAGCATAAATTAGGACATAGGACAGCTATACATTTTCCAGGGTTCAAAAGAATTTTTATGATTATCTTTAGTAAATATGGAAAACTATTACTCACATTTATAAGAAAATTACTTTTAGAGATCTGTAATAATTGTTAATCTGCATTCGGCATAGCTCCAAAGTCGAGCATCCACCATAAATTTCAACTAAGCACTTCAAGAGTGCTGTGAAATTTTAAACCCCGTCAAAAGGAGCTAAACCTCATTCATAAATTTTAAAAACATCTGCGACAAATACTTGTAAGGCCGGTCGTCCAAATCATTTTTAAACCTGTGTTTATTAATTGAGATTCGTACACTTGACAGACAAATTATTTCTTGTAGACATGTCGTATACGACATGTCGTATAAATGGACGACCGGCCTAAGTGAAAGGAATGAAAAGGATTTTCAATATCCTAGCACATCTTGAGTCTGCTGTGCTTTATGGTAGCTGTTTAATTTTTGAGATGAGCAGTTTATACTTTGACTATGAGATGAGTTTGCCATACAGTCGGGTCTGGTTATAACGCTCGGTTTTAGCGAGTAATTTCTCATGGCATGAAAAATTCGCCATTTAACTCAATACATTTTGAGCTCTGATACAACGAGCTCGGACATAACGAGCACATTTTGTTGGCACTACCGTGCTCGTTATAACCGGCCCCGACTGTATTTATCTTTACTCTCGTATAGGTTAGCACTCAAGAGCTCTCACAGATCTGGTTTGGCTTAAATTAGGCTTCGTTAGGTGATTTAAGTTTTTAACTTATATTTATTTGTAGGAACATAAATTGCATTTGTGTATTTTATAATTAATGTTTTATTATTATTACGCTTATATTTATTATTTTCTTTTTATACTTACTGTTTATATGCGATCAATAATACGCTTAAAATTTTTTAGATCTAGTTTTAGGTTATATACAGTGTGATTTTGTTCGTTTAGAAGGGCCGGTTTTACAACGCGATTTAACGGTTTTCTATATAAATCCCAAATTGCTGCTCTTATAACTTTAAATACTCAAAAAATTAATTAAATGTTAGTGGAAGTTATTATACCAACATTTTTCTTATCTTGTTTATTAAACAAACTGATAGAACAAATAATTTTGGATTTATAGCAAGAATTAATTTATTCTCCGGTTATAATGTGCATTGTAAAACTGGGCCTAAACTTTAAATGACAATGATTGTAAATTTTTATTCCTCATTGTTGAAATTTTGCCAAAAAACTGAAAATGGGAAGAGGTCTGTTTTTATTATAAACGTTAATTTTTACACTAATTACTGAAAAACTTTTATATCACATTGTTGTGTTTTTAAGATCTTAAATAAACAATTAAGAAATATTAATTTTTTTACAATATTATGTAGGTATCGTATATTTATCTTATTTCCTTTAGAGAATGACTTTAGGACTATCATGTTTATATTTAAAACTTGATTACTTTTTACTTACGACCATGCAAGGGACGACTTTACAAAACAAGTGTTGTTTTCTTTCGGCGATTATTTTGTCTTTATATTTTTTTAACTGCTCGCTTATAATTGGGGCGTTTCGTTCTGTTTGCGACAATATAATAAAGAAATCAATTAGGTTATTAATTACTTAAAACCATTATGCATTTTTCATTCTACCTTGACCACTTTTTAAGTTGAAATAATGTAGAAGTCGAGATTTGTTAAAATTCCAACTTTGTACGCCTACCAATACATAGGCAACACTTTTTACTCTCCCACTACATTATAAGTTTTGTATCGACGATAGAAATTTGTAGAGTGGGGTGATCACATGATCACTAAAAGTTTATATAAGGCCGAGTTTCGGCATTCGGAAAATTTCTTATCTCCACTTCAAATCAGCTTCGAAGACTGAATTTTTGGTTACTCGTGTGAAAAATAAACTTCCGATTTTTAAATTTTTTTCGATCGGAAATTGTTCCTTACATTATTCTGATTAATTCAAGACATATTTTATGCCAATTGTTTTATTATTAAAGCGTAATTATTAATTTTAGTGTTGCTTATAGTAATTAGTTTTCAAAGGCCTCAAAGGTTTTAAAAAGCTCACACGTAAAATCTGTAATTGTAATTAAAATTAGTACATTCATATTTTTGTTACAGGCACATCATTGTGAGTTTAGGGTTACATTTTCTTTACTTTGGAAAAAAATTTAAATAAATAATATGTAATTACTAATTAAGGAGATGTATCGGTGCAAATGAGATTTAATTATATTGTGTAATTATAATTGTGATTGGGGTGTAAAAAATCTTTTTACATAATGAAATTCCATTATTAATTATGAATGACATTTAAAGAGAAATAAAAAGAGTATTTAAGAGTTGTTTTCTTTTTATAAAGTTAGCTCAAAATGCTATAAGCAGTAATCTTGCAATTAATATCAAAAAACGTAACCAACGAGCGAAAAATAAATATATTATTACGCCTAAAATACAGGCAATCGTCTAAACACATGCCCTTATATAGCACCTAGACCGGGCGCATTTTAATTCACAGACACCTCCTTTAACTTTCTACTCTCCTACTACATAGCCCCGAATTTATAAATTTTATGGAAATTTTTAAAAACTTTTTCCAGAAAAGTGCGAATTTTGAAATTTTGATTATGTCAATTTGTAGCCCTTATAGTGATAAGTCTCCCTGTAAAATATGGGCCCTTTTGGGCCGGTAGTTTAGGAGATATTCAGCTTTGAAACTTTCAAAAATAGTTATAACGACACTTCATTGCTTTGAATATTTAGAGACTCGGATTTGCCTTATATGAGCATGTGTTTAGACGGTTGCCTATATTTTAGGCGTAAATTTATCGGCTAGTTTAAGAAAATATTTGAGTCGTTATAACTATTTTTGAAAGTTTCCAAGCTGAATATCTCCTAAACTACCGGCCCAAAAGGGCTCATATTTTACATGGAGACTTGTCACTATAAGGGCTACAAATTGGCATAATCAAAATTTCAAAACTCGCACTTTTCTGGAAAAAGTTTTTAAAAATTTCCATAAAATTTATAAATTCGGAGCTATGTAGCAGGAGAGTATGGAGTTAAAGGAGGTTTCTGTAATTTAAAATGCGGCCGGTCGAGTTGCCATATAAGGGCATGCGTTTAGACGGTTGCCTGTATTTTAGGCGTAATAATATATTTATTCTTATCTTAATTTGTTTATTTTTCGCTCGTTGGATACGTTTTCTGCTATTAATTGCAAGATTACTGCTTATAGCATTTTGAGCTAACCTTGTAAAAATAAAACAACTCTTAAATACTCTCTTTATGCTCTTTATTTCTCTTTAAATGTTATTCATAATTAATAATGGAATTTCATTAAGTATAAAGATTTTTTACACTCCAATCACAATATACAGGCTGTAATGCAAAAAACGCCCACGGCTATAACTCCGTTATTTATTGTCCGATTTTAATAATTAAAAAAATATTGTAAATGATAATGAAGATACTACATAGGAGCTATACTTTTGTTATTTTTTAATATTAACTTTAATGCCAAAAATAATCAACTTTTTGTTTTTAAATGGCTACCTATGTATTTTTTAACTTTGTCTAGTAGAGAATTAGATTCTGAATCCAACGATGCTTAAACTGTTGATTTTGGCTTAATAATGAATAAAATGTTTATAATCGTTCATTTGATTTTTTTATAAAAATCTTATCAAAAAATTTTTGAGAGTGCCGTGAAAAACAATCGCAATTCTTACACATTACGATAAACCTCTGAAAGGAGGATTATTGATGTGTGTTACGAAATACCTCCTAATTTTATATTGAATTTGTCCTATATGCAGTATCAAGAAGATGCCAGTTATGTTTCAACAATGTAGTGATTAATTTGAAATCACATTTAATAGCATTATGAATGCATGCATTTTCCACGACACTCTCGAAAAATCTTTTTTAATAAAAAAAATCAAATTAACGATTATAAACATTTTATTCATTATTAAGCCAAAATCAACATTTTAGGCATCGTTGGATTCAGAATCAAATTCTCTACTAGACAAATTAAAAAAATACATAGGTAGCTATTTAAAAATAAAAAGTTGATTATTTTTGACATTAAAGTTAATATTAAAAAATAACAAAATTATAGCTCCTATGTAGTATCTTCATTATCATTTACAATATTTTTTTAATTATTAAAATCGGACAATAAATAACGGAGTTATAGCCGTGGGCGTTTTTTGCATTACAGCCTGTATACCTATAATTAAATCTCATTTGCACCGATACATCTCCTTAATTAGTAATTACATATTATTTATTTAAACTTTTTCCAAAGTAAAGAAAATATAACCCTAAACTCACAATGATGTGCCTGTTACAAAAATATGAATGTACTAATTTTAATTATGTTAATGTAAGGAACAACTTCCGATCGAAAAAAATTTAAAAATCGGAAGTTTATTTTTCACACGAGTAAACCAAAATTCAGTCTTCGAAGTTGATTTGAAGTGGAAATAAGAAATTTTCCGAATGCCGAAACTCGGCCTTATATAAACTTTTAGTGATCAAGTGATCACCCCACTCTACAAATTTCTATCGTCGATACAAAACTTATAATGTAGTGGGAGAGTAAAAAGTGTTGCCTATGTATTGGTAGGCGTACAAAGTTGGAATTTTAACAAATCTCGACTTCTACATTATTTCAACTTAAAAAGTGGTCAATATAGAATGAAAAATGCATAATGGTCTTAACTAATTAATAAACTAATTTATTTGTTATTATACTGTCGCAAACAGAACGAAACGCCTCAATTATAAGCCAACAGTTAAAAAAATATAAACACAAAATAATCAGAGAAGGAAAACAACACTGTTGCTCTGAAAGTCATGACAAATAAATATAACAATTTCTACCAATGATCCAGAACCAATAACTACATTGTGAACATATTTTACAAAAAAGCCTACAGTTTACAATAATATTAAACAACAAATCATTACATAGTACAAGAGGCAATTTAACCAGCTTCAAACACTAACATTTAAAACCTCTTCATGAAACGTCAGTCATGAAAGATATCAGTGACCCGACTAACGATTTTCAGTGTCCCCGAGAGCCTGTGCAGAGGACAAACATTAAAAAATTCGTCCCAGGCCTTTTTAAATAAAATAGGCGACGACCTCTGCTGTTAACCCGAGAAACATTAAATCTTAATTAAACAATATAAGCAGTCACAATATCGGTGAGATTATTAATTACCTTGTACAGTTAAAGTGGATCTTGCAGAAATCTCCTCTTTTCCAACGACATATACTCGAATTTTGTAATGTTACAATTATAAATTCTAATACATAAACAATGCCGCAACTCCTGATTTATAATAGTAAAACACGAAAACCACTATTGACAAGAAAAAATTAATTAAATCTATGAACTTATTTATACACTCGATTAGACGTGCTTTTGGACCCATTGGGTGGGCTTAGAAACATAAAATCGATCAATTATTATTTACTAATTTGACAATATTAATTTTCTAATTACTAAAACAGTTGTTCAGAAGAGGGGTAGTACAACAGTAAATGATAATATTACATTCCAGTCTTCAATACCTCCTGCATCAAATATGTTTGGTACAAGCTCACAATGCATCGAAAAGAGTTGGCGAATGTTGGAAAGTTACAATTTGAACAAATTAGAAAAAAAACAAAAGTTACTTAAAATGTCTATGATTGCTCATCTATCGGTTTTATGGCGTCTAACAAACCTTAAAAAACTTTAACTACACTACTTAACAATCTTCAAACAGAAATCTTGTTTTATGGCATATTCCACATAAACTATACTTTTTATTTTTTATACTGCACATCAATCGCATTGTTAAAGTGCGTTTACATTACCAACATGTATTGAACAAATACATTTTTGACAGAACTCATACAAGTCTGAAGTTTGATTTTGACAAGTAAATATACATTTTTTGTATGCGGTAATGTCTTATATGTATGACATAATATGTCATACATATAAGACATTACATGTCATTACATTATATTACATTACATTATATGTCAAACATCATAAAAGTATGATAAAAATCCTAAACAAGTATAAATTTTGAATTATATGACGAAGTTCATGATTTTTTAAACTCAAAACTCGTACTTGACCTAATTGTAATTACTAGTTAATTACACAAGTAATTAAATAAGGTGTCCAACTGTTTTATTTCTATTGATTGAAGCGAAATTATCGAAAAACTTTGTATATATTCTGACATGTATGCAATATGAACAATAATTAAATTTGTCAAAAACTTGACACATTACTTTTGTATGACGAATTGCGTGTATTTGTATTTGTATAGGACATATACATTTGTATTTGCTTGGGACATATACATCTCTTTTTATCTGTCATACATGTCCTATACAATGTATATGTTTTGAACAAATACATGTTGGTAATGTAAACTCTATTTAAAGTTCCAAACCAGCTTTTCCAATGCTCTTTAACAATTAGGAAAATTTTAAGTAAGCGTTCCTACATTTAGGACATAAGAGAGTGTTCGTTGTTGCAAATGAAATCTAAATCTAAAAATTGAAATTAAAATATTATTATAATTAATTAGTAATTACATATTATTAATTACAAATTTCTTCAAAAGTAATAAAAGTATAGATCTTCTTTCTCTTGTAGGTACTCATATTTCGATTTTGAAGACTGACAGAAGTTTCTAGATGAAAATGTGCATTTCTTCTTAATACTCTTGTTCTCGTAACTCTCCAATTAAGTTTTCCAATGGAGGGCAACTCGCAATGATGTGCCTGTAACAAAAATTTTAATGTACTAATTTTAATTACGTTAATTGCAATTACATATTACAAACGCTAGTACATAGATGTAGAAGTGTAAGCATGTCTACACAATTCAATTCCTCGGGAAGAAAGTAGGCACTATGTACTTTCGAAGACTAATAAACTACTTGAAAATTAATATCTTCGTTATTAAAAGGACTACTTCCTTGAAATTCTGTCCTATAAGGTCAATCACATACTTATACGACATGCCGCTTAAAACTTGTTTGCGACGTGTGTCACGGATAAAACTTTTGCAATTACATCCAGTTCGACACTGCGTATCATCAGATGAGCATACGTTAAGCTTTCGGCATTATTACCAGAAAAAAAAAGAGAAAATACTGGGTTCACCCAAACATAATGTCGCGACATGTCATATAAGTAAGTATAGTAAAATCGCTTGGTAAAGTTTTTTCTCGACTTACACTACCAGCGAGGTTACATTAGTGAATAGATGCCTCCCTTAGAAATAAAATAATAAAGATTTAGATACAAGTTTTGTTGAAAAAAATTAAATTTGATTGATACCCTGGTTTTCAATAAAGGTCTACGCAAATTTCAACAATTATCTACCAACTTGACTTCTCGGGGAGGCCTCTATTCGCTATTGTAACCTCTCTGCCGGTGGCAGAAAGGTAAGAGTAGCGTAGTGAGTATTGGTGCTTAGTAAAATAAACCAACGCGGTGGAATTTATAGTGTGTAAGTGTCGGAGTGTCAAGTATTTCTGTAATTCCGACTAAAATATGGGCAATAATAAAAAGTTCTTTTGCTAGTTATGTATTTTGGCCATGAAATGTTTTTGGATGATAGTGATACTCCGTTACATCAATGGTTTTACTTTGAAGGTTATGCAATAACCGACCTAAAAAACAGAGTAGATAGCGCTCGCACTATTTATACCACATCATAATAAACAAAAGCTCTGGTTCCTGCACTTTCACTCTTCTCACAATAAACTAACAATTTAGGAACGGAACAGTACAAAAAGAGTGGAAAGAACGCATAAGGGTAATATTTTTATATTGGAGAATCGCATTTCCAGAGTAAAATCGTCATTTCGGAAACTGTCCCAAACCTAATTTTTGGACTTTGAAGTGTATTTTCTTTTATTTCTACTTATTGCAAATGGATAAAAACATAGTAATCGAAAGTTTAAAGTGTCTGTATTTCATAACTACATTTAAGTTAAAATCAGTGAGCATTATGGTACATAAATAATCGAACATCTTGTGTCCATAACTGCTGGCATCATTTCGGTAACGCATAACATTAATATTTATAATTCGCGCCAATAAACCTTTAACACCTACCACAAATTCTTTGTAGTTAATGCTGAGCGGTAGTGAAAAATGTCGGTAAGTGTTTGTTATTATTTACTGTTTTCTCGCAATAAATTAAAAAGTTAAGAAAAATGTCGGCGTACCTTTATTACTAATCAGTTCAGAAACGTCTTTTAAAAGATAACTTTGTCTAAATTATGATTTTTTTCGTTGCTTTTTGATAAAACTAATATAAGTTAACATAACCTCAAAATTTTAAGCTTCTCTGTTGATAAATTAGTTTTCTATTAATTATTTTGTGAGTTATCGTCATTCCGGAAACGTCATTTCGGAAACACTTTTATTTTACCAAAATTGTTTCTGAAATGACGGCTTGTTTCCGAAATGACATTAATTATCTTTTATTACAAACAAGAGGATTTTTGTACGCACGTTATTTCAGAATTCGAATTTTTGGACCTAAAAGATAAGTTGAAAAAAGATCGTGAACTTGCTCACGAGAGAGGCTTAGTTCAGAAAAAACAAAATCAAGAGGAACAAAGAGTAAAGAAACGTAAATTACACAACCTTACTATTGATGAACAACGCCAACCTATTGAAATATTACAAGAGAAGGAAAACAGTAAAGTTTTATTTAATAAAGAAGAACATGCAGACAAAAATAACAACACTGGTAAAAATGTTAAAACTGCATCAAATCTAAAACCAGAGAAAATAAAAGCAAAGAAAAACCTAAAGATGAAACCCAAAGAAATTAGATACAAAATTACGAGTAATAAAGAAACCCCACCAAAGAGGAAACGCAATAAAATAAATGATAATAGTACAAAACGGGTTCAAAAATATAGAGCCAAAATGACTGAAGAACAACGAGAAGAAAAACGTAGAAAGGACAGAAAACGTTACAAGAAACGCAAAACTGTTGGAACTATAAAAAGTATAGAAATGCTTGGCAAAAGAGAACAACGAAAACAAAGAAAGCAATGGAAAAATGCCAGTTTGGCATATAGACGTAAAAAAAAGCTCAAATTAGCGGCGGAAAAATATTGCGAAATGAATTCACCCCCAATGAGTGATGATGATCATGAAGATAGATCTATTGAAGCTAAAGAACATAATATAAACTCCGGTACTGTTCCTAATGAACAGGCTTCAATATTTTTAGTAAATCACCTCTTTCAAAATCCAGAGCCACCCAACACTCCAGATTCATCTAAAAATAAAGCTGGTCGTAAAAAGATCAAGCGTGACAGAGCACAGTGTTACAGGAATCTAAAAATATCATTAAAGAAAATCGAGGATTTGAAAAAGAAATTAAGAAATTATAAAAAGAAGGAGAAAAGACAAAGATTACAAATTGCAGCCCTACAGTCTCGCAAAGGGAAGTTAGTTACTACAACTCCTTCTCCACGAACAAAGGTGAACCAAATGACTGAGGGATTTGAATTACCTGTAGGGGTTAAAAAGCGTCTGTTGTGGGGGGAAGTAATGCATATTCAGTTAAAAGAAAATGTACAAAAACTGGAGAGACAGGATGAAAAACAAGTTGTGGCTAAGTTAGTAAGTGGCAAATTATAAAAGAAATACAAGATGATAGGGGAAACTGCAAAAATTGTTTCTTACAAGATGCATAGAAAACAAATCAATAACTTACAAATAACTCAATATGAAAGAAAAAAGAGGAATAGTGCAATTACTCAGAAAATTCAAAAATCGGTTCAAGAGTTTTTAGAAAAAGATAGCTGTTCAAAGATGTGTCCTGGAAAAAGAGACCATTTAAGAAAATGCAAAATTAAAAAACAAAAAAGACTGTTACTGGATTCTCTTCAAAATTTATATAAAAATTATATCAAGACTGGAGGACTTAAAATATCAGAATCAAGTTTTAAAAAATACAAACCATTTTGGATAGTTCGAGCAACACAAAGAGACAGGGAAACCTGTGCGTGTATAAAACATTAAAATATTGCTTTTATAGTTTCGAGTCTGCACAGAGCAAATCCGATACAGAAAAACTCTTCCAAAGATCTAATTAATAATTTAGTTTGTGACTCAAAAAATGTCGATTGCATGTTTAGACGGTGCCTTGCTTGCAAAAATTAAACATGTTGTTTAAAAGACAAAGTGAACAGTAATCTAATTGAACAATTAAATTACTATCAGTGGGAGACAAAAATCGAAGAAAGAAACATTAAAGGTAGTAAGAAGAAAATCAAAAGAACAGTGAAAATTCAAAATACTGCTAGTAATAAAAAATTAATGACAATATTTAATAAACAACTCGTTGACTTTCTTAAACATGTTTTCATAATGGAACACCAAATGCAACAACTGCAAAATAAAAAACGGTCAATTGAAACCGACGAAATGATAATACAAGTGGATTTCTCTGAAAACTATGTGGCAAAATATTCATCTGAAATACAATCGATGCACTTTGGAGCATCTAAAAAGCAAATTTCTTTACATACTGGCATTTGTTACTTTCGTGAAAATTCATCAAATTCAATTAAGAGTAAATGTTTTTGTTCTGTCAGCGACAACCTAGATCACCAATCCCATGCGATTTGGGCCCACCTTGATAAATTTCTGTTCGACGTAGCTACAGAGAGACCCATTGTTTCAAAATTACACTTCTTTTCGGATGGCCCAACATCGCAATACAAAAATAGGTTTAATGTTTTCTTACTTATTAGTAAGATTCCTAAGTATTTTAAAAATATACAAGAAATAAGTTGGAATTATAGTGCAAGCGGCCACGGGAAGGGGCCGATGGATGGAGTAGGAGGTGCACTAAAAAGAAAAGCTGATAGCTTAGTATTGCATGGCAATGATATATCGTCGGCAGCATCTTTTGTTAAGAATGTTTCGCCAAACAGTTCTATAAAAATTTGGGAGGTCAGTAGTGAACAAATACGAGGAATCAAAAGAGAGTTGCCAGCAAAATGTTCTTCTATTCCTCAAATTATGTCACTACATCAAATTACGTGGTCAAAGAGAAATTCCAGAGATTTATTTTTGAATGAAGTGAGCTGTTTTTCATGTCCAGTCCAAATGCAAAAGTATCCAACGTGAGGTGAAGTTTGCAGAAACACAAAATTTGGGCAATGTCAATTCAGAAGATCGAAGTTTTATCAGTATCCTTTTCAATGCAGAACTTTTTTTATTTGCGATTTTACTTTCTTTGTGTCAAATTTTGTATTAAACTTCTCCTTAATTAATTAGATGAGCCATGTATCTCGGAACAGAAGAAAATAAATATAATATCTGAAATAATTATTCCACCAGCAGCACGAAATTTTCCTAAAAATGAAAAAGTTAGCTCTGGTTTATGTTTCACTTGTACACTTAATATATCTGCGATATTAGACGGTATTAAATGTAAAACATGCAAGAGGGCATATCACATGACTTGTATTTTGAAACACAAGCTGTTCATTCTAGAGAAAAATAAAATCTTTTTATGTCCATCCTGTAATGTTAAAAATTTGCACCAATAATTCTATTTTCCTTTATTCAGTTTTATGTTTACCTGTTTGAATTAATATTTAAGTTTTACAGTTTTGTAAATTGTAAGAATGTTTTTTTTATTATGGAAATTAAACAGAGTTTACTATAGAAAGTACATTTTTATTCAAGTAAGTTTGTCATTTCGGTAATATCGCGTCATGTCGGAAACGGTATTCTTTTTTTCTATAAATTTATAATAAGTCTCTATTGAGCGTTAATTAACTTACAGAGGACTTTTAGGCTCTTATACCAACTATAAAGAACCAATTCTATGAAAGTAAAATGCTTGCAATACTAAAAATTTTGAATTGATGCGGATTGTTGAGGATATCAAGGATCTGGGTATCATCATGGACCACAAGTTATCCTTTACCAAGCACATTGATAAAATTACTCTACAGGCACACAAAATGTTGGGTTTCATCGTTAGGACCTGTAGAGACTTCTCTAATCCTCACACGCTATACAGTCTTTATGGCTCGTTGGTACGGCCGATACTGGAATATTGCTCTGTCATCTGGTCACCATATACTGACTCTCTGATCCACCGTATTGAGAAAGTCCAAAAAAAGATGTGTAAGACTCTAACCTATCACTGTGGTCTACCGATAAATGACAACTCTCTGGAAGAGATTCTCCGTCAATTCAAGATTAATAGTCTCAGACTACGCCGTCAGATTGCTGATATTGCCTTTTTTTACAAAGTAGTAAACGGACTTATTGACGCACCTGAAATCAATACTAGCTTTGAGTTTGCACCCGCTAATCTACCTCTGAGACGTAAACGATTACTTAAGACCACTAAAACTACTAAAAACTATGTCATGAACGGACCACACGATCGCATCGCCAACCACGTTAATACTCTACACAACGACTTGGATTTTTACGGAGGAACCTATAGCACCTTCATCGCAGCTACCAAGGACCTGCTGCTCACCTACCACTGATTGCTCATATTATTTGAATGTCCCTCTTAATTTTACTTTTACTAGTTCTCAATTAATTAAATTTTCTCGTTTCTCTCCCTCTATATTATTATATAAAATTTTATTATCTATATGTATATTGCCGATTGGCGTAAGTTTAATAATAAATAAATAAATAAATAAATTATTCCAAATAAATTTCAAATAAATTTTGGAAAACGTAGTTTATCATAGGAAACTTTAAACAACTGTCCAAATTATATTTTATTCTTGAACAAAATTCTGTTATCTATAAATTGATAAAGTAATTATGAAAAAAACTAACTATAGAGTACATTTCAGTGGCGTTCAAAAACGTTGCCGAAATGACGATTTTTGATACTAGCAAGTATATAAATGCTAATATCGAAATCTTGCGCGGCCAGTGGAAACAGAGCTTTGGCAAATATCAAGTTTTTCAAAAATATTGTTCCTATGACTTAGAAATCTAGTTGAATTTTTCCTAATTCGTTTTATGAATTTCTAACATTATAAAAATATTACCCTAATCGCACTTTAAAAAATATCAAAACATGGATGAATAATAATAAGTTGGTCTTAAACACTACAAAAACTAAAATACTCAGCTTTCACACGAAGCAGTCCGAGAGCGGTCTCTGGCCGTGCGTGGGGAGTGTGGGTGACGTCGGGCTGTCAAAAACCGTAAAGTTTTTGGGTATTCGTTTGGATGATACACTCGAGTGGGAGTCGCAAATAGATGAACTGTCAAGACGCCTAAGTAGAGCTGTTTATGCAGTGAGAAGAATATCTCAATTAGTAAATACCAAAACGGCTAAAATAACGTATCACGCGCAGTTCGAATGTATTTTATCGTATGGCGTTGAGTTTTTTGGTGACTGTTCTAATATTGAGCATCTAAGCAAATTACAAAAAAAGGCAGTTCGCGCCCTTTTTGGGGGGGGGGGATTTTTTTCGAAATTAGGCAGAGAAATCATTTTAGGATGGATAAAGTAAGACAAGCTAAAAAATGCATCGGCGAAAGAAAAAAACAAAAACAATTTTTTTTTAATTAATACTATATTTTAACGAGTGTTTAATTTTTATTGAATTGTTAATTGTTGACTTGTTAATTTTGTTATTCTTGAAGTTATTGTGTTTATCGTTGTGAAAGTTCTAGTTTGATTGGTTATAATTTTGTTAAATTTAAATCAATTGTTATTAATTACTATTGATAATTATTCTGAGTCTCTTGTAAATTATGATGTATGAACCAGACATGTTAGATGTGTCAGAAGATAGGGGTGCGTCTTTGACAGGGTATTCGTTACAATCATATAAAGAACAAGGTCCAAGTGGCGTTGATAAATCAGTTAAATATACACATTTCAAGATATTGAGAGGTATCAGGAATAAATTGGAGACTTGTATTAATCAGGATGAAAAGAAAGTCCCAAAGTCAGTTAGACATAAAACCATTTTGGAAGCCTTTGGAGAGTTAGAAACAATGGCACTAGAATCTCTAACGGAGGTTGAATGCCTTAAAATGTCTTTAAAAGAGAAAGAGACTACAATATTAAGTATAGGTAAGATGAATGAGATGCCATCATATGCAGATGTTTTGAGCCAGCAAGTTAATATAGGTAAACAAATACCTGTTAATAGGGCCGTAGGGAATAGGGAGAATCGAAATGCGATAAATCCACAAAAAGAGAGAGAAAATCCTAGAAATAGGATAGTTCTTATAAAAGATAGTATAAATCCAAATAAAGAAGGAGATATTATAAGGGGGGAATTAATCTCAAAACTAAATCCTATTCTCCGAAAAATGAGAATTAAAAATATTCGCTCAGCAAAAGATGGTGGATTAGTAATAGAGACAGAACAAGCCAGTGATGCTGACAAAATAAAAGAGTGTGTGGAATCAAACAATTTGGGCCTCAAGGCGGAAAAACTAAAAAGTCAAGGTCCGTCCATAATTATTTTTGACGTGGACCCAGCAGTCACGTTTAAAACTATGCTTTCGAAAATAATTGACAGAAATATTAATGACGAGGGTATAAAAGATAGGGCAAAAGAGGGTATTAAATTACGATTTACAAACAAGAACCGTACAAGTGGCCAGGCCAGTTGGGCTTTCCAATTATCTCCAGAGGTTTATAAAGCACTAAAAAATGAAGGTAGAATATTTATAGGGTGGATGTCCTATAGGTTTAGGGAATATCAAGTGGTATTGAAGTGTTTTAAGTGCCTTGAACACGGGCACATTCAGTCAAGATGCAACGGAGAACTAAAGTGTGGACATTGTGGCAACGCTGGTCACGAATACAAAAATTGTAATAAACGTAATGAGGCACATATATGTGTTAATTGTAAGGCCAATGGGGCAGATGCAAATCACTCGATTAGAGACACAAAGTGCCCAATTTACATTAAGGCGGTTTCAAATTACAAACGTAATGTCAACTACGTTTAGAAGTAATTCAACAGAAGATGTTAAATTTCTACAAATTAATTTAAGAGGGTCACGTGTGGTGGAATTAGAGAAGTATGCGAAAGGGAGGGCAAAGATATACTACTCATACAGGAGCCTTACTCATATGGTGGATACGTTAAGGGGTTTGCATTAAACAGTAGGGTTATCCAAGGAAAAGGGGAAGTTGCACCAGGGTCGGCTATTGTAATTCTTAATCCTCAAATAGATGTGGTTAAAATTGTATCTCTGACGGACTCTCACTTCGTAACAGTGGAGATTAGCATAAAACTGGGTGGACTGTTTGTTATTAGCGCATACTCTCAGTTCAGAGATGCAACGCGTAATCACTGCGCAAAGTTGGAAAACGCTGTCAGAATACTTGGGGAAGGGGCGAGACTTATATTCTCCGGGGATGTAAATGCTAGATCTGAATTGTGGTTTGATACAATTACGGACTTGCGTGGCACTACAGTTGAGGAGGTAATATCTGCAACAAATTTATTCATTATGAACGAACCGGGAAATCTAGCGACTTATTCCTATCGGGGGGAGTCGTGTATCGACGTTACGCTATGCTCCGCATGTATATTCGGCGAGATCAGGGACTGGCGGGTGGAAGACGAATGGTGTTCGAGCGACCATCGTTGCTTAACGTGGGAACTTGTATGGTAGGTACGCTCCGTAAAGTTGTCGGTAACTTTACCACCAGCAGAGAGGTACAATAATGAATAATCTCTTTCTATTCTATTCTTCTATTGATTGTATTGAACCTCTCTGCTGGTGGCGTAAGTCAAAAAGAACTTTACGGAGCGGCTTTAGAATATGCTGTGAGATTCCTCAAATGGGAGTGCAAACAAAAATAAGATTTGCTATCAAAAAGGCGGACTGGCCAGTCTTTGTGAATGCTATTGAGGATAAATCGGCATAACAATTACAAGACGAACATTTGATTTCAAACTTGAGATGTGATTACGAATTCAAATTTTGAATGATTTAAATTTTTAAAATTTTAACTCATTGTCGAAATAATAAACATTTTTGTTAAAATGCGCAATTTTTTTGTCAGCGAGCAGAGACCCCCACTGGGGAGCCAGCCCACGACCTCGTGGTGGTATACGGCAAGTTATGGCGATGTAGGAAGTGATGAAGAAAGGGTAGAGGAGGCGACGGAAGGAAGAGAAGAGGCGAAGGAGGAAAGAAAAGAGAAGAGAGAAGAGGGGGGAGAAAGAAAAGAAGAGAGAAGAAGAGTTAGCGAATGAAAGATAAGAGGACCGCGGAGAAGAGGCGGAGGTAACAGAGGGGCGAGAGGAGGTAGAGGTGGAAGAGGAGGAGGTAGAAGAGGAAGGAGAGGAGGAGATAGTGGTGGAGTACAAAATTTAGTTTTCAAAAACTGTAAATGTACTATAATTTACAAAAAAAATTAAAAAAAAATTAAAACTAAATCATTTTTTTTATATCTTTACGAGGCAAGAAATGTGTTTTATTATACATTTATATTTAATATTAATTAACGATTCTAGATTTTTCCTTAGGCACTGTATACGCGGGTAGGCAAAACCCTCCGCGCTAAGGTTAATATTCTTTTGAGGTTACGACCATGGTGCGACCATGTTACGACGTTATACAGAGGCGACGATAATTTATTACTCGCCCACTACTGTCAAATTATTTAAAACTTCAAAATAAATTCGAGTGTCAAAAATTGGCGGTTTGGACGTTGGACGTAAATTTGTTATAATGTCGTCGATATTTTTTGAAAAATAAATTGAATTCAAATTCAAAATGAATATATACAAACTGGCAAAAAGAGCTCTCGAAAAATGAGATTTTAAAATGTCACAAAAAGAAGTGATACGTGATATTGGTACGTCAAACAGTAGAAAACTATTTTGTAGCTTTAAAAGCCGGTAAGGTCTAAAGATAATTATTACTGGGCAATTAAAAGTGCATTTCCCCACAGATTGTATCTTTTCGCTAGATATCTCTATCCGATGCAACGACAGTATAAACAAAACAACAGAATTGTAAAGTATTGAGCCTAAAGAAAGCCGCCGTTAGAAATATATCGAATGTAGGTAGCTGATGCAACTTTCGACGACGAAATTAAATTGGGAATATATACCCAGGATCTGAGTTCCTCATAACAATAAAAGCTCTATGTTTTTTGGGGTGCTGAACACGAATCTGAAGTTGTCCAACAAAATTTTCATGGCAAATATGTGAAATCATCAAAAAACCTTAAAATTTTTGGTATTCCTTTAAGTTTTTGACTTATTCTTTGAAAAGTAAACTTATTAAGCACAAGGTGGTTGTATATAAATGGATAAAGAATAGAAAATTACCTACAAATGATGTTCTTAGCATTTCTTTGTACAACATATTATGGTTTTCGCGTAAAGGGGTGCTATAGAAATAATATTTCTCCAGTTAGTATGCAATAAATGGGATACTTTTTTATTAGCGCCCTATTAAACAGAAACTTCTTATTCTTATCACATCAGATCATATCACATATTATCATGAGGACGTAGGTAGTTTAAGTATTAATGCAGAAACCTCTCATACAAATTATGTTTTTCATATTTTTGTTCAATTTTTTAAAATTAAAAATTTAGTGAAAAGTTGGCCGAAGGGCCAATTTAGCTCTAGTTAGTTAAATATGCTAGGTTATTTGGCAAATAAAAGATAGTATGAGATTGAAATTTCCAAAAATACCTTATTTGACAAATACATTTTATTGGCAACCATATTAGGAGATTGAAATACCATCCTCGTGGCAGGGACGGAAACGTTGAAAGATTTGTGCTGTTCTATATTTAAAGAAGGCACAAAGAATTCGACAGCTAAATCCGGAAAGATATTTAATTCTACAAGAATTCAAAATTAAATATTAAATGAATATATGCGTGGGAAAAGAGGATTATTAATGAATGATAAGGTCCAGGTATAGTGAATAACTAGGTACTGGACCTGAATGATAGTTGCTTGATATAAATGAAAAAAAAGTCCGAGTCTTGCAGGGAAGTTTTCAAATCGGGAATCATGACTCTCACTGGTTTATGTTGTTATTTAACGAGTAAAAGAATTATACGATTTATTGTGATACTACAAATGTACATGTACAGATTGAGTATTTTTACTAAAAAAATTATTTGTTATTTCATGTTACTATAGTGCTGAATGCCTACTATCTTAATACTCCTCCTTATTCTGCACTATTTTAAGAAAATATATAAAATGTCAAATACAAAAAGAACTTAACAAGTATTACAACTTTTCCAAGAGTAAACAATACGAACACAAACGTACAAAACACACCGACATACGCCTCAATTCCGTACGCAATAGTAAACTATACCGAGACAGACACGCAACATCTCGAATCTTGCACACGGTAAAGGCTTTGTCAAAATATCCGCCACCTGTTCACTCGTTGGTACATAACTAACATTGAACTCGCCTTTTTCAAATTTCTCACGCACAAAATTGAAGCGCACATCGATATGCTTTGTACGTTTGTGGAACACTGGGTTTTTTATTAACTTTATCGCACTTTGATTATCGATGCACAAACTTAATTCGCGAACTTCCTTTTCACATATTTCAGTTACTAACCTTTTGAGCCAAATTGCTTCTTTCGATGCTTCAGATGCGGCAACAAATTCCGCTTCGCATGTTGACAAGGAAACCGCTGTTTGTCTTCGAGAGCACCACGTGACTGCACCTTGACTCATTTTAAAAACATATCCAGTAGTAGAACGTCTAGTGTCAATATCATTTGCATAGTCAGCATCTGAGTATCCAATTATCTCATCGTTACTTCTTTCATATTTGATTCCAAACGATTTCGTTAATTTCAAATATCTCAAAATTCGCTTAACAGCATTCCAATGAGCTGGTTGTGGATTATTTTGATATCTACTGACGACGTTTACTGCGTACATGATGTCAGGTCTTGCCACTATTGCTACGAACATTAATGATCCAACTGCTTCACGATACGGCGTGTTTGTTTCGATTTCATCCCCTTCCATTTCTGTCGACAAAATCGCATTTGGATCAGCTGGAACCTTCAACGGCGTTGCTTCATTCATGTTAAACCGAGTTAACATTTGCTCGATGTAACTTTTTACATGGATAAACACCGACCTATCCTTTTCATTCGTCTCAATTTGCAAACCCACAAAGTAATTTGCGTTACTTTGAGTTATCTCAAATTTGTTTTTGATTTCCATCAAAACTTTGTTCAATGCACATTTATCTTTCCCGATCAACAATCCATCGTCGACGTACAACACAAGTATGATTAGTTGATCATAAACATTGCTGACGTAAACACATGTGTCAGATTTGCATTGTTTAAAACCGCACAAGATTAAAAATTCGTTAAACTTTTGATTCCAACATCGGGGTGATTGTTTTAGACCATATAAAGATTTTATTAATTTGCACACTAAATTTGAATTAACGGTTATTCCTGGAGGTGGTTTCATGTAGATGTCTTCTTCTAATTCCCCATACAAAAACGCCGTTTTTACATCGAATTGCAACATAGAATAACTTTCTTGCACAGCAATTGCCAATAAAATTCTGATGGTTTCGTAACGAGCGGTAGGCGCATAGATTTGATTATAATCCACACCTTCAATTTGGGCAAATCCACGAGCACACAATCTTGCTTTGTACCTACTGACCTTACCATCACTTGTTCTTTTTACTTTAAAAACCCATTTTCCATCAATTGCCTTTTTGTCTTTTGGTAACGGAACCAAAATCCAAGTGCTATTCTTGTTCAAAGCATCTAATTCTTCGTCAATGGCAGCTTTCCATTTTTCTGCTTCTTTTGAAGTAGTAGCATCTTCATATGTTTCCGGAACATCCATTTCCACCATATTCAATGCTGCCCTAAAATTCATTTCAAAATCCTCGAATCTCTTAGGTAATTTCCTTTCTCTTTTCCTATTCCTTTCTTTCCGATCATTTTCTTCAAATTCACAATCCGATTCATTTTGACTTCTTAAGTTTTCTTCTTCAATGATTTCGTTTCCATTTCTCTTTTCCAATTCCAGAATTACTTGTTTTTCTTCATCTTCTTCTTCAAAAATTACATTTCTTTCTAATTTTATTATTTTCCTTTCAGTGTCCCACATTCTATAACCGTTATTTGTATAACCTACCATTTTCATAATTTTACTTCTTTCGTCAAGTTTTCCTCTAATTTCTTTTGGTACATGAACATAACCCGTACTTCCAAAAGTTCGTACATTTTCCGTATTGACTTTACGTTTATACCAAATTTCTGCAGGGATTTTCCCATCTTTTAAATACGCTGTTGGAATTCTATTAATTATATACGTAGCTGTCCTGACTGCTTCACCCCAAAATGATTTTTCCAGTTGAGAATCGATCAATAAACATCTTGTCATATTTAATACTGTTCTGTTGAATCTCTCACTAATTCCATTTTGTTCAGGATTCCTTGGTATTGTGAAATGTATTTGGATACCTTTCTTTCTACAAAATGCTTTGAATTCCTTAGAGCTGTACTCACCACCATTGTCGCACCGAAAATTTGAAATTCTTGTTTCGAACTTTGACGTTACCAATGCTTCGTATTCTACAAACTTTTCCAAGACTTCACTCTTCTCTTTTAATAAATAGACTTGCACAAAATGTGAGTAGTGCTCAATAAACGATACGTAGTATTTATAATCATCATGTGTAACAGGAGTAAACGGGCCTGCAACATCAGATGACACAATTTCCAGCATCCGTGTTGCTTTCTTCTCTGGTGGAGTACTTCTAAATGGTAGTCTCGTTTGTTTACCCTTCAAGCACACTTCGCATAATTTTCTTGATGGAAACTTTGACGAATGACCCATACGACGATGTAACAAATTTTCATTTGTTGCGACGTTTACGCTTTCACATCTTAGTTTAAACTTAATTAAATAAAGATTTCCACAAAGCTTTCCTTCCGCTAGAACTTCTTCACTTTTCATAATTCTGACCATTTTATTTTCAAATACGATTGTAAGTCCAGCTTTTTCTATTTTCTTGACAGACAACAAATTAAATTCCAAATCTTTGCATAACAAAACTTCTTTAATTTCCATTTGCCTTCCTTTTTCATTTTCAACAAATAAATTTCCATATTTTTCAGCTGTAATCGTAACTCCCCTTTTAGCAACATTAATTTTTAGATTAGTATTTGCTTGATCGAATAAATAGCCTTCGAACTCTTTCCTTATCATGTGATTTGTTGCTCCGCTATCTACGATAAATGTGACGTGTGAACCATCGCATACTGAATTTTTAAACTCTTCATTCCGTTTTTCTTGATCATATGTTGTAAATGCGATCTTTTCTTCCTCATCATTTTCTCTAGCAACATAAGACCGACCAATTTGATTTTTGCTTTGACATTCACTACGTTTGTGTCCTACTTTTCCACACTTATAACACTTGTATTTAAACCCATGTTGTCTTCCTCTTCCTCGTGACCTTCCAACAAATGCGACTGAATCTACTTTTTCCGATTTCGACACTTTGCTGTTATCTTGACGAGATTCTTCTTGTATTAGTTTACTCTTGACAAACTCAAAACTAATATCTGAAGGATTTTGAGCATATAAAATATCAATGGTTGTTGTTACTGCCTGAAATGTTTCCGGCATTGCCGATAGAATCTGAGTTATCACTTCTCCTTCATCTATTTTTCCGCCACTGCTTCTTAATTCACTTATTATTTTTTCGAAGTCGGCAATGAACTCATTCAACGAACCTTTGTTGTACTTCAAATTCCTTAATTTCCTTTGTAGTTGGACTTGAACATTTAAGCCTCTTTTAACGTATGTGCTTTCGAGCGATGAGAACATTTCTTTAGCTGTTTTCATATTTTTAACAACTTCCAATAAATCATCAGATAACCATTGTACAATTATATTCCTTGCCTTAGCATCTTGTTTCCGAAAATCTTCACTCGTTCCAGTTTCTTCCAATAAATCTAATAAACCGTTCTGTTCCAGGAGCAATTTAATTCTGAACTCCCAATTTGAAAAACCAGAACCATTAAAAGGCTTGATATTTGCAAATTGCACGTGGTTCGACGCCATTCCTTTTGCTGTTATCTAATTCCCTTTTAATTTTCGTTTTTATTTTAATTCCGTAATTCTGGGCCCATAACCTGTTGTTATTTAACGAGTAAAAGAATTATACGATTTATTGTGATACTACAAATGTACATGTACAGATTGAGTATTTTTACTAAAAAAATTATTTGTTATTTCATGTTACTATAGTGCTGAATGCCTACTATCTTAATAGTTTATACCTATATTCACAGGGCAGCTCAGACTATTTTCATAAACAGATCGAAATCTATTCACGGGGATCAAATTCATAATCATAATACTCGAATCAGACAGTAGCTACGTCTTCCCAAAGTGCATGCATCATACCTGCAAAGGGGACCCACCTATGCAGGTATAAAAATTTTCAATCATCTTCCAACTCATGTAAAATCATCCAACAACATAAAAGCATTTAAAAAAGATCTAAAAACATTTTTAGTAAGTAAAGCCTATTATAATAGTAACGAATTTTTCGCTTCGCATCATTTAGAAACTGTGAACTACTGTTCTACTGCACATGCACAGTCAATCAAATGGGGTATTTTCCCATATGCCCTGTGATGGGGAAATGTTACCTAATAATTACATTTGTTGTTATTGTTTGTATTCGGGTTGTGGTATCCACATTGGGAAATAAAATTATTATTATTCGCTTGTACGCAAATCATGTTATACAGGCAAATCCATAAACCAAAAATAGAAAAGATGCATAGGGACATAATGCGAGCGTGCGACAACAAAGAAATCGACAAACATATAGAAGCACTTCAAGAAGAAATAATAAAAGCAATGAACAGTACATGTCCCAAGAGAAAGGCACAAAACACGACTCAAACAAGCATCTGGTGGACGGACCGCTTAACAAAGCTAAGGCAACAAACAAACAGACTAAAAAAAGGGCCAACAGAGCAAGAACAAATATCGCAACCAAAACAGTCGAATACCACAGCAAAAGAGACGAGTATAAAAAAGAAATAATCAAAGCAAAACGGCGCAAAGCAAAAATGTGCTTGAAAAAGCATGTGAGACAAGCCCATGGGGACTAGGGTACAAACTCACAAAACAATCAAACAGCTTCGCCACGACTGAACTCAAAAAGAACGACGGGACAACAACAACGAACAGGCTCGAAATGGCCCAGCTGTATGCCGAAAAACAGTATCAGTTTGATATGTTCCTAGTCAAGTACTTAACGTATTTCCCATTATGGTGTGGCGTAACATCTTCAGGTACTACCGAAAATGAACGTTGTAGTAATGCAATAGTGGAAAATTATTTTGGATTGGTAAAAAACGTTCTATTGAATAATATTCCGAATTATAAATGTTCCCGATTTATGCGTATTATAAGGCAGTGTGTTCTTTCAATCCACAAAGAGTACCAATTCAATATTCCCAGGAAAAACTGCGCAAATAAACGAAAAAATAAATATGAAACTGAAAAATGGCAGACATCTAAAACAAGACGGCATATTTATTTTCAACAACAATTTATTAACAAATTTTAGACGCAGCAAAGTTTTGTCAAATATAATTTATTTGATAATGGGCTAGTTTCTAGGGCATTAAGGCCTCGCCACATAACACATGCCGTGCTATGCCAATGTAAAACACAGAAGTAGAACCATAGTATTTACTTGTCAATGGTCACATAGTTATGTTATGTTTCTGTGCTATTTTCGCATGGCCCTGAAGTAAATTTACACAGCATAGAAGTCGAACTCGGTTCGACTGCTGTGCGGTGTACATGTGCTTTTTAGTGCGCAAAACACGTTATTTGGTGTCCTTGCGTTTATTTGATTTTTGTGAGGTTACAGTATTAGAATCGCAAATTCTTTTAAAAGCTCATCTTTTAATAGGTAAGTTTGAAGAAAGACAGGAACTGCCAGTTAGGTTTTTGTATGCAGAAGAGTTTTGCAGACTTAGTTCTAACGCTGTTTCTCCTGTTGATATGTGGCTCACAGATACTATAGTAAACGCTACATTAGCAATTACAAAAACACATGGCTACACCAATTTGCGAATTGGTATTTCGTTTAATATGCCAAAACGAATAGGATTTTGACATCGAAAACATACCACCGCTTGCAAACAAACTGATTTGTCCTGTAACCACAGGACAACATTGGTGTTTAATTCTTGCCGATATGAATGTACGTCAATTTTATTTCTTCGATCCGTACAGATCTAATGCTGAAAAATCGCAAGAAAACCTGACAAAATATTTATTATTTGCTCAGAGGTACAATGCAAAAGCCTCAAAGGTATTGACTCATAAAACCATCTTCCTCTTAGAGGATGGACCCCAATCGTTAAATCCCATCCAATTCAAAAAGATTCCTATAACAACTGTGGAGTTTTTATATTGTAATTCGCGAATTCACTTTTTACAAATAGTCACATGAATTTTAATTTTAAACCAGACAACTGCAGGTCGAACATAGCAGACACTTTATTAAAAAACTCTAATAATATGACGGAAATCTGCCCGCTGTGTAGCAAAATTAAACTCGATGCTAGCACTGATGATTTTATAACTTGCAATGTATGCTCACGCACATTTCACATGGATCTCCGGATCTTTGTCAAATCTTCAAAAAGAGATACAATTTAGCTCTGTTTTTGTTTTAAATTTTTGACAAAGATCCGGAGTTTCGCCGAGGTCAAAAACTTGGATTTATCATCGGGCTTTCATTCTTGTTTGGGCCTTTATTATTGTTCGTATCGACCCTTATCGCTAGGGTTCGGTCCCCACCCCTATTTCGTAAGTAATTTGTTTAAGAAGACTTGTAGCTTGTATGTAGTCAGTTCAAAATATACTGTTCTCAAAAAAGGTCGTGTAGCATACGTTAATCGATACAAAATAAATGATACAAAGCTAATCGATACAAAATCCAAAAGTTAAAAGTTTACACAACATAAAATTGGTCCTTCGCAAGCCGAATTTTGCCACCAGAATAAAAATCAAGAAAAAACCGTTACACGACCAGGCGACCACGTGCTCGTCCATTGCAATTGTAATAAATTAAATTCAAATAGCAAACTGCTGCCACTAAATCCCTTTATACACGATGGCATCATTAGAGTAGGTGGGAGACTGAGTAACTCCGACTACGACTGGCATAAAAACATCCCATTGTTCTTCCTAAGTCACACAAACTAACCTATTTAGTAGTCAAGCAAGAGCACGAACGAGCTTATCATTCGGGGCCTCAATTGTTATTAGCTAGCTTGAGAGAAAAATATTGGCCTATGTCAGGTAGAAATGTAGTAAGAAAGATAGTTCGGGAGTGTTTAATTTGTCGTCGTGCAAAACCAAAGGTTTTCAACCCTTTAATGGGTTGCCTTCCTCGCGATCGTATATCGCAAGCTCCCCCATTCGGCGTCACTGGCGTGGACTATTGTGGTCCAATAAGTATAAAAAATTAAAATGGACGTGGTTGTACCACCAGCAAGGCGTATATTTGCATATTTATATGTTTCGCAACGAAAGCGATGCATATCGAACTGGTCTCAGACCTCACCGCCGATGCATTCATTGCCTCATTAAGACGTTTTGTGTCTAGGAGGGGCAAACCCTTCAAAATATGGTCCGATAATGCCAAAAATTTCGTAGGAGCCAGCAAAGATTTAAAGGCGTTTACAAGCAAATTAAGCCTTCAGCAGGAAAACTCGACCTTTCACAACTATTTGATAGACGAATGCATAGATTGGAAGTTAATACCCCCTCGCTCACCTCATTTTGGCGGCCTTTGGGAGGCTGGAGTTAAGAGCGTGAAATTTCATTTGAAACGAGTAATGGGTAACTTTATGCTCACATTTGAAGAGCTATGTACCCTATTAACACAAATAGAGGCAATAGCCAATTCTCGACCCCTATCTCCTTTATCCAGCGACCCAAATGATCCAACTCCCCTTACCCCGGCTCACTTTCTCATTGGTAGGAGTCTAATTGCCGCATCGGAGCCCAATTGCACGGAGCTCAAGGAGAATAAATTGTCACTGTATCAGCGGATACAAAAAACGACTCAGCATTATTGGAGTAGATGGTCGAAAGAATACATTGGTGCACTCCAGCAGCGATCCAAGTGGAGAGGGAATGGAAACCAAGAAATCAAACTGGGTGCGTTAGTGCTATTAAAAGAAGATAATCTCCCTGCAGCCAAATGGCTCTTGGGTAGAATTATGAATGCTCACCCTGGTGCTGACGGAGTGATTCGTGTGGTTGACGTAAAGGTAGGCAGCACAATCTACAAACGTGCTGTTACCAAAGTGTGCCTACCGACTCATAACTTGACTGGTGGTGTTTTAATTTTCTTGGTGTTTTATCTGACTTTGATTCGTGCATATGTTTATTAATTTTATTCTATTGCATAATATGATTTATGATTTGTGTATATGTTTATTAATTTAGTCTATTGCATTTGATTTTTGATTTGAGTATATGTTTATTCTATTTTATTGCATAATATGGTTGTTTATATACATATCTATTGCTCTTAATTTTTATTCTTTGTATTATTGTTTAACTATTGAAAGAGAAATATTTCAAGGTGGGGGCTATGTTTGGGCCTTTATTATTGTTCGTATCGACCCTTATCGCTAGGGTTCGGTCCCCACTCCTATTTCGTAAGTAATTTGTTTAAGAAGACTTGTAGCATTCGTCGTCCGAACGTGATCGTGCTAAGGTCAGTCTCGGTATTAGAATATTGATATTTAATCAATTACAAATAAAATTTAAATTTATTTTAAAATTAAGAAGTTTAGTTTCAAAAGTGATTGATATAAATAGTGATGAGTACGCATAGCGGGGGAGTACCCCCAGATAAACATAACCAGCATATTAACGTAAACGCAATAATTGAAATAAATGAAGACATAGATATGTCGTTGAGTGCAAATTCGATAAGTGATAGCTTGGTGTCTAACGATAATAATATCGAAATTAATAAAAATTTACAACAGCGTAAATTAAATAAATTCAAATCGAACGACGTGGGTCCATTCATTGTATTTGTCGAATCATTAAAATTTAATATTGGCAACTTGCATCCGCTTCGCGTTGGTTATAAACTGGAAGCGTTGGGTGAATTATATGACCATATCACTGAGATATCTTCAGTCGGTAAAAGTAGAATAAAAATTGAACTGCGCACAGGTGCAGCAGCTAACAAATTAGTGGATCACGCAGTGTTTTCTAAGAATGATCTTTTCGCGTATGTGCCACAACATTGTGTGGAGAAAAAGGGAGTTATTCGTGGTGTAGACACTTATCTTAGTGACGATATTCTTCTACCTCGCATCCAATCAGTTGTCCCAGTGATAAGTATCAGGCGCATCACTCGCGCACAGGATAAAAACGTCTCCAATGGTAATAGAATCCCCACTCAAACGGTAATCATAAGTTTTTCTGGCTCTTCTATTCCACAATATGTGTATATCAATAAAGTTCGTTATCAGGTGGATCATTATGTCGCTCCTGTAGTTCAGTGTTTTAAATGCCTGTTATACGGTCACACGTCTAAATTGTGCCGAAGTAAAGACAAAAAATGTCACGATTGCGGATCCACACATGATGGGCCGTGCGATATTGCTAATAACATTCTTTGCATTCACTGCAAAGTGACAGATCACACTTCTACTTGTAAATCGTGTCCTGTCTACGTTAAACAGCTTAACATTAAAAAAACTATGGCTAAACATAATGTTTCTTTTAAAGAGGCTGAAAAAATTATTAATAACCCATCGTATTCCTCGGCTTTACATTCTAATAGGTTTGCCTCCCTCATCGATAATCCATTGGAGTTCCCTGCTCTGAAAAGTCGTCATGAATCTCGAATGGGTAGCACGTCTTCTTTACCTTTTTTCCAAAAGTCGTCAATTTCAGGGAAAACCAGTCCTCCAAAAAAGAGGAAAGCAATTGCGTCTCCCCCGCTCTTATTACCTTCGCAAAGAGAATTCCCATTCTCATTTTGTGGAGGACCTATAATTGGTTTGCAAAATCAATCTGCTGAAGTTTCAATCGACAAAGTTAAACAGGAAATTATAAAAAATATTTCTGAATTAATCAAGCAAAAATTTATGTTAAAATCGCCAAATTTTCTTAACAATATTGAAAGCATATCCTCAAGCGTCGAAGCCTCTATTAGTGATTTATTTAATAAAATTTTATCATAATGGATCTTAAAGTCCTACAATGGAATGCTAGATCCGCCGTCTCTAACTTTAACTCTATTAAAATTTTGGAAAATGAAATCAAGTTTGATGTCGCATTAATCTCCGAAACGTGGTTTAAACCTCAGTACACATTTAATATGAAAAACTATAATATAATCCGCAAAGATCGGCCCCTGGGTAAAGGCGGCGTAGCAATTTTTGTACACAACAATATAATTATAAGGTTGTTAATTTCCAAAATCTACACCCCAAAATAGAAGCTTGTGGTATCAATGTCTTCATAAAGCAAAAAGTATTTTCTTTTGTTTCGATATATGTACCTCCCAATTCCAGGGTATCAGTCGCCGACTGGAATACGCTATTTTCTCAGACTTCAAACAGTTGTTTTATTGGAGGGGATTTCAACGGGCATCACGCCTTGTGGGGTTCTTCAACAGAGAACCAAGTAGGGAAAGTTTTATCGGAAGCGATAAGACAAAACAGTAATCTGCTAGTGTTAAATGACGGCTCTGCTACCCGACTTGTATATCCTCACACTTTCAACTCGGTCGTTGACGTTTCACTGGCGTCATCCGACGTAGCATCGGTCGCTAAATGGGAAGTTCTAGATAGTACCTACGGCTCAGATCATTTTCCCATAATTATAACTTTTGGGCAGCGTACAGACTCAACAGTTATTTACCCAACAGCAAAGTGGTGTACTAAAAAAGCGGATTGGAACCTTTATAAAAACCTATCCTCCGCTGCATTTAACAACGAAAAACAATTCGATAATTTTTACCAAAAAATAAAATTTTTGGCTGACACAATGCAGGATTGTGCAAATAGTAGTATCCCAATTAATAAACCTTTCACGCCCAAACCTAAAAAATGCTATTGGTGGGATGATGAATGTCATGCACTTAATGAGGAAAGGAAAAGGATATTCAAGGTATATAAAAATAAACCACTATTGACAAATTTTGTTCAATGTAAAAAAATAACTGCCAAATGCAAATACACATACAAAAAAAAATCTAAAGAAAGTTGGCGTAAATTTTGCATGAGTCTGAGTTCTTCTGCTTCGCCCTCAGTTGTATGGGCTAGGGCCCGCAGCATTAGTCAAACTTCCTGTTACAAACTGTGCGAATTAGACCCTACCAGTATCAACATTTTTTTAAACCGCCTAGCTCCTCTCAGTGTGCACATGCCTCTATCTTCTACTCATATCTCTTCCGGTGGTCACTGGCTCGAGCGCCCTATTACACTTAATGAACTAAAATTCCATATAAAACTAAGTAAAAACACAGCTCCAGGACCAGACGGTGTAACCTATGACATGATTCATGGGTTACCTGATGAGGCTCTTTTATTCTTACGGGGTGTGTTTAATAGCATTTTATTGGACGGCGAAGATTGCAGTTTGCTGAAGGATTGCACCATAATTTTAATTCCAAAACCGGGAGGAGATCGGGAAGATGTAAGCGCTTACAGACCTATAGCCTTGATGTCTTGTCTTTTAAAGACGCTAGAAAGGATTATTAAAGGTCGTCTTGAATGGTGGGTTGAAAACCAGAATCTTTTACCTAGTTCCCAGTATGGCTTTCGAAGAGGACAAGGTACTCTAAATTGTCTTTCTCACCTGGTCACGGACATAGAGCTTAACCTTTCAAGAAACCACTATCTAGCTGCTTTATTTTTAGACATCCAAGGTGCTTATGATAACGTTAATCTTAACATCCTACACACTAAGTTGATCCGGCTTGGTATTCCTGTAAAGTTTGCTTCGAACACTATTAACTTATTTATAAACAGATCAATCAGTATCAAAATTAGAAATCAAACTTATGGTCCAAGATTAGTCTCACAAGGTCTTCCTCAAGGATCCGTGTTGTCCCCTATCCTGTTTAATTTATATACTTTAGACTTTCACAAAGTTTGGGATAGCGGTATCTCCTGTCTTCAATATGCGGATGATTTTGTTCTTTATACACAGAGCCGTAAGATCGATGATTGCGACAACAATTTGGTGCGTATAATGGCACAATGCAACTCCTATTTTTTCGAAAATGGCTTTAGTTTATCTGTCAATAAATCTGCTGTGGTCTACTTTACTCGGCATCGCTTACCAGCAATTAACAATATAAAACTAACACATCATACAGTACCAATTAAAAAGTCATATAAATACTTAGGGCTCGTACTAGATAACAAACTTTCGTGGAGAGAGCAAATCTCAAGTTGCTTAAACAAGTGCGAAAAAAGCTTAAACATTTTAAAAACAGTTTGTAGTAAAAACTGGGGTGCAGAATCCGATATCTGTCTCAGATTTTATAAAGCGTACACCAGATCAATTTTAGACTACGGGTCGATTCTTTATGGTTCTGCGGCAACTTCTTACTTAGACAAATTAGATAAAATTCAATACAAAGCTATTCGCATAGCACTGGGTGCACTTCAGTCTACTCCGGTAGAGGCTTTGATAGTTGAAGCAGGCGTACCACCACTGAGTATTCGAAGGACGTTTTTATCTATTAAGTACTTACTAAAGAGGATAGCGGTTGAGGACCAAATTTTGGGGAAAATCAAAAGGTTAAACGTATTCGTTCATAAAGAAAAATACTGGAACCTTAAAAACAATCCTCCGTTAATTAATGCTCTCCAAGAAATGCATTCTCTCATACCGCATATTTCTACGTTTTCATCCTTACCGTTGTTTACTTGTCTCTATGAAGCTTTGCTTGTCCCTCCCAAGGTTTTAATACCCAAGTATAACACTGACGGAGGTTTTATTAATATCCAATTGCTTGAAATTTTCGAAAAATTTGATAACCATCTCCATATTTATACTGATGGATCAAAGTCGGCAAGTGGCGTAGGATGCGCATATTACATCCCGGCCACAAATACATCTCGTGGTATAAAACTTCGAAAGGAGTGCAACATATTTAATGCAGAGACAGAGGCTGTACTTGCAGCACTTAACTTCGCTATCGTAGACCAAACTTGTCGTAAATACTTAATACTTACCGATTCTCTGTCCTTCCTTAGTAACCTAGCAAACAACAAAAACATCAGTCCGCATAATTATTTAGTATTAAACGTCTTTTCTAAATTATATTCGTTGCGTTGTGACAATAAAGAAGTCACTTTTGTATGGGTAGCTGCCCATAAAGGCATTGCCGGTAATGAAAAAGTAGATGAACTGGCTAAGGCTGTAGTCGACAGTGATCAGAACATCGAAACCGATCAAATTCATTTTTCAAACTTTATACCTATGTTTAAAAACGAGTCCATAGCCAAATGGCAAGACCATTGGACTAACATTTCGAACGCCTATAGTTATCATTATGGTCACATTTTTCCACGTGTGGGCAAAATTCCTATCTACAATATAATAAAAATGACAAGACCCATATACATAAAGATAATTAGATTGACTTTTAATCACGGTTCCTTCAAAGAACATATGTATAAAATGAAACTGGAGCAAGATCCCTACTGCTCGTGCGACGGAGCCTCTATATGCGACATTAATCACCTTTTGTTTTCCTGCGGCAGTCACAGTAACGCTTCTCAACATCTTTTAAACACACTTATTTCAGACTATAATTTTCTGCTTCCAACCAATAGTTCATCCTTTCTTTCATTTGTATTAAACAATTGCTCTGCTTTAAAGAACCTGATCCTTTTTATAAAATCAACCAATCTACATATCTAGTCCTTTGTACACTATTAACTTACCTTATTAACTTTAGAATATAATTTTCGTGGCTAAATGCGCTCGTTCGCGAAGCCAACAAAAAAAAAAAAAAAAAGAAGACTTGTAGCTTGTATGTAGTCAGTTCAAAATATACTGTTCTCAAAAAAGGTTGTGTAGCATACGTTAATCGATACAAAATAAATGATACAAAGCTAATCGATACAAAATCCAAAAGTTAAAAGTTTACACAACAATCCTGTACAACATACCAAAAAATCATAACTATCCCATTTGATGCAAGGTAAATATAAGCCGGATCTTGGCAAAAGCAGTATCACTAAATTAATTACGTACTACCGCGTTTTACTCATTTGCGCACCACCATAAGGTAGAGTGAGAGGCGCGTTTATTTATATGGTATCCCCAGTAGGCCTAATCCACGAATCCTATCTATTCACGTATTTTCTTCCATTTCGATGGTAATTCAGGCTCACAGGCGAGAAGTTGCAGAAAGACTGCCAGATATAAATTAGCTTAATGTAAACTGGACTGTAAGTGAGAGGCAACTCTGCGAAGTCCTGCAGAAGTATTGATACTTTGCCCAGCCTTACTAGTTTCTAATTGACAGCCCGTCTGACAGTAATAATTTCTCGCATGTATCGCTTATGGAAGTATCCATTATGGCTGCTGCAAGAGATATTTGTTTTATATGCAAAAAAAGTTTAGAGGAAAGTGCTGTGGTGATTGTGAAAGAAAGAGGCTTGAAGACTTTCCGAGAATCAAGTGTGAAACGAAATGATGGTAAAAGTGAACGGTTTTTAATTTTTAACAAACTTGAGTTTTGTGATTGTGCATAGCACCTGCCGAAAACAATACACAAACGGGAAATTAATT
Source organism: Malthinus flaveolus (assembly GCA_950108345.1). Classification (NCBI taxonomy): domain Eukaryota; kingdom Metazoa; phylum Arthropoda; class Insecta; order Coleoptera; family Cantharidae; genus Malthinus; species Malthinus flaveolus. The sequence continues at coordinate 34,960,775 of OX467285.1, read as the reverse complement.
GCTGTATCGAAACGTCGAGGAAGCGACGTTGATCCCTCGCCACCGTCAAGATCTTTAAGGTCGGTTGCGCCAACATTCAATTTCAAGCATTATTGTTTTTTATGCGATAAAAAATTAACCGAAGAATTTATAAGGAAACAAAAAAAGACTCGCTTGTGTAACCGAGAAATTAATTTATAATGTTCGGAATCTTTCAATGAAAAACCGCATTTTAGAACTAGCTCGAAATCGTAGTGATGAATGGGGTGAAATAATAATTGATCGCGTTCAACACGTTTTCGATTTAGTAACAGTCGAAGCTAAATATCATAACTCCTGCATGAAAAAATTCTACTGTAAGCCATCATCTGAAAAAAAAAGGGGTTTTCGGACAGCTAAAAATATCGATGGAGCAATGGAAGCTATATATTCCTACCTTGAAGAGAACTCTGAGGAATGCCAGTTTTCTATTGACGAGCTGTTGAATCAAATCGAAGGAGATTACCGCCCGGATAGCAGAACAGTCAGATCAAGGTTACTTAAAAAATATGGTGACGATATTGTTATTGCAACAACAGGCTCAAGACCCACGACTGTCTGTTTCTTAAACACAGGATATAAAATACTAGCAAACTCGTGGTATGAAAACAAGCAAACCAATCCACAGCAAGAACGACTACGAATTGTTCAAGCTGCAGCAACAATCGTCTTGGAAGATATCAGATCACAAGTATACGAAAAAAAACAGTATCCTCCTTCCGATAATTTTTTAGAAGATGTTAATACGGTTATTCCGGAAACGTTATGTGTTTTTCTTCAAGATGTTATACTAAAAAATAAGCGCGGTCCTACAGAGAAGTGGCAAACAAAATGCACTGCTCTCTCACATTCCATAATTTCTGCAGTGAGACGTCGATCATTCTTTTCATCCTTACATATTGAGTTGGAGCATTCTTATACAAAAAAATTTGGATCCAGGATTCTGTTCCTCTTATAGCGAATCTCTTCTTTTTGAAATATCTGCCATCATGCGTCCAGCATTGAAGATGGAGCAAAATACGTTCGTCACGCCATGAAACTCATACTTCACAATATGAATAGATCAGTGATTCTCTCAGTCAGTGAGGAAAGCTCCTACCAAACTGTCGCAGTCAAATTTAAAGAAAAACGTTTAGAACTTGAGAAAAGTGGCCCACAGCAAAACTCTGGGTGCAATACTTCCGTATGGTTACTCTGATTAAACAGTTCATCGAAGCAGAACGAATGGGTTGCTGGAAACTTCATTCGAACATGATCCAAAACAGGCTCCCTTATTTCCACGCAAGTGGTCATTTTTTCTATGCAAAGGCTAGCCACCTGTATTTGCAGGATATGCTGAGTTTGGCAGATAAAATGGATCGTACGAAAATTTCACGGCAAACGGATATTTTACTATCAGGCGTTCCGACAAGTTCTAGTCTGGCATATGGTCTGATATGACCATAGAGCAGACCCTAATGAGGTCGATGAAAAGCATTTGTGGTCTTACTCGTGGGCGAGGATTAACGGATAGCGTTCTCACGATGTGGACATTGGGAATGGTATACCGTGTGTAAAGGTTCAAAGCTGGCCATAGGGATTAAAATAATTTTCAATATTTAAATAAATTAATGCACCATAAAGTTTATTCACGACAATAATAATAATGATATCAATAAAAAAATAAAATTATCGTACCACAAAAGATAATAAAAATGAAAATCTCAATTTTAGCCTACAAAATTAAGTTTTACGGGAATATGTTATTATGTTGTTTAAAATTGAGGTTTTCATTTTTATTATCTTTTATTTTAATATTGAAAATTATTTTAATGCCTATGGCCAGCTTTGAACCTTTACACACGGTATATGCACAATGTTTGCGATGGAATTGAAAATTTTTGCGGAGTGTCCATAATAACAACAGAGCAACACGTAGACATGAGGAGTTCGCGCATCACCCGTGACGAACAAGATTTGCAAAAACTTGTTGATTGGTTCTCTTTACACCCTTCTTTCCTGGCAATTAGTAAATTGATATCTATAAGCACTGGCGTCGTCGGAGATGAGAGAATCAATTGTCACAATTCTCGTGAAATCGGTACTGTGGCGATTTCAAAAATAAATAATTGGCCACAACTTCAACGCCGTGAAGTTTAAACGTTCAGATAAAGTAACTCCTCTTGCTGTTATTAACAGTAATATTAAAATTAAAAACGTCGTCATTCCTATTGATCCGCTATTATTGTATCAAATAATGTGTGTTGTTAAGCAATCCGACGAAGAGTTGCAGGAATATCTTACATTTGTACTGGCCCCATCTCCTTTAGCTCTGTTTAACGAAGAGGGAATGCGGAAAGGCACAAAATCTTCACTTTACAAAGCTTTTACGCCTGTTCCAGACGGTGCTAACTTTGGAAATAGTATTTTTTATGTCATAGATGGTGGATATCTCCTACATAGAGTTATATGGCATCGCAACGAATCGTTTGCATCGATCTGCGCAAATTACGTACTGTATGTATGTATGTATGTATGTACGTAATGTAAGACATTATGGTGCTAAAGCGGTGGTTGTTTTTGACGGGTATCCAATTGACGCAGCTACCAAAAGTACAAAGAGTGCAGAAAGATTTCGCCGTGCTAATAAACAAACTTCCGCTGATGTAAATTTCGACGAGTTGATGGTTCCAACGGTTTCGCAAGAACGACTTTTTTCAAACGAAGCAAATTAACTTCGCTTGATTTCGATGCTAAAAAGGAAATTTGAGGATTATAATTTTATAGTGAAACAGGCTACAGAAGATGCTGACACATTAATCGTCAACACGGCGATCAGTATGTCCGCATCGTTTGATTCGGTGTTCATAGTCGGAGAAGATATAGATCTTCTCGTCCTGTTAACAGCACTGGCTAAACCTCATCCAAATGTGAGGAAAAATTGTTGGAACAATATACTCTCCTCGAAGTCTGCAGTACGGAGAAATTGTGGCGGACAACATATTGTTCTTGCATTCGTTTAGCGGTTGTGACACTACTTCTGTGTTTTCAACGTAGGAAAAATTAAGTTTTAAAAACACTTAAAAGAAATGAATATTTAAGCCGAACTATACAAGCTTTCAAAGAACGAAACGCAGATCCCGAAGTCATTGCTGCTGCGGGGGAACGCTTTTCCAAAAAAAAACACTATTACTTTAGGCTCCCTACGTTATCAAAATTTTGCAAGATCCGTGACGAAGAGTAAATTTAATCTTGCTGCATTACCCCCTACAAGAGAAGCTGCACGGCAACATTCCCTTCGAACCTACCACCAAATTCAGGCTTGGTATGGTATACACAAGAGTCCAGAACAGTGGGGTTGGAAAAGAAGTAAAATTTACTCCCGTGAAAACGACCATAGATCCGGCACCCGAAGCACTCCTGAAATTTATTTCGTGTAAGTGCAAGAAGGGGTGTGGTCGAGCCTGTGAGTGTAGAAAAAGACGACGAAGATGAAAACTTGGAAGAGCGGGAACAAAATTTACAAGTTAGTGGTATTAGTGAGCCTGAATTACCATCAAAACGGAAGAAAATACGTGAATAGATAGGATTCGTGGATTAGGCCTACTGGGGATACCACATAAAAAAACGCGCCTCTCACTCTACCTCATGGTGGTGCGGAAATGAGTAAAACGCGGTAGTACGTAATTAATTTAGTGATACTGCTTTTGCCAAGATCCGGCTTAAATCAACCTTGCATCAAATGGGATAGTTATGATTTTTTGCTATGTTGTACAGGATGAAAGCCCGATGATAAATCCAAGTTTTTGACCTCGGCGAAACTCCGGATCTTTGTCAAAAATTTAAAACAAAAACAGAGCTAAATCGTATATCTTTTTGAAGATTTGACAAAGATGACAAAGGTCCAAAACTTGGATTTATCATTGGGCTTTCATCATGAACAATATACCAAAAAATCATAAAAACTCCATTTGATGCAAGGAAAATAATTCGATTCTTTGGCGACCGCTGTATCGCTAAAAATGGCACAATGTGATAAATTTGAAAAGTTTTGTACTCGTACACTATTCATCTGATTGAAAAATTTTTCTTACAAAAGTTTTAGGAAATTACATGCTCTATAATCGTTGTAATATCTACTTATGACGTAGAAGATATTTTTGAAACACTTGTTGTCGGCCCCTTTTTTCCACTCTGGCGGCGCGAGCGGCGGTCGCTCAAGGTCGAAAACTCGGAATATTAATTAAGACACCAAACTGTACAAGTGTACCAAATTACAACACTCCTGGACCATTTGTAGCAAAAGCCCATTTTCATCTATTCATTGCCTGGACTAGTAGTTATTAAATATCTTGGATTTTTCAAAAAATTCTCGCAACTTACTTACTTCAAGGACTAAGTATTAAAAAAAGTTTTCAGATTCCTCTTTTGATTGCCTAAGCCTAAAACATTCTCTAGTTTTTATTGTGGATATTCTAAAGACTTTATAAATGTATTGTGGCAATGCGGTGTAGTAGAGTGGTGAATGTCCAATATGGATACCAAATTTAAAGGGGATAGTCCTATTAATAACGGAGATATTAATCTTTTTAATTTTCGTTTAGTTATTGCTAGTTAAGCTGGCCCCAGACGTAGCATTTTGTTTAACCGATTTGTTTGTACAAGCAAGTTACACATACAAAACTTTACCCTACACTTTACAATTTTTAATGAAACTTGTTTGTACAAACTGTCTAACAGTATATTAGTTTGTGCGTTTAGGGACATTATTTGTAGTAACAAACTTGTTATAGAAATGTTGTCCCTACACGGGACTACAAATTCGAACAAACAATTTTGTTCCTGGTATTTGTGCAAACATACTAATGCGTCTAGTCTCTATAAAAGTTGCAATAAAAGTGGGCGCACGGATTTTTTAAATAAATCTTTATGAATCAAGCAATGAAGTTAATGTCCCTACACGTGCCAATCTTTTTACAAACATGTTTCATAGAAAACGTGTAGCAGCGAGGTTCACAATTATTGAACATTTTGAAAAGAGATGGTAGTAGTAGGGGAGCCCAAGCGGGGATTTTGGTTTTTATTCGAGCGCGGCAGAAAACCATAAGGAAAGAATCCTTGCACCCTGTATGAACCACCATCATTATATAAATCCTTAATACAGGGGGGTGCGTCCAGGGCAGCCGATCAGATTAGTAAAAAAAAATCGATCCTTGAATTAACTCGAGCTCGTCAGATTAACACAAGGTAAGTTCATTACATGCAGAAAAAGGTACATTTCAATATTCTGACGATTTGAGCATGACATAAGAAAATAAGCGAGTCTCTAGTTTGCAAAAAAAAAACGTCACCTGGAAGTATTCGAGCGCGGTTAATTTTTTTTCCATTTTGAAGGAAATCATGTAAGAATTACGGATATAATATAATCTGCCGGTTTCTTTGCGGTGAAAAAGCTAAAATTATCAATAAAGTACGTACGTACTTTAGGTAACGTGCAGGTGCTGGAAACTGTGTATAGTTCGTTCAGTATTTCTGCTGTGTCACATGATCAACTTTTGTATTCGTTATTTTGTTCTTACGCGTACCTAGTTAAAAAATGTGTAACGTATTTCTGCTGTTGTAAAGCACAACTTCATGTTTCTATATATTTTAAATCAACGGTTACTGCCAGGTTCCATTTCAATCATTTGTTTTTAAATCATAATGTCATGTAACAGAAATATTGAACGAACTATATGTTTATTGTGTTATAAAAAAGTTTAGTAAGTTTTATCATTACTACAATGAGTAACAATAGTGATAACGATAGTGATAACGATATTAATAATAATAGAGTGAACTGTGTATTTTGTGGACAAGAAACATTTGAAAAAATTATAAAATTTACGCCGGACACATTACAAAAATGCCTAGTGGTTTTGAAGTATCGTCGAACCAAATCGGTTCGACGAAAACCACGCAGTAGTTACACTGAAATACAAATTTCAGATGTAACATCATTAAATGACGGCTATCACGCGCAGTGTTATAAATTGTTCACAGCAATAAAAATACCACCCGATTTGCAAAAGCAACAGACAAATGCAGCGGAATCTGCAGCTGAATCTGAGAATGTACCGGAGGTTTCTGGAGAAAATCCTGAATCTCCCATTCCTAGTACTTCCACCACAACTCAGGATGCTGGTACAACAACAGACGAGTAAGTGTTAATGTCACTGATAATATATTATAAATTATTTTTCATATTACATACTCCTTTTTTTATTTTTAAGTTACTAATGCTTTATTTTTTTTTTCTCCAAAAGTTTTATAATTATAAAAATAGTTTTCAAAATATTGAAAAAGTTTTAAATTAAAAAAAGCACATTTAAAATATAATTATTGTGGAAAAGCATAAAATATTATTTATATGGAAGAAATTTTTAAAATTGTTACTTAATAAGATAATTAAAAGAATAATTTTTTAATTATTTATCAGTTTGTTATGGGCAAAATATTTTCAGGGCTGGAGTAACAGACAACCTTGATCCAGACTTCGAGGATTCTGATGATCAGTTTAGTACCAATGAACCTGTTTGTAATGAAAATTTGGCGGCAGACAATTGCTTCATTTGCGAAAAATCACGTAAACGACATCGTGGCCGTGAACTTCCATTGGCAATAAATAGATATAAAACTATTGAATTATTGAAAAGTGCAGCGACTGAACATGCTGATATAGACATGTTAGAAAAAATCAGTTCCTTCTCTGACAGTTCCAATATTCCTTACCACAAATTTTGTAAAGATCAATACTTACGAGATATTTCTAAAGGAGATGAAAGCAATTTTGTTAAAAAACGGAAGGCATCAAACACAGCTTATATGATGCTATGCGAAATGTTGGAGGAATGCGTAATCCAAAGAAATGAATGCCTATTTTTCGATCATGTTAAGAAAGAATACCTGAAATTACTCGTTGAACAATGCAAACTATTATCTGATTCCATGACCGTTACTTCATTTTCAGATCGTCATTTAGAAAAAAAGTTAATGGAGACTTTTGAAAAAAAGATTAAGATTATTTATGCTGAAAATAAAAAGTTTCTTGCTCCATTTTCCATCCATATTGTTACGTACAACGATTTGTTTAAGACTATGGCAATGAAAGAATCGATTCGTGCAGTAGCAGTACAACTCAGAGAAGAAATTCTTAATTCTACTACGACGAAATTGCCTGAAAATTGTACTGCTGAAGATTTGATAAGAGGCGAGTGTGATTATGTCCCAGAGCTTTTAACATGCTTCTTGGAAACATTTGTTTTGGGTGATGTTTCCCATTTGTCAAGAAAAGCTCGAGAAAAAAGAAAAGACAATAATGATCTAACAGTTTTCTCTCTCGGACAAGACATGGTATATGGTGCTTCCAGCCACAGAATTAAAACGTCCAAGCATATAACTCTGGGACTGGCTGTCAAGAGTTTATGTAACAGCAAAAAAATTGTTAATTTACTATACAAATATGGACACTGCTGCTCTTATACTACTTTGGAAGAGTTAGAGACTGAATTAACTTTTTCTACGGCAAACAGTACCTACATATGTCCTGAAGATATTTTACGTCGTCCGGATTTAAACACTGCAGTAGCTTTTGATAACTTCGATCGCTTTGTGGAAACATTGAATGGTAAAGATACTCTTCACGACACTGTGGGGATAATTTTTCAAGACATCATTCGAGATGAAGCTACAATCTCTGTAGAATCCTCAACTACCAATGAAATTAGTAATTCAGTTCCTAATCAGACTGTACATGATACTAATTCAGAAACTTCACTCACGACCCGGAAAAACCGAAAACGCCGATCCTTCGATGAAATAACTTTTGACATGCGGCCTTTTACTAAGAAATTAAAAATAGCAACTTGGAATCAACTTGATATCTCCGCTCTAAATAAACCTTCTAAAAATTTGATGAAGTCAAAACAATTAGATGTTGTGTGGATGCTATCGCATGTGCATAGAATATCTAATGTTCCTATGTGGGTGGGATACAACAGTCAAATATTTACTGATAATTCACCCGTTCAAAAAGTATCGTATCTAACACCAATTAACGACTCTCCCACTAATCATTCTACCGTGTTACAAACTCTAGAATTGAGCCAACAAATTGCTAGCGAATGTCAAGCTCCATACATTCAGGTAACGTATGATCTAGCAATAGCTCGAACTAGTTACTGTATCCAAACTCAAGAATATCCAAAATACGACAATATTTTCATTCACATGGGGGCCTTCCACATTGAAATGGCTTTCTTTAAAGCCATTGGCACTTTTATTGAAGATTGCGGATTAACACACATCATGACCGAAAGTAACCTGATAGCTGATGGTTCAGTGTCTGGTTTCATCGCTGGAAAAAATTACAACCGATGCAAACGATTACATTCGCTGATGTCTTTGACTTTGCAGCAACTTCATTTTGAAACTTTTTTAGAAAATAAAAATTTGACAGTTCAAGAATCAGTCATAGAATATCTTACGGAGTTCATGCACCATCAAGATATCTCTCCACAAGTACAGCACGCTGATACACAACATCTTATTCAGTCGTATGACCAATATACATCGGACACTTTAGACGGCAAGCATGGAAAAACGGCACAATTTTACACGATGTATATCAATTTGATAAATCTTTATCATTTATTCATTAGAAGTATTCGTGTAGGAGACTTAGATTTATATTTGTATGCACTTGGGAAAATTGTGAGTTTATTCTTTTATTATAATCAAGTAAACTACAGTCGGTGGTTAGTTTACTATATTAATCAACTGCAACATGTAGAGAACACACATCCCGGTCTCCGAGTTGAAATTGCTAAAGGCTCTTTTGGTATTCGAAGGACAACTAAACCATTCTCGCGGATCCCGGTAGACTTAACATTGGAGCAGACGGTTAATGGTGAAGCAGCACGCCGGCTTACTGGAATCGTGAATTTTACGAACTCTATCTCTGCTAGACAACGTTGGGCACGGAATCATGGAGCTCGGACGCGAATAATCTCGCATGTTTTAACTCGTGCAGGACTTAACAACCATCACGACATCACCGCAGACTTACATCCAGATAGAATAAAAAAACATCACAAACAAATTGAAGCGTTTAGGAAGAGCATTCAGCAAACTATCAATCCATTCTCTCCTTCAATGGATAACGACCAACTGTACAATATTTCAACTGGACAGGCTACTACTCCAGAAGTAGCAAATAGTTTGTTGACTGCTGTTTCATCCGGGGAATTTTTAAGAGATCAGTTTATAACGGAGTGTAATAAAAATTCAGAAAGATTTCACAAATCTTTAAAAAAAAATCCGGTACTGACTTTCGCAAGTTTAAAAAAAAAGAAGACAGTGAAAATTGGAAAAAAAGTACATGAAGTCAAATTACAGCGAGATTTGTTTGGCCGGTTATTAGCTTTATCATTAGACACGAATTTAAATCTTGAAAAAGTACTTTGCTTCCCGATGACTCCAGTTCCCCTATCACTATGCCATATAGATGGTTCAATGAATAAGACTGTTAAGTCGGTATTAGTCCAAGAGCTGGAGAAAAAAATTGAAGAAATGGAACAACCTCCACACCAGGTTGATTTTCTTATTGTAGATGGCTTTTTTTTTTATACACTTTCAAGCAAATGCCTCGCAATTTTGGAGATTTATCAAAACAAATTTTGCAATCACTTGTGAATAATTCAGCAAGTCGTGTAGCCATTGTATTTGATCGCTACTTCACACCGTCGATTAAAGATTGTGAGCATGCTCTCCGAGGTCATACGAATGACAAAGATTTCCACATCTCTGGTCATAGACAAACGAGAACATCTGACTTTGCGAAAGACTTAAAAAATATCAAGTTTAAAGAAGCTCTCGTTAAATTTTTGATCGAGCATTGGGCTGGTCAAGAGATGGCTTCGATTATTCGTGACAAAAAAATATATGTCAGTTACGATTTGTGTTATGTATATTCTGTTATTGATAATAAAGTAACGCGAAACATTGATCATGAATTGTCATGTCCTGATCACGAAGAAGCGGATACAAAAATTGCATTTTTCGCTTGTCAGATAAAAGAAGATTCCACAGTTATTATCAGAACTTCCGATACGGATATTGTTGTGATTATGTTGGCCAATATGGAGCATCTTCAAGCATCGGTAAAAGTCTGGATTGATCTTGGAGTAGGTAATTCACGCCGATTTATTGATATCTCCGCTCTCTTCATCAAGCTAGGTACACTAGTTTCACAAGCGCTACCAGCTTTGCATGCGCTAACAGGATGTGATTATAATCCTGCTTTTTATCGACGAGGCAAAAAAAAACCTTTCGACATTTTAATGGTATCGGTAGTTTTTCAAAAAGCTTTTGCAAATTTGGGATGTGAAGCTTACAATGTTGAAGAATTACTTAACAGTATGGAATCTTTTGTCTGCCATTTGTATGGTTTAAAAAAAATATCTGATGTTAACCGAGCTAGGATAGAAATATTCAACAGAACTTACAAAGTGTCGGATACATCACAGCCCTTCTCATTAAACGTGCGAAATTACGACGCTTGTAATTTGCCACCATGCCAATCAGAGCTACGGCAACATGTATTACGAACGCAATATATTGCGTGCTTATGGAGGAATGCCCACTTTCGAACTGTCACTGAGATGTTACCAACTGATTTCGGGTGGAAAAATGTGGACGGTAAGTTGGAGATGACTTGGTTTGTTGGGAATCAACTACCAGAGGCATATGAGGATATTGTCATAACACCTGACATTTTAGGGGATACTCCAGATTTAGGTACCTATGTTTTCTTTTTAATACACTACTAATATCATGAAATAAATGCAATATTGTCAAGTATCATAACCATTTCTGATTACAGAAATGCAAGATTTAGATGACGAAATTAATGGGAACTCCGACCATGAGGATGATTCATCTGATGATGGAGATTAAAAAACAACAACAACAACCAACAACAACCGTCCACTAAGATAGACCAATAAGGACTGATTTTTAAACACTATTTCTCTTCACTTGCATGTCCGCCATTTAAGTGGATTTAGCACTTAGGTATTATCCGTTATGCCATGAACTAGTATTTTTACTAACTGAATGCCACATCGATGTTGTCACTTGTTGCACTCATGATTTGTCTTTAAAGGTGTATGTGTATAATGTCAATAAAATAATCTGCAATAGTCGGACTGTAGTTTCTCTTTTGTGTACGGTCAGTTTTACTGGGTTGTAAGTGTAACTTTTTTGGGTAAAAATATTTTCTCCTCATACTTTGGGAACTCCATTAATGTCGACGCCATTTACCCTGGAATACCAGCAGAAATTACTGCTAATAGGCTGGAAGACCTAAAAGTATTGCGATATTGGAGACTCCAACCTTGCACTTTTTAATTGGTGAACGCCTACACCGGCGTTAAAAAACAGCACGTACGAACTCTATGAGAATCTATTCGCTTCAACCAAGCTTCAAACTTATATTCGAACCTATCAGATTTCGCAACAGCCAAAGGCCATCTCGGTTAGACGGCTCTTCGTAAATGACCCCGGCAGTATCTCTATATGGAATTGTCTTCAACCACTTAGTATCTCAAAGAAACTTCCAAACGACGTCACATTATTTAAAGAATTATCTGGGATCATATCGCACTGTCAGTCACTGATAGCCACCGTGCCAGTGTGACCTAAAACATTACAAAGTCTATGTTGGAAAAATGATCGGTGGTCACTAGTTAGTGGTCGTGGTTCAATGTGACTGCCGCCAATAAATGAATGGTGAAAGTTTACATAATATACAAGGTGTCCGGATAAATCATCAGGAAACTTCTAAGAAACTCTAAGAAAAATGTCAAATCTCGGTAATAACAAAGAATGAACCACTTTAATGATGGAATGATAAAACTCGATACACTAAATAAGCATTCCACAAATCAACCTGATTGGCCAAGGATTAAGGGAGTTACATCAAAAAGAAAAAAGAAAATATTGAACTTCGAGTAGCTGTATCTTTGTTATTACCGAGATTTTACATTTTTCTCAAAGGAACTTCTACCATTTTTTTAACCTGTTTCATCACCTCTAGAAGTTTCCTGATGGATTATCCGGACACATGATCAAAAAAAATTTTTTTACAACGTATCAGGCCTGATTAGACCTAGAGGGCTTCAACTATTCAGGCTGGATCAAACTTGAACAAGTATGATCATGCATGATCAGGCTTAAATCAATTTGTAACATCAGACATGATCATGTCTGTTCATGTTGAGTCAGACATGAACCAACATATCAGGCCTGACCACAGAGCTGGAGGTTTTTAATCTTCCAGGCTGGATCAGACATAAACAGGCATGGTCAATGGTCATTTTTTTCCCGGGTTACATATTATTTTCTGTTCGTTGTAATTATTCCATTGAAATGAAAAAAAAATAAAAATAATTTTTTAAACTGTCAGAACAACGGAATTCCTCAACATAATTGTCAGATTTTAGGTCAGCACAGCAAGAACATCAAGCTGAAAACGTCTGCATATAAATCTGATGAGCTTGAGTATTTCAAGGTCACGATTTTTTTTTACATTATCAAAACTCGGCCGTGAGTTCTGGTCGCGTCCAAATCGTCAGTCTTTTGAATATAATGCCTTTTACAGTTCACTTAACATTCCTTTTGAATATCTGATACGCTCGAATAAATTTTTTTTTTTTCATTTTCTACCCCGTCATGCGGCCACCCCCATCTTGTAAGCCGGCAGATAAATATTTTCTCGTTATCAGAAGCACGTAGGGCGTATACGATATTAATGTCTGACGCGCTCTAGTATTTCTATGTCACAAATTTTTTTAACATTTTTGAAGATTTGTACACACTTACCCCCGCAGTGAAAGGGCATATATCATATAAACTTTTTACTTTTTAGTATCTAATCTTCACAATTCAATAGGTTTCCGCAACGCTTAAGTAACTACCCATTTAGCATCTTGGGCTCCCCTACTATAGAGAAAGAAATTTATGGTGTAAAGAGTGGTACAAAAACCGGAAAAGCATTTTACACATTTAAATTTACTTAATGAATTAAGAGTTTTTTCAAAGGAAGATCTGAAGAACTTTTTGCGAATTTTTAGTCATTTTAACATTATTATACTTATAAAGCTCCAATACTCACTTCAGACTTTAATTAAGCAAGAGTTGATCAAAAAAACGGTTTTTCGGTTTGGGGCGAAGGGGGGCGAATTTTGGGAAAATTTTGGGCTCGGAAATTCGGGGACCGGCGGGAGAGGCTAGGATAATTTTTTGGGGCGGATCGGTGGTCGGGGGGCCCGGGGAGAGCGAAAAGTATGAAAAAAACCTACGAGCGCCACAAGCGACTCGCAAAAATCGGGGAAATTTTTTTGGGCGTTGGAATTGCGGCTGGGGGCCTTAATCGAGCTCGTGCGTACGGGAAAATTATTCGAAAACCTCGGAGACGTCTGCGAGTATGCGAACCCGGAAAATATTGCAAATTTTGACGTAGAAGAATCTTACGGCTTCGATTCAATCGGGTAACTAAGTTTAACCTATCGGGTAGCTTGGAAGTGATATATTGGTATATTAAGTAAGGTGATACAGTGTATGGAAACAACTGCAGCAATGAAAGTAACAAAATTAATACAAATGGCTGTTTCAATTTAGGTAGTGCAAAAAACCAAATTATAAATTTCTGTTAATGCGATGTTAACAATCTTACGGCTTCGATCTTCAATTCAATCGGGTAACTATCTTTAACCCATCGGATAGCTTCAAAGTGGTATATTACTCCATATTTGTACTTATTCGATAGCTTTTTATTCTATTTGATCTATTTAATCTGTTTGATGTAGTAAAATTGTAATTTAAATCGAGTTTTTTGCTTCTCGGTCTTTTATGAGGTTGTTCGGTAAGGTGCACAGAGTACTTTAGGATGTAATGTTGGAGTATTTTCGGGATATAAATTACCGAGTGATTTATATTGGGTTACATAACACCTTCATTCATAGTTGGGTGTTTCAAAATAAAACAAAAAAATATTTATCAGTTTTCAGTAGGGAATCAAACAGTTTTGTATATATTTATTTAAACGTGCATTGCAAAACTGATTAGATTAGGAAGGTGCCTATAAAATACACTTTGAAGAAGCGCAAATTTAATATTTTTTAACTTAATTTAACCCAATAATTGAATACCTTTGATTTTTGTATGATTTCATGCAAGTTAAGGTTGTTAAACAATAAGAAAAACGTAAAATAACTTTTATCACTGACAATTAATAGTTTACATTATCATTATGAATGAAAGTGCTATCTACGTTACGTAGCACCTTCATTCACACCGAGAATTGTATTCTTTTTATGGCATTCATATTGTAAAAAAGGAGTTATGTGTGCCCATAACACCTTCTTCCATTGAGAATGTTATTTTAGATGTACATAGCTCCTTCATCCGCTGCAGTTTTCAATCTTACAGTAATACTTACACATTTTGAAAGGTGCCATGCGATAGAAGAGTACATAACACCTTCGTTCAGTAAAAAAAGTCATTTTTTTTAATGTTACATAACACCTTCATCCACTCGTGTCTTCAATTATATTCACAGTGCAATTATTAATAGTTGATCAACAATTAATTTCAAAAAACATCTAAATTAGAATATTTTTCTCTATCAATAAGTTAGTACCTATTGGTATAGGTACGATAAGCTAAGATTGACCTACGGGTACACGTATGGTCAACCGGAGACCCTAAAAGCTGACCTATACAGGGTGATTTATTAGCTTACCGACAAACTTTACTACTATATAAAAGTTTGTGTAATTTGACGTATAGAATACGGTATTCTGTGCCTGGAGGGCCGAAGGCCCGACGAACGAGGAATCGAGGTCCGAAGGACCGACGCGAGGCCCGTAGGGCCGAGCCCCAGGGTTAAGGGCCGTAGGCCCGCGCGAGAGCCCGTAGGGCCGAGCGGAGGCCCGCAGGGCCGACCTAGAGCTATCAGCCCGTAGGGCCGATCTAGCTCTAGTCTTAAATAAAATTGAAATGTGTATAGCGAAGAAAAATACGGTAATGAGGAAAGCCATAAGTGAACTGGCTGCAGGAGCTGATGCATTCACGTTATAACTAGTTTATAAAAGTCTGTGTTGGCGAAAAAACAAACCATCTAGATTATTTGATACATGCTTGTAACAACAAGTTATACAAACATATAATCACCCTATTACTTTACTAGCATTACTAGCAAGGTAAGAGGGTTTTTACTGGTGAATGGAGGATATAACTGACTCGCCTACGGCTCGTCAGTTACCTCCTTGAGCCAGTAAAACCCGTTACCTTGCGTGTATTGTTTTATATTTTATTTGTTTCTCATTTGTAAAAAGGTTAGATAAATTCCAAAAAAATCTCAATAATTTGTCGCAAATGTCGTAAGCTATGGAAGCGTTGCCATGAACATGTCTGTTTATTTTTCTTTACATTTGTTTTTGCGAAAGCGAAAATGAATGTACCAAAAGAAATTATTGAGGCAGCCAGCAGTGTAGCTTCAAGTTTATTACCTGCAAAATCAGCTTCCAGGTACGAGCGAGAATACGACGACTTCAAAAAGTGGCAAAACAAAAATAGTGTGATTGGGGTAACTGAAGATGTTTTGTTGGTGTACTTGAATCAACTATCAGCTAGATTCAGCCTTAATACTTTATGGGCAAAATGGTCTATGCTGAAAAGCTGCTTGGAAATGAAAGAAAATGCCCCTGTTCGCAGGTTTGTTTTCCTTAAAAAATTTATTGAAAAATATGACGTTTAGTTGTCATTTGCAGATTTCAAAAGGTAATAGCGTTTCTGAAACGAAAAAATGAGCGTTATACGCCAAAAAAGGCCAAGGTATTAAGTAAAGAAGAGACTGAACAATTTCTTTTACATGCTCCTGTGGTTGCTGGCGAAAATTGTAACAATATTTGGGATTTTTGGATGTTGTCGATGTGACGAAATTCTCTCCTTAAACATGAATGATATAGAAGATATGGGAAAATACGTTATTGTGACATTGCGGCAAACAAAAAATTTAACAACAAGAAGATTCACCATAACCGATGATGGCTGCAGCTTCAAGCCCTGCATGTTATACAGAAAATATGTAAATCTTCGGTCTCCTGGAACAGAAAGCCTAAGATTTTTTTTGACATACCGACATGGAAAGTGCATTTCCCTTAATGCTGGCCAGCACACTATTGGTGGTGTCCCAAAGCAAATAGCGAAATATTTAGGTTTAAAAGACCCAGAGTTATACACCGGCCACTCTTTTCGCAGAACTGGAGCCACTATGGTTGCGGATTCGGGTGGAGATATTTTAGCACTAAAGCGTGCAGGAGGGTGGAAGAGCACCGAAATTGCGATGAGTTATGTCGATGATTCGGTCAACAAAAAAATCGAAATGTCTAGCAAATTATTTGGTAGTAAGGAGAGTACAAATGTTCTGCAGTCCTCGAGTTCAGCAGTTTCTGAGTCAACAGATGGTTCATCATCGTCAGTATCAACTCTTTCATCATCAAAAATCTGTGTTACTGGAAATAACATAATATGACGATAAAACAAATGTCTAATGTAAATAATACTACTAACTTGTAAAAATTTTGCAAGTTAACTGTCAGTTTTACAAGTTAGTGACTTGATAAAATAAACTTTCTTGATTAATATTGTGTTTTTGGAAACTGACGTTTACAAATGAGAAACAAATAAAATGTGATTTTTTGTTTGCACAAACACATTTATGCATACATAGTAAGAAAATTATCGCTAGGTGTAGTGCCGTATTATATTTGTACAAACATATTTCAGGAAGTATTAAATTACAAATATATTTCCTTAAACAAATTTCACAAACATACCAGTATGTGTAGTGAAGATTTATGTTTGTGCAGACAAATTTCCGGAAGTAAATTTATTTGACTTGTTGTAACGTTTAGGGACTATCAAGTTTTTATATTCGTTTTGATTCTACAAACAAATCGTTTAAACAAAATGGTACGTCTAGGGCCAGCTTTAGTTATTGCTAAAGGTACTCGCCTCACCCTTGGTATATAAGATACTAAATACTAAGAGGGTTGAAAGAGCACGGCGTGCCAGAGTTACAACTTCTGTTGAGATTTTGTTTTCGGAAAGAAAGCATGCACCCACAAGTGCCACAGGAAAAGTTTATGGGAAACGAAAAGAACAAGTCTCGTTTTATTTCCCTACTCAGAACCACATTTGAACAATCAGGCATGACAACAAAGCTGAAGAGGATGCTGACATGACAGCCTCATAGTAACAACAGCAAACTCGTTATCTTGGCAACATATGATGCTGTCGTAATCATTGGTCAAGATGTCGACCTTCTGGTGCTTCTAACAGCTCTCTCTCCTCCCAACGTATATTACCAAAAAGTTGGTGAAGGCAAATCCCCTAATGTGTTATACTTAAACCAATCCTTTAAACACAGTGAAATAGTTGAAAACATTTTATTCATTCATGCCATAAGCGGCTGCGACACAACTAGTGCTCCTTTCGGTCAAGGTAAATACTAATTTTGTAATATGCTCCTTGAGAACCCCTCAGTAAATAAACTTGTTCGCGCGTTTCAAGATCATTGATCATTTCAAGAAAATTTGAGGTACACTATTTTTGTCAAAGTAGTAAAAAAACAAATTTAATTTATCCAGGCTACCACGCACCAAAGATGCAGTACATCATCACGCTTCAAGAACATACTTGCAAGTGCAGACTTGGTTTGGAAACGATAAAGACCCAAATGAATGAGGTTGGAAAAGGGATGCTGTTGGGTTGCTAACTCCAGTACCAATGTTGAAGGAAGCCGCATCTCAGGCCTTGTTGAAATTTATATCGTGTCAATGCAAAAAAGGTTGCGCTGGAAAGTGTACTACTTGCAGAAAGTCGGGCTTGAAATGCTCCCTCCTCTGCATTCACTGCAACGGCTACTCGTGTGAGAATTCTTTTCGTTGATGATGACGAGGCATTTGGTGACCCAGTCGTCACACATTCGTATGTAAACACCGAGAAAGCCTATATTGAAGCTGTTCAGGGTCCGAGTAAGAGACAGAAAATTCAGTCTAGAGAATAAAAAATCACCTACTTCAATTGTTATATACACGGTATTTAGAAATTCGCGGATACGGACAGTAGCACGTTAATCTGCAAAAATCCAAATAGTAAAAAAGCTGGCACTTTCTCCTGTTTGTATCCGCGAATTTCTAAACATCCTGTATTATAAGTTAGTATGGATATTTTTGGTCAAACACTTTTATGACAGACGGTTTAAAATGAAAACCATTGTGGATAGAAAAAAATGTATTAATGTAATAATTGGTCTAGTAAAGTACCCCAACATAAAATGCATCTATCTTCATATTGTGAATAGAAAAGCACTGACAGCGCCAACTATGCTATTTTGAATGACCACCGTACTAACTAATTACGTAAATCGGTACCTATGACATTTTATTTGATTTACAGAAGATGTACTGTTCCCCAGAGAAAGGCAAAAAGACATGTCGTATACGGATAAAACCAGGGGTTGGCTGGAGCCGGCTCGCGCGAGCCGCTTGTTAAATTACCCCTAAAACCAAAAAATAAGCCATTTTAAAGTTTCAAGTAGATATTGAGCCCATACTTGAAATTAGGTACAGGTGCATAAGTATGCCGAAATAAGCCAGAATACAAAAAAAATATTAGTAATATAACACAAAAATACGCTAAAACCCAATACTAAAAACATAAGCAGTTAAATAATACTAAGAGTGTCAACCTGCAGCCCGCACACAACCAATACCACCCATGGCCCACACTAATACGGTCACAAAGTTTATAATCACAACAAAACCCCATCGACCTCACTTTTAAACTGACTCACGGAACGACTGTTGCTCGCCTCAACCGGCAGCAAATTCCACACTTCAAAAACTCTAACAGGAAGAAAAAATCTTCTAGATGGGTGACGAGCGTTTTCTTTTTTCAGTTTATGCCTGTGGCCTCGTAAACGGGTCGTTATTTAAAACGAATATGTGCTTGAGGTCACAGGCCATAAAACCATTAAGGATTCGAAATGTCATGATAAGATCCCCTCTCAGTCGTCGTCTCGAAAAGGTAGGAATGCCTGCTAGTTCCAATCTTTCCTCATAGGGCGGTCTAATGCGGCCCAGAGTGATACGGGTGGCCAATCGCTGCACCCTTTCCACATCCCTGACTAGCGCAGGACACCAGACACATCCAGCATATTCTAATATAGAACGCACATATGTTTGGTAAAGTCGCACAAATGTAATAAAAGCAACTTCTGAGAAACACCTCTATAGCAAGTAAGTCATTATGTTAGCGCGTTTACACACGGACGCAATATGTTCCGACCAAGACAGATTCTCGTTTACAATTACACCCAAGTTACAATATGAATCTACTGCCGCGAGCTCGTCCCCACCGATATAGTAAGGAAGACGAGGATTCTTTCTACCTACATGCAAGACCACGCACTTCTGTCTGTTTAGGGGCAATGGCCACTCCGAACACCACCGATAAATTCTGTCCAGGTATGCTTGCTGCTCCACATATTTAAATCGCCGCAAATGCCAACATGATCGAGCTTGTGGATGAGCCTCCGCCGAGGAACCCGGTCGAATGCCTTATCGAAATCCAAATATATTATGTCCACTGACCCCCCACTATCGACTGCTCGTGTCCATATATTTGTGCAATACAGAAGATTTGTAATTGTAGATCTTCCTGGAACGAATCCATGCTGATGCTCCGAAATAACCCCCTCCCGCAATAAGAAGGAGAGCATATCTTCCCGTATGATCGACTCCATCAACTTACAAACAATCGGTGTCAGACTGATAGGACGATAGTTGTTAGGGTCAAGTTTGTCACCTTTTTTGAAAATTCCAGTAACGGACGCACTTTTCCACATACATGGTAAAACATGGGTGCTAAACGACAAGGCCATTATCTTCGACAGGGGTAGGCTGATAGAAGAACTACATTTAAAAAAAATCGGATGATAGTCGATCCAGACCAGGTGAAGCATGACTTCGCAGTCGTCCGATATGCATTTCAATCCTTTCCGGTGAGAAGTCGACTGACGCAAGCGACGAAATAACACGTGGGCACACAATTAAGAGGTAGTTGGTCATTCAACTTTTCTAGTGTGTACACCATTCTGAACGTCTCCGCCAGACAATTAGCAGTCTTAATATCGCTGCCGCATCTGGCACCACTTCCGTCCCTCAAATGCGGTATGGACACCCTCGACGACAAGGACGAGCGAATATGCTTAAATTTGTTGTCCGTCTATTTCTTAGCATTATTGTTTAAATTCATCTTTCATAATTTGTTTAAATTCATACTTGTAGCGTCCTCTGTGGTTTTGTCTTGTTAACTTGCGTGTCTCTTTTGATAAGGGGACATGATACTGAGGTATTCGAATTAAAGTTGGTATTCGATTTAGACTGATGCACGTTGTAGTACCACATATTGATTGTAAAACTTGCAGATAGCGAGTACCAGTGGAAAAAGTTTTGCACCCTTTTGGGGATTTTATTGTGTGTACGCATCGATTGAACTATTTAAAGTATTGAAATTTTTAATAGTTACCATTAAATTGGGATTTTGTGTAATCAGCATTTAACCCTTATCAAAAGGTACGTAAGTCTAAGTGTTTCTTTGTTCGTTTGTCTATCTTTTATTTGTTTTCTTATCAAGGGTTGAGGGTACGGGAGTACCATTTGAAATTCAGAAGTTATCATTAGTAAATCGTCATTCAATCATCATCAACGTTTTGTTATCTATCATTGTACGGGCCGTCGTTATCAGGTCGAGGATCAACGTTATCCTTTTATTCGAAAGATCAACACCACAGATAAGTGCTATTTACTCGTCGAGAAATTTATAAAAACCAACGATTCTAATTTTGCTAATTTTTATTTTATATTATATACTTTGTAAGAACGACGCAACTGGCCATTTGTTGAATCTGAGCGTAAGATAAGCAATTTTTATATTATTCGATATCGTTATATTAGTTATATTTTCTTGAAACTGTGTAAAGCATTTATTCGGGTAGTTATTTACCTCGTACATATTATATAAGTTATCATCATCTTACATCGAGTCAATTATTGAGAAATAGAGGATTACTGTGTTGTAGTAAGGATACTTTTATGTTTTATTTGTTCTGTGTATATCCTTTTTCACCGTTTGAAGGGTTGTGAGGAAGTGTGCAGTAAAATTGTGTGGCGCCCTTTTATGCAACCTTTGAACCCACGCCTAAGAACTGCTGGCCGAGTTGCACACTTCATTGTTGTATATGTTAAAAAAGTCGTCACAAGCCTTACTGTGGAACATAATATTACATCCAATTTAATGACAATAAAGTTATTAGGGAAACCAATAGCAAATTTTGAAGCCATTCCTTTTATTACATCTTGGATGAACCAGAATCACAGGTTAGCAACAGAAACAAGGGAAACAATCGGATAACAACTTTTGTTTGTTTGTCTTATATTTACATGTAGAATACGCTCCTAGAGTTCGGTGCCATCCTCCCGACTCACCCTGTATTTAAAGCTGATTTGGAAAGAGACTCTTTAGGGTTACATTTTTAAAATTTTGAGTATGAGTACAGCCATAGAAAAATGTATCGTCTCTAAAGAATGGCAACTTTCTTCTTCTCATGCACGTTTTAGCATAGAATAGCATAAAAATCGAGAAGGCTGTAGTAACTAAAAAGCATTCTATTTGTAATTTGTAAAAATTTCATTGCAAAATTGCGGACTGGCCAATGTAAGTATAGACCAAACACCCTATTAATAGCTAATAATTCTTTCTCCGACCGTTTATTAATCCAAGAAGGTAAGTGTTGTAGAAAATAATGTTTTCTCTAACATTTGTAATATTCTTCATTAACGCACGATGCATAGAAAACGAGCTATTTGCACCAAAATAGTATTGGTGAACATAGACCTTTAATATCTCGAGTGCTGCTCTGCCGCTATTTGTCATTCTTGTTTGTAGAGTGCTACCAGGGAAAGAAAACCCCACCCCGTGGCACTACTACTTAGTACAACAAAATCGAGACAAACATGAATTATCACGTTTTAACCTATTATCTGCGACTACGTAATAATTGGTAATAACTCCAAGGCACTATCTACGTTCGTTTCTATTCAACTGCAGTACAAATCTACTTTCCAATTTGAACGGTAATCATGGGGTGGATTTTTCGTTCCCTGGTATCATTCTAGCATCAAAAAGTATAATAATACGTGTGTACAAAATTCTAGCATTATAAAAATATGAATTATAATAATAATTTGTGCTGCCCAAAAAAAATTTTCCCTCTTTGCTGTTAGATGTACCAATTCAAAAAGTTTTACTATGGTTTTCACCATGGTTTTAACAAACTGATAAAGCTTAATGTGAAGTTATAAAAACGAGTAGTAAAAATTCAAAATACAAATTGTGTAGATAATTCTACCTTTTACGTATTTTTTATTTGATTTTCGCAGTAAGTTGCATTTGCAGACTCGCGTGCTCTGGAATAGCACAAACACAAAAATGTGATTATTTTTGTGTGACGGCGACATCTTTCGTGTTTCGTATTTTCTGTGTTGTCACTAGTTTTGGTATATACGCCGTGAAACGTTTAGTTTCGAAATTGTCACTGCCGATTCCACACGACATTTGTTACAAGAAAGTGCAAGAAACATGAGCACTACGATCCCAAAATCCAGGAAAAACTAATTCCACCATAATCAAACGTCTCGAAAGTGTGCGAAATATTGTCAAAGCTGGTGCGAGATATCACCATAGGTGCAAAAACAGTTTATTTCTGAAAAGAACTCGCGTTGTACAAAAGTCTGACCGCTCGGGCAAAATTGAAAATGCGATGCAATCAATTTACGATCATTTAAACGCAAACTTTGAACAATGTCAATTCACGCTTCCCCAACTACTATCAGAAATCCGTGAAGACTATTGTCCCAGTTAAGGCAAAATTAAAACAAAAATTTCAAGAAGACATTATTTTCATCGATACTCCTGGAAAAGCAACCATTGTTCTGTTTCGCAATAATACGTCTTATCAGGTTTTATCCAACCACTTTTACGCTACACGAAAAAGGTTCGACGTCGAAATAAATTACACACAGTTACTACAAATTAAAAATGCTTTGTTTTGTCCCAAATAATAAGTAACGAAAATTTAAAATATTAATTTATAAAGTCTCAAAGTTGGTTTGTAAATAAAAAAGATATCGTTCATTTGCATTTTAATTTTTTATTTCAACTGCTCTTTGCAGCATTTTTCTTTGTCTGTTGGAATTTATTTAATCGTATTCCCTGCAGTGCAGCAGAAATAAGGTTTGCTAGCTATTAATACAGGGTGTATTTTAAGTTAGAACTTTTTTTAAACCCCAGATACTCATACCGCTCATTACTCATTACAAACATTTTACTATACCGACTTCGACTAAAATTGTTCAGGATAATGTGTAGTATCTAGGGTTTAAAAAAAAAGTCTCAACTTAATATACACCCTGTATTAATAGCTAGCAAACCTTATTTCTGCTGCACTGCAGAGAATACGATTAAATAAATTCCAAGAGAAAAAGAAAATTTATATTAACAAATTTAATCAGTTAATAGCGTTTCTCAAAAGAATTTCGGAAGGTTACACACCAAAAAAATTGAAAGCCTTTTTAAAAGAAGATATAAGTAAGTTCTTAGGTGATACGGATAATGGCCAGTTGTTGATGATGAAAGTGGCTTTGATTGTTGGCGATTTTGGTGGCTGCCGCCGAGAAGAATTGACTAAATTAAAGCTGCGTGACATAGAAAATAAAGATTCTTTTATACAAATAGTTATTTCATGTACAAAACTAAGATTACACGGGAATTTGTTATTGCAGAAGGAAGTATTAAAGGAATCAACTGTTTGCATATGTCTCCTCAGTATTTTCAACTCCGTCCCCCTAATATAGAACACGATCGATTCTTTGTATTTTACAAAAATGATAAATGCACGCCACAACCAGTAAGAATAAATACTTTTGGAAATATTCCGAAAATGATTGCTAGAAGACTTGAATTGCAAATTTCAGATCAATACAAGACCGGCCATTGTTTTCGAAGATCGTCAGCTTGTCTGTTGGCTAACGGAGGAGCGGATATACAAATATCAAAGCGCCATAGTGGATGGAAATCTTTCACAGTTGCTGAAGGTTACATTGAAGTATATTATACATTATTTTCCATATTTTATATTATATGGAGCAGAAGAAACGCCTTGCTGTAACAAACTTAACATCAAAACAAAAATTAGACCGGAAAAAACAACAATGTCGTGTATCAGTCAGAAAATGGAGGGAGTTACACAAAATAAAAATTACAAACATGCAAAAAAGTATAAAGGAGTTAACCAGGGAGAATGCCGAGCTCCGGAAGCAGATTGAAGAAAGTAAAAAATCAAAACTGAAAAAAGCTATGGAAAAGATTATTATTGCATGCATTACATACTTCACACCTATAGTGAAGTCAATCCGGGGACACACTGTATACATATTATACAAAATTTTTTCTGAAATTCGCTTCAACCAATAGAAAGAAAACAGTTGGAAGACTTATTTAATTACTTCTATAATGAATTGTAAATAGTGTTTGAGATCAAATCGCAAGCAACGCAATTTGTTAAAAATAAAATAAATTTTTTTTTGATGAAGGGTTTTTAAGTTGCGATGAAGTGAATATAGATCGAGACAAGCGGATGGAGATGACGGTCTCTTTTCAAAATTGTTTTTTATGTTATAAATTTATAAAAATGTAAAATGGTTAAAAGAAAACAAACTAAATGGTCCTTCGAGAAGTTTAAAAATTTTTTATGTGAGTAAAAGAAAAAAGTTTAACAAATAGTTTAGAAAATCATGTTCGATAGCGACGATGAACTTCTTTTTTTAAGACATCGGCATACCAGCGTATCGGCGTATCATCGACAAAACTACTAAAAAACGAAGGACAAAACGGAGATTTAAAATTTTTTATATAAAAGAAGCAGCCATGATGCCCGAGGAAGCTTTTGTAAACAATTATTTTCCAGAAAAAAACGCCGAGTATTATTTGGAAGAGTTTAAGGTATTAGTACATTGCTGGGCGAAACGTATAGACTTACAAGGAGACTATGTAGATAAAAAAATATATCTTGTTTCTTAGGTCGGAAACTTTTCAGACCCTCGTAGAGAAGATTTGTCAAAATGTTCATCATTGAGTACAAGTTCAAACTTAACCTAAAATTTTTTAATTAAGTAATATAAAATTTAGTATTGCTGCGAATTAATACGATTTTAATTTTATAAATCAATTGATAGAACAGAAATAACATGCTTTGGGCTTCCGAATTTAATATAATTTCAGCAAGCGTTGATGATGTATCAACATGGTTAATAGAGCGGTACTTTCGCTAGATGAGTCTTCAGTTACCTTAATATACCCGATACACAAGATTTCCAAGCCAGTAGCAGTAGTCCTGTAGAAAGTGAAACAAGATTGTCTGATTGATCGAAAAATATAGCGAATATAGCGCATTAGTTGAACAGAGGAAACTAAAGATAATGAAGAAGATGTGGGAGATGATTACAAAAGAATTAACAAATTTTAATCACCAATACACGAGTACAGTTTAACAGGTAGAAAGCAAGTGGGCGACTTTAGAAAGTTCATTTAAGAATTGTCTATTATGTTAAAGTAGAAAAGAACAAAAAAATAGTTTGCAAATTGAACAATTATACAGCTGCTACAGGTAAAATTATAAACATTGACGCAGGAAGAATTATCACATTTTATTTTGCTTTTAGTGAATTAGTTGAAATTTTATTACCAAAAAGTAGTGTAATACCGCCATATATATGTAATGGATGAAATACAAACTACAACGTACACCGACATTTTACAAGAATCGAAAAATCAGACATTGAATTAAGCGCATCTGCTTAAAAACATTCTGATGTGATAACATGACTAAATCACACTTTATGCGTTACGTATCTCGTAAAAAGAAGGAAGAATTAACTGGAAAAAGGTCAGAAAATCATAATAGTTATGTACGAGGATGTATTGATAACTAGTTAGCCTAGACCAGTTCCATGCAAAAAAGAAATATTGCGTTACCATAGCAACGAACAATAACTTATTAGAAGTGTCAGTGTAAAGTTTGACGTCAAAAAAGTAAACCAGAGTTAAGCAATAAATTAAAAGAAAAAAGATGTCCACCGAAATTGTGAAAATCGAAAAATTGGAGTATCGAGCCATCATCAAGTACCTGTATTTAAAAGGGTTAAGAGGTAAGCAGATTTACGAAGATATGGTTAATACCCTTGGTGATCAATGTCCTTCGTATGCGACCGTGAAAAATTGGACTGCAAGCTTCAAAAGAGGTAAATTTTTAATTGAAGATGATGACCGATCGGGAAGTTCTTGCTTCAGTTTTTTGGGATTGCCATGGAGTAATCATGATTGATTTTTTGGATAAGGGTAGAACAATAACTGGAGATTACTATTCGACATTACTGACCACTCTACGGGAAAAAATTAAAGAGAAAAGACGCGGAAAGCTATCCAAAGGTGTTTTGTTTTTGCAGGACAACGCCCCTGCACACAAATCTCATGTTGCCATGCAAAAAAGTCGTGATTTAGGGTTTGAATTACTATAACACCACCCTTATTCTCCAGATTTGGCTCCGTCCGACTATCATCTCTTTCCTCAACTGAAAAAAAGTTTAAAAGGTCGTAAATTTTCTTCCAACGAGGAGGTAATAAAAGCTGTGGAGGTCTGGTTTGCAGAGCAAGAAGAAACATTTTTTTTGAAAGGTCTAGCGACGTTGCAGGTTCGCTGTAATAAATGTATCCAATTAAGAGGAGAATATGTTGAGTAATAAAATATTTTGACATTGAAATTTTGTTTGGTTCTATAGTAGGCTAAGAATTTTTCAATATAGCCTCGTACATACCGAGTGCGGGAAGACGAGTTTCCCGTATGAACGCAGTTTTGAAGCATGAGCGACGGAGAAGCGATGCTTCATTATAGCGTGAACGCGAGAAACTCGTTCACGCACAAGGTTTGTACAATATTTTTTGTAATGAACAAAATAAAAATTTTATGTAATTTTATCTTTAAATGCTCACGCTTAACATACGTTAATATTGGTGTTCAGGTGGTCTAGGGGTTTTCAAATAAAAATTTCCCGGTTGAGTAGAGAATTCGCGAAACGTTTCTTCCTAGGCAGTGAGTACAAAAATAAATATTGTTATCGTGTTTAGTGGTAAGTTTGTTTTCTAGGTTAATTTAGGTTTTGTTCTTCCTAAATCACCCACAGACTGTTAGTTTGACGAAGGTGGGTTATTTGGGAAGGTTAGGGAGGTCGACCTAGATCCTAGACTAGTTTAAGTTCGTTCGTTTTGTTCTGATAAAAATAAAGAAAAAAAAATAAAGAAAAAAAAACCTTACCCTTATAATAGTAGAGTACTAAATCCCACGACCCACGACCTGAAGAGAAGACTCATGGCGCTCAATTAGTTATTGAGCTGGTGCCCAACAAAGTCGAATAAAATTAGAGTGAAACGGGAGTCTTACAAGTGACATAAATGGATTTGTGGCTTGTGCAATGATAATAGCCAGATACATATTTTATTTGTGCAATTTTTTACGACGATTCAACGGATACTCCATATAAGAATGACGAAGCAGATATAGTGCCTGAATAAAGTAAGTTCACATATCATTATTTCGTTTGAGTTATCTATTTACTGTATTACTTTTTTAGAGAATAGGACACCTTATTTTAGGATTATGTATTAGTTACTGTTCAATAGAATTTTGAATTTTTATTTTATGTTAAGTTGAAGTAAAAGTTAATTTTTATACAGCGTGTCTGTAAAAATGCCTTAAAACGCTTTAGGGGAAACTTGTGGGAGGACATTGAACCTTTATAGCCTAATTTACCTAATATACAGTGTTAATTAAGTATGTACACAATAAACATGGGTTCGCAACAGCTCTGTAAAAAATTGTAAACATGTTTTAAGAAGAGTATATCTACGCGAGATTTTTACATAAAAAAGTCGTGTTTGAATTTCAAAACTAAATAATGACCAAAATATCAAATTTTGCGATATTTACCTCATTCATTTTCTAAAAATTCAAGAAAATAGAAATAAATTGTGTACTACTAATCGAAATTAAATTAACAAAAATTTTTCCACGGCCATTTTTGATAATATGTGCTCACCAATGAAGCAAATATAACCAAGTTTGTACTAATAAGAAATTCTAAAATTACCTTTAAGAAAACAAATTTTTTGGGCTCGTCAGTCTTCACGATATTTTCTAAAACACATAGTTGAAAGTTTATAGGGTGTTTTAAACCCTCCAAAGACGACGATTTTCACAACACGTCACTCGCGTAATTACCGTACACCGTAAATTGCAAAGAATCGAACTAAAATGTGGCGAGGTACAAGTTGAAACTAAACATAGCTGATGCGCTTATCGTTTATTAACACATGTCGCCATAAATCATGTGTATTCAAAGTTGTAGTTTATAAAAGTTGATTGTTTATAATAAATTGTATTATGAATTAAACGAATCGACGTAAAATATGTACAGAGAGTGTAGTTTTCCTTATATTAGGCGAACAAAAAAATATTAGTGAAAAAAAACTGAGATTTCCAGTACTCGATTCGAGCACCCTTTTTAACCCTAAAGGTACGATTAGACCGGCGAGAAACTTCCGCGAGTTGCTATCGGACACTGCTGTCGTCAATATAAACACCAGTGCAAGTCGATTAATCAGCACTTTCGATAGACGATAGTTCTGTCTGGAGATTACAATTTCTTAAGGTGCCTATAGACTGGCGAGAAACTCGCGCGATTTGTTGTCGGACAGCAGTGTCGCAAGTTCTAATGAATAGACTCGCAGTGCTATTTACATTAGTGACACTGTGCTGTCGGACAGCAAATCGCGCGAGTTTTCTCGCCAGTCTATCGGCACCTTCAGTCTAAACACTAAAATTACACTGTCAAAAAACTTGCGATAAATCCAACCAGTTTCGATATTTCAGCAAGTTTCCTGCGAGTTTAGTTGAAGGTTGACAGTTAAAGCGCGCTAATTATGTCTGCCGGCAAAAAGAAATGGTCAGACAACGATTTAAAGGTATTAATCGCGATGTACGAAGAAAATCCAATTTTGTGGGATGTCAAAATTATCAATAATTACAGAAATTGATCAAAAAAGCAGGGCTATCTTGAAACAACTGCAAAGAAATTTGAAGCAACGCACGTTGAAGTTACAGGAAACTCCATAATTTAAGAAGCCACCTTATGTAGGAGTTAAAAAAAATTTTAAACCAAAAAGAGTGGTGCTGGAGCTGAAGAAAATTTTATATCTTCTTGTCATTATTTTTATGCTTGTAATTTTATTCAATCATAGCAACTTTTTTTACTTGGCTTGTTAAAGGCATTCTGTATCTATCGCTAGTCAAGCTCACGCAATTCCTTATTTAGGTCTAAACACGTGTAAAATTTTTGGCAGACGTAGATAACACGAGAACTTGCTCGACAGAAACTTGCGGGCAATTCCTGCCTATGATGTAAACAACGAGCATGCAAGTATATCGCGCGAGAACTGTCTCGATTAACACGCGCGAGTTGTTGTCCGACAGCAGTGTCGGTGCTATTTACTCTTTTCGTTCAAGAGCTCATTTTTCAACTTTGTGCCTTCCTACCAACAAGGAGAAGAAGAAAGAAGAGCTTTGAGTTGGCAGTGAGCTGTGGCAAATTATTTGCGACAAATTTCGCGCGAGTGAATTTCTTGGGTATTTACGCGAGAACTTTCGCGATAAACTCGCCAGTCTCGCCAGACTCGCAGTCTCGCCTTTGACTGGCGAGAAAACTAGCGCGAGTTGTTGTCCGACAGCAGGGTCGCAAGTTCTAGTGAACATAATATACTCTCGGTGCTATTTACTATTTTCGTTCAAGAGCTCATTTTTTCAACTTTGTGCCTTCCTACCAACAAGGAGAAGAAGAAAGAAGAGCTTCGAGTTGACAGTGAGCAGTGGCAAGTAACTTGCGACAAATTTCGCGCGAGTGAAGTTGTTGGGTATTTAAGCGAAAACTGTCGCGATAAACTCGCCAGTCTAATCGCACCTTTAAGGTGCCTTTGACTGGCGAGAAAACTAGCGCGAGTTGTTGTCCGACTGTCGCACAAATTTGTGAGTTTTATCTTCCAAGAGTTGTCACATACCCATTTACACTGATTGCAATATATTCTCGCGCAAGTTTATTTTTGCATTCGCATTTGAATTCGCGCAAAATATACTAAAAAAATAGAAGTTGTTGGGTAAGAGGACGGTTATTCAGAAGAGAAAGTTTAGGAGATTAGCATTAGAGATTTTTAATAATTTAACAGGTGTAAGAAGTCTTTTAGGCTTACCGCACACTACAGACAGTCGGTGACCGTCAAAATAGTCGGTTACAATGCTCAGTACAGATTCTTATGTAGCACCGCACACGACCAACTAAAATGACGGACCTACATAAAAGATGTAATGTGTTCTATTTTTCCACCGACTATCAACCGACACGATTGTCTGTGACTAGACGGTGGTAGATGGGAATAACGTAATTAAGTAGGGGCGCGCACACGAACTACAAAATTGTCGTTGTAGTTGTGCATCTCCTATAGCTAGCTAAAATCACGGACAAACAATGAAACAACCACCGACTTCCTAACGATAGTCGGTAGCGTGTGCGATGGTGTAGATGTAGGGAGCCGATGTCTGACCGGCTGTCTGTCGTGTGCGGTCACTTCGCTACAAAACGGACGGTCACCGACTGTCTGTAGTGTGCGGTAGCCCTTAATTTCAGTTTCGACGCTATAGTCAATCACAATCGGGATACAATATTTAGTTGTTGGACACACTCAAATAAAAGGAGATTATATTTTTTGAAATGAGTGGACATGGCTTTACTACAGATTTTTGAGGCCAAAATAAGACGATCTAAAAGTGCTTCGTTAAGGTGTTATGGGGTGCCAAAAATTTATATTTCTTTAAATATCAAAAGATTGCTTTTAGGCGTTTGGGATGAAATTTGGAAAGTGAATATGTAGCAGAAAAGTGCGTTCTTGATCATTTTTGTTTTCTCCTGGGTCTCTCAAATCTTAAATGTGGTGAAAAGTTGATCATCCAAGTGCAAAGGACCTTATATTTTTTTAACGGTTTCATGAATACCGTCCAACAGGTTAAGAAACGAGTCCTAAAAAACGTACCAATCTAGGTTCCTGATCAAATTTCTACAATATTCAAAATGACAAAAAACAGGAAAGCATATAATATCATTGACGAGTTAACAACAGAAAGTATCTTTAATTATCATCTTTATATTATACTTAATTTTAAGAGAAGTAAGAATTTTAACCTATAAATTAAAATGTCATAATTTGAAATGTTCTAACATCCCAAGAAAATCAGGACCACATCTAGATGGAGTCTTCTTATACAAGGGAACGGCTATTAGCTTAGCCTTCAAGACTATTCCTTTACAGCTCTACAATATAAGATGTATAAAAGGTTAATATCACCAGGAGTGATCTCTAAACGTGAAAATGTTTTACAAATATCCAAACTAGATGAGTTAATTAGTTTTTCAGGAGATAGGACAGTTCTTAATGGAATTTATGAATGCTCTGATTTAGAGGATTTTAATGAGGTTGATTTTTTTGTAAGTGTCCTAACGAATAAATCATTTTTAAAAGTTTTTTTTAAGTATTAATAGATCCGCACCTTAAATACAAAAGGAGAAGAGGGGGGGGTGGAATAACATTAAAGTTATTCATGTTGATAAACAAAATTTGAATCGATTTTTTTATAAAAATTAGTTTCAAGAAACAGAATATAATAGTTATTTATGTATTAAGGGCATTAAGTAGATGTTTATACCCTGTGGGCGACAGTTCACAAACACGAGGGCCTCTGGCCCGAGGGTTTGTAAGTCGCCTGAGGGTATAAACTCTAGTAATGCCCGTGGTTCATATAAAACTTTATGTTTTACTAGTTCATTATAAATAAATAAATAATATGAGTGATTTCATTGACAAATTTTTATAGTAAGCACTGATTAAAGTCAATTAAAGTTGCTAAGAAACTACTTGTTTTATATTTGTTTAACCCATTAACGCCCAGCGTATGTTTTATCATACTCAAATAGCACGTGTGTTTATGATATTATTTCGGGGAAGTGATAAGATAAAATATGTGCTGCGCGGTAGGAATTGGTTCTTTATATGTTAGTTTAGTCTCACAAAGTGTTGTTGTATTATAAAGTGCAGTGTGCTAAACAAAATTAATTTTTAAAAACAAGGTTTAATTTTCTAAACTTAAAAAATGGATAGTAGGTATGTATTAATTTTGTATTTCCAAATTTCATTTTCTAAAATAGTTACTGTGAGTGGTTTTATTTTCTTTGAAGTTTATTTCATCGCCTTTACGTAAATTTTTCCAAAAATTTTAATGTTCTTATGTCCCAATTGTCAAAAACATTTTGCGTATGATATATCATACGTTGGGAATCTAAGTCTACAAAAATTATATTTCAGATATTATAAGAAGAAGTATGATCCATCTAACGCCGAAGATGCAGAAGAACTTTTAAACTACTTGGAAGAGCTACAGTCTGATGACGAAAATTATCAACAAGTAGATAATGCTGATTTTTTAGAATTTGTTCTTTTGCCACCGGCTGACGGAAACGACAGTGACGAGGATGATGCAGCAAGTGATGGTGAAGTATTGCCTAATATTAGACATATTGGAAAAGGGGTACTGGCACAAAATATGGAGGTCGTAACTATATCAAAAGACGGAGAAAAGAATGTTTTTGAAGAGAAGATGGTCAGCTCAGATAGCGAAAGCGACTTAGAAAGCCTAGCGGATAAACAGAGAAGGCTTAAATCTAAGAAGAAGGGTGGAATCAAAAAAGTTAAAAGACTTGAAAGGCAATGGCAGCAAATAGATTTGGTTCCAAGAGGTGGAAAAATTGATAATTTAAGAAATGAAGAACCGGATCTGGTTCAAAAAATGAAAAACGAAGAATGGAAACCGATTGATATTTTTAAGCTATTCTATAATGAAAATATAATGAATTTTATTTGTGGGCAGAGTAAGATATACGCAGATCAAAAAGGCTTCCACGATTTTAATTTAACAGTGGATAACTTGTATAAGTATTTAGCCATCATACTTTTGTCGGGGTATTGTCCAGTGACATCAAGAAGGATGTATTGGGAAACAAGAGCTGATACTCATAATGCTCTTGTAGCCAACAGTATGTCTAGGAATAAATTTGAGACTATCCACAGGTTTATTCATTTTAATGACAATAGCAAAATTGATAAGGAAGATAAAGTGTATAAAGTGAGGCCATTACTTAACCATATTAATAATATATGTGCCGAAAGTATTCAGCCATTGGGTAAATTTTTTTCGTTAGATGAAGCCATGGAGCCGTACTACGGTCGACACAGCATTAAACAATTCATACGCGGTAAACCAATACGTTTTGGGTTTAAGTTTTGGTGTTTGGCTACTTTTGATGTTTATCTTATAAAATTTGACGTTTATCAGGGAGCCGGTGATAAGGTGGAAGGAAAAACTCTTGGAAGCAGTGTTACTGAGAAATTGTGTTTAAACTTTTTGCCCCAGAACAGTCTAGTCTTTTTAGATAATTACTTCAACTCTTTGCCGTTATTAGAAACTTTGACTGAAAACCAGTTATTTTGCGTTGGAACCATACGATCTGATCGAATTGAAAAAGCACCTGTTGCAGATTTAAAAAAACAGAAACGAGGTACAAGCCATTCTTTGCAAGACAGTGCTTCTAATATTACGCTAACTCGTTGGCACGATAACAGCCAGGTGACTATGGCAACAAATTTAGACGACAAAACATTCACCACCACAAAGGGATCCTGCAAACGTTGGTCAAGGCAAGAAAGATCATCAATTGCTGTAGAGCAACCAAGCATTATAAGTTATTATAACAAAGGAATGGGTGGAGTAGATCGATTTGATCAAATGCGTGGCTTATACAGATCAAGAATTAGGAGCAAGAAGTGGTATTGGCCCATTTTCAGATTCTTACTTAATGGTTCCATAGTAAACATGTGGTACCTATATCGTTATGTAGAGCCGAATATAAGCATGGTGGAGTTTTTACGAAGAATTGTGCTGGCTATATTATCATCTTCTCCAAATACATCTACAAGCGGACCTAAACCTAAGAAGCATTCCGGAGTTTTAGAAGAAATAAGGTATGACGGGAAGGACCATTTGATTGACAAGCAAGATACTCAAAGGAGATGCGCTAAATGTGGCAAATGCACCAAATTTAAATGCCTAAAATGCAATATAGGACTTCATCCCGACGGCTGTTTTCGTATATACCACCTAAAATAATTTTTTTTTGCTTATATTTTCATTTTCAAATTTATTTCCTTTCTGTATAATGTTTACAGTCTTTAACATGTAAGTTCCAATAAAGATTTATTCAGCTTTTAAATATACCTTTATTTCCCAACGTATGATATATCATACGTTAAAAAAAACATACTCTCAGTACGAATTTTTTAATTTTGAGTATTTTTACCCTTAACTTGTATTATTATTAGTATTATATTAGAAAATCAATAAAAAATTTCAAAAAAAATAGTTCTGGGCGTCAATGGGTTAAAGTAAAAGTGCATATCTGTCATAATGGAACAAACTAAAATTCCAGATGAAATTATATTAAAAGCTGAAAAAGCTACCGAAAAATTATTACCCCAGAAGTCTAAAGTCCTATACAATAAGGAATACGAAAAATTTCAATACTGGATGACAGAAAACAACGTTGACCAAATCAACGAGACTGTGCTGCTTGGATATTTCGGAGATTTGGCTCAATCATTTTCCCCGAATTCTTTGTGGGCTAAATACTCCATGTTGAAGAAGACATTATTAGTAAATAAAAATGTAAACGTTAAAAATTATTATAAATTAGGAGAATTTTTAAAACAAGGATCAAAAGGATATGAACCAAAAAAATCTAAAGTTTTGTCCAGAGAGCTAGTGTTACAGTTTATTCATAATGCGCCCGATGAGACATTTTTGATGGTAAAAGTTGCCTTGATTTTTGGTGTTTTTGGTGGATGTAGACGACAAGAATTGGTTAATATGTTAATTAATCATGTAGAAGACCGAGGCTCAGTTTTTGTAATAAATATACCTGAAACAAAGACTGATAAGAAGCGAGTTTTTACCATTATCGATGAAAATCAGATGAATAGTATTATGTTGGTAAGAAAATACATCTCTTTACGACCACATGGATGCTCTGAAAAAAGATTTTTCTTAGGATACAGACATGGCCGTTGTTTTGGACAGCCTGTGGGGAAAAACACGTTTGGAAAAATACCTTCCCACATAGCAAAATATCTGGGTTTAAGCGATGCAGATAAATTCACTGGCCACTGTTTACGGAGAACATCTGCAACTCTTTTGGCAGAAGCAGGGGCTAGTATGACTACATTGAAACGACATGGTGGCTGGAAAAGTTCTTCGGTTGCAGAAGGATATTTAGAGGATAGCATTTCTTCAAAAAATAAGGTTTCCAGAATGTTAGCTGGTGTGCCTTCTACCTATCACGATTTATTACCAACGTCAGCCATTTCTGTGAATGAAGGCGATAAGTTAATTACAAATACGGCATCGACATTCACAGCAGCCAATGTTACTATTACTGGATCCTTTCAGAATTGTCATTTCAATATTAAGTAGACTTAATATTTACTTCATGTACTATATCAAACGAAATAAATATATATTTTTTTAAATTTGCATCTTTTAAATACTCGTTGGAATATTAAGATTTTTTAATACCCCGCGGGCGTTAAGATTCCTTAATGCCCGTGGGGGTATAATGACTAGTATAATATATCTCGTAACAAAGCAATAAAAAGATAATAATGAACTAGTAAAACATAAAGAAATTAAAGTCACCTTGCGAACGAACCTACCAATGGGATATACGGAAGAGCCTAGAATCACCTACCAAAAAAGGTAAAGTTTGATAAGCCTTTTGCCACACATTCCTGAGAAGCAAAAATTAAAACTTTACGATGGAGCAGAAACTCGCAAACACAGAAGACAAGTAGGAGTGTTTTCAATATTATTAATGAATATGAATACAAGGTAACATACTACGTCCTTAATCCACCGAAAGCTGACCACCGAACAAAGATTCATTTGATGATAGAACAAAAACTGATTCTTCTTTCAACGAAATGAACCACACACTTTAAATAAAATTCTAGCAGCTGTACTCGATGATGAAGATTTACCTGCATAGATAAAACCACTGCCATATATATGATACCTACTACTCCGAAAAATTTTACTACACGAAATAAGCGATTTTTTACTGTCGATCCGCTCCACTACTAGATAGTAACGTTAGTAAGGAGCAGACACAAACACGCATGTTGACGGTTGCGGCTCTATTAAGTCAATTTCTAGAAATAAATTTAAATTTAGATTTGATTGAATCGACGGAAGAGTTTGCTAACGAAAATGAACAAGAAGCAAACTCTTTCGAAGATAACTATTATTCGGTAATAGGTAGATTTAAACAAATATTGAACAGTATGTCACCTGTGGCAAATGCATCAAACCATCCTGTAGCGAACGAAAAAGCGAACAATATTCCAGTGGTTCTGCCTAAAATCGAGTTACCCAAATTTAGCGGGTCCTTTTCAGAGTATTTATCGTTTTAACTCGTTAATTAATGAAAATGTCAATTTAATGATTGTCGGAAATTTCATTACTTAAAATCATGTCTCAGAGGAGAAGCTTTGAGATGCATCGATTCATTAACAGTATCTACGGCAAATTATCAAGCGGCTTTAAACATTTTAGAAAGGCGTTACAAACATGAGCGCCTGATCATATACGATCATATTGGTACGGTCTTGAAATCGGCACCGGGTCAACCCTTCTTCCAAAAAACTCATTTAGGTTGGGTAGTAGGAGGTCTAGCAAATATAAATCAGGACAGTCCTCTTTTGTGTAACGTCGCGGCTCTTTCTTTAAAATCAAAATCAGATTTAGAAACCGCTGTTTTTAAGTTCTGGGAATTGGAAGAGTACCAATCATTAAAACCATTGACAAATGAAGAAAAGGCTTGTGACAATAGCTTTAGTAGAACCACGCAAAGGGACGACGAAGGCAGATTTACTGTAACACTGCCAATAAAAAATGAGGAATTAAATTTAGGCAAGTCCGACACATTAGCTTTAAACTTGCATTTTCGAAAAAAACTACACTTAAAGCGCATAAACTACCCCTAAAAAAATTATAATCAATTTAATTCAACGGTAAGGGTAGTTTTCACCCTTAGAGATTATGACTTGACATTTTATGCACACCCAAAAGTTGCACTTCAATTAAAATGTCCACATACCAAATTTTATCAAAATCCAACTGAGCATATTTGGGTTATTAAAGAAAAACGAAAATTTTTCTTCAACTTCAAAGAGCCCTCACGGGCGAACGAAGCGTTTTGGGATATAGGTAAGTTTGGTTTAATAGACTTATTTTGATCTCAGAAATATGTGGTAGTTCTATTTCCGTGTAATAACGGGACACCCTGTATAGTGTATCAGGTGTTTCTAATGCTTGGTTTAATAATTTTTTATATTGTAACAGATATTTATTTGTAAAATTGTTTATAATTGTTTTATTTACACTTAAAAATTACACTTAGTCTAGGAGGTATTGGCGCACGAGTATGCCCAAAGATTCTGACGGAATTTTCTGATCGTCTTTAACATGTTCCACAGATCATAAAAGTGAATCTTGCCAAGCGGAAATATGGTGCCTAATTGTTTATAACAAGATTATTTAAACAATCAGGAAGTTGTCAAATTTTCAAACGGGAAAATTTGTTTTTATATTCTCTGTTTAAATGCCAACTTCAAAGGTCTGATGACTTTTTGCGATAAAATTATCACTTTAGAAGATACGGAGTTTTTAAAATCGAAAAATTCCGAATTTGACTAATTTCACCCAATGAAAAATACTCGAAAATAAACGAAGCCATAAAAGAAAAGAAGGTTTTCTTTCGTTCGCTCACGGGCGAACGAAGCGTTTTGGGATATAGGTAAGTTTGGTTTAATAGACTTATTTTGATCTCAGAAATATGTGGTAGTTCTATTTCCGTGTAATAACGGGACACCCTGTATAGTGTATCAGGTGTTTCTAATGCTTGGTTTAATAATTTTTTATATTGTAACAGATATTTATTTGTAAAATTGTTTATAATTGTTTTATTTACACTTAAAAATTACACTTAGTCTAGGAGGTATTGGCGCACGAGTATGCCCAAAGATTCTGACGGAATTTTCTGATCGTCTTTAACATGTTCCACAGATCATAAAAGTGAATCTTGCCAAGCGGAAATATGGTGCCTAATTGTTTATAACAAGATTATTTAAACAATCAGGAAGTTGTCAAATTTTCAAACGGGAAAATTTGTTTTTATATTCTCTGTTTAAATGCCAACTTCAAAGGTCTGATGACTTTTTGCGATAAAATTATCACTTTAGAAGATACGGAGTTTTTAAAATCGAAAAATTCCGAATTTGACTAATTTCACCCAATGAAAAATACTCGAAAATAAACGAAGCCATAAAAGAAAAGAAGGTTTTCCGACTCTAACATAATATAGTTAACAAGACCCGTGATTCAGAATTTTAAAATTTTTATTGGTAAGAACCTTTTTTTAATGTTAAATTACTTACTACTTACCCTTAAATAGTCGTACAAGCATGAAAAAGGATTCAGACGGAATTATTTCGCCTGATCGTCTTTAAAATGTTCCACTGATCATAAAAGTGCATCTTGCCAGGTGGAAATGTGGTCGCGTATTGTTTATAATAAGATCATTTAATAAACAATTAAGAAGTTCGAAAAATCCCGAATTTGACTATTTTTTGAGAAGGAAGCAGACGAAAAGTAAAGATAAAACAGCGTGGAACCAAAATACATAACGGCGTTTTGAAGTGAATAAAGAGAAATAAAAGTAATATTGGATAGACGTGCCGTGGCCTCTATAAGGTTTATATATAAGATATAAGGTTGTGCATAATATTATAGACGATAGTCAACTATTGTCGAACCTAAATTTCAACGTTCCTTCTTATAACTCAAGGCGTGGCACGGTTTTTTATTTGCCTACTGTGCATACAAATCATAGTTTGAATTCACCAATCTATCGTATGTGTGATATTGTCAACCGATGTCATGAAATTGATTTGTTTCAGGATGTAAGTTTGCCTGTGTTAAGGAGATTGATTTGGTCAGCTTTTAAGACTTAGCCTTAGAGTTTTCGCATGTGTATTCATGCGTTGCATGTATTTATATTTGTTTATTTTTTTTGCGTTGTGGTCGGCACGCGCACATGTGTATTTATATTTTGTTTTTTGTATTATTGCAGCTTGTAATTAGGCTTTAGCCTG
The DNA here is from genome assembly GCA_950108345.1 of Malthinus flaveolus. Lineage (NCBI taxonomy): Eukaryota > Metazoa > Arthropoda > Insecta > Coleoptera > Cantharidae > Malthinus > Malthinus flaveolus. The sequence goes on along the minus strand of OX467285.1, from coordinate 34,921,079 downwards.
TTAGCCGCAAGTTAATAAATAAATAAATAAATAAATATTGGAAATACGGAACGATATTGGGATTGAAATAAAACAAAAGAAGAATTTGATTGGAAAAAGAGACCAGTGTTTGGAATGGAATGAAAAAGTAGATGCAAACGGAACTGGAAATACATGGCGACATTTTAGAAGAATAGAACCGAACAAGAGGATTAAATTGAAAAATAGCGAAATAACGCATGCATGTGTTAACCATTCGAAGAAAACTAAAAGTGAGGTTAGTATAAATTTAGACTTGGGAAAATAAAGAAAACAAAGGAAGTACGTTGAAAGAATTTTCGTGGAGTTAGCAAAATCAAAAAAAGATCTGATGAACGGAAGCTAATAAAATAAAAATTTAAGTTAGAAACGATTTACCACAGAGTGATAATACCTATGTTGTTCTCTTGGCTGAACTGTTGGGTCCTTTCGTCCCTAATGATCAAATACTTAAGAGGGATGATGCTAGAAATGAGCTAGTTAAGTCTGTTAAGACATTGTTGAACTATTCAAGATTGACAATGGTCGCATTCACCGGACGTAACTGTTGTGGAACTGTTGCGAATTCGTCCGCTGACAAATACGCTACCGTGCGCTACTATCGTAACATATTGTGGAGTGGTCGCAATTTTTTCGAGCATATCTTATTTCCGCTACTTATTGCGAGCGGAGTGATGGCGTATTTTGAAAAGTAGTTGTAAATTTTAATTTACTTACAAATTAATAAACTCGCGAAATCAACAACAACAATAACATAACCACACATACCAACGAGATAACAGCCGATAATTGACATATATTATAATTGCGCTCACTTTTACGCCAACTTAACAAATTTACCGGACGTTGTACCGCTACATATGTAGCTGCTGGATCGGTAGCAGCTTACGCTACGTGCGGTGAATGCGACCAATGATAACTGATGTAGTGGAGATCATTTTAAATGATTTAATAATAACCATTCATCCTTCTGTTGTAGCTCTGTTAGGTAACTTTGACGTCACAGACTGGGCAGAACAAGAAAATATGGAATTCTGCTGCAATTCGTGTCTTATACTTAATGACAATCAAAATCAAGCCCTTCTATAGATTAGCAGGTCTTGAACCAATAGTCCATATAGTTTCTGCTATTTCTAAAAGAGGCAATGCATCAGCAGGGTTTATCAATAAAATAACTCAGGGTATAGAACAAGATCTTGGTAGACAGATTTCTCTTAGAGGAGAATGTCTTTCAATCTTCTATAAACATATGCCGTATGCCGTGGAAGTGTTGAGATTTTTGAATAGGGGATCGATAGAGCTGCGCCTCTCATTACACGAACATGATACACGGGTAAGGGGAGATGCAAACCCTCTTCGTAGTAACAAATCAATTGGCCATAGATCTTTCGCTTATTTTGCACCAAAGCTGTACAATCTCTTTAGGCAGTATAAGGACCGTCATGATGTGAACGTAGGTCTAAAAAATGTTAATTAAGTATTGAAAAAGTTTGTATTCGTATTTCAGACTGAACTGCAGGTTCTTCTGCGTGATTAGATTAATTTTGTTCATGTGTGGATCAATATTATCTGTTGAGACCTCTAGCTATTAGCTATTAACTATTGTGCATACTGTGTGCTCTCTGAGCTTGGTATTTTGTTATGTACTGATTACAAACCGAGTAATTGAGAATTGACTATTCCTGAGCCACACACAAAAGAATAAGGTAGGTTTTCGATGAACATGTATAGAAATGAAGTTGTAGAGGGGAGAAATTGTCTATGAGTCTGCTGAATTAAATTTGTTCATTTAAACAATTTAACTCCCCCTAGCACATCCCACGCATGGTGTTTTACGTGTAACTCGGAAACTATGGCTCGCACAGAAAAAACCTTATAATCATTCTTATTGGAAGATTGGTAGGCTATATTTCTATACTAAAGTATATTTGGCTTCCGATGCACCTTTTTCTAAATAATAGTCAAAACCAAGTGTTCAATTCAAGTGTTCTTTGTTCAATGTAAGGATATATTCAGGGGAGAACCGAACGAGTTATCGTGTTTTTTTTACAATGTGTTAGGTGAATTAGTGAAAGTTGATACGATTTTAAATTCATTTAAGTTAAATCGTTGTTAAATCGTAAAATTAAAAGGGGGGAATGCGCGTGAGACGGGCTTCGTGACGACTTGAGTTTGGTACGTCCGAGAGTATAGTGGCTTCAGGCTGCCTGGGGTTCGTTAATAATTTTTTGGAATTTTGGATTTGGATTTTTGATTAAACGCTAATTAGCGGATTATAAGAACCTCAGGAGTCGTGATGATATGGTAAATTGCATAACCCCGTTGGGATAAGTAACACATTGAGGCCACTACATTTAACTGCATACTTATCTGGACATAATAATTTGTTACGCATGGCATGGTGTTATTTTTGTTGAATTTGGAATGGTTGCGAACCCGATATATGGTTGATGGTCTGGTTAATGGACAAACTTTAAATTAATAAACCGAAGTAGATTGGATTGATTGGTTACTCGGTAGTCGAAGTCAAATCATTGGATAAAGGGTGATTGGAAGTTCAGGAGCCAAATAGTGGTAACATCTGCTGTACAATTTAAACAACTTTCATTGTGTTTTTGTTTTATTTGAACGAATTTATAATTTGTAATTTAATTCGTCAATAATTGCAAATTTGGTTGGCGTTGAACGCCGTTATCGGACAAGGTCGGCTCGCGTTGAGCTATTATCAATCGACGGACCTGAATGTTTAAATTATTCCCAAAAATTCGATCATTTATGTGCAATTTATAAATTATAATTGCGTCTTCGAAGTTTATTTAATATCAAAAAAAAATATATATATATATATATCAATTCATCGATCTTCGAGTCATCATTATTACGTTTTATAACTTTTTTTTGTTCCGTTAAAGACACGGACTTATAAGACTATTTGTAAGCAATCTTGTGATCTTCGGTTTGGCCAAACCCTGGAACCTAATATCGGTTCATGATATTTATGTTGTGAGTTTACCGTATTTTTATTGGATATTGTTGTTAGCCGTCAATTATTAATATTAAACCGCATTGTATTTCACATTATAATTATTCTTAACTTGACTTTATTTTGCTTCGTTCACCTCTTCACAGTTGGAGGATACAGCGGAGGTGTCAACTGTGTGGCGCCCTGAAACCACCTTAACCCACCCCTTCTCCATTGAGAAAGCCGGCACATTTCCAACTTTATGCTACGCTTCCGCGAATTTTCTTTTGTAGATCACCCCGCGCGGGTTTAACGTAACAAAGTACCGAAACAACAATCGTTCTTTACTATAAAAGTAGCTGGAAAGAGACGAAAAGAAGATTGTAGCGAGAAGTTTGAGAAGCTGCACAAGCCAGACTCTACAGCACCATGTTTTTCGTGGCATCGACAGTGTATGGCGAACTACATCAGTGAGCAAAAAATAAATCGTCGTTAGCAGTTAAAGAATCGGAAAAAGCTGATGCTTCAAACGCAACTATTTCGGACATTGAGAATATTCGTCATTCTAGAAGGACGAGTGAAGAAACTATCGTAAAATTTAAATGTTTGATATGTGGTCAAGCAACCAAAAATAGAAAAAACAGCTTTTCTTGTTCTCTGAATTGTCTGCGACACAACAAATTTTTAATAGCGCACATGAAGTAAAAGATGAAGTTTTTACAGAAAGAAGTGTTTGTGGAACACCTCGTGATTTGTTACGAAGAAAATTTAGAAATCATAAACATTGTTACCGTCAGTATTCAAGAGGACCGAAAACCTCTACAACCAAGTTAGATCGACCTTCAGGTTCAGGTAAAGTACCTGAAAAAATATCACATAATAGTTTTAAGAAATTGATTGATAAAATAAAAGACCAATTTTCAAAATGCTCATTTTAGTTATCTTACTTGATACTTTTCAATGTTTTTTTACTTAAGTTATAAAAGACCACAACAACAATGGTTGAAATATTTCGGTGAAATATGCAAATTAACAAAGAAATGCGGAATTCAGAACCGTTATAATCTAGGTAAAAATTTCGCTAAGCAATAATATGCTATTCGTGGAAGGGTTTATTTAGTTAACAATATAGGTAGGTACAACAATATTTTTACCTGTTGTAGGAGTAAAAAATCACTTAGTTAGTTAGTTTGTTTAATGCAAGTGAACCTAACAGTTCTGTTTTAACAAAATTACACCTCAGTATTCAATATTGTTTATTGGCAACTATGTCGTCAAAAAGTTATTCACAGTCAAGCGCATGAGATAGTTTTTAGTGTTTTTGAAAAACGTTGTCAATACGTTATTGAAGTCGAAGACGAATATTTGAAAAACGATATAGTAATTGATGCTAGAACTGAAGATCTTATAATTAACTTAAATGATGATGTTTCTGAATACTCTGAATTTGGGTTTGAAAGCGAAAGTGATTAGTAAATAATTCATAGATTTTATTTTATTAACATTTTAATAACATCGATTTGACCGACAATTTTGAATTTCGTCGTCAATGGCTTAAAGAGAAATTGCCCAAGCACGGAATAACTTGTGTAATTGTGTTTAAAGGATGTAGAAAAAATAAGCTGAAAAATCTTATTGAAGAGTACTGTTTTTGTAAACATAGCATTGTAGGAAATTTAAATTTGTTTATCGCAAAATTGCGGATAATACGTTGAAAATGAACATATTTTCGATGGAGTACAGACAGCCTACAAAAACGAAGAATATTCGTATCAACTTAGAGGTGATACGAGAAAAATGGTACAGGCGCGACTATCGACAAAATTGCCGAATCAGGTGAGAACTGAGGACATTTCTAACGTAAACCCGGATATTTTTCAAGAAGGTAATTGGCAAAATTTAAGATCTCTGTCTGCATACCAGAAAGTTCGATCGCAGGGTAATGCAGAAGGTGATTTTCATACCGATCTCTACATCGACTTGTTGCTTAGATCGTTTTCAGAAAAGGAAGAGCTTAAATATATCCAAAATCCGACTAATAATTTGACGGTTTATTTATACAGCAAAAAACAAATAAATATTTTAGTGTCGAAAAAACAAAAAATGTGTCTCTATGTGCGACGCTGCAGGATCCATTGTAAGAGCACCAACGTCGGAATGTCATAGAATTTTGTATTACGCTGCAGTAGTCAACGTCGGTAGAAAAATTTTACCCCTTGCCGAATTAATTTCATCTAAACCCGACAGTGCCACTCTCGCCAGTTTTTTCTGATTAGAATAACTACGATTTTGTAATTCAAATCGGGTACGTTGTACCTGGTTAGAAATAATTGATTTTATGTAATGTAGTTAGTTACGAAAAAATATTATGAGAGTATGTAACTCAATAAAATTCGTGTTGACTGAAACATCTAAAATTCGTACAATTAAATATATTAATATAAAAATTTACAGTCCACTACAAATTATCTCTACAACTGAACATATAGACATTTTATTATAACAAAGTGTAACAGAAAGTGGCCAATTTTTAGTACGGTAACCACGGATTGGAGCTTCGTGTTAATCATATCTGTTTGTCAGGGTCTTAACGAAATGACCCTATTTTCGTACGGCAATGTACAAATATTTGACTAATCAAGTCAAGCCGAAAGTCTTAATACAATAATTAAGTTGCGGCTCTGTTGTTAGTAGGGTGCCCAGTCGCAAAAAAGTCGTCTAGAAATGATTTCTGTTTTCACTTTGAGATTAAAAGCTAGAACCTTTTTAAAATTATTCCATACCTTCTGGAGTACCAAAACCCGTTGGTCGTCAAAAGGTCGTCCTGTACGGGGTGGGTGTAGGGGGGTTAATGTGAAAAATTCCAAAAAACATAGTTTGTCCAATTTGAATCTACAAAACATTGGGCAAATTTTGGTCGAAGCACAATTTTTATTAGAGTAAAGATAACATTAGCAAATCAAAAGAAAACAATTCGGAAAGCACGCTTTTAGATGGGCGACCTTAATGTTTAAACTGCTCTGGTTAAATTTCCTTATTGCAAGGCAATGTTTTCGTTTAAAACCTCTACAGTTTCTTTATTCGTCATATAATCCAAAAAAACCCATTAATAACGTTGCAGATTGGAATTTCAGGATGCGTTTTCATTTATTATTTTTTCGTCAGGACTGCTCCTTAATTTTTAAATGGTTTTTCTAGCAACGCCCGCAGGGTATCGGTTAAGGTCGATTTTCCCTTGCTGTCGAGCGTTACCATGGTATGTTTGTTCAAAATCGTCTGTTCTCTCAATAAATAAACACAAGCACTTGTATAATTTTAAACATCCTACCTTGCATCGAATGGGGTAGTTCCGATTTTTTGGTATGTTGTCTATGACGGAGACCTACAAATAAATCCACGTTTTTAGTCTCGACAGACCTCCGTATCTACGTCAAATATCAAAGAAACTGTGAATATCTTTACCTTGCTTCAGTTTTTGTCAATTTTGACCACAAAGGACTTATTTTTCGGCAAAGGCAATTCTATACTTTTAAAAAGTACACTAAATTTTCTACCATTTCAGGCCAATACGGTCTCTGTAGACTTCATGGTGTCCGAGATACAAGTGTACAAAATTTGCTAATCTATCATATTGCACCATTTATAGCGATACATCCATGACATGAGACAATATCTTAAAGCAGTGGCACGATATCATAAGGTAGTAGATGGGTAGTTATGATTTTTTGGCATGGTATACAATGAATGCCTAATGAGTCATTCCACATCATGATATCGTAATAAAAATTTTTTATCCTTGCTCCACTATTTTAGACTCTGCTCAAACTTTGTGAGAATCTTCATTAGGGATCCAAAGAAGGAAATCCACCGTCATTTAATTTTCGCATGCGTCAGTTCTCCCCTTCCCTTACCGTGTGTAACTTTTTATTAGTCGTTAATCATGCCTGTACACGCATAAACGATGACAATAACCAAACGATATTATAGGCTCTTGAAGTTCAAGGTATGAACTCATTATCCTGTAAATTTTAAATTTCTAGCTTGTAGTCCACATGCTCATATTATGGCCTAAATAATGCAATTTTTGAGAATTTTATAATTTCACGTAGTGATTTTTTTAAATTATGAGTAGGTCCAACGAGTCAATTGTAGGTTCAACGTCTTCCACGAGATGTGCACTTGATCTCTGAGAAATATTAGCTGTTTGCATTCAACATTCGAGACACTGGAGTCAATTAAAAATCACGAAAAGCAGTAAAATTCACGGATTTTCACCAACGTGTTATTTTTTTACGGTATCTATTGTGTGTATTTTTATTTTTTGTACAAAACTACTATCTTATAGCTCTGAAGTGCCACCTTGAACGTGTAGGTATCTACAAGAGAAAAATTTTTACAGCTCAAAATCTTAAAACATAAAAATTAGGTTCTTTAAATGCTTTAATAAGGGAAGGGGAGAACTGACGCATGCGAAAATTAAATGACGGTGGATTTCCTTCTTTGGATCCCTAATGAAGATTCTCACAAAGTTTGAGCAGAGTCTAAAATAGTGGAGCAAGGATAAAAAATTTTTATTACGATATCATGATGTGGAATGACTCATTAGGCATTCATTGTATACCATGCCAAAAAATCATAACTACCCATCTACTACCTTATGATATCGTGCCACTGCTTTAAGATATTGTCTCATGTCATGGATGTATCGCTATAAATGGTGCAATATGATAGATTAGCAAATTTTGTACACTTGTATCTCGGACACCATGAAGTCTACAGAGACCGTATTGGCCTGAAATGGTAGAAAATTTAGTGTACTTTTTAAAAGTATAGAATTGCCTTTGCCGAAAAATAAGTCCTTTGTGGTCAAAATTGACAAAAACTGAAGCAAGGTAAAGATATTCACAGTTTCTTTGATATTTGACGTAGATACGGAGGTCTGTCGAGACTAAAAACGTGGATTTATTTGTAGGTCTCCGTCATAGACAACATACCAAAAAATCGGAACTACCCCATTCGATGCAAGGTAGGATGTTTAAAATTATACAAGTGCTTGTGTTTATTTATTGAGAGAACAGACGATTTTGAACAAACATACCATGGTAACGCTCGACAGCAAGGGAAAATCGACCTTAACCGATACCCTGCGGGCGTTGCTAGAAAAACCATTTAAAAATTAAGGAGCAGTCCTGACGAAAAAATAATAAATGAAAACGCATCCTGAAATTCCAATCTGCAACGTTATTAATGGGTTTTTTTGGATTATATGACGAATAAAGAAACTGTAGAGGTTTTAAACGAAAACATTGCCTTGCAATAAGGAAATTTAACCAGAGCAGTTTAAACATTAAGGTCGCCCATCTAAAAGCGTGCTTTCCGAATTGTTTTCTTTTGATTTGCTAATGTTATCTTTACTCTAATAAAAATTGTGCTTCGACCAAAATTTGCCCAATGTTTTGTAGATTCAAATTGGACAAACTATGTTTTTTGGAATTTTTCACATTAACCCCCCTACACCCACCCCGTACAGGACGACCTTTTGACGACCAACGGGTTTTGGTACTCCAGAAGGTATGGAATAATTTTAAAGAGGTTCTAGCTTTTAATCTCAAAGTGAAAACAGAAATCACAATTTACTACTCTGGGAACTCTACTATGTGCTCACGTCATAAAGACGATGGGGAATCAGCTATCAAAACTGAAAGTTATAAAGACAGCGCAGCGCGGAGAGTTATTTTAGATTGCATCGGTATCTTAATTGAAACTTGCAAACTCTTTCTTCTCATTTTGAAAATATTTGTATATTATTACTAACAAATTCAAATAACGAGGCGGTGTCCAAGGCAATTCGCACAATGCCCACGTCTGTAAGCCACGAAGATTATATAAATTTAACCAGTTCGGATAGCGTTTTAGACATGGAGAATGGAGAATGATCACGAATTTCATGTAGGTACGTGGAAATTATGCGGATTCGCCTTTCTTTTTACATTTTTTTAAAATTTATAGTAAAGTCGCAGAAATTCCCAACGAAATTCATTCTAGCGTTGACAAAAACCCTTATAAATCGGTCGAATTTTTAAATTGACGTTTAAACCGATGCATGCCATTTGTTCCCTTATGGACTAACATTTTAGAAAATCAAAGACGTAGTAATGCTATAGTCTATAGTAGAATGCTGGTTCAAAATTGTAAAAAATGAAATATTAGGAGGTCGAAGGAATTTAAAAGTTGGCAGATTTATTTCTCAGGTACGCGAAGCAATTGAAGCTGAATTAAAAGCTGTGCAACTGTCAATTAACTTAAAACCGATGAAAAAAATTTAAAAAGCAAAATAAAATGATGACCCACTTGCAAAAGAAAAATGGGTCAAGAAAGATCATAGTAAAAGAACTTTAGCGGATATTTCTAAAATGGTAGTATACTTGAAGAAGCAGAAGTTGCGCCTAATAGGACAAATTCAGAAGGTGCCGAATATGTTCTTCAAACAAATTGAGTTGATTCGGCGGATTCCATAAATTAAACAACTGTAGTTGATATAAATAATCATGAAATCAATGATGCACCAGGAGGAAGAGCACTTCCTAGTAGTTTATATTTTAGTAATTGTTTAAAAAGCGCGAAATTTACATTAGGTCTGTATACATTAGACGATCAAATGATTGTGTAGTAAAACTCTACTCCAATTCTTATCTTATAAGATATTTCTCTCCAAGTACAATGATAATTTTAATCCCAGAAAGACTCTCGAAGATCGATGGCTATCTAATTATTGTACAGATTATAGATGCTGCTGCTATCAGTTTCCTTCGTTGTTGCTGTTCAGATTTCGTTAGTATTTAAGTATTGTTCAGATTTCGTTAGTATTAAGTATTGTTCATATTTTGTTAGTATTTAAGTATTCGTTCTCAACCACATTTTTCGTTTGTATTTACTTGGCGCTAAAAATGGCGCCCTTTATGTATTAGTGCCATTGTTAGGCATCCGGCATATGTTTCGTTGGGTTTTTCCCAAATTACCTACTTTCTTTTCGTTCCTTGGTTCCTTTAAATTTCGTATCCAATAATCAGTCTCATCCTTCTAGTCCTACAAGTAATATCTATCAAGTAAACTCAAATATACGCTAAAAACAAGTTCGTAGTTTTTGTGATTAGAAGGAAATATTCGAAGAGGCTCAACCAAGCGCAATATTCGCGGAGAAGGAACGTTTCGAGTTTTTCTTCTCCATTTTATGGTGACCCCGATTGTACTTTAATTCACGTTTTATTCGTTATTTTCGCACGTGACGTGATTATACGATTCAATTCACGTTTCATTCGTTATTTTCGCACCATTTTTTGGTTACGTGATTGTAAGTTTAAATTCGCGTTTTATGCGTTATTCGTTATTTCACATTCATTACACCGAAGATTTGAAGAAGCTCCAATTTCGATCGTACAAGGAAGATTCGAGGAAGCTCATATTTCGACCTTATTGGTAAGTGAGTCACATGTTCCTTAAAATTCCTTCATTTCGTTTTTTTATTCGTATTTTTGAGTAACTTTCAATTTGCGTTTTATTCGTTATTCGTTATTTTCGCATTTTTACGTTGATTATATTTCATGCGTTTACATACAGCTAATTCGTATATCATTCGTATATTTTTGCATTATTCGTATATTGTTGCGTTATTCGTTCAGAAAAGAGAAATATTCGTTAACCTTACTACAGTAATTATTTTCGTTATATAAAAATGAGTCAAGACGAGCTTGCTTATTTAATTCGGCAAAGAGCTTTAGTTAAATCAGCTACTACGAGATTTAATACATACAGGGTGACCCCGAGTCCCGAAAAAGTCCCATAACTTTTTTGCTATGTGATATATCGACTTGATTTTTTTTCAAAAGATACGTACAGCAATAATGCATAATTTAAAAATAGTCTCGTTCATATCCAGGGTGTCCCAATGTTATAAATACACTAAAGTTAGGTTTTTTGAAATGGAACCCCCCCTTTTTTTCTGAATTATAAACTAAATTGTGCGTAATATTCATCAAGGTTGTTTTCACGTACCTGTCACAATTTTTGTCACTTTCTTGTTCAAAAATCCTAAATTCAAGGTTCCGCTCAAAAATTCATAACTTCCAAACCGTTCGAGATAAATTGATAATTCTTTCTCCTATGGATTCCTGAAGCTTTGCCAAATCTTTTGGCATGGCTTGGACTATTTCATCAAGTTTTATGAGGTTAGTGCGATTTTTTGAAAATGCCAACTTAATCTTGTCGAAAACTATTTTTTTTCAAATGGCACCTCCTGTAGATTGTTGCACCAATCGAAAGCTTTTTTGGCAAGCTTTCCAACAATATACTCTAAGTATGGTCGAATGTGAAAATTCTGGATGTTATGATGAAGAAACAAAATTTCGAACAACTTCTCACACTAAAAACAAATGCGAAAATCGAGTAGGCCGATCGAAATACCCTATCGATAAGTGGGATACCCTATTAATTCGTATCATTCGAGGTAAATTCGACTCCGTTACCCGCCGCGAATGGCAAAATTTTGTATCTTCCATGGAGGCTTTACCGACAATGGAAGACTTCGAGACCTTTTTACGTAGAAGGTGTCAATTTTTAGAAAGTCTACCTTCGAATCATAACTTAAAAATTGGTCCTCCCCAAACACAAAGGGTTTCTCAAAGACCAATAATTCGTAAAAAATTCAATCGAAACCCCAAAATTGTAGCTAACGTCGCAACAACTAAAATATATTCGTGTGTATTATGTAAAGCGTTACATCCAATATATCGTTGCAATGCATTTTTACAATTGAGCGTTCCCGATAAGCTCAAAGAAGTAAATCATTTAAAATTGTGTGTGAATTGCTTATTAGGAACTCACACACTAAACAATTGTAAATTCGGACCTTGCACCAAATGTGCATCGAGGCACAATTCGTTGCTCCGTTTCGAAAACGGCGCAGTAGTTAGCGATCCCCAAGTCGAAGCTACTACTAATACAAACTTTCAGCCCACGGTGGCATTAATAAATAATCACGGGTATTCGCCCTTGAGTAATGACTAAGTCTTATTATCAACCGCGTTAATTCGAGTACACGATTGCAAGGGTAATGGTCACAAACTCAAGGTATTACTCGATTCGGGATCAGAATCAAATTTCATTTCAGAGCGAGCTTTCGGGCTTTTAGGATTCAAACCAATTAAAATTAACAAACCGATAGTTGGAATAGGTCGTTCGATAACCTATACGTCCAAACAAATCAAGTTAACCAATCATTCAAGAATAAATTCGTTTTACAAGAGTTTAGAATTCTTAGTTATTCCGAAAATAATTGATAATTTACCGTTTACCGGCAGTCAAAATTTTGTTATCAAACATCCAAATTCCGGAAAATATCAACTTAGTCGATCCTACATTTAATGAACCAGCTCCTGTCGATATGTTGCTAGGTTCAGGAGTATTCTACGAACTCCTTTGCGTAGGGCAGTTTAAATTAGCCCGAAATTCTCCTACGTTTCAAAAGACTAAATTAGGCTACGTGATAGCTGGAAACGTCCAGTCTACACATTCGAATTCGTTATCATTACATGCCTTTTTTAGTCACAATTCAGATGAAACGATCGGATATCACACGACCTCTGCTCCTTTTCAAGCAATTTGAAGCTTAACATATTTAGTCGATGAGGAACAACCTCACTCGACCATGTCATCTAGCGTTTTAGCGACGGATTTTTATGTCGACCACATCATTTCGAGATGTGACACTGCAGAAAATGCAGTCAAATTAAATAAAGATTTTATTCAATCATTATTATCTAAGGGTAGGTAGGTTTTATTTACGAAAATGGCGGTCTAAAGATCAAAATTTGCCATGCGATATTGTACATACTAATAATATATTTTCGATCGATAAACATAATACAAAAAAGATATTAGGTCTTCCTCAGAATTCGCGCGAAGACGTTTTCCAATTTTCATTTCATCCTTTCGACAAATCGAGTCGAGTTTCGAAACGCTCGATTTTATCAACTATTGCCCAATTATTCGACCTGTTAGGCGCAAAAATTCTAACACCACAATTGTGGCCAATTAAATTGCAATGGGACGAATCAGTTCCAGTTAATATTCACATTCATTCGATTCGAGATTGTAGTCAATTGTTACATTTAAACAAACTAGAAATACCTAGTCAAAAACTTTGTTCAGCCTTTGTTTTAGCTAATCTGTACAACAAAGTATTTCATTCGTTAAATATTAATTTCGATTATATTCATTTGTGGACTGACAGTACGATAGTCTTGTCCTGGATCAACAAACCTTCAAATTCGTGGAAGGTGTTTGTTCCAAAACCAGTCAGTGAAATTCAACCACTAACTGACGTAACCAGTGGGAACCATGTACCAATTCACCAAAACCCGGCCTATTTAGTTTCGCAAGGCAAAACGGTTATTCAATTAAGTAAGAGCGATTTATGGTTTCATGGTCCCAAGTGGTTACATAAAAATTGTAAATCCTGGTCAAACGCTAAGAACATCATTAAAATCAATCAAGTAGTTTTAAGCAGAGTTAAACAACCAATGATTGTTTTAACTCGTAACAATTACGATATTTTCGATAACGATTCAAATTTCGGTTCTTTACAAAGAACATTAGCATGTATGTTAAAACAACCATGGCTTCTATCAGCAATTCATTTAGAGTTAGTTTCAAACTTAACTGCAGAAGCATTTTCAAATGCTTTTCGTAGATTCGTCTCTCGACGAGGGAAAATTCAGCACATGTACAGCGACAATGCCAAAAATTTCGTAGCAGTTGATAATCAACTTAAAGAATTCATTAAACAGTTTCACAAAGGTTTAAAATCTACCTATATACAAAAAAGGGTTAACGATTATTTATCTTCAAAATGCATAACGTGTCATTTTTCTCCCCCGCGTTCTCCTCATCGAAGAGGATTATTATACGAAGCGGTGGTAAAGTTCATGAAATATTATTTACGTCGCGTTGTAGATAACAATTTACCAACTTTCGAAGAGTATCCAACTCTGTTTACGCAAATTGAATTGTGTTTAAATTTACGTCTAATTTTCCCGCTTTCCAATGGTCATAAGGACCTCTCTAAGCGTACCTGATCCCTTTTACGTATTTGTGGCTCACTGAATCTATTGGATGATCATGATATTGCCTATTCGAAATTGGATCGACTATCAAGATGGCAATACATCCAACGATTAAAATTCGATTTTTGGAAACGGTGGAAGAAAGAGTACTTCACTAAACTCCAGCAGCAGTTCAAATGGACTACAGTTACCATCAATCTGGCCCACCCGGGGCTGTTCGGCGTCCTGTTAGTAGAAGAGAAGTTGACACCATACTTCATCCACTGCTATGGAATCCGATATTATCGTAGAAGGATTAAAAAAAGTGTTCAGATGCATAGATTAAAGTATATTCGACTTGTGGGAGATGGGGACAGCAGTGTTTCCAAAAAATTGAATACCCACAAACCATATGGAATCCGACAACTTGTGCAGAAAGAGGAGTGCAGTAATCATCTTTTGCGTAACTATTGTACAAAATTGAGAGAAGTGGCAAAAACACGTTTGAGTTCGAAAAAAGCCATCGTCGGTCCTCAATATCGGAAAAGACTTTCTAGTAACATCGAAAGATTACGAATTGGCATTAAAAAAGTTATTTTGTATCGCATGCAACAAGATGTTGACATTAAAACGCAAATAACATTATTGATTGAAGACATAAACAATTGTCCCGTGCATGTTTTTGGGGACCACAAAAAATGTACTGAATATTTTTGTAAGGGATCGGCTACAAATGAAACTAATTATGTTCCCGATTTTAATCAGTGTGGCTTACTGGACGATATTATATCTTGTGGAAATCGGCTCTCGCAAAATGCTCATAGCCTTATTCTTAACATGAATAGCAATGCCGCCGAAACGTACAATTCTGTAGTAGCAAAATTTATTGGCGGTAAGAGAATAAACTTCTCATTGAAAAACAGCTACGACATTAGATGTAAAGCAGCGGCAATTTCATATAACATTAAAGAACAGTACTTTTCATCGATACATAAAGTGTTGACAACCAAAAGCCCAGGGAGATTTACCAAACAGTACATTAAAAGGTTGAATAGTAGAAGAAAATATCGAATGAATAGAAAAGTACTTTTTCCTGTTTCAAAAAATAAAGCAAAAAAATATAATCCTCCATGCGAAGATTATGGCGCGACTGATGAAAATGTTGGAGATGGTGACGATAACAAAAACATTAGCCAAAATGACTTATTACTCTCCTTAAAGAAAACGCTTCCAGAAATTGCAGAATTAGAAGAAAAAGCCCGAGGACAATCTGCAAATCCTTTGTGGAAACAGGAAAAAAGTTGTCGATTAACTGCTTCTAATTTTGGGATGATCTGTAAAAAGCGGGCCACTACAGACTCGCAGAAAGTGGCCAATGATTATTAGAGCAAGGCATAAATTCAGCTGCAGTGAGATGGGGGCTGGATCACGAGTCCATCCCCAAAAGAGATTTTGAAGCAAGGTATAAACTAAAAGTAAGAGAATGTGGGCTATATGTAAGTGAAGAATTTCCTTAGCTAGGTGGAAGTCCTGATGGGTAAATGCAGAATGTATAGTGGAAATAAAATGTCCATACGCAGCTTCCAAATCGACCCCGCAGGAAGCTATTGCTGAAGGCAAAATCAAATACCTAAAATGTAAAGTTCATGGTGATTACTCCCTCGTAAAAAATCACAATTATTATTATCAGGTACAGGGTCAGTTAGCAATAACGAAGTTTGCGTGTTGTTATTTTATTGTATGGACTCCACTCGGAATGCTTGTAGATAAGGTATTATACCTAAGTACTTTTGGAATTGTCAAGTCAAAATTAAAGATTTTAATTTATTTTTAGATTGAACGAGATGAAAATTTTTGGAAAGAGAAGATGGTTCCTAAACTTTTCGAATTTTATTTAAATTTTATGCTGTCCGATATTATAAAAAAATATTGAATTGCCTACAATGTAGGTACCTAATTGTGTTTATTCTTATTTATATTTTTATACAGGGTTATATTAAGTGAGGGAATAAATGTTTTGGATATTGTATACAGAAAGTATATCAGCCTGTGTTCTAAAAATTACGCACAAAATGCACTTTTTATTGCATACAGGAAAGGCAATTGTGTTTGTCAAAGAGTAGGTATTCACAATATAGGAGTTCCCCAAAAAATTGCTAATTTTTAAAATTGGAGAGCCTTGAAAGCTACACAGGGCACTGTTTTCGCCGGACATCGGCTACTCTTTTGGCAAATGCAGGAGCTGACCTAAATGTTTTAAAACGCCACGGTGGTTGGAAAAGTTCCTCGGTGGCGGAGCTAACATCGAGGATTCGATTGAGAACAAGACTAAGATTGCTCGAATGATCCAAAACGGGGAAAATTTTGTTCAAGTGCTTCAAAATAATCAAAGTACAATTTCAAGTACGGATTCCACAACAGTTAACACAGATTTGCCTGCCGGCAAGCTTTTTTCAAGCCAAAATTTAAAGAATAAAATCCTTTACGAAAATTTCGCCAAACAATCTGGGAAGTGTTACTTAGCAACACTTCCCGGCCTAGTGATGTAATGTGCCATTTCCCGGACTCAAATTAATGACGGAAAGTAGCAATACCCGTACAGTATGAAATAAATAATAATTCAAATTTCAAGCAGTCTAAATAAAAACAAATTTTTGGTTATCTTAGTTACGAAAGAAAAGTCGATCCTACCAATACGCCAAGTATTTGAATTAAATTTTCAGAAAATGTCGAGGAATATTGGCGTCGTTATTTTGATTTTAAACCTAATTTTGGATACTACATACAAACGGACGGCGTTAGCGTCTCAATATCTATGAATCGTGTAGTTAAGAAGAAAAACCAGCAATCGGAAACTAAAAAATTAAAAATCTCTTTACCTTCCAAACGATACGATAGAATAATTGCGGTTGATCCGCAAAAACGCCAATAGTCACGTGCGAATTAATGTCAGACCGAAATTTCAATTACAAAATGTTAAAAAAAGAATCTGTGTTGTAGTATCATACTAAAGTTTCGAAGAAAAAAAATTTTAGTTTAGCGTTTCTCAAAAGAATTTCTGGTTACACACCAAAATCGAAAACCTTTTTATAAGAAGAAACCTAAGTTCTTAGGTGATACGGATGATGGCCAGTTATTGATGATTAAAGTGGCTCTGATTGTTGGCGTTTTTGGGGGCTGAGAAGAATTGACTAAATTAAAGCTGGGTGGCAGAAAATAACGATTCTTTTATAAAAAATAGTTATTTCATGTACAAAAACTAAGATTACACGGGAATTTGTTATTGTAGAAGGAAGTATTAAAGGAATTAACTGTTTGCATATCTTTCGTCAGTATGTTCAACTCCGCCCCCCAAATATGGAACACGATCGATTCTTTGTATTTTACAAAAACGATAAATGCACCTCACATCCAGTAAGAATAAACACTTTTGGAAATATTCCGAAAATGATTGCTAGAAGACTTGAATTGCAAAATTCAGGTCAATACACCGGTCATTGTTTTCGAAGATCGTCAGCTTCTTTGATGTCTGCGAAACTGTGAAGTTGGTCCACCCCAATCAGAAAATTCGTCATCTCTCAATTGGAATCGCTTGTTTACGTTTGTTTAGCTATTTTAAGCGTTTGTTTACACCGCCGTATAATATGATAACTAACACCCCCATTTGGGTTGGGCCAACTTCACGGTAGCCAAACCCAAAGGTTTGTTTTGAATTTTTTCTTATGGCAATCGTTTGTTTATGATTTTTTTACGTTTGTTTAGCTATTTTCAGCGTTTGTTTACAACCCCGTATCAGATAACTAGCACCCCTAGCTGCGCGGAGCCAACGCAATGATTTGTTTTTAATTTTTTCGTGCGGTAATCGTTTGTTTAACCTTTATGTGACTGACAATCCCAAAGTACACTAATGACTGGAAAGGTACAGCTGTACCTAGCTGTAGTTTCTAATGATTTAGCAGTAATTTTGAATGTTTTTTGGATGTTGATTTTTTGTATTGCAATATTTAAATAGTAGAAATTCTTTTAAACATAAAAGGCACATCTTTGTATGATTCCTTTATATTTTATAGTATGCACGATGGAAGCTTGAATCGCGATCTAAAAAACCTCGCTCGTGAGCTCTGTATGCCGGCAGTGGAAACTCTTGCTAAGATTCTACGAGTAATTGTATTTTTTGGCAATAAAATGATCTTTTAGCGCATAATAAAGGCATTATTATTATTATTATTATCATATGAATTAATAACATTTCGTTTTTTGTGTAACACAACATTCAATCCAATATAAAACACATCAAGGTACAGGTGTACCTTTCTCGTCATTAGTGTTTGCAAAAAACAATTTCTTCTTTTTTGAAAAAACAATAATACTTTTTAATGTTTAAAATTGATAAAAAGATTACCCCTTGCCGTTTATTAGATGTCCCAGAATACCACCTCCCTAACTTTTTAAATTCATACAAATAATGAAACGCAAAAGGCAAAAGGTACACGTGTACCTACTCAGTCACATAAAGGTTAAGTTTGTGTAGCTATTTTCAGCGTTTGTTTACATAAGTAACTATAGTCGATCCGCTCCACTACTACCTCTGATCCTATCTAAAAAGCAGATGTAATTGATTACACCAATGGGTGTAATTGTAAAATTGTTTTGCAATTGCCAAATTTTTGTTTTTTTAATTAGTGGTTTTAAAAATGGTTAAATCGTGTTGTGTTCACAACTGCAGAAACCGATATCGAACAAAAGCCGAGTGTGTCCAGTTTGGAATCGAATATATTCAATTTCACAGGTAAGACGTCCCTAATTTATTTTTTTATTTATATTTAATTTATAAATGTTGTCTTAGATTTCCGTTTTTCCATTTTACAACAATGGGTCATAGCTTGCGGGAGGCCAAATTGGATGCCCTCGACTTACTCTTAATATGTTCGAAACATTTAAAAAAAGAAGATTATATGTATGCGATACGATACAACCAGGCGAAACCGCCGTACCAGGCGTGTTTAGTTTTCCTGGTAATTGTGTGAAAATACCGATTAACCGATCGACTAAAGCCGCTCTTTTATTTATTATTTTATTTTTTATTTAATATATATATTAGTTTTATTATACTAGGTATATCTATTATTTTATTATTATATTATTTTATATTAGTTATTATTTATATTATTATTATATTAGATATGGTGCAAAGCAATAGCAAAATGAAGACAGTGGTAATGCATTTTTGGCAACAATGGAAAAAAGAGTATTTGGCAACGCTGCATGGCAGAAATAAATGGAGAAAGGATAGAGTAGAGAATATAAGGGTAGGACAGCTGGTTTTGCTACACGATGACGTACCGCCCCAGTTATGGAAAATTGGACGAATCGTTAAAACCATAGCTTTGACCATAATGGTCAAAGTTAAAACTGGCAATGGAGAAGTCGCAAGGATATATCCATTGATAAATAATTAAAGATGAAAACTTTCAAAAGTTGGAGATATACTAGGTATATCGGTATATCTATTATTATAACCACGCACATTACAAGAGTTAAAGGAAGCCATCCAAAGAGAAATCCAAGCCATTTCACGAGCAACGTTACAAGATGCAATGCGTAACTTTAAGGAACGTCTGGAAACATCGGAAAGACGCACTTACGCAATGTTATTTTCGCTAATTAATTTTTGTAACGATTTTCTTAAAATTCCGAGTTTGTAGATTACATTGTTTAAAATAAATCAAGTTTTTGTTCAACATTTAAAAATTAGTGGCTTTTTTAAAACCATGCGGTTCCCAGTAAACACCCTGTATATATGATGTGGATACATCTCTAACACTATCTTGAAGCTACTGGAAAGAAATTTGAAACAACGCACGTTGAGGTTACAAGAAAACTCCATAATTTAAGAAGCCACTTTATGTAGCAGTTAAAAAAAATTAAAACCAAAAAGAGTGGTGCTGGAGCTGAAGAAAATTTTATATCTTCTTGGCTTTATTTTTATGCTGTAGGCATTTTTATTAAATTTAAGTTTGGCGCGTATGCTAGTGTAGTGGGATAGACGCGGGAAGATTAGGTGGAGGGATGTAAAAGTTGCAGTTGCACAGTTACAGTTGAAGAGTTAAGTTTATGGGAGTTATGGTTTACGTTATGCCGCTCGTTATGTGTTGATTATTTTATGTACCATTTATGTTATGTACCTAGTACCTATTTAGTTAAATAAACCATTTTATGTGTGACTACAATGCTTTGAAGTTTATTCAACCATCGCAGCTTTTTGCATTTGTCTTGTTAAAGGCATTCTGTAACTATCGCGAGTCAAGCTCACGCAATTCCATATTTAGGTCTAAACACGGGTGAAATTTTTTGCAGAAGCAGATAACACGAGAACTTGCCCGACAGAAACTTAATAACTTACTTAATAACTTGCTTAATTAAAGTCTGAAATCTAATAGAGCTTTATATAGAGTAATATGGATAATATAATTAAATCTCCTCTCAGTAGTAACCATGGAACAATAATATTAATCTTTATAAATTATTTTTTATATTTCAACATGACGGACGCGTCCAAAATTTCTGTGTTACATTTATTTAAAGGCATACCTTTAGCCGAACTTGAAAAAATTGCAATAATAGTCGCAAACACTGAAAAAATAACCTTAAGAACTCGAGAAGGTAATAATTATCATGACAAATAAAGATTCTTGGTCAGAATAATTAATTTATTCCTACAAAGCTTGACTTTGGTACACACGTACATTAAGGTGTTACAGATGAGTATAAATATGACAAAATCCTCGATTTTGTTTAGGATTTTGTCATAAATATACCGTACGTGTATACCAAAATCCAGCTATGTAGGAATTATTCCAGGAATAGGGCGAATTTTGTCAACTTTGACAAATACATAATTTACCTAATTGCTTTTTTTTCAGAAGCTGTTGGGATTTGGTTTAGTTTTTTAGTGTTTTGTTTTTTAGTTTTGGTTAGTAACGTTAGGTTGTTAGTTACGTTCTGTCAATAGTATAAATAGACATGTATTTTAGATAGAAAATTGATTAGATTACATTACAAAATCAACAAACAAGAGATTCAACCCCATTAGTAATTACACAATTACAGTCCATTCCAGACCAGAAGCCATTCGAACGATTTTAGCGGGTTCTACAGACTTACGCGAATTATTGAATCGCCGTAATATAACAAAAGCGGTATTACTTCAATTCCTTACTTGCGAAGCTAAACTTCAGGTATAACTCCCTATACCAAAGTTCGAATTAATAGAGAAAGCAAGGACCGGGGTGGTCTAGAGGCTAGCATCGTCGCATGTGGATGTAAAGGTCGTAGGTTCAAAGCCGGCTGACACCACTGGAGCGTTTCCATGTGTCAAATACCCGGTCCTGGTGGTTCGGAACCCACCTAAAGCTGTAGGTCCCGTCTGCTAATAACCATACTAGTTGATGCGGACGTAAAATACACACAAATTTAATTTTTAATAGAGAAATCGTTGACATTATTAAACCCTCTTAACGACCGTGCTTGACGTGAACAAGAAGACGGGCAATTCCTGCTTATAATGTAAACAACGAACATGCAAGTCTCTCGCGCGAGAACTGTCGCGATAAACTCGCCAGTCTAATCGCACCTTTAAGGTGCCTTAGACTGGCGAGAAAACTAGCGCGAGTTGTTGTCCGGCAGCAGTGTCGCAAGTTCTAGTGAATATAATATACTCTCGGTGCTATTTACTATTTTCGTTCAAGAGCTCATTTTTTCAACTTTGTGCCTTCCTACCAACAAGGAGAAGAAGAAAGAAGAGCTTTGAGTTGGCAGTGAGCAGTGGCAAGTTATTTGCGACAAATTTTGCGCAAGTAAATTTCTTGGGAATTTATGCGAGAACTGTCGCGATAAAGCTCCAGTCTAATCGCACCTTTAAGGTGCCTTAGACTGGCGAGAAAACTAGCGCGAGTTGTTGTCCGACAGCAGTGTCGCAAGTTCTAGTGAATATAATATACTCTCGGTGCTATTTACTATTTTCGTTCAAGAGCTCATTTTTTCAACTTTGTGCCTTCCTATCAACAAGGAGAAGAAGAAAGAAGAGCTTTGAGTTGGCAGTGAGCAGTGGCAAGTTATTTGCGACAAATTTTGCGCAAGTAAATTTTTTTGGGAATTTATGCGAGAACTGTCGCGATAAAGCTCCAGTCTAATCGCACCTTTAAGGTGCCTTAGACTGGCGAGAAAACTAGCGCGAGTTGTTGTCCGACAGCAGTGTCGCAAGTTCTAGTGAATATAATATAC
Source organism: Malthinus flaveolus (assembly GCA_950108345.1). Taxonomy (NCBI): domain Eukaryota; kingdom Metazoa; phylum Arthropoda; class Insecta; order Coleoptera; family Cantharidae; genus Malthinus; species Malthinus flaveolus. The sequence goes on along the minus strand of OX467285.1, from coordinate 34,898,717 downwards.
TCTCGGTGCTATTTACTATTTTCGTTCAAGAGCTCATTTTTTCAACTTTGTGCCTTCCTACCAACAAGGAGAAGAAGAAAGAAGAGCTTTGAGTTGGCAGTGAGCAGTGGCAAGTTATTTGCGACAAATTTTGCGCAAGTAAATTTCTTGGGTATTTATGCGAGAACTGTCGCGATAAAGCTCCAGTCTAATCGCACCTTTAAGGTGCCTTAGATTGGCGAGAAAACTAGGGCGAGTTGTTGTCCGACAGCAGTGTCGCAAGTTCTAGTGAATATAATATACTCTCGGTGCTATTTACTATTTTCGTTCAAGAGCTCATTTTTTCAATTTTGTGCCTTCCTACCAACAAGGAGAAGAAGAAAGAAGAGCTTTGAGTTGGCAGTGAGCAGTGGCAAGTTATTTGCGACAAATTTTGCGCAAGTGAATTTCTTGGGAATTTATGCGAGAACTGTCGCGATAAAGCTCCAGTCTAATCGCACCTGTAAGGTGCCTTAGACTGGCGAGAAAACTAGCGTGAGTTGTTGTCCGACAGCAGTGTCGCAAGTTCTAGTGAATATAATATACTCTCGGTGCTATTTACTATTTTCGTTCAAGAGCTCATTTTTTCAATTTTGTGCCTTCCTACCAACAAGGAGAAGAAGAAAGAAGAGCTTTGAGTTGGCAGTGAGCAGTGGCAAGTTATTTGCGACAAATTTTGCGCAAGTGAATTTCTTGGGAATTTATGCGAGAACTGTCGCGATAAAGCTCCAGTCTAATCGCACCTGTAAGGTGCCTTAGACTGGCGAGAAAACTAGCGTGAGTTGTTGTCCGACAGCAGTGTCGCAAGTTCTAGTGAATATAATATACTCTCGGTGCTATTTACTCTTTTCGTTCAAGAGCTCATTTTTTCAACTTTGTGCCTTCCTACCAACAAGGAGAAGAAGAAAGAAGAGCTTTGAGTTGGCAGTGAGCAGTGGCAAGTTATTTGAAACAAATTTTGCGCAAGTGAATTCCTTGGGAATTTATGCGAGAACTGTCGCGATAAAGCTTCAGTCTAGTCGCACCTTTAAGGTGCCTTAGACTGGCGAGAAAACTAGCGCGAGTTGTTGTCTGACAGCAGTGTCGCAAGTCCTAGTGAATATAATATACTCTCGGTGCTATTTACTATTTTCGTTCAAGACCTCATTTTTTCAACTTTGTGCCTTCCTACCAACAAGGAGAAGAAGAAAGAAGAGCTTTGAGTTGGCAGTGAGCAGTGGCAAGTTATTTGCGACAAATTTTGCGCAAGTGAATTTCTTGGGAATTTATGCGAGAACTGTCGCGATAAAGCTCCAGTCTAATCGCACCTTTAAGGTGTCTTAGACTGGCGAGAAAACTAGCGCGAGTTGTTGTCCGACAGCAGTGTCGCAAGTTCTAGTGAATATAATATACTCTCGGTGCTATTTACTATTTTCGTTCAAGAGCTCATTTTTTCAACTTTGTGCCTTCCTATCAACAAGGAGAAGAAGAAAGAAGAGCTTTGAGTTGGCAGTGAGCAGTGGCAAGTTATTTGCGACAAATTTTGCGCAAGTAAATTTTTTTGGGAATTTATGCGAGAACTGTCGCGATAAAGCTCCAGTCTAATCGCACCTTTAAGGTGCCTTAGACTGGCGAGAAAACTAGCGCGAGTTGTTGTCCGACAGCAGTGTCGCAAGTTCTAGTGAATATAATATACTCTCGGTGCTATTTACTATTTTCGTTCAAGAGCTCATTTTTTCAACTTTGTGCCTTCCTACCAACAAGGAGAAGAAGAAAGAAGAGCTTTGAGTTGGCAGTGAGCAGTGGCAAGTTATTTGCGACAAATTTTGCGCAAGTAAATTTCTTGGGTATTTATGCGAGAACTGTCGCGATAAAGCTCCAGTCTAATCGCACCTTTAAGGTGCCTTAGATTGGCGAGAAAACTAGGGCGAGTTGTTGTCCGACAGCAGTGTCGCAAGTTCTAGTGAATATAATATACTCTCGGTGCTATTTACTATTTTCGTTCAAGAGCTCATTTTTTCAATTTTGTGCCTTCCTACCAACAAGGAGAAGAAGAAAGAAGAGCTTTGAGTTGGCAGTGAGCAGTGGCAAGTTATTTGCGACAAATTTTGCGCAAGTGAATTTCTTGGGAATTTATGCGAGAACTGTCGCGATAAAGCTCCAGTCTAATCGCACCTGTAAGGTGCCTTAGACTGGCGAGAAAACTAGCGTGAGTTGTTGTCCGACAGCAGTGTCGCAAGTTCTAGTGAATATAATATACTCTCGGTGCTATTTACTCTTTTCGTTCAAGAGCTCATTTTTTCAACTTTGTGCCTTCCTACCAACAAGGAGAAGAAGAAAGAAGAGCTTTGAGTTGGCAGTGAGCAGTGGCAAGTTATTTGAAACAAATTTTGCGCAAGTGAATTCCTTGGGAATTTATGCGAGAACTGTCGCGATAAAGCTTCAGTCTAGTCGCACCTTTAAGGTGCCTTAGACTGGCGAGAAAACTAGCGCGAGTTGTTGTCTGACAGCAGTGTCGCAAGTCCTAGTGAATATAATATACTCTCGGTGCTATTTACTATTTTCGTTCAAGACCTCATTTTTTCAACTTTGTGCCTTCCTACCAACAAGGAGAAGAAGAAAGAAGAGCTTTGAGTTGGCAGTGAGCAGTGGCAAGTTATTTGCGACAAATTTTGCGCAAGTGAATTTCTTGGGAATTTATGCGAGAACTGTCGCGATAAAGCTCCAGTCTAATCGCACCTTTAAGGTGTCTTAGACTGGCGAGAAAACTAGCGCGAGTTGTTGTCCGACAGCAGTGTCGCAAGTTCTAGTGAATATAATATACTCTCGGTGCTATTTACTCTTTTCGTTCAAGAGCTCATTTTTTCAACTTTGTGCCTTCCTACCAACAACAAGGAGAAGAAGAAAGAAGAGCTTTGAGTTGTCAGTGAGCAGTGGCTCCAACTATTAATAATAGTGATGACTCCTTGGACGATGATCCAACTTCCAATAAAAGTGACTGGATGCAGACATATTTATTGAGAGGTATTACTTAGTATCTTAGTATCTCATGACGTTTAACCGTGCCCGTAAAGTTAACATTTACCACATATTAGCTATAATATAGGAATTCTGACGGGGACAGAAAATGTATTTTAATAACAGAAAAATATTGCAAGAAACTGGGGTTATATTATCTGATCAATACGAGAAGTTCTAATTTTTTTTAAATATATTTTTCAAATAATCACTAAACCTAATCATTAGTTTATTTTAGTCTTAATGAGTTGCAACCGCAATATGAAACTGAACTATGGCTTAAATCGGCAATCACCGGAAATCGTATTACAGAACTGGATTACGTTCTAAACTGGACTATTCCTTTACAGTATAGGTACTCGTTTAAAAATATGCACACTTGGTAAATTGAGTACCAAAAGCGCAATCCGGAGAGGTAAGGGCTAAGTAATCATTATAGTATGTTCTCTACGAGAAAATCGCTCATAAACATTGTTGCATTTTAAGGAACCATGACAAGTGGAGAAAGTTAAAAAAAAGTAAAAAGTAGATAATAAATTCACCTACATCAATTCAACTTTAATCAACCAAAAATCCCTCAAAAAGAATGCAATTTAAACAAACGCTTACACCTAGAAATAATTCTAATACGTTGTAAATGAACCCCAACATACACACATAAGTGAAAAAACTTTAAATGAGAAAATTTGTTTTCCACCGAGTGCCTCGGGAATCGAACCAAAGACTTTGCTATTTCCGGTAGCACGCCTATACCCAATACACTACGGAGGTTAACATACTTTCACAAGCTATCCGGCATTGTTTAAATGCGTCGAGAAAGCGAAATATATATATATATAAATCAAATTAGTATGCATACAACAATCATACGTGAATAAATTACAAATTTTTAAATATTTAGGGTTAATTAGTTAGATAGATCTAATACGTTGTAAATGAACCCCAACATACACACATAAGTGAAAAAACTTTAAATGAGAAAATTTGTTTTCCACCGAGTGCCTCGGGAATCGAACCCAAGACTTTGCTATTAAACATTTAACTTTGCTATTGGCATTTAAACAATGCCGGATTACATGTTAAAGTATGTTAACCTCCGTAGTGTATTGGGTATAGGCGTGCTACCGGAAATAACAAAGTCTTTGATTCGATTCCCGAGGCACTCGGTGGAAAACAAATTTTCTCATTTAAAGTTTTTTCACTTATGTGTGTATGTTGGGGTTCATTTACAACGTATTAGATCTATCTAACTAATTAACCCTAAATATTTAGAAATTCCTAGAAATAATAAAAATTAAAAAACACAAAAATTCGATAAATTACCGAAGCGACATTGACAATTTAAATTCAATTTACTATAACCTAATTAAACAAACAAACAAACATTAAACAAAAACTAAACACCCTTTTCTATTTTAATTATTCCCATAACAACTAAAATTTTAATAACATTTTAAACGTCATTTAATTTGTCACGGTTATTTGTACAAAAAAATTTTTTTAACCTAATTTATTTAATTTAACGCGGGAATTTCAAAAAAGTTCAAGACACTTCTCCGTTATTTATACTAGTAAGTTTACATATCAAAAATTTATGCAATTCGCTAACCTAATTTTGACTTATTTCCTTTACAGATTTTTATGCTTTAATTTTTAAAAATTTTTTATTTTATTATCTGATGAAGCCTTAAGGCGAAACGCGTCATTATATTTTTATATATAGGAGTGAGAAGCATCCTTGTGTAAATCATTGGAAGCGGCCGAGATTAAAGAAAATGAAATAAAAGGGGTGCAGATGGAACTCGATGGACTACGGTGCATGTAGACGGATCATGGAGCAAAAGATCTTACGGTTCCAACTTCAATGGAAAAACACTGCTATTAGAAATGAAGTTTGTTCAGTTTGTACAAGATCGGAAAATCCGTGCTATAAGAATTGGCTCTAGCAATGGAAGCATGGGGTTTAAATTAAGCGAGAACATGCATGGACTTCGTTACAGAAAATATATTAGAGATGCCGATTCAAGTGTTTTTTCACAAATTCGAAAGAGTACGTTATACGGCAAAGACGTCAAAAAGATAGAGCGTACTAACCATGCTCTTAAAAATTATAGGAAGTGACTACGAGCGATTAAGGCAGACACGCAAATCGCATTAGAAGATTGAAAACTACTACCCCTGCCAAAAATACAGCTCCTAACAAAAAGAGCATGTGCAATCAGGTGCTAATAATGAAGATATTCTTCGCAATGATCTCAAGATCGCAATAGATCACAGATTTTGCAGGATTGAAATTTGTAATACGCCTGGAGATCAACAATCGAGGCTCATTCTTCGATTAAAATCGACAACTATTTACAATCATGTTAATGGTCAGAAAATCGTACATGCTATTTAAAAGGCACAATATATTTTATTTATACAGGGTGTCTAGTATTTTATGTACTAAAAAGTATACTTTTAGGTGGCCTAGATTTATTAGTTAGAAAGGCTCATCTTTTAATATCGAATGAAAACAATGACATTAATAACATTTGTATTAAATTTAATGGTGGACATACAGGGTTGATTGTAAAAACGTAATATTACAGATATCTCAGTTATTACGAAAGATAGAAAAAAGCTTATATAGGTAACTTATAGTACGCAAAAAGCTTGTTACGTTGGTAAAGTCAAAAACAGTATTGAAATTGAAACAAAAGAGTAACGATAAGGTTTACTTTTTTAAATGGAACGTACATATTTTTTTGTGATATTCTTCAAGAGTTTCAAATTCTCTTTACAGTGATACAACATTGTAATACATTATTTCATAAACTAAAGTCGTGATAAGGTTTTCAAAAATTAATCTAGTAGGTAAAGAAAAACAATTAACGTGTAATAATAAAAACAAAAGCAAATGACCGTTAAACACAAACAATTACAGCTTAGTTCATCAGCGACACATCCCTTTCGTGCAACAACTGTGTGGTTATTAAACATTAATTGTTTTTCTTTACCTACTAGATTAATTTTTTAAAACCTTATCACGACTTCAGTTTAAGAAATGATGTATTACAATGTAATATCAATGTAAAGAGAATTTGATACTCTTGAACAATATCAAAAAAAATATGTACGTTCCATTTAAAAAAGTAAACCTCATTATCGTTACTCTTTTGTTTCAATTTCAATACTGTTTTTGACTTTACCAACGTAACAAGCTTTTTGCGTACTATAAGTTACCTATATAAGTTTTTTTTCTATCTTTCATAATAACCGAGATATCTGCAATATTACGTTTTTTCAATCACACTGTATATGTCAGCTGTCTGACATAAAATTTCTTTGAATGTTTACATTATGATAGAAATTGCTTGAAATTTATATAATGAATATGTGTATGAGATCGTTTAATCGCAACTTTTTACAATAAATGTACCAATGGTTTACATCAATAAAATATTGTGTCATATATATCTCTCTGGAATACTTCATTATTTCATAACCGTTCATGATGAAAGTGGCTAAACGAAAAATTGCAGCAAGTGTGATCATTTTGTGAAAGTGTGCCTCATGTTTTTGTAGCTGATGATGCATTTCCTCTGCAAGTGCACATAATGAAACCATATCCATATAATAGTCAAGGTTCTATGAGAATTTTTAACTATATGCTGTCTAGAGCAAGAAGAATAGTGGAAAATGCTCTTGGTATTCTGACTAGTGTATTTAGAGTACTGAGAAAACCTCTTCTTCTTGCTCCGGAACGTGTTGACTTTATAGTTATGGCTGTGTGTTGTTTACATAATTTTCTATTGTCTCAAAAATCTTCTGAAAATGTATACCCTCCTGAAGGCGCAATGGATCGAGTAAAATCCAGAAACAGGAGAAATAATAAAGGGCAGTTGGCGACGTGAAGAATTTCGATTTACTTCTGCTGTTGTAGTAGTAAATTTTGCAGCAATTTCCACTAAAGCATTTACCTTCTTAACTCTGTCTTTGTAAATTTGACTTTTAACATCCCATAGTTCGGGTTAACCGTGGTAAATATTAATTAATTCCTCAATTTCCCCCTTAAGCCATTCTTTTCTTGTCACCCATTACTACGTGTTATTTGCACGACACTCACGTAAAAGTAGACGACTAATCAACTAGTGCAATATCTATCAACCACGTTTGAACTTGCGAATATTTGGCGTATGTCAATAGATATTGCTGACACTTGAAACATTTATCTCAGACAGAATTTCCTGACCGTTTACATTAATCACAATTTCTATGATACATAAATATCTCGCAATAAATGTCAGATCTAAACGTACCTTAATGTTGTATTATTCGTTTTTTGTCCTGTAATTGAATTTTTCTATATGTTGAACAAATTAAAATTAAAACTGAAAAGTTGATGAATACTGTAGCGCGCTTTACTCAGAGACGAGTACACCTTTCTGGATTAAGAACAAGCACGTAACACTACGTAACAGGTTGCAGCCCTGAAATACATTATAAAACTACGCTTCGGCAAGAAATTACATGTAGAAAACGTTTATTCTCTTGTTAGAACAATTTATCCATGCTGTTGAAACGCCTAAAAAAGGAAAAAAACACACAGAAACACTCTTAAAAAATCAGAATTACGGGCCTAATGTGAAACAACCCGAAGACGGAAAAAATGTAGAAGAGTTAATCAATAGGTTGTAAATCAAATTTTATATTATACAGGGCGTTTCCAAAAAACGTGGCTACTACAGAGTAGTAGCAGAATGCAACCTTATGTGGAGACCCGATACATTACAAACATCTTTTGAATGTGGTATTTAACGTCCGCTTTCACTGAGGAGGTTATTTACAGACGAAACCAACAGCTTTAGGTGGGTTTCAAACCTCCCAGGGCAAGGCATTGACACGTAGAAAAATCTAGTGGTACCAATCGGTCTCGAACTGAGAACATCCAGATATGAATCCGATGCTCGGCCAACCTGGCCCCGATTATAAACATTAATAGTAAATTTAATTTAATAAAGACATAAAAATTAGAGACATCCTAGCCAAAGAAAGATGTAGAAACATCTACAGTCTTGGCACGACGCATGTTTGAATCAACAACAGAAGCCATAAATATGCTCTTAGCACATCGTGAAGAGATGCGCCCTTTTTTACTCGCCTGTGGTCAATATTTTTACTAAGCTGCCAAAGGAGTTAACTGACATAGAGACTACAGCAGGTCTGTAGGTAAACCAAAATTTTTTGAGGGCCTATTGAAGAGACTTCAAGTTAAGAAGTACATCAGAATACGCCATCAATTGTTGAAAAACCCATTAATATTAGGTATTAAATAAAAAAGACATTTCTGTTCTTACATAATAAAAAAAAATCCGACGATGTAACAGAGTACAAACACTGCGACATGAAATGTATCTCCGACAAATAAATTTTCTTTAGATCATCTTATTCGACCATTGAGGTGTTTAAAATATTGTACTTTTGTTCGATTTTGACTCAGTATTTGAGTTAATTAACCCTGCGTTAGGCGTGTGGTCTACGATCGTAGACCAGACCTCTGTAAACCATCATAACTTTCGTAAATTTCGAATTATATTTATGTAATATTCAGTAGCTGCTAAAAACACTTGTCTCTAGCGAATTAGAGTACTGGACATTCCCTACAATGGTAATTGCCTTTGTTATTGCAGACCATAAGCGACTGGTCTACGATTGTAAACCACGCGCCTAACCGTGCTTCAATTTCTTGTCGTGCTATTTATTGTTAATGCGACTATTTTATTCCTAGATTTTTAAATACACTCAAAGGCACAAAATTCGATCCATCGACAATTTCGATCAAAATGTGCTTATTTTTTAATTTAACGGTTTTATTGTACTTTATTATCGAGTAGGTACACATTTGTAGAGTTTTTGTCAACAAATGAAAGTCAAACGATTTGTTAATCGCATTAAAGTCGATAAAATTAGAAATATCTTAAAATTTGATTAATTTTCGTTGCATTTGTATCAATAATTTTTGCTCTATCAAACGTCAGGTTGTTAGCCGTCGTACTGAATACTGTTTTTAATTGGTGCCTGAAAAAATTAAATATGGTTTTGACTCCAACCGATACTGCCAAAGCCATTGCTTTAATTGAATATGGACGATCTCAGTACTACGCGGCTCAAGTTCTTGGTGTTACCAGATGCAGCGTTCAAAGAGCTGTAGAAAGGTTTCGAGAAACTGGAGGCTACACCAGGAGAGTTGGATCAGGCAGAGAAAGGTGTACAACTGCTCAAGACGAACATTTTATTCGTCTGAGAGTTTTACGAAACAGAGGCACTACTGCGGTTAGTGTCCGTAATGAGTTGCAAGATGTACGAGGAGTAGCAGTTAGTGAAAGAACCGTGAGAAGAAGGTTGCAGGAATACGGATTGAGCGCAAGAAGACCTGCAAATGGTCCGGAACTGACCAGGGAACATCGAGTGAAGCGAATGCTCTTTGCTCGTGAACACCAAAACTGGGGTATTCAAGAATGGGGACATATCCTTTTCACCGACGAGTCCAGGTTTTGCCTAAAATCTTCAGATGGCCGTCAAAGAATATGGCGAAGGACTGGTGAAAGGTTTGCCCAATGTAATATTGTGCCAAAGCTTAGTTTTGGTGGTGGGTCAACTATGGTATGGGGTGGGATAACTTTAACAGCTCGTACTGAATTAGTCGTCGTAAATGGAGGATCTATGACTGGAGACAGGTACATTAGGGACATCCTCGAACCACATGTGGTACCTTTTGCCCCATTTGTAGGAGGCGATTTCATGCTGATGCATGATAATGCCCGTCCACACATTGCTAGAATCGTTCACGAGTACTTGGATGAAGTTGAAATACCCCGTATGATATGGCCTGCAAGAAGTCCCGATCTGAACCCATGGTAGGAAGACGAGTTAGATCCCAAATACCTGCTCCTGCAAACTTACAACAGCTAAGTGCAGCAGTAGTATAGGTTGTTCGAAATTAAGTGAGCTCAGAGCTTAAAGAAGTCAACAACTTAAAATGACGTTCATTGTGAACGTAATTTGAATATACAATGGGTAGTTTTAAGAATCTCTTTACCACTCTCTTTTGTGACACCAAGATACCTTCGATAATAAACAAATTTTTACCTGGTTTTAACCTTTTGTTTGCATCTACATTTACTGTAGATATTTGTTTTCTACGATTTTTTCCTTATTTTTGGCCTTTGAACAACTTACCTACCTACTTAAAATACCTGAAAACAATATACTAAAATCTTAAACTTTAGGATTTTGAAGGATTATTAGGAACTTATTAGAAGTAAAACCATAGTGGGTGTATATATAGGGGTGGAAAATAGACAAGATATTTTATTCGGAAAGTAGTTGCTCAGCTACCACTAGGTTTGTGTGTTACTTCCAGTGTTTTATTTACGTATAATAGTGCTAAAAAGTTGTTAAATTTTCTGTTATTATTCTCGTTTTTTTTATTTATTGTTATATTTCATTTCGATATTTGAAAATGAATGTGTGGAGACCTTGGGATAATCAAGCTTCCCAAATAGAAGTAAACCAAGGAGGCGATCTAATATATGAAAACGGTGGTAATGATAGAGCCGAAGAAGATGATGAGTTTATCGACGTTGATGATAGTGCCGCGGAAGACGTTCCAACGTGCCGAACGAAGAAACAGTTATCACAAGATGCAAAAACTGTTGTTCTTAATGTATTTAATAGTAAGTTAATTCGAATTAGTTATTGGTAAGATTATTAATATTTGTGTTTCCATCAGATTTATTAAGAAGCCAAACTTTTAGCTCGGCATTTTCAAAAACTTTAGAATTAACGCAGACTAAACGTACAACTTTACAGAGGTTGATTAAAAAAGGTGCGCTTGAACGGAAAATAAGGAAAGACGCTGGCAAGTTTAGAGCTTTAAGTTTAGTGGAAGATGCAGATCTCATAAGAAGAAAAATTTACGAAATGTACAGCGACAAAAATGTGCCGACCATACAAACTCTAAGTCAAAAATTAATTCATGACGAAACAGGAATCACATGTTCCAGAAACACCTTGTGGAGGTTTTTAAAGCGCATTGGCTTTAAATTCAAGAAAATTGATAAAAGGATGGTTATTATGGAAAGCCGAAGGCTGTGCATATGGCGCCAAGATTATTTAAGGCAAATAAGGCAGTTTCGAGTTCAGAATCGGGAAATTTTCTTTTTGGATGAGACTTGGTTTGACACGGTAAAACGTGGATGGGTGGATAAAAAATGTAAACTGGACGTGCCTCACAATCGGGGTCAAAGAGTCACAATATTACATTGCGGATCTGAAAACGGATGGGTTGAAGGTGCATTTTTTTTATCTGCAAAAAATGTTAAAAGTTGTAGTTTAGATGCTCATGACGACATGTCGGCAGCATTATTTGAAGAATGGTTCCAAAATACGCTTCTCCCGAAACTGCCACAACGAAGCGTAATTGTTTTAGACAACGCGTCATACCATTCGCGGCAAATTGACAAAAAAAAAGTGACATTAAGGACTTTCTGACAAAACATGATTTATTTTTTGAAGAAAGCTATACAAAAAAAATGTTGTTGGAAGTAGTGAATACCACGGACTTTTCTGTAAAATATGCCATTGATGAAATGGCAAAAAACTCCGGGCACACAGTTCTTAGGTTGCCCCCATATTATTGCGTTTTTAACCCTATTGAGTTAATCTGGGGCCAACTAAAAGGGCGAATAAGGCGCAATAATAAGTTTCCTCGCCTTAATGAGAAAATTATCGAATTAATTAGATCAGAAATAGCGAAAGTGAGTGTCGCGGATTGGAAAAAATCTGTCCGCCATACGACGGACATAGAGGACAAATATCTAACGATAAATGTTGATGATATTATTATTAATATAAATATTGACGGTAGTAGCGATGGAGATTTTAGTTGTTAATAACAAAATTTATTAAATTTATACTGCGAATTTTTCTTTAATTTCTGGCGTATATTTTATACCTGTTTATTCCCTAAAATTTTTAAGCACTCTGTCCATTGTAGTTGAAATTGTAAACCGTATGCAAACAAGAGGTCAAAACCAGGTAAAAATTTGTTTATTATCGAAGGTATCTTGGTGTCACAAAAGAGAGTGGTAAAAAGATTCTTAAAACTACCCATTGTATATTCAAATTACGTTCACAATGAACGTCATTTTAAGTTGTTGACTTCTTTAAGCTCTGAGCCCATTTAATTTCGAATGAAGTATACAAGAATGGGAAGAAATCGACCAGCATGTCATTAGACGCCTTATTGTGAGCATGCCAAGACGAATGAATGCCGTAATTCATGCAAGGGGGGGGGTAATACGCGTTATTAATTGTGTTTATAAAAATTTTGATTCTTGAATTTATAAAGAAAAATTTTAGATTTTATCAGTTGTGAATAAATATTGCATTGCTTTTGTAATTGAGGAAATAAAAATATCCGTATTAGTTTACTTAAATTAGAATTAGATACACGTCTTGCAGCGTGAACTGCAGCTCAAAAAAAGTAAAAATAAACAAGCTTTGATGAAAATTGTCTGTGGATCGAATTTTGTGCCTTTGAGTGTATAATTACGGAGATTCAAAAGTTCGTTAAAAAAACTTAAATTTTAGGAGGAATTAAAGGAAACTCGGGGAATGCCCTTAAAGTTCAACAATAATTTTCAAAAATATTACTATGAACCTCCAAACATTTTCTCACCGGTTTACATGTAAATATATGACAAAATGATGAATATACTAAAAGTCCTGATGAATCACATGTCACATTTTTGAATTTTTTGTTAATATCCCAAAAAGTATTGATCGGAGCTAAAATGTGACTATAAAGAAATAAAGCTGAAGAAAATTGGCACAAAATCCATCAGATGTTATTTTTCGTTTTTGTAGTAATTACCGGGTTGTAGGGCATTAGAAAAAGTTTCTTTTTCTCAAAACTTTTTAAAAATGATTAAAACTCGACAAAGGTGCTAATAAAACGTCTGAAATGGTAAATTTAATGGAAAAAAGGTGATAATCATATCAAGAAATTAGTTAATTTGTTTTCAAGGATACCACTTCTAACCTATGGTTACATTCTGTAACAAACTCTTCAGCATGCCGACCTCTCTGCAAAATAACAAAATCGTCATTCCATTCTTTATTGTTTTGTCATACAATTTTTATACCCAACTCTCTGCGATTAACAGTTTTTGAAAAAAAACTGATACGGGTGGTCTGGTTCACCCGGTATAATAAGTTTCAATATTAAATTAGGGCATTTCGAATATTTGGAAAAAACAAACACGGAATTGTTTTAGAAAATTACGTTGATAAATTTAAAAATATGTTCTTTTGTCGCAGACTCTCAATACCGAAAAATGTTTCGTTCTTTCAAATGGTAAAAGTAATACTTACCAAACCTACAATATAAAAAATATCACAATGCTTATTAGACTTGTTTCCTCACATTTCGATCTCGGAGTAAATTACAAAAGACCTCAATTAGGTAAAACCACGTGAAAGTTACGGTTTTTGCAGACAGGAGCACCTCAACTTGTTCAACTGAAAATTGTTTGAATGAAAATGTATCAGAACGTAAATCTGAACCCTAATATAATTAAAAAACATTTCAACTCCCTCTTTAGATCCTCTTCGTGTGGGAAAGCAATAGACAAAATCAAAACAATTAATATAAATTTATTGTGCAAAACAAATTCTCTCTGCTCAAGTATGCAAAATCATTTTTTAAGATATAATATGCAAAATAAACCTGTTTCTAATAACTTGCGCGTAGAAAGCAACAACAAAATAATGGTACCATTTGCAATTGCACAAGAGTTATTGCGCTTTTATTTATAGTGGCGGACACAAAACTCCAACATACGATCACAAGCTTCTACAATCAATTCGGACGGAATTGTTATTACTAATCTCATAAATCCCGAGATGCCAAAACACTGAAAACAATATACAAATCAATATCGAATTTAATCCAAATTATCAAAATTTACCTCTCCGGGCAAACAAAATACTGATTCCTCTTCCATCATCCTCTGAACAAATTCTAATCCATTAGGAAATTCTGGAAAGTGTTCTACTTCTATTTTAACAATTAAATACATCGTGCCTTCGGGCATATATGGTGTCAATCCAGGAATATTCGACACCGCGTTATAAGTTAAATTTGCATTTTGATACAGATCGTTAATCAATTCGTCATAATAACTGGGGGGAGTTAATTTCAAAATATCTGGTAAAGCTCCTTGTACTAAACTATTGCTTCCGATAGTTTTTTGACTTAAACAAGCTAAACCTTTCCTGATGTCAGCATCGAAAGCTCCTACTGGATCGTGAACGACAATCCAGCCCATTCTCCAACCAGGGACTAAAAATCGCTTTGCTAAACCTCCACATATTAATATTGGAACATCGGAATCGATGGCTGCAGCAGATACAAAATCGAAAGAAGGAAACACTAATCTTTCGTAAATTTCATCGGCGATAATCGGAACTTTATGACTGTAAGCGATATCTAATATATCCTTGAGATGATTTTTGTCAAAAACCGATCCACACGGATTTGACGGATTATTTATTACGATGGCAGAAGTATTTTCGTCAATTTGAGCTTCTAAGTGTGCCAAATCTATCATCCATCTATTTTCTGGCAATAAATTGTAAGTGCGCACTTCGACTCCGAGACTTTCTGCCAAAGTTCTATAAATTGGAAAGCCAGGTTTCGGAATGAGGATATTGTGTCCTTTCGTTGGATCCGCTAGTACGGTGATACACAAATCTAAAGATGAGGAACATCCGCTACACAAAATGACGTCATTGTAATTGAAATTTACACCGTTGAAGGAAAGATAATCGGCTACCGCTTTTCTTGCGTCTTCCGTACCCACGCTAGGACCGTAGCCATTGCAAACACCTCTCTCGATGGCGTTCAACACTGCATCTATTATTTCCCGGGACGGTTTTAAATTTCCGTAAACGGTTGGATCGCCTATAATAAAATCATAGTTACTGTATAGTTAGTGTTTTTGAAATATTTTGTTATTTAAATTAATTTATGCAAATATTTTGCATAAGGAACTTACAAAAAAACTTGACTTGGCGACTAACTCGTTTTCTTTATTAATAAAAAGGCTTATCAAAACGTATTTGTGTTAACGAAAGAATTACGATTTTATTTTTCTTTTAAAAAAAGTGAATACCTAAATGATTATTTAGGTCAAAATTACAAAATATGGACAAAATGTGGGTCGAAAAAAATATTTCAAACGAAAATTTGCATATTATGCTATGTATAACAAGTAATATCTTAAAGAAAGTGGTGTTGCAAGATCCTAAAGGAATTTCTCACAAGTTTTTGTAATAACGGAAATTTACTGGCAATGAAATTTTTTAGTATCGATTATATTACAATTACTACACTTTACCGTGCTCGTCTTCTAACTACAGAGATGAAATTCAAAACGATAGTATAGCTCGGAAGTGGTCCAGAAAAATTAAAATTCAAGTTCATGGGTCATTGCGATCACGTGATATTTTGGCGTTGATCCTTTGGATTTCAATCGGACTCTGCAATCCCTCATTTGAAATGTGTAGCGAATCTGGATCACTAGAATCTCTCAAGTTTTGTTCAAGACTATTTAGATCAAGGCACAGGAGATACTGTCTTATGGTCTATTATTTCAAATTTATGTCGATGCTGATTTTGATCACCTCGTGGCTGAATAACGAAAGTATTCTCGTAAATTTAGCCCAACAGACACTATAATCCCATTTTCAAAACCGATCGAGTGCTTTGTTGGTTGAATTACTTGTTTTCCGGGTCTTCAAACGTGCCTCAAACTATGAATTTTGAAATGAAAGAGATTGAAAGCTCAGAGTTAAAATTTAGGTTCGTAGATATGTCCTTCTAGTCCTAGACGACTTTCACATTCCAAACTGTAGAAGATAGGGAACTATGAATGAATGAAAGGGCAATAAAATCAACTTAAGTTTTGATTTCGTGGTTCTGACAACTCAACGATATTACTCAGAAACTTATCCAATCCGGAATAATTAGTCGTGATCTGGCCTTCTTCAGTAAAATATTCGGTGGTGACCCTCACGAGTCCCAGGAATTGTCCCCAATGGCAAAGCACTGCGGCCATTCTGACAACCAAACGACGCAGGGTATTAATAAACTGAGATGTAGAACCTTCCAGTTCCACCAACGAGATCGCCCATGAGGAAGTCATGACTCTCATCTGTTATATGAAATCAAATTGTATTCGAGACCACATAATACGATATCGAATTTCGATCACTGATAAGTCACCTCCAATGAGTTACAAATAAATTTCTTTATCATACGTCCAACAGATTACAGTAGTGAACGTACACGAATTTGATTACATTGGCTCACAATTTATTAAAAATAACCGTGTTCGCCAGTGATTCAGTTTATGGGCAATGTTAATCGATTCAACATGGACTAAGACTGAAAAATAGCAGCTGGGACTTTTATTAGCCGTGCATTGCATTAAACAAAAAGAAAGGAAGAAAGAAGAGACGTTACTAGATCATAAACTTTTTCGTGGTCCAAGTCGCTCATTTTGTCCTCATTTATATTAAAATAAAGTGCGCGTTCTCGGACAAACTCCAAACTGCTCAACCGCGTCCGCGTTTGATGTACAGACAACGATTGGAACAAATTTGGCTACGCGCGAGAGAGCGACCGTTCTAACCAGTCATGTTTGCTAAAATTTGCAACATTTGCAAAGGTTTGGCGCGGTATTGCGCTGCGGTCTGTACTCACCTTAATATGGTGGATACACCTAGACTTGATGCAGGCTCACAAGAGCAAAATCTACTTTTGCAAGATGCGAGTTGTCAGACATATACCTGCACAAATGGCTAACTACGTGCCAAATTGTCTGAACAATCTAATTTCGAACGTTGCCTATCTCGGCGCGTGCTTTAAATAATATCGAGTACAGTCCAGTATAGAGCGTTCAGGATGCAGTACAAAACATGTATCAGCGAGGAGCGAGTGGTTACATCTTTGGAGGTTTTGATCATATTCTAGAGGCGTGAACCCAGACTGTTAACAGACCCAGAGAGAGAGAGAGAGAGAGAGAGAGAGAGACCCCAACTTATAATCAAGCGGAATATGTTGGTGTTGGATTTATACCGCCAACAAGGCTACTAACTAGAAACAAAGAAAAAAGAAACAATAGAAACGCCATAAAACCCAGAAGATGAAAGATAAAGATGAAAACCACTCCTAATTTTACATTTTTAAATGATTAAGTTTCTTTACAAGTCAGTTTGGGTTACATTCTGTTGAATTCGTAAAATTCTAAAAATTTCTCAAATATTTTTGGCGTTTCTTGAATAGTTTGAATAGGTAGTTGTAATGTGACAAAATATACATAGAAGATAAACGATTTATTCCTTTTGGAAAAAAAGTTTTAAATTGGTTCCCAATCCCACAAATTAATCCCCATGCAAATTACTGAAATGCAGAATAAAAAAATAAACAAACCTAAAGACAGGGCAATGACGTCCTTCTCCGGATTTGGTTCTAACGTAAGATTGTCGACAATATCCCTGATGTAATTTTTACAATTTTTGGCCGACTGCGAAGCAACCACTTTCCAAATTTTGTTTTTATCGCACTTATTTGAAGATAAAGCCTTTACTTTTGTTAAAGAATCTAGCATTATCACACAACAACAATTAAAAATTCTATACTACTACTGAATAACTCGAGAAGCAAAAATCAAAGAACTCGTATGTGCTATTCGTTGCAGATATTTAATAAAACTGACCGACCTTCGTATCATTGGAGAATTTAAATATATGCTCCATCATTAATAAACAAATTTAACAACTTTTTCCAACCATCAAACGTCATTTTGTGATAGATTTTCATGGGATTTATAAATGTTTTTAAAAAATTTCATACATTTGTTTATTTTGTTTGACAATTTACGTCGCAAATAACAGTTTTGTAAACAATTACTCAAAGAATTTCCATTAAAAAGAGGGTATTGCGACTAAAGAAAAAGAAAAATCAAAATTTTGTATAACAAAAGATAGTACCCGCTTAAAAATTTATACCATAGCAACTAAAGTTGATAATCAGGTGATTGTTAAGTCATAATTCTCGAAGGATTTTTATATTTTTTTGGACCTTTCATGATAATTAAGAAATTGGGATTCAAAATTGTTGCGCGGCAGGATTAGTTTTCGGTTTTTTATATTTGCTTTTAGCACGAATTTATTAAAAGAGTTTTGTATATTTTAAGAACTTTCACGATTATGTAGGAAAATTGCCCTTCTTCGCACACACACAGGAAATTTATTTTATTTATTAATTTATTTATTAATTTCACTTTGAAATACACAAAATTTCATACAGGTACAAGTTTTCAAGTTTCTATTTTGATTTTATTCGTTGAATCAACATTACTTACTTACATAATTACTTTGATTGGGTACCTTTTAGGCCCAGTTGTACTCGGAGTCGGAGTTAACTCCACGATCAACCTAAATCAACAACTAATTCGGAGCTAAATTGAAATATATTTGAATCTAGAAAATTGATGGGTTAACCCTGGACCAAGTGCATACGAGCTAACCTAAGATCTAACCTTATATTCAGATCGTGGAGTTAACTCTGACTCGGAGATTAGCTCGTTTACACAACTGGGCCTTATTGGATCAATTTTAGTGAAATTTTCAGTCTGAATATGGTCCCCATTGTATTAGAAAGACCGAAACATGTGACTTCGTCTGACTGCGAGTGTTTACAATTTTACAAAATATCAAAATATTTTAACCTTTGCAGTTACCTTTGACTGATACGAAATATTATTTGGGCGAGGGATACTCTTCTATAGCTACTACTAGAAGGACAAGTTAGTAAATAGAAGGATACTGTCGATACAAAGAATCGTTCAATTTTGTACAGCTTTGAGACTTTATACTACAAGAAGTTTACAGTTCCGTTTATGTCTCAGATGGCGACACCGAATAATCCCAGTTTGTTAATCGTCAGTCAAACTTTCGCTATTCACAGAACACCTTAGCGTATAAAACGCTAGAAAGAGCATCCCGAAGATATTATTTGGCCAAGAACAGACGTCAAAATGTTCAAACCAAAAGTCATGCGCCTGTAGAATCCGGAAGCTCGGGAAGGAAGAACGCGGAAATCTACTGAAATAGAAAGGACTTCTCCCTAAATGTTCAGGTTGTTGGAGGACCGCAGTATAAATTATATAATTATAGTATTATAGTAATTAGGTGGCCAGGATCGGCTCATAACAGCAGGGTGAAGTTTTCTGCCGGGTGATTCAGAACAGTATACAAGCACACACTCCACATCGCTAAAACCGATATTTCATAAAAAAACCGAGTTTTTGTTGAGATGTTGTTTGGGATTTAGAAAAATACATAATAAAATGGCAAACGTCACAAAAATAATAAGAGGCGTGCGATCCTGAACAACTTGGGTCTTTCGCAAATTGGCGTGGATAATGTCGAGGTTAAGAATGCACCCGAGGATGACTTTGCAGGAAACCAAAGCAAAACGCAAAAGGAAGAGCAATAAGAGAGGCGTTTATTGTAAAGCCGGGTCTACATTATCGAGCTCAAATTCTTTGCAAACATAGTTCAAGCCACTTAATTGGCGAAATGATTAGCGAGCAGAACTAGATAAAATTCGGCTCGAAGCTCGTTGTACTCACTGTAATTATACTAATTTCTTCTATTTTGATTTAGTGTTCAAGTTCAAGTTTAGTGCAGTCATGCAGTGGAGCAAAGAAAAGTGAATGAAGATGAAGAGGACTCTTTTTCCAGTTAATTTTAAATATCTAGGATAAATGTGGGTGAGATGACGCATGAGGAGAGTTGCCGCAGTATAAGATTTGATAACAAGGAGACCGATAATAATCGAGTGATTTCACTATAACTCTTTCGTTACCTATTAGTAAGCCAGTGAGTCAGTGGGTGAATTCATATTTGTGTTTACGCCTGCAAAAATAC
Source organism: Malthinus flaveolus (assembly GCA_950108345.1). Classification (NCBI taxonomy): domain Eukaryota; kingdom Metazoa; phylum Arthropoda; class Insecta; order Coleoptera; family Cantharidae; genus Malthinus; species Malthinus flaveolus. Next base: position 34,878,656 of record OX467285.1, on the reverse strand, counting down.
AAACTTTTGATTAAAGTGCTACAGAAGGGGTCGGCAACCTATTTGTACTGGCGGGCACATTTCAGAATTTTGAAATCGTGGCGGGCACCTTTGATGTGGGGGAAGGGGTGGGCTAAAAATTCAAAAGAAAATAGCGCCGCAGACCAAAGTTTTTGATTGTTCAAGGTCATACGACTTAAAATGAAGTTCAGAAACGTTAGTAGCGGTTGATAGTGACTCCAAAGAAGGTGTTTCACATTAATTAAATATCTAAATTTTTAATTTGTCTGACATCTAAGATTTTCTCACTCTTCATTTTATGATTTTTGTTAAAAGCGTGTTAATTATTGTATCCTACCTTCCTTTACAGTAAATATTTTTGTAAAACCCCTACCCTAATCCGTAGTTCTATGAAACCCTTAGGCCCAGTTATATAAACGATGTAATCTCGGAGTCAGGGTTAACTTCACGATCAACCTAAATCAACAACTAACTCTGAGTAGAATTGAAATATATTTGACTCGAAAAAATTGATGGGTTAACCCTGGACCAAGTGCCTACGAGCCAATAACCTAATCTAATCCACGCCAAAATCTAACCTCATATTAGTTCAGATCGGGGAGTTAACTCTGACTCATCTGCGACTATCTCGTTTATACAACTAGGCTTAAGTGGTACGGGCGGAAAAGAGATGTAAAAAAGGTTACCGCCGTTACTATATTCTGTAAAATGTACCTAGTGTACATAAAAGGGTTCTTGCGGGCACTTTCAAAAAGCCTGGCGGGCACCAAGGCGCCCGCGGGCACCAGGTTGCCGGTCCCTGTGCTACAGGGTAAGTTAAAAAAATTTTAAGATAATTTTATAGAAGATCCTTTTTTACCTAAAAGTAATTAATTTAATATATTTTCTTGTGCATAATGATGAAGTATGTGAACAAGGTTATATGCTAACAGTATCTCTCCAATAGGTAGAGGAGAGTTTCCGCAGTTATGCGAGGGAGAGATCCCGCGGCTTTTAGACCTGTTATCAAACTCACCACAACAAAAATTTTTTACTTACATTTTATTTACAGAGGCAATGCCACGAAAATACATCAGAAAAAGTAATAGGGCACTCTGGAGTGAGGCGGATTTACAGGGTGCCCTTAACGCTATTATCGAACATCATAAATCAATAAGAAAGAAAAACAATTTAATATTCCCGAAAGAGCATTAATGGGGCGAATTTCAAACCATACTTTCAAGAAAACTAGTTTCGGACCTTCATATTACCATTTTACCTAGGTGTAGAAGCAGAACAAAAAATAGTACAACCGTATAAGCCATCTCTCCCACACAGCCTGCGGCAACACACCCACCCTCTATGGGAGAGATGGTAATTTATGGTGTTTTAGAAAATAATTTTTTAAAATATATTTTTACGTTAAGAAAAATGTTTTTGTTGATATTTTACCAAAATACACATTCTAATAACCACACACGTCTATTTTAAATCTTTAAACTAAGAGAACAATTAATTTTTTTTTAATGTGCGGCATCTATCCCACATTTACCATACTTATGTGTAAGTTTCTGTGAGTGGGCTGTATCACGGCTATATGGGTGCACAATAACACCATTTGCGTTAAATTCTCAAAAAGTACCACACAGTACCACAAAATAAACACAGCAATGAAAGAAAGATTATTGTATTTTTATCGTCGTTCTTAACATTTCTATTAGCTTCGCTCTTATCCTTTATCCTTATCACAGCTCCAACATGAATGAACATTAGTTAGAAGTTAAAACTCAAGTAGTTTGCTTCATGGACCACAAATATTTAGCGATCTCCAAAATTACACTTGTGCTCCGTGGAACAAAAAATAATCACTAGGTACCTTAAAACAATACAGTCCACTTATGAGTACCTACTCTACGTAGGATTTGTAGTTAAGGGGTGCTTGTACGATATATAGAAATTACAGATTTGGCTCATATTGATACCTACTGTAGTTCTTACCTGTTGTTTCCTATACAACTTTTTCGTACTATACTCGAGAGGCAATGGACCACGAAAATATAGACGACGGCTCTGTTGAGCTAGAGCAAAGATGTGACCTTGAATGTGGCAAAAGAGATACATTTAAGGAATATTTTACTAATGAGGGATCAGTACCACAGTAACAGAAGGTCATTCTTTAATGACAGCGACTAGAATCGCAAAATGAATACGAAAACACTGTAAGGGCAGGATTGTAAAGAATACCCCATTGACAAAACTTATTACTGACCTGCGTCAGAGATGTTAAGGAAATCTTAGAAATTACTAATGGGGTATTATAATGGTTAAGATGTGGTTTTATCTTGTTGGATTGCACCGATTTCTATACCTAGCCTCTTATTGGTCATTACATTACGTAAATAAGCGAATTGTACTTAAAACGCGTGTTTTGATTAAGAAAAAAAGTGTTTTCATTTAAAAAGCACATGATTTTGAGGTGTGTCTGCTACGTTTACAGTTAGTCACAAGCAGCTACGACATAAATATGATAAACGTCTACGTATTAATATTAAACGATATAAACAAAAATGATTACATTAAAATATTAATTAATATTGAAATAACTCTCAAACTAATTAGATGAACTCGTAAACACATTAAATATTTTACAGAATTATTTAGGAAAAAATGGGCTTTTCTATGTAATGAAGTAACAGTAGTAATATTATACAAAATCAAATAATAAATATCGACGAAGTGCGCGGTATGTGCCTATCGAACTATCTCGCTTTGATGCTTTCAGCATCACACACACGCTTTAACTATCGTTCGGGGAGACTTTAGCGTTTGACAATTAGGAGCTCCATGAACGCGTGGCGGGAAAATATGACAACCACAAAATTGTTTTGAATGCTGTTGTCCTCATTCTAGGATGGATCGTTGACGATTCTTCGCCAACAAGTGGTGATGCCTAAGTTATGGCCTAAGAAGCGCAGAAGTGTTCGGAGGACAGTGATTTGAAATCACATATGAGGTGCAAATTCGAGTAAAATCTAACGAGATGATATAAATTGCACGCTTTTTTCATCATTGCATTTAAACTTCAGAGGAGTTGTTAACCCGGAAAGGGTACGATTAATCGCGAAAAGTAGTTTCTTCTCGCTATCTGGCAAATGGTTACTCTAGATTCATACCGGTGAGTGTATAGACTGATTAAGTAGAATAATGACTGATCTGCATGGAAAAATCTCGCATAACATGTTTATCGTTCATACTACTCTTCATTCGTGATGCGTAATCAATGCTTTCTGTTGCAGGTCAATTTGTGAAAAGTTTGATGTAAGTCGATCAACAATTTTACTGACCTGCGTTTTTGGTGCTTAGTTGTCGCAGTGTTTAGTTGAAAAAAATGTAAGTATTGCTACCAATCTGAAAATAGTGTTGAATTTGTTGATAAAGAATTTACTTTACGATTAGTTTCTGATAGAAAAATTAAGTATACTAATCACTCTCATCGAGCAACTGCGGTGAGTCATTATCAAGAATGGGCGTAGAAGAAAACCAACTAATTAAAATTACTGGGCATGAAAATGTGAATTCTATAAAACCTTATTTACAGTTTTACAGCTCGTCTCTGATTTACATAATCAAGTTGTTAATACGATGAGAGGAAACCAGTCACAATCTCTACAACAGTTTGAAAGTGTTGCCGAAGAATCACATATTCCTTCAACACCAAATAACGTTACTTGTACTTCTGCACAAAGTACTTCACATATTAATTCTTAGATGTCTGACGTATCAGTATCGAACATATCTGATATTTCGTCGGCATCCAACAAAGCCGAAAACGAGTCTTCAATTAAGTTTATTCGGGATCGAAACGATTTGTTTGAGATGCTGAAAAAGCTGAATTTCGCCAGAGGTCTCGATTTACTAAAACCACGGGGGGAATGAAGTTTTTACACCACTTTAGAGCCGAAATAACACCTAGTACTGTCCACAACAAATTGATCGATACTCGAGACCAGTTTAACAATTGTGTTTTAGGAGATGTCTTTTACGTGGTGCAACAGGACAAGATCTGTTTGTGACCAAGCAGCTTTATAATATGTGTGATAGTCCTCGGGTGTTTGGTGCTACAACATTACACATATGGAGACGGAGACCAGAAATGTCATAAACGCTGTTTTGAGGTTCTGAAAACCAACCACGTGATAGTCGAATACCTTGGTTAGGGTGGTTCAAAATCCACCTAAAGCTGTAGGAACTTCAAAGGAACCCACATAAAAATATTTTTATAAATTTATTTCTTCGAGGGCGTATCAAAATTATATTTAGATTAGGTACTTTTCATCTAAATTACTAATTTGTCGGACGATAGATCTATCGAACCAAGAAGATCCTAGCCTTTATGTAGATCTGACTTTGTTGAACACGATATTTCAGTCCGACGTGCCAGAGTACGATTTACCATTAAAAGTGGGCACCATAGTGTTGCTATTCCGAAATCTTAATTGTACCGCAATTTGGGGTCGACATAAGACCAGTTATTGCCCTAAGAAAATTCATCAGTGCAAGAGATTAATTCTTAACAACTCTGCCATTTTCCGCCACTGGTGCTTTTCAGCAGGTATAAATAGTCTACTTTCTCTATAATTACACATTCAGACGTATTGTGTATCACAACCTGTAAGCATAGTGGTAACCTTGAAGTTAAAATCACGTTCGATCCTTTTTATTTGGCGTGGTAGAACGAGATAGAACGGTATTTTAACGAAAAAGTTGACCATTATTTTTACAGATAGTGATACACAATACGCCTGATTATGTTTAAGTCATCACTCGAATATTCATAAATCCACCGTGTGTAGGATTATTCGACGTGTAACACGTAAAATCGCTGTCTTAAAAGGCTAAAACAGGCCAACAACAGCACGTGATTTATTCTTCAGGAAGCAGCAGTTGCAAAAAATATGCGTGTTATTTCTCGTTCGCAAAAATGCGCAACTGTTTAGAAACAGGAAAGGGTACTTTTGAATTAACGTCCAACTCGTTGGTAACGGCAAATTGAAAATTAACCACATTATAGTTCGTTGGCCCGGCTCTGTCCAAGATTCGTGCCCAACTTGAAGCTAGAATGCACGGCAATGTTTTTTTGCTTGGAGACGGTGGTTATGCGTGTAAATCGTATTTACTAACACCATTTTTATCAAACCCTACAAATCGAGGACAGCAACAGTACAACATTGCACATAGGTATAGGGACGGGGACCAGAAATGGTAATTCAAAATCCACCTAAAGCTTTAAGAACTTCAAAGGAACCCACATGAAAAATGTGCTTTCAAGCAAATCCGCGTTATTTGCTTGTATTGACCCAGAGCCACGTTACGGAATGGCATTTGTCTAAATTAATACATCGTAGTGAGGGGATAGAAAAACGAATCTGCGATATCCCTCACCACGATGTTGGTATTGTCCCTAAATACCCAGCAACCGCTGGGTATAAAAGGGACGATTTTGAAAGAATTAAATCAGTTTCTCACGAGCTCCCACCGGGGCAGGAGCTCCGGAAACAGTTCCAAACGAGCTCCCACCGGAGTAAGAGCTCCTGACCGGGCTCTTGCCAGAGCAAGAAGTTCGAATCGAGCTCCTAACCGAGCAACATATAGATTTTCAAAAGAACTAACCGCGTCAATATGATGATTTAACTCCGGCTCTGGTACAATGTGAGTCGCATTATACAAGCACGGTACCAATTTAAAATTTGGAAAATTACGTCTACATCTTGTTAAGTGAGTTTGGAATCGATAATGGAGAAGTTGGTGAGATCTATCATATGGACATTGGGTCTTTTTCTCATTATCAGTAGTACGAGCAAATCCAATGTTTATTGGACGTATTTCTCAGCCATAAAGAGGTGTAAAATATAGTACTTATCACGATTTAACATTTAACCAATTTTTTTTAAATTAAATCAAAAATTTTACTTTCACACTTTTCAAAAGAATACAACAAATAAATGAGCAAATAAGCAACGCGGGAGGAACGAACAGTTCGCAACCACTTTTAAATGACAAAAAATTAATTTTACCGCAGGTTTACTTGAACTGAATTGATCGTTGTGAAAATATGCCGTTACGTCACGAAGCTAGGAGATACCTTCGTCTTCGGAAACAGCATTAATTCCGAGAATACGTTTGTTTTTACGATAGAACGAAGAGCACTCAAATGATTCGACTGCAACTTCCTTTGAAATTAGCTTATGGGATGATTATTAACAAAGTAGATGATCAAACTCTAGAACGAGTTGCCGTAGATCTATGGAGCGACGTCTTTTCTCACGGTCAACTTTACCTTGCGTTAGGTATAGTTAAATTTAGTGAAGGCATCAAAATTTTAGTCTCGCCCTGAAAGAGTTATCGACGGAGGGGCTCACGTTGTAGATACCATAAGGATACATAAAAGTATTGTTTTCAAAAATCCATGGAATAGTTATCAAAATATTTTCTTTAGAAATTTTTGATCGTTTGCAATTCTGTTATTGATGATTGAAGTGATTTAAAGACTCAAATGATAATTCTGAAAACCTTTAATTTTTCTCAATGGTCCTTAAAATAAGGAAGTTATGAAGATTGTTAGAAAAATCTAAGAAGTTGAATAACAACGAACTGGAGCTCCAAATCAAAAATTGGTATCAATAATAGCTGTTTACTTCGATGAGTTAAAACTACTATTTTCGGGTGTACCCACTTAGGATTTACTACATGTATGTAAATGATTTATCTGAAGATTTTACTAATCGTTCATCATTTCGGAGTAATTTAAATGATATTTCAAGTATTACTGATCTGGTACAAACCTCAACTCTAGAGAATTCTCCAGACATAGTCCGCTGTAAAAAGACCAACAAACACCAAAGACAAGACCTCCAAGACTGACAAACCCCCTCCCATTAAGCTAGATGCCGGCCACTCATCAAAAGAGGAACCCATTACTTTCCTCTCACAGCGAGGACAAAAATCACAAGCACCCGAGATCCGCAACCAACCTCAAGGATTTAATTACTTTTGTGAATCAACAACTCCAGTCCAAGTTAGATAAGAGTTTAGTATTAGAGGTAACAGACGACATGTTACCTATGATACCAGATTCTAGGAGACATGGTCTCTTGGTTGACTGAAAAAAATTTGACGTATTCGCCAGATGCTATAGCCGCACCTTTATGAAATCATAAAAAAGTAGTACATACAGTATAAATTTGATAACACATTTAACGAAAATGGCCATTCAGTGTTAAGATTACCGCCTTATCACTTGGATTTAAATCCGATAGAGTTAAACTGAGCAACAGAATTGCAAAGCAAAACACAACATTTAAATTACATGACGTTAGGAAATTAGCAGAGAATGAGTTTTCTTCAGCCACCTCCGAAGATGGAAAAAGAGTAGTTTACACATTATTAAAGTAGAAGACGATTATTTAAAAAAAACTTACGTTGAAGGACCTGTACCTTGTTAGAGAATTCAACAGAATTATTGAACAATGGGCTTTAAAAACCAATTTAATTATAGTTATAACAAAAGTAGTGACGGAAGGCCTTAAAATGAAGCATTTTGGGTGATATGCCCACATTATTAATTTAATTGCCTAGCAAATAAAATAATATCTGTTGTAGGATTTATTAGAAGAAGTTCACTGTAATAAATATGCAACAGCAGAATCAGAAACTTTACCCAAAAAATTGAAAAGGGGATGCAACGAGATGGAATTCTACTTATTATAATATGGTAGAGAGATGCACTGAGCTAGAAAAGCCCATTAGAACTACTAGTGTGCTTTTTAATAAAAACTTGCCAGTAATTTCAAAATTAAAACGGCCGGTAGACATTGCTGTAAGACTTAGCCTGTGCAGAAAATGTACATTTTTGTTAAATAAATCATTTCTGTAAGACTCAGAAACTCAGATTCTGGAGGTAGACATGCCTTATGTTAGCTAGGAAGAAAATTTTCAATAATATGCCAAAATACATTATGCAACAACTACACTACTTTACTATTTTCAACAATTTCTCTAATCAGAGAAATCCAAATATTCAAGGAACACTGCAATTACCTTATAAAAACAATGGTCATCTCATAACCATAGCAGTTGATGCGGACGTAAAATATTACATTTAAATTAAAAAATAATAAAAATAAGGTTTCATAATAAAAATAAATAGTTTGTCTCATACAAGGTGATTTTAAATAAACCTCCAAAAATATCAGGGATGATAGAGTAAGTCAATACAATCACTTTTTGTTATAAGGTCACCGACGCTTCATACCCCCGTTTGGGGTAGCGGTTTCACGATAGGTAAGATCGTGGCAAGATGAAGATTTAAGAACTGTTAAAAGTACAAAAGTAGATGGAAAAAGGTCAGTTTTCAATTAAACGTGTTTAATTCCATGCTAACTTTTATCGTTTAGGTACGAGGATATTGTTTTAACATCCTGGCGCATAACAATTTGGGCTGGTTATTAACCGTCGGTAATTGTGTTAGATAATCCTTCTTATCATAGCACTACTATTACGAAAACACCAAATACTTCACGGAAAAAGAAGAAATTTAACAGTGATTAACAACAGAAAAAATTCAATTTCATTCAAATCTTTTAAAAAAAGAGTTGTTAGAAAAAGTGACAATACTTTAAAGTCGGAAATCTGGCATGCCACAATAATAAATAAATATTGTTTACGGCTAAAACGTTTATTAGGTAGGCTAGAATGGCCGAGCGGCTAAGAACGTTGGATTCGGATCTGAATGTTCTTGGGTCACATTCGACTGCCATTGAATTTAATTATACCTTGGTCCGGGTAGTTCGGAATCCACCCAAAGCTGTAGGACCCGTATATTAATAACATAACCAGCGAATTACATTTATAAATGCTCACTACAACTGTCTCAGTGAGCATAATGAGATTGCGGCAATAAAATTTAAAAAAGAATTGAGATTGTATTAGGGAAAGGAGCAATTTGAAAAATATATATCAACATCTTGCTACGAAGCTGTATGATGCTGTGTTTCAGTACCTGCGGGAATCATAAGACCGATTTTGAGGCAGGCGCTGATGAGTAATTGCGAACTTCATACCTCAGGTTTCGTTGTGTGGTTGTATAACACAATTACCTCACCAATTGTTGTCTTGTTGTATAATAAAATCAACAATAAAATAATTTTGTAACGTTGCCTAAGGCGGATTCGGTTTGGCGTTAAAAAATTAGACAAGCGTCAAACTGTAATCAAGTCTCGGAGGTTGCAAGACTGGGGGCGGCAATATTTAATTGCAATAAAAAATTATATTATAGGGAGAAGCTTATTGTTTATTTAGGAGAGTCCTGGTACGACGTCCGTGACACAGTTTCGGTAGAATAGACATATTCTTCAGAAAGCTGCAGAACTATTATAAAGTTAGTTTCAGAATAAATAAATTCCTAATTTGCAACCTAATAGCACCCCAAGAAGCCACAAGACCATAAAATACAAATAGGATCTCTCAAACCCCAAGCCGCAGAGAATAAGAGTGTTTCCTATACGGTGTGAGGTCATTTGCGCAGCGAATGTCTCGAAATACTGCGAAACATGTATCAATTGTAATCGAAGCAATCCTTCGTACAGACTGTCCCTGCAAGAATCAGTCGGGAAATGCTCTAGGCCTAAGAAATCAGTAAAATCAAAGTCTTCGAAAGTGGCAAGAGGTCTCAAACCAAAAAGATTGGTCTGAATGGCTAAACAAAGTCAAACTATTTATGAACAAACCCATTAACACAATTCTCCCCACAAGTAAACAAAGATCGCGTATAAAACAAAAAGTCGCTAATCATCTTCCATCTTAAACGTAAACACGGTTCCGGAAAATCCTACAAAGCTAAAAACAAACTTGAGGCCTCTGGAAGAAAACCAATTAACATACTTAAATAATATGTTACTAACTAGATAACTGGCATGGTTATTGTAGATGTAGAGGATACTAATAGCACTCGCCACTCTACCACTAATTCTCTGACGATGGCGAGTCAAAAGGCAGATATGTTGATAGGTGTGGTGTTTTGATGTAAGGGTTAAAACCCCCACCAGTTGGCAACAACCATTTCGGATGGTCATTCTTGTATCAGTCGTGAAGACGTGCAGTCGAGTTATTTTTATTAAACGCAAATATACATCTTGGACTTTAATTGCCTTTCCATACCACCTAAGTGTAGAACCACAAGCTATTCTACAAAACATTACATACATAACATAGGGGTGGCGGCGGCGTTAACCCATAAGTTTCAAGATGGATAAGAAAGACCGATAGCGTTTATATCACGCTCTCTTTCGCCCGCGGAAGAGAATTATTCAGTTATAGACAAGGAAGCTTTAGCCATTTATTTTGGGGTGAAAAAGTTCCAACAATATTTACACGGTCAAAAATTCATTTTGAGAACCGATCATAAGCCATTAATTAGTTTATTCGGGGAGCATAAAGGAATACCGATTATGACAGCTAACAGGCGTTGGACTGTATATCTATCAGGGTTTACATATTCCATCGAATATATTAAGGGCCGAAATAATCATATTGCGGATTATTTGTCCCGAGCGCCTTTATTAAATCAGGTTAACGAAAGTGTCGAGGAAGATGTAATTCCGGAATATTTAAATTTTATTAGCGCGGGGGGTAAACCAATTAAAGACGAAATGATAAGTAGGGTATTAGGATTGATTAACAAAAACAGTTTAGCAAAAATTAAAGACAAAGAGTTAGCGCCTTTCGTCAAGAGGTCGAACGAATTAACTATGCATAATGGATGTTTAATGTGGGACCATAGAGTAGTAGTGCCTAAAAAGCTTAGGAAGAAATTGTTGGAAGAACTTCATAATGGGCATCAGGGTATAGTTAAGACGAAATCTTTAGCGAGATCTTTTGTTTGGTGGCCCGGAATTAATTTAGACATCGAAACCTTGTACAAAAGCTGTTTATGTGTGTAAAAAATCGCAATGAACCTAAAAAGAATAACAAAACGCGGTGGCAAGACGCTTCGAAGCCGTTCGAACGCGTGCATATTGACTTTTGTGGGCCCATTAAAAACCATTATTTTTTAATAATTATAGATGCGTTTTCCAAGTGGTTGGAAGTTTTTAAAATGAAAACCATAATTTCGCAAATTACAATTGAAAAATTGAGAGAAACCTTCGCAAGGTACGGTTTGCCTCAATTGCTGGTAAGCGACAATGGACCACAATTAGTTTCAAGAGAGTTTAAAGAGTTCTTAAATAAAAACTCGATTAAACATATTACCTCGCCTACTTTCCATCCGGCGTCAAACGGCGCGGCAGAAAATTCCGTGAAAACGGTAAAAGGGGCAATGCAGGCTGCGTTTAATGACGTTAAAAATCAAAACGTGTCACTAGATACCATTTTAAGTCGATTTTTAATGATGAACCGAATTACTGATCATATAGCAACGAACGTGAGCCCGGCAAAAAGATTATTAGGATACTCGCCAAGATCTAGATAAGAGCTTGTTAAATCCCAACCATCGTCATCAAGGGAGGTTGAGACTACCCCAAGGAAGGGCAATAAGTTAAAAAAGAATGATACGGTAATGGTGCAAGATTACCGCAATAAGAATAAAAAAGATTGGGCTGAGGCTATAATTATGAGGCAGTTAGGGCCCACAAGCTACAAAACATTACATACATAACAGCAATTAACTTATGAATGGGTATAAAAACATTACTTAGTTATCGAGACTATTGGTCGACATAGAAATTTATGCGAGATAGTTAAATTAGCTCTCTAATGCCACTAAAAAGATTTAGTTGGCCCCTATCTCACGCACACTTATAATACCTTACAACCACAGAAAGGAGCATCAAATTTTGATAAATTACATAAAGTGCGACCTTTGCTTATCGAACTTCAAGAAAAATTGGTTAACTGTTTTCCCCGAATAGACTAATGATTCGATTTAAAGGTAGATCAAGACCTACACAATACACGACTAAATAACAATAAAACATGGATACAAAGTTTGAATGTTAGCCGATCAAAGTGGCTACTGTCTGAAGTTTCATCTATAAAAGGGAAAAAGTGACGATGAACTAGTAGAATAGGGCTTGGAAAGTAGGGTTGTATTGATGAATGGATTGGACAATAAAAGTTACTCAAAAAGTTCTTCACTCTCTTTGAGAGGGATTTGATTTCGGTAGAAGAGTGGTGGACATTACGTTCAAAGAGGCAACGACACCATCCCTGGCGAGTATAATATTCTCAGAACTGACGTTGTGGATATACTTTCCAGAATTTGACGACATTATCGGCGATATGCCATACCTAAATTGGGAGCAGAATCAAGAAATTGATCTATTCGATGTCATGATGGTAAACAACCTAATGCCCGTAATAAAAGAAGCTAGGCGGTCGCAATTCACAATAAAAACCAGCCGAGACACATTAAGGACGATGATTCACGGTGTGACATCCTTTAACATCGGAATCGACCAGAGAGCGCCAACGCAGTTTTTCTATATTTTGATAATTATTTTACAAGCGTTGACCTAATGAATGATCTGAAAAGTAAAAACATAAATACCCGTGAAACAATAAATGCAATTACAAATGAAGGGTTCAGAAGCAAAACAGCTCAAGTAATTTTTTTGTAAAAATGACTTATGTGTTCATCTGGTATATCAAAGGCGTATTCTGTTTAGTGCTAAAATTGCTCAGGTGAAAATGTAACATTATACCCCATCTATTAATGAGATAATACGATAAAGAAATACGTTGTTTTGTTTGGAAGTAGAACAGCTCAAGTGTCACTTAGGCTATTTTACTCCGCAACGTTCAGCTTATCTTGCGTTTTGCGTCGTTTGCGTCACTCTTTAGTTGAGTTAGTTTGTTGATGTTTATAATAAAATTACGGAAGAAGTGCGTAAGTTTACCACCCAACATCACTAAGGTTATAGCCTACAGCGACGCACGTGGTGGTCAAAACAAAAACATTGCCAAATTATTCATGTATATTGTGCGTTCTACTACTATAGAACAGATAGATCATAAGTTCTTTGAATCAGGCCATTCGTACATGGGATGCGATCGAAGTTTTGCGTTAATCGAAAAAATAAAAATCCGCAGGTATTTATACCTGATGGCCATTGAATAGAACTTATAAAGAAATGCTCAAAAAACTTTAATGTTATAAAAATGAACGGCTTTGTTTCTTTTTCTACTTTGCATGATTTTTTAAGACACAAAAATAGATTCACAGAAGAATGTAATAAAATGGTTTTCCTATAAGAAAAGCACATCCCACGAGTTTCAGTTTAAAACAAGCCTGCAGGAGGAACTAGAATTTTCAGTCGGAAAAGTGTACTAAAAATCTTGGGCGACCCATAAGCAACATTGCCTTGAAGTCACTATACGAAGCGCCTTTAAAAGTGAAGTATGAGAAGTGGGAAAACCTTCAGCAACTCCTAGAATTTATTCCCCCTGTATACCACAATTTTTTTACAAATTGCCACATAAAGAGAAAAAAGAAAAGAAAGGAAAACAATCTACTGATGCTTCAACTTCTAGTGCCATTAACTCGGAAGTCTTAACTTATCCACTTTTGCTTCTAACTCCTTCAATGTAAGCAAAATTGTTAATTAAAATTTAATATGATAACCACTGAAACTATACGATATGCAGTTCAATTATGTAGGGATTCATTTAGGGACTGTAGCAGAAATAAAGTAATTCTTTGCGATAAATATCATTATGACCTATATAAAGTAGAATGTATTAGTCGTCAATTGATGGCTTGAGATTTGATTTTATTGCCAACGCTATGCCACTAAAGAGGTACCAGGAAATTTAAACATCTTCATTTTATAAATTTTTTTTGCTGTAATAATGAACCTTTTGGTTCAAAGACAAACAACTTTATCCGAAAAAGCAGAAAAAGGTGTCCATTGACAGGCTAAATACTAACAATCAATTGCCACTGACTGTCAAGTGCATTAATTGGAACATTAAGAAACACGAATTATATTGTGAATAATGCTGCCAAACTATCAACAATTTTAAAAGAAAAGATTTAATGATAAATCAAAGTTTCAACAGGTACCATAATATTTAGAATTATATTTATATTCGGTACCAGAAAGAATGTTTCACCAATTATTGACAACTTTACCAAAATACACCAAGAAGAGTATCTGTTAATGTTAAAAACATTTACGAAACTTAAAAACAACTGATGAAATTAAAGCATGTTTGCTACTCGAGCCACTGTTGGAGATAGTCCGTCGAGACTCCTCCGTTAGTTAAATTATTTACAATCCGGGATGGTGGAACTGGGTTTTAGTTTTGAAAAAACAGTTGTCAAAAATAGTTAGTAACCGAAAAACAATAATAAACATGAGACAAAATGTCAGAATCGTATTAATCCGAAATTATTTTTGTAAAATTAGATTAATAAATACGTGGAAGTAATCATAAAACATAAACAGCAGTTAGCATTCGCTAACATTTGAGAATTATCTTATAATATTTGTCATACAAAAAAATTGGAAGACAAAATTATCGATTTCGTGCGAGACTTTCAAAAACGTCTAGCTGACGGCAGTGCCGCATACTCTTTAAGAAGAGAATCAATTCATTTCGATTTGTTGTTCCGTTTCTACTACCCAGTTTAGTTCTTAAGCGTTTTAATTTCCGAGTTAAAAGCTAATCGTTAAAGGCAACATTTCTTGGTCGTCACAATTGAAACTTTCTTCTTTTATACAGGATTTTCATTCTCCATCGTACCTCAGAAATCATCGATTAATTTTCGTCTGTAACCCTAGACAGGAGCCCTTACTGGGTGCTATCATTCGGAGCCAAATGAACCCAGGTTTTTTTACAAGGTTGTTACTCCTTTCCCTCCTCCTTCTACCTCCGGGCTTGGGACCGGCATTGGCGGAGTTACAGAAGTAAAAAAGTGTTTTGTACAGAAAAGCGCTAATGCACATGTAATTCATATATGTCAAGCTGAAATAAATGCAGGTTTTTAGTATATAATTTTAAGATAAATTCGACGAACTAATTAAAATTCATTTTTAATTACTACTTTTTGAGTTCCCAAACTTACCGTTTACTTTAAGTGACAATTGGGTAACCGTCAACCGTAACGAGAAAGTTACCTATATAACATTTTCCATATCTAATTTTAATAATCCGTCAAACTGCAAAAATTATTATTTTTTAAATAAATGGACAAGGTAAAATCATTTTATTTAATAAATTGCTATGGTTACGATAAAACAAACGGTTGCGTTTAAAAAAAGGCAAGTTTAAATTATTAGAACTCAAAAAGTAGTAAATTACGTCTTAATTAGCAAACCAAACAACAAGCCGAACTCCATCAAACCATGTTTACGTTCGGAAGGAGGTTTAGCTCGAAGTTCGGTACTATAATCTAGACTCTGATTGTGTAAACAAAAAACAGTACCTAAGCGTCATTGTCAAATTAATTAACTTTCAAGTATAAATTTGGAAATAAGCACTATTTTTCTAAAAAATGAATTAACATTTAATATTAATTCTAAATAAATGCCCTACATCGACTTCTAAATAAATTAAGTAATTTGATATTGTCACGTCCCTTGTGACTGCCGGGATTAGGATTTGGGAACGGCAGACCAAGTCCACACATAACTACACCTTAATTAATCTTTATTCTAACAACTTACATAAAAAACACACCCGTTGTTACATTATCCAAACTACACATCTTGCCCTTTGGAGGGTTTATATCTGACTACCTATTAAGGTTAGGCCACACATATCTGCATGTGTCGGCCGAGTGTTGGCCATCATACAGTGAAAGAATTGTCCAATATTAAACAATTTGCTAGTCCACACATCTCCACACCGACACCAGGCCGTCACGTCGCACCGAGTGGTTTTGTTTACTTTTTGACGGGCACGGTGCGATCTAAAATAAAATTAATTAAATTAAATTTATTGATATTGTGTTGACGTGTACAAGACAGAAGTAGCTATCTCTACTGGTGGTGCTTATAGACGGTACAACCAGATCGTCACGTTAAAATGAATGTTAATTAATTAATTATTCCAACTAATAAGAATTTTTCCTTTGTTTTTTACTTTTCAAATCTACTAAGACCACTCCTAGACCATAAAACAAATTTCAAGTAGCATATATACGGACAAGTGCAGTTTCACCCCGCCCGACTCATATAACTGCCAACACACAGTGCGGATATATATGGCCTAATCTTTATTATTCATTTCCCCACTTCCAACTCTTTATAAAAATTACTTAAACACTATTTTCAATAAACTCGGGTCTCACGGTTAATATGCCGATCTGAACATCCAATTTTAGCCTCATGGCTAGATAAGTGACCTTTTTGATTTCCAATAATTTTCTACGCGTGGCAACTACTTTTTGTCGACCTCACCACGTAAGTACTACTTTCGTAACTAGAAACGGAGAAATCTCGTTTGTAGAGAAAGTAAAAGTCGTAATAAAGCTTCCGTAGATGAACATGGCAAAGGGAATCAACATGGCCGACAAGGATCATTAGCGATCGCTCGCATGTTTCATTTTCTATTCTAATTGCCTTATGCCAAAATTATTTTTAAACCTTACATTTGATAAAAATTTGTAATACATACGTTTTTGCAGCACTTTCCAAGTAAAATTGAACTTAATATAGCAAGAATTAGTAATACAATAAAAACGCCACACCTCGTTAAAACACAGCTCGAAAAATGGCGTGCAAAATGGCGCCTTCAACTACAAGTTTTACTGATCTCCCCACCCCAAAACGTAGGAGTTTATAAAATAACGTCACAAGATGGCACCAAGTATTTGATTTTTATAATTCCGTAAATTTATCATAGTCCAGTAATTTTAAACATCCTACCTTGCATTAAATGGGATAGTTATAATTAATTTTTGGTATGTTGTCTATGACGAAGGCCTAATGATAAATCCAAGTTTTCGAACTCGGCAGACCTCCGGATCTTGTCAAAAAACCAAGAAATTGTTCATTTTAAACTTTTTTCAATGTTAACCCCAAACGATTAATTATTCAGCAAAGGCAGTTTTATACTTTTTAAAAGTAGATTAAATTTTCTACAATTTGAGACCAGAATGGTATATGTAGATCTAATGGTGTCTGAGACACAAAGTGTACAAAAGTTTGCAAATTTATCATATTTGACCATTACTGCCAGTAAAATGAAACCAGAGACAGGGTTTAGTAGTTACATTTAGTTGTTATACCACAATAACAGTAAAAACAAAATAAAACTTCTGATATAACCTCAAATCGCTCAAACCATGCCATTAGAAGTTTAAAAAAATTAACTTTCTACATCAACCTATTAGTGAAACCGCAGCGAGACTGGCGCTACGCCACGTTTAATCTTTGTTCTCATTCTAAAATAGTTACTGATCGAAACATAAAACTTCTAAATTAAAGCTATTTGCTTTTCATTTATTGTGTACGTAATTGTGAAACGTATGTAATCCCTAGTCTCACGGTAAAAATTTCCATCAATATTTTAATAAAAATTCGTCTAAAAACAGTTTGTATAAAGAGTTTATCGATATTTTGTTAAAAACGTTTTTATTCACGAACATTTTTAATGTGAGACTCAGGTTTATTAATTTTCAAGTAATTTTTAGGTATAACTATCGAGTAATGGCTAAATTAAACTTACGTCCATTTTCATAATCCACTTTAACTTAAAGTCGTCATTTACTTTAGCATATCCATGGTTTCTTAAGAGCAACTTTAGTACTTTTAAGGCTACTTTAAGGTAAAGTAGTCGGTGAGGTTCCTTAAAGATAGTACTAGTGTACTAAAGTTGCTCTAGGAAACCAAAGATATGCTAAAGTAAATGACGACTTTAAAGCTGGACCCAGACGTAGCATTTTGTTTCAACGATTTGTTTGTACAAACAAGTTACACATACAAAACTTGACCCTACACTCTACAATTTTTAATGAAACTTGTTTGTACAAACTGTCTAACAGTATATTAGTTTGCGCGTTTAGGGGCATTATTTGTAGTAACAAACTTGTTATAGAAATGTTGTCCCCACACGGGACTACAAATTCGTAAAAACTTGTAACAACAAGTTATACAAACATATAATCACCCTAAATGTAATTTTTTGTTTGCACAAACACATTTATCCATACATAATAAGAAAATTATCGCTACGTTTAGTGCCCTATTATGTTTGTACAAACATATTTCAGGAAGTATTATAATTGCTCAAACAAATTACACAAACATACCAGTATGTGTAGTGACTATTTATGTTTGTGCAAACAAATCTCCGGAAGTAAATTTATTTGACTTGTTGTAGCGTTTAGGGACTATCAACTTTTTATATTCCTTTGTTTGTACAAACAAATCGTTGAAACAAAATGCTACGTCTGGGTTCAGCTTAAGTTAAAGTTGATTATGAAAATGAACGTTAGCAATTTCTGTTTTACACCACTTAATACGTATCAACAAGCATAGGTTCATTTACATCTCTTGCAACAAGTTCAATCATACCTTTTTCTTCAAATACAACATATTAAATTCTCCTTCCAATAAATAATCGTGGTGCTTGTGCGATCATTTAAATTAACAAGTTAATATCAACATCAACTCTTCTTACAAGTGTAGCTTACTTAACACCCCTATTTTTTAAATCATAACGACATCGTGACTATTGACTATAAACTTTTTAAGTCGCCTTTAAAAATTAAAAGTGCCTCTCATTAAAATCTAGCCATGCCATTTGTATTTAATATTTGACAATAATACTATAACAACAATAGTCACCTAACGATGTTGTTGTTACAAAATAGAGGTGTAAAATTAATTAGAAAGATCAGAATTATTTATACCTGTAAACATGGACTCATCTTCAATTACTTCACTTCACAAACATCTTGCAAATTAAAGCTCTCAAAGTATGCTAGTATGAATTTCTTAATACCTCCAACAATCATCTCAGTGTCGTTTGCCTCTTCGATCATCCTCGCCTAGACATACAAAGTACTTCTTTTGTAATGAACACCTTAAAGCAAACCGTCCTTCTTCTTTCATTTGGCCATTTATTTGCACATTTGCAGGCAATCTGCTAGCACGAACATGTGATAACGTTTGGAAAGTATGATTACCAAAACAACGAAGTCGTTCTTCTAGCAAACGTACACCATTGCCCAATCACAACTTATGAGAATACCGTGAAAAATAATCTCTAAGTCGCTGTTTTTGAACATATTGTATAGAGCCATCATTTTACTTGTTATTTTCTCATAATTAAGTGTGGTATAGAGGTTCCGTTTTGAAACGGTCTCAGTGACTTTACCAGCAGCAGAGAGGTACAATATTGAATAATCTTCTTGTAGCCTATTCTTCTATTGAACCCCTTTGCAGGTGGCGTAAGTCATCAATACCGTTTCAAAACGGATCCTCTCTACACTTGTATTGGAATGACACCATGATCTGTAATGAAGCTGTTCTTTTTAATTTGTAATTTATAACTTCCTGTCACTACTTACCATAATAATATATGTTTGTACTGAAAACCACCCAATGATAATTTCATCGTTCTACATGTAAAAATAGCGTCTTTGGGGGCTCAAATATGGCCCAACATGAATAAACATACATAGTTTGTCTTGTACTCGGCCATTTTAGCGTAAACTGACGCAAGCGCAAACCGCAAACGCGGCAAACTCAGACACAGGCATGCGCAGATAAATTATGTCACTATCTAAAGATGGCAATACACTAGCTAAATGCTCACACAACAACAATGCAATTTAAACAACGCGTTTCCACATTATGGATAAAATGAAACAAAATTCCTGCATATTATTTAAAAAATAATTATAATAATAATCTCTTTGTTGTTTTTATCTTACCCCATATTGTATTCTCAAAAAGTTGAATTTTTATTGGAATATCCAAAGGATATCTTGGCTTCAATAACATCTTCCAATTATTATTTTTGAATGTACCCCACCCGACTGGTAATTTTTCGTAGAAGGCGCACAACTTTGAATTCAAATATAGCGCGCGCATTTTTTTGAGTGGATTAAATTAAATATTACCTGTGTCGTAATCTCGTAATTAATAAGATATTTTAATTTAGCAAATTGTCAAATTTTAATCCTAACGAAAAAGAATTTGGGATTGACCTAGATATTCGTATCATGTCATGTCATGTTACGTCTTGGGAGGATTTATGATTAAAAATAGAGAATGGTATTGTGACGATCCATTGATATAATGATTATGACTAAGATTTCCGTGACTTCATCATCAATTAGGTCTTAATAAAGTTTTCATTTCAAACATTAGGTGTACGCATTTTATTTATTATTAGTGTAGTAGTAAAATGCAACAAGCGCATTCTGGTCTCATTAGAAAAATTTTGATAAATAAAGTGAGTTTGTTTATTTATTACAATTAAAGTGTACACATTTTTATATACCACACGTAAAACTACTATTAATAAACACTGCGTAAATGTATTAGGAACACAAATGTATGTTCTATAAATATGTTAAGCCCGCTCGAAACATAGCTCGCTGAAAAGTGTCCAATTTGTTGTTGTACGTATAACAGCTCGATATAATTTTCTTACTACTTAAATTAAAATTATGCAAATGCAATGCAATTCACATTTTTTCATCTATTTAAATTCAAATAGTTAAGTAAGCCTTGATATCCAAATTTGGAATTGCGTGGCCGGCATTAGTAAGTTACAAAATTATCGACAACAGTTGAGTGTGTTAAGTGCTTACTAACGAAACAATATGCAAGGAAGTCAGTTGAAAAGAAGTCACA
Organism: Malthinus flaveolus; assembly: GCA_950108345.1. NCBI lineage: Eukaryota > Metazoa > Arthropoda > Insecta > Coleoptera > Cantharidae > Malthinus > Malthinus flaveolus. Next base: position 34,857,807 of record OX467285.1, on the reverse strand, counting down.
AAACTGATTTTACGTCGACGACCATCGTAAGAGAAAGAAGTTTTATCAAACCAAACAAAGATTCCCAAAAACGAAGAAGTCAAACCATGGCCACCATGAAAGGTAAACCTAGCATGGAAATTTATAGACCGCCGAATGTCAGGTCAGATATAAATCCCGCGGCTAAACTTAACGTACACGCAAAAGAATTTACGATGAATCACGAAATTCAGAGTTCTAAATCGAGTCATAATTTACCACGTCTCATAGAAGGCATTCCTTTACAACATTCAAAATCTAGTGGACACATTTTAAGACACGTTCCTAATACACCACCTGCAATAATTCCGATTGTTGCTCCACAAATGACTTTACCGCTGTTTCATTCATCTTCCACTCACGCAATTCTTAATCATATTCCGAGAGTCAACTTTCAAATTTCAAACGAAATTATACCTCCACAAGCATACGGCTCACATCATCAACATTATCTTAAGAATTGGAATCAACAGCCTCTTGGTATTAACCCTACTACATCTAACGTAAAAAGGTCCAAAAGTCTTAGCGCTGCAGATTCAAAGGAGTTAACTACAAAGCTAAGCGAGACCGTTAACGCAGAAATCGATCTAGGTGAGTTTTCTTCGGAAGATCGAGCTAACATAAAAGTAGCATTAGAAGATCCAAATCAGTTGCCATCTCGTACTTTAATGGATTTAGTTAAAATAATAATGGAGAGGGTTGTAGAAGGCATTCGTTATTCAGAATCGGGCGCTAAATTTTGTATGTCAATTATCGAGAAGGAGAAAAATCAAACCTTTTTGGAATCCTTGTTAAACACGTGCCAACAATGGTTTCAAGAACGCGATAAAATTCTTCGAGGCATCAAAATCGGCGATGGAACACGTTTCACCGCTTTCATGTGGTTTTTAACAGAGATGTGTGGAAAACTGAAAAGGCGTAAGCGTCAGTGCCAATACGAAACGCTTCAACCCGATTTAGTGTTGTTATCAATTTTGGCCAAGTGTTGTCAAGCGTGTGTTAGTTTGCCCATCAAGTGTCTTCCCGAAACGGAATGTTTATTTTTTGTTCTGACTTCGATCGGGCGCGATTTGGAAAACGAACTTCCATCTCATTTAGAACAACTTCTGGCGAGTGTAAGAGATGGATTTTTAGCAACTGCCGGATCACCTGTAATAAGACGAACGCTGCTGCAATTAATAGAACTCCACGCATCTAATTGGCAACTTCCTGGATCTTCAGTTCTATATTACTATCCTAGAATTAATTAAATAATTAGGTTTCCACTTGAGAAAACTTTTTGAAATGTGTGTAATTTAATTATTCTAATAACTGAAATTTCAAATATTCAAATTTGTAAGTTTGAAAGTAATGAGTAAATGAAATAAAAATAAATTAGCTCTAGGTATTGACTGGAGCAATAAAATTCTTTTTAAATTTCTATTTAATTATAATATAATAATTGAACTTTCTTATGTGTACTGCTGCAATTTGGTATAAAAAGTAATAAATGAATTATAAAATGAAGAAAGGAATTCAATTTTTTTGCATTCAAATTAGCCGAATAAAACAATTCATAAATACTTAAAATTTGGATTAATTCTGTACATAATATACTGGTAGCGTCCTCTAGTTGGGTGTCGAAACAGCATAAATGAAAACAAATTTGGCAGATAAAAGTTGGGTTATGTAAGACGTAAACTAGTAAATTCGGATTTTGTGATCATAATTAACCAGCGAATTACGGAACTTTGAACCATGCTTTATGTTTATTTATTTAGTTGAAATCGTTAACGTGTATAAACAACTACGATGGCAGTCCGGTGGAATTCAGAATGTTTTACAGCTTTGGAGCATAAAGATCTGCAGGCTAATGCCATGGCCATCGATACTACAGGAACTTACGTGCTACTTGCAGGGTATACGTAATTTTTCAAAATTGATTTACATAATAACGTTTGTTATAGTCGTAGGTATATAGCTATTAAGAATCTCGACAATTCAGAAATTGACAGCTTAAGAAAGTTTCCGAGACAAAGTAAATATGACGTAAGTGCGGCAGAATGGAATCCCACACATTATCAAAGCGAACTTTGTGTTATTTCGGTAATAACGACATTTCATTAAATTACAATTTTTGAATCATTTTTTGTAGAGCAATCAACGTTTAGAAATATTTACTTGGCGAAGTGCCGAATTATCACAGTTGCATTCAATAAGAGCTCATACCCGTGTCATAACGGATCTTAATTGGCACAGAACTGACCCAAATTTGTTAGCTTCTTGTTCTGTAGATACTTTTATACATATTTGGGATATGAGAGACACAAGAAAACCTTCGTCGTCACTATCTGCAGTTGCAGAAGCATCACAAGTTCGATGGAATCACTTATCTTCTTATTTATTAGCAACATCCCACGATGGTGATATTAAATTATGGGATCAGCGAAAAGGTTGCGCTCCCATACAGTACATTTCCGCACATTTATCAAAAATTCATGGCTTGGATTGGAATCCGCAATCGGAAACTCAACTAGTAACATCGAGTCAAGATAATACGATAAAGTTTTTCGATACCAATACTCCTAGGAGAGCCGAATTTGTTTTAACGACAAATTCTCCTGTTTGGCGTGCTCGTTATACTCCTTTTGGTAATGGGCTAGTTACGGTAGTCATACCTCAACTTAGAAGGGGAGAAAATAGTTTATTATTATGGAATACGGCCAATCGATCGACTCCGATGCATACATTTGTCGGGCACAGAGACGTGGTGTTAGATTTTGCTTGGCGTAAGCAACAAACCGGAGAAAAAGATTTTCAATTAGTCACATGGTCTAAAGATCAAACCCTTTTGGTTTGGCGAATTGAACCGTTTTTGCAAAAATTGTGCGGATACGATCCCGAGAAGCAAGTAGACTCGAGTAGTAATGAAAGAAGCGAATCAATTTCAGAAAAAAAAATTACGCGGAAAGTGCAGCCTTTACAACAGGAGTTTTCTTTACTAAATGTTCAAATACCCAATTTGGAAATTATAAAAATGGATGCGCAAAAACGATATTGTACAGCGGTGGCAAACTCCACGAGCCATACCATCATTTTAAAAGTCACATTTCCGAGTTCGTACCCAAATGGCGTACCTCCAGTTTTTCAAATTGAACCCGGTTCGTCGATCGATGGCTCCGTTATGCAACAGCTCTTACAGACCTTAACGTACACTGCTCAACAAAGAGTATCAAAATGTCGAACGTGTCTCGAACCGTGTTTAAGGCAGTTTGTCGTCGCTCTAGAGCAGTTAGTAAATCCTTCGGATAATAATCAGTACCATCAACCTTATTTGGAACCGGATATTTTAGGGTCGTTTAATGACGGTTGTATACCGTTTCCGCGTACTTCTGGAGCCAAATTTTGTTCAGTTAGTATTTTAGTTTGTTTCGGACGTCAGGCAAATACACGAAAAACTTCGGTAAAGGTAGATTCGATGACACCGAGAGCGTTAACTGCTCTAGGTAGTACTTTTAATAAAAGAAGAACAAACGAAAATATGACCGTGTTTTCTTACTACATGCAGAAGCAGAGATCTAGAATTAAACATAACAGATCCACGCAAAAGGCGTCAATTATAATATACGACGCTGCTAAATTGTTTTGTATAAATAAGCAGCTTGCAGAAAAGTACGTACTCGATGGTGACATCAATCGAATTTGCGAACACAATGCTCAAATGTCCGAAAGTGTCGGTAGATGGGATTTAGTACAAGCTTGGACGTTGGCAAGATTTATAGTTAAACGAGAACAAACTGAGTTTGAAGAATTATCTGAGCATCCTTTTGAAAATCAGTTGGTACAATCGCTGTAAGTCGAATTTATAGTTTTTAAATAGTTGTAAAGTCAACTAAATGAGACATCTGACCTGCAACAAATGTGGGACAGTCTTGCGGTTTTTTTATCAATTAATTATGATTTTATTTTTAGGATTAATTATTACGCTAAACATTCTGACATACAAATGGCAGCAATGCTTTCTTGTGTGTTTGGGAAAAGATGGAATGATACAGTTCGAAGAAAATCTTTGAAATTCATGTCACCTTCTACCGTAAGTCGAATTACGAATAAATTGCTCTATTATTTACTAGTACGTTTAATCTTTGAATGATATTTCTTTTGTAGCATTTTATATCGGGATTAAAGTGGCTTAAGGTAATTAACTTTAGTTTAATTTGCTTTATTAACCGCACGTGTGTTGGTAAGACGTGAATTTGTTTTTATCGAATCTTCGCTTATTTGGGTACTTTATAGATTCAATGTTTATTGCTAAAATTTCTTTCAAACTGCCGATTTAATTAAATTAAATAATTTTACAGTCCGGCGGTTCTCCATACCACACAATTCCACCGGCAGATGTCGTAGCAGATGGATGGGTTTTTCCTTTATTACGTACGGCACGTTCGAACTCGTTAGATAATTTGCGAACAGAAGAATTACCTCAAATAATCCCTCAGAGACCTATGACGAGTTCTCTTTACGAATATTACAAGTTAATCTATGCCGAAATTTTGCACAGATGGGGACTGCTGTATAATAGAGCCGAAGTGTTAAAGTACATGTGTACACCGGTGGAAGTTCATAAAGGTGTAGAATTTCTCACAGATTGTCAGAAATGTAAACAACCGGCTAAAAGCAGTACTTGTTTAAATTGCAAACATATATCTCTCGTGTGTGTTATTTGTCATATATCGGTTCGAGGTTCTGCTAATTGTTGCCTTGTATGTGGACACGGGGGACACACTGTTCACATTCAACAGTGGTTCGAGAATAATAAAACGTGCCCTAGTGGTTGTGGATGTAATTGTTTGTTCGAAACTGCGGGATTATTTAATTTTTAACTAATATAAATATCTGGAGAAGTCGCGAAATTCTTTCATAAGAATAAAACTATTTTTGACAGGGTATAGTTACTGGCAACATTTCAATTATTATAGATATTAATTTATGATGCAAGTAAAAAGTATGTACAATTAAGCAAAATTGCCATAAATCATAATAATGATTGTTTAAATTAATCCAGTTGTACTAAAACTGTGCTTTAGTAGGTAGTTAATTTGCACTTTTAATAAATTAAAATATGTAAATAAAATAAGTGTAGCTTAAATATAAGTGTACAATTGTAAATATAGCTTAGGAAAGTGATATTAATTTAATAGGAACTTTTTAAAATTGAACATATTTTTTTATTTTTCGTAGATTAGTGGTAAAAAGGAAGGTTTAAAGTTAAAGTTAAAATCTTTATGGCACTGTTAGCTTTTAGTCATTTTAACCAATTGAACGCTACTGTAGAGTGAAAAAATCTAGTTCTAAAAGGCCAAGTACTAGTAGCACTTTAGTAAAATTCTAGAATTCTACAATTTCAAACTCTAAAAAAAATTTCCCGGATCAGGATCATCGGATGGTTTGTCAGGCCACACACTTTAATAGCTATATAGTAGTGAGACATCTATACGATACCATACTTGAATTTAAAACAGTCTACAGTAGTTCACAGCGAGTACAGCATATATGTCACAACGCCCAGAGAGCAAAAGCATGTCCGGTACACGCATTATACCTCATGGCACTTAACTGGTTAAAGCACATTTTTAGCGTCCATAAAGAAACAGCCTAACAAGTCCTAATACTTACAACAAAGTTTCTGTACTTAGAAAACGATTGTAAATTTTTAAATTTATTTTTTGTAGTCTGTTTAAGTCAAAGTATAGTATAAACATCAAATAAGTAATCGACGAGGTATGTGTCACAAAATATCAAAATTATTTGTACTATCCAAATAATGGATACCGATGTTGGAGTTATTTTGCCACATGTATCAGATACAACGTTGAACAGATCAGAAAAATTGGATCTCAATGATAATAACGATTCCAAGAAAATATTAGAGTTAATTCAATCTTTGACCGGATATAAGACTATCGACATAGAAAGAAAGATAAATAAATATGTGAGAATTTAAATATCGCCTGTTATGTCAGTTTTAAAGCTTTTTTTAAACAGATCGAAAATGAAACATCCGCAAAAATTGCGTTTGTGGCATCTTTGGTAGATGACAATGTTGTGATAAGTGTAGTGGGTCAAACTGTACTGCAAATGGAAGTTAAATTATCTGCTCAAAACTACATTTACCGAGAAGTTCTAAAAACAAAACTGCCAGTCATCGAATACCTCTCATATTTTGAAACGGAATTGCAAAGTTTGCTAGAAAATGAAGGAATTGAAAAGGATAGTCCCTACGAAGTTGCCGTGGTTCCTTACGTTATATATTTTAAGAAGACTAAACTTCGAACAGTACCAATATTGATTTTCATCATCCATAGCTTACAAACTAAAGATCATATTAACGAACTTATAAATACTACTTTTAAGTTTTGCTACCCAATTCTTGCAAAGACAAAAAAATTAGAAGAAAAAACAAGATTAAAGAAACAGTGCCAGCTATTATTGCAAGTTATAAAAAAAATGTTTTCTCAAATAGGTATCACGATGGATTCGTTAAAAAATACCGTGACCGAAGTTAGAAAATTTATGAACGCCGAATGTTGCTCTTTATTTTTGTTGGAACCTAATGGAAAACATTTGGTAGATATTGCCTCAGATCTCGCAAATCCAAACGTGCCGTTAAAAATTAGAATTGCTAAAGATGAGAGTATCGAAGGTATGAAAAATTTAAAAAAAAATTATAAAAACGTTTGACGGGGTTTTACATTTAGGACAGGTACTTGCAACTGGTAAACTCATTAATATACAAAATCAACTGTTTTCTAACTCTGTTAACAAAAACAACGATTGGATTAGAAACGTTTTATGTTTTCCTATACGAGACGAGTACGGAATTGTCGGTGTTTTACGTGTATGTAACAAAATTGAAGGCGATTTCAATCGTTTCGACGAAGAAGTAGCCGTCGCTTTTAGTATATATTGTGGATTGTGCATAAAACAAAGTTTGGTTCACATAAAATTGCACGAAATGAATGTACTAAATAAAATTTCAAACGAACTAATGCTAGAACGATCGAGCGTAAGTGTTGTATTAAAAACCATTAAATATTCAGAAATTACTTTTAGATAAATGAAGATGATGTTAAGAGAGTTTTTACGTGCGCAAAGAGGCACGTCTTCGTCGATTACCATTGTTTTAATTTTCCGTCGCATAAAATTATTGCGGCAGAAACGCCGTGTCTCGTACTTAGGATATTTCGAGACCTCAACTTTATCGAAACTTTCGGTATTAAAGAAAGAAAGCTCGTGCAGTTTATACTATACATTATAAAGATAAATAATAATGCGCCCTATCATAATTGGATGCAAACGTTTTCTAACACTCACGTTGCTTATGTTCTCATAAAGCAATTAAAATTAATCGAAAATAATTTTCTGAGGTACTGAAGCAAAAAATTGCGCTTCTTATACAGTGTGCTAATTGAAAGCTGGAACATGAGGCTTTACTATGTTAAATTAAATAGTTGTCATTATTGACTCCCCTAATACTATTTTAACAAGAAACTAGACATGATTTATTCATCTAATGTCCTTTTTAGCTTTGTAATTCATGAGAAAAAATAGTTCATCAAATTAATCGCAGCTAAACATTATCCCAATTGTTATAAAACTCTCTTCTAGTATTTGTCAACATATATTAAATAAAGGGGACGTTGGTTGCAATCATCAATTCTGAACAAATATTGTCTTTACAGTTTTCTTTCTTAAAATAATTAGGGGAACCATTTAACACGGTAAAACCTATGCCCCAGATCTCAATCGATATACTCTAGATTATCTGTTCTAGCAATGTAGAAGCACTCGCTTTTATTATTTCAAGTATGTGTTTTAATCTCGATCACAAAGGAGTTGTAAATTTTTTGGAATCGCCCAATATGAACATTATAGAAAATTTATATTTATTCAACGACACTGTAATAAAGCATTCTATATCACAAACGTATCGTATTTTAAACACTGAGGTAATGATGCTTTTTATGGTATCTACACCAAGAATCTTAAACATGATTGTTTTTTTTTAAATAGAATTTCAATTTTTTGGAGTGCTTGAGACCCGAAGATTTTGCAAAATGTTTAGAGCTCATTAAAGATATGATTAAAGCTACCAATTTATCGAACCATTTTCAAGTTATGGATAAACAAAAGTCTCTAGTCGAGGTAAATTGAAATATTTTTAAAATATTGTATGTTGAATATACTATACTTGCAGAAAAGATTTGAATGCAGCAATCCAGAACACAAATATTCGTTAATTTGCCTCCTAGTAACTTGTGCTCAATTCTCGGATCAATTAAAAGTAATTCGAATTTATTATCTGCACTTTTATCTAACATTCATTTTCAGAATTGGGATAGAGTTAAAATTGTTGCTCAAAATATGTACAACGAGTTATTCTTAATTAGCAACTGCGAACCAAAAGACAATTACCCAAAAATACCACAGTTACAGGTTCAATTTTTGTTTAGCACCTGCTTGCCAGTCTTTTTGTAAGTTGCATTTCTATACAAAACTGTCTTACTACTTTTCGTTTTTATTTAAGAACCCTGTCAGACTTATTCCCAGCAACAACAGATTTAGTTACTAAAATTCATAAGCATATATTATGCTGGGAGTCTCTATTTGAAAACGAAAAAACAACTTTGACCGAAACAAGTTTGCAGCGTAAAAAGTTGTCTAATTACAAATTAAACGCATATATTCAAGAAACATGTTTTCCAAGTTTAGTCCAAATTTTTACTGAGAAGATTGAAAAATTTCATATCTTATGCATTTGTGTAGTGTATACTGTTATATTTACTATATTCGTACGATATTACACGGTTTGATAAAATAAAACTTACTTTCCTTTAGCCAGTTCAAAATACCATTAGGTGTTTTTAAAAATGATAACAATTTATTGTTAAGAGACCGTACGATTATGAATCTCAAAACTTTATTAAAGAAGACAATTAAAACCTGTTTGAAACTGGAATATTTTTCACTAACTAATCTGATTCTACAATATTATTTACAACTCAACCTATAAATAGTATAGTAAAATTAGTTTTGGGAATCTACCTATAACTTGGCTCACTTTTGCTATGCAATGACTGGATGCAAACCAAATTAAAGAAGAAATTTTAAACTTGAAGTAAAGAATTGAATTTTGAAAAAAACTTCTCAAAAAACGTCTATCTCGAAAATTTTTTGTCCTATATTAATATAAAGCAAATAAAACTAAAAAACATTTTATGAGCTTCAAAAAAGGTCTGATGACATTTTTCGATAAAACCATTATTTTACAAAATACTCGCCAAAAATCCCAACGTGTACACTGCATTCCTTACATCATTTTCAAATGTGGGTTCTTTAATACATAATATAATATACGCAAATAACTTCCCAATCTTTTCCTTTTCAAAACTTAACTTTATTGTACTACCATAGCCTAATCTTAATATTTGTTTTGGAAATGCTTAATCCATAACTTTGGTAACCATGTCCAAGATCTCTGTTGCAACTTTGGATGCAACAAGTTGTAATCTAATTTTTGTAAGGCGTTTAAATAATTTTCCATCGGTACGGCTGGAAGTAAAACTTGTCTACCTTTGTTAGGTACATTTTTCATCAAGCTACGAGCTTTTACCAAGTGTTGATGAGCTCGACTTGCTACTTCAAATGCACACTCGCTTAATCGTTCACTAGAAACACCACGTAACACTTCTTCTTCACTCACTTTATTCTTTACCAAGATTTCTTTGGGTATCGAAATCGTGTTGAGCTTTCTGGCTATTGGTGTGGTTCTAAAATTTTGAATAAAGTAATTATTAGTTAACAGAATTTAAATATGCACCTTAGTTGTTGGATTATTCCTTGCGCCTTTCCTAAATGAGAAGCAGCGTGATCGGCATTCACATTTGTAACTTCACTACTTTCCAATATTAGATAATATGTCGGCGAAACTGATTTTTCCGCATACTTCTCTATTTCTTCGATACTTGAAAAAGAATTACGAGAAATTCTCTCTTGTCTACTTGAAATCAAAGATTGAAAGTATCTCTTAGTAAGTTTAGAATTTCCTATTGCCTAAAACAGGGTGCTAAAATGAATGTAATCGCAAATTACAATATATAGACATCCTGCTCACTTTAAACAACTCTATCGCAGTTGGATGCTTGGGTACTTTAGTTAAGTCGCTTGAAAAACAACCATTTATGGCATCTTCCCAAAACTTCAAACGCATTAATCCTATTTGAGGTTGAGAAACATTCTCGAACGTTCGAGCTACTTCAACATTAAAACTACGTACAGCGAACGCACATGCCCGGATGTTATTCTTTAGAAGTAATGTACAAATAAAATTCTCGTAATCATATTGCCTAGAAATTGTATGAACTTTAATTTTTGCATCACTTTTACAGTCTCATTTAATACTTCACTGAATCAAGACAATACTGAGCTGTTGACGTTTTATTTCTATTTAGATTTAACGTTGCATTTCGTTGTGAAAATAAACGTAAAACAGTTTTTCGGTTTAAATTCATATCCAATATATTTATATTCTTTTAAATGTGAGGTTATAAACAATCTTTTGACGTGCGTTTGACGCATGACATCACTGACATATGCAAACATTATACAGAATGATACAATTGTTTCGTGCATCGTTTGTGAAAAATTATTGATCTAAAATACTGGCTCCAATAGACAACTATTAAATTTTAGGAAATAAATGCTCTAAAAAGAATGAAACTAGTTGATCGAGATTGAAATAGAACGGTTTTATTATTATTTGTTTGAATTTTGTGGCGAAATTCCTAGCTATAAAAATCCCTATTAGCATTGCGACACTGCGCCGTAGTAGCGACGCCATGTAATAAAATTTTTAAAAAGTAAACAAAACGTATCGAACATAACATATGAGTAAACAAATAAAGTAATTTAATGAGTGTTTGCGTGCTAATTCGACGTTATTTAATTGTACAGGAAAGAAGTATTTACCCGATGTAATAAAATTTAAGATTAACGTGAATATTAAAGACTGTTTTAATCAGCATAAAAGGTTAATTAAAATTCCATAATAAAGTCCTATAAAAGTGATAGATATAATAATCTCTAAGTAGCCAATAAATATGATAGTAAAGTAATAAGTAAATAACGGCATAAGTTTAGCAGGTGGCTTAGGTAGTTACATAATGTGAAAATATCACAGTAAATAAAATTCCGTTTTGACATTTATCTTGATTAGCTTAATTTCTATTTTTCAAAATTTAATGTGTCTTTCGACTGTAATCAAATATGGAGAGTATGACGAGATACAAGAAGCAAAGAAGGCAACAGCCGAATTTGTTGCCTGCACCTCCTTATTGCTGGAAGGGCAAAGCTGAAGAGAATGCTTTAAGAGCAAACAGATTGGAAGTTAGCGATCCAGGAAAAATATTGCTTCTAACGGAGGCAATGTTTAATAACACTACTGTGGATTTAGAAAAGAAGCTAAATTATTATGTGAGAATGAGTAATAGAACACTGAACCAGGTCTTATTAGTTATTTAATTTTGTTGCAGATTCACACTGAAACTAACGCTGAAATGGTTTTCATAATTAACATATCGTCCATATCAGAAGAAGCCGTGATTCATGTCGTGGGCCAAAATGAATTAGAACTAGAGTTTCGCACAGTGATGGAATGTCCGATTTTTACAGAAGTAAAAAACTTAAATACCTCCTTACTACATTACTTGTCCGACTTTGATTTAAATTTACAAAATATTTTGAAACCATTTTTACCAGAAATAGAAACGAGAACCTTAGAGGAATATGAAATTATTACAATTCCAGTTTCTTCTAAATTGAAAAATGGAAAACTGTGTATCGTACCTTACTTGATTTGTGTCGTGAATAGCCAAGAAACGCAAGAACTTGTTACTAACATTGTATGGGAGGTTTGTAGATTTTCTTTACCCGTTATTGCAAATACGGCTAAATTGGAAGAAGAGGAAAGAATTAAAAAGCAGTGCCAGTCTTTGCTACATGTTGCCAGACGTCTGTTTTCACATTTGGGGGATATTAATGACTTACTGAGAGAAATTATGTCTGAAGCACGTCGACTTACTAAAGCCGAACGATGTTCACTATTTTTATTAGATCCGGACCATATCCATTTAGTCGCAAAAGTATTTGACGGAATTGTACACGATAATATTAGTACAGAAGTAAGAATTACGAAAGATCAGGGTATTGCTGGTAAGTTCACATTGGAGGTTTTTATAATTGAAATATTAATTTTTAACTTTTAGGACACGTTGCTGCCACAGGAAAATTATTAAATATAAAAGATGCCTATACACATCCTTTGTTTTACAAGGGAATCGATAAAGCAACTGGATTTCGCACTAGAAATATTTTATGTTTTCCAATTAGAAATGAATACGACATTGTTGGTGTTGCTCAGTTATGTAACAAAAGTCAAGGCGATTTTGACTTTTTTGATGAAGAAGTTGCTTTGGCATTTAGTCTTTATTGTGGTTTGTCTATAATGCATAGTCTCGTTTACAAGAAAATGCAACAAGCACAATATCGAAGCAAGTTATCGAACGAACTTATGCTGTATCACATGAAAGTATGTATAGATTTTTATTGTTTGTCGGTAGTAAGGAGATATCAAATGATTTTTGTTTTTATCTGAATCACGACCAATGTTGGAAAATAACGTTTTTAGAATTGTAAAAGAGATCTATTTTATCAGAATTAGCTTATTTGGTTTTTAAATCCAATTTTCCTTTTAGTTTTAAAGAATTAAAAGATTAGTTTAGTTATTTATAAACTTTTTGTACTTGTTATTGTTATTTGAAGTACACTTTACTGATAATAATACGTGTGCAAATATTAAATTAGTTATTTGTTTAACAATTAATCAACAAATTTTGCAAACAGTTTTTTTAATAAGTAATATGCAACTTTAGAAAACCATTTTAAGGGTTTTTTGCTCTAGAGATGTCTCTTAATGGGTTGTGGCAAATTTAAAAATCAATTAATATTAGTTTCGAAATATATTATGGATACCTGTTTTAATAAAAAAAAGTTAACAATTCTACAATTAACAAAATAAAATACCCCAAACTACCACCTTCTTGAAGGGGTGAATATAAATACTACAACATTTTTTTTGTAATAGCTAATGAATAGCGGTGACGAAGCACTGATAGCAATACTTTGTAGCTGTTTTTTAAGGAAACGATGGGTCTATTATTGTTGTAGCATGCTGGTGAGGCTGTTACGGGTGAGAGAGGGGGGGGAATGGTAAAATATACTTGACTCAAATTTTCATTATAATAGTTTTATCGAAAAATGTCATTAGACCATTAGATATTTGCCACTCCTGAACGTTATACAATTTTCTTTAATATAACAAGGTGGTCGAGATGCTGAGAGCTTTGAATTCAGATCTGAATGTTCTTGGTTCAAATCCGGCTGGCACCACTAGATTTTTTGTGTCAAATACCTTGGTCCAGGTGGTCGGAACCCATTTGTTAATAACACATTTAAATTTAAAAAAATACATTACTATTTATTCCCGTACAATAAAAATTGACTGAGACAGAATTTTTGAAGGCTCAGTTTAGACTCGTAGTTTATGCCGTTTTCTTAATTTACTCAAAAATGAAAGAATTTATATAAGAATGTCTCTTATAAATTGAATTTTCTTCAATTAAGTATTTGCACGTCATTGTAGGATAAAAATCAGTTTGGTTGTGGCCCAAAATTCCTAGAAAATACATATAATTTAGTGCATAAACATCAACAACTTTACATTACAGTACATTTTATTTCTTAGGTGTCAAATGAAGATGTAAGAAGAGTTTTGTTATGCTTAAACAGACATACTTATTTGGATTTCGATACTTTTCGATTTTCGCCAAAAAGAGTACGTCCAACCGAAACAGCGTGCCAAATATTGAGAATGTTTGAAGAAATTAAATTATTCGAAGTATTCCGAATAAAACGTGAGACTCTCACCAGATTTATTTTATATGTTCAGAAAGCATATCGCGATTTACCGTATCACAATTGGATGCACGGATTTTCGGTAGCTCATTTTGCTTATGTCGCAATAAAAAAATTGAATTTGATCAAAGAAGGATACATAACGTGAGAAGTTTTAATAAATTGTAAGAATTAATTTATCGTCGCTTTACTTTTTTAGAGATTTAGAAGCGTTAGCATTTATGATTTCTACTATGTGTCATGACATCGATCATAGAGGAACCACTAATTCGTTTCAGTTGCAATCCGAAAGTGTATTGGCTAGTTTATATTCGAGTGAAGGATCTGTAATGGAGCATCATCACCTTTCGCAAGCTCTATGTATTATAAATACTGAGGTAAAATTTGTATATACCGGGTGTTGAATGGGTTACCCATACATAAATCTAACTAAAATCACACTTTTATAATTTCTGCTTCCCTAATTGTTTTATAGTCCGTTCTCAAATGTACATCTGTGGGATCCTAGATGAAGCAAGTGTGGCATTGATAACCCGATATCGCAAACACTATTTAATCTATCTAAATAGTTCTGATTTTTTGGTACCTTGTCTATTACGTAGGCCTAATGATATATTGAAATTTTGGACCTCGGCAGACCTCCGAATCTTTGTCAAAAATCCAAGAAACAGCGAAATTTAAAAAACTTTTTTAGTTTCTGTCATTTTTGACCCCGAAGGATTAATTTTTTGGCAAAGATAGTTTGATACTTTTTAAAAGTAGACTAAATTTTTTACAATTTGAGACTAGATTGGTCTCTATAAACCTAGTGGTGTCCGAGATACAAGTGCACAAAAGTTGACAAATTTTTCCTATTTTGTTATTTTCAGCGATACAGTGATTCGGATTATTTACCTTGCACAAAATGCAGCAGTTATGATTTTTTGATATGTCTTATATGATGAAGATGTAATGATAAATCCACGTTTTGGTCTTCGGCGGATCTCTGGATCTTGGTCAAATATTCAAAAACATATACGATTTAGTTTTGCTTTACTTTTGGATATTTGACGAAGATCCGGAGATCCGCCAAAGACCAAAACTTGAATTTATCATTTGGCCTCCGTCACATAGAACATACCAAAAAATTATAACTACTTCATTTGCTGATAGGTAAATAATACGAACCCGTCTCAAAAATCTAAAACTAAAACGTATATATCTAGATCCGGATTATTTACCTTACATTAAATGGGGTAGTTATGATTTTTTGGTATGTTGTACATGATGAAGGTCTAATGATGAATCCAAGTTTTTGTTCTCGATGGAACTCCGGATGTTTCTCAAAAATTCAAAACAACAGCAGATCTAAATCGTATATATTTTTGAAGATTTGACAAAGATCCGGAGATCCACCGAGGTCAAAAACTTAGATTTGTCATTAGACCTTCATCGTGTACAACATACCAAAAAATCATAACTACCCTATTTGATACAAGGTACATAATCCGGATCTTTGTCAAAAGCTGTATCGCCAAAATGTGACAAAATTGCAAACTTTTGTACACTTGTATCTGAGATACTATTAGGTTTGCAGAGACCATTCTAATCTCAAATGGTAGAAAATTTTGTCTATTTAAAAAAGTATTCAACTATCTTTGCCACCAAATTAATCTTTCGCGGTCAAAATTGACAGCCACTGAAAAAAGGTGTAAAATATAGCAGTTTTTTGGATTTTTGCCAAAGATCCAGATGTCTGTCGAGGTGGAAAACTTGGATTTATCATTAGGCCTCCGTAATAGACAAGATACCAAAAATTGGAATTGCTAAGATAAATTGGAAAGTATTTGAGGTCTTAGCCATTTTGTTTCTCGCGTGCAGCACTCAAACGCATCACTTTCGAAAGTGTCAACATCGAAATTATGTTTCTCCAAGATCAAACAAAGAGATTGAGACTAGTGTCACACTTGCTTCATCAATAGCCCACGAGTGCCTGTTTTTGTACATTTGAAAACGGACTATTAGAGCAAAAATGAAAGAGACAATAATTATGTAAAATTCAAAATTATAAATGATAAAGGTACTAAATTTCATCTTGCTTTTAGTGAAAGAGTAAATAAATTGTGGAAAAGTTCTTGAAAGTTTCATTAATCAGGATATCAATGTAATTATTGTATTGTTGTATTGTAGCAACAATTGCATTGATGAAAATTTCAACAACTTTTTACCAGTTTTATACTGTTTTACTAAAAGCAAGATAAAATATAATACCTTTAGCATTTATAATTTTTGTCTCTTTCAGTTTTGCTCTAAAACAATTAGGGAAGCAGGAAATTATAAAAACGTGATTGTACGGGTTAATTCCTTATGTATGAATAAAGGATTCAACAGGAGGGTAGATTGAATTCAGATGAGAACTTGTAACGTATTAAAAAACACGATTTAAGTGCACAAAATGATACTAGATAGCAATTTTATTATTGCAATGTGCTTGATAGTACATACAGAAGTATTTTTATAGGTCCATCCTACGTTGTTCATGAGGTTTGCTTGAATATCTCGGATTCTGTTGGTAAAATCGTACAAAAAAGAATCACGGGTTTTAAGGACCAAATTTTCTTAAAACCTTAGCAGTTTATATATAATTATCCAAGCCCTACACTTTCCACAAAAAATAAAATGTCCGAAAATTTCAAATTAAATATTTTTTGTAATTTTTATTTTTCGGACATTTAATTTTTTGTAGTCGAAAAATTATTTAACCTGGTTAGTTCAAACAAATTGAGTCACAAACACCAATTTTTTTACGATCTAACGAATAGAAATTGAGAAAAAACGTCGTATGGAACTCGAATTTATATAAGCATTTCTGTGCAGTATGGAAGCTTTGTCACGCACATTGCAACAATGAAATTCTCACCTTTTAGTGCACTTTCAAAATCTTTTTCTACTCAATTATATCCATAATACTTACAGGATTGTAATTTTTTGGAATGCTTAAACAGCGACGATTATGTAAAATGTTTAAGTCTTATAAAAGACATGATACTTGCTACAGATTTGGCTAATCATTTTAAATTAAAAGAGAAGCACCAAAGTATGGTTGAGGTATGTAGGATAGTTATGTAATTGAAAATATGCGTTAAGATATTCCTTATTTGCAGAAGGGATACAATAGAGGTAGTTTTGAAGATAGACACGCTTTTTTGTCTCTTATAATGACTTGTGGCGATCTTTCTGATCAAATCAAGGTAATAATAATATATTTATTGTGTAATCAGGTTTTTAAGTATTAAAAATTTTATAAATTTTTAAGGATTGGACGGTTGCGAAGTCGGTTACAAAGTCGGTTTATCGAGAATTTTTCCTCCAAGGAGATTTGGAGATCTCTATGGGTAAAACTCCTGCGCCTATGATGGATAGAGAAAAAGCAGATATTCCTAATTTACAAATCGAGTTTTTGGAGGCTATATGTTTACCTTGTTTTACGTAAGTTATAGGAATCACTTAATGGAAGTTTTTTTCCAAAGATATCCTTTCTCGTTTATAGAACTCTAGAGAATATGTTCCCAGAGTCTTGCGATTTCATTAATACGCTTAACCGAAGTATATTATATTGGCAGACTTGCAAACCAGTATTTGAAAGGTTACGTGTTAAAACTAAATCTGTATTGAGTATTATATCAAATCCTGAAATCGACGAAGAAATTACTAAATTATTCAAAGTAGCTAAGCTCGATAAAGATGACAGCGTGTCCTCCGAAGACATATCTGAATTTCAGGAAAAATCATTTACCGAAATAACCCCGGCTGCTGTGCCGACTCGAGCAGTACCACCACCACCGCCACCTCCTGTGGAAGTGGTTGAAGCCCCAACACCCGTTGTAGCTCCAGCAACTGTCGAGACAACAGAAAATGCCGAAAATGCTGCTAAAGAAGATGAGGTAAAAGAAAACGAAGGTGAAAATGCTTGATAAGCAATAAACACGAAGTACATGAAATTGTAAGAAAGGTACGTCTGCAATACTCGTTATTTTAAGTAAAATATTTTAAATTTTTGATTATATTTCGAGCATATCAAATTAAATGTGATTTGTTAAATTGTTTTTAAATTATAGATGTTGTAGAACAAATTTTAAATTTTAATAAATTTATTGTTGTAAATGATGTTAAATGTGTAAATAAAAATAAATCCAAGAATGGATTTTTGTATTGCTTTCCTGTACAAAGTAGTAGGCACCAGTAGTTAACAGTCCGACTACCAGGGTATTAATGAAATTAAAGAGGACAAATTAATCTAAAGTTTGGTAAAAAAATCTTATAAAGGACATGATGTATCAGTAACTCCTCTCATGTAGAAAATTTTTAATTTGCTATCATTTAAAAAAATTTAAAGATGTGGACTTAAAATTTTAACTATATTTATTTATTTTTTTGGTAAAACAGATGTGAGATCTGTACGGAAAAGCTTTGATGGCAAGATTTGCAGGGAAAATAGAAAACTCGTAATTAGGAACGTGTAATTCCGCCTTTATATACAGTTTTTCTAGTTTTCCCAGTTTGGCAGTTTCCCTTTCCACTAGTGATGGGAAGAATCGAGTACTTTTAAGAATCGAGTACCGCGTACTCGAGTACTTTTGAGAATCGAATACTTTTGTACTCGGTACTCGTACTCGAATACTTTAATTAAATTTTTCTCAGAATTAAACTCTTATCTTTGCCACTCAGTGACCGGGGTCGACTATGATTGAATTTCATGAGTTGCATTTAATAATTTCATTTATTATTTATTTTAAGCGATTTAAGTTACTACATAGGTACCTACTACATACATAAACAATAAATAAATCTATGATAATACTCTATTATCATAAATTTATATAGAATAGAAGTTCAAAATTTTATATTTTTTATAAAGCATTGTTTTAGGGGTTCCTACTTAATTTTATTTAAAAAAACAAAAAAGTTTAATTTATATACTTGTTTTTGTTTATCAAATTAATATTTTCCTCTCCACGTTGATACTTGATACAATTCATGATTCGTGTACGTGCACGTACACGACCTTATCTACTACCTACGGCTACGCTAGACGCTAACTGCGAGTACGAGTACAAGAACCACATCCACATTCGAATACAACGAAAATAAATGTCACGAGTACGAGTCCGAGTCCAGGAATCGAATCTGCGTTTCGCATAATATTGAAACCGATTTCGTGTTTGTTCGCTGTTTGTAGTAGTAGTAGTATCGAATGCAAGTATTCGAATACACGAGTACTTTTAAGAATCGACTACCGGCCGATTCTTGTACTCGAATACTCCCATCACTACTTTCCACTGCATGTTCATTTCACGCATTGTTCATTTGCTGATGCAAGTAGGTACTTGGAATTTTTACACGTGTATCTTCCGAGTTAAATTGTTATTATTTAATTAAAAAACATTTGTTTGAGTAGCTAATAAATTATGGCAGAAGCGGCTTCCGAAAAGTTATCTAAAAAGTAAGTTGTACCGGTGTAAAAAAATTAACTATTTAGCCTCACTTTCCTAACCTCAAATATGTTGCGTTCTTTAAATATGTTAAGAAAAAGTTCCTCTTTGGTTCAGTATTCACAGTTAACTAAGAGGTACGTTGTACTTGTTTTTCACATATTCTCATACATCGAATTGTTATTTTTAGCGAACTTAAGCGCCGATTAAAGGCCGAACAAAAAGCCAAAGAGAAGGCAGAAAAGACGGTCCAGCAGAATGAGGGTGCGATAACAAAAAAAGTAGCCGAGGAAGAAATTAGTCCAAACGAATACTTTAAGTTACGAACTCAAAATGTAGCCAAGTTAAAAGAGTTGGGTGGCGAACATCATCCTTATCCGCATAAATTTCATGTTTCCATTTCGTTGGAAGATTTTATAGAGAAATATTCTCACCTGAAGGAAGGAGAAGTGATCGAGTCGGATGCAGTTAGCGTTGCTGGTCGAATTCATGCAATTAGAGAATCTGGTGCTAAGCTAATATTTTACGATCTAAGAGGAGAAGGAACTAAACTTCAAATTATGGCAACGGCCAAATATTATTACGACGAAAGTAAATTTGTCGATGATACCGATAAAGTTAGAAGGGGCGATATTTTGGGAATCGAAGGATTACCGACTAAAACAAAGAAGGGAGAACTTTCGATCATTCCTAAACGATTGCAGTTACTTTCGCCTTGTTTACATATGTTGCCGCACTTACACTTTGGCTTGAAAGATAAAGAGACTAGGTTTAGACAAAGATACTTGGACTTGATTTTGAATAATCGAGTGAGAGTTATATTTGAGACACGCTCTAAGATAATCGCATATATAAGGCGATTTTTCGATGAATTGGGTTTTTTGGAAGTCGAAACACCTATGATGAATATGATTGCAGGGGGTGCAACGGCAAAACCTTTTGTAACGCATCATAATGATCTTAATATGCAATTGTATATGAGAATAGCTCCAGAGTTGTATCATAAGATGTTAGTAGTAGGTGGGTTAGATCGTGTTTATGAAATTGGAAGACAATTTAGGAATGAAGGTATCGATATGACTCACAATCCCGAGTTCACTACCTGCGAGTTTTATATGGCTTATGCCGATTATAACGACTTGATGATCATAACCGAAAACTTGGTTTCTGGAATGGTTCACAGTATACACGGAACTTATAAAATTAAGTATCATCCGGATGGGCCAGAAGGGGAAGAAGTGGAAATTGATTTTACGCCTCCTTTTAAACGTATTTCCATGCTACCGGCGCTCGAAAAGGCACTTAACGTTAAACTTCCACCTCCGGATAAATTAGCATCTCCCGAAGGTTTGTATTTAATTCTAATAACAATGCATATCTAAAATGGTGTCGTTGTAGGTAATAAGTTCTTGAACGATTTGTGTATTAAACACGAAATCGAGTGTCCTTCTCCAAGGACGTCAGCTAGGCTGTTGGATAAACTAGTAGGAGATTTTATTGAAGATACTTGTGTTAATCCGACTTACTTAACAGAACATCCACAATTAATGAGCCCCCTAGCAAAGTGGCATAGATCAGTGCCGGGTCTAACCGAACGTTTCGAACTTTTTATAATGAAAAAAGAAATTTGTAACGCTTATACGGAATTAAACGATCCGGTTGTTCAAAGACAAAGATTTGAGCAACAAGCTCAGGATAAAGCGGCCGGAGATGACGAGGCACAATTAGTTGACGAAACTTTCTGTACTGCATTAGAGTATGGGCTGCCACCGACTGCTGGATGGGGTTTAGGTATCGATAGGCTGACTATGTTTTTGACCGACTGCAATAATATTAAGGTAAGGCAAGATTCGTTTTTATTAAAATCATTGTTACGTTTTGTTTTTAGGAAGTTTTATTGTTTCCTCATATGAAACCAGATGATCCAAATAAGAATAAGGAAGAGGAAGCTTCATCTACATAAAATTATGTAGCGTAGAAAAAATTTTAATTTATTTACCAGTGTTTTTTTAAATTTCGAATTGAAGTTAAATTTTGAATCCTTTTGACTCCTTAATAATTATTTGTAAAGGATTAGTGATATATATTTTCACCCATCACTTTTAATAACTTCCTATTTTTGTGAGTCAAATAAATATGCAATTTTTAGTGTGCATTGATATTTTTTCGTACATGTGCAATTTCCCCAAAATTTGTGGAAATGCAGATATATAAATTACAAAACTAAAGAGGACATTACATGCAGTTTTTTAATGCTGAATAAGTTGTCTTTGCAGTTTTTCTCTTGAAAATAATAGGGAAGCCAATAATGGTAACTATACTTCAAACTCGTCTTGCTCGAGTTACTCCGAGCAAGTTAAGTGTGACGTCATTATAGCAGGACAAACAAAATTAGTGCAGAACAGGACAACAAACGTTAAATTTGCTCTTTTTACTCCGAGCAGATAAATAAAACAAAAATAGTAGTCTTGTTTAGTTGCCTGCTTCGATCTGTTTGAAGTATGGTAAGTGAGACGTCATTAGAGCAGACAGCAGGACAATTAGGCCAAATTAGCGCAAAAGAGCAGGACAAACAAACCTATTAATACAGGAATTAACGAACTTGACTAGATGTAAATTTGTAAAATCAAATCAATTTATTCTAGAAATATATATAAAAGGACAAATGTAAATGAATTGAACACTATAAATATCAATATTCTAACAAAATCCGTAAAATAAAAAATTAATTTCACATTTCTTTATCCTCGATACCATCTGCATCGCCAATTCCAAGTTGAATAGTGGAATTATAATGTTCCCCTAACTTATACATATGCTTATGATAAGTCACTGTTAAAGGAGAACCTTGAAAATTTTCTCCCTGTAAATAAGCACCAGTAGCTTGAATTACCTTAATTGGACACTGCAAGATTTTCGAAAGAGCCGTTAATTCCAACTGTCCTCCCCACAACTTCGTATTTGCTACATCCTTACAATACTTTTCAAATTGTTCATCACCTATTATCTCATCATCAATTTCGTCTTCGTTATGCATAAACGGAAGAAAATCATCTTTGTTTCCCCTGATATAAGAAGCAGTCATTTTTCTTAATTTTCCTACACTAAAACACGTACGTCCCGTAACTTCTAATTGATGGTTGACTGCACAATATAAACAGTTTCCATCGGCGGGTATTTGAAAAATTTGAAGCCCTTCTTTTTCGAGAACTTCCCTAATGGTATGGAGTTCGACTGCCCTAGGAGCCATTCTATTGGTTACTTCTTCATCGGCAACACGTTTTTCTCGTTCCTTTTCGGCAGCTTGTTTTTTTATTCGTCTTTTTTGTGCTCTTGAGACTCGAGTCGGTTCTTCAGAAAATTTAGGAGAGGTTTCGTCAAAGTCACCCTCTTTAGATTCTTCAGTACTAACACTTAAAGATAGAGATGCTTCTTTATCGTCGATATCTTCGACAATTCCAGATCCTAATACATTTTTAGATTCTTCTTTTTGTCTATTATTTAATTCTAATTCTAACTGCAAAATCGTTTCTGCTACTTCTTTCTTCTTTTTCTTATCACCTTTTGTAGCAGTTTTTTTGAGTGCTTGAATTTGTGCTTGCAACTCTTTCCGTTCTTTCCGATGCTTTTCTAGTAATAGTTCTTCATTTACGATAAGTTCTTTTTCTTCGTTTTCCATTTTTTATTAATAAAATATTAAAACTACCACACTTACACAAATACTTATGATTAACCAAATTTGGCAGCCAACGATCTAAGCTCAAGATGGGGTTATGTTGTACAGCTTCGTTTCGTATGTCGTGTTCTATCTTCTTATATCACATTTTCAAGCATTAGTTTGGCAAGTTGGATTGATAGATATGGTTTGTTTGGTCCGTTTAGTCGCGATGTCAGATGTCATTTGCATTCTGCATCTCAAATCTCAAGTATAATTACTACCTATTTATTCTATTTAAGTTAATGGTACTTAAGTTTAAGTAATATAAAGTTTTAGACATTATTACTGTCTTTAAATAATGGCATAAACCATAAATTACTTGCTAAAAATTTATTGACTCGTTCATTGAATGCATCCATGATATGACATTTGTATTTTCTATGCATAATCGAATGCGCTCCCTCGTGCTCGTACGTATTGTCTATTGTCAGATGTCGGTACTGTGTCGGGTGTCGGTCTCGGTTTCGTTTTTTATGTCGTCACCGCATATGTGAAACTCGAAAAGGAGAAACAAATATCCAATTTGATTGGTAAAAGTACAAAGTTCAGGTCGTTTTTAGTAATTTGTGTGGCCTTACACCGGGTTTCGGGTGTAATTTTAGTTGAGAATTTGTGGTAATTAGACCAAAAAAGTAAAAATGTCTTCTATGCGGGTTTTTGGTGCTTTGAAAAGGATTTCTAACAGCAATATCCGATACAGTTTTGCAGGTAAATTATTTATAAATATACGTTATCTTAACGGCATAAAATACAATATTGGTATGTCTATTACACGATATCTTTTTAGTTCAAGCTCGAACGATGTCAGCTCAACAGAGGAAACACACTAAAGTTACTCTAGTCGATAATGTTGCGGTAATTACTCTAGACTCACCAGATGCTAAGGTGAATTTTATATATTTAACATAAAATATTCGATTACTTATTTTTAATTTAGGTGAATTCTTTAAATGCCGAAGTTATGGAAGAATTTCAGTCCATCATGCAAGATATAACATCAAATCCACAAATTCAAGCTGGAGTTTTAATATCTGGTAAACCGGGATGTTTTATTGCCGGTGCCGATATTGCTATGTTGGAAAAATGTAAAACGGCCGATGAAGCACGTCAAATTTCACTATCCGGTCAAGAAATGTTGGCGTCAATTGAAAATAGTAAAAAACCTATCGTCGCGGCTATTCAAGGTTCATGTTTAGGTGGTGGGCTTGAAACTGCATTAGCTTGCCATTATAGAATAGCCGTTAAAGATAAGAAAACTGGATTAGCTTTACCCGAAGTAATGTTAGGATTATTACCAGGTGCCGGTGGCACCCAGAGGTTACAACGTTTAACGTCGATACCAAATACTTTAGATTTAACTCTAACTGGGAAAACTCTAAAAGCTGATAGGGCAAAAAGATTAGGAATCGTAGACTTATTAATAAATCCATTAGGACCCGGATTAGATTCACCAGAAAAACAAACTAGAAAGTATTTAGAAAGCACGGCCATTATGGTTGCTAAACAGTTGGCTAATGGACAATTAAAGATAGATAGGAGTAAGAAGAGTCTACCGGATAAAGTACTTGGATTTGTACTTCAATACGATTGGGTGAAGAATAAAATTTTTGGCAAAGCTCGTGAACAAATCATGAAGCAGTCTGGAGGATTATATCCTGCACCTTTAAAGGTATTCTAAAAATTTTACACAGTACAGAGTTCAAAGTTCAATGTAAACGAAAGTGGTATCATTTACTTTCTTAAATGAACTTCGAATTAATTTCAAAATCTAACAAATTTATTGAATTTGCTTTTAAGAAACTTTTAATAATACTAATTGATATTGGAGCACTTTTAATCAAATGACAAAGGTCAATTTTGAAGTTATTTATGTATGAAGAACTAAAAATGCTGGATGATTTTAAAACTTGGAGCATAATTATTTGTACAACTCAAAATAAGACGATTTAACTTAACATACCTTATCTGGCAGTGAAATCTTACAGAGATTGAGATTCTCAAAGTTTTCAATTGATTTTTTGAATTTTGAAAAATTTTATTAACCAAAAGTATTGATAATTCTGATAATTTTTCATTTACTTAACCAATTTTCGGTAAACGCAAAAATTTTATATTTTGAAAGAGGCCCTACAACAGTCGATTTTTTATCTGCAATAAATTTTAGATTGTCGATGTAGTTCGAACTGGTTTAGACAAGGGACCTAAAGCAGGATATGAAGCAGAAGCCGACGCTTTTGGTCATTTGGCAATGACACCACATTCTAAAGGCCTAATGGGCTTATTTAGAGGCCAAACCGAATGTAAAAAGAACAGATTTGGTGTACCTCAAAAACCCGTAGAAACTATAGCTGTCGTTGGAGCCGGGCTCATGGGAGCTGGAATTGCTCATGTTTCTATCGATAAGGGATACAATGTTCTTTTAAAAGATACTAGCCAAGCCGGACTGAGTAGAGGCATCGGGCAAATTCAAACCGGGTACGATGGTGGAGTAAAAAGAAAACGTTTTAGTAGGCAAGTCGATGGACTTTATAACATAACGGGTACAGATATAATTTACAAAATTTTAGTTTTGAAAAAGATCGTTATTTGTCTAACTTGAATCCCACGTTAAGCTACGATGATTTTCGTAAAGCGGATATGGTTATTGAAGCTGTTTTTGAAGATATTAACATTAAGCATAAAGTTATAAAAGAGTTAGAAGCAATTGTTCCTCCACATTGTATTATAGCAACAAATACTAGTGCAATTCCTATTACTAAAATTGCACAAGGATCATCGAGACCCGACAAAATTATAGGTAAACGAGTTTTAAGTGCATTGCCTAACCGAAGCATTCACTATTTATTACATTGTAGGTATGCACTATTTTTCACCAGTCGACAAAATGCAACTATTAGAAATTATAACGACTGATAAGACTAGTAAGGATACGACTGCATCCGCCGTTGCAGTTGGGCTTAAGCAAGGCAAAGTAGTTATAACAGTTGGGGATGGTCCAGGATTTTATACAACTCGTGTTTTATCGGCTATGCTTTCGGAAGCAATCAGACTTCTACAAGAGGGATTAGATCCCAAAGACCTCGATAAACTTACCAAGAAATTTGGTTTTCCAGTAGGAGCCGCTACACTTGCGGACGAAGTTGGCTTAGATATTGGTTCTCACATTGCCGCCGATTTAGCTAAAGTAAGTGATCGCTTAACTCATTTATATTTGAGTAGTTTATTTTTTTAATTAGGTCTTCGGCGAAAGACTTTCCGGTGGTAACTTAGGCATCATGAGAGATATCGTCCAAGCTGGATTTTTGGGAAGGAAATCTGGTAAAGGCATTTTTATATATCAGAAAAATTCCAAACATCGCGAAGTCAATCCTGATGCTCTCGAAATTATCCGAAAGTATTCTTCAGAACCTAAAGGCGCATTTGACGATGAAGATAAGACGTTGCGAATGGTATCGAGATTTGTAAATGACGCAGTTTTGTGTTTGGAAGAAAAAATATTAGCTAATCCGGTGGAAGGAGATATAGGGGCCGTCTTTGGCTTAGGTTTTCCTCCATTTACCGGTGGACCATTCCGTTGGATCGATTCGTATGGTGCCAAGAAACTCGTAACTAAAATGGAAACGTATTATAATTTATATGGTGCTCCTTTCAAACCGGCTCAAACATTAATTGATATGGCAAAAGATCCATCGAAGAAATTTCACTCTAAATGAAGTATGGTAGAAATTGTATAAGTGCCTTGCATGGTGTCAAATAATGTACTTGTCTGTATTTATAGTTTTATCCGATTTAAAGCATTTTTTATTTTTCATTGTTTTATATACAAATGTAGAATAAGGAGCACTTATTTTTATGTAAATAAAGTATCTACAATAATAAAATCTATTTCCGTTGATTTCGAGTGTGATTAATTACTAATGTTTGCGTTCGTATGATTACGTATTTGTACAGCACGAAATCTGAACACACATTTAGGTTCTTAATGATTTAATCGATGCACGAATCGTTAACAAATAAAAATTTATATTTGTGGGACTCCCTATTTTATTTTAATATGGAATGCGATTTGCCGTTGATAAACGCTATACAAAAATATAGTCATATTCCTCATAAACTTATTAAGCATGGATGGTTAATTATGGATGATAGACTTGTTCTGGCATCACTGTGTCTCTAATGCGATAATACTTGATAAAAAGCTTTATTTACATTACAAAATTAAATTGTTAGGGGACTTGTTACTCCGCCTCAACACTACCTCGCTGTATGAACGTTCTTTTAGTTATAAGTTATAACCTACCATAAAATTATTCCTAACAACTTTAAGGTCTGGGTTTTAGAGGGAGCTTAAGGAATCTCTTTATTGGAGAAATGTTTGGATAAATAGACGTACCTATTTTTATTATTTTTTTGTCTTGGTTTTGACAGTCACGGTGCTGTGTTGTATTCTCTTCTTGTTTCGATTATTTTTCTCTTTGAACTCTGTTTTTTTTGTTGATAGATAACACTGCAGTAATTCAAAATTGTCAGACAATTTATTTTCAGTAGCAATTTTCTGGGTCAGGGCGGTAAACTGAGTGGTAGTTATTTTTATAAATATCTTGAGCCCTGATTCCGAGATTTTCTCGGGAGCGTAGATATTGTGAGGGTGTTTTTGTTCTCGTTCTTCTACTTCTTCTATGAGAATGTTATATTACCTACTGCATGCGCTGTAGAATCAAAATAAATGTATTATATGTTAACGCTAGTTAACCCATCTGTAGTTATTCTAATCAGGTACTTTGTGCGTGGTTAGAAATAATTGATTTATGTAATTATTGTTGTTAGTTACGAAAAATTGTTTGAAAGAGAGTAGTAACCATCATTAAAGCCGCAAAAGGCTTAAAGAAAATCCGTATAGTTAGAGAGTCTGCCTAGCAAACGTTTTCGTCAAGCGCGATCAATTTTGTGGGGAATACTTGTGTGGATCCTCTAATCCTTTACTTAAAAAGTTATAAGTTGGGCACTTCTTCGATTCTTTCCTGTTGCGTTTTGGGAAGTGGGTAGATCAAAGACAGGTAAAAATATAAATTTATCAATACTCGATAAATGACATTGATACAAATATCAATATTAATTGAAAGGAGGATGAAAAACGCTATTCACGGCCAACGGGCCAACTCATTTCAGCACAAACTCCAAAACAAATAAGATCGCGAATTTCGCTTTTATCCATTGAGTTCTTCTTAAAAAAAGAGAACGAGGATGCGCCATCCACTTTTCTATATCTCGTATAGTTATCAATTTCTCTATAAGAACCATCGAATTTTGCCAACCCTGTACACCGATACTAGTATGAAAAGAACTTAATTGAAGACAATTCAGCAAGCTTTCTTCTTTGTTAAAAGCATTTTTACGTAAAACTCCTAATTTTTACATAAATCAAGACAATTTAGCGTATTAGAACGGTCGATCTAAAGCAGAAAGGAAAAGAGTCGGAAGAGAAGTTCAGAAAATCGCATCTTGGTTAATTTTCATTGTACAAGAGTTAAAAGTATTTTCAAATTAATGGTTATTAAAAGCTTATTAAAAAATGTCTGATAACTTTTTTGATAAAACTATTATTCTTTTTTCTTTCGAGTTTTTGAAAAACCTTATACATGTATTAACACTCTTTAGCGATGCGCTCTAACATTAAAAATTCTCCAGGTACGTACCTAGGTACCATATCTGAAACAGTTGAAAGTTTAAAATAAACTCTAAAATTCTCCATCTTCTGCAAATAAACACGTTGTTGTTTCTGACATTTTAAACTTAAATTCCAGTTCTTTTTGTTAGTATTTTGTAGTGTAAGTATAATCCGTATAAGCAAATAATTAAATTAAACTTAAACGTAATAAAAATGAAATATTAAAGTTAAATTTTATTAACAGCTGAGAAAAAAGAGGGAAACCAACGATTCAAGCAGAAATAACGTGGAGTTACAAATAATGTACGCGCGCGCCGTCGTTGGCGTCGCGACGGTGCGCCCGGGCCGGAGTCAGTGTCGCGCCGACTACCGCACGACCGATCGAAATGGCTAGCTGATATTTATTTATACCTGGAGCTTCATAGTGAAGTACTTAGTGAAGTGGAAGTGCCAGTGAAATGGCACAAGAACTCGTCGATTCGAGTGCAAGAAAAAAACGTGCCTCGGGATCGCCGCGACGTAAAATGATAATAATTTTTTATGTGAATTCATTTAGTGTAAAAATAAATTGAGAGAAGTATGCAACAAGCGAACCAAGTGAACAGTGCCTCTGGCGGAGAGGGAGGGGTGTCTTCCCCAGCCGCAACAGGAGCCACGGGCACGGCGACCACCAAAAGCCACGTGAATGGGGGCAGATTTGATTTCGACGACGGTGGCACCTATTGTGGCGGGTGGGAAGATGGAAAAGCGCATGGCCACGGTGTGTGCACCGGTCCCAAAGGACAGGGTGCATATTCGGGCTCTTGGCATTACGGATTCGAAGTATCTGGAGTTTATACTTGGCCAAGGTAAAGAATGTTTCACTTTTTTCCATCACCACAACTGACACCTACATAAAACTTTCGAAATTTGGCTTAGGTGCTCGATTCGAATATTTCTTTAGAACTTTTTCCACCAACCCTTACGATACCAAAAACCAAACCGAGAAATTTCTATTCAAAAATAGAACAGAATAAGTAACACTAATAGGTTTTGTTTAAAAATAACCAGTAGAGTTGTGAAAAACAATTGAGTTTAAAAAATGAAAAGCTTACATAAATATTACGCGACATTGTCACGGTTTTAATTAATAATGATGAAGTACATTTTAATTGAGCGAGTGTTATGTTAATGAATGTGGGCTTTAATGCAAAGTTTACCTTTATATTAGTCATTCGAGCAGCTTGTATTCCATTTTCAGTTTTCTAAAAATCTTCCTATCTTAGTTGAAGTACCTGTAGGCTGTAGGTAAATGAGTTATTTTCAGTGAGCGCTTTTTGATGAGGTCGTACTTAAATAACTAAAGTCGACGAATATCTAATTATTCCCGTAGGTACAGGGTACAGGAAAAAGTTTCATTCTTTCTTGTCGTTTTTAAACTTTCCTACGAGTTCCACGACAAATTTCCAAATATAATGAACTATACGTATCCGAAATAATCATTGGACCTTTTCCACTCTATTGCGATTAGATAAGACGGCGCCATCAAAATAAAAATATATCGAGAAGGAATGTTTATGTTTGTTATGTGCCAGTTTACACGACCTTTGCTTTGTTGTTCTACTTTCGTTAATTGCATACAAATATGCCATTTACCAGCTACTCAAACGAAGAGGTATTTGATCTTTTACATAGATTGGTGCAATTGAAATTTTTTGTTATCGTTGGTGGTTAATTGTCACTCAATCTAATCAAAATATCAGTATTAGATGGGCAAAATTGCACCCAGAGACTCGGAGAGCTTTTCAGTAAATTTCCGCTCAAAAAAAATTTCTTCATTAACGTATTAAAAGTCCGCTAAAATTCGATCACGGGAAGCAGATTGAATTGCCTTCTCAATGCTATTGAATTAGCGCACCACGATAAACTTTTATTAAAGTGACTTTTTCAAAATTTGAAGTGCCCCAATCATTTGTTAGCACATTACATGAGGTAAAATAAAGATCTAACTGAAGATTTTCTCAGGCAAAAGTCGTGATAAGTTTTGTTTTCGCCTTCCGTGGAGAAGTTGAAAATTGCTTATTTACGATCTATGGCATTTATGATGGGCGCGTTTTGATGTTCTAAAACCTCCATTTCGAAACTTTAAGGTGTTTCAAAATCATGGCATCTGGCTTCGGCTCTGCGTTTCTTAGACTTTCTCATCACACTCGGTAATCCTCTATTAACACGTGCATTACATACCATAAATAAAAAATGGCAATCTACTTCTTAAAATGAGATTTCTGGAGAAATCTGTTTCTTTTATTTATTTGCTACGTTTTGAACTCAAATTGTAAATTACGATAACGAAGGAATATAAATTAGCGTATTTAGTTAAAGAGACGTTATAATAGTTAAGTATGATACTCACGGACCATCCCTTAATGAGTTATTAGTTATTAGTGATAATTAAATTTGGCCTTGAGTTTATAGTAAAATGACGTTTTTAATAACCATTTCCACTTGAAGTGGCTTAGAGTTAATTAATCAGACTGTCAATTTAATTAATACACACAATTTCATGATTAAAAGTCAACATCATTTCACTAATTAACTAAATTTATACGTAAAAACCATTTAAGCTTATTTATTACAGTTTTATGGAATTATGTACGTCATATGTGGTATCTACCTACTTGTTTTTTAATATCGCAAGCTAGACTGTAAAATAAATGGCCAATTTGCGTATTTAGTGAAAAGAAGAAAAGGAAATTTAAATTGAATAGAAATAAATTGTGTAACAAAGTGTCTGATTGACCAACTTCTACGATATATGCAATGTAAACTGCCGCTACAAGCTACATCCACACATGCAACTCGTTTAACTTGGCTTGAACGGACCAGATTCTTGATTGACAGATTTGCTTGTGTGTATGTTAGCGGGAGGAAGTTGGAACTTGAATTGGGTTGGAAGTTGGAGCTTGAATTGGGTTGGAAATTGGGCTTGCAGGAAATTGGACAAAACCAATTGCGTACAGTCTCTATATGTCAAGTAAAGTCTAGATAGTTTTGAACTTAATTTATAGATGACTACATAAAGAAAATTTATTTCTATAGTAAATTAAAACTAAAATTCTGCATATCGGTAATTAATTCCAAAAATTAGTGAATTTGAACGGAATGCGACCAACAAAGTGTTGTAAAAAAATTAATTCGTTTAAAACATGCTTTCGGAGGCAATAGGTCCATCATCCGACGACAGTGTTGTACGATACCTACTCGGCTCAGCTAAAAATTGTTGTAGGATTCCTGGTTAAAAGGGCCCCGTAGTTATCCAACCATACTCTTGGCTTATCTTAAATAATATAGTAATTTAATTCTTAACTTTCCTACTTTGTTGTTGGAAAACATCTTTTTTGAAAACACTATCAATTCATCAATCGCTACTAAAATTCCTGGACCTCATTTTAAGCCGGTTGACCTCCTCTCAAAGGTAAGGCTCCAAAATTTGCCTGCGCCTAAGACCCCCTCCGATAAATATGTCAGTACACCTCTTTGACCCTCTAACAAAAACTCTGAAATTTCTCCTAATGAATGGTTCTAGCAGAATCTTGTAATAGTGAGCTTTACATTACGACATATTTTGCATTTGTGTGAATTTAGATTCAAACATCACTCGTGTGATGTTTAGATCTTCTAAAACAAACTTAAAGTGGTAACCTGTATACATCTTTCAAAACCTCACCGACCCTAGATGCGCAGAAGGGAAAGTGAGAAAGCGGTTAAAAGAGATGCCCAATCCGCGTGCTTAGGTTGGTGTGTAACCTTGGTTACGGCGCTGTACGAAATTTGGTTGTTTGCGCAGGTCGGTGAGGTTTTGAAAGATGTATCCTACTATATGTATTATAAAACTATATATTATGGATTAGTATGGGTCAAATAGGGTCCAAAGACGAATGAAACCTATAATTACTTTTCCTTCTGAAGGTGGTCAAAAATGACTGAATTCTATCATAGCGAAAAAGGAAATGAGCCAAAGCAACATGTTGTGAATAGTGTTGATTCAGAACGCCATGGATAAAGAGAGAAAAGCAGGCGGGAAAGATACATGAACTTGATTACGGTTTTATTTTTAACCCAAGAAGAATTAATTATAATTAGTTGCTATTTTTTTAATAATTTTAATAAAGAAGAATGTAATCTAACCACAAATTAATAATACCCCATCTTCAAAATTTAATGCCCGACAAAAAAAATTTGTTTCTGTAATAATTTATATTTTTTGAAACTGGCAAATAATATTTGGATTTACAAATTGCTTGATACGCCCACAAACAATTTTTAAATAGCTTATTACTACAAAATTCATTTCCGGAATCCGGAAACGACAGTTCGAAATAGTATTTGAGTGAAATGATCACTATATCAGCGGACTGAACGAACCACAAGTTTTAAAAAATACTTAAGATTCTACTTATGGACTGTATTTTTCCAAACTGATAGTTAACGCATCATTGGCGCAGATTAAAGATTGGGTTAATGGGATTGCAACCGCGAGTTTCCAAGATTTTAGGGCCTCGAAAAGATGGTATGTTTATTTTATAATAAAACACGATAATGATTTGTTACAACTAGAAAAAGTAAATAAAAGTTTACTGTGAGAAACTTAATATACAGGATGTTCACGAATGGACATAACGTAGTATATTCTGGATAATACATAATACGTCCTCCATCATTTCAAACTAAGTTATCATTATAGGTATGAATTAAATCTGCTAAGGCGGATTTCCACCAAACAGACAAAAACTGCAACAAAACAGAAACTTTGTGTATTTCGACAAAGCAGCGACTCGAGTTTCCAAAATCAGAAACATTTCAGAGACTTTTTTAGTCGCCGACAACTGTTTTCATCAACAACTTTAAAGTCACACATCGGAACGATCAAAAGGTTTTTGTGTAGAGTGTAGTGTCTTGGTTTTTGCAAACAGAGTTTGCTTGGTGGAAACTGCACGTAGCGACGCAGCAACAGCTGGCTTAAGCTTAAATTCAAATTTTTGGACCTAACACATTTATCAAGTTTTCAAATTTGGTACTGGACATTCTTACGAAATTATTAAACGAGCCGTCCATTATTTCATCCGTTCCATAATCCCTTCGCCGTTTTAAAATCGAACTCGCCCAGTACCTTGGCTTCCTTCGAATTTTCTTTTGGCTTTTAAGAGATTGAATTATAGAGAATCCACGACCGATACTCGTCGTTACACAATAATATGTACTTATGACAGTATGTACCTACTATCCGTGTAGTGGAATCATAGTTTCAGTTTTGTATCCGAAACTTGAAACTTGTTTCTGTTTCTGTTTTTGCAAACAAAACTCAGTCGCAATTTCCGTTTTAGTGGAAATCCATCTTTATAGGTATAAAGAGTGCTTAGAATATTAGAATAAAATTATACGCGTAGTTAGAAATTTTGAAATACATTTACTAACTCTACTATCTCTATTCAGGGCCACCCTGGGGGATGGGGAAAGAGCAAGAACCAGGCACTGGACCTCGTGCTGTTGTATTTAACCCTTATGTGGCTGACGGTGGTACCCGGGTACTTTTTACGCATAAAAATATTTAATTTTTGGGAAACCGTATCGATTTGAGATTTTAGGACATTTCAGGTACTATGGGCGTATCAAATAGCGGATTTATGGCCTTAAAGAAATGCCTACACATTCTGGCGGATGGTACCACCATATCTTTTTAGCTCCAAAGCAATAGATATTGTTTGTAATATTTTGTTGAATTGTTATTTTTATATCATAAATATTAAAAATAATCGAAAATCATGAATAATAATTATTTATCTCAACATTAAAGGCATTTTACCCTTTGATTCTCGTGCTGAACGTATACGATACTCGTACAAATGCTACATATACACGCTTTACGAGTTTCTCGTTTTCTATTCTAGTTTTTGACAAGGCCATAGCCAGAAAAGGGTGTGAGAAAGAGAAGGGCGCAAGTCCCCCCCCTCCCCGGATTGAAATTAAGTCAAAAAATATTATTTTTATTGAATTTATAAACTTTTTTTTCTTTTCTTGTGGATGTACTCAGGGTAGACTGTCTCAGACTGTGCCGTTTCCTAATAATGTATTGGGAAGATTCATTCTTCTTTCCGAAGTCTTTACATAATATGCAGGATGTAAGAGACGCCTAATAGTGTGGATTTTGAGATAGAGGCCCCTATATGGGGCTCTCATCGCTGTGGACTATAAGAATCTTGCTACTGATTCCATTAACGGTTCTACCAGTCTCCAAGAAAAGACAGCGATTTACTACAGGAGTTAGTTAGGAGTAAAGCTAAAATAAAAAGGGGGGGGGGGGGCTGGTGCCGCCAATAAAATTTTATGATGGTAGGTACTTAATCCACGTAGTCTGAGAGATCAATCAAGACGTTGCACATGGGTAAACCGTTTACGGTGTGTTCAGTCTTCTTGAAAGCTTTTTATTTCTCCCAGGTTCATAACTGGGCTATTCTCATTCGCTCATTCCGAACCTTTACACGGGGGCTTATTACGCTGTTATAAAATTACCACAGAAGATTAAAGTTTTCGAGTATCTTTGGAAATATATCACACTAAATTGTTAAAGAAACAGCAACTATTTCTTTTAAGGTACCTACATATAATATATCAAATGGTATTTTCCCTGACCTCTGCAAAATTGTTGGGGGGGGGGTGTCAATCCACCCCGCCTATAGGCTTGATAATTGCTGTAATAGCACAGTTTGCACAATATTCTATTACACTTTAAAGTTAAATTTCTTTTTTCTTTGTATTTTACAGCTGTTCAGTTTGTTTGTTTTTTCTTTTTTTTTATTAATATAGGTGTTTTAACAATTAATTTATCAATTTAGTCGATTTTTTATTAGCATAAATGTTAACTACTCTCAAGGAACTTAAGAAATATTTAAGTTTGCTTCAAATTTCAATCTAAAGCAATGTAAAATACACGGTGGTACCCGGGTACCACCGCTCGCCATGTGTGCATGTAGGATTTTTTATGCCGCCACATAAGGGTTAAGACCTCGCACTATGAAGCAGTGTTAAAATTAAAATAATAGCAAAATAGTTTGTTGTTATCTATAAAATAACCACGTTTATATTCTATTATTTTCCAATTTTAATGTAATTTTTAATTTATATAGTAAATACAAAGAATCGTGATAAAAAGCTATACCTACAAAGCTTTAACCGAGTTTTAAGATAAGTTATTGAAGACATTTTTCGTAGAATAAGAATATTCTTTATCAAAAATAATAAAAAGATGCTTTAATACTATTTACCTTGTTAGTAGTGATCGTTTCTCGTTGATGCCGGGTCTTTATTTAAATAAAAGTGAGTGGCCGTTTACGCAATAACAATCGAAAATTTAAAAGTGGTAAGTAAATAGTGAAAAGCGAAAACTTACAACGCCAAAAAATGATTTTTTTGTATATTAATACACTTTACGGCAAATATTGAAGTAAATCAACAGCAATTACGCAATTAATGACGTTGTGAGCAATGTTTGATCTAATACCATTTTTGTTATATTTTCTTACCTGTGACCTGTGACCTAGTACCTATTAGTTACATGCTTATATGATAGAGGAACTCGAGTAAGCTCTAACAATGTTGAAAATTTGGAAACAATTTTGTTGAAGCTTTTTCGAAACATAATTTTCATACATAACATGTTTTGACTGCCTGTCTGCGTGTGTGCGATCAAATAGATTGATTAATTACAAATTTGGCATGCACGTTCAGTATGATAAGACAAAATGTTTGGATTACATTTGAGATAAATCATCTAATTAGAAGCGGGTGATAATTGTTGTTGCAGATTATAAAACAGATAAGTTCAAAACTAACCCACGGCAGGTTACGAATCGTATTCAATATTAATTGTGAGTCAAAAATGTAGAGACAGTTGTAAATCATAACTACCCTCTTCTAGGGGACATAAAAAGGCAAAATTCTATAAAAACGTTTTTTAAATGTGTGTTGCCTTTTCTTACTGAAATACCAAGGGGCAAAATTGCCACCTTTATTTCTTCTTCAAGAGATGAAAACCTGAAAACAATCTATAATTGCATTGCCTGTATTGTGTAGTCGGAAAAGCATCGATAACAATTTGTTTCTTTTTCCGGGAATTTCTTGGAAATGCTTTTTGCACTTTGAACAGGCGGTTGTTTGTACATCCGGACCGTGTTATAGATCCGTTCATAGTCTATGTCTTCTTGAAGTAGGCTTCAAGCTGCTGGTGTGGATCCCTTGTAGTACGTCTACTGGTTCCGGACTAGCAGAATCCAGGGTTGACTGTCTCTGTGTTGCAAGGCTGGACATTTGCTTAAATGTGTTAGGAAGATTCGAATGTGACCTACTAAGACTTAGTAGTATTTTGTTTTTACTCTGGGTGTTCCAATGTGTTCTGTGCAGAGCAATTTTGGAACGTTTCTTTCGATGAAGCGTATTAGGGTAGAAAAAAGGATGAGTAGGTTTGAGTTGCTTTGAGAGCTTCTTACAGCTAGTCCGTCCGGTAATCTTGTTCGTTTCAATTCCCGAATTACTGGATACCAAGTACTCACTGCACAGTGACAGAGTTGTGCACCGAAAGTGCTTGCAGATTCTCAGACTCACGTACCGATTGTTGTAAATCAACACCAATTGTTTTCAGAACGCGAAAATACTTGAAAATGGCAACTAAAATGACTATGAAGAGCCCCCAATTTCGTGCGCTTTAAAATCGGGTTTTATAGATTCTATTTTAAACAATTTTGTCATTTTGCGTTTAGTGACTTTATTAGCGGATTAACTTGTTCTATTCATATCTTAAGAGAGGTGTATTTGAAAACGTAATTAGAGTTTGCCAAGATTCAATTATATAAGTTAAACTAATTAGTTTAGGCGTTCGTTGATGCTTAATGGTCAATTAATAATTATAAATTGCCTTTTGTTTTTTATTCTCTGCAATTGCTGTCTGTATAAAAGAGGTAAATTAAAATTAAAATTAGAAAGAAAAATTTACCTAGCATTTAGAACACGAGAAGAGCGATTGAGCTGTTTTTAACTTTTACATTATGATGTTGAGTGACATACCTACTTTTTTCAGGAGGAATGTAAATTACGACATAGTAAAATGTAAACGCGTGTAAAACACACTTTAAATATTTGCAAAATCTTCGGTTGACTAATTGAACGTTTAGGTTTTATTAACATAAATAGCGCTGTCTAATTTCTATCCATTTTCTCCCTACCTCCCCAATGCTAAAAAAATCAGCTTAGTTCAAACAAATGTAAAGAAATTGAGAAGAAATTTCCACTCAGTATTTGGAGCTAAATGTTTACGGGAACGCGGCTTTACAAAGGGCCAAATTAAAGAATTAAACTGAACTCACGCGTGTTTTAAGTTTTTGCTAACTCCGCCCTCTTTCACAAATTCGGTACCATTGTCGGAGCAAAAACTTATGACTTATGACAAGCGTCAGTTGATTTTTGAATTTGGTCAAAAGTATAAACTCATAAAGGGCGTACTAGAATTAGAGAACGTGCAGTAGTATTTCTTTAAATTGCAGTCTATTATTCGGGAATATGTTCCAACTTTTACAAGGAGTTTACCATTATCGTACAAATTTTGAGAGATTCTCGCCCATGGCGTCTTACGCTTTACTTTCGGTTAATTCTCCGAGGAAAACAAGTTTCCTTTTAGATACACATTCGTGGTTATTGTATTAGATACGGCGAAAAAATAAACCAACAAAATGTACGACTACATATTTATTTATTCTGCACCAATAGAAATGAATTACATCGAAAAATTTCTCACAATATGTCAAAGGTCAAGTTTTCGTCGCACCAATTTTAATAAAACCAAAAATGGGTTTCACCTTCAAAAACATCAAATAGTTTTGAAACTTCACATACTCATTTGTAGGAGTCTATACTCCATTCAAATTCAAGGTGTAGTAAATGTCAACAGTGATCATCGCGTGACGACTGCAATTGACTGCAGATATTATTCCAACCCCCTAAATACCTAGGCACCCCCGGGCCCGTACACAAAATTTAAAAAAATTTATATTCCGTAATTTACCAAGATTCCTGTTTGTATGGTTAGACCGGTCATCCATTTATACGACATGTATCATTTTTAAACCAAGAAAACAAGAAATAACTTGTTTACGACACGTTTGTCAAGTGTACGAATCTCAATTAATAAACACAGATTTAAAAATGATACGACATGTCGCAGACCGGCCTTACGTTTACTGCATCTTGAATTTAAATGGAGTAAGTATACTGATGAATTATAGTGGCAGTAGCCGAAGACATGTAATTTTTTTAGATTTTTCGTTAATCTCGAAAACTATAGACTGGAGCTGAAAAGCGACTTTATACAAAATTATAGCTGATAAAATTTTCTACAAAATTGATAATATGCATATTTTTTGTATTCCTAAAGTTCATCGAGTTAAAGGGCGTTGAAATTTGTGCTTTTTTCCAAAACCACTTTTGCTCTGTACAGGGTGGGCAAAATTCGATGGTTCTTATGGAGAAATCGATAACTAGAAGAGATACGGAAAAATGGATGGCGCACTCTCATTCTCGTTTTTTGAGACGAACCCAATTTAGCAAAAAACCGGAATTGCGATCTTCTTTTGTTTTGGTTCGATTTTCCAAGTTTTCGCTAAATGTAGATCGCGGTTGTTGTGAAGTTACAGAAACAAATAAATATTAACACGTTCTTCAGGCACCTTTTTTAGAAGACAATAAAATGAGCCAAAGGGATTTTTAACATTTTCGTTAGTTTTCGGGTTTACAACACAAAGTTGTGTTTTTTTAAATCCGTCGTTTTTTTTAATAGTGTTTTTCATCCCCTTTTTAATCATTTTCTGTAACTTTACGACAACCAAAATATCGACATTTAGCGAAAACTTGAAAAATCGAACTTTTGTACATAGTTCCAAAACAAACAAAAATCGCAAATTCCGGTTTTCGCCATAGAGTTCCTCTCCAAAAAAGAGATCGAGGATGCGCCATCCATTTTTCCACATATCTTCTAGTTATCGATTTCATGCATTTCCTCGTTCTGTTGTAATCGTTTGCTTTCCTCATATACTCGGCCACTTCTTTGAAGAAGCTGCTGTTTGGAGGTTGGAAAGTACGTGGATGTATCGTAAAAATTGTCTGGATATCCTGTCGCACTATTTCTACGCTTTTACGGCTTTTAGTCACTTTTATCTGATTTTCTGTAGTCATACCATGAGAAGATTGAAAAGGAAGCAGCAGTCACATTTGGTGTTTTCTTGCACAAAGAAGGCCCATTTACAGCACCTTATCACTGGGTAACCTTTAGGAATACAAAACGCATGCGCATATTCAATTTTGTAGCAAATTTCATCAGCTTTAATTTTGCCTACACTCCCGTTTCAGCTCCAACCTATAGTCGCCTATAGTTTTCGAGTTACCAAGAAAAGTAACATGTCTTTGACCATTGCTGCTAAAGCTGACCTCTGATTCATCGGGACTTTTAAGATATTCATCACTAAACACCTACAAATAAGTATGTCAACTTTCAAAACTATTGGTTTTTAAAAGGTTTTTTAGTTGACTGGACTGAAGTCTCATTTCGGCGATTTTGTTAATTTTTATATTACTTATTTGACGTGCTCCTATAACTTGAAGCACTTTTGGTGATATATGTGACAATTGAAGTTGTCTTGAACAACCCAATAACGTACCTATATCTGTTTTTAGAATTGTTATAAGTTATAATTGTTTTTAGTTTTTATAAGAGTTTCTATTCACTGAATTATTTCTTGCCTCGCGTGTTCGATTCTATGTATACAGCTTTTTCGTTAATATAGCACTCGTGTGGTTGGAAGTAGCACTCTTCTCGAGTGTTGCTGCACTCGTGCTGTTAATAAGCAAACCCATACATCACTCGGGATACTGAAGCAAAAGTATATACTTTGACATAACTTCAAACACTCGTACATACATATTAGACGTTTTTAAGATCTAAGATAAGGAAAAATATTAATTTTAACATACAACCGTTATGAAACGATATGTTTAGGAGCTGATAACGATAATGTAAAAAGTTGATGATAAAACCGTTGAAAATAATTGACCCATATTATGCGTCTTTTAGAGATGTTCCGACTTCAATGTGAAACAATGGTCGCATTCACCGGACGTAACTGTTGTGCAACTGTTGTGGAACTGTTGCGAATTCGTCCGCTGACAACACCACTACCGAGCCGAGGCCTACGCTACTTAACGGGGCCTAGGGTAATTGACATAATTGTGCTTACTTTTAAGCCATCTTAACAAATTTACGGGACGTTGTACCGCTACATATATAGCAGCTGGATCGGTATCAGTTTACGCTACGTCCGGTGAATGCGACCATTGTTTATTGAAGCACTCTAGATTTATTCATTCATCTTGGTTTGATAATTCAACCACACTTCACATTTTACTTTACTTTAAAATTTTCGTACTTCAACAACGGTTGTTTCTTTTCCTAGTTGTACAGTATCAGTAATTTGAATCTCAAACATTTACTGAAGCCCAATTTTTACAGAATATCTCATATTTTTCATCACCACTTGTTATTTTACTTTCTTTCCGCGCAATAAAGCTTTCGAAACAAGAGTAATAGGGTGTAAACAAATATCGCGTGGGATGTACGCACTAACAAATATGTTGTAACAGAGTAAATGTTGCATGACATAATATAATGATATAATAGGTACATCGCGCCCCGTAGAACTTCTTTTCCGACACGTGACTAATGATTAAATACATGTCTGTATTTATTGCGAATGACGTAAAAAAGCGTAACCCAAAAAAAATAAGAGAAAAAGGAAAGTTTCGTGGAACTTATTTATATTACGGCGAGTCTGGTCACGTTTTGATAACTACCCCTGAGAAGATGGCAGAATGTCTGAAAAATAATTAACTGACACGAAACAGGATGAAATAACTAAAGTGCCTTATGTTTTAGAAAGAATAAAATATATACTTTTATATTAATTTAAAGTATCATTTTATTTATTAAAATAGTCAAAATAAAGAAGATCTATTTTGGATTATTTGGATAATTAATTCCCGATTGAACGGGAAATTAGGCCCCTCCATGATTCCAGTATGCTGTATAGTTATTAGATAATAACAATTGTATACGGAAATAACTTTTCCGGGCCAGATAGATCTAACCTAACTAAAAACTGCTTCGTTACTTTATCCATTCCCACGCTCAAAAAAGTGAGACTTTTCTAGCCTATCGGCTACGCTTTTGTAGCGTAATTCTAATGCCGGGTTTTTTCATCTTCCAGATAGCGCTATCGGTCAGATAACTAAAATAAGTCAAATGTTTATCTGAGACATAAGTAAACTATCTTTCAGTTAAGCTATCTGGAACTTTACCTGGAGGTGAAAAGATCCACTCTAAGACAACAAATAGAATTTGACGATTTCACCATTTCACATCTATGATGAAGCTGGCTCCTGGCTTTAGAAGAAATGGCATTAATAATTCACACCATACTCTTCAATGAGTTGAAGAAAACTACCACGCAAATGTGAATACTAGAATCCAACGGTAGTTCTCTTCAAACGTGTGGTTGGATAAGGGGTGATTATCTTGTAGACCACATTTTCTTTCGAAAAGATTTTCTGTCAGGTTTTTTGAAAGCCTACTCTTATGATTGTTTGACGAAAAATGTATAGTTCAGTGCAAATGAAGCTCTGCTCTCAACTCCATTTTTAGTCTTACAGTTCGTCAATATCTCTATACTCCATTCAAATTCAAGGTGCAATAAACGTCAACACATACATGCAGAATCTTGGCAAATTACGAATTGTAAAATATTTGTTTTAGATTTTGAGTAGGGGCACGGTGGTGCCTAGATATTTAGTGAGTTTCAATAATATCTGCAGACAATTGCCGTCGTTACGCGATTATCACTGTTGATATTTACTGCACTTTGAATTTGAATGAACTATACAGACATAATAGGTATGTTTATATGTCTGCTCTACTTACTGTAATTGCTCCAAGAGTAACGTCATTAGAGCAGGACAAATAGGGAAAATTACTGCAAAAGAGCAGGACAAACAAACAATTTTGGAGCAATTCTTAAGACGATTGGGGGAAATAAAATGGATAGCTCGATTTGACTCCCATGGATTTTTTGTAGGATTATGCATAGATTATAGATTTCATCGTATTCGGACAGGCGAACAAGAAACGTTGTTTAGAAATGAATTGGGGTATCTTTGAACATTTTCTCTTAGATTACAATTCCTGCTTTGTAAGTGAGGTACTTAGGACCGATTGTATACTACTTGTTCAAAGCAAGCTCAACGGGAAACCTGCCGACAATGATAAGCTTGGTTCACCGTCGAGCTTGCTTTGGACGATTAATGCATAATCGGCCCTTTAAGGCCGGTTTACACGGTTCAAGTTGATAAGTGATTAAGTTAATTTTAACTTAATAGGTAACTTAATTTTAAATTAATTATATGAAGGTAAGTGAATAAGTTACAAGTAGAATAGAATCTAGTCTATTTCTCGATTTAGAAAACTTACCAATTTAGTTATCAACTTATCAACTTGAACCGTATAAACCGGCCTTTACTATTCAGAATGAAGATAGACAAAAAATAATAAATTTAACTTCGATCGTCCGTAACTTTCGTATATTGAGTTAGGACTTTTTCGTTATAAGAGCTATTTTAAGTCGCAAAACTATGTAGGTACTGGCGTTTGACCAAGGAACACCCAAACACCCTGTAAAAATCTCACATGCCCCATTACCAGTGTTGTTATAGTAGTTGTTAATGTTCTTTAGTAGATGAGGTTTACGATGCAACTTATCTCAGTTGGCTTAGATTAACATCAACTTAGTAAGGGCCGTCTTTAACCTACTGCAGATGAGGATATTGGGGCCCATATGACCTATCTATTTTGTTATAATAGACATAGAATGTAGATAAGCAAGGTAATAAATTGGGCACGTGCCCAGAGTGCCCAATGGGAAAGAGGGGCCTGAACTTAGTTCGTGTTGCGTTCAGGAGAATCAAAATGGACAAAATAAAAATAAAAACAAATTAGAAATCTAAATAATGTAATTTAAAGCTGTTTCAACTTAGACATTGTAGTAGGTAGTAGTTAAACGAACAGGAGTTCGATTAATATTTTAAAGCGATTGCATGTTTATGAGAATAGAATTTTGAATGCAAGTTACAATTGAGGGAGATGAATTATTTATTTAGTCTTGAAAATGGAATACGAAAAGTTTTTCTACGACAAAAGATAAAATAACTGAATATTAGTTTTTGAAAGAGCCCAATATGTGTAGCACGGAATGAGTTTCTGATTCGATATTATTTTTTGATGGATTCTTTTTTATATAAAGCTGGAGATAATTTTTTTAAAACTCGGATCTTCAAGCGAAATAATGAATTAAATATTACAAGAGAGAATATTAATGGATGGCATTACGTGAATACCTTCCAAAAATTCTGAAACTGATTTCTGCAGACTACATTAGGGCTACAGGATTTTTAACTAACGAACGACTTCCCGAGTTTGCTTTTACTTTGTTTACTATACCCATTTTATTGGGCTACGCCGGTCCTGATTACAACTTCAATATAGATGCGCCCATTTAAACTTATGGGGTTGAAAAAAGCCGCTCACACGCCCTGCCAATTTCTTTTCAACGTTTATCTATCGATCACACTGTAAACGGAAACCGTCAGGTTTAGAGTCGTATAATTT
Source organism: Malthinus flaveolus (assembly GCA_950108345.1). NCBI lineage: Eukaryota > Metazoa > Arthropoda > Insecta > Coleoptera > Cantharidae > Malthinus > Malthinus flaveolus. The sequence continues at coordinate 34,813,132 of OX467285.1, read as the reverse complement.
GCGAAACGTAACAATGTGTGTAATTAATACTTAAACAATGAATAATTATAGTTCGTTAGTCAGATTTCCAGTCAATAAGGTTTTGACTAAGCGGTATTACACGCACTGCCCACAAAAAATAATTATAAAGTGTGAATGCGATTCTATGCTCTTCTAAAAATCATTATTAATGTATGTATTTTTAAAAATAATCCAATGGGAAATTCGGAATGTTCCAATTTCGTATTATTCATAGAAGCGGCGCCAAGGAGTCTAAAATTTTCATAAAGTAAAAATTAAATTATTGAAAGAAAGACGTTTTAGTTTTCTCTAGACCTCTAGACAAACGTGCATTCATAGTACGTTTATTAATTATTTAAAACAAATTTAAAAGTATATTAGGCTTAATTGAAATTAAATTTTTTTACTAATTAGATTATACAAATTTATATTTTTTTTACTATTTTTAATTCTCAGACCTGCTTAGATGGAAGATGGAATGTTGGTTGTCGGGATCAACTGACTTTCGATTAAAAATAACTTGGCTTTCACATTGTAAAATACAATAGATAGCTATATCTAATATTATCTTATAATGCGAGTTATTTATATTGGACTAAATAGAAATATTTTTTTGTCTTTCCTAAAGATGTACCCACTTGAATAATTTGAAAACTTCAAAGTCGACTATTTTTGCTCATATTGGTTGTTGTGTCTTACGACTGACATGTTGATCTGAACTACAAAATTTCGAAATTTTGGCTAAATTGTCTGAGACTCATTTTCCATAAGGCTTGTGCGCGGGCTCCATGTGTCTTCGACATTATTATTGTTGTATAACAATCTTTTGATCCTTCACCCTGCTAGTATTTCTAATCCATTTCGTCTTTGCATGTGAGCGTTTCAAAAAATCTGTTACGTTCGTCACCACCTGTGTTCCCGTGTAACTAGCGAATTTTTGAATAGCGTTAACTTGTCATTTTGAAAAAATTATTATTGCATCCCAATAAACACAGCTCAATAGAGTCAATAGAGGACCAAAACCCCCTTCTATGATGCAATAAATGGTGTAGAAGCTTTTGTTTATAAAAACAACTTATAAACACTTTGTTTCTAAAAAACCTTTAACTACGCCCTTATTCTATCTGATGTGATATGGAAAATCTTTAGCATGCCTCTTAGTCGTGTTTAAGCAGCTCTTGAAGTTGAATAGCGCGCTTAGTAAGTGTCACAATTTTGAACAATCTGTTTTTTAAATTTCTTTGCAATAGAGGTCAAGACGAGACCTAACACCATTTTTACTTTCATAAATCTTTAATTACATTCTTTATGGTACTCATGCAGTGCCACATTATCCATCAGTCGTTAAGTTTAGTGGCTGACACCTTTTATAAGACTTACGCGTCTTACACCGGAGTTTATACAGCGTCATCCAGTAATCAGAATTTACCCTTCTCCGCGCTATATCTCGAAAAGGGTTAAACTTATGATAACAATGCATATAACCAATCTTGTAGCTAATAATGTTCTCTATAACTTTTATAAGAACCTTCATCATCGTACGATCTATAGGAGGCGAGTTATTTGCAAAAAACAATTTTTGCAACCGTTGACCTTGAATATCTCAAATTTCTCCGCCAAAATTTTTCTGCTTTTGTGATATACTTATTTGGAACATCTTAATGTACGTGTATAGCAAAATTCAGCTTTGTAGGAATTGTTCTGACCAAAAATCCTTATTCGACTTATTACTATACCTTTGTATGCCAACTGCCGGACATCAGAATAATACCAATTTGGAGAGGTGTCCTTGACCGAATTAAAAAATTTTGGTACACATGAACGCAGAATTAGATGCTCTACAACTTTCATTTAATGAGTTTTTCTCTTAGAATACTAATTTCTAAACTGCAGAGTCATATATAATGCTATATGTCAGTTTTTAAAAAAGTTGGAAAAAATTGTCCTTTTTTGACCGCGGTTGTCGACTATACCGCTTGACCGAATTATTAAGCGTTGGTACTCATTCGACGCAGAATTTAATGCTCTTGAAATAAATTGATTTTAAATGCGGATAATATAATATCTCTAAAAGTCCCTATTGTAATTTTGGAAACATAAAATAAACGTATGTTAAGCTACATATTTACACATATTTTAATCATAAAGAAACCTTACCAAACGGCTTAAAATGAAGTTCAAAAATTTTAGTAGTGATTAATAATGTCTCCAAAGAAGGTGTTTCACGAAAACAAAACAAAATGCTTTTGTCTTTTAATATTGCGCCGCCCCTGCGTCCCTTTTCGCGAGTCGCCACAGCTTAATAACAATAAACCAAAATCATTGGAAAGGCCTTTCTAGCTTTTGCACTGGCAAATACATCCACAACTTCATAAAAGTTAATTTCATTGCATTTAGCTTTGTGACTTTGTGTTTGATAATGTGGATCTACGGTAGTCTAATTGAATTCTAATTGAATAAAAACGAAATTTTAGAGTCGATTCCATTACAACAAGGTTCGAATACTTTCAAAGATGTATTTAAGATATTTTTTAAACGTTGTTATATATTTATGCATTTACTATTATATTGAACTTCAATATAAATGCATAAATGTAGACCGAAGACGTTTCGACATCTGGTTTCTATTCTAGTTTTTATGATGGGCTAGCGTTCCTTTTTGGTGGAATAATTCTAAATCCTACAACACATAGACCTTTGGTGTGTCTTCGATCTAATTTATTACATACTTTATTAGTACATAATATAACTTGCCGCCTTTCCCATGTTTCATTTTGTTTGTTAAAAGCACTTTTTCTAAAGAATTTTTTTACTCTGCTAACTGTAATACGTACGCTTTTGTTGTTTTATGAAAAATATATAAAAATTTTACAATTATTCCCAAAATTTGCGCCCTCTTAAATTTTGCGCCACAAGCCCGGGCTTCTCGGGCTTCTGCATTAATACGCCACTGGCTGTTCCAATGGACTGTACATAAAGCCGATATTTTGATATACGACCTAGTTCTGTCCTAAATTTTTTGTTATTTAATTTAGTTGTTCTATAGTCACATTTATAACCGTTTTATAACCTTTTAAAATACATTGTAGGTTTGATCGATCTCGATGTTTACTACTCTAAAATAGGTTACTAAAGTTATTTTGCAACGACGCAGAAACTTAATAAAAATTGTCATTAACTCTGATTGACTGTGATAGAAAATGCCATTAAAAATTGAAAGAAAATCGTTATTAAGTAAACGATACGTGATCAAGATTATAAGGTAACGTGTACAACGTTATTTGGGTGCCTACCTATATTAATAAGTAATTCAAAATACGTATTAGCTACAATTAATTATAGTCAAAAGGTTATAGTAACGTGACTCAGTTAAAATTTAGCCGGAGTGATTATATGAATACATGGTTTCATAACTTTTTAATTAGGCAAATACATTTTCTACGTATGAACAAAAATGGAAATTTCCAAATTAAGTTTCATTTCCCCAACACTTCACATTTGCGACAATCAATTGATTTAGGTCGTGAGTGGGTTAGTCGCGCTGGAATATGGCGCTAAAAAATCATGGGCTCACCCTACCAGCCTTGCCAACTCTGTGTAGAACTACACTATAAATACTAGCTAACCCACTACCGAGCCTACCCATCACAGGGTGGACAAATTAAATTATTTGTAATAGCAAACTTTCGGTTTAATTGCAAGAAATAATTAAGATTAATATGGTTTGGGTTTCCAAATCATTGAAATAAAGAGGTTTTCAATGAGAACGATATGATTTTGAAGTGAAATAAAACAAAAGCACAAACGATTAAGTTATGCTCTGTAAATGTCCATTTCGGTTTCGTTTACAAGAGTGAATTCGATGGACTCAATTTTTGAAGACATTTTCCAATAAACCACGCCAAAATCCATGAATGAAGGGCTCTATATTCAAATTGTAATCGTTAATGGCGCCTATTGAATCTCCTGTGGATTATTTTCGTACCAAACACGACAATTTTGTTTATTAATGCAGTCATTTAGCCAAAAATGAGATTTGTTCAAAACGATAATTTTTTACTGAAATTAGGATCAATTTTGAGTTGCTCTAGAGTCCAATCGGCAAGCTACAAGCTACAATCATGGCTACCAAGGTCTAGTTCTAGAGTCGACACAATCTTATAACTTATAAAGGCGTGAGCCCAAGTCTTTTCCTAAAATACGCCAAGTTGTCGTTGCTGAAAGGCCCAATTCTTAAGAACAACGAGGAATCGATAAATTTGCATCTTCTGCAACACCACCAGCACCAATATTTGCTTCACTTCTTGCATTTGGACGTTTTGTTGGTGGTTTAGTATCATCGTATCAGCGTTAGTATCGTGAAGAGTACAACCTTTAATAACCTCATGATTTCTAGAGCACTTCCGATAATCACCGAAAGCGGACTAAGCTGACCATTTTAATTTATAAAGAAAACGACGGTACCTACATTAAAATGCATGCCGATAATTAAAGGAATATCAATCAAAATTCACAGATCAAAATCCGTCTTGTAGAACACTTGATAGCTATAGCTACAGTCCCACATGTCCAGTGGCGTAGCGAGCATAACTGGCGCCCTGGGCACAATACCTCTTCTCCCCATATTTTTGCCACATTTCCCAGAAATCGATAATAAAAATTGAAAATTTCCGGAAAATCTTATTTGTCTTGGGAATCATTTGGCGAGAATCACTCTCCGGGCCATGATAAACCCCTTGCCCCCCTCGCTACGCCACTGCACACACCGCTAGTTCAGCAACGACCGTTGCCATTGCGAGATTTGCCTAATTTCGAGATATCTACGTACAATATTCGCCCCGATTTAAACGGACAGTTAAAAACTTGCCACAGAACACAGGATGATAAACGTTAAACGACAAACTCCAAACTTTAGTTTGCCGTAAATTGTCACATTTAGCCTCTGAGTAAAACCATTTACAATAGGCAAGCAAAGTACGTGATGTGAAAGGGCAAATGTTCTAACTTCTAACTTGTAATAGGGCAGGGTAAAGTTTATACTGTCTCGTAGATCTTCTTCTGTGACATGTGAGTAATGGTTATATATACAAATGTGCTTTTGTAACTTTAAAGAATTAAATAAAAGAAAAACAATGACGCAAATTGAATTTGCTAAAGAGCTGTTTTAGTCTAAGCACGTTTTAGTAGGAAGACAACCCTCATCCTCATTAGCTGGGAGCTTGAGTATTTCAATAATTAACACGGAATTGTTGTTCTGGTGGCACTATTGCTAAAGTGAATTTCGTGCAACTCTAGTAGGATGTTAGATTGGATGTATAATTTTAATTAGTACCAAAATGCTACTGCGCTCGATTTGATACCAATATTAGTTGTGAAAGTATTATTTTATGACCCACGCGCAATAAAATAGTCTCTGATCGCGATTATATCCGAGAAAAACTTACCCGTTGATAAAAGTTTGTGATTAACTTACTTGTATTTGAGGAAAAGACTAATAGAGCTGGTCGATGGTGATGATTCACGTCCGAAAGAAAGAGGAAATTCTAGAAAAGAGTATTTTTCAGATCTAATAATAGTTTACTGTCGAGACTTAAATTCATTATTTAATTATCTGGTTATTGAAATCTTCACTATTAGGACTACGATCGCCGTTGCAATCCCAAAATTATTTTTAACACAGTTTTATCTAAAAAATGTTGGCAAATATTCAAGATAAAAAGTAACAGCTGATTTTTAAAGCAAAATTTTTTTCAATTAAACTTAGTAGGTATGTGGTTATTTTGAACAAACACACATAAGGAAGTAAATGTTTTGTTAGAAAGGCATTTTACACGTATTCCTAATAAATTATTACCGCTATTTATATTTAAATAATACATTTTACTGCTCTAGTCTTGGAGCACGTGGTTCTTCACCATTCACCAAATATTATGGTATTGACTGGAGAAAGACTCTTTTAGAGGAGCTTACATCGCTCCATTCGGTCCTGGGAACCTGTGAGAACCAGCACCTTGACAACCCAATCCAGCCATATTACTACCTTTCCAAGCTTATTTAACCCCATTTTTGATTTAGTGACGACAGTAATTGCTTGCCCAACTCTAAGAGCAGGGCCGTCTTATAAAATTTGACTCCTGGACATTTAGCCCGATGGATGAGAAGGGTTTGTTCAGGAGTAGTTATTATGGTTGCTCTAAATGACGATAAATGCAATGAACGATCCTCTTATACTTATCTCTAAATCGGTTATTAGTCCCTAAATATTTATGCCACATTAACTCAAACATAATAATATAATTAATAATAATAGAAATATGCCAATGCCAAAATTTCTCAACAGAGATTATTTTATGGCTCGCATAAGAATAGAATAATAATTCTACAGCGATACTCAAAGAGTTTACTCAAGCTCATATAATGTGTTTTTTGTAACGGCTAATTCGGTATTCTGAAAGCGGCAAAAAGTCTTACTTCTTTATTGCTAGAAACTACGTTACTTTGGGCAAAGCTTGGCGATATTCATTTGTCATTTTTAAAATTGACACGAGCGTCAATAGAAAAAAAGAGGGATTTGCAGTAAATTTTCACAAAGCTGTTCAACAATGTGTTTTCATTTTTTACGTAGCGTTAGTTTTCTGTTCTTTTATGTTTTCGGTCGTTACATTAATTTCGAATTTTTGTGTTCATTATTTAACGATTTAACTTAAATAATGAGCCAGTTTGTTACAGACTTGTTAGTATGGTTTGGTAAAGAGTAGAGAAGTTTTAAAAATTCTGTAAAGAAATTTTCAAAAATATTGGCCTTAAATGTATGACCTTGTAATAACAATTTTGATTTAACTCGATCTTCATGATCGTCCATAATAGTGAATAGTGTTAATCAGTTGTTTTCAAGAGAAAATGAAAGGAGGCCCTTTCATCATCTCGTGGGTTAAAAAAAGAGAGAAAATAAACTTGGGGTGTAATGGGAAAATGGTGAATCTATGGGCAAGACTCTAACTCGTTCAACTATGACTTTTGGCCATCCTAAAGTTTTTAATGCCTGGCTGGCCAGTGGCCTTTCTCCACAGAAAGCCCTGAAATAAACTGGAAAACACTTGCTTTTTATCGACAGATTATCTATAGATTCAAATTTTTTGTTGGGAGTAATATTTCTCGTCTAATACAGTAAATATCGATATGTTGGTCTTCTTGGTGTTGTTGAGAGTCTCGAGCTTAGAGCTGAGAGATAATTAAATTTAGTAGAATTTATCACACCTCGTGTTTAAATTCTTTAAAATGGCAACTTTTAGGATTTAGCATACAAACAAACTTAATTAAAATGTTAATCCAACGTTCGATTTTGAAAAATTAATTAAATTTTGCTGAGGCTTTACTTTTTTATTAAATACTAAAGAAGCAAAAAATAACCTACAGCCGTAAAAAGGAAAAACAAATGAGAAAAAAAATCTTTATTTTGAAATAAGCAATGCGGTCAAATTCTCGAGAAATATTTAATGTGCAGTGACACAGTTATAGATATTTAGATTATTCATAAGTTGAAAAAATATGCACCGATTTCAACAGTATTTCCCAAAATAGATCATACTTCGTATATGTATAAAACGTGCGAAAATGCGCATTAGGTAGATATAGATTTAACTAATAACGTCTTTACTTTGATCAAAACAATATGATGTCAATTTTGAAATTTTCCAAAGTAATAAATTTTTGTTTTGCATTTTAGTGGGAGCGCGTTCGAAGGTCAGTGGCAAAATGGTAAACGACACGGTTTAGGAGTAGAAACTAGAGGAAGATGGTTGTATAGAGGTGAATGGACACAGGGTTTTAAAGGACGTTATGGAGTTCGACAGTCCAACACGTCAAGTGCCAAATATGAAGGAACTTGGGCTATTGGATTACAAGATGGTTATGGATCTGAGACTTACGCCGACGAAGGTAAATTCATCTTTTAAGTTCTTTTCAATTAAATAGTGACACATTCAATCCAAATTTTGCCAATACGCCCAAAATTGGCAAATTAGTAAAATCCTCCCCAAAATTGGATTATATTATTAAATATAAAGAGAAAATTAGGTAGTATTAATATTGTTAATTTAGAAAACGCATAGGTATACCTGCTGATAATTAAGTTATAATCTACTTATTCAGACATCTATGCAAGGACACCAAAGATTGAGTTAAACTGCGTGATCAAATTTGATGATAATCTGGCTCTTGAACATTTTATTTGACGTTTACGACCATAAATCGTGAAAGTTTGTGTGTCTCTATACTCATTATTATGCAAATCTCTAATAGAGTGCAGTTTAATGATTTATGATTTACAACTTATAACCTAAGCAAAAAAGTAATGTATGAGCTCCTAGGATAAGTTAGTGTCATTGTATTTTCAACTCTTGGTCAGGAGTGGTTATACCGTAACGATTATATCCCGTCGTGGAGGGTATAATCGTTTATTAATACGTGGTAACTACGCGAAATTCTTAATAATTGTTATTGGCTAATTTCGTAATGTATGTATTATAATCATTGTTATTTTTCAATTAATAAGGAAAAGCTTTTTATTTTTAGCCGGTGTTTACTTTCTTCGACATAGCCATAATCCATTAGGAAAAGTTTATACAATATAAGCTTATACAAACATAATATTTGCAACATTTGTTTGATACAAAATAGTTTAGTTCTTTTATTCGTATTTCTCGATCACCTTGTATTTATAGCAGTTAGGTACTATTTGTAAAAATAGGAAACTCTCATAACCTAACCACGTCTACAGGAAGTTAGGTACATCAAAATGACTTTTTTCATTAAAATAAAAAATTTGACTTTTGCATAAGAAATTATTTATATTTTATTTATATTTGCTGAGAAGTTCTCAAATTTTGGAAGCTCAAATAATACGTTACTGGATCTAGTTGCCCTGTTAAATTATTAAATTTTTCTGCACGCTAGTAAGCGAGATCCCTGTAGACATCTTTCAAAACCTCACCGACCCCAGATGCGCAAAAGGGGAAGTGAGAAAGCGGTAAAAAGAGACGCCCAATCCGTGTGCTTAGGTTGGTGTGTAACCTTGGTTATGGCGTTGTAAGAAATTTGGTTTTCTGCGCAGGTCGGTGATGTTTTGAATCAGGTCTACTTAAAAATAAATTTGATACATCCTGTATACCCTCGTCTACTCTTAATTACCGCATTCATGCGTCTTGGCATGCTAAAAATGACATTTTCAATAACTTTCTGAGACATAGGTATTCTCCTATTCAGTAATTACTCCATGATTGCTTGACAGGTTGTTTGTGGAGACAGGTGGGGGTGTGTGATTTTAGACTTTTTTTTATGAGCGTCTCCTAGATGCTCGATAGGATTTAAATCGAATAAAAAAAATTAGGCGGCTTCATTAATAGAGTAAGTCGCCTAATATTGTCGATACTTGAATGCTGTAGGTATTCCATTAATAGAGTAAGCTGAAACCGCTCATTTTTTGGATTAATACATCGTTTTTGACTTTGTCCTCGTCTTCGTAAGTAAGATCCAGTCTCATTAAGTGTTAGTTGTATAAACGATTTAATCTGGGCGTCAGAGTTAACTTCAAGATTAACCTAGATCAACAATCAATCCTGAGTTAACTTGAAATATATTTTACTGTAGAAAATTATTGGGTTAATCCTGGGCTAAGTGCCTACGAGCTAACCTAATCTAATACTAAATACTACCCTAACATCTAACCTCATATTCAAATCGTGAAGTTAACTCTGACTCCGAGATAATCTCGTTTATACACGTTTATAAAATGAGATAATCTAAGAGCCAGAATTAACACTACGATTTGAATTTACGGTTTGATCTTAGAATATTACAAGCTCGTAAACACTTGGCTCACCAATTTTCTAGAGTCAAATATATTTCAAGTTAACTCAAGACTAGTTGTTGATCTAGGTTTGGACAATGTGCATTTAACTAGATCCTGAAACTAGCTCTGACTCCGAGATTATCTCGAGTGATCCCAAGATAATCATGGAGTTAGATTTAACTTCACCATTAACCTAGATTAACAATTAATCCAGAGTTAATTTAAAATATATTTTACTCTAGAAAATTCTTGGGTTAATCCTGGACCAAGTGTCTACGAGCTAACCTAACCTAATACTACCCTAATATCTAACCTCATATTCAGATCGTGAAATTAACTCTGACTCCGAGGTTATCTCGTTTATATACACGTTTTTAAAATGAGATAATCTAAGAGTCTGAGTTAACTCTACGATTAACCTAGATTAACAATTAATCCTGAGTTAACTCTAGAAAATTGGTGGGTTAACCGCATTGAGCAAATTCGTTGCTTTTGCTGTTTCGTTCGAAAAATTTCTTGTTCGATTAATTTTTTGAGTCCAAAACGCTGTTAACTAACCCAAGGAATAACAAAAATATAACGATAATTGTGTCAATTTTTCAACAATTTTTCAACAGATTTTAAGACAATTTTTGAGGAAAGTGACTTTAATTGAGAATTATAATTTGATAACAAAACATTTTGTGACAATAATTGTTTGAAATGTCAGAAGAAATACAAAGCCTAACTAACAAGATGATTAGTAGCCTAAAAATTAGCGTCAATTTTTACTGTAGGTACCTACCTTTAGTTAAAAATTGGTCTACCTGTACCTACTGACATCGAGTTTTCTCATTGGGATGCAAACCGGCATTCCCACTAAAAAGTTTTTGCGCCCAATTTTTGGCGATGTAACATAATTTTTTTTACTTTTTAATAGTTAGTTAGCTTTAACCAACAGTTATCACGTCGTTAAATGAATTATAACAATTTTTAATTAAACTTTAATTTTGTCACGATTTGCGTGTTTGTGAAAAATTGTATGAGTTTTCATATGTAACCAGATATTAAAATGGTACGTTTAATTAAAGTAATTAGTTTTTCATTCTCATTTTGCCATAATATATGTTTCAATCATCATAACTCAATCAACATATTATGTATATTTGAAAGCAATTTCGATAACAATCATCAAAATAAGATAACATCGAAGTAGAAGTGCTTATAGGAGAGTAGTAGGTAATAAATGATAGGAAAATAACTAAACAACTAGAGAAAAGTGATAAATGGTGATGTATTATAAATATTTCTAGACATTCTCGATTTAGTTTGCTTCTAATCGTTCGATAAGAACATAATACGATAGAATGGTAAATATTATGGAAGAAAAGTTTAGTAGTTTTCCTTACTTTGGCAAAAACATATTTTTCAGTTTCAATTGTGGGGCAAGATTTGATCATTATTGACAGTTGTAACAATGAACGACGATACTTCAGCTGAAGCCGAAGGTTGTTTTCAAATCAAACTCGAATTGAAGAGCTCTCGAGTACGTTCGATTTCTCAAAACGTTTTTTGATCGGTACTCGGTACAGATTTTAAATAAAAAATTTTTCTAATAAATAATTTTTGTTCGAACATTTTTATCAAGGTGTATTCATTGACATTGGCGTATAATTTTTTTTCTAGATACGTAGTCTAAAAGCTCTACGATCAATGTGGGTCACCTCCATATACGGGGGAGTAAACCAAGCTGCATTTAATTAGAAATGATATTAAATACAAAGAATAATTTACACATCGTGCAAATTTAAATTACTTTACCCGGCAATTATTCTATTTATATTTTTATCTACGACTATCTACTCATTTAGACATACAATAATAGTCTGAAAGCAAACAGTTTTTGGATGAATTTTTAAATTTCACCGCATTGCGTAATTTTTAAATTCTGCAACTTTCTTCGATTTGGACTTTTTATTTCGGTTTCCAATAATTGTATGCAGCTTTTTCGTCAATTTCCCAATTTTATTATTTGGCCGGAGTAAAGAAAAACTATTGCGATTGATTATAAAACATTTTTATCTCATATCTCACCAACGAGGTTTTGCTGCACCGTGTAAAATACCAGGGCCGTAACTAAAATATTTAATTAAAATTAACAACGTAAAACTTAGGACGTTACAGTTACCCGCCCTCACCTATATTTTTCTTTTAGGGTTGTTTTGCGAAAAACGGGAAATAGGAAGTCTCAAAGTTTAAAAGGTCTAATAACTCATATGAGATGTGATATTAAAAAAAAAAAAAATATACATCATATAAATGTAAAAATGTAGGTACAGCAAAGTAATTAGTTTCTATTAATTGCCCTCTAGTGTGTAACCCGTTTAACATACAGTTATCAAATTAATTTGAATTTTAATCAAACTCGGGAAAAGTTTTCCAGTTTACGACTAAATTTAAAGGTTTTCAAATAAATTATATTTATGTTACCTAGTTCTAGAACGCGACGCAGTTTCAAATTATCGAAAATTAAGTAGGGGCGAGAGGGTGTGCTATTATTACTTTTATTCATTTTTATCGTAATTTTGAGGCGTCTTGATTTACGTAAGTGGTAAATTTATCAAGCGTTCTTTCTTATCCGGTCTTTTGCTATTTTTAAAGCGATATTTCACAATCAAATTCACTTTAAAAAAGTTGGATTTGCTAAAGGAAGAGGAACTGGAGATTGAGGAATGAGGAAGCATCGCGAGAATTAAATACGTTTATAAATCGGTTTCGGCGGACTGGAGGAGAAGTACGTTCCTAATAATAATTGTTCTAGTAACCTACTCATTTTGTTGGGCGTTTTAGTTCCTTTTTAAAACCCTTATGTTGTTGACATGCTGACGGTGGTACCCGGGTACCATCATCCGGTAAATATTTATCTTGATATTTTACCCTTTAATTATTGTGCTGAACGTACACGGTATTCATCCAAGTGATACAAACACGCTTTATGAGTTTCTCGTATCTTGGCCGCAGCCAGAAAAGTTTTAGGGCAAAAGGGCCGCCCTCGGGTTGAAATTAAATCGAAAAATATAATTTTTATTAAATTTATAAATATAATTATTTTCTTTTCCTGTGAGAGTACTCAGAATAGACTGTCTCAGTGCCTTTTTCTAATAATATTATTTAGAAGATTCATTCTTTTTCCCGCAGCCTTTACATATTGTGCAGAATGTGAAAAACATCTAATAGTATGGAGGCTTTTGAGAGGGTTTGATGATAGGGTTCCCTCTATGGAGCTCTGATTGTTGGACTTTTTTATGGAATGTTTCTACTGATTCTATTATCGGTTCTACGAGTCTCCAAGAAAAGATGGCCAGTCACCACACAAGGTTTAGTTATGGGGTACGGCTAAAATACAAAAGGGAGGGGGCTAGTTCACCAAAGAAAGTTTTGTGGTGGTACTTATACTTAATCGACATAGTGGAAGAGATCTAGCCAAGACGTTGCACATGGGTATGCTCGTAATGCTACGTTTAGATACCGTCGTTTCGGCAGTACGGCAGTACGGCGTTTTCTGTACTAACCAATCAGAACGCAGAATACGATTTGAGATATTCAAGGACGACCGCGTGAGCACGACGCTGCGTTGACGACGAACAGTTCATCTGGTTGAACTTTCGACGTCGTCGTTTCAGCGTTGTGAGGTTATGTTTGTTGTTTTTAAATTTTTTTAAATATCTTTCAAGTTACTGTTATAAATATTCAATTCCGAAAGAAGATTATGAACTATTTCGATTTTTATTCTATTTTTCACCCATACTCTTCTTTTCGTTTTTTTTGTTTTTTTAAATTTTTATATAAATAAGCGCAAATTAATAACGAAGATTTATCCATTTTGTTTAACTATGTTTTACTGAAAATATTAACAGGTTTATAGTAGTTGTTAACTCCTTAACTTAAAGATCCACACGAGTGAATTTGTATTTGCCGCCTGCATACATCGCCATGACGCTGCACTGCAAAAACGTCGAAAATAGTTACCAAAAATCCGGCGTTGTGGCGTTTTGACGTTATAGCTGCGCGCAGTCGAAACGACGACGTCGAAACGACGGTATCTAAACGTACCATAAGAGGTAAGAGGTTTACAGTGTGTTCATTTTTCTTGGATGCCTTTTACGTCCGCCAGGTTCATAATAGGACTGTTCTCATTCCAAAGCTTTACACGGTGGCTTACGCTGTTATAGATATTACAACAGAACATTGAAGTCTTTGTAAGTCTAACAGTAACTATTTCTAGTTCATAAACAAGTATATCAATGACATTTTTCCTGATCTCTGCAAACTTGGTGGTCAGATCGCCCCCCTCCGGGTCATAGCCTTGATAATTGCTGCAGTGGAACATTTTGCACAATATTCCTTTCAATTCATCAATAAAGTCGACTTTTAATTAGCATAAATGTCAATAGTCCAGTATCGTATAGTAATCGGATAAATTTTTATATTAAAATACGCATAATTGAGTTTTCTTTAAAAACCATTGTATTTATCATCAGGTCCAAAGTACGATAAGAGAACGATGCACGAAAAACCGCCCGAAGAGAGATCGTTCGAAAAAATTTTCAACTTTGAACACAAATAACTTTTTTTTCGTCATCTGAGCGCTTACTGTGACATAAATGCATTTTAAGGGAAATAACTAACGAGTCCAACGACCCCAAAACCATCGAGTTGCAATAGATAGATCGCGAGATATGGGCCAAAACGCATTTTCCAAGATGGCGGCGAAAGGGGCAATTTCGCGGATACGCAAAATCAGAGTTAAGGTCTCCGACCAACCCTCTATCAAATAAAATAATAAAAAATGACAGTGCCTTAAACTTTTAGGTCGATTCGTAAATGAACTGGACTACAACTATTCTCGATGAGCCTAAGAAATATTTAAGTTTGCCTAAAACCACCGCTCGCCATATAATGTAGCATTTTTATGCCGTCATATAAGGGTTAATTAGTATTTGACAAGATTGACAGCTTTTGAAACTGGAAAGTAAATGACTAATCACGTATATTAATTATTCTATTAGTGTTTTTTAAAGTTTGGAATGGATCTACGATATTACTAAACGATCGTTTCTTCGGTCTCCGGCTATTGCTCACAATGACAATTTTTTATTAGACTTTTAGATAGTCACTACTACTGTACTGTAAATATTTCTAAATCTTATTTAAACTATAAATTGAACTCGGATTGTAACTTCTCGAGTACGAGTTATATGAATATTTTCAGGACTTTCCAGTTGTTATTGGCAGTATACCAATAGAATAAAATAGGAACGAGCTTCCAGCTTCTTGAATTCAATTCTGCACTTTCTTACTCTAAAACTAAAAATTGTTACCTATTTTAGCACAACAAATCGTTTGTCAAATCTAATAAGACGATCTATTTTATACCAAGACGAAGATATTGGAGGTGGAAAGTTTTCAAATTGACACCTTGTATACAATATACGAGGGCTATTTTTTTTCAACCTTCGATGGGCTATAAAGAAAAGACGGTTGAATATACAAAAAATATTTTATTACCAAAAGTAATGTACAATACAGGTTACTTCCTCTACATAATCACCTTGACGATTGAAGTATTTGTCATATCTGTGAACAAGCTTTGCAATACCCTCTTTATAGAATGATTGATTGGAAGTAAGTTGTGACGGTTTCTTTGAGCTCCACGTCAGTTTTGAAGTGCTGCTACTCGAGTCACTGCTTCAGTTCAGGGAAAAGATGAAAGCCACTCGGCGCTAGGTCGGGACTATAAATATGGTAGGTGTTCGAAAATGTCCCATTGAAATTGCCGAAGGAGCTGTTGGGTTACACGAGCGCTGTGAGGACGGGCATTGTTGTGGATCAGAACAATTCCAACACCCACCATATTGTCCCGACCTAGCGCCAAGTGGCTTTCATCTTTTCTCTGAACTGAAGCAGTGACTTGAGAGTTGATAGGCAGCACTTCAAAACTGGAGCTTCAAGAAACCATCACAACTCACTTCCAATCATTGGCGGCAACATTCTATGAAGAAGGTATTGCAAAGCTTGTTCACAGATACGTCAAATGCCTCAATCGTCAAATTGATTATGTAGAGAAGTAACCTGTATTGTACATTACTTTTGGCAATAAAATCTTTTTTGTATATTCACCCGTCTTTTCTTTATAGCCCATCGAAGACGTTGGTATACAATTTCCTCATTCCCAATTCCTTTCAGAACAAAAGTGTGGATTTTGGGACTTAAATGCCCCTCCCCACTCTCTTTTAGGAAGTTACCAGTTAATACCAATCATTTTTTGTTAGGTGCGTCTTTTATTAATTTACCAGTTTCTTACTTTACGGGTACTAACTACTAATTTCAAGAATTGCTGAAAGACGCAAACTGAAACTGTAATGCAACAATTCACTTCGGGCCTCAGTGCGCGCATAAGCCAGAGTTCGTGTGGTTACGCGAAACTTGGCCTGATTTACAAACCAAACTATTCCATTTATCTCTAGATTAAAAGGTATTTTGTGTTGTTCGATATTCGTAATAAAATTCAAGTTCATAAAATTCATTATTTTTAGAAACTTGCATAAAAATAAAGCTCTCGTTCCCGTAAATTCTCCCAACTCAAGTTATCACAATGCGTTTATTGTTTATTTATAGTATGACAATTTGTAAAATTAACTAGCGTAGATCTATTATCATCATATTACTCATATTTGTGCTCAATCCAAAAAGTTTATTTTCTCCATCCATATCCATATCATCTTTAAACTTATTTTCTCGCGAGCAACTTGATTTATTGGCAAGAATAATACACACATTTTTCACATACTTTTTAATTGTTGGACATTTTTACTGAAACACGTTCAAATAAAATTTATTTTCGCAGCTTGTAAAAATGAAGACAATAAATAAGAACAGATTGTCACACGTATATTACGCCAAAGTCGTCTAATAAAAAAATTACTTTAAAGCGATATACATTATCTATTCGAAATTTAAACGTTCGATGACTAATTTTATCGGATTGCCCAAGGATTACAAAGGAATTTATACATTATCCACTTTTTGGCAATGACTCAATTTTGGCAACAACTTAATAGAAACAAATATAATTACACCAAAGGTACAACTGATTACTCGTACATCAAAACTTTGAACCTCTCCGGTAGTTACCTTAAAACATGAGCTTTTTGAGCTTGCCAAGATTGTCAAATAAAAAAATTAAAAAATTTATTTTATTATAGAATTCGATCCTTGACATTGATTCAAAATATTTTCTTTTGAATATCGAATGGGTTGCGTATTTATATAAAATTTTGTATCCGCATTTAAAATTAACGCCGAAGATAAAAAAAAAGAAGTTTAATTTGAATTTGAAATAACAAAGCAGCTGTCGTGGCGGTAAAATCGCAAACTCGAGGCCACGACCTAAAATAATCCTAGATTACATAGTCTTTTGAATTTCTATTTTGGTCCAAAACCCAAGTCTCGTTTGATGCAATTTCCATTGTGGATCAACCTCATGTTATATTATACTATTGTTGTTTAAAATTTCGTTTTTCATTAGTAATTCTAAAACAGTTTTTGATTACATTTTCCTTTTACTTTACAAATGTAAATTGATGAAAGTGAATTTGAATGAAACTTTTTAATTGGGGATTTAATCTCGTTTAGACGATAATTTAATTACGTTCGAACAAATATCGAAAAAGGAATTAGTGAGATTTAATCCGACAGTTTACTGAAAGGGTTTGTTATACCTTATATCTTATACCATCCCTAAACATTTTTCAGGAGGAAATACATCAGAATTACTAATTCTAAAATATGATGTTGCCTTCTCAACTCCAACTGTTAGTTTCTAAAGACTCGTTCTTTCTGAACGCATTCATCTTCCCCATTATGTCAAAGGTTTTAGTGTATTTTGTTTGGGCATACAGCAGCTACAGCTACGCCCTCTCATCTGCTTGAATGACATATTCCAGGGAGCGAAGAAAAAAATATGTTTGATCTTCATTCTGCCACTCGGCTAATAATATGGAAGAGTGGATTTTGTTGTTTTGTTCTTCAGCTTCATCAAAATAAAACTTGCGGAATGACTCCTAGGGAAACACGGAAAGCACTGGGATATACACTGAGAGGCTCAACAAACGCAACTTTTTATAAAGAAACCACCTCTAGTAAAAACCAAATACTATT
The DNA here is from genome assembly GCA_950108345.1 of Malthinus flaveolus. NCBI lineage: Eukaryota > Metazoa > Arthropoda > Insecta > Coleoptera > Cantharidae > Malthinus > Malthinus flaveolus. Next base: position 34,795,083 of record OX467285.1, on the reverse strand, counting down.
AAATTCTTGCAGGTCGCATCGGAGGACGGCAATAGGTCTATTGACGGACTACCGACCCTTCACTAATATTCTACATCTGGGCCTGGATCATTTATGAACGAGAGCTAGCTCCCAGTACTTAGACCACTTAATCGGGCCTATTGTACTACTTCCCCCAAGCGGCTTCCCCGTGCTCATGAGAACTCGAGCCATCCTACTTGTAGGATGAGTTCCAGGATTCTGGCGGGAGGGGTGGTGCTTATTCTGACCATGTCGAGCCATAAGTCCCTCAACACGGATCTCCTTATCGACGTTAGGGCTGGACAGTGAAAAATCACAAACATGTTCAACCGGTTAGTCTTCTAGTTCGTAGTCACGACTTATTGGATTATCTATCAAACCCAGTGCATGGAGATATTTGTGTAGTGGACAGTGTTCCGTCAGTGTCCCAGAAATTGCTCGTAGATTAGTTTGGGAGAGCCGTTTTGTAACTTACGTTTCTTGTTCATCTTTTAGTCTGTAATTGATGGGTTTGATGATTTGTTCAGGGCCACGGGAGAGGCTGTTTAAACCTTTCTTGACCAGCTCGCCTCCTTTATTATTACCCTCATTTTCTTGATGTCCTTTTCCTCCAACAGAGTATAAGAACATTGTTTTTGGATATTTTATTCAGCAGCTCTATGCACTCCAATAGAAGACTAAAGGTTGCCTTGCAAGGCAGCTTTACTGTCCGTCGATATCAGTAATTTCTTGTTTAGGATTTTTCTGTTTAGTATTTCATTCAACTCAGTTTGAGAAGCTGAGGCATATTTTATTTTCCTAGCAGTAGGCTGTTGTCGAGGGCAAGCTCAGGTGAGTGCATACCTGCTCCAGGTCCGTTTTGATTTTTAGATCCATGGATAAAGACTAAAGACTATTTGTTATGGCTTGAATGTTGTCAGTTGAATCCATTAGAGTTTGAAAGTCTCTGTTGAATGTATATTTTGGCAAGATACAATTATCTCCAGGAAAGGTAGCTTCTTGGAGCACTCCTCGACGATTTTGGTGTGTCCGTAAATTCCATATCTGGCGGACCATAGCCCCATCCTCGCAGTCCTAGTCTGATTTTGTTTCTATCTCTCTCACATATCGATCTAGATATGCATCTCAAGAGAAGACCCTATAAGTAGAGGATGTGTGGAAGAGGGTAAATCTTTTAAACTTATTTTATCCAGATACCTAGTTTTTGTGGCACTTAGACCCATTATCCTGGGTACTGCTTATCCACCACATGTGGACGTACAACAGATCCAACCGAGCAAGATTGATGTTTTCTTGGAGGAAATAGAACTGCAAATGAGTCCTTGACATGGCCGGCATGTACAAAAGGCAGCAAGAGGCAAGGAAAAAGCATATAGTATACACTCAAAGAAAGAAAAAAAGGGGAACCCAAAATGAAATTTACGCTTCGCCCCGCAAATCAAAGTTTAACTTTTTTTTCGGACAATTTTCTTTTTACCTGCATATTTGAAACAAGAAGTCAAAACTAAACTAGCAATTTTTTCTCACGTAAAGTACCAATGACGCATTTAAAATAACATAAATGATGTTAATGCTTCCCATCTATTTATATTTTAATGTTCATATTTTTCTGGTGTATTGCAATTTAAAGTCATAAGTGAGTTTGAAATGATGATGCCACTAAATAGTTCTTATTAATAATTTCGATAAAGGAAAATTTATTTTATAGCAGTTGCTGTTAGGGTCCGGATCAGCTGTGGTTCATTTTCCTTTGATATTATTAGTAAATTAGTAACTAAATTGTCTTGTTCCAAACTTAGATGATATGCTCAATCGAAGTTATTTCTATAAATATTTTATTTCTCTATATAAAATAAGTTGCAGTTTAGCTTTTTGATTATCATCCTATCCTTCCAGAATATATTATGACAGTTCTAAGCAATGCCTTCAACGGGATGATACCTGTTTTAGGTCCTAATTGGTTTTAATGTAATATAAGAACTAAGAATAGTGCCACTTTATTGATGAGGTGGCTTATATCCTTTAATGAACGATCCTTGCTTCCCCATATTTGTTTTCACCAGTTACACTCGACTCACTGTCTTAAGGGACTATTAAAGCAGATTTTAAGTAGACATTACCAGTGATCCAGCTCTCGACTGATTTTGCATTGAAATACTAACGCTATCGGAATAAAACAAAAAGTAAACGTTAAATTAAAGATGAATCTATGTCCCTCCAAGAAATTTTTTTGAAATTTGTTGCTAATAAATTTTAAAAACAAAGTTGAAATCACGCATTGTACGCTGTACTGTAAAAGATATTTCCACGAATACTGACAAAAAATTTAAAAAAAACTCTTTCTATAAGAGAAAAAAGTTTATTTAAATAAAAAATCCATTCAAAAACTTATAATCCGTCATAATGCGTAGCTCTAACAAGCGTTGGCTGTAGACTCTGTCTCTGTTTCTGTCTCTGTCTCGCTGTCTCTCTCTGTCTCTGTCTCTCTGTCTCTCTCCCCCTCTCTCTATCGTACACTAAAGTTTCTACATGGATTGGGTTCTCGTTCCACCCAATCTCGACATGATATTATCCTCTTCCAGTGCAGAGTTCCCTTGAAGTCTTTTATCTACGAATTCTGACTTCTCCCAACCGATTCGAGCCATGAAATGTGCCTTCTACTATTAATCTTAGCAATTCATATTTTTGGCCTCTCATTATGTGTTCAAAATATTGTAAGACAAGATAATAATAAATATGCAACTTTGTCTTACGTCTTACCCCTTTCTTAATGACAGTCTGACGATGAAGTGGTGGCTAATTTTTGTGACCGAGTATTAAAAACGAAAGTTCGTTCGGCATCAGAATGGACGCTTTACCAAAGCATATTATTCTCAACTTAAACGCGTTATTTAAAAGTTATTTAATACTTTTTTGTCTAAAAGCACAGCTACTAGAACAGCTTTTTTAAATTTTACAATTGTAACACAAGTCAAACTTATAATTAGAAAAACTTGGCACAACTAAGTTGATTGTTGGTAATTTTTAATGCTGCAAGATTTAAAAAAATTTTATTTTTAATTTCAATTTGTTAATTTCTTTATCCTTATCGCTAGTACAAGTAGAGGGTTGAAAAATGCAATTTGAAACAATAATCGTGCTTCTTTTGTTTTTTAACGTTGCGGAATTTTTATTCGAATTGTATATGTCGAAAATTAGCAGGAATTTATTTCAACACTTTGGCGTTTTTTGACTGTGACTAACTATTATTTTGTTTGTTATTTTGTTCATAAAATCTGTGGCGGATATGGGCTACAAATAGATACCAAGCACGAAGTACGAACTGCACATTATGTATAATGATTCAACTATGTAAAAGTTACGTCAATTCATTCACTTTATAGGTGGGCATCACTTTTTATATGTCTATTTTGATATATAAATATAACACACGTGTACATAGTATTAGTTAAAATTTAATCTTAGATTAGAACTTTAATAATTGTTTATTGACAGATTTTCTAAATTTATTTTAAGAGCGGAAAACTATACGTGGCATCTTTTAAAGATTTTATTACTCTTCTCGTTCTCGGAGATAATACCTCTTACAGCTCCGTTTTTTGTTATGTAAACTTATAAGGTTGACTTGTAAAATTATTCTCAAGTTTAATCCGGGCTTAACAGCTTGCTTAAAGTCTTAATTCTGCTTTATCGAGCTTTCGGGGCCTTGTTTCAAGTTGTCAAGTTTTCATCGGGCGATCATCCTTTTAACAATGACAGAGATGCTTGACCACAAACTTAGCCCTTTTTAGTTACGCCACTGCTCTTGTTATATTGTTCCTACAAAAATTTAAATAATACTACAGGGTGTTCTGTTTATTCTATTAAAGGCGATAATACAAGTCAAAAGGAGTTTATAAATGTCTAAAACATTTCAGTAAAAGTAGTATAATGACGAGACATAATAATTAGTTGTAGAGGTTTCAGGGCTAATGTACCATAGAAGTGGGCGAAACGTCAGGCATCGCTCATAGAGCCTTTCGACCACGATCTGAAACCTCTACAACTAATGAAACTGGTCGTAAAAGCTTAAATTAATACTCTAGAGATAATAATTGTTTAAGAAATCTAGTAATCAGCTCATATTCATTTGTTTTTGAATTTGAGCTTCTCTGTAGAGTTGGTAATGAAATGAAAATGTTGACATTTTCATCTCCGTGATCTGTGATTATTTTTAACCGTCACATAATGTTTCCCTTCCAAACAAAGATCATCTACAATTATAAAATATACTTAAATAGTTATGAATAACTAAGCCAAAAAACTCATAACTATATTATTTGATTAAAGTAAATGAATTGTTTAAAAGATTAAAGTATAACTGTAGGGAAATGAGAAATACATTTTAATAAGTTTACTCTCAACAATTTTTCAAAATTAGTTAGTAGCAAAAAACTAACGATGTGTAGTGCGATTTCCGATGTTGATTCACGTAGCTTTTGAAACGTCGAGAAACTTCATGATAAATTTAGCAACATACAAATAAAGTTTTCTTTTCGATTGTTCTTTAGTTTAAATAAATGTTACTTTGGAAAATATAAATTTTTATTTCGATTTTACGACTTCGTTTCGAAATGGTGCAATTTTTTAAAGGAACTGGAGCAGTTAGAAAGCTGATTTATCGAGATATTGGAGTGGAAAAGTTATTTCATAAATTAAATACTTCATCTAACATTTTTTTTAGTTTTAAAGAAATTTCAAGAGTTTTCTGACCTCTTTCTAGTGTGGAAATGAATAATGACTCTCGACCTTCTCTGTAGCGTCTCGTCTAGGCAATAGAAAAATAGATTAGCATATTTCCGCCAGTCTGCTAGAAGGGCGATCAGATAATTAATTGGTCTTGCCAGTGGCGTAGCAGCAAATTTTTATGGGGGTTCAACTGGAAAGGCATACCTATCCATTATTTGTAGCAAAATTTTAGTTTTTTAATCGAAAATTCGTTAGTCTCAAGTCAAATGAGACCGTTAGTCCGTTGGGTTGAAAAAGACACTAAACATTATTTCTGGAAAAACTGGACTCGAATGATGAACTAATAAAATACGAAATGTGATCACCTGTTTGGGGATATACCCCGCGGACCCTCCTCCACCCCTGGCTGTCAAGTCCATGACTTATAAGCCAGGCCGCTGTTCATTTGCCTTCTCTGTATTTCCTCTCCTTATCAGTGACGGCCACAGGATTTTTTAAATGGGTGGGCACAATATTTTCATGATGGGCACATGCATTTTTAAATAAATGGGGGTTGCAAATAGAATTCGACAATTTTGCATTTCTTGCGTTAGAAATCAAATGAAATAGCGCCGCAGGCAAAATTTTTTGATTATTCAAGGTCAAACGGCTTAAAAACGAAGTTCCAGAATTTTAATAGCCATCGATAGTGTCTCTAAAGAAGATGTTTCACAAAAACAAGGGATGAAAATTAAGAATTCAATTACTATACTTTTTAAAATAACGAAACAATATTATGAAATAATTACGGGGATCCTTTTACCTAAGGCCCTAGGCCAAATCCAGGTCTGATAGGACCCAATTCAAATACTTAATTATTTTACACACAGTTTGATCTTGATTTTAATATTCTTCTTAAGCTTTTTTCCGGGAATGGGGACAAGATGCAGAAAAGTACTTAAAGTGTAAATTATTAGGCATTTTTTAAACCTCTGAAAACTGGTAACTGGTAGCTAGTGCAATATTTGGGTGGGCACTCGGGTGGGCACCGCAACTTAAAGGGTGGGCACGCACCCACCCTGGCCCCCTCCTGGCGCCGTCACTGCTCCTTATCATCCTTGCCCCCCAAACAAGTGCCCGATGGGTTCTACTCATCCTCCTCTCTGATTTCTAGTTCCTCTACTTCCTCTTTCTTTTTGAGGATTTCTTTTGCTGTTATATAGAACTGCTGATAAGTTCGTTCATTCTTTGCTATACTTTCCTGTTGCCAGGGGAGGCCCTCACTTTAAATTAACAATCTCAACGGTTCTCTTTGTATCTTGTAATTTTCGCAATTCATGAGAACGTGATTTGCGTCCTCTGGCACTTGGCAACGCGTACATGTGCTTTCTGGCTTTAATCCGAAGTACTCCAATTTTGCCTTGAAGTTCCCATGCCCTGAGAGAAATTGAGTCTGATAATATCCCGTATGCCACGTCTTTTCTCTTTCGATTCTCTGCTTTATATTTTCGAAGTGATGTGATCAACCAACTATCTAATTTGCACAGGAATAAGTTAACAAGTCACTACGAGGAAATGAAAGGGTTAATAAAGTGGGGAGGGATAAGCTCGCTGCCTGAAATGACGGATTCAGTGGTCAAAAATCAAATGGTAACTTGAATAGGTTCAAATTATGATTTTTGACAATCCTTCAATTCTTTAGATTTTCGTATTTTCTTTAGTTGATTTCGTTTTCGTCGTACCTGAGTTGGCGTTTCTTCCCAGAAAGCTCTGAGAAAACTGTGTTCCTAATGAACAATTTTTTAAACCAAAGCTGTTAATCGATGATGCCATTTAGTTTTATTCAAATTTTCCCGGGAAAACCTTTAAAATTGTAACTTAAGGGTTCGGTTATAAAGTTAAAAACTCTGGCACACGAAGCCATGCTCTCTTAGGTCTAGATCACAAATCACAAAGTGGCGAATCTAAACTCTCTATAGTAAAATCATTTGATCTTCTGTACGCTAATGTAATATGTTCATTGTTCCTTTAAGGTACTTACCAAGGACAATGGCAAAAAGGGATGAGACATGGCTACGGCGTTAGAAATAGTGCTCCATTTGGCAAAGCTTCAAAATATAGAAACAAAACAGTTCGAGCATCTTTAACGTCGTTGAGAAGCATAGAAGGTGCAAATGCAGATCCTGCCGAAAAACGAGATAGAAAAGTGGACGATTCGCGAGGGGGTTTTGTTCTTAAAATGAACTCCGACGAACCAGTCAGACGAAGATCGCTCGGGGAAAAGTCTATAAAAAAAAGTTTATTTATGGTAAGTCACTTTGAGTTTAATTTCGGTATCAACTTTCTTTTATCTTTTTTGTTGAACTTAATTTTCTAATAGGGGTTTAAGTTAAAAAAACAAGTAAGTACGGGAGATTTAGAAAAGGGCACGGGAAGCATTCGATCCACTGGGTCTACGGCATCGTGGATGAGCACAGACTCTGCTCAATCGGCCATGACAAATGCTTCCTTTCACACAGACTCAAATGCGAGCTTTGTAGTCGAGGTAATTTAGTAATTTTTTGAATTTTAAATAAAATTTGATCGTTTACTCGCCTTTTAGGACGAACATATGGATGCTAGTGTAACAGAAACGTATATGGGAGAATGGAAGTTGGATAAACGTACGGGGTTTGGTATAAGCGAGCGTTCCGACGGTCTTAAATACGAAGGCGAATGGTTTGCGAATAAGAAATACGGATACGGCGTGACAACTTTTACCAATGGCGAAAAAGAAGAAGGAAAATATAAAAATAACGTCCTCATTTCTAGTAACAAAAAGAGACAACTATTTTTAATGCGTTCGGCAAAATTTAGAGAAAGAATAGACGCCGCAGTCAACGCCGCACAAAGAGCGTCCAAAATTGCTCTACAGAAAGCCGATATTGCGATATCTCGAACCGCGACCGCAAGAGGTAAAGCCGAACAAGCCGATATCGCCGCAGCTCACGCAAGAGAAGATTCGGAAATTGCCCAAACCGTAGCTAAACAATACGCTCCCGATTTTAAACAGCCGGGATTAGAAAGACTAAAAGCTAGATATCGCGATAAGTACGCGGATAGTCGATTAAATCATAGAGATTCAATAACAGCTAATCAATTATCTAATCAAATAAATAGTCAAGTTTATAATCAGTTACCGGATAAAATGTCTAATCAAATACCGGACGTAAAATCGAAGATGGATTTGCATAATGCTAGCATTTACCATAACGAAAGCGATTATTCGCAGTATAATAAACCTTCCACTAGCGTTTATTATCAACAAGCACAACATAACGCCGTAGATACTCAAATAAAAACTAATTCTATAAATAATAACAATATAAAACACTTAAACGAAAGTACGCAAGTGAGAAACTCCATTCCGCGTGAGGAAGCGCCACCACCTTCGTCAATAAGACGCCTGTCGCGAAGAGTTTCGGGAGACAGACCTCCACACATAGGCGCGATACCTCAACAGACGTCCATAGATTATTTCGACCATTACAAACGACCACCGAGTAGAGATTCGAGCGTCGACAGGTATTCTAGAGCGACCGGAAGATTAAGCGCCACCGGTTCGAGGCAACCATCCATAGATCTTAACGTTATAAGTTCCGATACGCCCGATAAGACGTCGAGAGCGCCTTCGGTGGCGAGAGGTTCGACTCCGGCTCCCGCGCCCACCAAAAATGGAACGGTGCCAACCGGTAACTCGATAAAAATGATGGGCAACTCTATCCGAAGCAATTCCATCAGCAAGCCCGGTAACGCGACGCCTCAACCTCCGTTCGAAGAAATTATTATAAGAAAAAGAGGTTTAGGTCAAGATATTATTCCGTCTTTAAATCAACCGAAACGAACGGAAAGTTTATACATAAATAAGGGACCTGCTCCTGTCGCCAAGGTTAGTGGCTACGATCCAAGAATGCTCTAATAGTCGTAGCGACGTTAGAGACGTATATAATGGCTACGATCCACGAGCGGACCGACGCTCGGCTGGTGCAATGCCAACGGGGCCTCGATCGACGTCTAAAAACATCCTCGTTCGGCAGAGCCGGTCGTTTAAATATATACCGCACTAAAACGTGTATCGTATTTTTGCTTAGTACACTTTGGCCGGTTTTGCCGTACGTACCACGTAAAAATGTTGTGGTACCAAAACGAGGATGAAGACGAAGATCTCATGTATTCGCCAGCTCTTATGGCGAGAAGGGCCTCGGAAAGTTGGATAGACACTCCGCCCGTGGAGGTAGTCGCGTTTAAAGTTGGCGAGGAGAAAAGTTAAGTCGTTTTTTTTTTAATTATGTTGTTAGAATTTGGTAGAGCAGACGACGTTACAAAGAAAGAAATCTCTTCCGGACGTTCAAGTTTTGCCAAAGACGACCGAGGCCATGTCTCGCGAGGAAGTTTCTGCATTAGGATCGGCGCGTCGCGAAGAAGTCAGGCGTATGGCCGACGAAAAGGATCGACTTCGTGCCAACCCTTTGCTGTATTTAGTTAGTCCACAAGTGAAGGTGCGTTTATTTAATTATTTATTTTAATTTGTATAAATATAAGCGAGTGACGGCTTAAGAGCTGTTTTGGAACGAAAAACGGCGCAATCGAGTGTGTACAAAATGCACAATTTCCTTCATTCAAATAAGCGGACACAATTTTCTATTTTTAAGCCAAGACGACTCGATACGCGCCGTTTAAATTTTTTAAGGTTGACGCTACTTTTTAACAACATAATTATACAATAATTGCCTCGCACTTTTCTTATGTTTGACTTTACCTAGGTTTCTTTATTTTTTTATTTTCTTAATTTGTTATAGCCAGTATTTACCTTTACTTTGTATTAATCTACTAACGAATAATGTCATGTAGTGTGTTTTTAACACAAAACTCTAAACTTTTTCGTGTTTGTTTTCCTTGCTACCACCTTACAGAGAGTTGATAGGTATGTTAGAATTATAGATATAATAATTACTTAGATGTTTGTTTTCGTAATTGGCTGTTCATGTTAAAAAGTGCTCATAATTAGAAATTTCGTCTTAATTACCTCTACCTACCTCTACCTAGGTTCAGTCTAACGTTTAATAAAATCATTAGCTATAGCTTTCACCGCTTTTACAATAAATATGCACGTAGCAAATGCACGCTTAACAGCAGCATGCCCTTTTAATATAAAATATCATTTTCTTATTAACGCAAAAAATTCGTTTAAAAACGCTTGTAATTATTGCACACACGTCGCTTCATACTATCACAAATGAATTAATTGCATTCTACAATATTAACTCACACGATCACGAAAAATAAATTAAACTTCTATTACATTTGACCCGAGTTATTTGAAATTTTTATTAAGTTGGTAACCGAACTGAACCATTTTGCGTGGATTTTCATCTGTTTTGTCCCTTTACCAAACCAATTTTTAATGGATCCCATCCAATTTACTGTCAGTTTCTGATTTATATCATAGTGAAATGCTTAAATACGAGGATGTTTTCGTAATTAAAAATAACAGGTGTGAAAATATTAATAATTAATTTCGTTACAAAGTACGAGAACGCGAAAACTTAGTCTGGACTCCAATTTTGTTGTATAGTTAAACGTATTTTCCAAACGACCGTCACGCTTCCTTAAGAGTCTAAGGAGTGTGGGTAAGCAAAACATTTTAAAACGAAGTGGATTCTTGAGGAATATTAATTGGAAAAACGTACGAGAATGGATGAGAGACTAACAAAAATTTTTGGCAACAAATAATTCAAAAATGCAAATGTTCTCGTAGGTATGGCTACTCATTCATCAGTTCGTCAGAAATCAACAAACGTCTCCGTTATCTATTCCAATTGCGCATTTTCATCAAAATAACGGTCGATGTCGATAAACTTTTTTTAAAAGGAAATCGAAACGTGATAAGTGTTCTGAAACAATTCTTTCAGTATCATTCGGTCCTTAATTCTGCTCAAGTGCTCATAGATGATCTAATTTAAGTGACTCTCGTATGATTATAAGATTATCCTTAAATGGGCTTCGGGTCTTCTTAATAAGGCACTTGATCTCGATGTCTGATATCACCGATATCGTGATATCCAATCTTCACAAAGGCATGTTTCAAGATGAACAAATTTTCTGACTGTGACTCTTTCTATATTTTTGTTGTTGTTGATGTTGTTGTTTGCATGTTGATACTGAGTTTGAGTATCGCCCTTGATCTTGTGTAATAAGTAGGTAATAGGCATAAGTTTTGTTTTCTTGGTTTATTAAACTAGATTTTTCGCTATATTTTCTTACATGTTTTCACAACGGAACTGAGTTCCTAGTAATCTCTCCCCTCCCCATTAACCGAGCATCAGGGTTATTATAGGAAGCCATGAGATAGAGTAACGTGTATTACTCCCTAAAAAGCCGTAAACCACTGTAAATCCAATATATGACTATGTGGGATAAAAGAATATTACAAATGAGTAATAAAACTTAAAAATTAAAAGTAATTGGTATAATATTTATTCCTGTACCCATACCCACTACTCTTCATACTTCAACGCGCTCTAGTACCGAAACTGTTCGCTTGAAGAAAAAAATCTAAGAAACATAATTTGTAGGAAATTGAATGTGCTTTATTTTTCTATAGAAACATTATTCACTAAAAGTGGGTAGTTTTCGAGTTATAAGCGATAAACAAAAAGAGCAGTTTTTTTGCAATTTAACTTTAACGCACTCTAGCGCCTAAGCCGTTCGTCTGAGGAAAGAAATCTTTTGGATATAGTTTGTAGAAAATTTTATTTAGTTTACTTTTACATAAATGCACTTTTCTCATAAAGGGTGCAGTTTTGAAGTTGTAAGCAAAAAACTGAAAAAATACCAAAAACCCACCCTTCCCGAGCCGCCCCCAAGTTAACACTGCCAATTTTAGGAGGCAGACGGTTGGTTTTATTACTCATTTGCAATGTTCTTTGAGCCTGCATCGGTAAAAATTAAAAATTTTGTATTTTTGTATTTCGGTGTTCTGCCTCCCGGCTCCTGGACACGCTACGTATATCGCTATATCCGATATACCTTAAACTTCAACGCGCTCTACTACCTCCACTGTTTGTTTGGTGAAAAAAATTTAAGGGCACAATTTGTAGGAAATTGAATGTATCTTATTTTTGTATAGGAACACTTTCCTTCCAAAAGCGCGTAGTTCCGAGTTATGAGCGATAAAAAGATCTTTGAGCCGATTTTGGAAGTTGTTTTAACTTTGTTCACCTGAGTTAATGCTGCCACTTTTAACAGGCAGACAGTCGGTTTTATAGTTTATGTTCCTTCATCCTACTTAATAAGTTTTCGCTGCTTCCCGAACTATCAGTACCAATGTCACGAATAAACATGAATGCTCACCCTACCGTAATTGGTAATGGTCGGGTTCAAGTTACAGGCAAGTTACGAGGAGAGGGTTCTTCCTCCTACCATCAGACACCCACTAAGTCGCTTCCGATCATCTGTTACCCTGAAACAAGCCAAAAGAGCGGGTATATGACTTTGCCATCATGCGACACTCCAAGAACGGGGACTGAGTCTTTACGACCAGGCTACCAAGCATCATGGAGTGCCGCAAGAGCGGGTGTACTGACTTAACCATCAGACGTATACCGAGTACGTTTTGAAACGGCGTTGGTCACCTTACAACAACAGAGAAGTACAATAATGAACAATCTCCTTCTATTTTATTCTTCTATTGATTTTATTGAATCTCTCTGCGGGTGGCGTAAGTCAGAAAAACCGTTTCAAAGCTTACTCGGTATACACACCAAGAGCGAGTCCTGAGCCTGTATGATAGATTGAGGACCACATACTGGTGGTCTTTTGCTATACGGATAGTCAACACATCTCCCCCCTATCAGACTCATATCTTCCCGTTACTCTTTAAAGCGCAACTGCAGATGACTAGTTCACAGTTCCTCCGGTCAAGAGATTGTAGCAACCAAGTGCGAGTATAATAATAAAAATATCTTTAAAAAAATAAACATGCAAAAAGTAAAAATAAAGTCGACGTGCGCTTTTTGGAAGATTTGTTCCGAGTAAAGATGGAACAAACGAAGTGACAAAACACATCATCATCGCCGGACGGCTCTGCAAATTTTCAATGCATTTGTTGTTGTTTCATCGGTAATCTGTCTTATTCTTGGCTTCTTCTAAGATTCCAATTTGTATCCCACTCTTTGATTACCTATGCTTCTCGCGGTGATTTTTATTGATTCATTGACTTTAGTAATGATTCAGATACGCAATCGCCGGGTATGCAGTTCTTGTTCGTTTAAAGTTGATCACTTCTCATAAGTCGACGCTTTAGGTTTCTGCCCACTTGACCACTTATCGCTTATCGCATTGTTGAATCGTCCTCAACTGCTATGCCAAATATAGTAGTGTAGGTTTCCGCAAAGAAATAATAAAAAACCCCGCTGATTCTTATCGCAAAAAGACACGAAACTTACCATTAAATCTAAAAGTCGCGTCAGTAGAAAAAACGCTTCAAAGCTTGTTAAGAAGTTCTTAGGAAAATTGAAAAACCATTTCAACTCACTCATCTCGTTAGAGGGTTAGAGTATCGACGTTTATACGAAAAGTGAAACTCGTTTTCATAATCTCGTTAAATTGTAGGAAATGCTTGGTTACAGCTTGAAACTATTTTGAAAAATGACTTTCCGTAATTTCTATACAACGAAATACCGCATTCCAATTATATCAATTCGGGGACTCGTTTCAAGTAGAAAATATGAAATTTCATGCAGTTCCGTGCAAGTGTTACTTTGGGAACACTCAGGTTATTAATTTATTAATTGAAAGAGCTAGCACGCCGAAACGAAAAACAAATAAAAAAGCATTACTTAATTAATTTTTTAAGAGAAAATTTATATACCGAGTTGTTTCCATTAATAAACAGCTCGTTATCATTAACCTTCCAAGTTGTGACATTGTTCGGCTCATAAGGTCACGAAAATTGAAACCGCGCAAAAAAAAAAGAAAAAAAATGTTAAGAATCAACAATCACTTTGTCACTTTTATGAGTTTTTACTGAAAATGCGTGACTCGTAAAATAAAACGTTTTGTTTAACTTGGATATTTATCTTTGTCTCGTTTTTAAACATTTAAACAAAATTTATATCTAGTTTCTTCGTGTCTTCTGTCTGCTCGTTTGAATTTTAGTATTTAAAGTTTAATTTTTCGCAAAGCAAGTTAAAGGTTAATGTAATGGAAGAAATTCGACAAGGACTCTCTTATACGTCGAAGTTGAATAAGGTTTCGATTCGTCCGTGTAGCGGTTTAAATTTCCCAAGGAATCAAATATAGAATTTTCTCTGAATTTTACGAAAAGGGAGTTTTTCAGGAAAAATAAAAATTTGCATTTGTATGACACGTATTTTTTACAATAATATGAAAAGTTTTTTCTATTTTGTTTTACATTTTCGTTGTTTGTTATTTGTTCTTTTACCGTAATTTGAGGTAACACTCGCTGGTAACAGGTATGGCATCGGTAAATAGGAATGTGGTTGTATTAAAATTTTTTAGTTGCAAATCAGCCTCGAATGAAAATAAAAACTGCATACATACATCTTTTCAGACTCATCAGAAGTTTTTCTAAACTGTAGCAAAATCATTTTTTATCATCTGTCGTCATTAGTCTAAAGCAGATCACAATCATATAATTTTGCTCGTTATGTTCTATAGAGGAATAGAAGTAGGAGTAGAAAATTGTTTTTACTTGATAACTTTTTTCAGACTATTATACTCCTTGGTCGAAAACGTATAGAGTGACTCATTTTAAGAACTAGAGAGCCACGGGAGGTAAAACGTGCAATACGGGTCAATCCATAGGCCTGTGTATTGGGATTGACCCGTCTTGCACGCTTCACCTCCCGTGGCTGTCTAAGTTCTTAAAATGAGTCACTGTATACATTTTCGACTAAGGAGTATAGAAACCTTTATCACATATTAGGGTCTTTCAGAAACGCTTCGTCAACTTGTACAACCTACTGCCCGCTTAGACATTTATACGTTTCGCCCGTTTCATTTTCAATTGCAGAACGATGACTTCAGAGTCAAAGGCGACATTGTTTTCAACCCTAATCACTTATTTATTCTTTAAAAGTTACTAGGGGTTGGCTTTGGCCTACATTAGAGCTGTTCAGCCACTCCTTTAGATTTTGTTTTTATTTTTCTGAGTACTTACTATTATAATTCAAGTGTGGTAAGTTTTAATTTTTACTGGGCTTTTTGCTATCGTTTACAAATTTTCTTATAGTCCGGGAGGCAGCGAGGAATTGTACTAAAACCGACCGACCGACCGAAGCATTAACTTAGGGTGGCTCGAGAAAGGTGGATTTTTGCTCTTTCGTTTTTTCGCTTATAACTCAAAACTACGCACTTTTAGAGAAAAGTGGTCTTATAATAAAATTAAACACACTCAATTTGCAACAAATTATGTATCTTAGGTTTTTTCCACCAGACAAACGGTTTAGGCGGTAGAGAAGTGTGAAGGCTCGGCAAAAACTCTAAAATCTGCTAACAAACTGGTTCACAGTTTATAACTCGAAACCTACGCACGTCCGAAGAGCGAATTTTCTTCAACTTTGTGTTTCCACGAAGGCTGTGGTTAAAACCGCTGCCATAATATATTTGAAATATACACACAACAAATGCATTTGTTTGGTATATAAAGTTTGCTCTTACTCTTAGTTTGACCCCAAAAACCCACACTTCTCGAGACGATATACTTCAACGCGCTCTCTAACGCCTAAACTGTTTGTTTAACAAAAAAAATCTATATGAGATAATTTGTAGCAAATGGAATGTACGTATTTTATTTTTATGCCCACTTTTTTCTAAAAGTGCGTAGTTTTTGAGTTACAAGCGGTAAAACAGTTTTTTGACCAATTTTGGAATTTTTGTCAAACTTTAACACGCTTTACCGCCTAAACTGTTTGTCTGAGGAAAACATCCTAAGATAATATAATTGGTAGGAAATTTGATGTAGTTTATATTCGTATAAAAGCACTTTTTTATAAAGCGCATAGTTATCGAGTTATAAGCGAGAAACTGAAAAAAGAGCAAGAATCTCTTCTCCAATCACCCCTGAATTAATGCTGCCACTTTAGAGTGGCACACGATCGGTTTTATTACTAATTTGCTATGTTCTTTCAGCATTCTAGTTAAAAATGTTGTACTTTATGGTTTAGTAAGGAGTTCTCGCTCCTCCCGGACTCTTAAGGCCATGTTTGCGGAATTATCTCTACTTTCTACCGTATAAAGCTAAATTTCCGTTACCGCTACCGTATTTACCTGGTACCTAATTTAATTTTCTTCTCTTTCTTCCTCTTTTAATTCTTTTTTCCATTTCAACGGTTAATTAAGATTATACGTGCAGAATTTTACTTTTGTTTCGATTGATTCTTTATGGACTATACTGCTCTCAACACTTAGTATGTACTTGTTCTAAACTCTAGATTAGTGGCAGTGTTACACAAAACTATAGTTTTCAATTTATTTCTCGCTTTTACCTTTTCAATTAGTCGTGAATCGACGACCAAGAATTTCTTTTTATTTATAGTTCCATACACTGAATCTAAATCCGCAATTTTGGAATCACCGTGCGCCATTTTTTGCATCATCTCTGACAATCTTGCCAATTATTTCTCTGCAAGTTTCTATTTTTCATGGTTTTAGAGAAAAGTTATCGTGCCAGGAAACTACGGTGCTTCAGATTTTTTATTCAACAAAATAATCGTAACTTGGGCTATTTTGGGTTTCTTAAGTAGGGCGTCATATACATCCAATATTCCCGCTCTAATCAACTTATTCATCACCCCTTGAGCTTTAGCATCAGCTTTCTCGAACTGTCATCTTCTCACGAATCTATCACGTTCGAAAGAGTAGTAGACGGTAGATCTCAAAGATCTCCACGGTGTCGCGCCAGGTGCTTTCCCAACTAAGCTACCTCGGTCGTTGCAATTCTCTTGTATTTCACGCGTGCTCACGTTAATCCTGAGTCGCCACAGAACAATATCGGATTGAGAACATTTAAATTCGACTTTATTCATTCATCTATGTTTTAATAGTACAAAAATTATTTTAGAAAGAGAGAGTCTTCTCAAGTGGGAGTTTGGCCAAAGTTAATTAAAACAGGTAAAAATCACTAAAAGCGCCCTTCAGTGCACTAGAGCTTAAATCATAGGTGCGAACGAAGCATTTTCGTACAAAATCCATAAAAACGACACAATTCGCATAAGTAAATCGAAAATAAAATAATTTAATATTATTTAATATGTTACAGGACTGGTTCTCGCGCCAACAGTTGGTGATCCTCGTCTTGTTCGTCAACATTTCTCTAGCCATCATGTTCATCAAGCTTTTAACATAGTACAGGCTGAGCGTCGTTGGACGCAATTCTCTTATTAAAAGAGACGAACTGACAAGGACAACTTATAATTAATAATATTAGAAATATTTTTACACCTCGTTCGCTATTATAATTATTATTATAGTATATCTAGACGAGTCCCGATACCTTAAAATATTAAAGCGTTTATCGTGATAGTTATCGATTCGATAATATAGCTACTACACGTTTGGGAACATTTATCGCTGTTGGAATTTTTGGAGTTTATTATGAAAGATGTTTGTTTGTTATAACTTTTTTTTTCTCTCGTTTTGAGTTTGTTTTGTGTGACTTAAGGGTTGTTGGGAGTTGGGACTTAAGTGATATAAAACAAAAGTTTTTAGTATAATTAGTTACCCGTTAAGTCAGCCCCAAATTTTGTAACGTCCTTTTAGTTTACGGGCGTCGTTTCTGTGGTTAATTAAGAGACGGACGATTTGCTGGTTTTTGCAACGAAAAAGCCTCTTTTTAAATTTTATTATACTTATACGAAAAAGTTAAACAAACAAACTGGTAATTAATTATTTAAAATAATATGTTAGTCGTATTAAAAATTAAGTAAAGTTTTTAGGTAAATAAAAATCAGTCATTAGCTTCTTGTATTTGAAATGTTGATTCTCATATGAGGACATAATATGTGTAAATCAAATTACGGTGCGACAAATTTATACGAACACGAATTATATGGCGCCGCAATCCCGTGGGTACGATAGTTTTGTTTTACGGCTTCATTTTCAGAGCAATTTAAAACAAGACGTGTATGCTTCGTAATATACAGTTTTATTTATAATGCATTTAGTAACGACTATTACACGAACGTATCGTTCATATTGCATGAGTAAATTTGAGTTTATCGAACAAATAAAACTGTATAAAATTGGGGGTGGGTAGGGGAGGGGGGTTACGCAGACGCCTGCTAGAATTGAATATTTAAATAAAACGATATTATTAGATAAGCGAATCTGGTACTTTTTCTTATTTTTAATTTTTTATACACAAAAATTCTCTCTGTCGAAATTTCAAAATGTATCCTATATTAAGGAAATAAAGTTTTAGGTGTTTTTTAAGTTTAATTTGTGTACATTGATGTGTTAGAAATATTATTTACGATTACTTACTGTAAGATTTTGAAAGATAAAAGTTTTTGGGCGTTTACCTCCGATAAAATCGCTCGGTAGTAGTTATAGTCGATAGGTACCTAATAACCCAGAGAGTGTCTCGTCAACGGCAGATTTAAAAGGGGACCTAAGAAATTGGAACAATTGCTACTTATTTCCAAAATTTATTAATCCCATAATATTGTATAAGATTTTTCGAGACTCCAGGTATCTTGGAGTATATTTTGACTCGAAAGTTTAAACTTTGATAACGCTTTTAAGCCATTTACTAAATTTTATAGTATTAATTAAAACTATTATTCGATTTAAAATTAAACTTGTAAGTAACGAGACCCAAAAATACTCTTTCAAACTGTAGATTAGTATCTTATAAAATTATACGATGTGTTACCTTACTTAAAAAACTATTTAAAGTTATATAATTTCTTACGAGAGAATTGAAAGTATAAAAAATTTAAAAATTTTGTAAAATAAAAACACCTTGAAAAAATATAAATAAAAATTACGAAAGTATTGAAAATTTAGTCGAGTCGAACGAAAAGTGAAATATAAAAGCGTCTAAAAGGTGCTAAATGAATTTCATCGGTTACTCTTGCAGGCAGGAGAACGTTTGCTGTGTTAAATTTGTTGATAAAAAAAAAACTTGAAGGCAGAAATAAAAATCTTATGTTAATAATAATTGTAAAATAGTATTACAATTTTTAAAATTTTAGCTCCGAAAGTATTCGTATAACAATTTTTCTAAACTATTTTGCGTGCCTTGTAAAACTTATAGGTAATTCGCTGTTACTCTTTACACTTGTGCAAAAATTATGTGTAAAATATTTCTAGATTTATATCGAATGGAATTCTGATGTATAACATAAAACTGTCTATCACTTTATATTTTTAATTAATAAATAAGGGCTGACTTACACTCTTCCCTTAGTCATATTGACTTTTATCTCTTGATTTTTATTTCATCATTTATTATTCCTACATAACAATATTCCTATAAAATTTATACTACATACATAAATAAAAAGTGTTTCCTTTTAACTTTTTTTTGAAGTCTAAACGATTAATACATACTATAATTTTTGTAATTTTAAAAGTTTTAAAAAGAGCGCTTCGCTGAGACATTATTAAACTGTAAAATAAGTGTTGTTTTCTATAATTCAATTGTAATTGATAGAAAGTTTAAAGTAAAGTAAATTAATTAGCTCGTCGAAAATAATAACAAAAAGGCTAATAACAATTAATTTAATTACTAAAAATAGGCATTAGAATTTTAATATTTTGAAAATAGAACGTGTGGCGCTATCTGACGGATACCGGTAGAAACTTCAATTTGACGTTGACGTTTACAAGTGGTTGTTTTCGGCGTTTAACCTATAAAATATTATACGTCACCTACAATTAATAATTACAAAATTACAATAAACGAAAATATAAAAATGCCCAAATTATTAGGCTACTTACAACGTTTAGATGCATATCCTAAAACTGAAGATCCCATAAAAACACTTCAAGGAGGAGCAAGTAATTCGGAAAACTTAATTTTTTTACTTACTATTTAATTTTTACATTTTTAGTCACAATTGTCTGCTTTAGCGTAATGGCCTTATTAATTTGGGTAGAAATTTTCGACTTTTTAACCCCTAACGTTACCGAAGAATTATTCGTCGATGTTTCGAGAAATCCCAATATACAAATTAATCTAGATATTATTGTTCCGTCCATATCTTGTGATTGTAAGTAAAGCTTCGGAACTTCTCACTATTTTATATTTGAATTAAACTCTTCTAGTTTTGTCGCTCGACGCTATGGATTCTTCTGGAGAACAGCATTTGGAAATAGATCATAATATTTACAAACGTAGATTAGATCTGCAAGGAAATCCGATTGAAGAGCCTAAAAAGGAGGATATTACAATACCGACTAAAAAAGAACCAGATACTGAAGTTGCGGTAAAACTAAATTGAAGTGATCGTATTTTAAAGCCTGATACGTTTTGTTTTTTAATAGGTCGCAAATAAAACTGATTGTGGTAGTTGCTACGGAGCGTCGTTTGATCCAACGAGGTAACTCTCGAACTTTTGTCGAGTCAATTTTTATTGCGATGATTTTAGATGTTGTAATACTTGTGAAGATGTAAGAGAAGCATACAGAGAAAGGCGATGGGCATTTCCGGATAATCCTGAAAATATTTCTCAATGTAAAGACGATAATTACAAAGAGAAAATGAGTACTGCATTTTTACAGGGCTGTCAAATTTATGGATCTTTGATAGTAAACCGTGTTAGCGGTAGTTTTCACATAGCACCGGGCCGAAGTTTCAGTATTAATCATGTTCACGTCCATGACGTACAACCTTTTTCTTCGACTTCCTTTAACACTACGCACAAAATTCAAAAAATTACTTTTGGATCGGCGGGCCTTAACAGTACGGCTCACAACCCTTTAGGAGATACGGTAGCTGTAGCACTAGAAGGTAAGCTATAATTTTTTTAAATTAGAAAGTAACAATCGCTTCTTAAACTTTATTTGCTATAGTTTGACTACAAACTAATTTTTACAAATACATTTCAATATTCCTCCTATAAATTAAATTTATTAATCTTGACCTGATAAAATAAACATATGGCTAGATTAAAACAGTACGGTAGTTAAGTAATATTTGTTGCACGAATATCAGCAACGCAGACCAGACCCTATAGCTAAAAATGTTCCAAACGATCCACCACCTTGAAGCATGACTTTGCCAACTGTGTTAACCAATTCTCGACCTCGTAAACCACCCCTAATAAACGGTACATTATTCATTTATATTTAAAAAGTGTCGTGTTTACCTTAATGCGGAAAAACCACCAAAAAGTGCTCCGCTAGCCATTCCCACACAACAACCCAACATAAATCCCATTTTCATTTTATCGAAACAAGAAGGGCCTTGTTGGTACATACCACTTGGAACTGGCATGATTGTACTGAAATTGTAAATTGAAAAATATTAACATAACCTTAAAAAGTTTTTGTGTTTTTCACCGTAGTTTATATTGTGTCTTTCATTTAACGCCTTACCTTTAAATGCGTCTATTTTATTTAAAAATCTGGGATTTTGTTATTTAGATTTTTTAATCCAAGATACGGAATTTGAACCTATACTTTCGACATGTGTGGTAGATAAAGTGCATTGACATTTTAAAGGAACTTTTACACTATTCAATTTTCTAATTTTGGTTTTAGACGATTTTTTTCATTTGAAGTAAACAAGTGAAATATCTAAATATCACAAAAAAACTTTCAGCTGGGAGCTATTAAATTATACTCGAAATTTTCTAATAACTTAACCCTCAATTTTGGTGTTAATGCTCAAATAATTTTGATTATCTGAAATCAACACTAATTAATTATTAAAGATTCAATTATTTTTCAGGTGCTACAATGTTTCAGTATCACATTAAAATAGTACCAACTATTTATGTTACATCAGATAACGCTGCAATCAGCTCAAACTTCTATTCAGTTACAAAACATCAAAAAGTTGTATCGATAATGAGCGGTGAATCTGGCATGCCTGGTGCGTTTTTTCAGTACGAGTTGTCACCTTTAGTGGTACTACGAACGGAGCGTTCTAAATCTTTCGGTCACTTAGCTACAAATGTTTGTGCGATTGTTGGTGGCGTATATACAGTAGCTGGATTAATCGACTCCGTTATATTCAATTTTTTGAGAATTTTGAGAAAAGTCGAATTAGGAAAACTTCAATGATCTGATTTTAGTGTGGGTTTTGTACAAAATGTAAAGAAAACGTCGCAAACTTTTTAACTGAAATAAATCAATGTGTTGTTAAACAGCCTTGTTTTCAAACGTTCAGAATACCTACATCGGTTTTTGTTTTGTAGGGTGAATCATAAATAATGCCTGTATTTACAATATTTTGCTGAGTCTTCTTTCAGAGTTACGCGTTTCTAAAGAGGAACAGTAAAATTAAGTTTTCCAATCGTCACAAGAGGCAGAGCCAGTAGATATAGAGAGTACCACTCATGCGGTACTACTACTATCTACTGTTTCTGAAGTTTAGCAGTTCATCGTGGCCCTGTTGGTATTGGCCGGATCAAAGGAATGCGATACCAAAGTGGTACTCTTATATCTACTGTCTACTGGCTCTAGCAATTAACAATTTTCCTTTGAAAACTAGATTTATTTATTAAGTTATTTAATTTTTTGCACAAAACAGACAGCTTGAATAAAAAAATAAATTTAACTAATGAAAACTTAATTTTAGCACTCTCCTTTAGAAGAATAATTCCGAAAGGAAATTAATTTTTTACAAGGAATTTCTCCTTGAAATTTTCCGCATTATATCAACTAGAAGAATTTAGTTTAAGGGTACGGTATACTTTGCTGCATGTCTACATTGAAATTGGTTTGTAAGCATGTTAAAAATCAAAACAGTTTATTGTAAAAAATATAATACAATAATTAATTATTCAAATTCTGATAGTTACGTACGCCTTACGAATAGGCAACACAATATACAGGTATAATATTTTTGATTTTTAAAGTATTCTCATTACATTATTTTAGCTGATAAGTCATAACCACCAATATATCTGTTCACACAAGTATGATTTTTACTTAAGTGCGTGTTCATAAGAACAATAATAAACAAATCATAGCTGATTAAAGTAGTAAAAGCCAGTTTTGATTTCCACATGCAAAAAAGTATATCACAGGCACACCCTAGAAGCAGACGCTCAATATAATTATTATACAGTATCGCCAAAGAGATATGAGATATTGACAGATTATAGTCTGTTAATATATATTGCCATCCATATTGCTAGGGTATGTCTTAGCCTTAACTAACCGGCAAATTTTTATCAAAATTACTAGAAAACTTGAAGTATAAAAATGTATTAAATCACAGTTCTACATGTAAATAAACTCTCTATTTATTAAAGAGACTTCAAAAAAGCATTAAAAGCTTGTATAGACGATTTTGCTACAGTATCACAAAATTGTGCATCCGTTCCAGATATCAATGCATTTAAAGAAATATAATTTGGCTCCTTTTTGTTGTACTGCACCTTTCCTAAAGTTTCCAAAAATAAGTGACGTTGTTTTACTCTAAACTCTCTACATGTTAAAATTTGTGGAAATTCTGCAATTCGTTCCAACGGTATTTTCATAGTTTGGTGAACATATTCAAAAGTTTTCAACATATGCTTTGAACCTAAAAAGGCAAATGTTAAAAATCTTAGAAAGGACTGCCTGTAATACTATTACTTTTCATAAAAATATTTGGTTTACTGAGAAAAATTGATTTAATTTCGTGACTTAAAAATCCCATTTCTTCTTTTATGACAAAAATATTTTCTCTTATGTGTTTTAAGCTATACGTTATCAACTTAGGTTGCTTTGTTGTTACATTTCGTACTTCGTAACCACTCAATGAAAACTCTTTTTGGAAAAATCCTAGTCGTTCGTCAATTCTTGGTATGCTAAAAATATTATTTAAACTTACAAACACACTAAATAGTAAGAATAATACCTAAACATTAACCAGTACACGTTTCGCGATATAATTCTGGTGATCATGCTATCCGTAAATAATTTAGACTTCAAATAATTAACTCGTACTTCTAGCGTGTCTAAACCTTCTTTAAGTATAAATGGGTTTTCTGATAAAATAATGGCTATTTCATCATTTGAAACTCCAAGATCGCTTAAAAATAATATGTAATTTTTAATATCTTTTTCAAAATCTAATTTTAAGAGGAACGAAACATCGCCCTTTTTCTTCTCTACGTTGTTTAAATTGACCCCAAGTTTAACTAATTGTTGCAACGTATCTGATTTATTGACATAGGCGGCAAAATTAAAAGTAGGCTTGAGATGAGGCGCAATTGTCGATAAGTCTTCGTCGTCGCAGGGAGCCAATACTGACTTTGTTTCAAATGGTAAACTGAAGTCATCGTCTTCGTACAATAATTCACTAGGTGGTACTTTCAACGACGTCGGAGTTTTAATAGTTTCCACTAACTCGTTTTGAGTGCTTGATACACGACGAATCGTTTGAAATACTCTCATTAGTGATGATCGATGAAACATTTTGTAATTTGATTTACTTTTGATATAAATTAATGTTTATACTTAATCTCACTACAAAGTTAATAGACACAACTTCATTATTAGTTATGTATTACGATATATTAATAATGTTTCCGTTAAATATGTAATTTAAATTTAGTTGTTCATGAGTTTATTACACATAACCTCAAATTGCGATCATAAACAAAAGTTGACAAACGTCAAAAATATTTGGGGAAGTTAGCAATTTAGGTGTTGCCACTTGAAACTAACTAAACTACAGGGTGATTTAAAGGTGAAATTTTATTTTTAGAAACTTGATTTTCAAAATATCAAATATCTATAACTATTTTTTAAACTGCAAAGAAAGTAGAACAAATTCTAATAAATTTAGCAAAATTATTAATAGCTTTCAGACGCGTACTCGTGTTTTCAATAAGGGTCTCTTAGAAATGTTACACATTAATTTTCTAGTAAGTATTTCAATTTAATTGCTAATTGATGACTAGGAACATTTGGTGTAATCGTGTTTTCTTATCTAGCTACTCATAATTAATTATGCAATGTTATTGCTTTGTATAATTCATTTACTAGAATTTGGACTAGCAATATTTTTAATTGCAAACAACATTAATTGGAAAAATAATACTGGATAATTATACTTAGTTTGATATTAAACAGTGACCCCCAAAAAATCGGCAAATATGTGTAATTACGGTAAACATTTTTTTATTATGAAATTTAGGGGAGAATTGATTGCAGCAATTGTTTTGAGCTTCTAATCTAAACATTAAAAAATAATTATACAGTGTGTCCCAAACCGAGTAGTATTGTATGGCTATCTTTGATATTATTAAAGACTCGGATTACTGATTCGGTTTTAGTTTTTCACATTGATTCAGGTGCTGGTGCTGGTTTGCAATATCAGTGTGCTTTTTCAGATATATTAGTTTTATTTATTTTGAAAGTTATAAAAGAACTGTTGTAGCCACAATAGGACTTTTGAGCAAGGAAGGGCTGGGGATTTTTGATATTTTAAACGAGAATTTACGAAATCAGTGTAAGAAATTATACAATATTACAATTAACGTGTTTCGCGGAATTGCAATATTTTATACTATTAAGCGAAGATATTGGAGGTGAGAAGTTTTCAACACTCCTTATACTTACATAATGCCCAATATCTACAAAACAGAACTACTTTTGATTGATTTTATATAGTAGTACAGTGGTACTACCTATGTACCCATCGCTAGCGACTATCCTCATTTCTCTTCCTTCGTAATCATTTTCTGATTCGTGATTTAAATGTGTATCAACCAGTCAAGTTATTAGGTTGTAAACAAAAGTTTCAAGCCGTCAAACTCCTACAGCAAACGTCTTCGTTGCACATGTTTAATTTTTTAACTTACCTACACTTATTTGCAACAGGAATATTCATGTACAATAAATTGTACAAACTTGAGATATGTTTACAAACTTAACCATTCAGCTTACCGACTTACCGTTCTACTTTTGGCGAACTGATCACTAATACGCAAAATTTTATGAAAGTAGTAAAGCCATAGAAGGCCATGGAGATTAAAATCGGCATGCAATTAATCAGTGGGTGTCAGTTTTCGGCGATGAACCATGAACAAGGTTTGTCAATAAAACTTATACTCGTATCTTTTTTATACACGGTGTTGCATTAACTCTGCTATAGCTACTTCGAAATACGCTGTAACGGTGTGAATTAAACCACCTAATATCATTGAAAGGATAAATGATTAAGTGTTGAATCATTCTTGCAAAAACAATTAAAAAACACATTCAATGAAATAATTGCTTTATTTAAATAATACAAAACAATGCACTTTTTTGTTTACAACATTTATTTTACCTTGCCACATCGGCAAAATACACTATTTTCTTAAATATATTTTGCAATTTAACATTATTATATGGGTCAGAGTACAGAAAGATTTTTTTGGGGTACAAATTTACATCGATCCAGTCCATTCAAGAAAAGTGGTCCTATTCGTGAGGTTGGAATTTTAGTTCCGAACTTTTACATAAATATTTGAAAAATAACAAATATTGGAAGCGTCAAACAGGAAATGTTTTGATCTAGAATTGTTCAATGTCAACAATGCTTTTCACGGAAATTGATAAAAAAAGAAATTAGTTTACATACGTCATGAACAATACATAATATATTGCAAACATTTAATGCACTCACCGTCACCGAGTAGTTGCCTACATGATGTTTATACCTCCAATTTCATTTTTCTAAACAGTTTTAATCGTTTATCGTTTGTTTAAAATTGTTACTGTTTGTTCACTATTTTTCAATAAATCGTCAATAATTTATACTTGTATATACGTAATTATTTACCGCAGGGGGTACACAAGTACAATATAATTTGTCATTGCACAAATGGTTCAATTATAGGTGCATCATTGTGTCATGTTAAGAATTTCGTTACGTACGTGCCCTGTATATCCAATTATTATCAAAGTTCTCATTATAGAAAAGAAATAATTTATTAACGCTTTTTATCTACGACGAACGAACTAATTATTTGTAAGATCGTAATTAATATCTGAATACCGAAAAGGTAAATTACAAAACATATCGTAATTATGTATTTATTAGGTACTTTTCTTTTAGAGTAATCGAGAACATATCTTTGTTATGAGCAGTAATGAAGTTGTTTTATTCATAAGTCATAACCTATTTAACCGATGGAAAAATTGCAAAATTTATCATCACATGAACAATTTTTTAAAGACCATAGATAGAGAATGTTGATCTTGAGAACTTAGTCAATTAAATTTAAGTTCTATAGTTATGGTTGAAACGCATAGTCTGTAAATGCCTTTAAAGAATACTTAAAAGAGCTATCCAAGCCTATAAGATGGCCTGGGAGTTGCAAGAAAAGGCTAAAAGGTACATATTAGCATATAGGCGTGTAGTAGTATCATGGCAAAAGCTATAAGTAATACGAGGTGGAGATACCTACAATAAATTGTAAAAAAATTGTGCATTGAAAAATCAAATTCTGAACAAAAAATGCGAAGTTTCCTGGGGATATCATTGAGAAAAGCTATTAGATGAAGTTCTACTGAATATTTGCCAAGAAATGTGGTTTTAAACACGATGACGTGCCAGTACATAATACAAGAAAAATTCATGTTTTTTTAAATAATGAATTTCCAGAAAGGTTGATTGAAAAAACGAAGCTACTCAACCTGGATTCTTTTCTGTGGAGACATGTTTGGAATGAACAACATACCATCGACTAACTAAAGAAGATACTATAGGTACTTCAAAATTGTGCAAAGTTTTCGTTTCTCTTTGATCAACACTAACTTTCCAATTTCCATCAAATTAGACAAATATATGGCATTTTAGGGGGAAAAATCCAAGAGTTTTGAAAATTGGTATATGCTTTTTCGTTGGAACTTGCAGTACAACATACTAAAAGTCCTAGAAGGTGGGGGGCGAACGGGGGCTGTTTAAAAGTGACTTCTAATCGTTCTTTGCAAATTACTCGCCCCCTATAGATCGTACGTTAATAAAGGTTATTATTAAAGTTTAGAGAACATTATTAGCTACAAGATTAGTTATTAAATTTTTTCCATAAGTTTAACCCTTTTCGAGATATAGCACGGAGAAGGGGTTACAGTGAATTTGTTTATGGGATGACGCTCCATAAACTACGGAGAAAGACGCGTAAGTTTCATGAAGGAAGCGTCCACCAAAGTTATCCACTCAGCGATAATCCGGCACTGGATGAGGTAGAATAAAGATCTAATTAAAGATTTCTGAAAACAAAAGTTGCGTTATGTTTCGCCTTCACCTATGGTGATGAAATTATATTCCATTTCGTTTAAGAGTGAAGTAATAAATCAAATTATAGGTGTAACCGTATTGTTGCTTGCCGCACTAAGCTCCAGTTTAACAATGAAGAACCGGAAAAAGAGCAGGTATATAAAAGAAATTTTGACAAAGTGGATTGATTTATTGCTTACTTCACTCTTAAACGAAATGAGGTACTTGGAGGTGCGATAAAGATTTACTATACCACATCGCATAGACTAAGGACGTAGTTTAATATTTTTTGGAACAAAATCTTTATCGTACTTCCAAGTTGTGAAGAAGAAGCTTTTGAAGTGCAATCAATAGCGCGCTCCTTAAGCGTCATCTCGTAAACGAATTTACTGTAGCCCCATCTCCGCGCTATATCTCGAAAGGTGTAAATTTATGGAAAAAATTCATATAATCAATTTTGTAGCTAATAATGTTTTCTATAACTTTTATAATAACCTTCGTCAACGTACGATCTATAGAAAGCGAGTTATTTGTAAAAAACTAGGGCGTCACCTTTAATCAGCCCTCTCCGCCCCGCTCGTCCCCCACTATCCGGGACTTTTAGTATGTTGTACTGCAGGTTCTAACGAACAACCATACCAATTTTCAAAACTCTTGGATTTTTTCCCCTAAAATATTATACCACCAATTCTTTAAGGGAAGGGAGATTCGGATATCTCCACCTCATAGCGAAAATAAAGGTACTTTGAATCGTTGTGAATAGATTTTTAAGAATTAAAAATTACATAAAATCCACATCTACTTTAGTTTTGCAATTACTGCAATTATTGTGAGGTAAACATTTCTGAAAAGAATCGATGTAATAACCATAGCCATGACATTGTCAACTATACATATTACAAGTAATCATTTTTGATTGTAATTATTACTTAACAATTCGTAGGCAGATGATGATAATAAATAATAATAGCAAATGAGTGTTACCAATTTTACCCAATTGTTCAGAAAGAAATTAATAACTCCGAAACCCCAAGCGGTTGAATGAAATCCTGATATTATATTGCCTATTAGCTTACATTATCTTCGCAGAGTCCTCACTAGGTCTTTGACTTGAAATTTTAATTTGTCGTATAAGTCAACATCATGATGGCTATCACCATTACAGCGATGCGATCAATACCTTTCAGAAATCATTTTTTAGTTTTCCTGGAAACTAAAAAGCCCTGCCCTATTGGAAACTGTATGAGAGGGTTAGTTTTCAGATATCATTAAACATGGAGTTTTTAAATTTTTTTACATGACCAAGATATCGTCAATTATAATAGTCAGGCCATTTTGTAAAGTTCTTTTTAACTTACGCCACCCATAGAGAAATTACAGTAGTTAATAGAGGCATCCCTTAGAGAAGTCAAGTAGGTAGGTAATTGTTGAAGTTTGCGTAGACCTGCATTGAAAACTCGGGTATCAACCAAATTCAAATTTAATTTTTTTCAATAAAACTTGTATTTAAATATAAAATGTGGTTGTGTTTGAAAAGACAACATCTGGGGGTGTTAGGCAGGTAAATATTAAAATTTTTTAAGGTTTTTAAGTTTTAAGGCTTGTAACCTTTTTGAGGTGCATTTTGAAGGATAACAAAGACGAAACGAATATTGCTCAATATTTACAAGACGCTCTCGCTACAAACTTGCCAACTCGTCAAAATAATTAGTGGGACCAAAACACGAAAATGAATAAAATTGTTCACAATCGAGCATAAAAAGTCAAGTTCCATTAATTTGAACAAAAATTTCGTGTTTAAAGGTCAAAATGTTTCGAAAATGGTTATTAAAAAAAAAGAAAGCAATTTGTTGTCGTAAAAACCACAAACTATGGGAAAAAAGTCTAATATTCGTGGCTTCGCAATGACCCTAGTTGTTCGGTCGTGTTTTCCGGTCTAGTCAGTGGCGTATCTTCCCGTACCTGTTCGACGATAATGGGTCTAAACATGCGGGCAAGCACCTGACCGAAACGGCGAGAGGGGTCTACGTTATGGACCGACAACTCCGGGCATCGCTTCCCGGACGTTGGCCGACCCAAGCGGAACGGCTACATCTTACACGGCCATTGCCAAGATCCTACCTGTAATAATTTTACTGTTCTTCTTTTATGGCGAGTCGACATATGTCATCCGAGCTCTTCCAAACAGAATCCGACCGAGCGAGCTTCGTACAACAAAAAGTCAAACACCGAAACAGTATTTAAATCGACGCGCCGTGAAGTTTCTATAAAATTTGTTTGGAACGAAAAACCATTAATTAAATCATCATTATGATGTATCTTTTTTGAAATCTACCTGTTGATGGTAACGAAGAAATTCCTCACCAAAATAACTCAATATAAAATTTGAAGGTAGAAACAATGGGCATTAAATTACATACTCGGAGAGAGATAATTGTTTTCGTTTTATATTTACGTGTCGGATGTTACGTAACGTACGAATTCAACAGGTAAATTTTAATTATCGCGGCGTTTTCGAAAAAAAATCGTTCGATACTTGTCATCGGCGTGGGTCGAGCGATGGTTAAAGATATCCAGACGTAGGCGTCGGTAATTTTTTAATGCCTTTCTCGTGAAAATCTTGCTCGGGCTGGGAAAAAAATTTCGATTTAGAGACTTCAACTTACCAATTGTGTAAACACACGTAAGGCGAAATTAGTTCGATACGGTTACATCGTGATACGAACGTATGTAATGGGTATCTGTACCTCGTACCAAGGACGCCGCAGCCAAGTCTATTAACGTAAACACGCACTCACGAAGAAGTCCTCCAACTCTTTGAAGCGAATTAAAAACTTACACCACGTATTACACTCACTTCCTAGTATCGTGTAATTTGTTGACGTCAAATGATGATTTGCATTTAAAATACGTTTATTTAAATGTTCCATTAAACCGATGTAACGAAAATCTCCGACTCTGGGGATGGCACTCAAAGTCCACGAGTAGTTAAAGAACCCCGTGAATTCTTCCAGTGCCATTCACAGGCCAAGTAAATAGCAGTAGACGACGACCACGAAGAACGTCGGATCGCGAACTGACTCACACTAGCACTGGGCAGCAGCGACAGGTAGATCGTCCCTGCCCCTCACCTGCACGAGGACATTGCACCTGTAACTACGCTCGCCACCGTGACACAACCACTGATGGGTTATTAGTCATTCGCTTGCCGTATGCGACAAGCCACTCGGAACACTAGATCATAAGCTCTAAAAGAGCAGTGTTCATCACCAAAACCATAAGCATAAGCTCGTCGTTTATACGACCAGAACAAAGCAATTACCAGTTAGTTTGCTAACCTCTTAAGTTGTTACCATCGTAGGAAGAAGAGAGAGGGTGTCGGTGGTGGTGGGATTTTTAAAGACACACAAGAACTAGAAGAACAATACGTTATGTAATCGGCATCGTGCCACACGGCAAAAAAAATAAGGAAGCAAATCTTATCGTCCACTCGCCATTCAATTTGCGATCGAAAAATACCTAATTAGTTGGATCTCATGCTATTTTAATGACTATTAATCAAACACTCGTCACTAGCGGAAAAGAGGTTTTTGCGACGTCTCGTGATTAACTTTTCGTTATAAAAAATATTCATTTTTTGCGAGCAACCGAAAATATTATAACTTTAGTACAACATGTAGCATATTCCATGTTCTTTTTTCGTTTTATTTGGACCACGAAGAAGAGCCTTCTTTTGGAAATGCTTTTAAGTTATTTTTTCTTTGTTATCGGCGCAGTTATGGAACAAAGAGATAGCTTATACGCTTATACCATATTATTGTTATTATGTTAGGTACTTTTATTTAAAAATGTACACTTTTTGAATTCAAAGATGATAAAAATAAAAACAAAAATAATAAAAAAGACAAGGGATGTATAATAGCAATTTAATAGAATTTTGGAAAGGGAGGTAAAAAATAGTTTTTTTCTATATTTTACGTTTTATTAAATTTTATAGAGGGTCATACACGAGTTGAAAATGTTTTTTGGAGGCTAATGGGCTGGAGCTCCAGTTTTCCAAGTTTTTAGGCACCCCAGAAAAGTGAAATGTTATAATTATTAAGCATCGGCTGAGATTACAAAAAATTCATGAAGGTTACTTGTGGGAAATTTAATATAAGTTTAGGGAATCCATCAGTACAACAATACAGTCATAAAAATGACAGTAAAAGTTGGAATTGAATAAATAATCATTTATGAATATTAGTAGCAAATTCGCTAAAATATCACTTCGGTGCTATCGGAATACTAAAAACAATAACAATGACGATTTTGTCAATTTTATTTTAAATTTTATCAATTATACAGGGTGTCAACTGTAACTTGGCCAAGAATGCCAGGGTAGGCAGAGGACCGATAGGCAAGGATAGGAACCCATGTCCGGAAATGCACCCGTACGGAGCTACGGCCGTTTTTAACTTTACGTTTTATCGTCCGAAATGCAGGCAGCATGTCGTGTGTCTAATTGTTTGCCTGGCAACTCATCGTTGCCAAGGAAATACATTGAATGTCAGCTCAGAAACATTGTGTCAATAAAACGTGTGCTGAACAATGAACAGGTTAACCTTTCAGGAGCTCGCCGCCGTGCATCTGGCGTATGGCGCTATGAACTGCAACGCACTTAGAGCACAGCGCCACAGGTACACCTAAGCGACAACAATGTATTTCCTAGGCAACGATAGGTTGCCAGGCAGACAATTATTTTAAAACACGACATGTAGCGTGTACATTGGGTGCAAAACTAAAAGTTAAAAACGGCCGTAGCTCCGTACGGGTGCATTTCCGGACATGGGTTCCTATCTTTAAAATACCCCCCTATCGGTCCTCTACCTACTCTGGCAATCTTGGCCAAGTTACAGTTGACACCCTGTAGATTATAAGTTAGGAAACATAATAAAGACTAAATTTAGGAAATATTATGGCAACTATTCTAAATAAAACAGAATGGATGGTAATACCAGCCATTGGGTTCCCTGTATTTAATCGAATTTTAAATTTGTTGGCTTTATTTTGAATCGATTCGTCTATAGTCAAAACCAGGAGAGGTGTCCTATGACTCATCGCTAAAATGACTTAAAAATGACGTATTAAAATATTCTGTTGCATTCCCACAAAGTAAAAACAAACTTATAAACAAGGATAGCGTGATTCAAATTACGTAGTTTTTGGAATGAGTCATGGGACACCTCTCTTGGTTTTGACTATATGTAGTTTTCGGCTACTGACGTGGATTTCTATCCATCATAGCGTTTTAATGAAGTTATATCACCACCAGGATTAATCAAAATTGCGGCAGAACTGCGGCGAAAACATTGTCCTGTATGCAGTTTGGGATCTGGAAGATTTAGGTAAGCAGCAATTTCTTTTTCAAATTTGTTTATTCCAACATTTTGTACAGTGCATTTTCCGTTTAATATGTAGTTGGTAAAAGTTGGATGCGACATATTTGAGTATAGTTATTCCAGTGCTGGATTTATCTATAGGCCAACTAGACCCTGGCCTAGGGGGCCCAAAACTCCAACGGCTTTTTCAACTTTAAATGACAAGGCCGGACCCAAGGGCGGATTCTGCTACCGGGCAACAGCCCCCGGTGGGCGGCTGGTATTTTAAGAAAGTGAGGCACCAATGATTGCGAAAATTTTCAAGCACTTGCATTCAAACAATGCAGCTCTTCGTTGAAGTGATTTACGTCCATAATTGTTATAGGATCGAACAGCGCTATAAAGTTCCCCAAATGCGCCTATTATTACAGCATGCTCAATTATTTTAACTTTATATCACTTCGTAGAACTTATAGTCTCGTGACAATAATTATGAAATTGTCAAATAAAGTTTTTCCGGTATAAAAAATGGATCTAAGCTCTGTTGACCTTGAAAATTCAAAAATTCTTGCTCTAGAGCGCTGAATATGTAAATACACCGCTGAACATGCTGTTAAAAAACAGTAAAATATTTTAAAGTAAATTAGCAGTTAATTGGAGGCCGCTACTATTTAATTCGCCTGGGAGGCCGTTGCTTTTCTTGGCCGGACCATTTTTTTAAGGGACCTATTCTGCCCAAACTTTTGCTTATGTTTCCAAAACAAAAGAAGATCGCGAATTCCGGTTTTGCCATTGAATTCCTCTCAAAAAAGAGAACGAGGATGTGCCATTCATTTTTCTATAGTTATTGATTTCTTCATAAGAACCGTGGTGGGAGTAGAACCATTGAATTTTACCCACCCTGTACTATAAATATAAACTTATACTCCATTCAAATTTAAGGTGCAGATATCTTGGTAAATTATGGAATGTAAAATTTTTTGTTTTATATTTTGAGGTGGTACCTAAATATTTAGGGAGTTGAAATAATATCTGCAGTCAATTGCAGACGTCACTCGATGATCACTGTTGACATTTACTGCACCTTGAATTTGAATGGAGTAAGTTTAAAATTACCGAAAGAAATCTAAAACTTTTTTGCGCTTTTTGGCTTCGTGCTCAAAGCTAATTTCAGGTTCGGCTAATACTATAGTCAGTGAGCCTCTTTATTTTATCTTAACTTGAGAATTTTTTCGATTTCAATTTTTTTCCATTACACGAAGCATTGCCTAACCTTAATATTAATAGTTGTTCAGATATTTTAAAAACAAACAAATATAATTGTGAACGTAAACTGCCATAAAATGTGGCTTTTAGGAGTGCTAAATTAAAATGCTTTTAGGAAATGCACATTACTGCAATGTTCAAAATCAGAATCAGAAGTCAGATAAATATTTAATTGAACTAATGGATGTTCGAATGTATTTTGTGTTTAATTTAAAACCTTTTCAACTAGGCCGATGTCGGAGTGATAATAATATAATGCTATTTCGTATCTAAACAAATGAAAGTCTAATGATTGTTTTTCCTTCTGTATGCTACGTTAGTAGTTTCTCGAAAAATGAAAAATATTAAATTTACTGCAGAGAACGGGTGAAGTAGTTGAAAGAGAATAAAATATAAATTGTATAAATTTGTTCGAATTATTCGAGTATCATTCGAATAGTTAAAATTCTAATAATTTAAAAACAGTTTGTTCGAATATTCGAATAAATAATCCGAATAATTCAAAAAATCGGAATAATTCGAATAAATCGAATATTCTTATTCAGCTTTGAATGAAACTTCGAACACTAAATTTTTTTAAAGTCACTACACTTTTAAGATTATTCCAATCTGAAACTTTAATAGGTAAAATAGCCCACAATTCTAAATTAATGTTTTGTATTAAAATATTGATATCACTTTGGGTTTTGCCAGAAGACAAATTGTGCCTTAGTGCCAAATCTGACATGGTCAGTTTTAAAGTTTATACAGGGTGTACAGAATGTACTTTTAGTAATTGCCAATTCTTTTCCGATTACATTACCTAACCAAGAGTTACGGGTGTATTAACATCGAAGAAGTGGTAACTAACCCCCTCCGAATAATCATATCGTTTTCTACAGATTACCAGGTTTTTCCTCGCATCAAAATACGCATATCACATAAATTGTGTGGTTCTATCACTCTTTGATCGATGGTTGCGCTTGTTTTTCGATTTATTTTTAAGAACTTCAAAGCACTGTAACTTTTAGGGGAGCAACATTGGACTAAGGTAAATCCGGTTTAATCTGTATAATTTGAGCTCAGCAATCGCCCCCTTCAAGGAACGGGGCCTTATGCTGGACACCCTGTATATTACGCCGAAGGAGTAATAAAGCTTATACGGTAATATCTTTGAAGTATGTTGTATGAAGTTGTATGTTTGTGTGAAAAACTTTGAAAATTATGACATTTCTGTACCACACGTTACGTTTCAAATGGGTAAAATTAGAAAGAAAGTTTACGACGTCCCATAAAACATTGTAGACCACAAAGTTAATAACACGTTTTGTCTGAAGAGTTTTCTTCTTTTTTTTAAAGAATGGCAATTTTTAGTTAATAGAGCGATAGTTAGTTAACAGTCGCTCTAAATAAGTGAAGAGGTACTATCTTTTATTTTTACTTTCATAAAGAACTTTGAAAATTATGACGTTTGTGTACCAAGCGTTACGTTTCAAATTGTTAAAAATTAGAATGATCGAAATGTTATCGTCACATTTTTAAAGCAATTCTCTTGATATAATCGGTCGAAATGTGAAATAGATCTTTACAATTTTTTGATTGAGATCTTTGATAAGAGAGGAGACCAGCCGTTCGTTCTTTTTAAATTCGAAAGCGAGCAAGTTGGTGATAGTTTGGTACCTCCTTACTGAAATTAAAACAATTTTAAATAAATTGTTATGTGTAACTCTTTCACTTTATACAGCGTGTTGTAATTGTTTGGCAATACAGTAAGGGTCTAGGAGCAAATTGCATTTCAAGAAACGCTTAACAAACTTGGGCACTTGGTGTATTGAGTGCTACATGGACGCACTTCGCGAAATGTCTAGACTTTTATCTTTGATAGGGAAACTAAACAACTTGGTCAAGCAACACGAAAAGTTGAAGTTTCTAGATGTGAAATTTTTTGTTTTTGTTCTATCGACTCTTGATACAAAGTATTAATTAAAGTACATCATAATATATGAAAATTGATACTAAATTAGTATAATTTACAAATTCAACGTAAATTTATTAACATTAACGTGTTTCGAAATATAAGCGAAGCTCTTCTTATAAGAATTACGTGAACATCAACAACATAAAAGAATAAGAAACAAATTAGTAAGTTGTTTTGTGAGTTTCGTTAATAACAGTTTTTATTATCATAAAAGTTCTAGTAATTTTATTAAAATGTTTTAATAACACCGGCCTTATAGAATGTGAAATTTTTGAGAAGTATAAATGGAGAGTGACTGTACACCAGAAATGGTAAAAAGCAGTTGGGATTAATAATAATAATAATAAATGGAGAGTGTAGAGCTGTAGAGGTTTCGGGGGCAATACGAAACACTTTAGAGAAAGGTTATGGCGAATGGTCTCTCTGAAAGGGTGATGTTCTTCAGAAATGGAGAGAAGTCCGAATGTTTTAACGTGTCCTGCGCTCTCGACAGTACCACATTTCACAATTACGCTGTAATTATCATTCATTGAACTACTACACTACTTATTATTTACTACTTGGAACATTTCAACTTGTATAAAGTATAAGCATAAAGAAATGCCATTTGTGCCAACTTTTTTATAGGGAATTAAACTATTCACATGTCACGCAAGGATTAGAAGATCTGAAAAACATTCTATAAAAGTGTACAATTTCTTTTGTTAGTTTTTGATCGATGGAAGTAATGTCTAATAGCAATAAGAATGCATTTAGGGAAAAGAATTACACATTGACATGTGACTTATTTCAGATGTCACTGGTAAATTTTAGGAATTTTTTTGTTGTTTTCTAATACTTTTTTTGAATTTAAAAATATATGTCATACCATAGAATAGCTCTTTGGCTTGACCCGACAAAAACCTTAGCTGTATCTGTTCACTGTTAAAGCTGTTCAGGACGACGTAAGAGAACCCTATTATACATAACCTATAATTCTCAAGCCTTAAAGTGGCCGAAATCAAATTTCAATAAAATCCCTTTAGTAATTTTGGTTTGCCTGGCACACATACACAGACAGACTTTTTCTAAGAGTTTTTTAGGAGGGCCGAAACGTCGAGAAAGTAAATTTAAAAAAATTATACTACAAAACTTCGTCAGTATGTATTATACATCATGTTGAACTTTCATCCCTATCCATCTGTTACGAGACATGGGGCCGATGTTGTCTGCTGCTGATGGTCTTTCGTTACGTCTTGTACCAGGATCTTGTAATTAAAATGATGAAGAGGTCAAGTCTGCAATTCTTCTGTGTAATTCTGTTTCTCCATTTGGTCGATTAGAAATAATTAAGTTTATCTTAAAATATTAGAAACTGTAATTATTATTTTTGGCATATGGCAACATACATACACCTCTTTCTTTATAAACTTCACATGACACAAGTTTGCTCGTGGCTGTCTGAATGAATCCGGTACCTAACATCTGTCATATCCTACACTATGAGCGAAGCTTATGCTCTCAAAGCTGCATGCAATTCTTTACAAATAAAAATTTCCACAGAACGTTTTATTATAATTAAGTTTTAATGTTTTGTATTAATTTGTAATTAATTATAAATTATAAGCGAGCATTTGAAGATCATTACCAAACATTTTTACACCTTTTATTGATGTTTCTTAATATTATCTATTTTAGTTATCTTATTGCCGGATATTAATTAATCGACTGTTTTATTACGGATAAAGATAAAATAAATTATTGTAACGGCAAAATAGTAGTAGTACATGATGTACATTTTTTTGTTTGGACTTTTGAAGGAGTAGGCTATGTCGGTTGAAACTTAGAAATGCCCAGTTCAATATCTACGCAGAGCAGTTCTTGTTCTTTCGCAAATAAAAAACTCCGATAAGTCTTAGAAAACCTATTCGGAAAACATAAACAACCAATTTGATATTTGAAGACTATTGGGCAGCTTGTAGCCCGGATATTCAGGTTAAATATTTTGGGATCAACCCCAGATGCGTATTCATGGCCTTCCAGCCAAACCAGAATCTTCAAAAGTTCCTACTGGTCCTTCAAGTGTTCTGTCAGTGTCTTTGCTCTTCCTATAAATACCTAATACACACATACAGTGTGTCTAAATTGTGAATAAATTCGATAAAATCGTTAAACGTGTTGCCTCCATTTATTAGGGGGGATATTAAACTTTTACGTTATTGGCGGAAGTGGTATAGCGTCATCGAACATTTTTTAAGTAGCAACATATATTTTTCAATGACTGCTTGGATAAGGGTTTAATCCATTTCAACCTATAAAACTCGTATAGAGAAAGAAACGCCCTATCCCACCAAGTATACAAAAATATATGTTATGTTGTTATATCATATTTACCAATTTACATCCCTTATTTTCCAAGTCTTCAAATTTTCTACACCAATAAATCTCGACTATTTTCTTGTAATTTTCCGTACTTTTTTTCCACTGCACTAGTAAGATTATTAGATGCTTCACAAAGCAATAATGAAACTGTGAAGCGACGTGAATAGAAAGGAAGCTTTCCTACAATGCAAATCCAGATAAAAACAGTCGTAATGTTAAACATTGTAATTTTTTACCCTTACTCATATGGATTTCTGATATAAATAGCTCTTTTAGTTTTTGCTTGTCACGAAAAATTTAGCTCAACTTTCTCATGATTATAGGGCTTTCACCCTAATTACAGGTTAGCTTCGATCGACGGCTTAACGTGCCCCATGAAGCACGTCCAAATGCGTGATGGTTAATTATTTATATGGTCACCTAATCTAAGTGCTGCGACCGGTGTGCCGAGACTGCACTCTGAAAAGGGCTATTATAAATTTATACTACCGATGAAAGGAAAAATTTGGAAAAAAACATATTTAAAAAACTCGATACAGTCTTGATTGAGTAGCAGTATAAAAATGTCTCCTCAAAATGGTTGTTAATTTTACTAGACGTTAAAAATATGTTCATTTTCTTTTGTAACATCCCATATCTCTCACTAATTGAAATTGCATTTAAAATTAAGTTTTAATTACGTAAAAGTACATAAATCATCTTATTAGTATCTCTTACACCTTCTGTAAACGGTCATTAGAAGCATAAGATGCATTAAATGCAACTTGGGTGGCTTTTCACCAGTAGAAAACCTCAACATTTATTTTGTTAAATTCGTCCTATTTATCTTGTCAAAATGTTTTTAATGACATCTCATTTACGAGTGAGCGACTTCCTTTTCTTCAGTTATATTTTTTTATATAAAATGCTCTATTGTACAAAACAAGAAAACGATTAGAATCGTCTAAAAAAAAAGTTAAGCAACAAAGGCCATTAAAAAGATCTTTAAAAAAAATTATGTTCCGGTAGGTTACTTACTAGCAAAGTAATTAAGTATAGAAGAACGGAAGTAATGCTTTAATTGACCACCTAGCCGTTAATAATGAATATAAAGTTTAAGTAAGAATGTAAGTTTTTTTTATTCCGAGCCAGCTTAGTAATTGTACTAAATTTGAAGTAAAGCTACTTAAATTTGTTCATAAGCTATGTTATTTCAAAATAATGAGATACATAATCATGGCACCAGAAACAAAAGATAGTACATCTCTTTGTGCATATTTAGTATAGCACAAATGAGTATATTTTTAAAGTTGATAAATTATTTAAATTATTGTTAAAACAAGAAAAGTTAAAAGTGCACGATTAGCTAAATACTGGTATACTGTTTTCATCTTCACACGGTTATACAGGATGTATTTTTAAACATGTTAAGTACAGGTGGTGTACAGGGATCTCGCTGTCATAAAAGATATATACTTGGTTAAATGGACCAAAAAATTCCCTGACTTATGTTATAGATTTTGAAATCAGGGTCCGGTCAAAATAGACATTTGAAATAACAAAAATTCCCACAGAGCCAAATATTGGTAGAGACCTTGGGTATACCATTAGGAATAAAATATCAAAACTCGGGGTAAAAGTTTAAAATTTCAGGTTTTTTGTTTTTTTTTTCAAAAACGGTAAGTTTTATCGAAAACATACTTCAGACAAAAATTGTAGATCTTAAAATTATCTACAAAAATTGTCTTAATACTTTTTTTCGAAAAATTACCATTCCGGATATATCGCGATTCGAAAAGTTGAAAGAGCTACGTTCTACATGATATGCACAGCGCACATATTTCCACACCAACTTGGCGCGTTTTTTAACGTGGTTTCCCCAATAGAACTACTCCACAAACTGTTATGACAGATTTTTTTGGGCCAATACTCTTCTAACTGCATGATGATTATTGATTTTGAAATATGTGCACTGTGCATATCATGTAGAACGTAGCTCTTTCAACTTTTCGAATCGCGATATCTACGGAATGGTAATTTTTCGAAAAAAAAGTATTAAGACCATTTTTGTAGATAATTTTAAGATCTACAATTTTTGTCTGAAGTATATTTTCGATAAAACTTACCGTTTTTGAAAAAAAAAACCCTGAAATTTTGACCTTTGACCCCGAATAACTTTTTTAGCACAAATGGCACCGATGGGGGCTTTTGATATTTTATTCCTAATGGTATACCCAAGGTCTCCACCAATATTTGGCTCTGTGGGAATTTTTGTTATTTGACCACCATTTTTATGTCTAATTGAACGGACAAAAGCATAAAATTTTAAAATTGCGCTCCATATGAAAATCAAAAGTTGGTATCGAAGAATGATAATGAAAAATTGTAAGAATGTTCTAAAAGAACAGAAAAAGTCCCTTTTAGAAAGTCTTTTCAGTTTTTGAATATGTTTCCAAATAACGATTTTAGAACCAAAAATTAAAAACCCAAATTTTGTTATTTTTCGCCATATTTTAGAAACGTTAGAGAGCGGATAAATTTTGTTTTTTTAATTTTATTTAGGCGTAAGTCAGGGATCATTTTTGTCCATTTAACCAAGTCTCGATCTCTTATGATAAGCGAGATCCCCGAAATTAACACTTTAAAAAATACATCCTGTATATTATGACTTATGACATATGAAACAGTGTCTGCATTTGATCGCCTTCATTAAATTGTATACTTTTTTCTTACCTTTTCTATCCTGTGCGTCAAGAATTTTCAAGTATTTTAGAAAAGGGGGCCACCTTTTTTTTTATAGTCTTCTCAATAATGTAAAGGCTAAAGTCATTAAAAACAATCGCTAACTACTACTGTTGTCTTCAAAAATCTCTCTTTTTTATTCATTTAAGGCCTCGTAAAGGTAATCAAAAAATTATTTATACACAAAATGATCGAAGTGAAAAGTCAGAAAATAAACTCATTCTAATCCAGATCAATTGAAGACGGTCATGCGAATTACGCGATGCTTAATTTGACGATAATACTGGAACCAAAGTAACGTTCCAAAAAAATAAAATAACTGTTAAAGTAAAGAAATACCAAATACGAATTTTCTACGTGTAACAATAATAAGAACCAATCCAATATCATGTAGCAATAATGATAATTTGAAATTATAAAACTCAAATTATCAAAAAAAGAGCAAATTTCAGAACAATTTTGTTTTTAAATTTTGATTTTTTAAAATCCAACTTAATCTAAATGTAATTTTTATAGGTGTGTGGATCTTATGGTTCGATTGCTTAGCGATTGTTGCCCGAGGGATTCTTTTTCATTCTTCTCTAACCGTTGTCACCTGGTCAGCAAGAGTTTCTGGTGCTGGATTACGACTCTCACTTTTTGTTTGAGGGTTTGAGCATGCCTCAGATTTCTGGCTCGTCAGTTGGCCACTGCATTAAACGAATTCCGACCTCTTATAAGTACTGCATGGCCCTGTTAGCGGTTAGGTCTTGCGTTATCACGCATTAATTGAAATGTTTCGCTAATAAATCCGGCATATTGTTGTTACGTGCTCTTCGAGGATTTCTCATGTATCGTACGGCAGTTAAACCACCATTCCGAATGACAACAAGTTCTGCGCGCTCATCAGTGAAAGATATTCCACCAGAATATTACATTTTATCTGTCATCGATTATATTATTAACATCAGTATCATGTTGCCAAATCTACAATTTACTTCTACTTTAATAACTACGACAGATTTTTCTTTAGTTTAAATAACCGTCCCCTATAACGTACTGAAGGACTTATCACCTCCGTAACTTACGATTTTTTGTCTCGTTCTCTACGACGCCGCGTGTCATTATGACGCCCATCGGAGCCATTTAGTGTTATTTGACTCTCGTCGGTGAAAAGAATAACCTCCCATTGCAATTTCGATGTTGCCTAGCAAACTGCAGCCAAACTTGTCGATAAGCTGCAGTCTGCAGCAGTTAACTTTGGCCTCGTAGCAGGTTTGTACGGTCTCAAATTCTGCTCTCCAAGTCTTCTTCTCGCCGTACAGTCGCTAGTTCTCTGAACCGCTGTTGAAGGTCAACTTCTGCAAGGTGCCTGTTACGTAACGCTGGCAGCACAATAAAGCGATCGTTTCTTTCGCTCGTGATACGATTCCTTCCAGATCTAAGTAGTCTTCGATAGACTGATAGAGAGAAAAGTCTCTAAAAATCGTTGGTACACTCGGCAAGCCGTGGACTATCTCGTTGAATTAGGCCTTCTTCTAGTAAACGCACGGCTGAGCTGCTTCGACCTCAATTAGTTGTGTCCATAATTTGTTATTAATTATATTGATAAATTAATCAAATGCATTACACTTCTCAGTAATATCTAAATTTCAATAGACAAAAGCGGTTGATTGTTATTAGAGTTAGGTTGCGCTTAAATCGTAATAGAGGTAATTACAATAATTTGCTATAAAAAGTTAAACAAAATCCGTCCTCTACTCTAGAGTGATTATAAAGTAGCGCAAGTATGAATAACTATACTGCAATTATTGATAAAGTGTCGTCAACCTTTAGTTATGCCATGACAGTACGTTGGGTACACCAAAAAACGCTGCACTTTTTGATTGGGATGTGCCACACTCTCAGTGGTCTTAGTTCATGCCAAAAGGTACCTTTCCAGATAGAGAGCCACTTTAAATTCCGTGTAGAACACCATCATAACGGCCATTAAAGATGGCCCTCATTAGTCGAATAAATTTTTTGTATCTCAGCTATTAATAGTTCGATTTCGATTTTCTTTTTTTTTGTTTGAAAGCTCTTGTGAAGATTTTCATCTTAAGATTTATGCACAATTTTCAAAAATTTGTTCTTGAATTTAACGCATTGCACTCTTTAGTCGTCATTTGGCATGTCCTAATGAAACATTGCTCCAATCGGTTTTCCCCTAAATTTGCCAATAAAGTTTTTTCTCATAGTATGATACCGACTGTTTGATGAACACCGTAGTTTTACAGTATGTACCTACCTAATACATATCTGTATCTACAATATTTTATTCTTATAAAAAATATATGATCGGTTTCCTAAAATTCGGTGGCGTCCTTTAGAGATCCCCCATCCCCCACATAAAAGCATTTACGAGTACGTACTATGATTTTATTGACATGAGTATTTAAGGGTTAAAAAGGGTGCTCGAATTGAGTACTGAAAATCTCAATTTTTTATCCACTAACAGTTTTTGTGTTTCTCCTAATATAAGGGAATTACACCCTCTGTTCACATTTTACGTCCATTCATTTAATTAAGAATACAATGAATCAAGTTTGATTATTTTTGTGGAATTAAAACTTTTATAAACGACAACTTTGAATACACATAAGGCGTCTCAGGTGTTAGTAAGAGATAAGCGCATCACTTCTTATCGCTAGTTTTAACTTGTAACTCGACACATTTTAGTTCGATTCTTTAGAATTTGATTCGGCGGTGTACAGTAATTACGCGAGTGGCGTGTTGTGAAAATCGTTGTCTTTGGAGGGTTTAAAACACCCTATAAACTTTCAATTATGTGTTTTAGAA
The DNA here is from genome assembly GCA_950108345.1 of Malthinus flaveolus. Classification (NCBI taxonomy): domain Eukaryota; kingdom Metazoa; phylum Arthropoda; class Insecta; order Coleoptera; family Cantharidae; genus Malthinus; species Malthinus flaveolus. The sequence continues at coordinate 34,750,457 of OX467285.1, read as the reverse complement.
AATATTGTGAAGACTGACGAGCCCAGAAAATTTGTTTTCTTAAAGGTAATTTTAGAATTTCTTATTAGTACCTACCTGGTTATATTTGCTTCGTTGGTCAGCACATATGTTCAAAAATGGCCGTGAAAAGATTTTTGTTAATTTGGTTTCGAATAGGAGTAGGTATTCTAATTCCGCTCCGTAAAGTTCTTTTTGACTTACGCCACCAGCAGAGAGGTTCAATACAATCAATAGAAGAATAGAATAGAAAGAGATTATTCATTATTGTACCTCTCTGCTGGTGGTAAAGTTACCGACAACTTTACGGAGCGGGACTACCTTACCCAATTTATTTCTATTTCCTTGAATTTTTAGAAGGAGGTAAATGGCGTAAAATTTCATATTTCGGCCATTATTCAGTTTTGAAATTTGAACACGATGTCGTGTATAAACGCTTCTTGACGCATGTTTACAATTTTTTTAATTTTTTTTCATAAGATTTTTTATCTTCTATCAGATTTTAACACCCTTATGTAGAAACCAGAGCTGTTGCGGACCCATTTTATATAAATTTTTTGTCTTAAAATCAATTAAATATTAATTTTTTTAAATGTGGTATTTAACGTCCGCTTCAACGGCACAGGTTATATACAGACGGGACCTACAAATTTAGGTGGGTTCCAAACCACCACAAGACATTTGACGCACAGAAAAATCTAGTGGTGTCAGCGAGTCTCGAATCGAGTACATCCAGACCTGAATCCGATGCTCGACCCGCTCGGTCATCCTGGCCCCCAATCAAGTATTAATTCCAATACTCTGTATTGGTTAGTAGGGCCACCGACACTTCGTAACCCCATAATTCGCTCTTCAAATTTAGGGGTGAAGTGAGGTTTTTTACGAGCATTTAAAAAACGTTTTTGGCTAAAATTTTACCAAGAACTTCTTTTGTACCGGACCTATTTTTAAATCAAAATTTACTGCTAGTGTTTTAGTGCCTGGTGTGTCTCATAAAATATTTAAAATATACTATAATCATTTTTCGGGCTACTAAACGAACAAAAACTAATTCAACTTTCTTGTAGAATATTTTACGTATAACGTAGAACAAATTTTGTTTAGAATATTTCTCTTTGGTATTTTGTATTGCTCCTAGACCTAAAGCACTCTGTATAGGTGCAGAGGATAAAGTAAACGAATCATAACAGTATAGAAAAATTTAAGTCGGAGATTAAATAGAACGTCAGGGTGGAGAATAATTTTTTAATTCGGTGTTGGTATACACTTTTTTTTATACCGTGTGTAAAGGTTCAAAGCTGGCCATAGGGAATAAAATAATTTTCAATATTTAGATAAATTAATGCACATTAAGTTTGTCTATGACAATAATAATGGTATCAATAGAAAAATAAAATTATTGTACCACAAAAGATAATAAAAATCAAAATGAAAATCTCAATTTTAACTTACAAAATTGAGTTTTACGGGAACTAAGTACTCGAATAAATGGCAATGTTTTACGTTAAGTTAAGTTTTAAATTTAAATTTTCTACTTGTAATTATTATAAACATTCTGCAATTTAATTTTCTGATGTAATAAAAAAACATTTTTTTAACGTAAAACATTGCCATTTATTCGAGTACTAGTTCCCGTAAAACTCTTTTTTTATTTTTTTTTACTTTATTTTTCTATTGATACCATTATTATTGTCATAGACAAACTTAATGTGCATTAATTTATCTAAATATTGAAAATTATTTTATTCCCTATGGCCAGCTTTGAACCTTTACACACGGTATACGAGTAGATGGTACACTGGGGTATCCTATACCCGCTACTCACAATTTGTCTAAAATGGTGAGAATAGAAGAAACCAAAAAGCGCAACAAAGGAAAGGAACCTTAAATTATAGTCCCCAGTACCTTTCTCACCTAAAATACGGGTTGCAGCAAATGGGGTAGTTCTGATTTTTTAGTATGTTTAGTATGACGGAGGCTTAATGATAAATCCAAGTTTTCGGCCTGGGCATACCTCCGGATCTTTGTAAAAAATCCAAAACACTGCGAAATGTTTAACATTTTTTGAGTTTCTGCCAATTTTAACCTCCAAGAATTAATTTTTTGGCTTGGGGGTACTTATGATTTCTTGATATGTTGTAAATATAATGATGGTTTAATGATAAATTCAAGGTTTCAACCTTGGTGGACCTCCGGTTCTTTGTCAAATATCCAGAAACATTCGATTTAGTTTTAGAATTTTGATTAAGATCCGGAGGTCCGTCGAGGATCAAAACTTGGATTTATTATTAGGCACTCATCATATTATATAACATACCAAAAAATGTTAACCACCCCATTTTATGGAAGGTAAATAATCCGGATCTACGTATACTCGATATATACGATATACTATTGAGTTTTGCTTTAGTTTGGGATTTTTTACCAAGATCCGGATGACCGCCAAAGTCGAAAACTTGAATTTATGATTTGGCCTTCATCATGTACAACATACCAAAACATCATTACTGCCCTATTTGATGAAAGGTAGATATTCCGAATATTTGCCTGAAATCCAACACTACAACCGCAACTAACCGTATACATGTAGATACGAGTTATTTACCTTCCATGAAATGGGGTAGTTCTCATTTTTTGGCATGTTGTATATGATGAAGGTCTAATGATAAATCTAAGTTTTGGTCCTCGACGGACCGCCGATTCTTAATCAAAATTCTAAATCGTATATATTTGTGTATAATTGACAAAGATCCGGAGGTTCACCGAGGTCGAAGCTTTAGATTTATTATTAGACCTTAATCATATACAACATACCAAGAAATCATAAGTACTCTCAAGCCCAAAAAATTAATCTTTGGGGGTTAAAATTGGTAGAAACTGAAAAAATGTTAAACATTTCGCAGTTTTTTGAATTTTTTACAGAGACCCGGAGGTATGTCGAGGGCGAAAACTTGGATTTATCATTAGGCTTCCGTCATAGACATCACACCAGAAAATTAGAACTACCCCATTTGAAGTAACGTATTTTAGGTGAGAAAGGTACTGGGAACTATTATAATTTAAGGTTCCTTTCCTTTGTTGCGCTTTTTGGGCCTCTGCCATCTTCAAATTAAATTTAACAAGTTTAAATTTGTCCCAAACTCTTTATAAAGAACCTCGAAAACTATAACAATCATTATTTGCTTAAAAGAAATATTTAAAAATTCTGATAATTACTTTCTTCGTTGAGATTTCCAAAATTATTTTTTTAACTTTTGATTTTCGAAATTGCGGTAATTTTCAATGGGTAACTTTTTAGTTTATGGCATTGCGATTCTAAAAAAGAAAAAATCATTCAAATCCGTTCATTATAGCTGGGTTCCGAGGTATAAACCTAATTGCACTGGGCTAAATACTAAGTAACTACTACTGTTTATAATCGAGTTCCTATAGAATTCGCTACTGAAGATTGTTCTTAGGGTTCGAAATTTGTTTTATGTGATAAACATTTACAAAAATTATTATTTCATTATAATAATACACGTAGTAGGTATACTTTTCGTCATTACACCGATCTGAATTATCTAAACTCGAACTAATTGTAATACTGTAATCGTAAGGTCGATTTACTCTTTGTACAAAATGATAAACAATCTTAAAAACTTTTTCAAATTTGTATTTCCATCAGCGAGATTTTATTAATTTTAATATTGCCTTTCTTATACTCGTTTCTTTCGATATTACTTTTTACATAATGTGTCAATACTCTCGTTCTTCGACCGTTAAAAATGAAGTCGCAGTATACTAGCTAAATTGTTTTATTTAACATTCGAACACGAAAACAATTCGATATAGCACAAAAAAATAAATTATTATAACAGTTGTTAAGAAAATATCCTCACGTTTGTACAAGATATCGTATTAGATTATTATTAGTATTAAACGGTACATTTGTATAAAAACAATATAATAAGCTGGAGCTCTCCTGATGACCAAATAGTAGGTAAAGAAGTCCCCGTTAGCGTTTGTTACAAATTACCAAATGCATTAATGAGCAAAAATTATCTTTTATTTAAAAAAAAAACGTCTCAAACGGGCGTAATAGCAGTAGGCTTTGAAAGAAGATAATCATTATTATATTACAATTTGAGTTTTTAAGATAGACAAAGAAACACACAAATTTTTAGTGTGCGAAAATCAACATTATTTTATGTACAATGTACGGATTAAAGAATCTTTTTTGTCTGAGAATAAAACCACTTCCTTTCGACTTTTAACGGCGGTTTTGGTTACATTCTAATTTTTTTTTATTTCTTCTTAACATTTGACTGAGTTGTAAACCGAAATTAACACACATTTCTCGTAAGATCGCACATTGCGTTTAAAATTTTCTTTTGTAAACTCGACCAGAAAAAATATTCCGACAGTCACCCCAATGAGTGGAAACAGCCTGATTCTGTTTTTTACGAACGTGCTCTATAACGTATTGGAGAATAAATTACATTTACATCATTAGCATTCTTTAGACTTATCGAGAGTAAAATTACCGAATGCATTTATTCAATTAACAATCAAAATAATTATGAAACTACGACATATACCCGTAGAGTGGCCATTTCATGGCCTTCTCGTCTCTGCGTTTTAATCTGCGAAGGTTGGTGAATGGTCACAATCTATGTGCTCATGTTAAATTACTTTTTAGTTGCATATTCACTTCACCGGCAAACCGGCATTCCTCAAATTGTCTAACACCATTGGAGTTTAAATGATTTCATACCTTACTCATGTTCAACTTTCAGAAGCTACGAGAAAGCTCAACCTTAAGGTCTCGCCCATTTTTAATCGTTTAATTCGCGCAATTAGTGGTAAAAACTGCACACTTTTGTTGTTGTGGATATCTTTACAAAAGCAACAAACGGCCTATTTAGTGATGAAAACCTTCTTTTGATTTTACTAATTGGAAGATTTTTACAAAAATAGCTCCTGCCATTGCTAACGAGCTCAACCTTTTGTTTCAGTCTCAGTCTAATTCAAGAGCATTTTAGGTCGTTGAATCTAATTCTTTTAATGGATTTTTAATTTTAGAGGCTCTAAAAAACTTCTTAAATAAGTAGTTATTTATGTGCGCTATAAATAAATTAATTGTCGATGATTTCGTTTTGGGTAAATTTCAATCACAAACTTATAGTCGTTACGAAACTTACCTGTATTATTTATACAGAGTGGTTGCATTTTATGGTCCGAGATATTGATCTTAGTTATTGTAGCAGATACAGCATATAAGTGGGAGCTCATGAAAAAGGTGCATAATTTTATGCTCATTGATAAACCGCCGAGAAAGCTCGACGACTTTTTTAAAAAGTGGTAGATAATTAAAATTTTGGCGCTCCGTTATGATTGTTTTGTTTTGCACAATTTTGTAAATTTGTAAAAACGCGACACGTTTTTAAGGCGCTTCGAATGCTACTTACCTACTTCTAAGAATGAACGTGGATGCTCTTTTCTTTTGCTGCGATCCGCTTCATTTCTTGTACAGAATTTTTACTATCTTCTGAAGCAGTAGTATTTGCTTATAATGGAGATGAACAATTTGGACAAAATCTACGAGCTCCATGGCACTGCTCGTGTTTGCAGCTTTGCACATCTGCAATTTATTCAATTTAAGGTTAACGTTTCAGATGGGACCATGAATTGGAACATTCGGTAAACTTTGTATACAGGGTAGGGTCTCAATTAAATTGGAAATTAAATTTGAAAATCTGAAATTAATTGAAGGGGCAAGAAAATGTATGTGAGGCTGTTGAAGATTACTTCAACATATCTTTTGAAACATCAAAGCAATATGTGGACGCCCGAAATTCTTGTGTGGACAGAGGCGCAAATTATGGCATTTGAGTCTGGAAATTGGGGGGTACTGTGTAAGCCACTCCTTCAGTTTGATTGAGTCTCTTGCGTCTCTATCCACAAGAGAATTTCGGGCATTCACATGTTGCTCTGATGTTTCAGACGAGCGTTGCAGTAATCTTCAACAGCATCACAGATATTTCGTTACAAAATCTGAGTTTTTCTACACTTTTCTACTTATCCCCTCAATTATTTCTTATAAATTTTTCATTATGGGTAAAATCATTAATTTTCTTGTCGACTAATAATCCAACAAACAATTTTGACTAATAAAACTAAATAATAATGTTCAATTGCTATTATCTATAGCCGCAATCTTGCTTCACAATGAGATTTGCGTAAAACCATGTAAAACTGATATAAATTGAGTTTTTGCGATTATTTTGTGATTTTATAAAAGAACATCAGTTAAAGAAGCAATTGTTTGTTTTGACCAGGGGTCAATAGAAGCACATATTTTTTTGTTTTTCATTTGAAAGAGTATTATATTACGAATTCAATGATATAAGTAAGAAAGTAAGCAATCTCGTAGACTTTATAGTTCTCGAGATAGCAATGGTTGACAATTCAAATTGAACACCCTGTATACTAAAAATAACGTTTACGCATTTGCATGTCATTTGGCAAAAAAAGTGCAGGATATAAACTTCAATGACAAATTTAGTGCAGGCTTGCAGCGGTTTGGACACTTAAGTGTCGCACTTATCGCGCCGGATGTTGCAAAAATGCAAATTGTTGCAAACCGACCCTAAATTGCCCGATGAAGCTTAAATTTTGCACTGGCGCTGCCCTTTATTTGCCTATGTTTAGGCAGACGGCTTAATATCAATTTTTTGAGTTTCGTTATTCAAGTTTTCAATACAAGTAAAAAATGCTGAAGAAAAATGAGTGATATTTAAAGAGTAAAAGTGTTTGAGGGATTTGGGAACTTTAGAGAACTGATTTTTGGGCTCATTACGTCGGATAAAAAGGTACTTATATAAATGCAAGTGAACCAAGATTTTTGGATATGTTGTAGAGGGGGCTCAAAAAAGCTTAACTTCAAATTTTCGACCAAGATTTCCTATGAGCTTTTGCCGCCATCTCTAAAAAAAGGGTCAAATTTGGCTTTTTCTCGATAACTCGGCTCTACTTCACGACACGGAAATTGTGCTCATGTCCTTTTTTGTTGCTTTTTTACGCTTGTTTTACAGTCGGTAAACTTTGTATATAGGGTCTCAATTAAATTGGAAATTAAATTTGAAAATCTTAAATTAATTGAAGGGGAAATTTTACAAAATAATTTGTAGTTTTTGAAAAGTTTCAATTTTTTCACTTCACCATTAAAAGTGCTATTATAGTGAGGGCAGTATTTAATTAACGACCACTATAAAAATTTCTGTTACTTACTGGATTTGTAAAGCGCACATTATAGAATACTTACCAAGATTGAATTTTCAAAATAAGCGCGCGCTCAGAATAGGCGTAAAGAAGCATCCAAAACAATTGTTTCTTTCCTAAGTTTCAAATTTTTATACTTTTCAATCCCGAAAGTGCTATAATTAGGGCACTATTTTCATATAAGCTAAGTTTAGCTACAGGATTCGATAATGCTGATATTGATTCGATAATTGAGGCTTAAATTTACATAATATTTTTGCGTTTTAATTGGCCGTGAGAAAACTTTCAAAATAATTTTGTATTTATGAAAAATGTTTAATTTCTAGACTTTTCAATACTAACAGTGCTGTAGTTAGGGCGCTAGTGAACAAGAACTAATTTCAGTTACAGGTTTTGATAATTGAACATTTGATAGTACAATCCTGTAGTTAGAGCAGAATTTGCCCACAGAGGTCGAGATTATTTTACCAATTTCCCAATGACCTCAAGTTAAAAATTTGAATTATCTTTTGTAATTTTGAAGTACCTACTCGAGAATATTTATTTGATTTAAATAAAACTTGATAAGTATCTGTTTAACTTCGATAAGAATTTTTGCACGTGCACCAAATGGAATACGATTTTAAATTATTATACGAAATACGAATTTTTAATATTTCAGTATATTATTGAACTCGGTTTGGTTAAGTGCTTTAGTGCTCGCGATTCGAATTATCTTTTGCCGTTTGGGAAATTTTGCAAGAAGTTTTAAGTTCAATTTCCGCTACTTCAAGAAGGTTAGACTTTACTTTTTTTTACTTATATTATTACAAAATTTTAAGGGCTAAATGTCAAAAGGTGTACAAAACTAATGTTTAGCGACATTATGGCATAATATTTTTTTTTACATTGAAAGTCATACTTCACTATGACTTCATTAAATAGGTGGTTTCTGATGCTTTTCAAATATACAGGGAGTTGTTTATAATAATACGAATGGATCAATTCACTAGCGTATTCCAGTGGTAAAAACAATTGAACTGAACGCTTCGTTAGGAAATTACAAGGCGTCAATAACCATTAAAGTAACTGAAATTCGTCAAATTCTGGAAAACAGTGGACTACCTATTTTTACCTAAAAAAGCTACCTTGCCCAATTATTACTACAGACGCCATCGACGAACGCTTGCTTACCAGAACACCCTGTATTTAATTTTCGAGTTTACCCATATCTTTTTTTTTTCAATTATGCAATAACGAATTTAAATAGTATTAGACAAAGATGATGCGCTTGTGACAAATCTTGTTGTGACAAAGTTGGGCTACTTTTTTAGGTTTGAACGAATTGCTCTTCCGTAGATAGTGTAGAGTGTAGACGCAAAGAAGTAGGGCGGTAATTATAAATCAATTCAAAATTAAAATTTTTCTTTTTCAATGACTTTTCGTCTACTTTGAAAAATTTATTTCTATAGACGTTTCTGGTCCGCCTAAATCCAAAAATGTAAAGAAATAAATATCTTAGAAAATGTGTGTGATGGGGGGCGGGACTGGTTAAATGCTACTGGAAGTAGTGGGATATGGTTCACTCACAAAATAGAAAATATGTTCACACCAATTGGAATTGGAAATGTAAATTTCCTATTTCATCCCCATTTTTACATTTACGTCGATTTTAATTTGAAATAATTATTTATTTGTCATTCCGCGTTGATTTATAAAAGTTAATTTATTGAAGTGTATTATTCGAATTTTCCAGTTTTTATTCGTGTATTTTCTGTTTAAGAATGAACATTAGCTACACATTTTGTTTAAAAACTAAAATCTTTGTTAAAAATACCACAAGAATTTCATGGTTGATGGTTTCATGCGAATGCGCTCAGCTCAATTTACTCAAGAAAAGCGCATATTATGTTTTTTTTTTTAATTTCTTTGTACAAACAATACGATTATCAAGTAAAAACGAGTTAACTTGCGTGTATATGTTATTATTATTATTATTATTTGTTATGTCACAACACGACTTGACCATGAAGCACGACTTCACGAAACTTTAATTAGGGCTAGTTTTGAATCCGGTACCTACCTATCTAATAATTATTCTAGTACTACACCAAAATTTTGATTACCTATAAATAGAAATTGGAAAATTTTCATAACTCTTATTCAACACGTTTGTTTTTAAAATCCAAGTTACGTGTTTTGTGTCTTGAACTTACTTAAGTGTGGTACTCTGTCGGACTTTTCAATCAACGGTCTAACTTAATTATCCGTGAAGTTCGATAAAAAGTTATTAGCTCATTTTAAAACTGTACGGTAGAGTACTAATAGCGATACACATTAGCTATACATGATTTTGTAATTTAAGTCTCCAGTTTAGCTGTCGACTGCTCTTTAACTTGGTTGTTCTTTAATTAAGAAGGGGCATTAACTTTTACGGTGGAAATTTTTATTTTCTTGAAACAACTCCCGTGTAGTGGTAATGATGTGGCCATCACAGGGCTTTTTCGTACGCGTTGAAAATATTCGAAATGATATCAGAAATAGTACCTAACAGTAGTACGCTCACAAGCTCTCGCTCGTTTCAAAAACCTAAAATTATATGGGCCGGAAGTCAAATTATTAAGTGTTTGGTATCACTGGATAGATAGTTTTAGAATCATTCCAAACGACTTAAAATATACAGGGTGTTGTATTTAAAATAGAAAAGCGAATCCCATTTCTTGTTAAACGGAAAATTACAATTTAACATGTTTGGTATAAAGTCTTCTCCTCATTTTTGCTTATATCTCCTACAAAAAATTTATTTCTATACAAAATTTCCTATAAGATTGGTTACATTCAATCTTTGATTTTTTCCCCTCACCTGCCATATTTTTGTCTAATTTGACTAGACTATCAATGTTGCATGTTCGATCGAGTTTGAAAAAACTTGAATACTTTGCAAATCAGTTGCGAACAAATAATACAAATCGCCTTCTTTTTTTCGTTCATTAGTCTTTGAATTTTCAAATTGTAAGGAATAGGAAAACCCTTTAGGTTAGTTTTTTTGCTCACTGGGCGCCTTAAAAAGCTAACTTAAGCTATACTTGTGAACACAAATGAAAGTACTAACCGCAGCTAATAGATAAAAATCGTCGAGAAGTGTTCAAAAAATTGAAAAAATGATAACGCCCTCGTAAAAGAACATCGTGGTTTTTAAAAGTTATCTATATGGGTATATCTTATAAAAGGTTAATTGCTTTATTAATTGCTAATTCTAGTAAAAGCGCGAGAAGAAAGAAATCTTTTCTGAATCAACGTTAACGTTGCAGCAGTGCATGCAAGTTTCGAACCGTTGGAGTTGTGCTTCTTGTACACAACATGTATTTATACTGTATACCTTACTGAATTAATTTTTTGCGAAAACGTCTATACAATAGATAGATGATAGAGCCTCTTAATTAAGTTGCTTATAATTTGTATTATCATTATAATCATAGAAGTTTTAAAAATGAATGTACATTCTCAGTCAAACGTGGAATGAATTTTCATAGTTGGTTTAAAATGCGCGTAACACATCTCCGATTTTGACGGACCAGAAAGTAATTTAGTTACTCCGATAAATTATTTATTTATTTACCAAACAGTAAAGTTTCAGAATTATTATAATAATAGTGTTTTGCGTATTTAATTGTATAAATTTAAATTTTTTATCATATTTACAAAGTAATTGTAAATTAAAAATCTTGTAGTTGAAATTTACATCTTTTTATACATTACACACTGTTTCGATGGTTTAACATTACAGTATAGTTTGTTTCACCTTCTTCCGATTTAGCTTTTTGACTTTACCTATTGAAGTGGTGTCTTCTAATCCGTTCCCAAAAGAACCATAAATTAAACTTCCAAAACCGTCTTGTTCATTTCTTTACGGTTTAAAATTTTACCTGCATATAAAAGGGATAAAACCGTAAAGAAATGGACAAGGCTTTGTAAGTTTAATTTATGGTTCTTTTGGAAACGGATTAGAAGACACTACAATAGGTAAAGTCGAAAAGCTAAATCGGAAGAAAGTGAAACAAACTATACCTATCCACTGCTAGTCTTTTTACTAGAACCTCGAAATTATAGGACGTGAAACCTTCACAAACTAAACTTCGTTTATTTAGTTTTTTTGTGTCACCAATTGACATGGTGTGTCTTTTACTGTTTGTTAGAACAGAAATTAAAAAAAGTTCAACGAACAAGCATGTATCTCACACTCACACTGGCAGGCAACAAAACGGTCACCATGTTACAACGTAATCCAAAATTTCTTATGTTAGTTAGAGATCAATATTAGGTTCATGACCGATTCGTTATTGATGTGCGATGCACAAATTAGCCAAGTAAATAGGAACCTACACGATTTTTTTTATTGTAAAAAACTAAAATGTCACTGTTTTTAATGGGCGTTCAGCTAATTGTCAATGTGTGTTCTCATTGGATCTGAATTACATCATGCAGTCATTGTGGCATTAAGTTTCTGGATGCTGGATTGATCACGGAGGGGGAGCTAGCTCCCCGCACTTAGGTCGCTTATACGGATTCATTGTGCTTCCTTCGAGCATCCTCCCCTAGCCCACTAGATCTTGAGCCATCGTCCTACTTGCAGAATGAACTCTAGAATTATGCCGGGAGCGGAGGTGCTAATTCTGGCCATGTCGAGCCAGAAGTCCTTTAAAACGGGTCTGGACAGTAGCACAATGACGTGTTCAGCTGTTTCGTCGACTAGTTCGTATCCACGGCATGTGGGATTGTCTACTATTCCCAGTACGTGAAGGTGCTTCTTTAGATTGCTCGTAGGCTATGTTCGGAAGAGCCTTAGACAATATTTTGCAAGATTTTTAGAGAGGGTGGGAAAGCTTTTTTACCCTGGCGGTTGGGCGGCAGCTTGTGTTGCTTTTCTTCTTACAATGTGAAGTAGATAGATATTCTTTCGAGGAGGGTGTTAACAGTATTTACAGCTGTTTTTAAGATTGGCCCAGGGTCACAGGGAAGAATATTTGTCTTTCTTCTCATCACCCCCGTTCCCGTAGTTTCTCTTGATCCAGCAGAGTATAAAAACATTGTTTTTGGATACTTAGCTTAGCAGCTCTATGCTTTCCTACAAGAGACAGGGGTTGCAAGTATTTAGGGCTTGCAACGCAGCTTTGTATTTTTTTATTTCGGATTTTTCTACTTAGAGTTATGTAGAATGTTAAGTTTGGAAAACTGAAGCACATTTCCCCAGCAATAAGCTACTTAACAAGAGCAAGTTCAGGTAAATCTACACCTGCTCCAGATCCCTTTTAATTTTTTGATCCATCGGTAAAGACCGTTACATTTGCTACGATGTTCTCCTTTTGGAATCAATGGAGTTTGAAAGTTGGTATTTTGGGGAGATACGGTCTGCATCCCCAGAAGAGGTAGCTTAATAATGCATAATATCTACGTCGCCTAATCACTTAAGCAGGCGACTAGACTAATCAGTCCGGGCAGTATAAGAACCAATTTAGTAACGAAGTTTGCACTTTTATAATAAAAGTATGAATATTGATAAATATTATCTCCTTTAACAACCTTGTCTGCCAAATTGGACGCCTTGTAGAACGCCACTTCTTCTCGGACCTATTAAATTTGATTGCTCATGCTAAACTTTTCAAAATTACTAAGAAAAGTAGCTTTTGCTTAGGATACGTGAACTTGAAAATGATATAATTCCAAAAAAAATTAAGCAAAATTACCAAATGACTTAAAAGCTTTCTAAAATTACACAAAATTCGAGAATACAACTAATTCTTCACCGCTTCCTGTATTTTGCCAAAAAAAATTATACGTACCGTTAGTCGAGTTGAATTCAAAATCAAATTACTTAAAAACAATCCAGCAATCCTAATAAAAATGTAATTGCCTTTTACATGTATTTCTTTTTCGTTGTTCCTCGTTAAAAATGTGCGATCAACAAATTGCCAACACGTTAACGTGTGCCTTTTAGAGATAAATTTGGCGGTTAAGAAATGTTTGGAATGGCGAAAAGTAATAACTTAACATCGTATTAAAATTAAACTCAAATAACTATCAATTAGAATTATTTAATTTGGGGTATTTATTAGGGACGAGCGACGAAGGGGCACGAAAGAGAGTGGCGTACTTTAAAATTCAATTTAATTTGCTTACTTTACACGAAATTATGATTTCCAATTAAACTATTTCAATTTGAGAAGAAAAGTAAACTTTAGAAAGTTTCTAAAATGACCCATCATTAAAGTCTCCGAAATATTTAGCGTATTATATACCCTTTCGGTTTGTTGGCGTTATAAAAGCGCGATTTAAATAATATTAAAATTCAATTTTATGTAGATCAACTTGTACAACATCCATCATACCGTGTTTATAAGTTCTTAGACTTCTTTATTATTATAGTAATAGTTGCGTGCACCTGATGGTATCTGAAATAAGAAGACATTGCTCCTCACGGGCCACCAGAGCGTGTCTCCCGTATAGCTACCTCATTACTCGCGACAATTGCACTAATTTCAAATCTCTTAATAGCATTGCAAATTTTAGATCGAAGATATATTTATTGCTTATGCAAATTGAAGACTTACATCGAATAACGTACGCGACATTATTAAACGAGTCCAATTTTTTGCTTAAAGCCGTGCGCTTTTTATATAATTTTGCCGAATAAAGAAATTTAAAAAAATAAGCCGAGGGTATCGACATTAACAAAGAGCGATACAAATTTCTAAATTTACTTTAATGTAATTCTAAAGCACCTGCCTTTAAACGCCGTTCTACTTTTTAAATTATTTAACAACCCTTTTCGTCGAAGTGCAAGGGTGTTTCGCATGGTAAGCCAAGAATAACGTTTTGAAACTTGAAGGTGCCCGCGTTTCTTTTCTTTGCACTACCAGTTTCGACTAATTTTCTTATAAAAATAAATGCTTAATTTAAGACTAGATAATTGTTTTTCAAGTTCATTCGCCTTTCAAAGTTATTTTAATTCAGTTCTTTTTGCTTTGGATTTGTTAGTACACAAAATATCCATTCATACATTAGAGGCGAGAATTTGTAATAGGTATTTGGAAACCTGTAAAATTTTTATTTCAATTTTTTGTCGATAAAATTACAATTTAAAATTAGGTGCAATAGTCAGATTGACCTCACAGAGTCAGAGTGATAGTGTGAGTACTTCACCCACTCATATCAATGCGATGTTACCCTTACGCAGTGCGGCCTCTTTGACGATTCTTTATTTCCGCTAGTCATTTTCATTTTCCACTTCGTTTAACAGTTTAGAAATCAAACTGACGGACGATTATATTTTTATAGGGTTGTTCGGTTGTTGTTTCCATATTAAATTTGAAATCTAGACCGAGTTAGCGCTTCACATTTTGAATAGTATGTTGAAATCTGTTTTTCTTGGTCAATGCAATGAAGCAGAGATGCAACTGCTCCCCTACCCATTACACAGGATTCGGAGGGCGAATAAACGGATTTTAAACCTCGGCTATAATTATTCGATAAATAATCATTTTGTTATTCGGTGAGAATTTGAGATTTGCGAAGAAGTAGGTACTTTAACAAATGTAAGAGATGTGAGATGTGGATAGAGATTCGCGACCTTAAAAATGCAGTGTGGGGCTTCATTTCTTTTCAGTGCAGTGAGAAACGAATTTGAACCAACTGCTAAGCTAAATACCTGCAAATACCTTCAATTCTACGTTTTGAATTCTGAATCATCGCAATTTCTTTTCTAATTTCGTGCGTATGCTACTTGGAAGAAAATGAGTGTTAAGCTACGGATTGTAGGAACGTCCGCGGCGGACTGCCGAATTCAGCGCAGTTGGGAAGACTGTCAAATAGAAACTTAGCTGTGTAACTCTAGGAAGTCTTGCAGAAGCCGCTTGCAATGAAATGCAATATTGCAAGTGACTTCTGCAAGACTTCTTCGAGTTTTATGGCGCTTACAGTCAAATTGACATTATCTAAGTTTCTATCTGACAGCAGCCTGGTAGTTTGCCTAACTGCGCCGAATTCGACAGTCTGTCGCGAACAATCCTAACAATCTACAGCTTTAGAAAACTCTATGAAGTCTTGCTATGTCCTATGTCGCTTACAATACTGTAAATCTGTATTGGAAGCTACTTCCTAGAGTTAGTTTTCTGGCACTTACAGTCAAATTTTACATTATTTTAGTTTCTATCTGGAGTTAAGTTCGGAGGTCTTGGTGGCCATTCGATTGCTCCTCTTTTGTTAATCCATCTACCGTGAAATCTGTCGTTTAACCATTATCACACTACAAGTAAATAATATGAGGTGGAGGCCCCCATCTTGCTGAAATCTCAAAAGATCTTGCAAAATAACGTTACCATCAACATAAATTTGGTTCTCAAACTCGTGAATTATAAGACGATCGATAATTTCTTCGAGCATATTGAGGTACTAAGTGTTACCAGTCAAATTTCCCTCGGATTCCTTTCATTAAATAGTTCTGCGTCTCTTCTAGCACATTTTGAAATTTCTCCGTTAGGTTGGTAAAAATAATTTCAATTTTTTCTTCAACAGAGTTCCCCATTTTTGCAAAACATTTTAAACCAATCACTCGATTAAATTGTCACTGTTCTCTCTTCTAGCCCCTCGGTATTAAAATTGACAGGTCGCGCGGAATTTCAATATTTTATACTAAGACGAAGATATTGTATATTGAAGGTGGTCAGTTTTCAAATCGGCGCGTACCCTGTGTAATCGCAATTGATTTTATTGTGAATTAGAAATAAATAATAAAAAATCTAAACTTTTATGAAGTTGAATTGCTGTACTTACTCGTATTATAGTTATGTATTAGTCCAGGCAATGGGTAGATTCTGACTTGCAAATGGTCCAGGAGTGTTGTAATTTGGTACACTTGTACAGTTTGGTGTCCTAATTAATATTCCGAGTTTTTGACCTTGAGCGACCGCCGCTCGCGCCGCTATAGTGGAAAAAAGGGGCCGAAAACAAGTGTTTCAAAAATATTTTCTCTCTAGCGCCACCTAGGGCATAAGTAGATATTACAACTATTATAGAGCATGTAATTTCCTAAAACTTTTGTAAGAAACATTTTTCAATCAGATGAATAGTGGACGAGTAAAAAAGTTTGCAAATTTATCGTATTGTGCCATTTTTAGCGATACAGCGTTCGCCAAAGATCCGGATTATTTACCTTGCATCAAATGGAGTAGTTATGATTTTTTGGTATGTTGTTCATGATGAAAGCCCAATGATAAATACAAGTTTTTGACCTCGGTGGATCTCTGAATCTTTGTCAAATCTTCAAAAAGATATACGATTTAGCTCTGCTTTCGTGTTGAATTTTTGACAAAGATCCGGAGTTCCACCGAGATCAAAAACTTGGATTTATCATTGGACTTTCATCATGTACAACATACCAAAAAATCACAATATAAAATAAAATAGTAACAATGCGAGAAATTCTTATTTATTACGCCTAACATATAGGCAATTCTTGTGTATCGAATGTAAGCATGTAAGATGGGTTGCATAAAAAAAAGTTAAAAACGATAAGCGAGTTTAAGATTTGATTACTTTTACAGTATTTATCATTTTCTGGGCGTTTGCTATAAATTTATATCAGATACAGTAAGGCAACGTTTTCACATGCTAGAAATGTCAGACAGACTTTCAGATAGAAGTGCGAGAAAACTGTAGGAAGTCTAGTATTAGAAGTCGCTTGCAATACTGTTTACACTATTGCTTACTAGTAGACATAAAGGTACATCTTCACATGCTAGACGTTGCGAGAAGTGTCAAACAGAATGTAAAATGCGAGAAACCTCTAGGAAGTCTTGCAGAAGTCGCTCCAATGCACATTTACAGTATTGCAAGTACCTATCTTCTGCAAGACTTCCAAGAGTTTTCTCATACTTACAGTCCAGTTTACATTAAACCAGTTTCTACTTGAGAAACTCTGTCTGTCTGTCTAACGTTTCTTGCACAAGTTTTCTTGCATATACAAAGTCTATTTGTAAATGTAGAGTGTAGTAGAGAGAGTGTATCAGCTATTTCCAACGAACTATCACGATAGAGTCGGATGAGCATAGCTTTTGAGTACATATTAAATCTTTAATTTATTACAAAATATAATTCATTTAAAAACTGATGAGTTAAGATATACAATACAAACATTTATATTAGTTCACGTTTACGTTTTTTTGACGTCTCGAAAGGTATCCACATATCTTCTCCTTTTCGTTTACTAAATTTAATTATAACGCAACTTTCGGAGCGCATATTACTAACATAATAATTACAATTGGACGTGGTAACCTTATATTGATTATTATTAAATTTAGTGGCGTAGTTCAAAAAATTTTGACAATTTCGAACTTCGTAATGAAAATAACTATCCATACTAGGTGGCCCACAGTAAGTAATAAAGACTGTTTGAGTATCAAAATTTTCTGGAGCAATAACAACTTTAAACAGTTCGTTGTGAACAAAAATGTAGGCGACAATCGCTTTTGTGGTGAATTTAGTAGAAGTTGTAGTTAAAAGTTTAAAAGTAATTTTCTTATGGTTATTTCTAAAGTGACATGGTAGCTTGTACCGAGGGCCGATTAAAACTTTACATTCCGGACAATCGTATTCGCGTTTTGTACACTCGTATTCGTGATATCTAATCGTGTCGCATTCTAATTGCACCTCGCATCCTTTCCACCTGCAAGTGAACTGATTTAAGTACGTTAAGTTTTCCAAATCGATAGCTCTGGAAAATTCGCAATTTTTTTTACGGCACGCCGTGCATTGATTATTGTAATTCTTGCAGTCGATGCAAGTGACGTGATTTAAAGCACAGCGGTATATTGGGGGCACCATTTCGATATTACAATAACGACAAGCGATAATAGTGTTCATATTTTTTCGTAAGTTGTCTTTCACTTTAACGCTAAATTCGACATAAACATTGTCGGTCAAATTCAAAAAGTCGGATAGCGGCTTTATGTCGATTTTCACACATTTATCTAAAGACATTTTGAGAGAAGTAGAGGGCAGTGGATTGCCACAGTTGACGGTGATGGACCTATTGGACCCATTGCTTATTAGGATGTTGTAAGAAACGAACTTTTCGTCTCCGCGTTTTCCCAAATAAACGACGCTTATACAGACCGTCTGCTTCCTCGCTAGGTAATACACTTGCAATAAAAAATTTAAATTTTCAATTTCCACCAAATTATTTTTGTCGTAATCGTCTCGAGTGTCAAAAGTAATTTTGGGCGCCTTTAAGTAACATTTTCCGTGCTCGCTTTTGTAATGATTGTACAATTGCGATGTGGTTCCTTTCCAAGTGCACTCAGAATTATCGTTTTCGGGACACGGATAAACTCTGTACGTACAATCACTTTCGTGTTGCCCAAATTTGTCGAATGGAAACTGTTCGATACAACCATATTTGTGGTACTTGCACGGAAACATGTGCGCGGAAGCGAGGTCTTCGTATATTTTGCACCTTATAAGCGAATAAGTTTCTTCTAAAGTTAAATTTTTGTAACATTCGAAACAAATTTGGCCATCATCGCGTTTTAAGAAAATCGGCGTCTTAGACAAATAATTGTCGCAATCCGAACAAATTAACTTTTTGAGAATCGAATTAGGAATTGTGATCAAGGACATATTGAACTAAAATTAGAAAATGTTTAAACGTGCTTGAATGGAAAGATTTTACTTACATTTTATTTTATTTATTAAAATATACCATAATAACTAAAACGTTGTGTTGTGCTGTACAATATATTATTAATTATTATCTTTCATAGAAACGTGTATACTTGGTATAAATACTAATATGTACATTTTAACATCAAGAAATAAAATTTTAATATTACCCCTCTCAATATCTTATTTTAATATTAAAATATTTAGTTGGGTGTTTGGTAAAAGTAAAAAAATTTTAACAGTTTACTTATAAAAATTATTTATGTATTTCTAGAAATAGTAAACTATCAGTTTATCGTAAAAAATTAATTAATTAACTGAAAAATCTTATTTTGACCTATAGTCCATTCAAATTTTAGGTGCAGTAAATGACAACCATGATCATTGCGTGATCACTGCATGTTAGCATCGAGCTCGATTGCAATTGGCTGCAGGTATTAGTGCCGCTCTCTAAATATCGAGACCGTACATGGCCTTATTGAGTGAGAATTTTCAGACTTATTATTTAGTTAGTGATGGGAATGTTTCATTTCGAAATGTTTCTAAATTGGAACGGATTATAGAACCCTTTTAAGATTAAAGACACTGCGGTTAGATTAAACAACAAAAAACTGTTTTTTTAGTAATTTTAAAACCCACTACTACCTAAATCCGCCTCTGTTCAATTTACTAGCTCTTCCATGTGCCCGCCACGAGTAGCCTCCGTGCATTTGCTTATGTCCACTGCATCTTGAAATTGAATGGACTATAGTGTATCTATACTCCATTCAAATTCAAACTGCAGTAAACGTCTAACGTACACGTAAACACGTACATGCAGATATCTTGGTATTTTGAGTACGGGCCCGGTGGTGCCTAGATATTTAGGGGTTGGAATAATATCTGTAATCAATTGTAGTCGTCACAGGATGGTCACTGTTGACTGTTGATATTGACTGCAGCTTGAATTTAAATACAGTATAGTTCTCGTGGTAAATCATTAACTTTTTGGCATAAATAGAATTTAAAAAACTTGTTAAGTAAGAAATAACCAACCAATTTTACAAAATACTTAATTGCTTAATTCAATCCAATCTATAAAAAGGGGTAGAAAACCTAATGCAAGAACTATCGAGGAATAACCCTATTAGGCTATTAGACACCGCGTACAAAGTCTTAGCAACCCTAATAAAACAAAAACTCTCAACGTAAGCCGAGAGTATTATGGGAGAATATCAATGCGGTTTTAAAAAGAATATGAAGTACTTTCACTTCAAGGCAAGTCCTATGTCTTATATACTATATAGCAATTTGTCACGAATATAACGTAAATATCTATGCGCTCGTAGTCAATTATTGTCAGGCATATGATACGGTGGACCGCACTATTAAGTATTTGGCCCATGGAAGAGCTAGCAGTTCCTGGCAAATTAGTAAATCTAGTTAAAATTACCTTAAGAAATACAGAAAACAAGGTTAAAATACCAGGAAACATGTAAACGGTTTTCAAAGTTAAGAACAAGCAACGGGCAATCCAATATCAACAACCCTATAATTTAACATATTAGAGAAGATCATACGTGGAATAAATACGCACGGAGCAATTTACACCAAAAATCACCAGTGCCTGGCCTATGCAGATGACATGCCTGTTCTATCAAGAACAAAAAAAGGACTGATAGAAATAGTCAAATAGTGAAGAAATTAAATGCCGAGGCGAAGAAAATGGGGCCGACTATTAATAAAACCAAGTGCATTAAAATAGGGTAAGAGGGTATAGATGAGAGCCACGAACTAAAGATTGAAATGAGTAATGCGGGGGGAGATGGTTTTTGAGAGAGTAAAAGAGAGTTAAATAGAGTAATCCGGGCTAAAGTCATATCGCGAGGTGCACAAATCCGGCTATACAAAGCGACTCTAAGAAAAGTGCTGGTGTACACCGCAGAAACATGGGTGCTGATTAAAGCAAATTTAAATAGAGTAAATGAATGGGAAAGGAAAATATCACGACCGATCACGACGAATTTATGGGGGAAAGAAGGAGGGGGATGTCTGGGAGAGAAAAACCAACGCGGAAATAATGGAACTGTACGCGGAAACCCCAATTGCCAATGTTTAAATCGCAATGATTAAGATGGCTGAGGGCACGTGCAGGGAATGAATCCCAGTATAGTGCCAAGAGTGGTAATGTGGCACAACCAAATGGATACAACAAGATGAAAGCCTAGAAAGCAAGGAAGCTCTGAGCAGGCTGGAAGTAGTGAACTGGAGAGAACTGGCGTGGATGCGTGGAGAGCAATAACTCGCAAAGCTCTGGATTTTAATGGCCCATGAAAGCTATTAATAACACTAAAATGTATTGAACATTAGTAAGTGGTAACTTTCTTTTTTTAATATACATTTTAGCAGATAATGCCATAAAAATTGAGTGCTATAACTATAAAACATCCAATTTGTAATTCGTAAAAATTACAAGACAGATGTGGCGAACTTACGGACAAAATATTCATCAAAGAACCTATAGTGGCCAATAATTTTTGCTTGACTGTACCTACTCCCACTGTCGAAGTTTGAATGCTTGACTACCACTTATATTTGCAAGCGTTAATTCTAAAATAGTTTAGCTCGGGTAGTTTTCGAAAATGATAACAGTTAGAAATTCTATTCACATGGAGTTATATTACTTGGCATTTCTCATAAGGTAAGGCAACGAACGAGTCCAAACACTGATTTAGCGCTAAACAAAGTTGAATAATAAGCCATTGGGAACAAATTTTAATATTATGGAGCCGATATGCCAACCTACATTGAAGCAAATACCGGAATACTCTTACAAATTGAACGAATACAATGTAGTGCCTACTTTTTATAGATTTTGTTTCCCTACGAACAATTTTATGGTATAATTCAGCTATTTTGGCTAGACATTACATGTTTTCATCATGGGGCTATAACATTGCTAACATTAGACAAACAATACAATATATTCTAGCGTGATCGTAGCTTTTATTGTATCGCAATCGCAGACATGTGAAACCTTCTAATTTAAATGCATGTATTGCATTGTACCGTAAGAAAACGACCTTCCTTCAACCTTGATCTTACCTCTCCTTCAAATGTATAAGCATACTCGTTTCTTTACCATTCAATTGATTTCTCATTCCTGAACAAATATGAGCAACCGTAAATGTCTATTTTTCATTAAAATAACTTTTTGAATAAAATTGAAAATAAAACAAACTTTTCTGGCTTAATTGTGGAATTTCATAATTTTATTGTAGTTTCCAAGTAGTAAGTAGGTATATTTTAGAAATATTAAACAAATTTAGCAAATATCATATTTACACATCAAAATGAGATTTTTTTAAATTTATAGAGAAACTTTTGATGTACAAAAATTGGCAGATTTAAAATTATTACTTTTCCTTACGTTCACTGAGTAGTGAATTGTGCAGTTTACTAACTTCATTTTCTACTATATCACTTACTACACTTCCATTAACATCTATGAACTTGGCAACACTTTTTTTAATACTAGTTTCTCTTCTCGATCCTGTCTTACTATCTTGACAAACCAAAACTAAGTTATATTCGTCATCGAACCTATAAAGAGAAAGGGACAAAATTAATTTGATTTTTTTAAGTTTATCGGTAGCACCATGTAGTACTTACTTCTTTAAATACGAACTGGCTTCCCATACATTTTTCTTCTTCGAACCGTCTTTCTGTACGGCCACAACAAATATTCCTTTTTCCTTATACGTCGTATATACTGTTAAAATTCCCATCATAACAAAATAAGTACTGACACAAAATATAAGTATCGGCCTAAAAATGCCACATTATTTTCTAGCCCTAACGTTTTACAACACTTACTTTGATAAAGGAAATGGGTACAAGTAATCCCAAATTAAGGCAAACATCGCCACACCAACTGCAATTCCACAAATGGTCAACCTACCATCCATCAAATTAAAATTTTCAACATAATTGTACTTGTTCGTGAGAACCTAAAACCAAACACGCCTTAGATTTGAAATTTTACATTCGCAAATTAAGTCACCTCTTTAACGGCATCATCGATGGCGTTTTTAACTGCGGACCCATCCCATTTATTAATTTTAACCGGCTGTAATCATAAAATATGCATAAACATTTAGGTTATATTTGTATTTAATTATTAGTACACTCTACAACTTTTTAATTAAACTGTAGCTCGAAGTAATCGCTCTAAAACTGCTCGCTTCGATTTAAAATATTTTATTTACCTTATTTTCATCTTTTACATCTTTTGGTGCCATTCTGTGCCTTTAAAAATATCGGACAAACATCGACGTCAACAATTTGACAGACACGTCAGTAACTGAAAGTGTTGGTACGCAGGCGTAAATACGTTTTTGCGCTACATTTGAAATTGTTTACATAATGAAATGTGACGAACTTCTTCCACAGGAGCCTTTTGAGAAGTTGATCGAAAACAAATCGCTTCCGCGTAGTGATACTTTGAGTTTCGGTGTAAATGTCACTGAAAACAAACCGTCTTGGTATCATAACTTGCCTGTGCAAGTTTTAAGAAATATATTTCAATATTTCGATGAAAGCAAATTAATCAAAAATATTACACCAGTAAGTTATTTTAAACAGTTTTCTATGGGAAGTTTAGTTTTTGTGACTTATAACCTTTCTACTTAAATTTGAGTTCATCTTCGAGTGGTTGATGGGTAATGCTTTGGGTTTAAAAAGTCTCAATTTCTAATTTATTAGCCAGTAACAAGCGCCTTTTTTATTCCTTTTTCCATTTTCTTCCTTAATTTTACCTGAAAAGCCCAATGAGACTGTTTGGAGGATGTACAATGTACAATAATGGCCCCGAATAAGTGACCAAGTGCTAGGAACACGGAAGTGTAAAATAAGTGGAAACGTGGAAGGGTTGAACGAGGTAACAACTTAACATTAAGCCGCCGTGGTACGAACAACAGAAGTTCATAGTAGTGAAAATTTAAGAACACTGGTGTATTCGTCCGCTCACTCTTACTGAGTATCACCCCCTTCCATTATTGATGCTTCACTTTCAGATACTTTCAAACTAGCTTATAATCATTCCACTTATTTTATAGTTCCATGGCTAAGAGCTAGACTCCCCCCTCCCTACCCTAAATGATCCAAAATGCAGTAGCGACCTATATTTCGGTTACCAGTTAAAGAGCTTGTACCTACGTGCAAGTTCCTTGAAAACAGTGTGTGCATATCTACTAGCTCATTACTTATTAGTTTACCTCCTAATTGATTGGTGTTTAGGTCTGCAGACAGTGGAGATACGTATCATTAACACCGACATTGTGGAAAACACTTCACATTAGCGGAACGAATGTCCCAACTTCCTACATTTGTCAAAAAATTCGGGATTGCCCCTATCTTGAATCGGTATACCTACAAGATATTGCAGAACCTATAATAGTCATTCGACAAATATGTCGTTGGATACCCAACATCAAACATCTCATGCTTAAAAATTGTCCCGAAATTACAGAAACATCGTTACACAACTTAGTATGGTGCTGTAAATATTTGGAAAGTTTAGATTTAAAAGGAACGGAATTCAAAGCAAACCGCTTTTATGAAGAGATTGCAGGATTAAGATTCTTAAAGTAATTAGTAATTACATTTGTAAACAATCCCTCGTATAATTGTTCTTGTAGTAGTATTAATCTGAGCAGGAATTCGAGACTAACTATTTGTAATATTTTAACAATCATACTGAACTGTCGTCAATTAGAAGAACTTAAAATATCGTCATTTTCTCCTTCAAATATGGAACAATTAACTGACGAAGACGCGTCATTCATTGTAACGAATCTTGCTCCGACCCTAAAATCTCTAACACTGGATACCGGAAGCTTAACCGAATTTAGTTTCAAGGTTCGATTTTTTGCATTACTAAAGTTTTAGGCATAACTTCGAAAGAGGTACGTTTAATTTTAGGCAATAACAAATTGTAACAAGATGGAAAAACTAGGCTTATACAGAGCAATTAATTTATCTCCAGATATATTTACAAATTTATGGCAATACATGCCTAATCTTCAAGTTTTGAAAATTAGACACTCTCCTCATATCACTGGTTCGAATGTATCGGATCTATTCACAGTAGGAAAGCCCATCATGCAGAAAATAGTGCTCATCGATTTTACTGGCTGTTGGAAGGTTATATTTAAAATTATACAGTGTGCTGCTCGAGATCTGGGACATCGGGTTTTACCGTGTCAAATTAAATAGTTACAAGTTACCGACTCCCCTAATTATTTGAGAATTAAAAAGTGCGTATAATGTCATTTTTAGCTTTGTAATTCACGCACCCATGTCTACAAATTTCGGGAAAATAGTTTTTGTATCTCAATCAGCACACTGATGTTATTTGTAGTATGCACTTTTAAATTTTTACAAAATAACAGAAAATAAATTTCAGATAACAGATAATGGTATAGAGGCAGTGGCCCACTGTTGTGAAAATTTAACGTCTCTCACATTAAAAGGTTGTAAAAGTATCCAGAGTTTAGAAGAAGTTCAAAACAACTGTAAAAAACTCGAGAAACTAAACATCGCGTTTTGTGTAAACTTAGATCTCGATACGATAATTCCTTTACCAAAAAAACTTAACACTTTAATAATAGATAAAAGTAACAAGTATTCTGACTTATTGAAAACTGTAATGTGTGAAAAGAAAATTGCAAATGTGAAAATATGTTTATCAGAATACAACAGACAAATGCGAAAAATGTAAAATCCTTTTGTATTTATAAGTTTTTTTTTCATTCTTACACAAAAAATATAATATAATAAAACGTAAAATTAATGGATGTAATTTAGACATTTAAAATGCTTAGGAAACAGTCATAAAACTTAAGTTTACACACAGAATTGTCAAGTTCTGTTAGTTACTATGGCGTGATTCACCAGGTATGCATTTTTGGAGTTCTACCATAACCATAATGTTAATGAATCTATTTATATATTAATATATTAGAGCAGAATAAGCTTTTGAAAGTGCACTAAAAGATCGTTGCAATTTGCTCAACCAGCACCCACGCTGCACAGAAAAAATCTTCCATCGACAAGCGTGTGGCTTATGAGATAAATGTTTAATTTTCCAAGCTCTACATTTTTCATAAAATGTAAAAATTGGCCGTTAATTTCAAATTAAATGTTTTCTCTCTAACCATCTTAATAGTATATTAACGTTATGAGTGGAGAAACTGAGAGTCTAGCTCACACGTTTGCCAGTTTTGCACACGAGACGCCAGGCAAGTCTCCAAAGGCCAAAAATTTTTCTAGAAATACAATTTTGTTACGTCAAACAATAAACAACGTACGCAGGCTAGGACCCAGAACTGCTTATACCCCAGTCCAAATAAGGTGGTGGTGCATGACTCATCGCTATGTAACATTAAAAACCATCCTGAAAAATGTCATCTTTGCTCATCTTCCATAATAATGTAAGATGGGTAGCGAGACGTATGAGACGAGTCATCCGCCACTTTAATTGGGCTCTGGTATAACTGAAAAATTTTGTGAATCACCGTTAAAAATTGATTATCTGATTTTTCAGTTATGCACTTTACAACACTTAAATGTTAGTTCAAACTATATCAAGTTAAAGCAGTTTGAAACAAAGTTTAAATATTTGAAAAAGTTTAAATTA
This sequence comes from Malthinus flaveolus, assembly GCA_950108345.1. Classification (NCBI taxonomy): domain Eukaryota; kingdom Metazoa; phylum Arthropoda; class Insecta; order Coleoptera; family Cantharidae; genus Malthinus; species Malthinus flaveolus. The sequence goes on along the minus strand of OX467285.1, from coordinate 34,723,822 downwards.
CACAAAAGCAGAGGAACTACAATTTTTGAGTTTAAAGTCATTGTGCCGTTAAATTGCAATAATAAATTGATATTTTCGGATAATTCTACTCTACTAATAACAAACACAAAAATTGAAAATTAGTATTTATTTATACCCAATTTAAACATCGTTCGCCCCTCCTTTAAAAAATTTGTAAAACTTGGGAGGGCTAAAAAATTAAATATTTCACATAATTTACTAAAATCAATACTTTTGCTGCAATTTCTGAGTTGACACAATATAAAAGTTATATTCTGTTAAGCCACTTATTAATCTTGGAATAAATTTCTAAATTTTGTTTTGTAAACAAGTTAAACAATTATGATACCACATCTTCTTTTTCTGGTGTAGCAGACGTCGATGACACATCATCACCTGTATCGTCCTTACTTTTACCAGCTTCAGGAACCCATAAACCAGAGTCAACGCAACGTTTCATATGGTATTTCGCTTGTTCTTCGTCCATCTTAGTAATCGTTTCTTGCAAGAGGCTTATATTTTGCGATTCGAAACATTTCTGAAGTTCTTCTGGAAGCGTCTCAAAGACCTCCATTGGATCTAAACCACCAGGTCCTAATCGTTGTTTGCGTTCCTCTTCTTCGGCTTCCTACAATAGAAGTAAAGTAATACAGCACATTTTTAAAATTAAATTTTACCTGTATAGCTTCTTCGACTTTTTCACCAGCGCGTTTCTTAATACGTTGTTTAAACTGTCTCAATTCGTCTTGGAACGATGCCTTGTACTCTGGTTCGGCAACCTGAATTTTAGAAAAGAAGGCATCTAAACACGCTCTCGGATCGTAATCTAACTGTTTAGCTAACTCTAGAATGTACTGCATACAAATTGTTTGGTGTGCTACGTGTTCCATTAATTCGTGTTTCTAAACAAAACAAAGTTGAAGGGTAATTTTTTTTTTCTTAAATTATAATGTACCTCTTCCATTTCTAAATTAATACACCAAATAACGAGATAGTTAGCCGTATTTTCACAAACTAAATGATTGTGAGCTTTTAAAAACGCTCTAGAATCTTCGTAACGTTGTAACATTCCAAAATGCTTGAGGTCTTTTTCGTTTGCTTTAATAAATTTCTTCATTAGAATCTCTCTTTCTTCTTCCGTTAAATTTTCTTCTTTCGGGCGAGGCGGCTTTTTATTGATGAGGGTCTTTGCAAATCCATCTTTGCTGATTGTATCTACGTTCCAAGGAGTTTTCTACATGAATTTAAAATACTAGATTATTTAAAACGCAAATAATACTCGAATTGTACTACCTTTTCTTTCTTAGTGAGCTCTTCTTCTTCGTTTTTTAGTTTTTCACAGTTAACCTCTAGATCTTTTAAATTTTTCTTCAAATTTTCGACTTCAGGGCTTTCTTCTTTCTCGGCTTCAGATAATTTAACTCTAGCTTCTTTCAATTTTAATTCGTATTCTGCTTTCTTTTTGTTATGTTCTTCAATTTCTTTCTGTCTTTCTTCCATACGTTCGACTCTCGCTTGATGTCGCCATCGAAATAAAGAAGGTGTATCGATATTGGGATGAGTTTCATCCTCATCATCTGATATCTACAAAACATTTGTTACTAATAGTATAACTAGAACAAAACTTTGAAAACTCACTTCAATATTTTTCCACTTGCTATAATCGACCATTATGGCACTATTTAATTTTCCAATTCTAGTTTAACAGTATGGATTAATAGAAGTACAGATTAAATTTGTTTCTATTCCTGATAAGTCAAACAGCGTTTTCATTTATCGGCATCAGCCATTAAGGGTCATTACCAGGAACTGTCAAAAATTGGATACAAAAATAACGTTGAGAGATGAGGACAAACTTATTGGATATACCAAACAGACCAAAACCTTTAATTATTTATTTCTTCAACGAGTGAATATAGTAGTTATAAACAATGCCAAGATCAAATAACAATGCTCAATTAACTCAAAAATATTTGAGAGATCTACAGATCTAAAGAGATCTACAGATTTTAGAATTACGTCAAAATTTCTATTTTCTGATTGGCAAAGAAGCATTTGAATTGCGCGGACTTTTACGTCGTTGAAGTTAGCTTCAGATGAGATGTTTTTTTGTAGGACAACTTATGATTGATTGCCATTGCTATTCTACATAAAATCTTCAAAGAAAAAGTTAAGATAAGATAATTCGATACGAATAACACCGGTGCCAGTATAGTAACGTAGCATAGCGTTAATCACAACATAAGCACTAACACACTAGGTACACTACTGTGATGTTATGTGACGTTGAGGGGCTGAGGGCCACTGTGTAGAAGACGAGGAAATAATACTAAACGATATAGAGTAGTCTCAAATAAAGAAGAACCCATCACGTGGCTAAAGCTACTATCACTACGCACTACGTCGCTACTTATTACAACTAAATCAAGACAAATAATACGAATAAACACGTTTTAACCACGGCACTGCCTTCATTTGTTGCCGTGTTCGTTGCTAAGCAACGGCACTACAAATCTACTGCGCACTTGAACGGTAATCACGTGGTGGGTGGTGGGTTTTTCTTTTGTTGGGATCACTATATAAATACCGACCATAAATAAATAGAAAAGGTGAAAAGGTCTCCTATTATAGGCCTCCTATAGATCCTGCGTTGATGAAGCTTCTTTTGAAAGCCATAGAAAACATTATTAGCTACAAGATTGGTTATGTGCATTTTTTCCATAAGTTTAACCCTTTTCGAGATATAGCACGGAGAGGCGGTTACTGAAGACACATTGTATCTATAGCGCCCCTTGTTGTACAAAAATGTGATAAGAACATGAATTGTAGGTAATTTTCTATTCTTTAGTTTTATCAAAGAATATAGTATAGGTATACCTGGTACGCTCCGTAAAGTTCTTTTTGACTTACGCCACCAGCAGAGAGGTTCAATACAATCAATAGAAGAATAGAATAGAAAGAGATTATTCATTATTGTACCTCTCTGCTGGTGGTAAAGTTACCGACAACTTTACGGAGCGGCATTACTTTATAATTGTATGTTCTTTGGTTTTATATAGAACCACCTTTTGCTCAAAAAAGTTTACTTTTCAAGGAATAAGTCAAAAACCAAAAAAATGTAGGTTTGTTTTGATGAATTCCCATATTTCCCGTGAAAAATTTTGTTGGAAAACTTCAGATTTGTATTCAGCACCCCAAAAAACATAAAGTAAGCCACTGAAAATAATTATACCAGAAAGTAAATTTTGCAAACTGAATTTACTGTGTACTTAATTTATATTTTTAATGTTCTAATATTCTTCTAGTTACCTACTAGTTTCTATTTAGATTTTTGTACACTTCTCAAGAGGAAATTACCTTATACTATATGCAGTTGTGTATGTATTTTAATTATCGTACAAATGTTAAGTTTAGTTTTGTTCATTTTTAATTAAATAATTTTTCTCTTTGGTTCTAATTAAAATTTTTTAGTTAACTTTATGTCTTTAAGCAAATTTAATCTTAGCCGAATTCTACACTTCTTCAATAGTTACAAGTACGAAAAGCACCTACGCTTTCTTTACATACAGGGTGATTTGAATTAGAAGTCAAAACTTCCACTTTTCCAATAAATTTTTATTTGAGCGATATCGAGGTTCAAAGTTATAGATAGTATTAAAGATATAGTTTTCAGTTGCATCCAAAAATTATAAGAGGTCATAGTTGTTACAAGGGATAAGAATTAAGAACAACACAAGCAAAGCGTGATGCGGCACTGCAATTAATAATTCTTTTGTTTCCAAGCAATTTTCGATATCACGAGTGCTATTTTTGACACTTATTTACAAAACTTTGTTTTGAGTAAGTACAAAATAATTTGATAAAACTCAGTGACCGCGGCTCGACGGCTTTTATCTTTAATTATTAAGTACTTGTTCCAAAACATTTTTTTAAAAGCACAATTTTGTAAATACATAGTTCAAACATGTCAAATTTAACAGATTAAAAGCAAAGCGCGAGAGGCATGCGCGCGATTACTCCTGAATTCAAAAACTTCATTACTTGTAGATGCAATTTCACCAAAACGGTTATTGTTTTAGATTATTATTATTATTGAAGAGAGTCCGTTCAACACTATCTTTATTATTACACTAACTTATTTAATACAAGTTTTGTCAGAACACACACATGTGTATATTGTGTTGCCTGACGCTCAGTATTTTAATGTACATACATAATTCTAACACCCCACCTTACAATATGAGCGGGCTATATTTAAACACAATAATTATTATTACAAAATTATTACACAATTAAAGTTAACTAAGAAATACAAATTAATAAACATTTAGCTTAGGTCTTAACTCTTCAAACTTAACTCGGCCTAATGCCTTCGTAAATGGATCAGCTAGATTATTATTTCCATCTACTTTAACAACATCAATTTCACCATTTACCACTAAGTCGTGAATAAAATGTAACGCTACGTTAATATGCTTTGATCTTTTAGTAAAGTTTCCATTCTTTGCTAACATAATGCAACTAATATTATCTTCATACACTTTTATCCCTTTTAACAAATCTTTCATTTTAAATTTATTTTTAAATTTACTTTTAATTGTTTCGATATAATTTAAATTTCCACAGATTAACAAATCATCAACGAATAGAACACAGTACACCTCAATTTTAACATTACTATATAGACAGAGATCATGCTCACTTCTCATAAAACCTAATCCTGTAATAAAATCATTAAACAGATCATACCAATTTCTCGGTGATTCACGTAGTCCGTAAAGTGACTTTGCAAGACGATAAACTTTATTTTCGTCTTTCATAAAACCATCTGGTTGTTTGACATAAACTTCTGACTTTACCGCACTATTCAGAAACGCTGTCTCTACGTCCATGTGATGAACATGATATTTTCTCACAACCGACACACTTAATAGCATTCTCACCGTTGACAGCTTTGCCACTGGTGCGTAGATCTCTCCCACTAATTCGCTTTGTTCGAAACCTCGCACCACTATGCGGGCCTTGAAGTTTTCTTCCGACTTCTTGCGAAAAACCCACTTAACACTCAAAACTTTCCTGTCCCTTGGTCTGTTAACTAACTTCCACGTTTTTGACTCATTTAACGAAGTCAATTCCCTTTCCATTGCTTTTGTCCAATCCTCACTGTCCCTCGAATTCACCGCTTCCTCATATGTCTTTGGCACATTTACATCAACATAATTAACAGACAAAACGTAGTCATCATATTTTTTTGGTATTTGTTTATTTCTTATTGGTCTCTCATTCATTGTGTTACGTTCTTCTTTTTCACTGCATTCCTCTTCCTCGCTTCTTTCTTCAGTATCATTGTTTATACGTATACATTCAGTTCCTGGTTCAATGATTTGTACATTTCTGGCCAGTTCGATTTTTTCATTTACTAAAACTCTGTATCCTAAATTGAAGTATCCAACCAAAATTCCTTTTACAGCTTTATCATCTGAAGTTTTGCGTTTTTCGTTTGGAATTCTTATATAAACTTCACTTCCATACATTTTAAAGTTACTAACACTGGGTTTTCTGCCAAAGAATATCTCGTACGGAGTGATATTTTCAAATGTCGTGCTATTTCTTAATCGGTTTCCTATAAAGCATGCAGCAAGAACAAATTCCGGCCAATATTTCCTTTCCAACTTTGCTTCTTTTCTTAAGCATCGGACTCGATCCATTATCGTTCTATTGTACCTTTCGGCCACTCCATTCAACTGATGGTTATACGCTATACATGGCGCAATACGAAATCCTTCCCTTTTCGAGAATTTATAAAAATCCTTATTTATATATTCTTTTCCATTGTCACAACGTAACTCGCGCAATGGACCTTGAGCATAATTTTTTAACACATTATAATACTCTATAAACTTTTCGTATACGTCCGACTTATTTTTAATTGGAAAAACTCTTGCTATTCTTGAATAATCTTCTATAAATGTGACAAAATACTTTTCACCGTTATATCCTTCAACATCCATAAATTTTACGTCTGAATGTATAATTTCACCACAGTACTTAGCTCTCCATCGTTCACTATCATATTTCAAATTTGACATCTTACTTTCAATGCAAATTTCACACCTCATATCCGATCCATCGATGCAAGCAGGTAAGTCGTTTAAATATTGTTCTTGACACATAATATTCAAATCTTTAAAATTTACATGTCCTAAAATACGATGTAATCTTTCCTTCGTTGTCATTTTGTTTGAAACATAATTTGATGAGATAACGTTACTTGTTTTAATAATTTCACATTTTATTGGGAACAATTTGTCTTTGATTTTTGAATAAAATAATAACTCGTCTTTTTTATTATAAACTTCTGCATATTCACCATTAAAGATTACGACATTTTTGTTTTTGATCATCTCGCTAATGCTTAATAAATTCTTTTCCATGCTCGGCACATAGAATACATTTTTAATATCTACAATTACTTCCTTATTCTCGCAGCTAAACTTACACATTATGTTTCCTATTTTCGGGGCTTTTATGACTTGAGAATTTCCTAATTTAACTTCATTGTTCTTCTTTAGCTCAATCGAACTATAAAAATACTCATCCAACTTTACTACATGATCAGTGCAACCACTATCAAGAATCCATTCAACTACATTTTCATCATTATTCTTATTTGTATTTAAAGCATTTATATCAACATGAAAAAGTTCTACATTACGTGTTTCAGTGTCTTCATTTACATTTGTATTTCCTGCAAAACCATTATATCCATTATATCCATTCCCGCATCCTCTGGCTCTCGTTTCTTCACGTTGACCAAATCCTCTACTTTGACCAAATCCTCTACTTTGACCAAATCCTCGTCTTTGACCAAATCCTCTACTTTGACCAAATCCTCGTCTTTGACCAAATCCTCTACTTTTAGGTGCCCAACAATTTTTTTGTTTATGACCCATTTTACCACAATTAAAACAATTATTTGAACCATTTCCATTTACATTTGCCTTGAAGACTTGACAATGTGCAGCATCCCATAGTTCCTTTTCGTTTTTCTTTTCTCTTCCTTCAACTTTATTGCTTGACAATTCTTTCCAACTCGTTAACTTCTCTCGAATATATTCTACTGTGCGATTACTTTCTGGTAACAAATCTAAACCATCTATCAGATGACGGCAACTTACAGGTAGTGCCATTATTAAAAATCCCAATTTTCTTTTTCTCGTTGTATCGCCACCAGCCAATCTCAACTCATTAATCTTTCGTTCAAAATCTGCGAAAAACATTTCTGTATCCGAGTTGTCAGTAAAGCGCATTGCACTTAACTGTTTTTCGATCATTAATTGTTTTGCTTCACTTTTTTTCAAATAAATACCATCAAGTTTATCTAAAACTTCTTTTGGTGCACTACAATCACCAATTTTTTCTGCATCTAATGCTAACGAAAATAGTACATTACTTTATTCTCCATTTCTATCCAATCATCCTTTTTTATCGTATCGGGACGCACGTGGTTTTCAACCACCGGTAAACATTTCTTAAAACGCAATAAAAACATAAATTTGCATCTCCAATCATCGTACTTAATTTTTCCATCGAAGGGCACAACACTTACACTCGCGTTACTCATTATTTTTCAATTTCCTTTATTACAAACATTTATAACTTAACCCTATTTTTCAACCACGATCTGCTACCATGAAGAGAGTCCGTTCAACACTATCTTTATTATTACACTAACTTATTTAATACAAGTTTTGTCAGAACACACACATGTGTATATTGTGTTGCCTGACGCTCAGTATTTTAATGTACATACATAATTCTAACAATTATCATAGCAAGAAGTCTTTAAAACTTCATTACTCTGTCTACATAACAATAAATTACAGAATCTGGTCTTGCTGTACCTGTCTATCCGTGATGACAGACTAGAAACTAGAATACGCCAATATCCGCTACTTTTTAGTCAGACGATTAACGATGTTAGAAACCTGTACTTTTGGGGCCTGGGGCTCGGTTATTCCGAGGTATAACCCGATGAAACCTATACCACATCTAGTAGACATTTTGGCGCATAGGGAATGGGAATCAAAACTTCTTTTACTAGAACCAAGCGGTTTTTTTCTGGCTTGACCAAGCGTTTAAAAAAACTTATAATGTAATATATTGCATACTATAGGGTTTTATCACAGTACATAAACTTTTTATGTATTACGAATAAACTTTTTATGTACGGTTTATGTACTGTGGTTTTATTGTTTGCTTTCTGACAAATCGCCCATACGTATGATCCAGTTCAAATAAGGTGGTTCATGACTCATCGCTTTGCTAATTCTTAATTAGCCATGCGCCACCTTATTTGAACTGGACCCTACCTAACTTTCATTTGACTGAGCACATTAAAAGCCTTATCATTAGAGCTCTGGATCTATAGCTTTTTGTTAAAAATCTAAAGAGGACGTATCCAATTTTGAGAACTTAAAAATTCAAAAATAAGATTTCCAGGCTTTATAAAGTTAAAGCTATCACCGAGATAACAACAACAGTGCTGCTTGATTTATAAATTAACTCCATTGCATGTCATAAACAATATGATATCACCGATGTCTTTCAGTGTTTCGCTAATCTTTAATCAATAACGATGTTTACCAAATTATCAATGTTATTAATTTTTTTAACCGTTTGTGTATCAATAATACCGAGCAATGGTAATCTAGAAGTGCAAATTAGTGAAGGTATTTTAAGGGGTAGTTATTATACGACTACCAAAAACAAAACTTACATTGGTTTTACCGGTATCCCATTTGCAACACCTCCTGTAGGTGAACTTCGTTTTAAGGTAAATAAAATAACTCTGCCATTAAAATTAAATAATTAGTTTATTACGAATTATTCTTTAGTTCGAAGTACATATTTTATTTACCTACATAGTTTAACTGTTAACTATTTAGGAACCTTTTCCTTCAAAACCATGGCAAGGCATACTTGATGCCACGAAAGGGCACACAATTTGTCCTCAAAAAAATCGCCAAACGAATGAGGTCGATGGCAACGAAGATTGTCTTTATCTCAACGTTTATACTCCTAATGTACGTATCGAGAACTTTGAAAATTAGATAAAAAATAAAATTTTAGCTAGATAGAAAGAAAAGAAGTTTACTTCCCGTAATGTTTTTCATACATGGAGGAGGCTTTACAATAGGAAGCGGCGATAGAAGTTTTTATGGAAGTAATATTTTTCTTAATGAGAATATTGTTCTAGTGACAATTAATTACAGATTAGGTAGGTGACTTAAAATAATTAAAAGGCGTACCTACCTACATAAAGAATTATGTAATACCTATAGGCGCTCTTGGATATGTATCGACTGGAGATGAAGTCGTCCCCGGTAACAATGGTTTGAAAGACCAGTCACTAGCATTAAAATGGGTTAAGAAACATATAGACGCTTTTGGGGGCGATCCAAATAATATTTCAATAATGGGACAGTCTAGTGGAGGAGCAAGCGCCCATCTTCATTACTTTTCTCCTTTGAGCAAAAGTAAGCAGCTTATTGTGGATTACAGTGACATTTAAAATAGTTGTTTAAGATTTGTTTCAAAGAGTAATTGCTCTAAGCGGCACAGCTTTCATGTACTGGTCTTTATCACCTAACAGTAGAGTGCTCAACAACACTAAAGAATTAGCAGAACTTTTTAGTTGTTCTACTAGCGATAATAAAGAAATGATAAGATGTTTAAGAAGTATCAAAGCTGAGAGTATCGTTAAGGTTCAATCGAAAATGGGGGTAATTTATTACTTATTACCTAATTTCTTAGCAAATTCATTTAAATCGCTTTCTTCAGGTTGTTTGGGCATCGCATCCGGTTTTTCCTTTCAGACCTGTAATTGAACCGAAATTACCTGGAGCGTTTTTATCGGAGCATCCCGAAGACATATTTAAAGCGGGGAATGCTTCAGATGTGCCCTTAATGACCGGAGTGACTACCGAGGACGGAAAATACGCGTCTCTACGTAAATAAACGCTAATTTTACTAAACATAATAATATTGTAAATGGAACAGTATAGTTGTATTAGTAAATAATCGGGTAGGTACTTAGAACCCAATAACCCCTACTACACTATCCCGGATTTTGTATGGTATTATAATAGGATGTAGCGACTCCGGACTAACGTGAGCACGCGTGAAATACAAGGGAATTGCAAGAACGGAGGTAGCTTAGTGGTCAAAGCACCCGGAGCGACACGTGGAGTCTCGGATTCGATCCCCGATAGCGGGACAAATTTTATCCTTGGATAATCAGCGCATCTCAGACGTCTACCGTCTACGACCACCTAATAAACGTGTACAAAAGGACACGTCCTGTTTTAGTAACGCAATCTGTATAAGCGGACTACAATAATACGTACACTTACACTCTTTTCCCCGCTGTTTTTGAACTTTCTTTTTAAGTTGAGCGCGGGTTCTAAATGCCCCACTACTCAGCAGTACCGGATACTTTGAATGAATATAAATTTTAATTTTGTGCACATATTTGTAGAATATTTGGAAAATCAGGAAGAATGGATGAACGATATAAATTTTAAATTCAACGAAGTTATGCCTATAATTATGGATTACTCCAACCATAATAATAAAGATGATGTTAGCTCACAGTTTCGAGAACACTATTTTGGGAATAAAACAATAAGTCGTGTAACCGACTTAACGACGGTATAATTATCTATTTATAGTATTAAACAAGTTATGTTATAATAACTCCTAGTTATCCCCATTTAAAACTGAAATTCAAGCCCTCAGGCGCTTGAAAAGATACTAAGATTCAATTTACTAGTCTGAAGATTTGAATTTGTAATTTAATACAAGGGTGTCTTTTAAGTAGAGCATGCCATATGAACGCTCATAGTTTAAAAAATGATGTTGCTTTTTTGTAGATGTTTACCGATACTGTATTTGCATATGGGGCTGATAAAGCAGTCAAGATGCATTTGAAATATTCTAATCAACCTGTTTACTATTATGTGTTTGGATATAGGGGCACACAAAGTTTCAGTAAATTGTTTGGATACACAGAGGATGATACTGGTAATAATATGAATTTGCTACCGATTTCTAAATAAATTACTAAAAGAAATAGAGTATTTGAACTGACTTTGAACATTTTTGTGCTCGTTGTCAAATTGAACATGAAATATTTATTTTTTAAAACAAATATCTGAAAAAAACATAAGATTCGTTTCATCCGGTCCCTGGTGGTAGCAATTTTGCTCAAAAACTTTTTTGAAAATCGTATCATCCTATTAAATCTTTTAGGAGTGCAACATGCCGATGAACTGATATATTTGTTTACTCTCGATAAATGGTTTCCAAATCATACACTGAATTTAGAAGAAACGAAAGTATCTGATCTAATTACTCGTCTTATGTCGAACTTCATGGAATTTAAGTATAATTTTTAAGCAAATATAAATTTTTAAACAATACGAAAATGATCGGTCTTACAGCAATCCATCTCCAGTAAATGATGTATTAGTGCCCTATACGTGGGATTCAGTAACTACCAAGAATGTGGAGTATTTTTTTATAAAACCTCCACTAGAAATACAAATGGAAACAGGCTTTCACCGTCAGGGTATCGATTTTGTCGAAAATCTCAATATTTTTTCAACAAGTCAGTTGTTTAAGGGCTCTTTATAAAAATTATATCCAACAAGTGAATAAAATACTAGACATTTTTTGTATTGAGTTTTACATCCGTACAGAAAAACCGAGCTCAATTCAGCAACTGCCGGATTTAAATCCTGGCACCCAGTCTCTCGACCAGCTGGATCTGGCCATCTATAAAAATGACAAAATTTAAATAATTATACAGTAACTTACTTTTTACTCCCATTTATCAAAAGGTCAAGGCCTTAACTCAAAGTACAATAAATTACTGTAATACCTACAATAATTATTATAAGAAGTCTAAACTATAAAAATAACATTTATTTATATCACAAAATAATATTGTACATATTATTTGCTAAGGGTTACTATGTCAGGCACAATAATTTAAATCACCTTAGAAATAGCTATAGCACCTTTACAACCAACTTTAATGACATCGGTCAATAATTGGTACATTGGTGCTTGTTCGGCTCCGTGATCGATTCCTATATCGTGATGATCCTGTTCTTCATCTCTAAATTTTTTAATAGTTTCCAATAGCTCTTTATTAGTATCCGGATCATCCATCAAAGATCTTAACTGATCGTTGTAATGGTCGACTATTACTGTTTCGACGGCTACAGTACACGCCATTGCAGCTTTGTCACCTAAAAGCGCCGTTCCGGCACCTAACACAAAACCGGCGACATTCCAAATAGGTACCATAACGGTTGGTCGTACTCGATTTTTAACAATCAATTCCTCAAATTTGGCTCTGTGAACTTTTTCTTGATCCCACATATGTTGAATTAGTGGTCCTTTTTCTGTATGGCCCAATATGGCCATTTGTCCGGCATAAATTCTATCAGCTCCTAATTCTCCAGCATGATTGACTCGCACTATTGTATCAAGTTCTTCTTTAGAAGCGTAAGTTCGTTTTATAATGGAAATTTGAGAATTCTTAATAAACGATCTTCTTAATAGGATACGCATTTTCACCCGGCGCGCCCGAACATTTAATTTAATCTGATGATGTTTGCTGTGTTATTTATACAATTTATAGGTTAAGTTACTCTCTGGTTTGTAATGAATTACTGCGAAAAAAAAATTAAAGAATGTTTAAAAGTACTTCAACAAGAAACAGCAGGTTTTAAAAATATTTATATACAACTATTACCAAATTTAATAAGAATATTATTGCGATATTTGGAATTCATTCGTACATAACCTTACTTTCTGATTGACTGTATGTGTTTATTTTAGATTTCTTACATTTTCGTACACACGTTCCCGAAATAGAGATTAATAGCGAAAACATAGAATGCCTTATAGAATTTCAACGGGAATATGTTTCAAAAAATATGCCGGTAGTGATTAAAAATGGATGTAAAGACTGGATAGCCACATCAAAATGGAACACTCAGTATTTTTTGTAAGTTTATAATATGCGCTCGTTAAATATTACAACTATTATTATTACCAGAGAAAAAGTACCAGACAAAGAGACTATCGTAGCAGTCACTCCTAACGGTTATGCTGATGGGGTAGTGAAAAAGATCGAAGGTGGTGTAGAAATAGAACATTTTGTAAAACCAGAAGAGTGTACGATGAAAATGAAACAGTTTTTAGATAATTTACAGAAACCTCGGTATGAAAGTGAGTTAAACTAAGTCACTTAAAAAATAAAACTTTGACAATGTGTAATAAATTAACATTCGTTTATAGAAAAAATTATGTTTGCTATATACAGAAACAAAATTCAAATTTAACGGAAGATTTTCAAGAATTATTACCAGATATAAAATCAGAGTTATTATGGGCCAACAGGGTATTCAACAAAAAACCCGATGCTGTTAATTTTTGGATGGGTGATTCTAGAGCTGTAACGAGTAGTACGAATTAGTCTAACATAAGTACCTGCTATTAAAATTAATGTTTATTATTGAAGTGCACAAGGATCCTTATGAAAACGTTTATTGTGTAATAGACGGTTACAAGGATTTTATCTTGATACCTCCAACTGATTTGCCTTATGTTCCTTATAAGAACTATCCTGTTGAAACTTTTAAAAATGTCACTACCCACGGATACGAAATTGAACCAGATATGTTACCACTTGGTCAAGGTGATGTGGATGTACGTCAAAATGAACTTAGATGGGTTGCGATCGACCCATTACAACCAGACTTAGACCAGTTTCCTCAGTTCAGAAATGCTAATATGTATCAGATAAGGGTTGAAAAAGGTGACTGCTTGTATTTGCCAAGTTTATGGTTTCATCATGTACGACAAAGTCACGGTTGTATAGCTGTGAATTATTGGTACGATATGGAGTTTGATGTAAAATATTGTTATTATAAAATGTTGGAATCGTTGTTTCTGACTTAAATATGAACAATAATTTAAAAATTTGAATAGAATGTTGATTGATTTTAGTCGTCTTTTTTTGTTACCCAGCTAAACTCGGATTTTACCATAAGAGGAGTTTTTTATATGTGTTAAAGCTAATTATTTTAATAGTATTAAACAGGTACTTTCTATGCTTAAAATCTTTCCTTTATTTCAAAAATTTAAAAATAAATGGAGTGTTATATTTTGAAATAAAAAGGTAATCTCATTTCCGACTAAGCCGGAATACAAAATACCTTTACTATTTTTCTCTCTCATAACTTTATAAAGAATGAAATTTTCTTTAAAAATAAAGAAAAGTTTACCAATAGGTAATAGTCACATCCATCCGCAGATATTTCTTTTTCAAAGTAAAGTCCCCTCCACACGACCTGATTTGATCAGGCGGTCGGGCCGGTTTGGTCAGATCAGGTAGAATATCAGGTCGTGTGTAGGCTTGTCGTCTGACATTTATTGTGTCAGGTCGTCGGGAGTTGTCAGATGGCCCGTCCACCCAACCGCCTGACCAAACCAGGTCGTAACCCTTAATACTACCTAATCTATGCAGGTCGTGTGGAGCGTTGTCAGACGATTTAGCGTGTAGGCAACACCTGATTTGGTCGGACCGACTTTCAGGCCGACCGCGTCAGGTCGTGTGTAGGGGACTTTGTTGGGTCATGTGTAGGCCACACCTGATTTGGTCGGACCGACTGTTGGGCCAACCGCGTCAAGTCGTGTGTAGGGGACTTTAAACTCGATAAACGAAAAGCAAAATACTTATGCTCGGTATTATCAAATTTTTAAGTCGCCTTTAAAATTTAAAAATCCTTTAAGTCAAATATTAACCAATGGCATGGCTAGATTTTGAATTAAAGGGAGTTTTAAATTTTAAAAGGCGACTTAAAAAGTTGATAATACCGGGCGTTAGTAATTATCAGTTAGTGCTCTGTTTGTTGCGTTTGTTGTTTGCTCACTGCTCATCAGCACTAGTTTTCTGTTTTTCTGCGCTAAATTAACGATTTATTGTTTTCATGGAATATTACGTGCGAGTGTCAAAGAAAGAAATTTGAAGAATTTAAATTACACGAAAGTGAAGATGTCTTGTTTTAAAATTTATTAAAAATTATTAACGTTATTTAACGGAGTCTTTAATTTCTACGAAATCGAAAAATTATGAACCTGTCGTAAGCTACGATACCAAGCTGCGCTACCAACGATATAATAAAAATTGCCTAACGAAACGTCAAAATTCACGGTAGGTGACGAGATCAACAAAAAAAATCAAACATGATGTGAACACGATCAACACGATTTAAAGCAGGATTTGCATTCGAAGAGTAACCGCGCGCTTAATTGTAAAAGGTGATACGATATTAAAAATGTGATTTTTAATTGTTTACTCCGAGCAACAATTAAAAATGTTCATCATATATAATTGTTGTGATACTAGAAAAAAACATAAAAGATGAGTTTACTCAAGGTTGTTATTGTTACTCAGTAACAATTATTCGCTCACCACAACAATATGCAACCTCAAATAGTACATTTCTCACAAACCAGCATTGTCGTCTGCATATTTGTACTCGTAAGTTATGCCGCTGTTGATTTGGTTCCGTGCGATAAGTCTCGAAGAGTGTTCACTAGTTCTTGGGGAATCATCACCGATGGACCTCTCGGATCTAATTACACACAGGACAGTCATTGCGAATGGCTCATTAAATCTAACAGTAGTAACAAATTTATTACGTTAACGTTTCGTAGTATGGGAACAGAATGTTCCTACGACTACGTTTTCGTGTACGACGGGGATTCTTTTCGTTCGCCACTTTTAGGAAGCTTCAGCGGTAAAACCGAGCCTCAGCAAGTGATTGCTTCTTCGGGTTATATGTTGATATTGTTGTATAGTGATACAAATTATGTTCTTGATGGATTTAGAGCAGAGTTTTTTATAACTGATTGTCCTAATAATTGTTCGTCGCATGGTTTATGTTATAATAATCGTTGTGTGTGCGAGGGAGATTGGGGCGGTTTCGATTGTTCTCGAGGTTTGTGCCCAGACAATTGTGGTAAGAAAGAAGGTCGTGGAAAGTGCGAAAGGGGTCACTGCGTGTGTAGTAGTGGGTATTCGGGGCAGTCGTGCAGTTTATACGACTACGATAGTGTAGGGAATAAGTGGCACTGGTTGTCGAACTCCGAAAATGGTTTAACACCGAGGGCGGCTCATACCGCCGTGTACGTCGAGTTTACGGATGCGTTGTATGTGTTTGGAGGGTACGATCTCAATAACGTTTTGAGCAGTTTGGAATCGTATAGTTTTAAAAGTAGTACCTGGAGCGACGAGTCGGGTCAAGTGCTTCCTCATAAAAGTTTGGTGACTTCTATAGAACCTAGCTCGATAGCAAAGTTAATCGAACAAGCCGGGCCCGATTGGCAAATGAAGTGGGGACTAAATCCTAGAACTTCCTTTATGCGAAATCTTTTATATTCGGTTAGTGATAATTCTACAAATAGGAGGCGTAAACAAAGACATTCTAGGGTGCCAGACGAGCACAGACCGGCTGCTCGTTATGGTCACGCTGCCTGCGAGATTGCGTTGACAGGTTTTGTAATTTTTGGAGGAAAATTAGACAATGGCAGCTTAGCCAATGATCTGTGGTTGTATGACGTTAGTAGATCTCGTTGGGAATTAAGAGCTCGGTCATCGGAAGTTCGCCCTCCTCCTTTAACGAGACACACTTTAACTGTAGTAGATGATACGATTTATTTGTTTGGCGGTAGTACGGGTGATGGCGAATTTTCGTCGCGATTATATAGCATAGAACTAGAACATGAAGGTAAAGAAAGTTGGCAGGAAGTTAAAGTCCGTGGAGGAAAATTGTTGGACGTTCGAGTGGTCGCTCACACTACGGTTTACCATCCAGCTACAAACTCTTTGTTAGTTTATGGAGGCATAATGGTCGGCGTGGCGCGCTTTTCAAAATTATCGGATCGTATGTTAGCATTCCAATTGGACAGTCGCCACTGGACCGAAATTCATTACACCAGGGAACACCTGCGAGAAAGATTCGTACCTCGCGAACGAGCATTTCATTCTGCTAACGTCATGGGAAACTATTTGGTGGTATTTGGTGGTTATTCTCATCGGCACAATAAAGAAGAAATTTGCTATGACAATCAAATGTATTTATATCACTTAGGATGTCACACGTGGGTCAATCCTGAAATTTTAGGCAAATCCAATGATTCTCGTTATCCAAAACAACAAGGCGTTTTTGCTCACGCCGCCAGTATTCGTCACAGAAACACTTTAATACTCGTCGGAGGTTATCACGGAAATGTGAATGGAGATTTGCTGACTTACACTGTTCCACCAATGATAGCCGCTCGTTGGGGCGACAATTATGATCCAGAAATTTCCTGCTCAAGACATAGAGTTTACGCCGAATGTTCCGCCGATCCAGAATGCGGTTGGTGTTCGGCGGACGAAATGTGTTACGGAAGAACTATCGGAGCCAATTGCACCACGAATTTACAAACTACGAGATGTCCAGGTGTTTGCCCCGCTTTAGGCGATTGTCATTCTTGTTTAATTCATGGACCCTCTCGGTCGAATTTAAAACCTTTAATTTCGGCTTCTCACAAATTAGGCCTAGGAGAATGCACTTGGTGTGTACAAAATGCTAGATGCCATCATAAAGACGATAATTATGGAGTGTGCGGGTTGTGGGAAGATAGTCCGAGTCAGATACCCGGTTGGTGGGGCTACAAAGGTACTGAAGTGATAAAACCGGAAGAGTGTCGCGAATTAGATCGTCGACCTGGACTTACTTTTTTGCGTTATCATCATCCCGTAAATTTCTCACAACCCGATCATGTTGCGATTATTAACGCCACGACGGTACGTTTCTTTCTTCTCCTAGCGACTCAAATTGATTTTTTGTTTTTAGGTCGATTTTAACAGCCCAGTTAGTCCTTGGTTACGTACCGATCCTTCTGCAGGCGGAGAAATGGTAGCTCGACTTTTAGGTTTTTTAAGGCCCCCTCAGGAATTTAACGAATTGTTGAAAGTGTGTGTTAGTTATAGTACGGCTACTTTACGGATAGCCGAAAAATTGTTGGGAAATTTTTCCGCCGAACAAAAAGATTGCCAAAGTCAAATTCGTTGGCCCGAATTGGAACTACCAGATCGGGTTGCGGTCGATTTTGAATCGAGAAAAATTGTTAGTTTAGGACCTTATAATACCCATCAACAAAGCAAGATGGAATTGTTGCATTATCACGAGAAGCAAATACCTAAGGTGAGTTTCTATTTTTTTGTATCGATTTATGCTTGGTGATTTGATTTCAATGTTTCTGGTAATTGTAGGCAACTTTGCTCTTGACGTTCAAAGTCGAACGAATTGTAAGTTGATCAGATTGTCAATGAAACTTTTTATATTTTTTTATTTTATTCGAATTAATTTGATTAAAATCGTTTTTTTTTGGTACATTGCTTCGTTTAATTAAATTTCTGCATTTTTTTAAATTGTGAAAACTTTTATTGAGTTCACTTTTAATGGCGTATATAAACAATTAGTCTCTGAAAATTTTTCCAAATCACGTTGTGTCAAGGTTTTCTTCATTATAGAGAAGTTGACTAATAAATAATTTAAGTAAACGAATAAACAGGTGTTTTTTTCCTTCTAATCCAGTACATAGTAGAATAACTTGAAATTTCAGTTTGTAAAATTTGTACTTTTTGTTTTTTTACTGCTGTTAACGCGTAGCACTTTTTTTTCTTAAGCTTTCTCCATAGTAAATAGAGAACAAAAAATGACCCACGTAAAACGTGGTGGAAATGCTTTTTTTTTCTGAAATGTGTACTTTTCTATGTACTCATCAAGATATGTAGTTCCAAATCCCCGTCTCCTTCAAAGGAGTGGCGAAAGGTATTTTGGAAATTTTCAAAAATAATTGTTTTTTCAAAAAATGTCATCAGGTCTTTTTTGAAGCTTATAAAATTCTCTTTAATTTTGTTTAATGTTTTTTCTGCTGGGTAAAAACGTAAAAAGTAGCCGAGGTAAAACAGTTTTAGGAATTTGACCCAGTTCGTACCTTATTTTTCGGACCCATTAGGGAGATTGGTAAGAAGTAAGAACGAACCAATTTATGGAGGCATAAAAAATTAATCATGTTAAACAATACCTATAAAATAAGGTCGAGTTTTTGGAATTTCATAAAAAAATTATAATCCGATTTACGTATTTGTGATTTGATGTTATATAAAAATATAATACAACAGTAACGTGGCGGAATTTTATAATAGAAAAGAATTTTGATAACATCCCATTACAATGTAATTATGAGTTTGAAGGTAATTTTTAATAATAGGCAGGTATATCTTTATGTGGGATCATGACCATTGACCATAAATATTATACATAACTTTATGTGCATTAAAAATGTATTGAAAATGTTGAATTTTATGTACCTATTAGTTTGGTATTCAAGCTCGTGGCATTGAATTGTTAATTACATAAAATAACTTATTATTAATTTACACTTCGAGATGGCACGTTTATACCATACCTGTTGTTGCATGTGTATATGATGTAAAAATCTCCGATTAAATAATATGCATCAGAATAGAAATTCAAAGAGAATATTTTGTTGCTTTTAAATAAATTTCTTATTTTCTCGTAATTTTCCAAAGAAATTAATTTGCTTAAAAGCGTATTAATTAGGTAGTTATAATTGAATATTATTATTTAAAAAATCAGGTTTTTCATTAAACGCTCTCTCGACCAATATAACCTTTGTACTTATGCATTCGTAAATTTATCCTTGTCGAATTTTAGCTTAATTATATAGGTGATCATAATTTTTATCTTGTATACCAACCTGTGATTAACGACTAAAATCAATAAGTACTTATTTGCACTTTCTAAAAAATGTTGTTTGCATTCTTCTTATTATTGTTCAAATAATTAGACTTCGTTTAAGTTTAGTACGGCACACTTCCTTTTATTTAATTTACCTACATCTTGACGATTGTGGCATGGGCCCTGAGAATTATATGCGCAGTAGACGAAACCCCTCGCACTAATGGGATCTAAACGTCGTACACTGACTCTCTTCGTTCAACTTGGGGTATCTCTGGGGCCAAGCATATAATCGTTGAGTAGTAATACTAGCTAATTTACTGTTCGAATATCTATTGGTATTTGCAAGCAAGGGGGTGATTAAATTTATACAGGATGTAGAAATTTTCAACTATTTTAATCAGTTAAATTTTGATTTACAATTTCAAATTATCTCACCACATGGGTATGTAGGTGGTATGTATAATAATGGTATAATTAAAGAAAATGCCTTCAACTTTATGCACAATTTAACCAATTAATGCTTTCACGTCTTTCCACACGCGTAGTTAATCAAAATTGAATTTATAGTGTTACAGACTTGCAGATTATTTTCGAAATTTTTAATTTTTAGAATCGTATTTTCGAACATTTTACATTTATTGTATCTTATCATTCTAATACAATAATTTTTCTAGCAACGTATGATTTTCAAAAAATAGTTCATAACAGATTAATCTTTCAAAATTTATGTGGCGAAGTTCGTAACACCTGGGACCACTTGGTGTGTAAAAATATAATACACATGGCAGTCAATGTATTATCAAAAGATTAGAAAATAACCTGCAAGTCTGTAATTAGTAATTAGGTTTGGGATAAGTTAGTAATAAAATGTTGTATGCCTGAAAACTTAGTGTTTTTATCAAAAACTTACATTGAATAAAATGTATATCAACGTAATTTACTGTAATTCACGCTTTCATCGTCTCTGAACATATCGCATTTAAAAGTAAGAACTCTTGTTACCTATTTCTTTGTATAACATACCGCGAAAGAACAAGAAGTTAGCCATAACCGTAGACAACGGCCGAAGCTTTTCACGTCATATACAATAAAAGCTGCGATTATAGATAAAATGATTAATCCTTTTTCTTTTATTTTAGGTATTTACTTTTGAATACTTGGAGCCATACGGAAACGGATCTTGCTCGCAGTACAAAAATTGCCTCCATTGTCTAACAGATTCTCAGTGTGGTTGGTGCGAAGTAAGCAACAGTTGTGTATCACGAGAAGAAGATGAGAGTATCAGTTGTGTCACGTCGGATAATGATTGGCATTATTTAACTTTACAACCCAGCTCTTGTTCTAACTGTTCCAATTTTATATCGTGCGATAGCTGTGTTACTTCCGGTTTGTGCGAGTGGTGGGTGGAAGAAGCTCGATGTTCTCGAATCGGCAGAGCTCCGAATTCCGCCGTTAATTTAGAGCAGTGTCCGACGCCTTGTTATAAAAGATCCGATTGTGCTTCTTGTTTAGAAGAAAAAGGACGTTGTGTTTGGTGCGAAACTACCCAACAGTGTTTTAGTTTTTCCGTGTATACGAGCGAATATCAATTTGGGTTGTGTCGTGAGTGGTTAGATCAAGCATTTCCGTTAGTTACTACCCAAGAAAATGGATTGTTACCTGCCCCTAAGCCACAAGAGCAATGCAAATCGTGTTCTCTTCATACTAACTGTTCTACTTGTTTAAGCTCTCTTAGTTGTGGTTGGTGTTATAACTCTTCTAATCCCATAACAGGTATTATATCATGACTTGCAAAATGTTCGTTTTTACTTAAATATAAAATTTCAGGAATGTGCGTTAAGGGAGATTTTAATAATCCACGTATTAATTGTTCAAAGGCTGTCGATATGCCGAATGCTCGTTGGGCTTATGCCCACTGCCCAGACGTCGACGAGTGTGGTCTCGGATTACACGACTGTCATCCACAGGCAATTTGTACAAATACCGACGGTTCGTTTAGTTGTCATTGTAAGAGAGGATATATCGGCGACGGACGCACTTCTTGCGTTCGTACGTGTTATAACGTATGCATTCATGGAGTTTGTCAAGGCGAACCTGATTATGCTTGTAAATGCGATCTCGGATGGACGGGCTCTGATTGCTCGGTCAACTGCGGTTGTAACAATCACTCTAATTGTCCCGAAGGCATTGGCATCTGCGAAGAGTGTATGGATTGGACTCTGGGAGATCATTGCGAGCTTTGCAAACGTGGAAGTTACGGAAATGCTACCGAAGAGCAAGGTATACTTTTTTGGAGTAGTTTGGTACAGATTAAATAATTAATTTGTTTTAGGGTGTCGTAAATGCGAGTGTAACGGACACGGTATAGAAGAAGAAGGCAACTGTGATATTATAACGGGTGTTTGTTCCTGTAAAGACAATACGGAAGGAGACCACTGCGATCGTTGTAGGCTTAATTATTACGGAGATCCTCGAAATAACGGTCAATGTTACTATCAGTGTGAGGCGAGAGGAATGCTTACTGGAACGACCGGTCAAGGTATTAGCTCTTTACAAGCTTATAGCGCACCGTGGGGCGGTCCCCCGACGAGGGAGTGTTTATGGATTATTAATCCCAAAGTCGAGTCCGGATCGGTAATCATACAGTTACAAATTAATTCTAGTCAATTAAATGTTAGTTGTGGCGAAAATGCCGTATATGTATATAATGGACTTCCCGAGTTAGTCGACATGGGAAGCCAAAGTGCTTTGTCTGCCGTTTTATGTACCGAAGAAACTTTACCTTTAGCAATTATCGAATCACGAACAGGTAATTATTTTTTGTCGTCATTCGTCATTCATTATTGGTATATTATTTGTATTACAGGTCATCTAACGGTTCACTACAAGCAAGGTCTTCCCGGAGAAGGTTTTAGCGCAATATATAAGATTTTAACGTGTGACAATTGTACATATCCTCATCAGTGTCAACATGGTCAGTGTTTGTGCGAAGATAGTTTTATAGGTCCAAATTGTGACGTCCAAGTTTGTCCTAACAATTGTAACGCCGAATTAAATCGAGGCGTTTGTGATCGTGCGTACGGAAGGTGTTTATGTTCGGCCGGTTGGGGAGGATCTTCTTGCAATAATCGGTATTTAAAATTATAAAATTATTATTAAAATATTAATTAGTACAATTGAGATACATTTAAAATTTCAATTACAAATAAATCCTTTTGACATGGTCTGGTAAATTAAGACCATGTTGGTTTAAAAATTCAATCAAATTATGAATACGTATTTTAACAGCTTCTTCTAAAAACATGAGTATTATCGCAAATCTTGGAATCTTCACGATGTTTGTTAAAACCGAATAAACTTTGTTGATTTCGCTCGGCACCATAAAATGCTTATGGAGACAATTAATGATGCTGGCTAGTATCAGGTCGTCTAACTTGCATCCAATTACTGAAAAATAATTACGTTACTTATCCATTTTATTTAAACCTTTATGGTGCTCTTCTCACACTTGTACACTTTTTGTATTATGCAAACTAAGAAGCGGAGCTTATGTCGTGTTAAATTGCTCCGACTTAAAGGATCCCACATTTAAAATTGACATTCGCCATAACAACTTGCATCACAAATGTGTAAAAGTGTGTGAGCTCTATACAAAAATATTTACCCGAATCTATTCTTTCAAAATTGAATTTCTTCATTAAAGCTGCGTGCGAATTATAGCTTTTGTCATTTTGAATGGAGTGCCACAGTTCGGTAAATGTAAAGGGAGTATGTAATTCGTCGTCTGTTGGAACTCGAGTCTGTCGATTTGTATCGCAATGTTCTCCAGAACCTCCTAAAGTTAAATGTCTCGAATCGACTCCAGGACGTGAGTCTACAGCCTGTGAAATTAAGAGTATTTAAAAAAAGCGTTAAATGTTGTAAATATTGTAACCCCATTATATTGTAATTTAAAAAAAATTAATATTTACCCAGGGAGAAGGTCTTGATGTACTCTTCTCTTTCGTGAACTGATTGTGCTTATTCGAATCGCTCGAAGGTTTCTGTTGATTTGTTTTTTTCGATTTTTTTATTAACTTTTTATTATTTGTTTTGCTGCATTTTTTATTTGGGTTGTTCGGTTGTCCGGGATCGATGTCCGTTATAGTAAGTTGGTGGAAGTCTAACATTTCGAAATTGTTGTCTTTAGTCGCGCATTCTTCTTCAGAATCAAAATCGATTGTTGTTATGTGAAGTAGGCAAGGTCTGTGATATAGTCTTAATTTTTCCCTTTTGATTACTTCGGGATTGCTGCTTTCTACTACAATATAATAAGGCGGTGGCATCCTACTTGTACCTGGAATTGGTATAATTTCTCGAGGTTTTACGAGCCTCTTATTTTTTAGTATGGATTTCATTTGCAGTCGATTTTTTTCGTTAGATTGTACGTCTTCGATCGTAAATCTGGTATTTTTGGTAGTCATTGCTCCACATTTCTTATAAAGTCGATTGGCCATTTCTTGCGCTATGGTATTATTAGGATCGATTTTTATTAAGTTTATTATACTTCTCATAGCTTCTTGGAATTGTCCTAAATCTTCGTAATTTTGAGCCAATCGGAAATGAGCTTTGAAGTTTGTAGGTTCAAATTTTAGTGCCATTTGACAGTCGTTTATTGCGAGTTTATATTTTTTAAGTTTGTTATAAATTAATGCTCTGTTGGTGTAAGCAGGAGCACGAGGTTTGCATACTATGCTGTTGGAATAATGTTGTAAAGCATTTTGTAATTCGCCCGCTTTAAAACATTCGTTTCCTCTTTCCCTTTCACGATTAGCTTCAAACTCGGCTTCTGCTTCCGTCGCATATTCAGTGAATTTAACATTTTTTACTTTTTTGAGTTTCTCGCTTTTAACGTTCAACGCTTTTTCTTTTATTTTTTCGTCTTGAATATCCATTTTTAGCATCTCGGTATCGGGGTCGTACTTATCCCAAGACTTATAATCTGTCGAAGAAATTCTTTTGGCGTTTTCAGTTGTTGGTTCATTTTTCGAGAGTACTACAGGTTTACGTATTTCACAATCGGAATAAGTACGATCGGTTCTTTTCTCGTCCAATTCTTGATCTTTTTGTTTGACATGATCTACCCATTGTTCCAAGTCGTTGGATAAATCTTTCCATTCATTTTGATCAATTTCGTTTTTTTGTAAAACCGAACACGCTTTTCTTAAGAACTTACTTTGAGGGTGTATTTCTTTTAATCTCTTTTCCGTAAATTCTATTAAGTGTGGAAAAAATCCTTCTTCTCCAGATTGCAACACGTTTAAGATTTTTTCTAATTCTTTTCTATTTGTACATTTTTCTATATAATCGTATTCGAGATGTTGTACCGGTAATTGATATTTTGATAAAAGTGTTTGCTCCTTTATAACACATGGCTCGTCGACTTGTGGTACATTTGATGAATTACTATTTTGAGTCATAATAATTGTCATAACACTTGACACCTGACCTGAAACTGTTAAATGAAAAATATTTTTTATTTTTCTGAGGTAACTAAAACGCTAGTACACAACTGTTGATTGTCATGACGACCAAGATATTGAGTTAATAATGTGAAAAGAAAAAAAGTGCAGTCCGTAGGAACTGCCTTCAATAGCAATTTTTTAAACAGTTTTGTCAGCAATCAAAATGCGCAATTAATTGTTTATATGAGAATGCCTTTAAAAAGATTCTGTTTTTGCTTATATTTGGTTCTGTTGATCTGTTTTTTTCTGAAAAAACTGAAATTCTACTGTAGGATATAATATATTTGTAATTCAATTTTGAAATCACTTATACTATTTTTTGTCGATTTTCTTACTTTAATAAAAATGTGCAAAAAGATTATTTTTGTGATGTTAATCCACTTTGCCTAATATTGAGTCAAAATATTTATAAGTGACTTAATTAACAATTCCAAAATTGCAAATTAAATGAACAGGACAGTAAGTTAAGGTCCTAGAACAAATTTTTATGCTGAGCTTTTAAAAATGCTTTTAAACTAGAAAAATAAAATAAATTTTAAAAATAATTAAACAAATTAAATTTTCTTAGCCCCACTTCATAGCTTGCGACGACTGATTAGTAACCACATATTCGATAGCATTTAAATTATTAGTTTAATCAAATAAGAGGTATTTGGATATTATACCTTTGCCAAACGCGGGTAGATGGATCCACAAATCAAAATGGCAGTGTAATTTCTTCCCTAAAGGGCCCTGTACTCGAAACTTACATTTTATTTTTGTTGTTAGTTTTTTATCAGTTTCATTATTAGCTCGTTTTTTACGAAATTTAAAAATAAACCAAAATCGACAAAAAATGTAATCGTGCTACTTTCTAAATTTAATCGCCAACAAAAAATTTTATCTTTATGTTATTTACTCTACGACCAGTAGATATTAAAAAAAATCTGATCAAAATTTCCTATGTACGATTCCCGAAAAATTGCTATTTTTACAAGACGTATTTTGACTTTAATATTTATGAGAGCAGAGGAGTTACTTACTTATTTTGTAGTAGACTTGATTTTACTGATGATTTTACTTCTCACAAATTAATGCACTGGCTTTTAAAATAATTTCAAATGTTCTTCGGTGGACGATGGAACTGGACTGATACTGATACTTGCCAAGGACTTAAAATATTCACAATTTTGCAGGTAAAATAGCGGTACTAATGTATTGTAAAGAATGGTCCCTTTTTCCAAATAAGTTTTTAATCTTTTTCTTTCTTGTAAAAGCTGGTTCTGGTAATTAAGGACTCGAAGAGTCATAAACTAAAGAATAGAAATATTTTCAGGCATTTTGCAAATCAGGTAAAGTAAAAGAAATTTTTATACCTAGAAATATTTCTTTTATTATCTCTTCATTGTATTTTCTTTATCTGAGTTCTTACATTGGACTTGAACCGCAAAGATTAAAAGTCAATTCGAAAAAAGAATAAGTGTTTGGGAATAACACCGACAAACTTTGAGAGATGAGTAAGAACACCAAAATAAGAAATATACGTCGAGATAACCACGTTCGGAAATTAGCCGTTCTGATATTAATTTGATATGACAGGATAACAGGATCTTATAGTACAGTTGAAAATTTTTATTTTGGGAAAAAAATAATTATTAAAATCTTTACCTTTTCTGTCTTGTTTTATTTTTAATTTAATGTAAAGGAAAACTATTTCTAAAAGGAACTACAAAAATCTCTGATAAGCAAAATTAGAAATTGTGTTTGTGTTCAACTTCATTTATCTCAAAAACGTGAAGCTCTATCATAGTCGAAGGTTATCTATTTTCAAAGCAGAATTAAATTAAGAATTTTTGTACTAAAGCCTTGGCGTAGAAAGCAGGAGGGTAAAAATGTCCACTAATTGCATTTTTACATAAAATAAATGGTTTTGATAAATAAATGTTGCATGCCAAATTTTTTTTTGATTTAAGACGAACTGAAAATATGAAAAAATCTCTTTAGTTTTTGTATCTCTTATATCAGAAACAGTCGATTTTCGGACATGGATTTATTGACAAAAGTTGCTTATTTTGGGGTTCTCATTCTTCAAGCTACTTCCCATAGCATTACTCCATTACTGTGCTATCTTTGGCCGGTTTACAGAAGTTTATAGATCAGACTGGCTGGTGGTTGCAGCTTCTTTTCTTTCTTCACTACAATGATAAAAGATTATAGATGATTATGTAGATGCTTTTTAGAACCCAGTGTCTCTTTAAGAGACGCCGTATCACTGTTTTGATCTGGGTTGTAGTCAGTTGTTACAATTTTTATGTGAGTTTTTAATGTCTTGAGTATACTCGGGGTATAGTCAAACGCCGAATGACCCTTGTGCCATAAATAAAGAAACTTTATTTATTTATGCCTTGTGCAGCTTATGCTGGACGATGAATAGGAGACCCCAAAACGGCCATTGCTGTGTCGTGCTCATTGTCTGTGATATACTAATCTTACTAGTCTCTCAACACCGAGAAGCTATAAGTTTGTTGTTACGGCTTATGTCATTATGTGTACGATTAATTAAATAACTTAATTTCTGTTCATTTTAACTAAATGTTTTTCTCATTTTCAATTATCCCCAACAAAAGGATTGTCTAAATAAAATCTTTTATTACAGATTAAATGGAAATCAGTTGGCTTTTACCGAACTTTTTAACACAATGCGCTTAGCAGACAATTTAGAACACTTGAGAAAAACTCTTCCACGTTTTGGTCATTCTTTAGCAGCCGACAGAAGGGGTTCTTTATGGATGTTTGGTGGTTATTCCTTATCGCACGGTCCATTAAATGACATTAGGTTGTTCGATACACGTAATAGTACTTGGACACAAGTGACGGTGGATTCTACGCCCGACGCAAAAATGCCCCAGGGAAGATATTTTCACGGTGCAGATGTAGTGCATTCGCGTCAATCTATTTTTATTTATGGTGGTCTCGGAAAAGTAGCTAAATCTTCTACGAATAGAACTTTAGACGATTTTTGGCAATTTGATATTCAAAATCAAAGATGGGGAGAACTAGTTAAAGAAAATAACGATAAATGGCCTCCCGCCGTAGCTGGACATACGATAACGTCGTATCGAAATATATCTGTAGAAAGTTTAATTCTTATCGGAGGTGTGTCACCACAATACGGTTTTTTAAGTGACGTTTGGGAATATCGGCTCGATATGCAAAAGTGGTATGTGTGGTCCGTAAAAGGAGTAGGACCCATAGGACTATTTGGACATAGTACAGTTTTTCACAGTCTCAGCAACAGCTTTTACGTTTTTGGAGGTTACGAGTATAAAGAACAACAATCGATTTTATCGAACAAACTCTATAAGCTGAGTTACGATACTCATACTTGGACAAATTTAAATTCGTTCACTTTAAATTACGGTCTCGTAAGTTGAATTCGGCTCGTTCGGTATTGGAAAAATAAAAAACTATTTTTAGCCTCGACCGCGCTATTTTCATTCTGCCGTCACTACCGAAAGTCACATGTTTCTGGTAGGTGGAAGTATATGGCCTTGGAATGTATCAGACAGTTTTTATGCTTACTCTTATAACTGTAATCAATGGATCAATCTGGTTGCAGAAGGTGAGGCGTCTCTAAAATGTTTTAAAAAACTGTAAACGCTCGTGTTTAAGGCGTGGAAGTTGTCGGTGTGTGGCCAGAACAAATGTATGCTCCTGCTATGACCATAGAACCCGATGGCGATACTGCTTATATTGTGGGCGGTTGGGGTAGCGATAGTCATTGCTCGGTCGTGCGCATCGAGTTGCCTATCGAGTTTTGCTCATTATGGTCTATGAGAAATTACTGTCTCGAAACTCCTGGTTGTGGGTATTGTTCGTTAACAAACGGTACCGAGAAATATCAAGATACTTGTTACGCTAATACAAAATTGCAGTGTCCTATAGCAATGTTGGAAAGTGGTAAGTTTTTACAATATTTGTGTGCCTATTCCATCTCAAAACGGTACTTACAGTTTTAGTATTGTTTTTTAGGCATCGAAATCCAAGACGACAGAGGGAGAATTTGTGATACGCCCATAATAGCGAGCGATTGTTCGACATTAGAAGATTGCACAGACTGTGTCCAAATTATAGGTTGTCAGTGGTGTAACAATTCGTGCGTAGCAAGCAATAAATGTACTGGAGAAGCTGCAAATTCCTTATCTCACTGTTCGTACAGCACTTGCATAGCCACCGATTGTATTCAATGCCACCAACTGTATGGTTGTGATTGGAGTTACACAAAACAAAAATGCATTCCATGTAAGTATGGTTCAAGATTGCAAAAAATGGTATATTAATATTTTTAAAATTTTTAGTGGAAAAAGAACAAGAAGCAAATGCAATAACGACTTGTCCAGCTTTATGTTCATATTACACTTCTTGTAGTACGTGTTTAGATGCTTCTGACTGCCGTTGGTCGACTCAGGTAGACGAATGCATTTCGGCCTCCTATCAGCAAATGTACTGTGCCGGAGGAGTATGTGGTCTCGTACTACAAGCGGACGATAGACAATATTGTCCCGAGCCTTGTAGCTCCTTTACTCAGTGTTCTAGTTGCTTAAGACATGCTTATTGCGGTTGGTGTGCAGCACCAGGAATTACCGGTGCTGGAATTTGTAGCGAAGGCTCTAGTCAGAAACCTATGTTAGGAACTTGTTCGGATGTTTACCTTAATTATGGATCTATGGTAGGATCGTGATATTTTGCTAAAATATTTTATAAAAGATAAAATTTACAGGATATTGAAGAATCTGAACAAAATGGAACTTATTCTTGGCACTATGTAAAATGCCCACCGGAAGACGAGTGTTACAATGGACATCATAGTTGCGCAGAAGAGTCTGAGAAGTGTGTCGATTTAGAAGAAGGTTTCAAGTGCGTTTGTGGACCCGGTTATAAAGCCGGAACTTCTGGTTGTGAACCTGTTTGTGCTCAAGGTTGGTTTTTTTATCGTGTTACTGTTCTTGCATTTCAGTGTTCTAACATGGTGCTTTGTTATTTGTATAGGGTGTGTGCGTGGAAAATGCGTGCTGCCTAACAAATGTCAGTGTGATTTTGGCTACGTTGGCGCTAATTGCAGCATCCAGTGTCAGTGCAACGGTCACTCTGATTGTGAGGGACCCGATAAATTGGATAAATGTATTCAGTGCCATAATAATACAATGGTAAGTTGCGAATGGTATTATAGAATACAATGTGTTGAGGGTGCAAAAGCAAGTAGCTAGTCTAGTCTTAATGGATATTACAATTTTCTGTGCATGTCAACTATTTAGGATTTAAGTGTATAGGTAGTATAAATATGTATGTAATTCTTATTAACCTTATTAATCTTCGTTCACCAAACAGAGACAGCTAAGCCACGCCCCTCAAAAAAACGATTGGCATTCGAATATAATTCTTCTGTTAATAAACTTTTGAAAACCCGATTTACAACACTTTTTAAATACTTTTTTTGGCTCAATCGCCGCTTTCTCTATTGCTTTGCTGACTCCTCACCGTCGTCCCCTTTCGCGACCTCCCCCGGTCCCCCGCTCTTTTTGTGACGCGACCGTCGCCAAAGGAAGGCGATTGCGCCGCAGGGAGCGCGACTGGAACGACCGTGCTCTTGGTCGCGTTATCTGCAGCCGTCGTCCTAAAAAAAAGGAATCATAAAATAAAAAATAATTTTTGAGAAAACATTCGTATTAGGGTGTTTCGAGGTGTTTTTAATGATTTGCAACAACTTTTTTAAGTAGTATTTTTTTGGCCTTTATCTCAATCGCCACTATGACTTGACCAGAGAAGCCAGTTTTCATTTTATTGTACTTGGTTCAATTTAAACTCGCCAAAAATTTCATTCTTACAAAAAGATACATCTTGGTGATTTCTATAACTGACAAAAGTTTTACACCGTAAGTAATAACGACAAAAGAGGAACGTCAGAATGCACGCTAATAAAATTACCGAAAGTAACACATAAACTCTAGTTTATGTACTAACTGTGGTAACACGTAATAATCTTAATAATGTTCACCCCAAAACTTGATTTTCAGTTTTGTAGAATCCTAAATGGCGCTCATTGGCAATCCTAAATTTTTGGGGGCGTGGCTTAGCTGTCTCTGTTCAATGAACAACGTATAGATATGCAAATTATTTTAATTTACAGTAAACAAATCTCTTATTTGCCATCCACTTCAAGAAGGAATTTAAATTTTTTTTAGTACCTACAGTGTACTCAGAAAAGCCATTTGCACGAAATGATCTGCCATATTTATGACCCGAACTTATAAAATTATTTTTTTAAAGGGTGCTCAATGTGAAAAATGCCAACCGTTGTTTGTTGGTGACCCTACTAATGGCGGACATTGTGTCCCTTGTGTGGACTATTGCAACGGGCACAGTTCGGTATGCATAGATAACACCACGAATCTAATACCACCCGACGATATGGACTTGGAAGACGTTGCTAGATACCTCAAAGAAGGGCCCAAAGGCTTTGCCCATTGTTTACGATGCGCGAACCGAACGACAGGTGACAAGTGTGATGATTGCATAATGGGTAAGACTATTAAGCTTGCGATTAAAAACAATTTTCAAATAGTAAGGTTACAGGTAACTTTAGGGGTACCGAAGATCACCGAGATCCTTGCCGGCCTTGTGAATGTCACGGACACGGCGATACTTGTGATCCGGTAACCGGAGAGAAATGCAACTGTAAAAATAATACCGAAAGCGATATTTGCCAATCTGGCGCGGCCGTAAAAAATTTAGCTCAACCATGCTGGACGTTGCAATGCTCAAAATGCAAGGAAGGATACATCGGTACGCCAAAAGATGGTCATCAGTGTTACAAGCAAATGTCGGTAGATTCCAAGATGTGCTTCGATGCAAAACCTATCGGTAAAACATTAATTCCAATAACTCTCGTTCGGTTCAAATGTTTAATATTTTTAGACGAGTGTAAAATGAAACCCAAGCCGCTTCATCCCGGGGAAATGGTTTTCTTTGTAATTCAACCACGTTTTATGAATGTAGACATTCGAATCATGATAGATGTAACTCAGGGAAAATTGAACGCTTTTATGAGCACTCACGATGACACTTACATGGTTTATCCAAATATTACCACCGGTTTGCACGAAATCGATTTAGATCCACAATATGGACTGTGGGAAAATGGTACTCAAAAAACTGAAGATGTCACTCTCGAAAGAGATGCAGCGGGTTTGAGAACTTACATAACTGTTCAAAAAAGAAACACCATGTTAGGTCTTAGAGGTCTTAAAGATAGACTCGTTATTACTTTACCAGAGGTAACTGTTCTAGTTATGGTTACGACAGTTTTATACTTTTTAAATAAATTTTAGGAAGTTCACAAATTGGAAAATACGAGGTTTTATTTAGTTTTACAAGCTTTAGACAGCCAAGATATGGACAAGAAAGTATCCTATGGTATAGTATTTTTCAGACAAGATCAGTTACACATCGATCTTTTTGTTTTCTTTTCTGTCTTCTTCTCTTGCTTTTTCTTGTTTCTTGCCGCTTGTGTCGTGGCTTGGAAAGCCAAACAAGCGGCCGACGTACGTAGAGCTCGAAGAAGGCACGTCGTAGAAATGTTACACATGGCAAAACGACCGTTTGCTAGTGTAACATTAAATTTAAGTGCAAAGCCAAAACCTCGAAAAATTTCACATTTTGATCTTAGACCAGTTGCGGTAGAACCAACAGGTACGTGATTTCATATTTAATGTCGAGTAAAACTTCAGTAACTTTATTTTAGACGATGGGTTAGCAGCCGTTGCAACCGTATTCGTTAGTTTACCAGGTGGTCACAGTCCCCCTACAAAATTAGTTTTGGCTTCATCTCTAATTCTGTTAGCAAGACAATTTCCTACAGGAAGCAGAACATTTTTAAGGAGGCGATCTACTCACGCCGCTCCTCCAACTTAAAATACTCATGACTCATAAATGTACCTATATGTTTTATGTTATATTGTTAGGTTTAGATTAATTTATAAATAAACTATTTTTGAAATTTCAGATTTTAAATTATAATAGATACCGGCTAATGATGCTGGTAAACCCAGTAATGGAGAATTTTTAATAATTGAAATTAAATTAAACGCTTGGTTGAGTTTCACGAATTTTTACTCATTTACGGTAAGTTCTTTTTCTTCGTTTTCTATTTTTAATTAATAAAATATTAAAAGTACGACACTAGATAAACCAAGCAAACAAAGCAAATGGGAAGGAAGTATGCCAACTAATTTTTTAAATTAGTGGGAGTAAAAGTTTAAGCCAATACCTGCAACGCCCGCGTGTACCATTCGTGACAAAAGTGAAAGTAGCTAACCGACAGGTTATCCCATGTTAAAAAATTAGAACTACCCCATTTGATATGTAAGGTAAATAATCCGAATTTTCGTCAAAAGTTGTATGGCTCAGAATGGCACAATATAAAATTCACAAACATTTGTACATGTGTATCTCTGACACCAATAGATTTACAGATACGTTTTGGTCTCAAATTGTGAAAATTTACTCTACTTTTGAAAAATATAAAAATGCCACATTAAACATGATTTTGGCCTTATGTAGTCGGAGTTAGAATAACTACTTTTCGCTCAATCGTAAAAGGCGAGCAAAGTAAAAAGCAAATTGTTGAATTGTGTTAATGTTGTATTGATGAATTTAAATAGAAAAAAATGTTGACAGATAATTATGTAAGTGTGAAAGAAGATGCCACATTACACATGATGACATGATTTTGGCTGTATGTAGTCGGAGTTAGAATAACTACATGAGTCTTTACTGCTTTCGCTCAATCGTAAAAGGCGAGCAAGGTAAAAAGCAAATTGTTGAATGTTGAATATGTGTTAATGTTGTATTGATGAATTTAAATAGAAAAAAATGTTGACAGATAATTATGTAAGTGTGAAAGAAGATGCCACATTACACATGATGACATGATTTTGGCTGTATGTAGTCGGAGTTAGAATAACTACATGAGTCTTTACTGCTTTCGCTCAATCGTAAAAGGCGAGCAAGGTAAAAAGCAAATTGTTGAATGTTGAATATGTGTTAATGTTGTATTGATGAATTTAAATAGAATAAAATGTTTGACAGATAATTATGTAAGTGTGAAAGAAGATGCCACATTACACATGATGACATGATTTTGGCTGTATGTAGTCGGAGTTAGAATAACTACAAGAGTCTTTATTGTTAAATTAATTTAGGCTAAATTTTATGTTGAAAATAATTTTGATTTTGTTGTGGCGAGCTGATGTGAGGGGAATATTTTCATTTTTATTTGTCAAAAGTGACAAATATTTTGAAACCAAAGGACATGTTGATTGTTTATGTATTGTAAATGTTGATGTTAATATTTGAAGAAGTGGAGGAATTGTTAATGTCCTTTGGATTTCAAAATAAAGGAGGGCGATCTCGTGATATATGCTTAGCAAGATAAGTTTCATTTAAAAAAATAAACAAGATTTAGAAATTCAGTTACAAAAAAAACATTGAGGAGGCAAGTTGTGTGGTAGAGTAAAAAGAAAAGTTCGTTGGAGAGTGAAGTTCTGCTGGAAGTGGAAGCAGTTTAAGAATTGATGAAAGGAAATGGATGGTCAGTAATTTAAGAAAGGCTAGCAAATAAACAGATTGAATTTCAAAACGTTATTAAAAGAGTGAAAGAAGGAACGAGATTAGAAGGGAAATAAATGGAGCGGGGATAAATTACTAGAAATAAGTAAGAAAGTCTGGTTGGAGACTGAGTAAATTGGAAGAATCATTAACAAAGCCTGGTTGGAACCTGAGAAAAATGAAAGAATAAAGAAAGAAAATGAAAGAAAAAAAGAAATGAAAGGATGAACTGGATTAGAAAAGCAGCGAGCACAAAAGGAAAAGGAGAGCATGCGAAAAATCTAAACTTCAAGACAGAAAGGTTGGTGTTTAGATTAAAGAGGTTAATCATGGAACTAGAAAATAAATATAGGTACTAGAATAATAAATAAATATTTTCTAGTTCCATGTTCTATGGGGTTAATAGTTGAAAAAAACAAAAAGAGGTAGCACTGATAGATTGTTGGTAGGAAATTGTTTGATTTTTTTAATGAATAATAAACTAAACATATCACGATATTTTATTGTTGATAAATGAATTTACGGTAAAATGAAATAAAAGAATTAAAAAAGTTATGTGTTTTATGCGAGTACCTACTAAGCATAATTGACTGATTACTTTAAAGGGTATGTATGCTTACAATCCGCTAAACCGTATGCTGAGAGTCAGCACAATAGCACTCCGGCAACTATAATTCATCGTGCTGACTCTCTACATACGGTTTAGCGGATTGTAAGCAGCTGAATGTCAACTTACTCAGCATAATCGACTGATTATTTTAAGCAGCTTTGTCCGCTAAATGATTTCCAAAATACAAAAACTATTAAAATTTCGACAATCCGAATTAACCAAAAACTAGCCCAAATTTACTTTAAAATCTAAATGAAACAATTGCCTGGTGTAGGATTTTATCTCATTATTTAGGACAATTTACGACATTAACATTTTCATTTAAATTTACATATCAAATACTCAAATTTGTCACAACCCTGACTTTTAATCCTTTACTAAAATTCACAATTTCTGCAACAAGGACAGTCCTCGGATATTTACTTTAACTTCACCAGGTTTCTTACACTGATCCTCCAACTCGAGATTATTAACGCCCGCTCAGTTTCCGCAAAGGCTCGAAGCCAACTTCTTCAAGCTTCTTTAAGAGCCTCACTGCTCTCTTTTTGAAACCCACAAACCGACTTACTTCTTGAGAAGTCCGAAGACGACTTGACTTACTACTTACCAGCAGAAGCACATCAGACTTGCGTTACTTGCTTTCTCCGATAAATTCCTACTTCTTCCTGCAATGTCATACCCCACATTACCCTAATCACGCCTTATTTTAATTAGGCTCTCTTGTCCTGATTTGCCTTAAGTCAATCCCACCTCTTTACTTAATTCTCCCCATGCGTCATTTCTTCGAATTACAACTACTTGCTTACGCTCCTAGGATATTTCAGCATTTTCTTAGCGATGGTAGTTACCACGTCTAGCCGTCGCCAAAAAGCAATTATTTTTTATACTATTGGATTTAGATTCAGCTTTAATCATTTCTGTTGATTAAAACCAATATATTGATATCGAATTATATTATTTTGCATTTGGCTTTTTGACGCTTTGAAGTTGCAATATAAAATTCTTTCAACTTATTTGAATTTAATTTAAATATAAACCATAAAATTTGGGGCCGTTACATAGTGTGACATGAGGAAATTTTATCGTATCGAAAGTGTATAGCTGTATAGTCCAGGCAATGAAGGGTTTGACCTGGGACCAATTACAAAAACAGATTTTCCCTACAAATAGATGGTGATTAAAGAGACCCCGCGCAAATTTTTTAATAAATGGGTGTCCGCTAATTTCGCTGAAAAATAAGTGAGATAGTTTTAATGCAGAAGCGATAAGTAATTAAACAATTCTTGATTCGTTTGTTTTGCCATAAAAATCGGTTGTCAAAATTTATAAAATGGAATTTAATGACGGATTAACGCAGAGAAAGTCCGTTAATAAGAGTTCTAAGAATATTATAGAGACTATCAAAAGAGATAAAAAATATGCCGAACTTCAGTTAAACTTAATAGAAGAAATACTTTTACTAGACCTCATGAATACTAATGGATATTTATCGTTCTGGAATGCTCCAATTTCTACCGCATTAAGAGGATGTATTCTCATCGAGCTAGCATTGCGAGATCATATCGAATTAGATAAAATATCGGAAGCACCAACAAATTTAATGAACAGAAAGATTATTGTCAAAAATTCTACCGCAACAGATAACCCAATTTTAGACGAATCCCTAAAGTATCTACAACAAAGCGAATCATTAAAAAGCGTACACACGTGGATTCAACTGTTGAATGGAGAACTATTTTCCTTTACAACCAAATGTGGTGTATATAATTTAAGAGAACGTGTCGCAAAAGCCCTCAGCGAGAGAGGACTAGTTACGATAGAGAAGACTGATTATTTTCTTTTCGAAGTTCTCAGTTTTCCATTAACAAACAATGAAGTGAAATGTAACTTGGTTAACAACGTGCACGCATTTTTAATCAAAAATTGGACCGGCAACTTTAAATTTGTAGATCGACATATGTTAGCGTTGATTTTGATGGCATACGTCAGTAACCAATTGGACAATATTATCGAAACTTTCAGTGACGAGGCTTATGAATTAGCACAGAAGCGTATAAAAAAGCTGTGTACCTACAATTGTCTACAAAATAAAAACCATAACGGTGCTACCGAAATTATATGGGCCGTATATGCTGCTTGTTTGTAGTTGGATAAAACAATGAGCGAGAAATTCATTATCTGGAAGAAACTTTCAGTGAGCATTTACTGATTGTAAAATTAGTTCTAAGAGGTACTACTGTACAAAATCTTCAAGTTAGTGTCCACAAGTACCTACTCCAAGAAAAATAATAAAATAAGCTTGACCTAATGCTGTAATTTCTCTTAGGATTATAACATCAATAAATAGTATTCATTTTTATTCGTTACTTTGAAAAAGTAATATGATCGAAAAATATATATATTTTTTTAATTTAATGGGGTTAGATTTTTTACTTTAAATACAACCCCCCTGTATATATTAGGTCTGTTCGTTTGCAATGTTTTCGCTGCTTTCTTCCGTGAGATCATGAAGTCGAGTGTTCGTTTGTAAAATATTTTCTTAGTAAATAAGTTTCGTGACGTCACACGAATCAAATCTAACATGATTTGCCTGATATTAGAGTGAACTGAAAAAGTCCAAACGAACAGACCTTTTAAGTAGCTTGGAAGATTGTCAAATTAGCTATCTATAGTCCATTCAATTTCGAGCTGCAGTAGACATATACAAGTACACACACACACAGGCCCTTTCCATTTTAAACCATGTTGAAATGAAACTATCATACATCTGAAAGTTCTCACTCGCACGGTACATCCCAATATATATATATCTCACTCGTACAGCCGAGATATTTAGGAGGCGGGACTAATACCTGCAGCCAATTGCAGTTTAGTACAAAAAACCCACCACATGACCAAAGCTACTACTACTTAGTACAACAAAATTAAGACAAACATGAATCAGCACGTTTTAACCAACATCTGCGAGTACGTAATTATTGGTAATAACTCCACAGCACTATCTACGTTTGTTCTATTCAACTGCAGTACAAATCTACTTTGGAACTTGAAAAGTAATCACGTGGTGGGTTTTTCTTTCCCTGGTATCACTCTAACATGCAGCGATCACGCGATGATCACTGTTGACATTTACTGCAGCTTGAGTTTGAATGGACTATTATAAATAGTGATCAATTATAATAGTTTTTTAGCTTTCTTGTGAATGATAAAAATGTTTTGAAGATAATAAAGCCACGTTTTGAAACAAAAATATATAATGACGCGTTTCGCCCTAAGGCTTCATCAGATAAAAAATAAAAAATTACAAAAAATTAAAAATAATGCTTAAAAATCTGTAAAGGAAATAAATCAAAATTAGGTTAGCGAAAAGCATAAATTTTTGAAAATAAACTTACTATTATAAAAAACGGAGATGTGTCTTGTAAAATTTTTGATATTCCCGCGTTAAATTAAATAAATTAAGGTTAAAAAATTTTTCAAGCAAATAAATGTGACTTTTATAGTGACGTTTATAATGTTTTTGAATTTTGATTTATTTCCTTTACAGATTTTTAAGCATTATTTTTAATTTTTTGTAATTTTTTATTTTTTATCTGATGAAGCCTTAGGGCGAAACGCGTCATTATATATTTTTGTTTCAAAACGTGGCTTTATTATCTTCAAAACATTTTTATAAATAGTGATATTAGAAATTTTATATTTTGACTTCCGGTTCAGCCGGAAATGAGATTAGCTTTCCAATTTCAAATAGACATGCCTGGGAGAGCTTCTGAGCATACTATTGTTAGATACTGTTTCTGATATCGTTTTAAATATTTTCAACGCGTAGGTACGAAAAAGTTCTGTTACGGCCACATCGCAGTTTTTAATAAAAGTTTCCGATTTTTAACATAATATAAAGTACTACACATTAATAACTCGAATAAAACGAAAATAATGGGAATTTTAATATAAACGTCCCAAATGTACATTCGTTTACTTTATATCACAATTTATGTATTAAACAAAATATACAAAAATGATTCAGAAAGCGCGTTTTAAAAACATCCACTTTTTATAAAAATATTTCCATTGCCACAATTTTAACAGTAACAAGTGTAACAGCAACAAAAATAATTTTATAAGTTCTTTTACGT
Organism: Malthinus flaveolus; assembly: GCA_950108345.1. Taxonomy (NCBI): domain Eukaryota; kingdom Metazoa; phylum Arthropoda; class Insecta; order Coleoptera; family Cantharidae; genus Malthinus; species Malthinus flaveolus. Next base: position 34,684,026 of record OX467285.1, on the reverse strand, counting down.
GACGTTTTCTGTAAACTTTGTAACTTAAGTAATAACATTTAATCTTAGCATGACTCCGCTACAATTACGAAAACATTAATTTTGGAAACTGCAATGAAATTCTCCCCAAAAGTAAGTTTCCATTTATCCGTCATTGCTTGTACTATAATTTCCTATTAGTCTTTTTGTGGAACATTTGTACTCTTGTCACTACTCGACGTACTTCTTTCTACCGATTTTTTTTGAATCGGTACTATAGGAATATCTTTCATCGAGTGGTAACCGCTTTTAATTTCTTCTTGTTCCGACTGCCACTCCACCTAGGAATAAAATAATTTAAGCATTATTATAACGTGAAATTTAATTTTTTGTTTGCGATGCAAATAATAATAAAAATAATAATAGTGTCTCTATTATACGCCCAAAAAAATAACGCACCTTTTGTTTATGTTGTTCGATGGCATCTGCTACTCGATCGAGAACCATTTTTTCGGTAAGAACACCATCTTCCGAAGCATATGCTGCAGCTTGCCAAGCTACACCTAATTTAGCTATTTCTCTACCGGACATTCCTTCGGTCATAGTGGCCATTTTACTACACAAAGCGCTGTAGTCAAATTGATCTACTTTAAGGCGTCTAAAATAAACATTTTTTAAAATAATCATTGCCAACATCGTTCTCCCATTTATATGTGTACCTTTTGCCTTCGGTTGCAGGTTGTAATACGAACTGATCAAAATATAATCTAATCAGTCTTTCTCGTTCTTCTAATCTAGGCAAGCCAAATTCTACCATTTCATCGAGGCGATCGTTTACGGCCCAATCGAATTGTTCGGGCGTGTTCGAAGCGAGTACCATCATAAATTTACCACTTTGTTCGCCGGTTCTATATAAAAATGCATTAAGCGTGGCTCGTAAATCTTCAGAAATTGTTTCGGACGATCTTTTTCTTAAAAATGCGTCAGCTTCGTCGACAAAGAGTAGTAATCCTAAAATAACGATCCATTTATTTTTAAAACCAATTTATAATAAGTAAAAATACCTTTCCGCGAACTCGTGGCCCAGTCGAATACTTTATGTATGGCAGTAACACCATCTCTACCCATCGGAGCCACGTCGCCTCCTGTTAAAATAGCATAATCCATGCCTGAATGTTTTGCAAGTTTCTAAAAGTTTTTTATGTCACGTTTCGAAGTTAATATAAAAAGAATAACTACTTTCAACTATTTGTTCAAAATTCTTATTAGTAGTGTGCCAGCTTTTTTACGTTTCAGTGCAAGAAGGGGGTTTGAGAGTTACCAATTACGAATATAGGTCAGAAATTAGAAAACTGGTAATTAAAACGGTGACTTAAAAGTTATTAAAATTGTTTACAACTCGCTCATGCATAGAAGAGGAAAATTTTTGAGACTAAAGTTTAGTATTTGGTATGAAAAGCACAATAGATAAAATCATTAACAGAGGTCAGATTCAGAGATTTTGCACTTTTTAAGTCTAACTGCACTGTACTAAATATCGAATATAATTCAAAACACAAATAATGACGCGATAATTTTCTAAAACCCCATTTTATGACTTGAAAATGTATTACCTTGGCGAACATGGTTTTTCCCGTTCCAGGTGGTCCGTGCATTAAAATATTCCTATACATTCCCCTATTTTGTTTAGTATTTTTAGTAGCAATAGCAATATCTCTAAGACGTTCTTCGAGCTTTGGTGCTAACACCACTCCCGACAATGCATCAGTCGATTTTGCTCTTAATTTGGATAAGGTCGCTATCGGATGTTTAATACTTTCCAAAAATGAAAATCTCGATGTTTCTCGTACTAATGAAGGCTTTCCTAATAAAATAATTTTAAAATTTAAGTTCTACAAAGATTAAAAAACGCACCTAATCTTGCTTCGACGTAACGAGCCGTCACACTAGTCGTTCCTTTTGCCGTATAAACTCCTAAAGCAAGTAACGACATTCCACCTGCGGCTGCTAAAACTTTATCCCAATCTGTCAAAAGTGCATGAACTCCCGATCCCAAAACTGAGCCTGCAGTTCTAAAAATTGCTATTAACAAAAAAATTCAAGAAGATGAAAAATACATACTTGATACTTTCTAACACAGTGACACGATTTTCTGTAGCTTTCAACCTAATTTGTTCTAATATTAAATCTCTGTTTTCACGATCGACCTTAGCTTTTGCTCTCAATTCGGCTTCGATGCGTTTCATTTCGTTTTGATTTCTTAACTCCATTTCATGTTCAATCGTTGCTTTACGCATTGCTTCTTGTTTGGCCACAGATTCTTCTTGTCTATTAGTAAAATATTCAGAAACCACATTTTCATTAGATTTCCGCTTACCTCCTTAAGTTTTCATCATTAATTCTCTGCTGTTGTCCAAGCTGATCTTCGTAACGCTTTCTAGAAAGCTGATCTTGATATTGTGCACGAGCTTGATGCTGCCTCGTCTCCTCTTGTAAGCTCTTACGCTTTTCTTCACCTTCCGTTCGTTTTCCCTCAATCTGCATTTGAGCGATGTGAGCTTCATATTCCTTAATTTTTGACTGATGTTCATGCTGACGAGTAACTTCTTGCAATTTGGAAAGCTCTAAAGCCTCGGTTGCATGTTCTAGAACATTCTTGTTGGTTATGTAAAGATTATTTTTACGCTAATTACTTACTCGACTTTTCTAACTCTTTGGCAGCTTGCGCGGCTCTTTCTAAAGCCGAGGAGTCAAATCTATAAGCTTCCATCGCTTTTCTTTCGCTTTTTGAAAGATTTGGAGGATTGGGACCGTCGGATCCGCTGCCCCCTGGACTTTGGGGCGGCTGTGCAAGACCCAATTGTGATAAATCCGGTGGCTGCTGATTACCTTTCCCATATCCAAAAAGCCACGACATTTGTAAAAAATAAAATCTATAAAATTATTCAAAACCCGTGTGCCACTTTTTAGGTTATGGGCATGTGACGATGTGATTTGTGATTAGCGAAACGAGTCAATCAAATCTCGCGCCACATGGGCGCTTGGCTGTCACGGTCAAATATATTGGCGCCATTTAAAAATAAGATTTAATTCCAGGTTAAAAATATGTACAAAACAAACAGCAACTTGCTGCAGCAACGGACCCAATACCGCTCCTTTAGGAACTCCTAGGTTTACAGGAATTTTCGAGGACTCTTCATTATCAAATGCCCTAACTTGTAATCGCCCGTTTAGATAAATTAACGTACACTAATGCTACGTTTAGATACCGTCGTTTCGGCAGTACGGCAGTACGGCGTTTTCTGTACTAACCAATCAGAACGCAGAATACGATTTGAGATATTCAAGGACGACTGCGTGACCACGACGCTGCGTTGACGACGAACAGTTCATCTGGTTGAACTTTCGACGTCGTCGTTTCAGCGTTGTGAGGTTATGCTTGTTGTTTTTAAATTTTTTAAAATATCTTTCAAGTTACTGTTATTAATATTCAATTCCGAAAGAAGATTATGAACTATTTCGATTTTTATTCTATTTTTCACCCATACTCTTCTTTTCGTTTTTTTTGTTTTTTTAAATTTTTATATAAATAAGCGCAAATTAATAACGAAGACTTATCCATTTTGTTTAACTATGTTTTACTGAAAATATTAACAGTTTTATAGTAGTTGTTAACTCCTTAACTTAAAGATCCACACGAGTGAATTTGTATTTGCCGCCTGCATACATCGCCATGACGCTGCACTGCAAAACCGTCGAAAATAGTTACCAAAAATCCGGCGTTGTGGCGTTTTGACGTTATAGCTGCGCGCAGTCGAAACGACGGAATCTAAACGTACCATAACAAAGATTCGAAAACTAAACTTGTATGTAAGATGCTCGTTATGTATATTGTCCCTTGGCGCACCTTTGGTCACCCTCGAGCTTGTTGACGGTTGACATTTATTATTTGAATTTTAAGGTTATGGTGTAAACCTTTTATCAAGATTTCCAAATTGTGGTTTTGGATTTGTCATGTTTTAAACTGTCGTAATTGTGTAAATTTCAATTAGCCTTCAGGTATGGCAACAAATGATTACAATGTAGAGATTTGGGTCTTTGGGTGATCTCATTTATAGCTTCAGGTCGAAGTAAGTACTTGTAGATTCTAAGATTGTTTAACCCCTATGAACGTAGCGATATAGTTTAACAAAATTTTTCCATCAGAAGTTACAGTATTCTGAATAACTTGAAACATATTTTATAACAATTGTTTTATTATTAAGGCAAGATTTTTGTTCATTGATTTGATATAACCCATTATAACGAAAACAAATTGTCAAATGAATCTGAAGTCCTCGTAATCTCAGCAGTTAAGAATGTTTTTTGAAGACAAACATGAATTAGCTCATTTTAACCTAACATCTGCGACTACGTAATAATTGGTAATAACTTCACAACATTATCTTCGTTCGTTTCTGTTCATCTGCAGTGCAAATCTACTTTGCAACTTGAACGCTAATCACGGTGGATTTTTCTTTCCCTGGTATCGCTCTTCTACTCTAATACAAACATTTATATTAATATTATTAGGTACACGAGTATGGGCGTTTTCACATCTACAGGCAGCGACACCGGCACGATATCAGCACAGCACCGTTAGCGGCACGATTTCTGACAAGCATTCACACATTCGCCGTCAACAGTACCCGTCAGAAGTATTTTATTTTTATTATTTTCGTTGTTTTTGTCCCCAAAACAAGGTTTATGTTCCATATTTACTGGCCATTTTGGTAATTCAACAACACTTTACACTGCTTAAAACAAATAAAACTTAAAACTAAGTTGACGACATGTGTGGAGTGCCTGCTCCTTGCCGACATGTCGCCACCTGTAACGACACGATATTGATATGTCGTCAAGTGTAAAAGCATACTTATAATTTACACAAGATTATGCATCCACCGGCATCGTTACTGTTGTCGTGCTGGTGTCGTGTCGGTAGATGTGAAAACGCCCTATGGGTATGACTTATAGTGAGTAATTTAGTACATTTTAGCAAGTTATCGAAGAGTTACTTTAGGTCTGTTCGTTTGCAATGTTTTCGCTGCTTTTTTGCGTAAGATCATGAAGTCGAGTGTTTGTTTTCTTAGTAGATAAGTTTCGTGACGTCACACGAATCAACTCCAACATGATTTGCCTGATATTAGAGTGAACTCAGACAGTCCAAACGAACAGACCTTTTAATTTATGAACGACTCTTTTGTTTGATTCTAAAGCAATGTGGCCACTTGGTTTCATTTTAAATGCGTGAAATTGAATTTTTTTCCTTTTGTATTGTCATATTTTATACTTCTCTTATTTTAGAAATTAGAATTCTGAAAGGTGTTACAAGCTATGCAACTATCTGGAAACTACTGGCTACTGGCCAGCTACGAGTGAAACTTGTGATGATTGATAATGAATGCATGACGTCCATCAATTTAACTTTAGGGGGTCATTTGTGACCTTTGACCTATTTAGACCCAAATTTCGGGCAGTCAGATTGTTGAGCCCGTTGAAGGCTACTTGCGTTCCAAATTTGAACTCGATCAGTCTAGGGTCTAGGCGTTTAGACGTCATTGGCGTGCATCAATGTAACTTTAGGGGTTCAATTGTGACCTTTGACCTACTTGGATCCGAATTTCTTGCAGTCAGATTGTTAGCCCATTGAAGGCTCTTGCGTTCCAAATTTGAACTCGATCAGTCTAGGCGTTTAGACGTCATTGGCGTCCATCGATGTAAAGCTCTCAAAGGCTTTAAAAGACTTTGAAGTAAAGTCTGTAATTGTAATTGAAATTGGTACATTTATATTTTTGTTACAGGCACATCATTGTGAGTTTAGGTTTATGTTTTCTTTACTTTGAAAGAAATTTTAAATTAATAATATGTAATTACTAATTAAGGAGATGTATCAGTGCAAATGAGATTTAATTATAAATAGGTATATATTGTGATAGGGGTGTAAAAAATATTTTTACTTAATGAAATTCAATTATTAATTGTGAATAATATTGAAAGAAAAATAAAGAACATAAAGAGAGTATTTAAGAGTTTTTTTATTTTTACAAAGTTAATTCAAAATGCTATAAGCAGTAATCTTGCAATTAATAGCAGAAAACGTATTCGACGAGCGAAACATAAACAAATTAAGATAAGCATATATTATTACGCCTAAAATACAGGCAACCGTCTAAACACATGCCCTTATAAGGCAAGTCGGTCGCCCGTATATTAATTTACAGACACCTCCTTTAACTTCCTACTCTCCTACTACATAGCTCCGAATTTATAAATTTTATGGAAATTTTTAAAAACTTTCCAAAAAAGTGCGAGTTTTGAAATTTTGATAACGCCAATTTGTAGCCCTCATAGGGACGAGTGTCCCTATTAAATATGAGTCATTTCGGGCCGGTAGTTTAGGAAATATTCAGCTTTGAAACTCTCAAAAATATATAATTTACTAGAGCTAGATCGGCCCTACGGGCCGATAGCTCTAGGTCGGCCCTGCGGGCCTCCGCTCGGCCCTACGGGCTCTCGCGCGGGCCTACGGCCCTTAACCCTAGGGCTCGGCCCTACGGGCCTCGCGTCGGTCCTTCGGACCTCAATTCTCGGCACTGCGGGCCTCGTTCGTCGGGCCTTCGGCCCTCCAGGCACAGAATACCGTATTCTATACGTCAAATTACGCAAACTTTTATATAGTAGTAAAGTTTGTCGGTAAGCTAATAAATCACCTTGTATAGGTCAGCTTTTAGGGTCTCCGGTTGACCATACGTGTACCCGTAGGTCAATCTTAGCTTATCGTACCTATACCAATAGGTACTAACTTATTGATAGAGAAAAATATTCTAATTTAGATGTTTTTTGAAATTAATTGTTGATCAACTATTAATAATTGCACTGTGAATATAATTGAAGACACGAGTGGATGAAGGTGTTATGTAACATTAAAAAAAATGACTTTTTTTACTGAATGAAGGTGTTATGTACTCTTCTATCGCACGGCACCTTTCAAAATGTGTAAGTATTACTGTAAGATTGAAAACTGCAGCGGATGAAGGAGCTATGTACATCTAAAATAACATTCTCAATGGAAGAAGGTGTTATGGGCACACATAACTCCTTTTTTACAATATGAATGCCATAAAAAGAATACAATTCTCGGTGTGAATGAAGGTGCTACGTAACGTAGATAGCACTTTCATTCATAATGATAATGTAAACTATTAATTGTCAGTGATAAAAGATATTTTACGTTTTTCTTATTGTTTAACAACCTTAACTTGCATGAAATCATACAAAAATCAAAAGTATTCAATTATTGGGTTAAATTAAGTTAAAAAATATTAAATTTGCGCTTCTTCAAAGTTTATTTTATAGGCACCTTCCTAATCTAATCAGTTTTGCAATGCACGTTTAAATAAATATATACAAAACTGTTTGATTCCCTACTGAAAACTGATAAATATTTTTTTGTTTTAATTTTGAAACACCCAACTATGAATGAAGGTGTTATGTAACCCAATATAAATCACTCGGTAATTTATATCCCGAAAATACTCCAACATTACATCCTAAAGTACTCTGTGCACCTTACCGAACAACCTCATAAAAGACCGAGAAGCAAAAAACTCGATTTAAATTACAATTTTACTACATCAAACAGATTAAATAGATCAAATAGAATAAAAAGCTATCGAATAAGTACAAATATGGAGTAATATACCACTTTGAAGCTATCCGATGGGTTAAAGATAGTTACCCGATTGAATTGAAGATCGAAGCCGTAAGATTGTTAACATCGCATTAACAGAAATTTATAATTTGGTTTTTTGCACTACCTAAATTGAAACAGCCATTTGTATTAATTTTGTTACTTTCCTTGCTGCAGTTGTTTCCATACACTGTATCACCTTACTTAATATACCAATATATCACTTCCAAGCTACCCGATAGGTTAAAGATAGTTACCCGATTGAATCGAAGCCGTAAGATTCTTAAAACCGCATAAACAGAAATTTATAATTTGGTTTTTTGCACTACCTAAATTGAAACAGCTATTTGCATTAATTTTGTTACTTTCCTTGCTGCAGTTGTTTCCATACACTGTATCACCTTACTTAATATACCAATATATCACTTCCAAGCTACCCGAGAGGTTAAAGATAGTTACCCGATTGAATCGAAGCCGTAAGATTCTTAAGACGGCACAAACAGAAATTTATAATTTGGTTTTTTGCACTACCTAAATTGAAACAGCTATTTGCATTAATTTTGTTACTTTCCTTGCTGCAGTTGTTTCCATACACTGTATCACCTTACTTAATATACCAATATATCACTTCCAAGCTACCCGAGAGGTTAAAGATAGTTACCCGATTGAATCGAAGCCGTAAGATTCTTAAGACCGCACAAACAGAAATTTATAATTTGGTTTTTTGCACTACCTAAATTGAAACAGCCATTAGCATTAATTTTGTTAATTTCCTTGCTGCAGTTGTTTCGATACACAACCTTACCCTAAACTCCCTTTAAAATACCATCAGAATATAAAAATTTCAATTTTAGTCACTCACTTTCTCTTCGACTAACAAAATCGAAATAGCCACTTGTACTAATGTTGTCGGTACAGTTGCCAATAGCTGTTTCGATACACCGTATAATCTTCCGAGAGGCTTTTTAACTGTTCCGAAGACAATACAGTGGATCGTAGCAGCTGCGGACCATAAAACTGAAAATTTTAATGCAAATGGCTTTTTCAATTTAGTCGGTACAAAAATCAAACTCGATTTGCACACAGTAAACACGCCGAATCTATTAAGAATTTATTAATTGCGCCAAATTTATCTTCCATCGAGCAGTAAAGATGTCGAATTAACATCTCGACTGAAATGTCCCATTTTTAATTTAACACAAATAATTTTAATTTAACACTCTTCGATAACCTTATTTTCGAGTCGAAACGACCCATAACAAATTTTACTTGACTCGAAATAACACATACCACGTAACAAAGACAATAAATGTCTCGGACCCATACATCGTAGAGTTTCCAGATGCACAAAAAAAATTTATGTATGTCTCCAAATGCACTTCCCACCGATTCAGCACGACGTTTTGAATAATAATTTCGACTTAATATCATATTTATCCGATTAAAACGGCTAAATTTTAAGAACAATAATTTACATTTAATAAGCTGTCATAATATATTATAACCTTATTGTCATGTCGGTATTGCAGAGTTCCACGTTATAAAATTAATGCAAAAAAAATGTCCCCTCGCGCGCGGGAAACTAAAAAAAAAGTACAAACGTGCGTTCACGAAACACGTCCCGTGGTCAACTCTTGCTTAATTATCATCGGAAATCAGTTCTGGAGCTTTATGATATTTATAAAGCTCCAGAACTGATTTCCGATGATAATTAAGCAAGAGTTGATCAAAAAAACGGTTTTTCGGTTTGGGGGAAGGGGGGCGAATTTTGGGAAAATTTTGGGCTCGGAAATTCGGGGACCGGCGGGAGAGGCTAGGATAATTTTTTGGGGCGGATCGGTAGTCGGGGGGCCCGGGGAGAGCGAAAAGTATGAAAAAAACCTACGAGCGCCACAAGCGACTCGCAAAAATCGGGGAAAGTTTTTTGGGCGTTGGAATTGCGGCTGGGGGCCTTAATCGAGCTCGTGCGCACGGGAAAATTATTCGAAAACCTCGGAGAACTTCGAGAGTATGCAAACTCGGAAAATATTGCAAATTTTGACGTAAATTTCTAAAACAATCAAATTTCATTTGTGGAGCATTCACTTTATCGAGACTCGAAGGTTCGTTCACATTTCGCGTTTGCACGTTTTTGCAAAAAAACACTTTTTAAATTTAATACGGCCCTTTTGACCACGGGGCGTGTTTCGTGAACGCACGTTTGTACTTTTTTTTTAGTTTTCCGCGCGCGAGGGGACATTTTTTTCGCATTAATTTTATAACGTGGAAATCTGCAATACCGACATGACAATAAGGTTATAATATATTATGACAGCTTATTAAATGTAAATTATTGTTCTTAAAATTTAGCCGTTTTAATCGGATAAATATGATATTAAGTCGAAATTATTATTCAAAACGTCGTGCTGAATCGGTGGGAAGTGCATTTGGAGACATAAATAAAATTTTTTTGTGCATCTGGAAACTCTACGATCTATGGGTCCGAGACATTTATTGTCTTTGTTACGTGGTATGTGTTATTTCGAGTCAAGTAAAATTTGTTATGGGTCGTTTCGACTCGAAAATAAGGTTATCGAAGAGTGTTAAATTAAAATTATTTGTGTTAAATTACAAATGGGACATTTCAGTCGAGATGTTAATTCGACATCTTTACTGCTCGATGGAAGATAAATTTGGCGCAATTAATAAATTCTTAATAGATTCGGCGTGTTTACTGTGTGCAAATCGAGTTTGATTTTTGTACCGACTAAATTGAAAAAGCCATTTGCATTAAAATTTTCAGTTTTATGGTCCGCAGCTGCTACGATCCACTGTATTGTCTTCGGAACAGTTAAAAAGCCTCTCGGAAGATTATACGGTGTATCGAAACAGCTATTGGCAACCGTACCGACAACATTAGTACAAGTGGCTATTTCGATTTTGTTAGTCGAAGAGAAAGTGAGTGACTAAAATTGAAATTTTTATATTCTGATGGTATTTTAAAGGGAGTTTAGGGTAAGGTTGTGTATCGAAACAACTGCAGCAAGGAAATTAACAAAATTAATGCTAATGGCTGTTTCAATTTAGGTAGTGCAAAAAACCAAATTATAAATTTCTGTTTGTGCGGTCTTAAGAATCTTACGGCTTCGATTCAATCGGGTAACTATCTTTAACCTCTCGGGTAGCTTGGAAGTGATATATTGGTATATTAAGTAAGGTGATACAGTGTATGGAAACAACTGCAGCAAGGAAAGTAACAAAATTAATGCAAATAGCTGTTTCAATTTAGGTAGTGCAAAAAACCAAATTATAAATTTCTGTTTGTGCCGTCTTAAGAATCTTACGGCTTCGATTCAATCGGGTAACTATCTTTAACCTCTCGGGTAGCTTGGAAGTGATATATTGGTATATTAAGTAAGGTGATACAGTGTATGGAAACAACTGCAGCAAGGAAAGTAACAAAATTAATGCAAATAGCTGTTTCAATTTAGGTAGTGCAAAAAACCAAATTATAAATTTCTGTTTATGCGGTTTTAAGAATCTTACGGCTTCGATTCAATCGGGTAACTATCTTTAACCTCTCGGGTAGCTTGGAAGTGATATATTGGTATATTAAGTAAGGTGATACAGTGTATGGAAACAACTGCAGCAAGGAAAGTAACAAAATTAATGCAAATAGCTGTTTCAATTCAGGTAGTGCAAAAAACCAAATTATAAATTTCTGTTTATGCGGTTTTAAGAATCTTACGGCTTCGATTCAATCGGGTAACTATCTTTAACCTCTCGGGTAGCTTGGAAGTGATATATTGGTATATTAAGTAAGGTGATACAGTGTATGGAAACAACTGCAGCAAGGAAAGTAACAAAATTAATGCAAATAGCTGTTTCAATTCAGGTAGTGCAAAAAACCAAATTATAAATTTCTGTTTATGCGGTTTTAAGAATCTTACGGCTTCGATTCAATCGGGTAACTATCTTTAACCTCTCGGGTAGCTTGGAAGTGATATATTGGTATATTAAGTAAGGTGATACAGTGTATGGAAACAACTGCAGCAAGGAAAGTAACAAAATTAATGCAAATAGCTGTTTCAATTCAGGTAGTGCAAAAAACCAAATTATAAATTTCTGTTTATGCGGTTTTAAGAATCTTACGGCTTCGATTCAATCGGGTAACTATCTTTAACCTCTCGGGTAGCTTGGAAGTGATATATTGGTATATTAAGTAAGGTGATACAGTGTATGGAAACAACTGCAGCAAGGAAAGTAACAAAATTAATGCAAATAGCTGTTTCAATTCAGGTAGTGCAAAAAACCAAATTATAAATTTCTGTTTATGCAGTTTTAAGAATCTTACGGCTTCGATTCAATCGGGTAACTATCTTTAACCTATCGGGTAGCTTGGAAGTGATATATTGGTATATTAAGTAAGGTGATACAGTGTATGGAAACAACTGCAGCAAGGAAAGTAACAAAATTAATACAAATGGCTGTTTCAATTTAGGTAGTGCAAAAAACCAAATTATAAATTTCTGTTAATGCGATGTTAACAATCTTACGGCTTCGATCTTCAATTCAATCGGGTAACTATCTTTAACCCATCGGATAGCTTCAAAGTGGTATATTACTCCATATTTGTACTTATTCGATAGCTTTTTATTCTATTTGATCTATTTAATCTATTTGATGTAGTAAAATTGTAATTTAAATCGAGTTTTTTGCTTCTCGGTCTTTTATGAGGTTGTTCGGTAAGGTGCACAGAGTACTTTAGGATGTAATGTTGGAGTATTTTCGGGATATAAATTACCGAGTGATTTATATTGGGTTACATAACACCTTCATTCATAGTTGGGTGTTTCAAAATTAAAACAAAAAAATATTTATCAGTTTTCAGTAGGGAATCAAACAGTTTTGTATATATTTATTTAAACGTGCATTGCAAAACTGATTAGATTAGGAAGGTGCCTATAAAATAAACTTTGAAGAAGCGCAAATTTAATATTTTTTAACTTAATTTAACCCAATAATTGAATACTTTTGATTTTTGTATGATTTCATGCAAGTTAAGGTTGTTAAACAATAAGAAAAACGTAAAATATCTTTTATCACTGACAATTAATAGTTTACATTATCATTATGAATGAAAGTGCTATCTACGTTACGTAGCACCTTCATTCACACCGAGAATTGTATTCTTTTTATGGCATTCATATTGTAAAAAAGGAGTTATGTGTGCCCATAACACCTTCTTCCATTGAGAATGTTATTTTAGATGTACATAGCTCCTTCATCCGCTGCAGTTTTCAATCTTACAGTAATACTTACACATTTTGAAAGGTGCCGTGCGATAGAAGAGTACATAACACCTTCATTCAGTAAAAAAAGTCATTTTTTTTAATGTTACATAACACCTTCATCCACTCGTGTCTTCAATTATATTCACAGTGCAATTATTAATAGTTGATCAACAATTAATTTCAAACAACATCTAAATTAGAATATTTTTCTCTATCAATAAGTTAGTACCTATTGGTATAGGTACGATAAGCTAAGATTGACCTACGGGTACACGTATGGTCAACCGGAGACCCTAAAAGCTGACCTATACAAGGTGATTTATTAGCTTACCGACAAACTTTACTACTATATAAAAGTTTGCGTAATTTGACGTATAGAATACGGTATTCTGTGCCTGGAGGGCCGAAGGCCCGACGAACGAGGCCCGCAGGGCCGAGAATTGAGGTCCGAAGGACCGACGCGAGGCCCGTAGGGCCGAGCCCTAGGGTTAAGGGCCGTAGGCCCGCGCGAGAGCCCGTAGGGCCGAGCGGAGGCCCGCAGGGCCGACCTAGAGCTATCGGCCCGTAGGGCCGATCTAGCTCTAGTAAATATCATAAAATCATAAAATTATTGTTGTCTTAACGTTAAAATTTGTTTCCAACACCTTATAGACCTTCTGCTCTCCTACTACCTTGTCCAAAAATTGTAAAATTTGAAGGAAATTAAAAAAAAATTAATTTAAAAAATCGGACTTACGCAATTCTGAGGGTACGAATCTTTAGCTCTACTATCGGGGAATATACTTGTTAAATTTAGTCGCCGCTGGTCCTCTAGTTTAGAAGATATTCGACATAAAACAAAATTAAGAACATTAGAATTAAAACATTCAAAATAACTTAATAAGTCGAATATCTTCTAAACTAGAGGACTAGCAGCGCCCTAATTTAACAAGTACATTCCCCGATGGTAGGGCTAAAGATTCGCACCCTCAGAATTGCGTAATTCCGATATTTTAAAACTAGGGTTTTAAAATTTTCTTTCAAATTTTATAATTTTCGGACAAGGTAGTAGGAGAGCAGAAGTGCGATAAGGTGTTATAAACAAATTTTAAATTGAGGCAACAATAATTTTATATATTACATAATTTATATTCAAACGTCTATTATAAGCGATAATGCCTCGTTTCATAACATAATATCAGACGCTTTTGAATAAATATTTCTCTTTAATTTATTTCAATTACCTTATCGCACTTCTGCTCTCCTACTACCTTGTTCGAAAATTATAAAATTTGAAAGAAAATTTTAAAACCCTAGTTTTAAAAAATCGGAATTACGCAATTCTGAGGGTGCGAATCTTTAGCCATACCATCGGGGAATGTACTTGTTAAATTAGGGCGCTGCTAGTCCTCTAGTTTAGAAGATATTCGACTTATTAAGTTATTTTGAATGTTATAATTCTTAAAATTTTATGCTTTATGTCGAATATCTTCTAAACTAGAGGACCAGCGGTGCCTAAATTTAACAAGTATATTCCCCGATAGTAGAGCTAAAGGTTCGTACCCTCAGAATTGCGTAAGTCCGATTTTTTTAAATTAATTTTTTTTAAATTTTACAATTTTTGGACAAGGTAGTAGGAGAGCAGAAGGTCGATAAGGTGTTGGAAACAAATTTTAACGTTGAGACAACAATAATTTTATAAATTATATATTTTTGAAAGTTTCAAAGCTGAATATCTCCTAAACTACCGGCCCGAAATGACTCATATTTAATAGGACACTCGTCCCTATGAGGGCTACAAATTGGCGTTATCAAAATTTCAAAACTCGCACTTTTTTGGAAAAAGTTTTTAAAAATTTTCATAAAATTTATAAATTCGGAGCTATGTAGTAGGAGAATAGGAAGTTAAAGGAGGTGTCTGTAAATTAATAAATATACGGGCGACCGACTTGTCTTATAAGGGCATGTGTTTAGACGGTTGCCTGTATTTTAGGCGTAATAATATATGCTTATCTTAATTTGTTTATTTTTCGCTCGTCGAATACGTTTTTTGCTATTAATTGCAAGATTACTGCTTATAGCATTTTGAATTAACTTTGTAAAAATAAAAAAACTCTTAAATACTCTCTTTATGTTCTTTATTTTTCTTTCAATATTATTCACAATTATTAATTGAATTTCATTAAGTAAATATATTTTTTACACCCCTATCACAATATATACCTATTTATAATTAAATCTCATTTGCACTTATACATCTCCTTAATTAGTAATTACATATTAATTTAAAATTTCTTTAAAAGTAAAGAAAACATAAACCTAAACTCACAATGATGTGCCTGTAACAAAAATATAAATGTACCAATTTCAATTACAATTACAGACTTTACTTCAAAGTCTTTTAAAGCCTTTGAGAGCTTTACATCGATGGACGCCAATGACGTCTAAACGCCTTGACTGATCGAGTTCAAATTTGGAACGCAAGAGCCTTCAATGGACTAACAATCTGACTGCAAGAAATTCGGATCCAAGTAGGTCAAAGGTCACAATTGAACCCCTAAAGTTACATCGATGGAAGCATAGACGTCTAAACACAATTGGGTCTTGCACAGGCACAGCCGCCCCAAAGTCCAGGGGACAATATATTTGACCGTGACAGCCAAGCGCGCATGTGGCGCGAGACTAGATATACTCGTTTCGCGAATTACATCGTAAATCAAAGCTCAAAAGAAACTTACGCGGCTATATGAAACAGCATTACTAACTAATGTATTAATAAATCACGGTTTTCTGGTACTATAGATTACAGGTCGCTCAGATTCAACTGAGATAAACAATGCTGTACAGTGCGCAGATGGGAACAGTTTAACCGTTGATTGAGGGAATATTCTCTCAATCAACGGTTTAACCTTTTACCATTTTACGTATTACAAAAATCGAATAATATGATTGAAAATCCCGAAAATTGAGAAGAAGCGGAATCCGAAATCAAATTACGAATTTAGTGTAGTAGCCTCCTGGGCAATTCGCTGCTAACAAATTAAAATTAAAGTTACTCGCAAGCACAGGCTTGAACGATGATCTTAACCTATTCTTGTATTTTTTATTGTAATGATACCATATAGATTACATTATCATTAGTTTTAAGGAAGTCGTTAAAAGAAAACTGAAACAACCGGTATATTATCAAATAGTTCATGATTCGTAATAAAGATAGCACTGCATGTAACAGACGAAGAAGACAGCCATTGTCAGACCGTTGATTTATTAATTTATTAACGAACTACAAATAAAAATACTATTTCTAATATAATTATTCGTATTTAATAAAGTGATCATGGATTTATTAGGGTCCATTATGAGTTCCATGGAAAAACCACCGTCATTAACAGATAGCGAAAAACAAATTATTAAAAGTGATTGTTAATCGTAAAATTAAATACGGATTTTTAAAGATCTCATTTTAGAAAAGAAGCAAGAAATTGAGAGGCGGCAAGCCGCGGAGAAAGAACAACTACAACAGTTTAAGGAACGGATAGACGAAAAGCTAAAAAATCATTTTGGCGAAGCTAAGAATACTTGTTTAAAATTTACACCTTTAGACCACATTTATAGAAGTATAATGTGAGTAGTCTATAAATTTAACCAGATTTTTAATAATCCGAGTGTAAATAATATTTTAGTCACGAAGTAGCCGAAAGTCATGGATTTTTAACGTACGCATTTGGAACCGATGGAGTAGATCGTTACGTTAGAGTATATAGAAAAGAAAATGCTCCTTGTGAGGACGAACTAGCTGCGAGAAGAAGAGGCGATCCTTGGAACGAACAAATTAAAGAGAACTTATTAAAACAAGTACGTGGGTGGTGATTAGTTACGAATAATTTAAAAGGTGATTTTGCAGAGGCAGCAAGACGAAATAGAAAAACGAGAAGAAAAGAAACGCAAGCCCGAAAAGTTTATACCAACTTCTAATTATAAGGATAAATACGCTCATTTAATCGGTTACGACGCAGCTTTAAAAGCGGCCAAAAAGACTGAAACTAATAAGAGTTATGGTTTCGGTAAGTAATTCTATTGTCAAAAAAAGGATGAGATATTTTATTTACTTTGTCGTAGTACCTAGTGAGAATAAGAAGGATGTTCGATCGATCGAACAGACGATGGCCGATATTCGAGCAAAAAAAAGACTGAAAACCGATCACAAGGATCAAAATTTGCAAACTTCGTCATATTCAACGACAGATTGATATTAGGTATTTTTTACAGTAAATACATGACGGGTATTTTGTATTAATATGCAATAGTAGGTAAATTAGATCTTTGAATATGTAATTAAATTATTTTAATACACTCGCCTTGCATCATTTTCGTCGCTTTAATTTTAGATTTGTTGATTGTACACTTGCCAGAATTAAATTATTTGTATTTCGGTGTAGCAAAACGTTTTAAAATAAACTTATTTTATTCGATCGCTTTAAATTTACTTGATAATGCGTGAGCCAAACAGAGAGAAAATGTTGAATACATTATACATCACATGAAAAACATATTAGTTTTATAACTAATCTAAATCAATCTGTAGCGAATGAACAGTTGCATCTAAACAACTTTTGTTCTACAGATCGACAACAAACCCCAAGTAGCATCATATGGGCAATTACTGGTGGCTGAAGATGCTACTGTTTAGATGTAGTATACAAACAATTTTTCAAGCTATTAGATTTCGTTATAGTATTGTAATTGCAGGTATTCTCAAAACTAGGAGTATTACATTGAGTCTGCTCAACTTTAACGTTATACTTTGGTAAGGAATAAAGACAACACAAAAGGTTATCCTTGTTATAAAATTTAGAATTGTTTAAGAGCCATAAATGCTTATGCCTTATACGTACTGAAGATAAAAGCATTACAAATTAATAAGTTATAAACATTCAGTTTATTATATTATAGCCAAACAAAAATGAGCTAACTAAAATTAATTTTAATAAAGAAAAAATTGGGGAGGTAAGAAAAATTTGCGCACACATTCAAAAACACCCACATTTTAAGAAATCTACGAGTGCTCTAGCTACCAGGTGATGGCGTTATGGGAAAGGGGCAAAATGGATTTTTGCTACTTCATTGAATGTCGAGAAGTAGCCAAGTTCATTTTTCTGAAAAATAAAGTGCTGATAACTTGTTCAGTGAAAAAATATTTCACTATTGTGTTCCAAGTTTCAAAAAAGGCCTAACTATTATTTTACTAACACCTCAAGGATATGGATTCATCAGTTTCTTAAAATGTAGGTGTTTTTAACCGTGTAACAAATTTTCATTAGTTTTCCCATTTTTCCTTTATTAATATGTAATACTTGAAATGAAAGAATTTGAAATTCAGCCTTCGAATAATTAGCGATTAAAATCACTGACTTAAACCTAATAAAAACAGTAATTAGATAAATTTGATTTAACTTAATTGCTTGTTTCTTCTTTAAATACAGTTATAAAACTCGTATCACAGATTAATGTTTTCTGTGATATTATTATAAAGCTCGAATACTTAGATGCTGCCAATTTCCCTATAAAATTAAATTAAGGACCCAATTTGTCTTACCCAATATACAAACTACTTACAGGCGTTCCGATAGTCCATCCCGTACCTGCTGGATTTTCGAGACAAATACCGTGTCGTTGTAATGCCGCTCCCCCGTCCGTAAGCGCCCAAACTTGTTTTCTTCCCACACAGATTTGTTTAAAACCTTTCGTATTACTTGCCGAACCTAAAAGAGCTTTATAATCATTAAATAGTTCGACTTAATAAAGCAAACCTAAAACACGAGGATCCGGAGTGATGGTTTGCCAATGAGTGCCCTCTGGAAAAACTGGAGTTACATCCTTGCGAACGTATAAAACACCAGTATGATCTAAAGCCCACACGCCAATTTGTCCCACAGAAATTTGTTTCAATTGTGAACTACTCGGAGGCTCCACACACGCCCAAGAATCGCCTTCTAGTTTTTCTAAATTGATTCCAATACGCCAATAAGCGCAGCCATTTTTACCAGTCGCCCACACTTTATTATACGGACTACAACTAATACTACTCAATGCTTGATCCGAACTGACGTGTTCCCACACAGTACCCTAGTATAAAATTGTTAACGACAAATTACATTAACTAAGTTAATTACCATCGGGTTCGATGCAGAGACTCCAATTCTAAACATGGCCTGACCACCAGAAGCCAACCCCCAAACAGCAATAGTAGTCTCTAATGTGTCGCTACACGATTCGAGAGTCAAGTCTATTAATTTCGTGTGTCCTAGCTCTTGCCAAGGGCCAGTCGTCGCTACGGCGCAACGTCTGTACCACCTTCTGCGGCGGACGTAATCGGTAAACTGTTTATTTGCGTGATATGTAGAAGGAAAATCCATCGCATACTGCCATCCTTCTCGGTCGACGCCGCCTGGTACGTGAAAGTCTGTCAGCCAATCCGACACCCATTGCCAATGCATCGAAAGTAACTTGACCTGGTCGCGAGTTCTTTTTTGTTTGCCACTTGCGTCGCTCCACATATGTCGATCGGTCGGTAATCCTTAATAATTAAAACCGTTTAATACGGCGTAAATCCTCGTGGTACGTACATTTGCAACTTACCGGTGGAAGTGTATCCACTAACCGGATTCCATCTTTGATTTTCGTACACCCGATAATCTTGAGAATCGGTCATAGGATTGACGTTATGGCTATCTAAACTTCCAAAAAATGAGCCACCCCATCCGCCATTGTAAACCCAAGCGGTATGGTCGTAACCGATTCCCCAAGTAACACCCGTACTACAGCTTTCGATCTTCTTTAAATGACCTCCTAATTGTCTCCAACAGATATCTCTAACGTCTAAAGCTGGAAGAGGGCTTTTAATAATCAATTTAAAAGGTTGTATCTTCCCCCACATTGTCAACTCTGAAACGGCATAAGGGGAAATTCTATGTCTGTATGTACCACATTTTTCTTCGTTAATGTATATCACATATTCGTCTGAATAACAGTTTAGTTTAAACGTAAATTCTTGTCCCCTCTTTAACGGAATGTTAGTGCTTCGTTCTTCTTCTCCCCATTTTCCTTCGATCATACTATTTATAACCAAAACGTCATCGTCAAATCTAGGATTAAAATGAAAATTTGAGTTTTGTAATTCTGTATGTGCTTTGTGACGTAATTTGTAAGATGAATAAGAATCTAAATTTATGGCAATTCTATCTGCTGAGTCACCGATACATCCTGTAAGAGTTAATTCTGCTCCGGGAATGAATCCACCATTTAACGATACAGAAAGCGGTACAGGCTTTCCAATTAAATTTGATTCTTGAATGTACAGATCACCGTGAAGTTGTGACAATTCTGAATCACGCGTATCACTAACGAAAACGTCGCCTAAATTTGTAATTGCCCACATGCTAACTTCTTTTGGTTTTCCTAAATTCGAATCGTCGATACTTTTATTCTAAATGTATTAGTATGCAACTCACCCGAAATACCGTGCACTTGAGCACAAACGGACGCTAAATGTGTCTGCCATTCCTCGAGAAGTGTATCACTCGAAAATTGTACTCTTACATAACTTGGGGACAAGTGAGGAGTATATAAAGCTAAACGAGGACTACCCGGTTCGCTACAGCATTGAACATTCGCAATATCACTTATGCTAAATTGATGCTGCAAAAAATGACGTTACAAAAGATATTTTATTACGTCGAAACAATACCATAGTAGTAGCTCCGTCGGGATTCAAAATAGTAAATATACCATTTGTGTGTATCCACTCTAATTGTAAAACACATTCGGTAAATACGGGCGAATTTAAGCTCACACGTCCTTCTCCAGAATGAGTCCAGGAAATTGTGTCGACGGCCGACTGATAACTAGCATAAGCGTTTTGAGTGGGTATTCTCAATTTTAGATCTTCTAATATTTTTAAACGCCACGGCTGCTCTAATTCTGCTTGTTGTAGCGATCCCGCTTCGACGAACCAGTTTGGTAGCTGAAGGGGATCTATGGTGCACGCACTCGCCTCGACCCAAGCCCAAGGCGCTTCGCACTCTGCCCAACACAATTCCTCATTTTCGTCATAAAAAATACTAGAACTTCCCGAGTCTGCTTGCCATACGCTATGATCTGTTTCAGGATGAACTTCCGTACCGACGATAGAACCAACGGACCGTACGGGACTCCATGCCTTCGGATTCTTAAGTTGGGTCTCAAAATGTTTACCAGCAAGATCTCCTACGGGAAGGGAAATCGGTGCAGTCGGCGCAGAATGAGACTGCTCTTCCCATTCGGCTATTCCGCTTGTTATTTCACTTATACTATGTGGTCTTTGGTTCTAAAATAAGTAAAAGCAATCGAAAGTGAACGATAATCATTCTCAAAAAATTACTCACGAGGTTATTACAGCTGCGATGAAATTTATCACGATTTAAGCTAGCATTACTGCTAGCCCTACTAACTTGCAGAGGAGCGTGTAAGGCGCGCCACCTTTTTCCTGTATGGTCGGCTTGTGAAACGCCCGTTCTAAAATAAATTAGACGATCGTCGGCACCCACGGCCCAAACTTGATCGTTTGCAGCCACAGAGATGGAAGACATTCGCCCTACCATGTCGACCCATCCACATCCTGCTGCCATTTCTTCGCTTATACCGGCTCCTTCTCCTTTCACGCCTTTTCTAAACCATACCTGTTTATCTTGTGTAATTCCCCATACAGCACAAGTTCCTACAGACACTTGAATTAAACGCGAATTATCCAAAGGTCCTCGAATTTCGACCCACGACTCTCCACTCAAAAAATCTCTCGTAATACCTACGCGAATTAACGCTCTACCATCTAATAAAGCTGCCCATACTAATCCGGTTGGACCTACGCTTATTTGATTAATTTCACAACCGGGAGGTACAGGTACCGATATCCATTTTGCTCCTTCTGGTGATTTTGTCGTGACTCCAGTTCGGAACATCACCTATAATGATCAAAATTTAAAATAAATTTCACATTTCATGGCGAGAATCATTACTTTCAATAATAAACGATAATATACTAGTTTTCTGTCTGTCTGTGTGTGAACACGATAACTTGAGAATGAACTTATCTATTGATTCAAATTTGGTATGGACGTATGTTGTATGATAAAACATAGGTTTGAATTGTATTTGAACAAAATTTCCCACTAATGAAACAGAATGAATTTGATTGAAATTAATGGAATAATGGAAAAAAATTGGAATTAATGAAACAGAAAGGAAAACAAATTCCTCTGAACTACCACCCTTGCCTTTTAAAGAAATGAAAAGAAATATTAAAACAGCACTCTAGTAGTAATGTAGTAGTTAATATCACTGCAAGCCGGGGAAACATTGACAGCAATAATATTTTGCAGTTGCTTTTTAATTTCCGTCAAGAAATGAGTCCCTCCAAACTGTGCAAATAAAATCACAAATACAGCAAAAATCTCTAACTTAAGTGTTTTGGTTCTCATTTCAAAAAGAAAGAAAAAATTAGCAATTTTCAAAATTTTCCCTTTTTTTGGGCGAAATTAAAATTCTTTCAATCACTTACGGCTGCTTATGGTATGGCTTTCTTTATGCAAGGCTGTATATAATATATCCTCCATTCTTTGGTTAAAAAAGTGACGTCAAAAGACCGATCGAAACTTGGAATTTAAATTGGAAATTTGACATTATTCGTTTTCTGCGCTTCGAGCGTTGAAGTCCTATTGTTTATGCAAAGCAGTTCAGTTATGACGAAAATACTTCTCAAGTTCACGACGCCGTTAAAGTAAAAACAAAATTTGCTCACCCTATTATGTGCAGTTACAGCCCAAACGAGCATTGTTCCTTGATTCGCTCCCATCACAGATTGACCACCGATAGAGATGTCGATAAAAGGCTCCTAATCAAAATGTATTAGTCAACATTTATCAAAAAAGTAAAGACAAGTACTTACAGTGGTAGCATCCTTATGTAAAGGCGCAATAGCGCACCAAGAATTCATGGCACTATATCTACGTGACCGAACCCATAAGCGACGTCTCACACAACTTTTCCATTGCTTTCTTGGATAATACTGAGTAGGAAAGTCTACGGCGTAAGTCCAACCATTATGATCTAATGGCTGTCCTGCTAACGTCAATTCGAGCTGCCAATCTCCCTCCCATTGCCAAGCCATAGAAGGAAGCCTGATTTTATCTATCGAACGATCCACAGTACCATCGGCAGATGAAAAACGGTAACGATCGGTAGGTAACAAACGGGAGGTAAAACCTTCAATCGGTATCCAACGCTAAAAATAATTGATTGAATAAATAACGTAGTAATTTATTTAGATCTAATACGTTGTAAATGAACCCCAACATACACACATAAGTGAAAAACTTTAAATGAGAAAATTTGTTTTCCACCGAGTGCCTCGGGAATCGAACCCAAGAAAGTATGTTGGCCTCCGTAGTGTATTGGGTATAGGCGTGCTACCGGAAATAGCAAAGTCTTGGGTTCGATTCCCGAGGCACTCGGTGGAAAACAAATTTTCTCATTTAAAGTTTTTCACTTATGTGTGTATGTTGGGGTTCATTTACAACGTATTAGATCTATCTAACTAATTAACCCTAAATATTTAAAAATGTGTAATTTATTCACGTATGATTGTTGTATCCATACTAATTTGATTTATATATATTTCGCTGTCTCGACGCATTTAAACAATGCCGGATGGCTTGTTGAAAGTATGTTGGCCTCCGTAGTGTATTGGGTATAGGCGTGCTACCGGAAATAGCAAAGTCTTGGGTTCGATTCCCGAGGCACTCGGTGGAAAACAAATTTTCTCATTTAAAGTTTTTCACTTATGTGTGTATGTTGGGGTTCATTTACAACGTATTAGATCTATCTAACTAATTAACCCTAAATATTTAAAAATGTGTAATGTAGTAATTTATTGTTGATGCACTCACTTCATTTTCGTAAGATTCTTCTCTAACTCTTATGGGTATATCCAATCCGTGTACGTATACATATATTTGATGATCGCCTCCTAGAGCCCAAAGAAAATGTGGGACCGCAGACAGTCTTTTAAACTCTTGTCCCACATAGGGCAACTCTCTCCACACAGAGCCAGAAGTTGATAGAGTATGAACTCGGCCTTCGTTATTTATGGCAAATAATACCGAACTCGGCATACTTAAAAAATTACGCTAAAATATAATCTATTTCGATGCCATTAAACGAATTAAGAGAATCACGAGTTTTTAGCTAACTATTTTGAATTTACATTGTTAATGACAAAACCATAACCTCAAATGGTAACTTTAAACTCTGACAGTGACAGCTTCAACTCTGAGCTCGAGATTTGACATATCGTTCAGGCGTGCGCAGTACGCAGTATTGAACTATATACTATACAGGGTGTAATAGAATATTCTAGATAAACTTTACGAAGGTACTGTACAGTGTCCAGATACAGGACAGAAATAAGTACTAAACCAACAATGTAAAAACGTTTTTGTGTACATGATAACAATAGCATGATTATGTTCAGTAGTAGTAATGAACACACAACACAATCAGAGGACAAGCGTAAGTTTTGCCAGACTAAACAGTCACACCCTGTATATCTTGCAATTGAGACAAGTTTACAGGTTTACACTGCTTACACACATCTAGATTGATAGATAACTGTTTCAAGTTGTGGAATTTGTAAATTTGTATTATTGTTATTTTATTTAGTAGGCGTACTTGTGAAACATGAACGAGCCCACATTCAAGTTGCTTGGATCTTCGGATTTTAATCCAGATAAATGTAGGTTGCGTATTTTCATTCTTTGCGAAATTCAAAAATTGGAAATTACTTTTCAGATGTAAGGGAACTATCGCAAAATTGTATCGGAGGACCCGAATTAGTTCGTCTGCACAACAAAATTCAACTTTTATCGGAAGAAACGAACGGCACTTTAAAGAAAAACGTTTATCAAAACTACATGCAGTTTATTGATACAGCCAAAGAAATTTCACGTAGGCATATATTTCGAGTTTTTAAAAGTCTACTAATTATACGTTCTTGTAGATCTTGAGACCGAAATGTATCATTTATCGTACTTGCTTTCCGAGCAAAGATCTCTACTTAATTCGTTATCTTCAACTTCTATTTTAGAAGAAGAAACAAGTATAGCTTTGGAAGTGAATTCGAGTAAAGAAGGCGATGAAGAAACAGAAGAGGAGTTAAAGAAACAAAAATTAGCCGTGATTTCAGAAAACGTAGAGGGATGTGGAGTGAGTTATATTTCTGTTGTGTTTTTAGACGTTCATAACGAGAGCATTTTAGAGTATTTTAGATTCACCTAATCGCGTGTTAATGCATGAAGGCGATTTACTCGAACTCGATCCTGTCGAAAATAATCCGATTAAGAGAATTCACGGGTATTTGTTTGTCGATGGCTTAATGTTAGCAGCATGGAATTCGAATAGGTATAGTGGCAGTTTTGAGGTAGCAAAAAATACCGTTATTTTTATTACAGACGTGGCCCGACAAGATATAAATTCGAAGCATTTTACGAGTTGGGTAGTTTAGCGGTTGTTAATGTTAGAGATTTAGGAAATGTTAAGTACGCCTTTAAATTGCTTGCTTTTCCAGACACTAAACTTTTTCAGACTACGTCCAATTCTTCCAAAGTAGGTGTAGTTTGAAGAAACTTCAACGCCAATTTATTATATCGAAATTTTTACAGAAAGATTGGCTCGAGAAGTTTGATCAAGCGAAGAAAGCTCGTTTAACTCAAGATCAAAGTAAACGTGAGTCTGTAATCGAAAAGTCGCCTTCGAGAACCGTCTCAATCGATTCACCAAGTTTAAATCGTAAGCTGCTCGAAATATACCTTTTTTAATAAATCCATCATTTCCCGTACTTTCAAGCTTTCGAAGAAATAGAAGAGGAAATTTCGGTACATCCAGAATGGCTATTAGAAATTCCAGAAGAACTCGATGTTTGTATTGCACAAAGGCATTTTGAAGATGCTTTAAGTTTGTTTGAAAAGTCCAAAACTTATATTACTCAGTTCACTCCGGAAAATGAACAGCCCGATCACACTTTGGTGGAACTTAATCGTAAAATTGAACAAAAACATCAAATCTTGACCGAAGTTCTAATGAAGGAACTGGAAGTTACACCCGATAAGTCACTACAAGGAGGATTAAGAGCAGCGCGAAGAGCCGTTAGGTTGTTGAACCAATTAGGGAGACGAACACAGGTACAGGAGTAGATTAATCTACTCAACGATTATAGCTTGGCCCTCGAGATGCGACAAGTTGAATGGAGAGAGTTAGTTTACGACGTTTAGCTCTCATTAGTACGAGGGGTTTTGTCTACTACATATACAATTCTCAGGGTTCAGGCTACAATTGTCAAGATATGCTACTATCCAGTATAATTTTTTTCGACATTTTCATTTTTTTATTCCATATTTTTAGTCTTGCAATTTGTTCTTGAAATTATGTAGTAGTATGATGAAAATACAATGCAAGCGTGTAAAACGCGAAGGTTCTGCTACGGTTTACATTCGTCATTTGTCCAGCGTCGTATTTACCAATATGTGCCACATGACCGAAGAGTTTTTAAAAGCTTTCCCAGATTCGCCGAGCTGTACCTCGGGTATGTTTCGGCTTGTTTTTAATTTTACTTTTTAAACGATTTATTTTAGCATTTGTCGTTTGGGCTAGTGGCGAAATAAATCTTTTTACGACTCATTTTATAAAACAAGTCTTTCTTTCTCAAACTTCGTTATCGACACTTGCTGAATGTGTGCTTTTGGCCAGATCACAGTGCGAAAGAGTAAGTAGTTGCTATTATTTTACTTCGTTGCTACGAATTAAATTACAGCTTTGTGCTTACGGAATCGATCTTTCTTATCAACTGGATGGAGCTTTTCGATCTCCATTAACGAAAGCTGTTCGAGACACTCGAGACAAATTTATCGAGACCGTTAAATTACGCTCATTAGACGATAAGTGGATCCCTACAAATCTGAAATCAAAATCCGGTTTATCGCATTGCCTTCAAGAACACGCCGAGATGGGTTTAATCCTCGATAGTTACATTACAGGTGATTTGTTTATAACGTGTAAATCGATTATTAATTTTATGATAAATTCTAGGTGACTGTTGGTTACAACTTACCAATAACACTCTTTCATTTACTAAAATGTTTTTGTCCCTGTTGGACGATTGTTTGAAGTTGCAAAATTTAGAATTATTACATACAATCAACGAAATGTTATTTGAAGTGTTTGATTCTCAAATTAAACACTTAGAGAAGTCTTTACGAAACGAAAATCAAAACGACCAACGACAATTTATTACAAAAAATGCTCATTTTTTACTGGTCACGTTAATCGAATTGAGTCAAAAAAAATATAAGGCAGTAGTTGGATTTGAATGTTTGTCATTAAGTAAATTGAGTAAGCAACACATGGCATTAGTTCATGGTGTGACTCCTAGCAGTAGACAAATTACAAAATATTCATCTAACGAATACTTATAAGATGCAGGAATTGTAGATATATTATTGTTAATGCAATATTTATTTCAATGTAAATGTATGTTAATTAAAAATTCTATAAGTCTAGGCTTTTGCCTCTTTAGTGCACTTTACGATACGATATAGGGTGACAATAAATCTATCGTGGCTGTCGAGATGCTATCTTATTGTAATAAGTAGATCAAAATGCACCCATTGAAGCACAAAAATATTTTTCACCAATTTTTGAGGGAGGCACTATCTTGATGTCCTAGGTTATAAATATAAGAACTACAGATTTGGTTTTAGCAGCATTTTACATATTTGCTTCATCTACAATTGTCACTAACATATTTATTCTTATTTCAATATGTAGTTTATTTTCAGTTCTTTCAAAAAACTATTAGAATTGGCAATAATATATCCAAAATAGGCCAATAAATTTGTCATGTAATCAGGTCCAAGTTTGCTAATTTTACAAACTTTCTAGCCCTTACATTAACAAAGCTACCTGTAGTAGTGCAATAGATTGTTATTCCCGTGTTAAATGGAATTTTATAAATTTGTGATAGAAGAGCTAAAGGCTGTTTTGAAAAAAACTTACACAGTAATTTTTATTAATATATAAACAATCCATATAAACCCAACACATTTTTATAAACAATTAACTGTCGTATAATAAACTGTAATGCAATTATACCAACTGCCAACCTTTCTTTTTGTACATTGTGGATACAATCTGTAATATAATACACAATCTTAACATTAATATACAATTTGTACAAAAAGAACAACAAACAATAAGGAAATAGAGTGCTGTAAACTGTACATAACGGTGAGTATTGTATTATTGTACTAAAAACTATGGTACGATACGTATGAGGGTTTGTAAGGACTAGTTGACAACTTCGGAACACACCATCAGTTCTACAACAAAGTGACACGTTAAAAATACGACTTAAGATATTCAAATAAAACTATAGAGTACCTGCAAACCCGAGAGCCGCGGGTTCCGCTCGAGTTGTAGAATATGCTGCTGCGCATGAGCCAATTGTCTCGTTGCACTTCCCAATTGTTCTTCCAATGCTGCAGTTTCTAAACATTTCACAGATAGTCGTTCAGTCAATTCCAGTAGCTCGTGTTGTTGTTGACGCGTGAAATCTTGCTTGAATTTGGCGACTTCTCTTTGTACTTCTGCTTCGTGCGCTTTTCTCATAGCGTCGAGAGCGGCTAAAGTAGCTTGAGTTTCTTCGGCAAGTGCTTGTTCTTTTTCTTGCTTCAAACCTTCCAATTCCGAGACGTGCGACTCTCGTAAATCTTGTAACGTTCGCCTGTGCCAATGCTCCATCGCCATTAAAACTTGATCGCATAACGCTTGTAACTGTTCTAAATTACTCTGCCGAATGTGACCCGTAAAAGTTGATAAAGTACGACGGTAAGATCCTCGAAGGTTTTCGATTTGAGCAAGGTATTCCGTCCCTAAATAGAGAGAACGTCGATCTTCGTCACCGTTAAATTCTTTGATTTTGCTTATGGAGTTCCTGATCGTACCTAAACATTCGTTCAGTTCTTGACATTGCAAACAAACTTCTTGCCACGTACGTATTTCTGACGGAATACGAACGGGCGAACTTGCTGTATTTAACACAACACATTTTTGAATTTCCCCAACTTCGTTTGTTATCTTACATAACGAACCGGCGACTTGCTCCAAATTAAATTGATTAATAATACTACGACATTCTTCATTGTAATTACCTAACATACACTTAAATTCGGCTTCTAAACTTTGGTTAATTTGTACCAAGCCAGATTCTTCTAAATTATCGAGTAATCTAACGCTTTCTAAATTATTTGAGTCAAAACTTTTTTCATCTACTTCGTCTTCGACATCAACCCGATTAAAATCACCACTAAGAACGCTAATTCGAGCATCTATTAACGCTTTATGGGCGATTACATCTGCGAATTCGGCGAGAAGAGTATTCGTTAAAGTTCCGATCCGTTCAGATTCGACTCTTCTTCTCCAATTTTGTCTTTGCATTTTATTCACACTATTTTGATAATGTTCGCCGAGTTCGTCTATACTTTTTTGCATTTCTTCGTGCAGATGTTGTTCCACAGCATCGGACCATAACTCGAGCGCCGCCCTTTCTGCGGCAAAGAAGCTAAAGAAATAACTATGATCCGAACTACTATTCGTTTCGTACACTTGAGCCGCTCTCATCATTATGTGATTAATTTCTGAATGTATGAGTTCCGAATTGACGCTATCTTGTGCTACGCTCCAGGCTTCATTAATGGTGTTTCGATCGAGACCTCTTAAGCGACACGTCGTGTCCATCGCCAAACTGACGGTTTCGGTAGCTAAGGCATCTGCTAATTGTGGTAACTTTGTGGTTTTGTACGTATTTAAAGCTGTATCGAGTTGATTTTGTTTTTCTCTCAAAGATTCCAACTTCTGACCAAATCTGAATCTTCTGAATACTTTTTTGTGTTTAACGAAGCCGTGGGCGGCGTTTATGAGGCACTTGCTTAAAACTTTGGTGAGATAATCAACGCTACTTTTACTCGTCGGCGGCTCTTTTAGAGTCGAGTTGTTTAACTTTGCTTGCAGGACAGAAATTAAATGCGAAGTGTCTAAAACTTCTTTATCGATTAAACGATTACATCGCATTTCTCCGCCGTCGGAAGAATTCAAACATTCTTGTATGCGACCTATCAAGATATTTTCGAAAGCAATTTTTTCGGCCAAAATATTCAGTTCTGCCTTTGAATCTAATTTACCGTTTTCTCTAAGTAAAAGTTTTCTTTTTCTAATATCGGTTAATTTATTCTTTAAAAGGTTCTCAAATTGCTTAACCACCGAATTTGCCGAGCTATCAATTACGTTAACTTCAGACGAAGTTAATAAGTAACAGTGAGCATTTAAAATATCGCTAATTTCTTTAAGAGAATATTCTATTAAATTTAATCTATCTAGACTCGGCGACACCGCCCTTTTACTTCTACCGCCTCTAAGCGACGCAATTTGTCCGAGACAATCGTTGAGCTTCTCTTTAACCAGAGACAGAGTCACCGTTCCTAAACGATCGGAATTTTCGTTTTCGTGATCTTCGATAAGCCTCAAATTTGATTCGGACGCACTAGTCGTGATTATATTTAACGACTCGTTTGAATTGGCTACACTCGAAACTTTCGATTCTAACGAACTGAGTCGAATTAATAGCTTCATCGGTTCTGACGTAGTTGCACTATCAAGCGATTTTCTACGCAATCTTCGTAGAGATCGTTGGGCCTAAAAATTTAAACTTTATTAGAAGAGATTTGAACATCAGGCATATTAAGTAGATTATCTACTATTCATAGAATAAAATGAAGTTTTATAAGTAAAAAAAATTGTGAAGTGGATAAAAAATTTGCACACATCTAACAGTAGGGACAGCAAAACCTCCATTTAAAAGACCAAGTTTTCTAATGGAAGCATAAACAACACCCTGTTAATTTTAAAATGATTTTCACCAAGATTTGCTTACAATTAATTTTGTTTCCTTGAACGGGTCCCTTGCGTTTAGGCCAGACGGTTATTTGTACATCACGGTCGTGTCCTCAGTTCTGTCTCCTCGGGGGAAGGCTACAAGCCTGCTCGGATGAATCCTTTGTATATCCACTGGTTCTGGGTAAGCAGAATCCAGGGCATCTGCACGGAGGGTCCATATAGTATGTAGGATTTATTATCACCGTCCTCAGATTTTATCTTTTATTAGTCATTTATTTATAAATAGCGCCTGACTAAACTTCTGTGGGTCCAAATGTCTCTGATATGTTTCAACGTACCCGGTAAAGCTATCAGAAACTCTGCTCCATTGTTTAGACCGCCACAGTTCAGAACCAGTGCCTACCAGAATTCGCCCGTTCACCGGATGCTTTCGCTTTGTCACGACTATTGTAGGGATATATCGTAGATTCATTTGCCTACAGGTTGAAAGCATTAAAAAAAATATATGTATGAGTGGCTGGGGGGGGGGGGGGGGGGGGTGCGATTTCAATTATGATAATTCCCTAATGACTAGGTCCCAATGTAGTGTAACAGATTAGTGCAACGAGAGGGCTTGCAAATTCTGCCAGTATTCCAGAACTAACTTAGAGGTTTCCTACTTGATTATACAGGGTAATTTAAAAGTATACCAACAACTCGCGGGGGGCGATTCCACTCGTCATAAGGAAGAATCTTTAATAGCCCATGGTCGGGATGGGCAAAAATGTGAGGATGAGATCAAAAATCGTTTAGTTCATTCGTTCATTCTAAGAATTAAAAAAATAAGATAAAAAAGAAGTATTTTAGTTCTGGTTAAAAGAGATTTTACATTGTTACAGAATTTTAAAAATATTCAGAAGATGGTAAAGCAGAAGATCATTTTGCCTTTTTAAGTAATAACTTTTGTTTTTTTATTTGAGGTAAATCCAGTACTGGATTTTAAATCGCCCCATACTAAATTAACACAAAAAGCGCTCTTACTGCTCATCGAAAATGTGTCTGCAATTCTGTAACAACTAAAATTGTGAATATTTTGAGCATAGGCTATGAAATATTTGCTATGGTTTAAATATGGACAGCCGAAGAAATTAATAATTATAGGCTACTATTGGCCTAATGTTTATGTCCCCAAATTCGTAATTTTTGCAACTTTACGAATTACAAATAGAATGTTTTATAGTTACAGTACCATCGATTTTATATTCTAAAAAAAATGCCATTAACTGTGTTTATGATGACATTTTTGGATATTTTTAACGTTTGCAAATTTTTATCTAATTCGCAATTTTTTCCTTTACTTAAAAACTCCAGACCAAAAATAGTAACAATAGTCAAAAACTTACTGGAGATGAACGATCATCCGTTGGAGACGTCCTCTCGCTGCTACGTTCTCTTCTATTCCTCCTTTTATGGCGTGATTTTTCTAAATTTATTATTTTGGCTTCGAGTTCACTAACTTTGTCTTCGACTTCTTTACCGATGGAAACACTTTCGCGACCTTTCAAAGACAGAGATCTACGTTTTTCTCGCGAATCTTGTAATTTCGATTTGAGAGAACGCGTTTGCTTTTCTGCAGTGAGTAACTTGTTGGTTAGATCTTGTAATCTGTCCGCCATCAAAGTAGAATGAGCTTCGGCTTCTTCTCGAGCAACTTCTAAACTACTTCGGAGATTTAAATTTTGTAATTCCAAATCGTCGTATTTGATGTAAGCTTCTCTTAATTCTCGTTTTACCGCTCGTATTTCTAAAACTGCCTTCTCGAATCTACTTTTTAAATCCAAATATTGTTCTAAAAGATCGGTTTGGCTCATGCTCTCTAAACTCGCATCCAAATCTATATCAGTTAAATCGGTTAAGGAACTTAAACGTTGTTTTCCTTCCATAGCTTGTAATCTTTTATATAAGCGATCGTTTTCTTGATTATCTTTGGTAAATCTTTCGTTAGCGCGACTTAATTCGTCTTGAAGGTTCGTCACTAGGCGTTGTTTAATTTGTAAATCTATGGATAATACTTTACAGCGTTCTTCCGCCTCACTTGCGAGAGTTTTAACTTCGTCCAATCGACGTTGCGAGTTTCGGTGTTCTCTCGAATGTTTGTCGTCGGTTTGTTGAATTAGTTGGTTTAAATCGCGTTCAGTTTGCTGCAAAGTTACCAGCATGCCGTTAGTTTCTTTTTCGCGAATCAACGACTCCGAGTGCATTTTCTTTAACCTGTAATACGTGTTAAATTAGTCGATTAAGTGTGAGTTATTAAACGGTATGCACGTACCTGGCCAATTCGCTTTCTAAATTTTGAACTTCGTTTACTGCGTTCGAAAGTTGCTTTTTAAGATCGTCGATTTCGGCGCTTTGTTTGTTTAAGGTGTTTCGTAATTCGATATCCGCATTATCTTTGGCTGTGTCTAGTTCGTCTGTAGATATGCTATCTAAGGTCGATTGCCGAGATTGCGACCTAGGTAATCGTGGTCTTGCTCGCGCGCGTTCTTTTACGCGAGTCAAAGTCGTGCGTATTAAGGGAGGCGACGGCGGAAGCTCGCCCCAATCTTCGGAACCGCGTCTTCCGCCCTCGGAAGCGGTGCGATACTCTTCGTCGCTCGATAGAAGTATAGATCTAGGTGTCGCGGGTGTTAGCGGGCTATCGGGCGTATCTGGAACAGCTTTCTTTAAGGCTTGCAACCAATTGGTTCTTATTCCCGAAGTTACGGCGCTTAAATTGAGCGTCGAACCGGACCAATGAATTTGGAAACCGTATCTATTATCTAAAGTGATTTCGTTGAAACCAGTTACTGTCGAAAGTTCTATGACGACTTCGGGAGTGCCACTTTCGTCCTGATCGCGATACGCGCTCAGGGTAGGACCGCATACGATACACCATCGTTTTGACCATTCGCCGTCGTCGTTTTTTAACCACAACCAGCCCTATTTAAAAAATTTTATAATTTAATTTAATTTCCACGGAGAAGAAAACTTTAAGCACCTTTTTAAGATGTAGAAGTCCTTCTGCGGGTAAAGCCAAACTCGATTCTGGAGAGCGATCCGTCAAGGCGGCGGCAATGTCGCGTAGGCGTTCGTTTCTCCAGTCCCTTCTAACGCGACTTTTTTCGTCGCATTTGAGTTTATCTCTCGTAGGTGGTGATCCAGAACTCACGATATAATCTAAAACACATTAAAAAAATTACGTTTGAAGGTTTGTTTTTGATTGGTATTTAATAAAAAAAAGTTACATTTAAACACGTCAAGTCTAGAAAATTACAGTGGCGGAGTTTTACAAAGGTTTCTAAATCTCTTCTAACAAGTATGACTTTATAAAAGGTCAAAATTAAGGGTCAATCACTTTGTTTATCCTTAAGGCCACCAATTAATCTTATATAAGAGTTTTTTCGTTCATATATTGTTTTTAAAAATCAGAACGTAATCGACATAACACGAATTACCCACGAGTTAAATTAAGCCGCAAAGAACTTTTTTCTTCGTCTATATGATCTAGCTGATGGCTATATAGAAAAGCAGGTCCATTATGATCGACTAGACGTAAACGAGTTTTTAAACTGCCTAGCAAAAAGCCCAAAAGCTCCGAAGCCTAACCAAAATTTATTAAAATATTTATACCAAATTTGTGGGTGGTCCTTGAGAAAATTTATAAAAATCGTTATTGTAAATTAAAAGTAAAAACGACACAAAAATAAATTATTAACGAATAATTAACCTGTTTTTCTTTAAATTAGCTATAGGTACTCGGGGCTGTAGCCTTTAAAATTTGTTACATTAACACATAAAAATTAATTTTAGGCCATTAAAATGAGATAATTGCAAATGTAATAACCACGTTCCTTTTTGTTAAATGACCGTGGCTCACTTTACAATACGAATTCAAACGTGAAAATAATGATACCATAATTGTGTTAATTGCCCAGTTACTTTATTAGAGTAATAACTAAAAGCATGAAGACGCGTGTACTTTAAAAGTAATTCCTTGAAATTCAATTACCGCGAGAAGCCCGAAGCCTCATCATCACTAATGAAGCCCTATACTAGAAAAAAAAACATTGAACATTCGTCCTTTCGCACGAGTTAATTTTATCGAACTCAAATAATTGAAGTAGTTCTCTGGAAGAAGCAACGAAGTTTTATAAAAATGTACAAGAAATGAATAGAACACGAAATAAAGGTAGACGAGAACGCAAGGAAGACGTATCAAATAAAGCTATTAAAACGATGTTTTTCCGAAACACCGCTAACAGATAAACACAATCGAATCACAAATATTTGGTAATAAAGATTAATTTTAAAGAATCGACTTTTTTCTATCCTAAAAAATTTGAAACACGCCTGAGTATAGCAAACTAGCGCTTATAAGACACCAATGCAATTATCTTTGACTATTTTTTTATACTTAGGCTGGAGTTTAAAGAACATTTCGGACTGAGGCTGAAGACATTCGTGCCTTCGATGACCCGAATCCCTACAACAACAGCTAAGTTGAGACCGAGCTCTCGAATCAGCGCTAATCGTTAATCGCCACCACCGTGGCAGGTGGGACATCAGCAAACGATATTAAATCCGACGAAACGTTCATAGGTTTGTGGTCGACAGAGACGCAACAGGTCCTCGATCGACGTAGGGTCTTGCAGCACTAGCGCCCTAATAAGAGTAAGGTTCAAATTGAGCTTGATTATTGCATGGCCAATATTCCAAAAAACCCTCCAGTCACATAGCTTAGCAGTCGCTCATCTACCCCCTGTGCTCGTCGACTATATCTTCTCATAGTCGGAATTCGTAATCCGATGACAGGAAGACCATCGCAAATGACTCAACAACCAGTCCCAGTCTCGAGCTCGATGCTCGTTCTACCGATACCACAACAAAGCTTCCCCTTCAAACAGACCGAAGCCAACATGGACTCCTTGAAAGCCCCCACGAACCTCTCTCAGCTCGCTCTATGAACGAGCTGATGCTCGAGACATCGTCCACTTATACAGTTCGACAGGCGCCCAAAGTTGGACGCCAATTTTCCTGCTGCGTACTTTTCCCGATTAAAAATCTTCAAGAGTCCTAGGTTAAGGTACACTTCGATATAAACGGTTTTTAAATGGACCCTGGGATCACTTTTGTAAACATTTTATGCAGCTTGTGGTACTCTCAGAATGGGGTTATTAGATACCACGAGAATCGAATACACCAACACAAGCAAATTACAAACAGAACTTTAGCGGACAGAATCAAAAATGCCGATGTAATGCAGGCACACAACCTAACACCCATTATGAAGAATGGTGGGTAGGTAGTAGGAAGAACGAATGCGACAACCACCATAACCAGAATGGACCAACAGTGACTGGTGAAAGCAGCAAAAGCTGGAGATGGCGGAGCCACTCCTCAGTGGTTTATGACATCAGGTTGGAACCAATTTCTTCGTTTAGAGTACACTCTGAGAGAGAACACTTTTTTCTCCGAGGGTTTCTTGGACAAGTCCCTTGCACTTATGCATCATGTTATGGGTCTAACCGCAGTTCTGTCTTCTTGAAGGAAGTTTCAAGCCTACTTGGATGGATTTTTTGTATGCGCACTGGTTCCGGATAAGCAGAGCTCAGTAGTAAACTGTCTCGGTGTTACCAAAGCTGATGGGTATCTACCTACTTAGAGAATACTATAAGATAATAAGATAAGACTAAAGAACTTTTGGAATTATCACATTTAGTTTTATTGCGATTGTATAGTAAAAAAGGGCATTTTTGTTTAATTACTATAGATTTATAGAATTTGACGATAAAATTGGCATACTTCGTTAATGGTCATCTCCAGAACTCGTGTAGGTTTTATTCTGTTGATAATTCTGTATAAATAATAAGGAAGTATCCCTGAAATACAAAGTTTCTTTAAAGAAGAAGCCATAAATATATATTACCACTAATCTACCAAAGTGTGTGTAGGTGCAAAGTTGAAATAATTGCCAACCATCGAGACATAATTAGTGGTCTCTTGATGATATAAATTTTCCCACATACAGTAAATTAACTTAATAAAAAAAATCGAATACAAGGATAAGACAACGTTAAACGAAATATATTTAAAATACACAAACCGTGGATCTTCTTTTTAAAACAAAAATATAAATTCAATTAGAATGAGCTGTCTATGGTTGTAATGCAACTGCAGATTACACCTCAGCTTCTTGATTTCTGTCGAAGAATGATAATTACAGCGGTCGTCGAGTTTTTTGCCGCAGGTATTGAAACACTAGCAATTAGGTACGATCTTGCGTGCTCCTCTTTCGCCGAGTTTAATTCTTCTACGTCTTGGTATTATCGAAACATTATTCTTAAAACTGGAAGTCCACTTTTTTTTCCTATTTAAGAATATTAGACACCTCGACATTGAATAGATTAGAAAAAACGATGAATCTATCGGTGGTTCGGTCTTTTGGTCATTGCCGAAATGTGGATTAAACAAATTGTTATTTAATATTCGTGATCGTTACATTTATTTACGATAATCTCGTCGTAAAAAAAGTAAAACCGATCGATAAATTGAAGAACGTAACCAAAACACGAATTCTCATCACGAAATATGTAAATGCAAGTTAGTGGCGTAACTACAACAATGCAATTACATACAAAATTTAATAAGTAAACAATTGAAAGTAAGTATTTGGCTTTGAGCAATAAGACGCAAAGAGATAAATTCATAACTCACGATCGCCGGATGAAGAAGAAGAAGAAGAACACAGAACACTTCCACAGCCTTTCTTAAAACAAAACGAGGAAAATAAAATTTTGGCGGTTAGAAAGAAACGATAACGCCGATTAGAATGATGGCTTCGGGCGAGTAAACAAAAGAAGCACATTTAGAAAATATTACGGTGGTGGTTTAAAAGTCTTACAAAAATTGTTATTTAAGAAACCAACTATGTAATTAGGTTCAAAGAGAAACGAGACTATTTTGAATCTGGAGAAAGTCGATTAACTTACTTATTCGGTCATAATAGAAGAATTACAGTACTTTTTCCAAAATTTGGATACATATGTCTTCCAAGCAGAAGCTCAACCAAAGAATCTTTGTAGCGTCTGACAGCCAATCAGCCTGTGAGTGGGGTTCCGACTAGTAACGGACTGCATCCGCAGACTGAACGAGCTAGAACGAGGGAACGAGAAAGCGGGCGATCTGGCATAAGAGGGCAGCAAAAGAAGACCTATTGGACCAGAAGCAGCCCTTGACATTCCCTATAAAATGGCAAAGAAAGAAATAAAGCCCTTCTAGGGAAGTGGCATATTGAACACTGAAGGCAAACAGGAGCATCTAATTTCCTATTGCAGAAACTCTCTGTCAAAAGAGCCCGCTCTCTGCTCAGAATCATCAGATGTGAATGAGGACAACGGGCCATTGCCAACTTAAAAAGCACCTGTAAACGATGGGACTAGAATAGAAGAAGCCCCACTGTGCAGAGGATGTTCAAAGGAACGGGAAACTTTAATTCATTTTCTGCTACACTGCGAGGCTTTCACAAGAATTCGTCACAGTATTCACGTAAAGGAGAAGATGCTCCAAAGAGAACTGTCCAAATTAGATTTAATTCTAAACTTTATCAAAAGCACAGAACTCATATAAAGGAAGACTACATCATCAGAGACGTCCGAGAAATCGCGGTGCAAGGAACCACTGGGGGCCAGCCTCAGAACCGAATAATAATAATAACTTAACTCCACTAAACTCGTCCCTTTGTAACATCAAACACTTACCGATACGATTTACAGACTGCTGCTCGATTGGTAACCAAATGGGTTTCGAAGATTCCTCTTTTGTTGGCGACTCCCGTTCTTCTTTAAGTGGCGGCGTTAGAAAGTTAGTGCGAGGACTCGCGCCCAAACAGGAAAGGTGTCTCGGACGTGGAGGTTGAGGCGACGCGCTCCTTCCCAACTGCGGTAAACTGGGCGAAGCTCTTCCACCAGGAAAGGTGGCGTTGCGCTTGTGCCGTCTCGGAAAAACGGCCAACAATTCGGCCCACCAGCGCGCGTCTTCTCTACTTGCGGCCTTAATGAAAGTAACACGATCGGGCGATGTGAGCGCCAAAGAGTGAGGATGGCCCGTTACTTGTTCGGCTCCCGTCACCTCCATGACTTTGCACATATCCACCGAACCTTGTGGCACTGTATCGGGCTGAAATTAGAAAAAAAATACAGTGTTAAACAATTAGTTGCATGAACGGAAGCACGACTTGCATGCGGGATAATATTTTTTTTAATACCTAGTTACGTCAGGTTGATGACTCCTAGTGCACTGACTTTGTAACGCATAGAATTATTAATCTCACGTATGCAACTGAATAAATTAAGATTGACACACCTGCTCACCAAGAGAAAGCAATAGATTATTACATTAAATCAAAAAGACAAATTTACTCGAGAATGGGAAATTCTAGAAATAGCGTCGAACGTTGAAAGAAAAACGTGGGACCTATAAAAAAATGGATGTTACAATTAGGATTCAATACCGGTAATTTAGAGCAATACCGTAAGCTAAAGTCTTCAATTAGTGTTAATTATTGGTGCATAAGTTCTATACATTTAATAAATGCATTCTCACAGTCTTTTCTTTTCACGATATAATGAGCTCACTAAAAACATAATTTTTACAGTTATAGCCGTCAATTACATTTTATTTTTAATTATAGAAAAATTAACGATTTGCAGTCTAAATATTATCGACGTTCTCTACGTAATTCTATTTTCGATCTATTTTATTAAGGATTGAGGTCATTAATTTATTACTTTAACTAAGTGTTTCGCAACCACGACCAGCTCAACGTTTATGATATTCTGAGGCACGGAGAACTTTATAGTAAACACATATTAAAATTGGGCTTAAATCGAGTATTATAAAAAAGAAGCATATAATCTGAATGTCAGGGCTGAACTCATGAATTTGCACAAGAGCCTTGTCGAAATAATAATGGAATGGATTTTATAAAAGGCTCATAACTTATAAATAACACTACTACATCATAATATTACTATACTACGGTATCAATTCGATACTTTATATTTGCAATCAGCACAATTTCCCCGATGAAAATGAGGAAAATTTTTTTCTACAAAAAAATTATCCCTGCAGTAGGTACTACTGTAACGACTTACTGATTACATAATTCGATTTGTTATCTATTATTATTATTAGGTTAACTATAACGTATATTTTGATATTGTTGACTTCTATTTTATGAGTAAGCGTGTCAAATCACACCAAACCATTAAATACTGTAAATTATTGTATCCAGCCCTATGTCTGGGATTTTAAGTGTTCCGATGATGACCCTTGTATTTTGGGTACAATGATGTAAGAATGTTAGGAGGGAGTTCAGTCTTACTTATACTCTTAAGTTGACGAAACGTTTTTAATATTGTCCTTAAACGATAACTTAATTATTATTCTATTTGTTATAACTTATAACAGTGTTGATAACGCTCTAACGATGTGAATCTTATTAATTTCATACTTTTCTGTAATAAATATGTTACGTTATTGCTTTTATTGAAATAATCAAACATCTTCAACCCTTTGAATTACGTGTCTTACAGATTAATCAAGGAATTCCGTAAGTAGGATCTACAATGCAATAAGAGGAAACGCCATTTAAATACCAAAACTGTGAAACTTCATGGTAAATTGACTACGTGACACGTTTTTCAAACAATTTTCGATAGAATGGAACTTTTACAAACACCCGAGTTCATTGATAGCGTACAAGTCGGTTTCATCAAATGTGTGTTAGGAAATAGGTATAGCGAGTGGTTGGATGGTTGGTGAATGGTGAATGCCAGACCGTGTAACCTGTTAGTAGAAAATTTATGAGTTTCGTTGTTTTAAATGTAAAAATTGGAATTTGAAAATGACATTAAGAAT
Source organism: Malthinus flaveolus (assembly GCA_950108345.1). NCBI lineage: Eukaryota > Metazoa > Arthropoda > Insecta > Coleoptera > Cantharidae > Malthinus > Malthinus flaveolus. Next base: position 34,643,112 of record OX467285.1, on the reverse strand, counting down.
TTGTGACTACTGGAGCCAAAGGATGCTGGGGGCTGGGGCCATTGGAGTAGCCGCTAAACAGTCCAACATTAAACTACAAACTTGACGAAGCGGTGGCGACATGAAATCGGATTTGAGATGGTTTTATCAATACCAACTATTCTCTCTTGTCATATCGAATACTAATAATAAGCGTAACAATTTTAAATAATATATTTAGATATTGTATTTGTAGGCCAATCATATCTAATTAAATTTGACCTTTGCATGCAGTAAGTTTAATGGTTATAGCCTCGTCGATACTTGTAAATATGAAGCATAGGCTGGCAATGGAAGTTAAATAAATATGAACTGATGCAAATACGATTAATACATTTCATAATAAAATAAGATCGAAGAGCGAATAAATAGAAATATTTCTAATTATTCTGCCAAATTTATTTCCGGTTGCTTTCGGTGTGCATTTTAATGGAGTTTGGAAATGGCATTTACCGTAGAAAATCAGTTCAATCAAAATTTGTGTCCTGGTGTCAATTTTTAGCCGCCGGAGGACGTCCGCCACTAAAGCACTACGAGAATTAAAAGCCGTTTATGACGAATATCCTAGTAATTATCTAATTATTTACCAGACAGTAGCAGTTGAATGCAATTGGAAACCATCACTTCTGTGCAACACAAATTGAAGTTTAGTTCAAAACCACGCTAAGATTTGAAGTTAAGACGTTCTTAAATATTTAAGAAAGTTTTGTGCAACCCATCAAGGGGCATTAAAACCAAATTGTCGACGATGTTTCTGATCGAATAAGCAATAATCTGAACTGTCTCAAAATTCAAAACTTTGTCCAATAATGAAAAGCTGGAAATTGCTAAATGTCAAAAGATAACAATTTCATTCCAAATGTTGATGGCATATTTATATACCTCGGAGACTCGTGGGGTCGCTAATAGGGTCGGTGAAAAAAATGTAGGGCTTTGCAAAGAGAGCCTCCGAGAGGACACGATGCTACGGAGCAGAAAGGAATCTTACTTGGGTTGTACTTTTCCAGAACTAGTGAATATACTAAAGAAACATCCGAACAGGCTCGAGGCTCCTTCGGCCTTACAGAACTACAGATGAGCCCACTCAGAATGTACAAAAAGCCTAAGCAAAAGATGCCTTTCTGGATTCGGATCATTTAAGAAGGAAGAGCTAGCTCCCTGTACTTAGGCCACCTAATCGGGCCCATTTTACTTCCTCCAAGCGTCCTCCACGAGCCCATAAGATCTCAAACCATCAATCTGGAGGATAAACTCCAGGATTATGGCGGAAGGGGTGGTGCTTATTTTGGCTATGTCAAGCCAGAAGTTTGATGTCATTGATGTCCTTTGACCCAACACAGTATAAGAACATTGTTTTTGGATATCTGATTCAGCACCTCTATGCACTCTAATAGAAGACCAGGGGGTACCTTGCAGGTATATAAAGCGTCGTCTAGACTACAGCGAATGCAACGCAAATGCAACGTTTGCCCAGCGTTTGCTAACGTTGCATTCGCGTTGCAGCTGTAGTCTGGACGCCGCTTAAGACTTGCAAGGCAGCTTTACTGTCCGTCGATATCAGTATTTCCTCGTTTAAGATTTCATTGGCACTGTGTAATATCCCCATGAGTTCAGTTGGAAAACCTGATTCATATTTCCCCAGCTGTAGCCTGCTGTCGAGGCAAACTCAGGTGAGTGCACATCTACTTCAGATCCCTTTTGATTTTTAGATCCATCGATAAAGACAGTTATGTCTGCTTCGATGTTCTCAGTTGAATCCATTAGTTTGAAAGTTTCTGTTGAATTTAAATTTTGGGGAGATTAGTCTGTATCCATCTCCAAAAGAGGTAGCTTTTTGGAGCACTCCCCGAGGAGTTTGGTGTGCCCGTAAATTCCCTATCTGACAGACTACAGTCCCCATCCCTGCAGTCGTAGAACTGCTTTTGTTGCCATATCCCCCGCATATAAATCTAGTGGAGGAAGGCATTCGGCACCTCCAGAGCTTCTGAGGGCATAGTTATCATTGCTTCTATGACCATGAGACAAAAGAGTTTCTGTACTTTATCTAGTAGACTTTTCGTAGTGATCCGTCTGGTTTTGAGCCACCAGATAAGAACTCCATAGCAGATCATAGGTCTCATAATGACAGTGTAGAAGCCCAAGTGAGATTTTAAGAGAAATGCCCCACGTCTTTCCACTTCAGAAAGTCAGACTTGTTTTGTGTAATTTGTTTTTTGATGTGGTTTCCCCAATTAAGCTTGTGGTCTAGACTAGAGTAATATACCCAAATACTTAACCTCGTTCACTAGATTTAGAAAAATTCCATTTAAAATAGGCTTAATAATTTTGCTTATAGTTTCCTTTTTCTGGTGAAAAGAACCAGCTCCGTTTTGCTCGGATTTACCGTCAAGAAGTATTCGATAGGTACACAATGTTTCTGTTATTTTAAGAGCTTCTCTTAGTCTATCGGATAGGTTCTCAAATTTGCCTGATGATTACAGAATCGTAATACCATCTGCATAGCCTATCCACCTATCCTATGGAGTGGAGACAGCCTTTTGTAGCAATGCCTCTTGTGATTGTGCCTCCAACACTTACTCAAACAGCCCTCAATTCCAGTATCCTATCTATAAACCTGACAATGGTTGGATGCGAAGAGGCATTTCTAAAGAACCTCTGAAAAAAAAGAAAAAAAAGAGTGGTGTTCCATTGAGAAAACAATCCAAGTAAAGAACTGCTATTATTGTTATTGTAGTAAATATAGAGTAGGTTGTGGGAAAACTAAAATTTAGCTCGTTACCAATTAAGTTTAACATTTTTGGGGGCGTTGTAATCCAAATTTGTCAACTGTTTCTTGCACCGTCGTTTCATTCTTCGATAAATATATCGTTACACGGAACACCGACAATTACAAGTCCTCATTCTCGTCGCTGACAAGTTTAGTTACCGATATTGTAAATAGATGTCAGACGCCTTACTTTACTCGAGTAAATCTATAGATTCAAAACGCAGAGATAAAGAGAGATTAATCTCGGTGTAAACTAAATACTTAACATACTACCTATTAATGTACAGTTAGAAATCTTCGATAATAAGTTACGTAACTTTTAAATTGTACCTATTATTAGTTAGGGCATCGTAAGTTTAAAACACCTCATATATAAGCTATCATTTTACACCATCTTGTTGCGCTCCATAAAAATAATTAAACCGCAATTACGGTAACAAACACTGCCACTTTATTAAATTATAAATTCTTCACTTACGTGCTCGTCCACAGAATAGTTAAGTTCTCCATCGTCGTACAAAACGAACCACCTCCTTTGCCATCTCTGAAAAATAAAGAAAAGTCGAATGAGTGTGGAAACTTGCAAAATAAAAATGCTTTTCTTTTTAAGAAAAGCAAATGGTCGTATGTGTAATGTTTATGGACGAGGACGTTGACTTGAACAACTTGTTACACCCAGACCCAGGTGATAATATAATCGACGACCTTCCAACAAGTCTACATAAAAATTGTTATTAACTTTTTATTTATTTAGAAAATGTACACACACAAATCTTACCAACTTATTAAATGACACAGGTGCGGTAATTACGTAACGAAGGCAAAACCGTTTTGGCCTAGTTTTTGATTTCACTTTTTGAACAGGGTTATAAAAATTAAGATTTGGTCTTTTAAATCGCAATTTAACGTTTATAATCCGGCCATAACATACATAGGTAAGTATGTAAGCAATAAAAATGTTAAACACACATTTCGTAACGCTCGATATACTTAAATGTTAATGTTATCAAATAACATTGTTGCTTATACGGTATGTTCTCTAGCTCGGGATATTTCTACAAAATGATAAGAAATATCACCCGAGTCGAGAGAGATTGTTCTCCACATTCCTCACCAATATTTGTCGTTCGACTCTACCACATCAAAAACCTCACAATTGCATCTTGCGTAGGATTTCCTTTGTTGGCTAATAAATATTTAAATTTATATTTATAAGTACCTAGTTGTGGTATGTAAAATATTTTACATTCATTTGCCTTGAAAAGATGCAAAACTGGATATCAATTCGTACAATATTTATAAATTTCTATATAAATATCGTTTCTTTTCTTTTCGTAAACCTTAAACGGATATCATAATAACCGATAATTCTAAATTATGTCCACATATTATATGATTAGTTGTGCACTACGTGTAAAGGGTGATTTAACGCTCGCGATTGAAATCCACTCGTCCCAAGTAGTAAGATATAGTAGGTACGCCATGTTCCAGAGCAGATTTTTAAAAACGCATGTTTCAACTCCTTAGGCAGAGTTTCTTTTTCACAAAGAAATCTGCAGTGCATGATACTCGATCAAACTCATTTAAAATTGAAAATACACCGTAAATGTCGATGCGCGAAATCCGAAGACGGAATCAACAACCAACACAGTATTTTGGAATTTTTGTCAAACTTTGACGCTCTCTAGCGCCCAAACCGTATGTCTGAGAAAAAAATCTTCGAAATATAATTTGTAGGAAATTTGATGCAGCTTAATTTTATATAGAAGCACTTTTTTTTTAAAAGTGTGAAGTTTTGAAGTTATAAACGAAAAACTTAAAAAAGAGCAAAACCCGCCCTTCTCGAGCCACCTCCAAGTTAATGCAACCACTTTGGAGTGGCAAACGGCCATTTTTATTCGATCGTTAAAAATTATGTACTTTACGTTTAGTAAAAGCGCTGCCTACCGGACCATAAAGCTTTCTAGAACTCTCTGCAACCTCCAGAAACCCTCAAAACGTTTTTAGAACATCGTAGTAACATAAATATAGAAGTTTTCGCGCTTTTGTGAGCAACTTTTTGTAAACACTAGGGGGCAGCGCACTTGAAAAGGTTACAAATTAAAAAAACCATTAGAAATATTTGCAGGTATTTTGCCAATCTCTGTAAGGTGAAAAGGATCGTCATTGTTCATACACAAAAGTGTTTCTTTTATTAGGCTGCTCATTGTATTTTAATTTAATAGTTTATCACAAACAAGGTTAATAAAAATTATGCAAGTGGCCCTCCAAACAATGACACGATCAACCACATTAGAAAAGCGCAGTTATTAAAAATTTTACCAAGGCACACCAAGGCAACAGACTCAAAATTGAAATCAAAAACTAAATTTCCCCCAAACCAATGGCACAGTCCGCGCGCGCTCACTGGTGTTACGATTAGCACGCGCCCGTTTGAGGGTTAAGATGTGCCCGGAATTCCAATAAAGAATATTGTACTAATCATCGAATCATCGTGCGTTTGTTTGTTTTATTTCACTTTTAGGAAGACTTATTCGATTCCGAATAACTGTGAAGAGGAATTACTTGTTATTAGCTTTTCTGACTACTTTAGTGACACGTTTATACATATGCAAGTAGGCACGAATCATTTGATACTCTCTTCTCCGTAGACATGGATCCTCGATCCTCAGTCTTCATTCTCCCAATCACTCTACATATAAGCAAACTGCAAATGAAATTGAATGCTTCTCTTGTGCGGATAATAATAAAGCAGCCCACGTTTTGATAGAACTTTTCTGTTTTTGTTTTTCTTCAACTTTCTATTTTTATCATAATTTCTTTATTATTACTAATTACTGTAATTAGTTTATAACAACAAAATGATTTATATGCGCGTAAAGAGTGAAAAATATCACGTCTCTTCTTCACACACCTTGTTGAAAATCATCGGGGCCTGAAAATGCAACAGTAACTACCATACAATTAATTTTTAGAAAGCAATACCTACTACTATACATTAAATTTCGTTCGAATCAAAAATGATTCCCAATACAAAAAAATGTCCTTACTAAACCCATATCGCCTTTTCTTACCTTAACCTTGCTTGAATTAATATACAATAAAATTCATTGCCATATAACTTTACACCTCATTTCAACTCTCAATAATTTTAGCACCGACTTTCAAAAAACCACACAAATATGCGAAATGTGAATGTGTAAATAAATGACTTTTTTATTCAAAAAAACCTTAGTAAGTTAAATTGCGTACAAAACAAATTTGTCAAGGCAGGGCACCGAAAGTGACGCAATTTTTCAATATTTCGTAAAATGTAACTTGAAAGTTAATTAGAACACCAAAGCACCACGGTGTCCCCCGGCTGATGGAGGCCAACAGTCTTCAGTTCCGAGTTTACTCAGGTTGGCGCGAACAAATAGTTGGAGAAAGGACGAAACAATGCACATGGGCCAGGCGAGTGGAACCATGGTGGAACGAAAGAAGTACCCGGGGACTTCAGAGCCTCAAAAATTAACTGGAGTTAATTGTTCCGAGCTAACTTTAGATGCATTTAAATCGCCTTTCTGAAGGCTAGGTCCTTCGTATCCGTTTTCATATAACCGCCTAGAGACGACGCACCCCACGAACGATATTTTTGAAAAATATTCGAGACGCGATGATCTGATCAGCTCAGAGAACAGAATCAAACTTCGTAAAACAATAAAAGCGTTGGGAGCTTAATCAGTAGCTTATCGCTACCAAAAATAACAGCAAAGGGGAGTTACATGACTGATGGGTGCCAAAGTAGCACCATGTTCAACCACAGAACGAGTGTCTCGGAAAATCACCGACAATTCTGTACAGTGACACCGACAACTCTGTACAGTGAGTTCCCAGTACTAAATTAGAACATTTCTCAATCTAAAATTATACCCTAAAACGCAGCCCTGATAGAAGATTATAGGCTCCCAAAGTTGAATTTTGTTAGTTATTTTTGTACAGCCGATTGATCATCTATAACTCCGATGAGAAGTGCATTTTGTGGTATAATTTCAAGAGGGACAAATGTGTTAACTTGGTTTTAGGAACTCACTGTAGAGCGTTGGTAGAGGCCGAAGGCCGAGTTGTCCCCTTGTGACAACGCTCTACAGTGAGTTCGACTTGGTAGACGGGATAATTCGGTCTTCGGTCTTGACTGGGTTAAACAAGACAACTCGGTCTTTGGAGGCGAGACACGGCCTTCGGCCGCCTCTAGTCTCTACAACTCAATCGCGCATACCCTGCTGGTAGAGTAGAAGTAGAGACGGCTGTGGATTTACAATTCACGCTACGGAGCAGTCCAACACCAGGCTAGTAGTAGTGGTAGTGGATAGTCAATGAAAAGATATAAATTTACTTGGCGAGTAAATAGATAGGTGTGTAGGAGTAATTTTAATTAAAAGCTGCTGCAACTTTTGTTCTGTTGTCAAAATTTAAAATTTATATCATTCGGATAACGAGTTTTTAATTATAATCTAATTATAAGGTTCCAATAACCAAATAAATAAGAACTAGAATACAAACATTATTCGTAATTATTTCGACCGTGAAATTTCTTATAATATACCTATGTTGTTGCGTGATTAAGTAATAATAAATCAAAATTACTTTATGCTTTGTAATGATAAATGTTGCCTGTACCCGAAGAAAAATATTCCTTGTGTTATAATTAAAGGCAAAAATTTGACAATTTAATTATTTCTCTCACAAAAAAAAAGTTCAAGATGATCTAGTGTTATTTTAAGTGATGTATAAACTTGAACTTAAATGTGGGAAAAAAGTGTAAAGTTAACAAACTTTTTTTTTCCTGAATAAAATGAATAGAAATTTTTGCTCGTTTTCTGAATTTCTCTTATAATAGAAGTCAATAAATCGATTTTTCTAGATCAAAAACTGACAAACAAGGTTGATGTAAGTGATATCTGCAATATAAATAAATGCTTTCTCTAAGTCGCAAGTTCAAATTATATCTGAAAGCAAATAATTCCAGTCAGGCAGTAAGTAGCATTTGCTTTCACTGCAATACTTAATTGTCTGATGTTGCAATTTTTTTTAACAAGTGCCCAATTTTATTATAATTTTGACAAGAAGTATTTCCAAAACTTGCCTTTTAATATTTTCCCATACCCATCATCATTCCTTTTATGTAGGGAACTGATTCTAAAACTGTATCAATTCAGTAATAGGTTATTGAAAAATGTTTATTATAACGAATTATGAATTTGTCTCGAATACAGGCACATAAACACCGTTACTTCTCCGTTTAGCGAAAATAAAACGATCGAGTTAAAAAATGGAGATGAAAAATATAGGTATGTTTTTAGAGATCTTCCGAAACGGTCTATTTTTGGAACGCGGGGGAATAACCTTTTTGGAACGCCTTGTCGGCTGGCCTATTGCACAAGTATTCACCTGATTTTTTACGATTACCTACGATAAATCTGAATTCCATTTTGAGCATGCTAAAAGAGCTAGTGGGGCAAGAAAAGTTCGACATACAGTAGACTCGTAATGTAATGAACTATCAATATAGCGGACAGCTCGGTTTAGTAAACACAAAATATTTTACGGTGACCACTCTAAATAGCGAACCAGTGTGAAAAAATGTTCACTATTTTGAGTAGTCAATGAATAATGAGAAGTTAGAATAATGACATTGGTGAAGAAAATGATGATACATCCAGGTTCTGAGAATGGAAAATTATATTGAGATGTAAGAATAAGAATGTCAAACGAAGACGGTTTTAGCCGCTGTTAATTGCTACGTATAACAAATTCTCCCATCTTTCGCCCCCAGCATAAAAACAAAATTTTCCATAAAATACGTCATACAAAATCAATTTTCCGGGACAATTAAAAAAATAATAAACTGATAGTACAGAAACAATCGACTATAATTAAATTAAAAAAACATAAAAACTGATTATGAACATTTGTTATTCTTCTACTTAGTTAGCAATAATTGTTAGAAATTGATTATGAATTGTTTACAGTTTTCTATTATTTCAAATTTTTATTGTTTTACTATTTGCTATTGTTTTTGACATGTCATTTGAACAACTAACACACGCATAAGTCAATATTTAGAATTCCCAGTTTGAACACATTCATAAAGGCTGATTTATATGTTGTTTTAACATGATACGGCACAGATCGAATAAATTTAATATTTCTTTCACGTAACAGGACAGCTCGCCGAGGCGATCAGAGTTTTCAATAGCGTTGCCAAATTAGATAGAATTTGCTGGCTCGCTGGTTGGAATACACGACTAATAAGTTCTTCAAAAATATAGTTAGCTAAATTAAGCTCTAGAAGTCTATAGAGGATGGACACTTTAGCCACGCTTCTTGGAATTTAAAAAAAAGTAATTTTTCCCGTACTGGAGGTATCGTTTAACGTATTTAGTCACACAACGAACTTCATAAAAGCATCTTCAGAGGCCTGTGAGCGAAGTTTCAAATCTTTGCAGCGATTTTATATCTCTACTTCGCTGGTTTCAAGCTTCCTCACTTCTTCTCAAATCCACCTGCACTTGTTCAATATAATGAGTCAGTGAGTATAAGTGAGTATTGCAGGTGTGTATATACTATAGGATTAGTCAATCATAATATAGACTTTTAAATATTGAAACAAATTAATCACGGGTATTTTTGTGGAGTATAGTTAGACCATTTTGAAAAGTTCTTTTTAACTTACGCCACCTATAGAGTGGTTACTATAGTAAATAGAGGCTTCCCTTAGAGAAGTCAAGTAGGTGGGTAATTTTGTTGAAATTTGCTTAGACCTGCATTGAAAGCTCGGGTCTCAACCAAATTAAATTTTTTCAACAAAGCTTGTATTTAAATAAAAATGTGGTTGTATTTGAAAAGACAACATCTGGGGGGTGTCAGGCAGGTAAATATTTTCTGTAGGCCATCCCTTTATATTTTCTTGCATAAATGCACTACTAGCGACCGCATAGTGGATTTAGTTTTCGTAAATAAGCGACAACAATCCTTAAAAGGTCTAACCAGATTTCAACAATTGCCTACCTAATTGACTTCTCTAAGGAAGACATCCATTCACTATTGCAACCTGCCTGCTGGTGGCGTAAGTCAATAAGAACTTTAAGAAGCGGCCTCACAATACTCAGCATGAGTTGCACCACTCGACAATTAAAATATATCTGTTTTGGTATACATGTTCATTACAGAACGACGTAACGTTTTTAGATAACCTTTTCCAATTTCCATTTTAATCTCAACTCTTGCTATACATTTTTATTTAGAGCACTAAAATTAAGCCCAAATTGAAGAAAAATTATGGTTCTTTAAACTATAGCGACTTAATTGCAAAACTAACTAACGAAATCATAATTTGACCCCAAGCTACTTCATAACATTTTACATATTAATAGATATAGTAACGTGTATGTATACGTAGTGCGTAGAAACTAAAGACTAATGTATAATATTTCGAAATTTTAATTTACTAGTAACTTGTAGGGTACCTACTCTCGTAATCTAATTACCCAAACGAGTTATTTTCGAAAGATACCGATTTGGAATTAATTAATATTTCAATATTTCTAAATCACTTATTTTATTATTAAATTATGTCTTATCATACGAAATAAATGTTAGATACTTCCAGCTATTTACAAATGTTAATACATATTAAGTAATGTTGTAATAATTCTCAAATGCATTATAATATATCAAATCGTAATTAAATTATTTTTTCACCTAAACGACTGTAATTGAATATACAGTGTGTCTCTGGATGGACTGAGCAATAGGGCAAAAAATCACGATCTTCGGAACTAACTTTTGTTTCGAAAAATAAAGATTTGGGGTCTTTTTCTCTCGTCAAGTTGAAAATAAAATTTTTCCATCTTGTTCAGTATACCCGTGGACACCCTGTACAAACTGGTTAAATGAATTTTAGAGGAGTTTTGCGAGCGTGTCCCGATTTTCAAATAAAAATGCACGTTCCACTTCCTTGTTGGTTTGTGCTAAAATAGAATTTGATAAATTATAAACAAGAGACTAACATGAAATATTAAATTATAACACTTTACGATAGGTACTTTAAAAAATAGACTGGATTCCTGAATTTGTTACGATTAAAATAGAATGTTTTACGTTTCCATAATATAATAGTAAGCACCAAATTACACCGAGAGTAATGTCATCCGATGGATATTTGGCTACGACGTTATACTTTCCGTTAAATAATAATAAGTTGTTGGTTAGCTATGATTCAACTTTAGTGTGCGTGGGGGGGGGGGGTCGATTTAAAAGCGCACAACCTTCTTTATTAGGTACTTTTTATTCGCGATTCGTAAATAGATACGATAAAATTGACAGAGATGAAAGATGGGAGGTTTTCAAAGTGCAGTTCCCCTTTGAGGGGCCCTCATCGTAGGATCGTAGAAAAACAGAAAATTTTTCACTGATTCCATTTTCGGTCTCGTTAGTCTCAAGTAAAAAACGATCAGCCCTTGCAGGGCTTGGGCCACGTAAGGTAAGGCTGAAATAGAATTGGGATCGTCTGGGGCACCGAGAAAGGATTCTATGATGATACCTCATCGATGTAGTGCCCTCTGACTGTATGTATCCGTGATTTAGGTTCACGGTCTAGAGGTTTACGGTGTGTTCCTACCTTTTAGAAGCCCTTTAATTCGGTACCTCCAAACATCACGAATGCCCGAAAACGTTCTGATTCTGGACAGCCTCCGCGTATTGCTGGATCTACCATCTACCTCCACTTAATTATTATTAATTGTTATTGCACTCAGACATCCGTTAATTTTTTCAATTTGTACTTTATTGTTACAGTGGACGCCTTAAAAGTCGTAAAACAAAACCGTTTGAATGCAACTTGATTCTTATTTAAATTCCACTTTATATAAAAAATAAAATATTTAAATAATCACGAATTTTTGCAATATTTATAATTTTCGCAACAACGAAGATTAAATTACTTATGTGAGTTATTTAAATATTCATAAAAATAGTAATTTTATCAAACATTTATAACATGGAACGCGAGACTCCTATATCGAATTATATCTGTTTTGACGCCTAAGCGTCTGCTTACTTCATTCCAATGCGATAAATTGGAAAACATAAGCTTATTATTTATTTATACAGTTATGCTTTTAACAAAATCGTGGTCGTAATTATCTCTTTAATTTAATAAAATGATCGGAAGAGCAATAATTAATTAAAGAGCCGAAATAATCCCCTCAAGTTTTTGTAGATTTTCATCAAAAAGTTTCAAGACGGCTTCAGTATCATTATTACGTTCCATTTTTATTCAGTTTTCCATTTTCCGGAAGAACGTAGGTAAATTGCGCACAGCGGTTAAAAAATACTCAAAATTGGGACAGTCAAGTAGCTGCAGTCAGGAGACTAACTACATAATAGGTAAATTGCGCAGAAATGATGAAGGGGTGAAAGTTGATAAAATGAACCTGAGTTCTGGCAGAAGCAAGCTCCTATGGTGTTCTTGTTCTAATTCAAGAAATTTGTCGAATACCTATTGTGTGCCATTTACTTAGACTCCTGTGGGATCACTGTGTGCAATTTACCTCTTAAAGAGAAACATTTGGGGTATGTCCGGTTACAAACTGCGCAATTTACGTACCCCGTTCTGAAAGGCGTATTTTTCATCTCTTTGTACTTGGAAGATCTAAAGCTTGGAAGTTGTAAAACGCAAATCGAATAAAACTCGCCACTAACTACCGAGCACTTCTTAATTATTAGTAATAAGAGGTTTTCATTGTCGGAGTCAATTACCTATAATTACGTTTAATTGTCATGAATTAGCCGAAGCTACAAATGAGTATTTCATTGCAAATTAATTAAATAATTGCTCCAATTTCTCGTTAAAAACTTTCATTTCGACACCAAGCTCGAAGTATTTAATAACAACGCATCGATAGCCATAAGTTTGACTTTATGATATGATAGACAGGGAGCCAACCTGAAGCCAACTGATGGCTATACTCATAAAATAAAGGTCCTATTCTAACCCAGACTCTCGTACAAGTGCTTATACACAATTATTAGTATATTGAGTGTCCATGTCGCACTCTCATTGTGAAACACATCCGCTTTCTATTGTATTATCTGGTTTTCACCATCTGGTCAAAATATTTGTGTATTTCGTGTAACGCAAAACTGTTTCATATACTCTTGGAGAAATATAAGATAACTTCATTATGTGGATGCAGGTGATGCACCATTTAAACTTCTCGTGTAAACGGTAAACCTATATAGGCTAGACCGCTAGACTCTATAGAGCGAGTGCCCGTGCTCGAATGTTAAATCCCCACGGAGACCCTTTCCCGTATATCGTATATGTATAAAAACCGTTAATCAGTTAAAAATTGCATTTACGAAGTTGGAGGTGTGGGTTTAAGTTGTAATATTTATGGATGTTAAACAGTTTAATGCACACATTAAAAACAAATTAATACTTTTATTGCTTCATGAACTTTCAAAGAAGGCACAACAACGGAGCTCACACATTTTTATTTTATGAAATTTTTGGAATTAGAATAGGATTCTGAATTCATAATTTTGCCTTCAAATAACTGATCATCAGCCCAAAGAAATCTTATATCAACTTTTTTGTTACAATTACGTTGCTCCACAGCTCCACTAATGTCGCCATATTCGATTCGCCATTTTGGTATTAAACTACGTAAAATAATTGATACATATATTTAAAAACAAATAAACTAAAAAGTGTAAACCATTCGAGACCCCGTATATTGTGGGGCCCGTCCGTTTCTATTGTTGAAAAAACTTAAAAATACGAATTTATTTTAATCCGCGCATTTACACGTTAACGTTATTAATTTTATGAAGTTCTTAAAAAGTTCAAAGCGCCGTACAAAATATTATAACTGTCACTTTCTCCATCAGAACTTTGTTCAAAGTTTTCGGAGCCCATCTGACATATAAACTATAATTAGTATGGTGTCTAATTAAAAAACTAAAAATATATTTTTAACGTCAATTTTTTTAAATTAATTAAAAGAAAACTAATTAAAATGTTACCGAAATAAACAATTTTTGTAACTTTTGGCATATTTATAATAGAAACCTTTCGAAATTTTTCTTTTTCTACTTGAATAATTTTAAACATTATAATACCTAGTCAGGATGGCCTTCATCATGACACGTTTGAAACTCACATGCCCAAAATAAAGGTTGCTTTAACTCTCTCTCCCTATTTTGTAGCCTTTTGCGCTTGTGATGAACTACTGGCGAGCCTATTTGAGATCAGAGTAATCAAATATGCGTTTTAATCGTCAAAATAATGTGACTTAAGTAGTCAGTCACCTTCTTTCTTCTTACAACACATCAATCGGTTTTCCACAAAAGAGCCATCACACTTGAACTTATCATTTACTTCAAATGTATACTATCGCAATCATTTCTTTTTTACCTTGACGTGGCTATACATAAGTTAGTGTTTCGTTCTCGAACTATTTGATTTAAAAAAAAACATTCTAGCGGAATTCACAAATGTAAATTTTCGATCTAAAATCGGTATATTTGCATAACAGTTCGTTACAAAAAAAATTGCCAATCATTTCGATTTCCAATTCAAATAAAAGTATAAACTGTATGGATCTATGTGACCTGAAATAATTTTTTTGTAGGCGTCAGCATAAAAGAATACAATTTTCATTTCTCTCGCTTAGAATGAATGTATCATTATTTTTTTGCACTTTGCATTTGCATAACACCCACAGAATTGTTTAGAAATAATTAAAAGGTTTTATTATTCGATCCATAAATGGAAAGGACGTTGAGCCTACTTATTCTTACTATGTACCCTTGGAGTATTATAAAATTGTTCGACTATTCAATTCGTAAGTCAAATGTCATAAACCAACCAATAAAAGGTGTGAGTAGGTATTTTGTTTATTCTGCACCAATAGAAAAGAATTGTGTCGATAATTTTCACCATTTTTCGTTATTTTTCAGTTATCGCATGATATTCTACTAAAAGTGAAAAAGTGGAAAGAAATTAATTCAAATTTGTTCCATAAGTTCCGAACGATCTTCGAGTGGTGTGCAGCAAACAGTAATGCAATCGAACGCCCCTATAATATTTTCCAAAAATATTCCGATTACTAAACCATAAAGTACAACATTTTTTACAATGCAGGATTAAAGAACATTCCAAATGAATAATAAAACAGACCGCCTGCCTGTTAAAAGTGGCAGCATTAACTTGTGGGAGGCTCCAGAATGATGGATTTTGACTCTTTTCTCGGTGTTTTGCTTATAACTCGAAACCTACGCATTTTTTGAGAAAAGTGCGTCTATACTAAAATAAACTACATAAAATTTCCTACCAAATATATACGAAAGGTTTTCTCCTCAGACGAACGGCTTAGGTGCTCGAGTGCGTTAAAATATGACAAAAATTTTACCTCCAAAAACCACCCTAGACACTTCAACGCGCTCTAGCACCGAAACTGTTTGTTTCACGAAAAAATTCTAAGAGACATAATTTGTAGGAAATTGAATGTACTTTATTTTTCTATAGAAACACCATTTACTAAAAGTGCGTATTTTTCGAGTTATAAGCGATAAACAGTGTAGTTTTGAAGTTATTCTCAAAAAACTGAAATAAGAGAAAAAACCTACGAGCTAATGCTACCACTTTTGAATGTAAGCGGTCGGTTTTATCACTCATTTGCAATGCTCTTTCAGCCTGCATCGGTAAAAATAAAAAAAATTTTCTATTTTCTATATCGGCATTCTGTCTCCCTGACACGCACGCTAGGTCCGATATAGCTTCAAATTCAACTTTAACGCGCTTGTACCACCTCAACTGCCCGTTTGTTTTATACGAAAAAAATGTAAGATACACAGTTTGTTAGAAATTGAGTGTTTTGTATAGATAGGGGCACCATTCTCCAAAAGTGCGTATGTTTCGAGTTACGAGCGATTTAAAAAAAATTGGGTCTATTTTTGAAGTTTTTGTAACTGCTTCGCGCGCGCTAGCGCCTTAATCGACCACCTGAGAAAAAATACGTGAGAGATTTTGTAGGAAATTTGATGTGGTTTGTTTTTATGCAGATAAACTTTTGTCATAAATTGCGACGTTATCGAGTTATAAGCAAAAAATCGAAAAAAGAGCCAAAATCCACCCTTCTGGAGCCTTCCCTAAGTTAATGATGCCACCATTTACAATGTTCGTTCAGCATAGTCAAGAATTTTGTACTTTATGGTTTAGTATGTTCGCTGCTTCTCGGACTATTTACACTATTTAGGCATTATTGTCTTTCGCTTTCAAGCACACGTATTTTTGTTTTCTATAACACCTCGATTTAATTAGCAATCATAAGAAAGTTATTGCAATAAACGACGTTAAAATTTCACACTATATAAGTCTATTTGTGTATCCGCTTAAGGGGATCTAGATAAATTGTAAATTGATAGGAATTACAAATCGATTAAATTTAATTAAAATTACAGATTAATAGAGATAATTAAAGCACTTGATTAAAAAAAATTGATAGCCACAAATATCAGAATTAACAGTTGACTTGGTCAATTTGAAATTGTGAAAGCTGGTCAAACTGACCATAATTATAGGTAAAAACTATAAATTGCGCGCTCTGGTTCGCCCGGTGCAACGCTCTGCACACTTGATTTCCTATTGGTGATATCGTGATCCACGGAAACTATATTAATTTTCAATTACCCGGTCGAAAAGAATTTGTTTTATTTTATGTGTAAGTACACGATGTTCTAAACGAAGCAATAAAAGTTTATTTTTCCGGTTTAATCGATAAGTTTATGGTAGGGTGTAGGTAATGGTGGCACGGAAATATGCACCTCGTCTGTTTTTAGTGTGTTGTTCTACTGTGTTCTACAAACCCCGGTTTGTTTTGGTCATGCAAACTGGAAAAGTTACATAGAAACTGGGTTAAAAAGGCAGTTTGTTGGTACCGTAATGCGGGCTTATATGAGGTCCGCCTCACCTACCTTCGCAAAATGAGCACATGTGCCTACACAACATTACATATGCAAAACAATAATTATGGACGAGTACAACAATATACTAAATTTACATCGACATATAAGTTCGCTTTTCACGATAATTTGTTAATACGAAACGCGAGTCAATATTTACAATGGCCATTAGAACAATTTAGCATACAAAATTAGTGTCTAATTTTAAAATTTAAAACCCACCTAAATAATTATTAACGAAGGCAGCGTTTCGACATAATTATCATTTAAATTTATTTTAATTTTTAAAATATTACATTATTAATTTGTATCTACTTAGAAAAATGTTCAACTTCCATTTATACACATGTGCAAAACCAACGATAGTTTGAAATTGATTGAGGTTATTGGTAATAGTTTCAATATTTCGTAGATAAATATCTAAATAGCATTTACAAATCACAAATATTAAATCGACTAATGTACGAATGGCGAATTTAAATTAAATACTTCATAACAGTAAACAGTTTACTAATAACAAATATCCAATATCCACCTAAACTAATTAATGCTTAAAAACAAATTAATTTATTAAGCAACCATTTATAGACATTAAATAATTTTAAATAAATCAAAGTTACGAATTTCATTCATGATATTAGTTATTACGAAATTAAAACAAATTCGAGAATTATTGCGTAAGTCGAAATCGGAAATCAAGTTTTTTCCACTTTATTAAGCAATAAACGTATAAGTACCTCTACTATAAACATCCGAGCTAATAATAAATTAATTTATGTTTTATTTTCACACCTCAATACATCTAAATAGGTGTCAAGCTATTTTAAAATCCGTTACTTACAACGTTTCCTAGCGTTAGAAAAATAAACCCACACTTTACACAAAAAAACAGCTGCGAAGTATTGACATCGGTGCTTCCTCGACTAATACAATGGAATAAAGTATTATAGGCCCCTCTGAACGAAAAAGTGATAAAAGAAATGTTACAAAGTCATCTTTGGTTACTTTTGAGTTTTTTCAGTTTTATAATTTTCAATTAGAAGCGTTTATACGGTATGTATACCGGAGAAGTGCTTACATAACCTCACTTTAAATCAGATTCCCTATTTTGTAGTGCATAGTGTGGTACAATTGCTCATTTTAAGCAAAAAAGATAGATCTTCTACAATTTTGTGAAAAACTTCAACTGGAAAGAAAGGAAAATGAAGAAGGATAAAGCAAAAAAAGAGAAATAATGTCCAAACTTCCAATTTTTCATCGAAATTTTATAAGACGTATTAATCCAAATGCAGTACATAATGTACTATGTACCTACATGGTGAGCTCAGTGCCGGATTTACCTATAGGCCAACTAGGCCCTGGCCTAGGACCCTAAGACGTTGGGGGCCCAAAACTCTAGCGGATTTTTTAACTTTAAACGACAAGATGGGTCAGAGGTGGATTCTGCTACCGGGCGATAGCAGATTGATTGCTTAAATTCACAGTATACAAAAATATGTTAAAAATGCTGCGGCGCTAGGTGACCCGTCAAAGATCAAAATTAAAAAAATTAAGAAAACAAGTTTCCCCAAAACTCTTCTGAGAACCAAATAGACGCACCAATTTTTCTTGCTCCAGGGGGCTGAATATGTAACTACACCACTGAACATGCTGTTAGAAAACAGCAAAATATTTTAAAGTAAATTAGCAATTAATTGGGAGCCACCACTATATAATTCGTCCGGGCCGTTTCTCCTCCAGGATCCGTCACTGGGTCGGATCACCTTTTTAAGAGGCCCATTCTGTTCTTTTGGCGTAGGGCCTATGAAAACCGTAATCCGGCACTGAGTGAGCAAAGCTCACAAATCGACATTTAGCAAAAAATTGAAAAATGGAAGTTTCGCCTACTTATAGCTCCAAAACAAAAGAAGATCGCGAATTCCGGTTTTTGCTATTGAGTTCCTCTAAAAAAAAGAGAACGAGGATGCGCCATCCATTTTTACATATCTCTTGTAGTTATCGATTTCTCCATAAGCACCATCGAATTATGCCCACTCTGTACACTATTATAGTGCTTGCGTACATTGAAATTCCTCTGCGGGAAAGAGTTTATATTTACTACATTTTCTACATTTAATAAATAATTATTGATTACTATTAGATATCTTCGAGTATAAAATTAGAACTAACGGGTTTTATTAAAGCGACAAAAACAACAATAGGCTTGAGATTATTAATGATAGAAGAGTTAGGGTTGACAAACGACGAATACAAATGTTATGATTGACGTTGATTTTAACAAAAGCTGAGAATAAACGGTTTCTTCTTAACGAACTAAAAACTCGATATTGCGATATCGACGATACGAACTCACAGTTTTGTTGTAGCAGGGCCCCCCCCCTCCAATTTAAATTTGCGTCTAGGTCTAGACAGTCCTACTAAACATCAAAACAATGATCTCAATAAGACCCTCCAGTATTGGAAAAATCAAATCATAATATGATTAATTAGCGTTCTGTGCATAACATGAGAAACATTTCGGCACAACTTTCTTGAAAATATCGAACCAAGATACGTTTTTCAAAGAGAACCGTTATGGATCACAATACAGCGTTCGAATAGACCTAAATTAAATTTCAAGCATTTAAAAAAAAATTATTAATATCGAGTCTCGAGTCCTTTAGTTCACCATGGAACTAGACGTGCTTAAACCTACAATATCTCCAACAAATTAAAAATTCGAATTACAACATCGGAAAGATGTGACCGATAAAAAATTAAAGAGACAACAAATTACAAAATACTAGTATAAATTCGACCGAGAAGACGAAGTAGCAGATAACAACATTTCGTAACGTATTTATTTAAACAATTTTACTCGACTTTTGTTTTCGACAACGCGAAGGAATTTAAATTTACCTGATCGGCATTGATGAGCGAGTGAATAATATGGGGAGTCGTGAGCGTGAGCGGTTTAGCAAATTCGAGCACAGTCCTTGAACTTGCTGAATATGTAATTTTATCATTCAAGAAGTAACACAAAATTTCACTGAATATAATATTCCAACTTACGGTTTTAACGTCAGAAGTTGCCATTTCGTTGGTTGGATTTTTTATAATTCAAATTTTTACTTTTTTATTCAAAAAAACTACATTCTCGAGGAAAAATCTTATAAAATCCATAACTGGACATAATATACTGTTAATTTTCAGTATGGTTTCCATAGATTAATTACCCGTTTTATGCAAAAATTCGACTGTACGCGTATAAATCTTTACTCGATATCGGCAAATTCTTCAAAATTAATATTCAATTAATCTCCACTTAAAATTTAAACAACCGTTTTGAGAAAGTTGATCATTTATTTTTATCAAACTTAAAAACCGAACACACTTTTTCTTTCGCGTTCGTAGTAAATGTATCGATATAGCAAATTAAAAACCTTTCTAAATTAATTTTAATTTCGTTTTCTTCGTTTTGGGTTCAAATTTCGATTTATTAATTTTTTCGTCTTATCCATCGTCCACCGGACGTTTATTGCGCCTAATTTGCGAAAAATTTATTGTGCAAATAAAACGATATTAAACGAGCTCTAATTTGGAGTAAAATCAACAAATAATTAATTTGCAAAGCTAAGACCGGTGATTTCTCTTTAAATTTATGACACACTAAAATGTTATGTTATTAATATGTTATCGGCTACGTTAATTTACTCAATATGTACCTGTTGAAAGTCGGACTTGTTTGCGAGAGAACAGTGAAAATAAAAAAATATTTTTTTTTCCACGATTTTTGCTACATTCACCTGCACCTTGTCTAATCGATTTTCTAAACATTTTTTTTCGCACACGACGGCGACGTTTCGTAATTTATTTTTATCTAAATTTCATATTGTTTTCGCTTTTCTTTGTATCGTTATGTTCGATTCCGTTGTTTTGCAGTGAAGCACTTTCACTGACTGTTAGTTGTTAGTTAACGTGTTAACCTGTTACCCACTTTACAATCGATTTAATAATACCCTCTATATTATGCCTTCCAGCCTGTACTAAGTCAATACAATTCAATTATTCATAATCTTTTTAAACGGCAACTTCCTCGAGGAAGTGTAACGAACAGTACTCGATGAGTTGTGTAATTATTTTCAGGTGGAGTTTTCTCAAACAACCTTATTTGATATTGTGTTCTACTCGTGCATAAATTAATTTTTTTCGTAGCCTTTATTGGCCCCTTTTGAGATACCTCGTCTAATATTGAAACTTGCAAAGCATTATCGGGTTATTGGTGATAAAAAACACTCAACAGCATGCAATTAAAAACATTGGGTTTCACATTTCCTACTGGAGTGTGTTGAGTCTTGGTTCTTGTGGCTTTCGGAAAAATTTAAAATATCGGAAAGATTATCGATTTTGACCTTGTAATAGAACATGTTGAAGAAAATTCGGTTTTCGAGCTTCAAAGGCGTTTGCCACCATCATGAAGGCTGCACTTAAAACCGTCTGGCATGTATTTAAAATCTACACAAGAAATGCAAGTTATTTAAATGCAAACTAGCTAAAAAAAAATTTTTAAGATACTGGTGCGAAAATGCACCAATGGTTAAAAATGGGTTAAACCCCCAAAACCTACCCTTCTTGAGGAGCTATACTTCAGCACGCTCTAGCACCTAAACTGTGCGTTTGACGAAAAAAATTTAAGAGACATAATTTGTAGGAAATTCAATGTGCTTTATTTTTGTATAGAGACACTTTTCTCTAAAAGTGCGTAATTTTCGAGTTAAAAGCGATAAACAAAAAAAACAGTTCTTTTGACCGATTTTGGCATTTCTGTCAAACTTTAACGCGCTCTAGCGCTTAAACCGTTTGCCTGAAGAAAAAAACTTCAGAGATATAATTTGTAGGAAATTTGATGTATTTTATTTTTATATACAGGGCGATTCTGTTCGATATGGTTATGAATCTTGCTATGGTAACAATATTGCTGAACTCTTAAATCTTAGCAATATGGTTAGAATCCTTCGAATTCTGTTTACAGCATCTTAGCAATGATTGCTATGAATTTAGCTTTAACAATATTGCTGTAAAAAACGCATTTAAAGGACTATCGAGTTTGCGCAGAGCCGTCTTGAACTTTATAAATTTGCCTCCTCGGCCTATTTGTTGCTATATTTTTTTGATACACTCTGTATTATGTATAAAAATAATTTATTATTACGGTATAAAAAACAAATACCATGCATTTTTCTACTTTTAATTATTTGAATCGATTTGATTCAATTTATTGGAAATCAATTTTTTTCGTATAAAAAAGAGTCTAAAAGAATTATCTGTAGGGGAGGTCGAGGTCAATTGTAACACGGGTCAATTGTAACAAGCGGTATAACTTTTATCCTAATTTTTGAAAAAGGGCGCAAACTATTTTGTAACATTTCAAATACCATGCCCGACATCTCAAAGTATGATGCTGACACCACGCGTTCTTAAGTTTTTTGGATTTATATTATACAGCATGACAACACCATAATTTTGGAAGTTGTTAATTTTGAGTTTGCGCTAAATTTCTTAAGATTAAAATTGATTTAATCTTGACAAAGTATTGCCTATGAAGTTGTTTCTTTAATGTATAATGCATTTTTAATTAAATTAATTACAGTTTGTTATAATAGTATCCACAGTATAAAAATCTGCATTAGGGACAATTGTAACAAATTGCCGGGAGTCAAATTCAGCAAGGTATATTAGCTTTGACCACATATGACCTTCTTAAAAAATTGTTTTTTGTAGAATTTTGGAAATTACCTTGCAAATGTTAAAGAATATCGCCAGAAAAAATTATACACAATGGATAACAATGGATAATTTGTACTATTTCTGTTTAAATTGTGCCGATAATTAAAAATATGTTCTATTTTTTACGTGTTTTTTTCTGAATATTCAAAAACTAATTTTTGTAATCATTTTACATGTATTTACATTATAGCTTTTGTTTTTCACGTTTACTTTTATCATTCGCGCCAAATCACTAGTGTTACAATTGCCCCGATGGGGTGTTATAATTGTCCCCGACCACGGGTTCAATTGTAACAGCGACTTTATGAGCATTATTTAATTTTCTTTGTTTTAATTAATTTTTTAATAAATTTATACATATTTTATCTTTTAGATGAAGGTACAGTTTACATTCTTACCAAATTTCGACCGGAAAAAGTTATTAGTTTCGATCCTAGAAACTAAAATGTAAAAATTGTTACAATTGACCTCGACCTCCCCTACATGTAAATTTAACGTACAATAAACTTTGTTATAATCTTAGTTTACGAGTTAAAGGATGTTTGAAGAACAATAATTTTTTCCAAATTTAATTTAAACCATCATTGAAACACTGGCCCTATATTGCTAATTTTATTTATTATTTGACTTACACCCAAATTGATATCTGATAATTGTGTCTTCTGAGTTTTACGCGAATATTCACTCTGCAGAGTTAGGTAGATGTTAGTATTAAAATTAAGTTTCTAATAATAATCAACTTCTCGCTCCTAGACATAATAAATTTCGTCAAAAAAATTAAAATTAAAATCAATAAATAACGGATTATCGGCAATTTTTCACAAGTTAGCAACCTCGTTCACTTCACAGCAAGTACCAAAATGCGATTGCTATGATATAACCAGATCTGGCTAAATCTGACATACCATCTTGCTAACTTTTGGCAACCTGAATACCATTTTTAAAGATATGGTTATAACTTAACAAGATCTCTTTAAAAATACGCATAGCAATGTTGCTACAACGATCAGAATCGCCCTGATAGAATCACATTTCTCAAAAAGTGTGTAGTTTTGAAGTTATAAGAGGAAAACTGAAAAAAGAGCACAAATTCACCCTTCTCGAGTCGCCCTCAAGTTAATGCTGTAATTTCGGAATAGCAGACGGTAGGTTTTATTACTCCTTTGTTATGCTTTTTCAGCCTGCATCGTCAACGTCAAGCACTCAACGTCAGCACTCTGCCTCCCGGACACACTAATATGTCCGGTATATACTAAACTTCAACGTGCTCTAGCGCCTAAACTGTTCGGCAGCCAAAAAATATTTAAGAAACATAATTTGTATAAAATTAAATTTCATTTATTTTTGCATGGGGACACTTCTCCGTAGTTTTTGAGTTATAAGCGATAAAAAATTTTTTGGCCGATTTTGGAATTTGGGCAAACTTTAACGCGCCCCAGCGCCTGAACTGTTCGTCTAAAGAAAAAAACCTAAGAGATATAATTTGTAGAAAGTTCGATGTACTTTATTTCGTATTAAAGCACTTTACCATTAAGTGTGCAGTTTTCGAATTATAAGCAAAAAACCGAAAAAAGAGCAAAAACCCATACTATTTCTCGAGACACCCCCAAGATCAAGTTTGTTTAGTATCAGACTATCAATACAAAAACATGCTTTCTTCTTGAGGTGAGCCTTTTCCAACTTTCAGTCACATAAATTCGGACCTCCGAAGAAGGTAAAATTAGAATGTTATCAACGGTATCTACACTTTCGCCGTGGTCCTGATGACCCCTGACCCAAGACTCGTTTATATTGAATATTCTGCAGCGAAAATTTAAGGTCGTCCAGCAGCTCTGTCCACCAGTATGCATCGCTTGACGAACGATCTATCATCCATGTATGCGTAATGCGTATGCGGTCAAAATTCCAAACCCGCAATATGAAAGTGGCATTTTCAGACTTCAGGGTGAACTCGGAACTTGAAATTGAGTCCACAGGTGCACAATTTGTGCTGATAAAAATAAAATGAGATTAGTAACGTCGTGCTGAGCACAGTTACTTCACTCTTATCTATTATTATTCTGCTGCTGTTTTCAATTTCCCCATTCGTTCCTTTAACCAGGAAAGTGCGAAAATCACAAAAATATTTTTTCCCTTTAAAATGTTTCCAGTTTCCACGTCGATTACAAGCAGATTCCGAAGTTTTCGACTGATTTTTGTTTTGCTTGTACAATTTATACCAACTTTTTCACAGAATTTCAATTCTCTCGAATAATGTCGACCTCGATCCTTTTAATGGTGTACATTATTAACATGGTGTGTACTTTAAAATTAAACTTGTTTACTAGGACCTTTACAGCAAATATAAAGGTCGTCCCGCAAATAACATTCGATGTCCTCGCCCTCGATGTCCTTGTATCTCAACTAACGACAGTCATTCATTTATATTACATCTACTTTTTTATATCACCTGCTGTATGACATTGCAAATGTTAAAAATGAATTAATACAGCTTTTGTTAATTTAAAGAGCCATAAATAAGCGCATTTATGTTCATGAATGAAATCGTTTATAAAAACACACGGTGAGTTGCATTAAATTTGACATTTAAAGATATGTAGCAAAATAAATCGTAACACCTGTGTGTATCTGTTCGATATTCGATTGAATCAATTTTGTGGCGATATAACATTGGCGTGGGATCGAAATCCCGACCACACAAGTATAGTTACCTTAATAAGACCAAATTACATGTCTCGAAAGCATGTAAACTTCAAAAGAGAAATAACAACTCTTTCGGTTTAAATTTTGTTGTACCAAAAAAAAAGGTTGAAAATACAAATGGTAAAATCGTGCCCAAGAATTGATTGAAAAGGGTTGAGAGCGACCATGACCACCGAAGAAAAGCTATCATTAAAAAGACCGAGATAAAACTAAAGAAAAATAAACTAGTATTTCGGTGTGTGAACGTAGCTTTAGCTCTTCGAGAGAACCCTCCACGATGCAATTTTAAGCTGCCAACACTCTTTCAATTCAAACATCTATAAATCATTTTCGTTATTTTTAAATTGACCCACATTACTTAAGTTAGATTTAGCGGCTTGTAAAGTTACGAGAAATTAACAAACAATAGAAAACTAATTTTAAAAATTATGGCTGAATGTCGCGTGCGAACCCACGTGCGTGTACCACCCATTCAGGTGTGTCTAATCTTGAGACTTCCGCAGTTTCTTGTAGATTAAAAATTGAAACAAAACTTAATTTGCAGTTATACGGCCAAATATTGAGAAACAGTCGAAAAAAATTTCACGCTAGGGCACTTCAGTCACATTGTCACAATTTCGCTGTGTGATTCTGGCTTTTACAATGGTAAAACAACAACTTGTCAACTAAATCTTTACGTGGATGTCGTCCTCCACTCCGTTAAATTTTTCGATTCGAAGTAAGCTCAAAGGCTTGAGCTTCGTTTGAGCTCGGCTTTAGTTTGAACCTTCACCCAACGAAACTCTAGTCCCCCCGACTTAGAAATTGGCATTTGAGACAACCGCGTTTATTTCAGCTCCAATGAGCGTTCACACCAACCTGACGTTTGAACTTTAGCCTCTATACGAAGATATTACAGGGGAGATGGAAAAATGGTAGCCCTCCCCACACACTTCAGATTTAATTCCTGAACGAAGCCTATTTTGTTAACATCCCTTTGACCTTTTATGAGTTCCTGGAATTAGCTTATGAACTTCAAGCTTTAACTAGCCACACCTTTGAGAACTTTGGGTTTCACCCCCACAAAGAAATTTTTACTCAAATTGGTGTCACTTTTCAAGATTTTGTTTGAGCTTGAATGAGCTTCCACTCTCGTCGTTTGAGTTTCACCCTTAGTGAAGTTAGAGATACCAGAAATGTTAACATTTGTTTTAAGGCCTGCTTTGAGATATAGGTATAATTAAAAACTAGAAGATTTGAAGTTATTGGGGAGGGGGGCTACCCCAAAGTTTACAAAGGTGTAGATTGCTAGGGGTTGAAGTTCAAAAGATAATTCCAAGAACTCATAAAAACTTAAACAAAATAAGCGACTTGGTTTGGGAATTAAATCTGAAGTGGAAGAGGGGAGGCATATCTCCAGTCCCCCTTGTAATACCTTCGTAGAGCTTAAAGTTCAAATGCCAGGTGTGGAAGCTCATTGGAGCTCAAAGAAACCTCTAACAAAAGCGGCTACTCTAAATGGAAGGAGCAGAGTTTCGTTGTCAGCCCTTTGCATAATTGTCAAATATCTCCGCAAGGGTAAGCGGAAACAAAGTATGCTCATTAAACCTCAAACGAAGCTCAAACCTTTGATTTTGGTTCGAATCAAAAATTTTAATTGGCGGGGGGGGGGAGGCACCCATCTTGTCACAAGGTTTAGTGTCCCTGTTCACCTCCTAATGGAAATATAATTTTCTAGGAGTTTGTATACTGATGATACCAATAATATCTCCATCAATTCAATCGCCCATAGAAAAATAATCCAAACTTGGAATAGCCTATTGACTATATTCCCATTAGAGGAGTACACTCCCAAGTTAACCACGGAATCATGATTATGAAAAACTTAAAATGACGGGATCATAAAAAAGATCCATTGATCATCTTGATATGCCAAGTTTTCTCGCACGTCGCTATATACGGAACTTTTAAAATGTACAAATCATACATTTGTGAGATTTCAGAGTTTGGCTCACAAATCTGACCACAATATTTGAGAAATACATTCACACGGAGCCTTTAAAAAAAATGTGAGGCCAGGAGCAACTAATAAGTTTTCGGGATTAGGCCATGGGATGGCGTAGATACTTGAAAGTAGTGGGTAAATATCATGAGTTGAAAATTAATGCCGCAGCCGAAAATTTTTGATTGTTCAAGGTCAAACGGGGTAAAATGAAGTTCAGAAATTATAGTAGCGATTGTAAAATATGTTTCAGAATAGCAAAGTATAAAAATTAATCCCTTCTGCTACAGTAATATTTATTTTATCTGTGAAACTTAAAATCCAGCCTGTAGTTACTTTATTTGCAATCGAATAATTTTGTAGAAAATTTCTTTGAGTAAATCCATTCGTAAAACATTCGAAATCGTCATTTGATGACCTGTAACAAATATCAGGTCTATGTACTGTACATACAAATGTCACAACGTGTCTAGCTCGCGATTTTCCCAGATATACGTGAGAACGTTTCGCATCTTCTTAAAAATTATTATTTTATTATATTATCTTCCTACTATGAAAACAATAAAGCGACCAACCATAGATAATACATAGAATGCAGTTAGAAAAGTATGCCCACTAAAATGTATTTTACGAGTGTAAATGCAGATATATCGAATTCGATTACTGTCAGTACTTTTTCCTTTTTCCAATCATTAAAATACTAGTAATAGAGGTATAATTATCTCGACTTTCTTATAAAAAGCTACTTGCTCTCATTTAAAATGGGTAACGAATTTAATTAAATGGCCGGAAATTGGCAATATAGAAGGTTTATAGATTGAAAAACTCGTTAAAACAAAACATATTTGCGGATTAAAAAATTATACCTTAAATGGTAATGGTTGGACTGGATTTTTATTAAATTAGTTAAATTTATGCACATATTTAATTGCCTTTATTGTAATTATTTCGTTCCGTGAAATTGTTTTAACAGATTAATCTAGATAAAATGTTCAACACTTTCGTTTACTATTACTAAACGATCGCTTTATATTTCAACTCATTTTAATGCGGGTAATCGTTTGTGTAATTTAAGTTTTCCGCCAAGTCTACTACTAGTTTCACTACTTACTGGTGTCCATTGTCATTTTTTTATATCACTCTTATGACTTTATGACTTTTTATTAGTTAAGGTTGAAATTCATGCTTGACAAATTGAAAAACGGTGTCACAATACCTATTAGGCTTAAAGTCGTGCAATTTCAAAATTCTATTTAATCCAGTAATGAGAAGATTGTGATTTGTCAATGCAAAGATGCCCTTCCTTGATTTGACATTTCATGTCAAATTAAATACTGTACAAAGTCACTATTATAGCACTCAAAAAGCTATTATAGCACTCATATGGGTGCTGTACAGCTTTCTTGGAGTAATTTTTTTGGAACAAAAACTTAAAGAGCCTTCAAGAAAATTTGAACTTTCATAGTCCTCGGAGACCAGGTGCGGATTAATATTAACACAAGTGGTCGACCAAAATATACTCACTCTAAGTGCGTTGTTACACGGTCCGTTTTTGCGGGTCCCGCAATCCCGCATCCTTCAGTCCTGCACTGCGGCAGCATGCTGCCGCACATCCCGCCAAAACGGACACGTGTAACACCTGCCATTTAAGCTCTTGCGTTGTTGCCATCCTGCAAAGCGGGACCCGCAAAAACGGACCGTGTAACAACGCACTAAGAACTCGTTCGAGCTAACCTATCAACCCCTATAAAGAAAGACTCATAGGAAAACCCCGAATAGACAGAATTGCGCAGCACCGCTGAATTTAAAATTAGCCACAATACGCATAGGAACTTTTAAAAACTTGAAGCTGTTGGGGTAATTCGAAACGCTTATTTTTCGAAAGAAAAAAGAACGAAATTACTTTTTCGAGAATTGGTATTTTCTTTTTATCTTCTTATTTATGACAGTATTAATTCGTTTTGTTTTATAAAGCTTAAAATAATCACAGCGTCTGGGCGCACTAGTGGGCAATAGCTTATTTTAAAACTGGTATGTAAAATCCAGACATCATTTTTGTTTCTTTTGTAGAGAAAAAAGAAATTGAATAATGAAGTCTACATCTACAAAATGTGTAGTTTTTCAAGTTTGTATACCCCACAACGAGCATCGCCGCAAATAACAGTCGATGTAGTTAGCGATGGGAATATTTAGTATTTTGCATGTACATATTTAGTTTGTTATAATTATTAGATCTTTTTTCTTTCTATATAGAATTTTCCCATAAACAATTTTCGGTTTTTACTTATGAACTTTTGGGCATTGGTACGGTACGCCATAGCATATACCAGAATTTTCCATTAGAAAATGTCCTTACTTATACTACTTACATCATTTTGTTTATTATGTTTTTCCTGACTATTTTTCCAATGGGAGCGGAAGCTAACAAGGTTACAATTTATTTGTCATAATACATTTTTTAATAACTTTTTTAAAAACCATGTAGTATACAAATTGTTGCATAATGTCTCGAGAGATAAATGAATTAATAAACATATTCCTGCAGAAAATGAATAAACTATGACTTGAGGAGTAATAAATCCAACGAAAGGTCCCAACAGAGCTTGTTGGACAAATTCAAAGTATTGTACAGGGTGGGCAAAATTCGATGGTTCTTATGGAGAAATCGATAACTAGAAGAGATATGGAAAAGTGGATGACACATCCTCGTTCTCTTCTTTTGAAAGAAACTCAATGGTGAAAACCGGAAATCGCGATCTTCTTTAGTTTTGGAGCTGTAAGCAAAAGTTCCCATTTTCAATTTTTCGCTAAATGCCGAGATTATTTTTATTAGAATATTACGTTTATTTTGTCAGTTTTCTTAATAGTGGATCCTGCCAAAAAAACGTGAATAGATATAATTTTAACTAGTAGGTATAATTTAATAAAGCTCCAGAGATGCTCTCCATCTTCTGCATTCGCCTCACTTGAAGGGGATTCCATGAGAGAGAATTTATTTTCACTACTAGCCATATCCATGTAAACTCCACGTGGGCCACAGGACACAACTCAACTCTACGTAGCAAACTGAATAAAGGTGTATTTATGATAAGCGCACCCGATAGGGTCATTAGGTCATTACAGTATCCCAACCAAGCGCTAGTACTGATGAAAAGTACTGTAGTAGTAGTACTGATTGAAAATCATTATCGGCCATAAAACGTTACACGATCATTATTAATGTCATTGTGATAAGCTAATGACATTACTACTGACCGCTAAGGTCAGCATGGTGCTCGTGTAACGTCTTATAACCTGTAATGAAGGGCGGTAATAAAGCGAATCTGAATTTTCTGATTTGTGAGCACCATTACTGGCACTTGGTAGGGATACTGTCATTAATAATGACCGCATCGGATGCGCGTATTACTATACACCTTCATTGCTCGTGATTTCACGTACTTATCGCTGGGGGTAATAAAGCATATAATGTAAGGTTCGGTTAGGTTAGGTTAGGTTAGGTATGGATGTCTTAATGGTTCGGGTGGAATTGAGGTTGACAAGATTGAATTAAAATTAATCAGCAGTCCATAAGCGATTTAAAGCCCATCGACGTTAGGTTTAGAAAAGGTTGTGGTTGCGAGTTAGCGCTGTTGTTTGGAAAAGGGATAGGGAAATTGCAGTGTCGATTTTATTGGATAATTCACGTGCCTTCGATGTCATTAATACTTCTTTACTTTTCTCTATTTTAAATTTTATTGAACTAGACTCTTGATCTATTGTCACTGTCTGAAGCTGAAGTCTGTAGACATATTCTATCAGTTCCCTTATCATTATTACTGTTTTTTGGAAAAACTGCCCAATTTTGGTCAGAGTAATAACAGACGCCATAAATTCAAACGAAGCGAATTCAACATTGCGCAAACCAACTTAAAAATGGTTGTACGTGATTAAATAAAAAAAAAAAGAGGAAACAGAAGGATGTTCCGAGCAAGGAATTAAAGTCCGTTCTTATTAACTCATTTAAAAACTAGATATTTTTCAAGTCCAACTAAATTAAACACGCCAAATAAAATAATTTGTATCTACTATTTCATAACTAATTATGCAAGTGGTGGATATACAAATATACATATTAATTATGATAATTTCGATTCACAAAAAGAAGTTTATCTGTTCCTTATGTATTCATAATGCGAACCAGATAATTACAATTAAAAACACAAAATGATGTGTATAAATAAATATATTATTATAATTTATGTAACTCGAAGTATAACTACAAAATATGTGGCATTAAACATAAAATTAACCTCAATTTTTCATGGCACGTCTTTAAGAGTATCGTATTAACGTATTATAATAATAAAAGTACTGCAACGAAATAAAATACAAAGTAAAAATGATTACTAGTTCCATGACAAATTGATGTTCTCGATACAAATCATCGTCGGTGGATAATTTCCTTCTCTCCTTATTAAAACATCAACATTAATTTGAACCAAGTTCGACCGATACAAAACATCAAAACATATTTAAATTAATGTTAAATTATGTTTTCTATGTCAACAAGCTACTACTTATTGTCTCGATTACTAACTAATAACTAATAACCCTCGAATAATAAAAACGATATCGCACTTTTAAACCACGTGGAATTAAAAAAACAAGAGTCCACATTAAGTGATTGATGAATATTAAACGAACATATGACTATACTTAGCCCACAATTCAATAGATAATAAATTTATATCGAGTACTACTTAAGTAAATTAGTCAACTATACTGCATAATTAATCAGTTTTTTACTATGGGTTAAATTACCAATTACTTTGTAAATGAAATAATAATTATAATGTGCATGTGCATATTAATAAATGAGTACATAAAATAATCCTTTTATGGCTAAAAATTTATCCGTGGCATTTATTAATTGTTCGTTTTTATTCTTACGGCGACCTAAATAAGACACTAATAAGGAAATTTAATTCAATGCGAATTACTTACAGGGAATGTGTCCGGATTGTAAGACTTTCAAACAAACGAATTATACAGTTTAGAATGTATACAAGAATTTTTATAATTTTTTGTCCTCATCGGACTCTCGGGGCCAAATTCAATAATCAAACTCAACTCACACTTGTGTTGGGTTTCAGTTAACTCCCACTTTCACAATTTCGGTATACTAACATAGAGTAAGTAATCTAAACTGTCATCTTCCTAAATTAAATGGTACCTACTAATAATGCACGAATGCCAAATATTCTAGTTCTCGAATATCGAACTCGTAATTCGTGAAAACTGGCCGAAGTTAACGAAAACTTAAGACAAGTGTGAATTGAGTTCGATTCTAGAATTTGGTCCTCAATCCTAATCCTGACCGAAGAACTCGTGGACCTTTTTAAATAAATGTTTGTACCAAGCGATATCATTACTATATTGATGCAACAGGAAAACGTCGTGGTTAGAAATTGACAAAAAAATAATTTTCAACAGACTTTCTAAAAAATCCGCTTCCTTAAATCCTTTTTAATCGTTAAAGAGAGTTTACATTACCAACATGTATTTGTTCAAAACATATACATTGTATAGGACATGTATGACAGATAAAAAGACATGTTTTGTCCCAAACAAATACATTTGTATATGTCCTATACAAATACAAATACACGCAATTTGCCATACAAAAATAATGTGTCAAGTTTTTGACAAATTTAATTATTGTTCATATTGCATACATGTCAGAATATATACAAAGTTTTTCTAAAATTTCGCTTCAATCAATAGAAATAAAACAGTTGGACGACTTTTTTAATTACTTGTGTAATTAAATTGTAATTACAATTAGGTCCAGTACGAGTTTTGAGTTTAAAAAAATCATGAACTTCGTCATATAGTAATTCAAAATTTATACTTGTCTAGGATTTTTATCATACTTTTATGATGTTTGACATATATGTCAAACATATATGACATTACCGCATACAAAAAATGTATATTTACTTGTCAAAATCAAACTTCAAACTTGTTTGAGTTCTGTCAAACATTGTATTTGTTCAATACATGTTGGTAATGTAAACTCTCTTTTAGAACTACGTAAACTGCGTCGGCCTAAACCCAAACTAACAGACATAATTTTTAGGAAATTTAATGTATTTTATTTTTGTATAAGAACACTTTTCTCATAGAGTGCATAGTTTTCGAGTTATAAGCGGAAAACTGAAAAAATCCCCAAAACCCACCTGTCTCAAGCCTCACCTAAGTTAATGCTGCCACTTAGAAATGGCAGAGAACCGGTTTATAACTCATTTGCAATTGCTTTCAGCCTGCATTGTCAAAATGTTGTATTAATTGTTTTGGTATATTTGTCCAACCAACTTACACGCTAGCTGCTGCAGACGTCTCGCTCTATGCGCTACCTCTTATGCGCTAAACTGAGATGAAATGAGAATCTCTAACAGAGTCTGCCGGACAAACGCGTCCGTTTGTCTGAATTATGTTTTGGCACAAAGTTTCGTTATGTTTTAAATTACAATTTCAGTTTGGAATAAATTAAGTACTTTTACGACATTTTTAGGAAAATTTACGGGCGTGCCCTACTGTAACGCGGCTAATATAGCCAGGCAGACGAGTGATGTTATATTGGCTACGGAAAGTACTTTTAAATAAACATAATGAATCTTTGGAATAATATTAAGTAGTATATAATGTTGGCTAGACTCTTGGACACAAGAAGAGATGTTTTTTGTCCTTTTAATGCCTTCCTATAGTAATAAATACGAATAATGTAAATTCTTGTGGCTTGTGGTAAGCAATCTTGAACACCTTATAGGTACATATACATTTTAATAAATTATTTCTTCCTAACGAAGCATAAATGACAAATAATATATCTTTAGGCTAATACATATTTACAAATTACAAAACAATTCAAGTCGGAAGTTTTTTCTATGTGTGTGCATACAAATGAGGAAGCAACTTTAGAACTTTTCCAAAATCGATACGTATTATTCAAATTAACATTTTGTTTAATGAGAAGTAAATTACAATACCCTAACAGTTGACAGTTGTAATGGAAAAATTTTATTCATTGCAAGACAATCGCACACCTTTATTATTGACGAAGAAAGTTGTGGGAAATAAAAAAAATGATAGGAAGCACTTAATGAAATATTATCGTAAAACAAACTCTTTTAATTTTCGACGTACGACGTATAAATTAATAAATATGCCACAACAAAGGCATAAATAATTTTACGATCATTATGGGCACATTATCGATCAAATTTACTTCGTTTAATTACTAACTGTTGTGTACTTCAAAATAAAGAAAGTCGATAGTTCGTGGGTTCTCACATGTAAAGGTACAGTATGGGGCAACAGTCATAAATTGAAACAAAAAACGGCATCTATCTTATTAACACATTACCGCTACAAATGCACTCAAGTAAAATAATAAAATAATGGAAAATTCTAACAGGCGCTTAATTAATTTCGCAAAATTAATTTAATTGAAATTATTAATTTTCGAACGAAGGTGGAGTTCTGGTTTGGTAGTAATTAAGAATCAAACAGAAAATCAAGTGATACGTTTCGCAGTAAGTGGCATTTCACATTAAACACTCGATTGGTAAATTGGTATTGATAAGTTGTTTCAAACTAATTAGTTGGCGAATTAAAAGAAAGCGGTTTAATTTTTTCCTCTTATAATTTCGGCATCAAAAACGTGACATTTTCGCGACTTAACCTTTCCCAATATTTAAGCAAAATTTAAACACGAGCTCTAAAGGTGACGAGCTCACAACTCGACATTTAACAATCAACAATGAAGATGTTCCCGTGTATATTTGCCAGCATAGTTACATAACTACCCCAGAAAATAATAATAAAGTGCTTAAAGAGTATAGATCATGACACAAGCGCACCATATGGATGGATCGTAAATGACCTAATGAACCATAAGTACTTATAGATCCGCGAGATTCTTATAGTAACGACAGTCACGGCAGATGAGCCCAGGAAATTATGCAACAACAATTGTACAAGCTTTGAAAGTGTAGGGTCAGAGAATGTCAAGAGTTTGGATTGAGCAAGAAAGAATCAACCTGATACCCACAAAAACAATCGGAATCGACTGTCATAATTTTTTAAGTAATTTTACTTTCTGTTCTTACTTTTAATTATTATGTCGGGAGGAATAAATCATGTTCGCTTTTCGTAATGCGATTAATAATTATTATTGTAATATTTAATTGCGGTTTATGTCGGGAGAACTGGCCTACAATCGTTACATTGTTTCGATTACATTTAAATATCGCAAATACTTTACATTGCCTGTAATAGAATTGCGATATATTGTGGGATACATTAATCGTTGTTAAATGTAATACATACGCAAAAACCCACCATTTGCGTGTATCTAGGAACATATCAAATACTTTTGATTCAGAAATGTAGTTCTGCCCTCTACTATACCGGGCGGCTGTAGTGTAAACCAAATCAGGATCACCTATATAACTTTTTTAACTGTTTAAGTATCAATCTGAAACTTTAGGAGGTTCAATAACGAGTAATTTTGAATTTATGCGCTATAAGCTATATGTGGTCATACAACTTCCGGTTGTACCAAAAATAACATCAACTGATTTCAAAAAACTAAAATGATACGGAGCATTTCTATTTGAAATAGGGAGCTCATTTCAGGTTTAACCGGAAGTCAAAATATTAAATATTTGGTATCACTAGATAGCTAATTTTACAATCTTCCAAATCACTTAAAATATACTGGGTGTTGTATTTAAAATAGAAAACCCAACCTCATTTCCGGTTAAAGCAGAGGTCAAAATTGAACATGTATGGTATCATTAGACAGGTAATCTTACGATATTTAAAAAAATCTTAAAATATACAAGGTATTTTCAAAAACTCCTTTTGCTTGACTAATTTCCGGTTTAACCGACAGTGTTATTTAAACCAAAATTGTAACAAATAATAGAAATAGCGTTAGTATACCTATAAACACTCCCAACACTCTTCCACAAAATCTATTTATATGGTTTTGTGCAATAACGCCATTCTAATACAAAACGCTACATCCTAAATTTTTACTGTTAATAGTTGTGAGATTTCCAATAAAATCCAATAATAAAAAATAGAAATTCCAAATTTTATTGCAATTATAAGTGATAAAAATTACGCAATAGGTGTTTAATTAAAAGGTAAGAATTTACGATAGATAAATATTTAATTTATTTATTGTTGAAAAGATAAAGCAAATACCGATCCCAAATGTTTAAATATTTTTATAAGCAGTTTGCATCTACAAATTCTCTCTAAAAATCGAAAAATACCTCAATCGTAAATTTTTTTATTGAATTTTGACTCTATATTTAGTATTTATTGTCGATGAAGGTAATAAAAAACCAGTAAAAATCAAAAAAGGTCATTGGTGTTAACGCGCCATTTTTATTATCACCATCTATTCGACACATTTAAAACCACAAGCGAGACGATACCAAATTTAGTAGTTAATTCGTTGAATATAATTAAAAATTTCTAATTACTCGGTCTTCCACAAGTGGTTTGAAAGGAAAAAATGGAAAAAAAGAAATTTGACTTAGCAAATGTTTACACAGTAGAAGCATCTACCTTAAAAAAATTCGCAATGTTACTAACGATGACCAAGCAACTCATTAATCGAAGCTTTATAAAAAATAACTCGATTTTTGGTCAAGGTATTTGAAGGACAACTACTCGAATCTTCTGGAATGGCAACGATACTAAAGGAACACAAATGTGAACTAATGTCCTATACGCTCGAGGTACAAATAAAAAAGAAGAAAAGCAAACACTCTGCACCTAAAACAACAACGCCGTGTAAAAATAACGTGCATTGCAAAGCACCAGGTTATTGATGTCCATGAAACTACACCAGTTTTAAGTTTTATGAACGATTTAGCAAGTCTACTCAAATAAGATAAAAAAATTTTCGTGGTTGTACGTAAATATCATCACTCGCTAGGAGAGGTATGTCCATCGAGTAAGTCATATCGGTGCAATGGAAAAACAAAGGAGGAAATAACATCGTTATTTCTGTGTAACATATAAAGAGTGGGTATAGAGCCAACACGAGCAGTTAGAAATGCTGTTGAAGATCAGTAGAAGAAAATTAGGTAGCATTCGCTCGTAGAGGTGAACAGGAGAGCAGATGCGGTGTGCACGTCAAGTAGGTCCATATAACCGTAAAAAAAGTGGAAGGGTTGAACGAGGTAAGAACATAAAGCCGCCAGGGTACGAACAAGTTGCATTTTATAAAGAAGTTCCGAGAATTTCGTAGTAATGAAAATTGAGAGTATAGTAAAATCTCTAGGTAAAGCTCTTTCTGACTTACGCCAGCAGCAGAGAGGTTACAATAGTGAATAGATGCCTCCCTTCTCCCTTGGAGAAGTTAAGTAGGTAGGTAATTGTTGAAATCTGTTTAGAGCTTTTAAGGATTTTAATATTTACCTGCCTAACACCCCCAGATGTTGTCTTTTCAAATACAACCACATTTTATATTCAAATGCAAGTTTTGTTGAAAAAAATTAAATTAGGTTGAGACCCGAGCTTTCAATGCAGGTATACGCAGATTTCCACAATTATCTACCTACTTGACTTATCGATGGAAGGCCTCTATTCACTATTGTAACCTCTCTATGGGTGCCGTAAGTTAAAAGGAACTTTACAAAACAAACTGAGTATACCCTGTGGTACCCTGGCGTACTCGAGTGCGCACACTAACTGAGTAACTTCCGTTGTTGCTGATGCTTCACTTTTGGATACCCTCAAAGTAACTTATAACCATTCCACTCACTTTATAGTTCTACGAGTAGGTCATATCGCTGCAAGCAAGAAACAATGATAGAGGAAACGACAAAAGTGACGACATGGAGAGTGGGAAAGAGTTCAGACCTTCAACATTTTGTGGCGGTGGCACGATCTAGAAAAAGCAAAGTCAAAGAAAGTGATAAGTGATAATATAGAGTTCTGGAAAGTCAAACGCCATGAAAAAGTTATAAAAGATCATTGCATTTTATAGAGTATAATTTCAAGCGAGACAAACGTCTTAGTTTAGTCCTGCGGTGCTATTCTGTTTCTTTGGCGACAAGCTCTCGCCCGTAGTCTGTTCTCGCCGGCGACAAGAGAAAAAGTGACAAGAGATCTCGCTTTTACACCGAATTGGTATTCTGTTTCTACTCGGCGAGATCTCGAGACGCTTGTTCGTTCGATGTAAAAAAGGAGACAAGAATCTAGGGGAAACCGTATTTTTTGTGATAGTGACCATGTTGTAACCAATGTCACGTGGTGTATATTTTTTGACCTCGGGCCACTTTGGCAGTTGTTTGTTTATATTCAGCTGTTTAGAGCGTGTTATTACTATGGAGACGATCGAAATTGTGGGGTTAGTAAAATAGTAGTTTTTTTTTCATAAACTGAAATAAAATAAAAGTAAAGCATAATTTTGTTATTTTACACTTTGTATTTTAGTGGGAAAAAATACTAGAGTTAATTGTCGGAAAGTACATGGAAAAGCACAGAAATTTGGCCTCTAGTAGGGTGAATGGCAATGGACCTCCGTTCCCGATTTGTGTAACATAAATACATAAAGAATAAAGCCTCTGCCTCAGTGATAATGTGAAAATTTACAAGCCTTATAAAATTATGATTCTAATAAAATTAATAACTAAATAACCGAGTAAATTAAATTTAATAACCTCTAATATTACACAAGCCACGATTTTCCCCAACCTACGTAAAAAATATTCTAAAAATAAACCTCGCCCGAAAAGGGTTTACTAAAAACTCGTTTTTTGCGTAATAGTGTCCCAAAAATTAAATTTAACTGTAAAAAAAGTCGTAGAATTGACTACTTGTCGCCGATTTTTTCCTTCTCATCGCCTATCGAGGCGATGTTAACTTGTCTCCAATTCTTGTCGCTTTTGTTATGTCGCTTATTTCGTTCTCGCCCCTTATTTAAGAAATAGAATACCGATTCGGGTTTTTGGCGACAAGATCTCTCCATTCGACGATCTCGCCGGCGACAAAAAGAAACAGAATAGCACCGCTGGGAACTCACTGTAGAGCGTTGTCGGCGATTTTCCGAGACACCCTGTAGAAAAGCAACAACATTCGCAGATGGTAGATCGAAAATAATTCTTAGAAACGTTTCCATTTTAATTAAATCAAGATCACGCCCGTTAACGATCTGAGAACGCGCCAATAATGAAGACACACGACATATATTATATTAACAAGAAACCCACCTAAATTAATTTCCTTTGTCGATTACACACCGAGTTATAAAACAATTACACGAATAATTTCTCTTTTTTAAAGCCCAAAGGCTCTCGAATTAAACATTAACCCACAAAAAAATTACATGCACTCGATCGATAATTTATTTCAATCAACT
This sequence comes from Malthinus flaveolus, assembly GCA_950108345.1. Lineage (NCBI taxonomy): Eukaryota > Metazoa > Arthropoda > Insecta > Coleoptera > Cantharidae > Malthinus > Malthinus flaveolus. The sequence continues at coordinate 34,603,437 of OX467285.1, read as the reverse complement.
TAAGTTAGATTGACACAATATCAAAATTTCATTTGCATATTATAATAAATTTTTGTCGTGTTTGCCAATTTATGAGCGTTGAGAACAAACAATGTGCATAGTATACTTCAGCCTTCGAGTTTTTTGAAAATTATGGTTAGTGGTTGTTCAGAAAAAAATTTGGCGCTATAGTTCTAAAAATGAAATCGTTTGAATTTCTTGTAAGAGGTCCAAAATGGTGAACTGATTGAAAAAATAAATTCAATACGCCATTATTGTTTGTTCATCGAGAACAGAACAGTATACGTAGCCTAAAAGTAGACAAGCTTTTCAGCTTATGACCATCGAGCGAGCTTAAATTTAGTATTTAGTCCTAGTCCTAATCCAAGCTTAGTTCATAAAAGTTTCTGCAAGACAGAAACTATACTGTGAGATTCCAAGATGTCACACGAGATTACTCGGCTGAAAATTAACGACCATATATTCGCCAATTATCTATTTCCATACGTTTTTTACACAGTTAGTACGTTACAGACATTTTAGAATAAGAAAGTTAATTGAAATTTATGGCCATTTTAGTATTAGAACCCCTAAATGGTCTTAAAAATTAAAAATATTGAGGAAACGACTCTCTTGTCGATGAAAACTTCAGCAATCACCAATTTTCCCAAAAAATTTTAAAACCCTAGTTTTATTTTTTACTGCTTTCAGATGGGAAATGAACTCTTGCGTGCGATGTGTCTAAAACTGTAAAAATAACCTATCCATTACAAACATATTACTGAAATCCTATAAGCCTGTAGTGATTTACCGTACAAAAACAACACGTCTCAAACTTCTTTATCTTTCAGGATGTCTGAAGCTTAAGCAAAGCTTAAGTCTTCCAATTTAAACTTCGAATGATATATATTTTGCTTATGGAAACCGAGTATATTTTGACGTCTTCAAAACGATCTTGAAGTTCGCCAGAAAGAAGTTTTTACTTCTTGATTTAAATTTTGTTCTTAATTAAATAACGAATGCGATAAATAATTCATACACTCCAAATTTATTTTACTATTAATATTATTCAAGTTATTCTTAATAAGTATATCAATCAATTTTATTATATATCGCTGTTATTTGATCAGTTTAACTGCTTCATCACCTACGCGATTAATTAATCAAATGGTAGAATTTGATTCATACGCGCATACCTCAAGAATAGCTCTACATCCAGCGTTAATTAGTAAAAAATCGATTTGAAAAGATGCTAATTAAACAGAACTGATGCTCAAAACTCAAAATATTTTATCGTAATTGTATACGAATTGTTTTCAGACAAGACGGGACAAAACAATTAAAAGCGGTCACGCAAATAGAGATACACCGCCATCCTTATCAAAGAAACAATTCGCTGCGTGATAAACCAAAATGTTTGGATATAATCAGTTCGATAAGCTTCAATGGCTAAATTAGACGTTAAAAATTAGATTAATTTACCTTTGTTCTGTTGAGAGGAACAGAAAAATCCCAATCTGGAGCCACAAACAGGTAACCACTGCGGGCTACGGCACGACTTGCCTGAAAAAAACGATGTTTGAATTAATATAAAATAATTTAAACTGCACGTATCAATTATACACTTAAAATAAACAAAAACATTTTAAAGAGAATGTTTAAAAACGACTGATGTGGTCATAACAGGACTTTTTAGTACGCGTTGAAAATATATCAGAAATAGTACCTAACAATAAGTATGCTCATGAGCTCTCTCCAATTGCAAAAGACTAATGTTATACGGAGGTGTATTCTATTTTCTATATGAAATAGAAAGCTAATCTCATTTCCGGTTGAACCGAAAGTCAAAATATTAAATGTCTGGTGTCACTAAATAGCTAAATCTTACAATATTTTCAGAAATCGCAAAATATACTGAGTGTTTTCAAAAACGGCTTTTGTTTGGCTAATTTCCGGTTTAACCGGAAGTATTTGTTAAGCCAAAATTATTGCTAATAATAGAAATTTATAAAATAAATTAATATACCAACTTGCAAGTCCAAATTTTAATTACAAAAGAAATTATTTTAAAAATTTTGACATTCAAAAAATGACGTTAAAAACCCGCTCCGAAGATGATACAGTGTATCGAAACAGCTGTCAGCAACCAAACTGACAAAATTAGTGCAAATGGCTATTCTAATTTAGTTCATACAAAAATCATAGCTCCGGATCTGCTCATAGCAAATGAACCAAACAACTGTGTTTAATTAAGAACTTCGATATCTAGAATATATCACAATATAGTCAAAATGGCTGAAGCCGATTTTGAGAAATTTCGTTTTAAAATTTTAGTTACTTTTGGTCTTTTAAAAGTAGTCAATTTTGAAATTATTTTACAAAACGCATGTATTTAAACTAAAATAAAAGATTTTTATAATAATAATAAGCATCTCCAGAATTACAATAAAAAACAAGAAAATGAGATGATTGTTATTATGGCCGCCATTTTGACTTTTAATAGGGTCTATGTGTCTATGTGTACTAACTTATAGCCGAATATAAATACTATGGGTCTTATTTTAGTTTTAGGTCCAGGAGAACCCCCTGAGTTAAGATTTGAGGTTGTGACGTTCTTAAATTATAAGAAAGTTTTTGTGGAACCCGAAATCAGTGCCACAAAAGTTTGGCTCTGTCTAAAATTAAACAAAATCGGCAGATCTGGAATGGCAATGGCTTACAATACAGTGATGTTCTGATGTTCTGTAGAAAGTAGTTCAGTTAAACATCGTATATACAATAGAAAGGTCGACAGGGAGAAATATATAAAAAATATCAGGAAGTGGACCTGAACGCGGAAAAGAAGAACTTAAGGTATACTTATAACTACTGATCTATCCTTGAAGGCATTTTTTACCGAACCAATCCATATATGTAACATGTAAGTGTATATTATATATTAATGTCCCATTGTACTTTTAGAATTAATGTAAAGTAGTGTCAAAATCTAACAGAAAAAACTTAAATAATTTAGCAATTGAACAAATAACTATGTATATTATCTCATTTCGATTGACCTTAGTAGTGCTATTAGCTATTATAACGTTGTGACTTGTTACAACTATTATTGTAATAACTAAGTACTAGATGCATATCAATTACTATCTATATCAAAGCAGAACAAGGTCAGAATTTAAAGACTTAAAATTTTGCATTGTTAAACAAGTGGCCAAATACCACACACGGTTACAATAGATATTAAAAATAAACCTGTTATAAATTGTTGGTATGTTCTATGTGAACCAATTACATAATCTATGAGCAATTCGCAACTAACATTATTTTTAAATGGGCCTAACACCCACGCCATCTTTATACTCTAATAGCTTTACTTAAAATCGAAGAGCGCCAAAAACTAGAACTGTCGCAGTTTAGAGTTACTTCTCCTAATTAAAAGATTTCATGACCCCTTCGGCCCTTAATGTTATAAGAATTCGAGAACACCCATTTATGTGGGCTAGTCATAAATCAGTCACTATCGACCATCGCAAGCCTGGCCACCTACAAAATAATATTATCTACCAATGTAACACAGTCGCAGCGTTCAGATCACAAGCATGGCCCTAGTCTTATTTTGAAAACATTTAAAATAATTTATAAATTAGTGGAAGTCAAGTTTTGTGCTTAATAACAATGCAGTTGGTAGTAAAAAAGTATTGAAATACTCTCGACTTAATAGGTTGTCGTCGATGTATCTTTTTCTACTTTGTAACCTTTGTAAAGTCAAAAAGTCAAAGAGTAGATTTCCACTTATTTATAAACCTACTATACAGTATTTTAAAACGTGTTCAGTACAGAGATCTTGCTTATCATAAGAGATAGAGACTTGGTTAAATGGACAAAATTAAGCCCTGACTTATGCCTAAACAAAATCTTCTTCTCTATCCAATGACATACAATTTTTAAATGGCCTCCATATAAAAAGCAAAAGTTGGTATCGATATACAATAAACTAAGAATGATAACAAAAATTTTTTGGCTTCGTCTGAAAGAACAGAAAAAGTTCCCTTTAGAAAGTCTCTTTGGTTTTTGAATATCTTTCCAAATAACGATTTTAGAGCCAATTTTTATATTTTCCGCCATAATTCGGAAACGTTATGGAGGGGATAAATTTTGTTTTTTGATTTTGTTTAGGCATAAGTCAAGGATCATTTTTGTCCAGTTGACCAAGTCTCTATCACTTATGATAAGCGAGAACCCTATACTAACATGTTGTTTTAAAATACATCCTGTATAGTACTACTATACCTAAAACTAATTTTAAATTAGTGGAAATTCAAGCAATGGCATTGGAATGAATGTAACTTAGAGGAGTTAATAACAATCATTAAACTGTACAAAATCGAAAATATTGTATAAGTAGCGTTACTTGTAACATATTCAGCCCTATACTGTAACATTAACGTAACGTTAAAGTATAACCGTTACGAATAGCATAAAGATGAACACTTTCTACGCTTATAATTTACATTCTGTATGGTGATTAGCTAATTTTTCAAAGAAATTATACATAAAGAGTACGTTTATAGGTTATGTAGGTAGGATATTTATTTAGGAAAAAAAAGAGCCAATCGAATGAATTGCGCTAAAAGAGAGCGAAAATGCGAGAAACTCATTACATATTCCTATTGAATTAGAAATAACATTAAACAAACACTATTTAATGCTTGTAATCATTAATAGGCACTACAAACGATTTGATGAGCTACCTACATGTAACAACTATTCATGTGTCAATCAATATATCAGACGCATACATAATAGATAATAGGTATGAAATTCCTCAGAACGCGGAGGGTTAAAAAATTACATTTTTAAGTGCCAGCTGCGGCGCTGCAGAACAAAAATGTGCGATAAAAGAGCATTTAATGATGATCAGATTTATAATCCAACCTGTTGACCTTAGAACTCGATAAAAGATAACAATAGGTAAATATCGAATGTCACCCTGTATATGAGACATTAAAACCGGTATCATAAAATATAAAAACAGGTTCGCTCCACTAAAGAATTTGGTGTTGTAATAATATATAGTAAACAGTTGTGAAGGTTACACAAGATCGTCTATTACGAATACGATCATAGGCAAACCATGGCAAGGTACATTTTCCGTTATGCGAGTTGAAAAGTGGTAGGCTGGTATGTGTAGGCATACCAAAATTCATACGCAAGAATTCGCATAAATACCACATATATATACACACACACACATGAATACACTTTTATAACAGTAGAAACGTGTATCGTACATTTTAATTATCTTAAATTAAAATTAACATTCTTTGGAAGCGCTCTAATAATAAATACCTAAACATCGACGCGACTCTCCACGCGAACAAATCCTAAACGTAAATTAGCATTATGCTTGTCCTTTAATTACGACCATACCAACGAGGATTACCATCGTTCTTATTAAATAGCTTGGCTAATTTCGACGGAACAGTGTAGTTACGGTAGGAACTCGAAACAGTTAGGAATGCAACAACCACGATTTATTTTCGTCGTGTATTACTTTTGTTGTTTTCTTATGGCGCCGCCTTTTAAATAAAACATTCGGTACACGGTACACGCCAAATATTCTCAAACTAAAACAATTTAAATACATAATACACTTTCCATGTTAATACCCCGAAAATTTGAAAATCAAAATTTATTTTCTAAATCACAATGCGACGAATCAAATAATTGGACTCTTCTCAACTCTCAACGGGATTACCGCGGGATCGCCATTTAAATAATGCTCGGTATTTAACGAATTTATCTGAAAGCTTCACATCTCTAGAATACAATTTATGCGTCGAAACACCGTTCGGCATTAGACAAATTCTAATTCAACATCACGACGATATAGTATAAGTGATTTCTAAGTAGCCGTATCCATCGAGGTCTTTCTAAAATCCAATAAATTTTATGATGGATGACGAGCATCAATCGAACGGCTTCTTTAGATCTCGCGATGCTACTAGTCCATATCTAAATATCAAAGATAGATTTCGTAAGAAATGTACATATAGCATTTTTGAACCGCCCCTGCACGACCTGGAAAGCTCGTAATGGCAGATATGTCCGATATTACCCCGCGTGGCAGCGCTAATGGTTGGATTCAATGAGCGCATTCAGGGAACAACAGTAGCGCTGCAGCGCTTTACAGATTCATTCAAACACTTGACGTCCATTGGATGCGCTTTAATAACGCGCTGCAGCGTTTCTGTTCCCTGAATGCGCCCAATATCTAACTTGACCGCAGAGCCCGTAGATATATCTATACCAGCTCTACTTGGAGCTTTCCAGGTTACCTGCCATTGGCGAGCAAGTTTAAATCAATTAAAAGAAATATTGCACTTCCGATGTTTTCCTTTAGTTTTTCTCTAAATATTAATTACTTTTCCCGCCCTACACACATTTTTCAACCAAGCTTGTCAATATTTGCTGGAAAATGGAGTTCAAGCTAGTGATGTTCACGAGACGAGGATATCGCGCAAAGACGCAAAGTCCCGTCTCGTCTCGCAGAAGAATCATTAAGTCTCGTCATATAAAATTTCTTTCGGTAAAACCACACGAGAAGATGGCGAGTATCATCTTTTACTAGGACCTGTGCTTATCACATTTTTTTAAATGTCGACTTACAGTGTGTCATTTGGAAGAGCAGATCTGTTGAGCTATTCTGACGAGTTCGTGAGTTGTCTCCTTTCCAATTTATCGCCAGATCTTATTCTACCGTTCTTTACTTATTTTTTTGTTAACAATCAAAGTAATAGAGGAAGATGTGATCAGCACGGATGAGCACTCCATCACTATGTAAAACAAAACTGAAGTTCGGCTCGCCGTTCACCGACAGAATACCTCGTATATTTAAAACAATATAGTAGTACTAGGAAATAGACGTAGGTCAATTTAGGTTTTTTGGCCCGCGATCAAGACTTCGTAGTCGTTACGTTTATTTTTGTTCCGAATATTATTCCAATTTCCAACAAGTTCGTTAATTTTTGGAGTCTCTCAATATGAAATACCGGAAGTTGACGAATTCTTGAAAACTTTCGAGAGACTGCTTGCTTTAAATATAACTCCCATTAAGTTACATCTTTGAAGTTGACTTAAAATAATTAATTACAAATACTAGTCCAGTCTTTTTTTAAAAATAAATAGTCTAAAAAGACGTAAAAGTTTAGGTGTAGATATGGATAAATAAAAAGGAAATAACGGATTGATGATACACGGCACGTGCAAGTATGCCGTCTTTTATTTACTTCCTGGTGACACGGACACGGTGCACGATATCCCGCGGCCTAATATTGGACGTTAAACGGTATTCAATGTTGTGTATTGTATCTATCGACACCTCCATTCTTCGTAAATTTTGCAAAATTACATTAAATCTTGGTTTGACTGGTCTACCGTGACACAAATAAATAGCTACGTTTAAAGTGCCGCAGGTGTATAGTACTATTCGCCATCTCGCCACGCACATTCATACACACGACGCAAACAAGTTCGTCTTGCTTTGGCATCATGGTTGCTCATGCAAATCTTTCCTAGTTTGCCCATTTGTTGCATCGTTAACAACATTGTTGCTAGCAATCTTACAAGATTTAATTCTCTTAACACAACCAACTTCCATTTATAAGAAGAAAATTTCCTTAGGATGTAGTTACTACATGTTTTTAGTAAAACCATAAAATTTATCCTCGCGGAATTTACATCATCAGTTTATCAGTACTCGAGTGATCTAAATAGTGACGGAGACAGAATCGTTGTAATGTTAATGTTTTTGTGGTTACCAACAAACCGCAACATTCTCTTGAATTTTTATAACCTTTAATTAGTAATAAAATAGTAATTTTCTTAGAGAAATCAATTAAATCATTCTTGGTTGGATGAATTTATGTGGAGTCCGCCGAGCTCCGAACAATTAAAGTCACGGTACTCTCGATTTCTTTAATTTAATTTAAAGGTCTACTTAGTACCGAATAATCCGTATAATTTGAAGAGACGGTTTAGTCATTTTTATGGAAGTTGAAAATTTCTTCGACTTTCACAAACTTCAAAATGATTTGAGAAAAGTTTAAAATTAGCACCATCACAATTTATTCGCTTATTGTTATTTCGGGCAATGAATAATGTCAATTCGTGTCACTCCTAATAAAGTATTCTTCAATTAAAAAAGAATTTATAAATTGTAATTATCGACCATTTCGAAGCCTTTCACTCTATATCTTTCTAATCAAATACCGGCCAATCGCGAAAAAAGGTGTAGATTGGCGATAGTCTCGCGATTTTCGTCAATCCATTTTCATTAATCGTTAAGGGTCGTAAAATCTAAAGAGATCGAAGCTAAGTATCGAGTATTCGCCAATTTTGCACTGAGAGGTGCCGAAAACGTAGCGGGTTCTTGCGTTCTTGCAGTAAGTGAAAGGTCTTACCATCAAGAGGTCATCACTCAAACGATTACTTCACATCTGAGTCGAGACAAAAATTTCGAGTGTTTTGTCGTTAAACGAATAAACCATTAAGTTCTTTTTAATTAAACGAGCACGGATACGGCTATACAGGTTAGGTTAGTCTCGTATTTCATTTTCGCCATAAAATCCCGTAGTCCTCAAAATCAATATCGAGAGAAGTACAATTAACCTTCGCCAATCGAATTGTTGGTAACTAAAAATGATAATTTGATACACGATTGAGAAAAGAAGAAAAAAATTCCAATATATTACCATTAATTAAAATAAAACATTCAATTTGAAAATAATGACCATGACGCCACAACTCTGCCATGGTAAAACTGATTCATTGGAAGAAAAAAGTGCTAATAAATAATCACCATCTTTCATATTGAAGTATCTAAATATAACGTGCCTTATAATCTGGTATGCGAAGAAAGAAGACGAGAAAAAATTTTTCGCCTTATAATTTCATAATTTACAGTGTGATTCTCATCACGTTTGATTTTAATAAGACTGATATTAATGTAAAATCTCATTTATAACGTTAACCACAATACTTGATAGATTAATTACCAGGAAATTAGCGCAGTTAATACATTTTAATTCGAAATTAGATAATGAGCAATATAGTCAAATATTATAAAAAATCAATGACCATGATGTAACTATCATTACCACTTTTTTTACCAAGAAGATCGCAATGTCATAATAGAATGTAGATGATATATATGCAAATGAATTTAATTATTGCACGTTAATTTACTTTTTTTTTCTATACCACACAAAGCATAAACTAATGGCGAAGACCATTAACAAACTACGATCTTTTGAATTCGGTAGTTGGATGCTTTCAGAGATGGCATATACGCCAATTTGCTAATGGAGGAAAATTCGTAAGCATCACGGAAATTTTGATTTCAGAACTAAAGCTATCAATGTCTGTGATGCCATAAGCCAAGTTTGTCATCACTGGTTTAAATCGCGATTTAAATCAAGTTTTTTTTAAATCTTCGAGTTTAAGCTAGTTAGTGAGAAGCTGAGAGATTCCCCTTACGTTTCTTGTAGAGCAGGGGTCGGCAACCTATTTGTACTGGCGGGCACATTTAAGAATTTTGAAATAGCGGGGGGCACCTCGGATGTAGGGGGGGGGGGGGCTGGACAAAAAATGTGAGGAAAAATAGCGCCGCAGACGAAAATTTTCGATTGTTCAAGGTCAAACTACTTAAAATGAAGTTCAGAAATTTTAGAAGCGATTGATAGTGTCTCCAAAGAAGGTGTTTCACAACAACTAAATATCTAGGTATAGCTTATTCATAGATAATTGGAAAATAGCTTTTTGACTTCTAGGCTTAACACAGTTGGGGGGTACTTAAAGTACTTTAAAATTTAAATAAGAGGGATGCTAACAATAAAAACAAGTAACAATAGAATTCGTAAGGTATTCAAATGGTCAGGTAAAATCCCTTTTATTTAAATTTTAAAGTACTTTAAGTACACCCCCAACTGTGTTAAGCCTAGAAGTCGAAAAGCTATTTTCCAATTATCTATGAATAAGGTATACCTACTCACTGTACTCGGCGAAATGCAAGATCGCAATTTAACAAATTATAAATTTCCCCGACATCTAAGATTTTTTCACTCTTCATTTCATGATTTTTGTTAAAATCGTCTTAATAATTGTATCCTACCTTATTTTATTGTAAATATTTTTCTAAAACCCCCACCCTAGTCCGTAGTTCTATAAAACCCTTAGTGGTACGGGTGGAAAAGAGGTAAACAAATGTATTGTTCATTACCGCCGTTACTATAATTCTGTAAAATGTACATTGTGTACTTAAAAGGGTTTTTGCATTTATTTGACCAGGTTAGAGACGGGCACTTTCAAAAAGCCTGGCGGGCACACCTAGGTGCCCGCGGGCACCAGGTTGCCGGTCCTGTTGTAGAGAATCTACTCGTTAAAGCAAAGCGCAATCTCTAACAAGTAACAAGTGATTTGGTAATAAAATAATACGTAGAGTATCTGGTAGAAAAAAAGATGATATGTAGGAAATGTTTTACTCGAAAAGAAGTAACAGTATGACTGAAGTACCGCATATTATAACTTATGAATGTTCAGCACACATTTTAAATCTTCTAGACAAATATTTTGATAATCTAGAAGCGTCAGAGCAAAAGTGATCCAAGTGATAAGATACTTTCGTAATAACCATTTTGCCAGAACTGTATACGACGAAGCTAAAGGAACTTCATTGGCTATGCCTCTAGAAATGAGATGGAATAACATGAGCCTATCAATTGAAAGTTACGTAACAAACTGGACGAAAATGATTGAAATAGTAGACAAACATAAATGAGATAGATAAAAACATGTGTGCCAAAGTTCAAAATATTAGCATTAAAAAATGGCTGAAGGATTATTATCAAAACTGAAACCGATAGCTATCGCTGTTGATAAAATTAAAAGTAACAATTTCGAATAGTTATAAGCCTATATGTTAGACCCAAAAACGCCCCAAGACAAACTTTCCAGAGAAGAAAAATACTCGTCTTTAGAATTTACTGATAGTTATTATAAAAACTCCAATTTGATGGAAACCATGGTAAAATTACATGCGAGAGCAGCGCTTTTCAATGGATTACTTCTTTCTGAAGGAATCTGCAAGACAGCTATAATTGATTGGTGGTCTCCAATTTATAATTTGAAAAGTTGTGTTTCTGAAGAAAATTTTAGTATTATCGGGCAGACGCATACTGCCTCTCCATCATCGGAACAGTTGGATATAGTGAATGGCTCCGGATTTTTTTGGTTCGCTATAGCGCGATCGAGTCTACGCGGTAAGATTGGGCTTACTTAGAAGCAGTGCTGAAAAAACGTGATGCCAGACTACACGATACCTGTGTGCGTGTTTCTTGCCCGATAATGTTTTTGGTCTAATTTTGTTTCGACCGGCAGTTGTTGTTAAAATGTGAGTTGGGGGGACTTGGAAAAAAGTATAAAAATTAGCCATAAACAGTAGGAAGCGATTTTTACATTATACACGCTAATAAACAACTGATTTCGTTGATATCCCATTAAGGTTCTCTTGTACGCTACACAATAGAAAATTAAAATAATGATACCAGTCATAACAAATTATCTTTCTTCTTTCATACAATAACCGTAGACGTTTAAAGTTTAAAATACTAAAGTCCACCACGTTTTGTACCATCCAAAAAGTTATTAGATGCCTTTCTATTCCATTTTTGTACATAATAAATATTAAATTTTGATATTATCTCGGGTTGCATTTAATAGATTCAATTATGTTTTATACATAAATCCAGTATTAGAGAGTGCGTAAGTTTCCTAGTTTCTTGGCCATATGGTAGATAATCTGTGTAAGTTCGATGACCAGAGTACCTGCTACAACCAAGACCTCAAGTTGCGTGTAAAATATATGTGTTATATACATCAAAGTTTAAAGTGTTGGATGATATTTCACCTTACCATATAATCACCCAACAGAAATATAATAGTTTAATCGTTTTTCGGTTTAAATTTTTTTCCACCAACTTACATCGGGTCTGGTTTTATTTTAAGAGAGTGCTACCATTTAAAACACGAAATGAATAAAAAGATCGATTACTACTTACAGCCTTAATAACGAACGAATGCTGTAAGTTGATCGTTTCTACGGCCTGTACTAAATATTGCAACAGCTACAGGGTTAACCAGTAATAAATTTTACCTTTAAAGGAATAGGCTCGATCAAGGTTCAAAACTCGTTCCAGCCATATTTTAACACGCCGTTTAAATTACAGCGTTTTGCTAGAGTAAGTATATTACACAAATCTTGTTCAAAAGCTACATACGATACATGAGCGAATAAAAATCGCCGAACAAATTAAAAATAAAATTTAATTAATAGGACAAACATCTACGTGATTACCTACTGGTTATTGACTTTACAGACGAAAAAATCCCAAGATTTGGGCGCAATTGCTCCCAGGGGGCACTTTCAATTTTGGGGTCAAACGGTGGACAATTAATAGATTAAGCTTCAACTCTTAGAAGTACCTATAACTAGAAATGAGAAAAGTGGTGAGCAAAGATGAGAGCAGTTCATTATTGGACAAAATGTGGTTGAGCGTTGAGACTCGAAAATATATTCTGGATATTTTCTCATAGTTATTTTTAATAAAAAGGAATTGGAAGACTCCCGGCTATGCTGGCCAGTGCTATGTAAAACACCGTTGCACCGCTCTCTACTCTACATTTTTGCCGATAAAATCTGTGAGCAAAAAGATATGATAAACATAATAGTAAAGAACTCATTAGCACACTGGATATCATAAATGTGATTCACGCCCCTCCCAATACGACCAAGGATATTTTGTTCTAAACGTACTTCTCTCCTCTTTACTATGCTCTACCCTCTACCCAATGCTTCACTGGACTTATCCATATACACAAGTTCGTTTCCAACGAGACTTCCATTCTGAAAACCACTTCATTCTTATTTCTCCACTAGAATAATATCTCTACACTGCACTAGTGCAACCTAAGAGGTGTCAAAATAAAAAATGTTGAACAAAAAGTTACCCTTTCCATAATACAGGTCTGGGTCGGTATAGGTTCTCTCTTCTAAAAATTATTCCTATGATAGTATTTCGGAATTCTTGGAGTTTAGTTTCAAAAAATTGAAGTTTCTGAATGGGTATACTCACCGAGTCTTTCAGAGAAAATGCGAGACCCGGGACAACTAACCTTTTAGGGGCTCTTCAAAATTTAAATTTTCGGAATTAGGCCATGGAATGGCGTAGCCGTAGATACTTGAAGTGTGGCTATTTGATTGTTCAAGGTCAAGAAGCTTAAAATAAAGTTCAGAAATTGGATTAGCGATTGATAGTGTCTACAAAAAAGATGTTTTTCACAAAAATGAAGTAGAAAAATTACGAATTAAAGTGCTATATTATTTCAGATAAACAAAAAATACTGTTGGAGAATGGTGGGGCCTCTGAATTTTTTCTACTCGTCCTCATATTTCTGTCTTTGCCTTTCCCTTCCTCTTTATTTTTCTCTAACATACGAGGCTATATTGAAAAATTCTTAGCCTACTATAGAACCAAACAAAATTTCAATGTCAAAATATTTTATTACTCAACATATTCTCCCCTTAATTGGATACATTTATTACAGCGAACCTGCAACGTCTCTAGACCTGGTCTAGGCTAATTAGTTATTAATACATCCTCGTATTGAGTTGCCAAGTTGAAGCTTCCAATATTACGAGGCGCGGAGCGCCAGCTCCTCTCACAGGTCCTGGGTACTCATAAACTACTAAATATGCACAGATACATTACATAACCGTGCAATGACATCTTCCATATTTATTAGATACATGATTCTTTCTAAAAGATGGAAGGGTTGTCAGTTGTGGTATCTTATATTGTTTTTTAATTCACGACGATAGAACTCGTGTATGCAAAAAAACAAAAAAGACAGCTTTTATGGTCCATATAAAAACGAGTTCTTTCAACTGTTTTATGGCGTGCATTGAAAATCAAATATGAATATTTTCGTTAATTTAGAATGTTCTAATAAAACTGCAGCATGATGTAATAAAAATCAAGTTCATAGAAAAATGTCTCAAAGAATTCAATAATCTAGTGGTATATAAGAAGATATATATCCATAACGTCCAGTCTTCTTCAACTTGTAGAATGTTAAAAATCTTACATTACTTTAATTAGTTGAATATACCAAAACCTTATCAATTTAAATTAATTAAAAGAAAAAGAACCGACATTAGAACCCAAAATAGTTCAAAATTTACGATTTAATAAAAATTACAAATTTTTGTTAGTTTCCTTCTAGACCTTTCAGTTTATAATTAAAATGTTATTGCCGTAAATATAGAAGTTTCTTTAATTGACCAACGCGCAATCGTTAAATAAAATTTTTTGAACTATACGCATAAATAACGAAGATTGCGTATACGTTCTGGTTTTACTTTGATGTATATGCAGGTGAATAAAATTTCTATAATGAGAAACTTTTATTACCATATTTATGCTTCAATCTTCGAGTGCAGTTGAAATTACCCTTATAATACATCGCAATGGCTACCATCGACAGACAAATAGTAGAAAGAAAAGAGTGCGCTACTTATGCATGGTTATGAGCAGAAGAAGCTGTCCCAAACTCGAAAATTTAATTGTCATTTTAATGATAGCGAGCAAAATAAATACTTTCGTTCTGTCATCTAGTTCTAGTTCATGATACAATTTACTTTTCGCGACACCGCGACACCCGTATAACTTTCTATTTCTTCTACTGAGAAAACATAAATTAGGTGTGTTGTTGAGCTTTACAAATAGATAAATTTCAAGCTAATATCAAACCGAACGACCTGCATGACTTGATTAAAATATTAATCATGACAAAAAGTATATTATTAGTTCGCTCTAAATAATAATGGAAAGATCTAAATGTTTCAAAACAAAAACAATAGAGTACAAAGGTTTCTCACGTTTACAATTACCGCGATTACATTTTATGTAATTTTAATTATATAGGGTGTAAAGCTAATTTGGAACAATGTGAAATCTCGGGGAAATACTCTCAATTGGAGCTTGGGAATGTAGGTGTACATTATTTGTACTTTTATTTATACGTACAACAAACGTTTAAATATAACAAAATTTAAATTGAATCCTGGAAGCTTTTCAAATGTAAATACACTACCGACGATCAAAATAACTTTGAATCGAGAAGGCTTATAAAAACTACAGCTATAGATACATATTTGTATATTGAGTTGTAAATTTTGGTTTTATAGTCTACTACGTATACTCATATAAATTTTTGGACGACTCTTGGAACATTTGATCAAAATCAAAATTGTCATTTATGGCTCGACAGATGAACGATATTATGGGTTTGGCCAATCTTATATCCCACACGCCAATAAAAATAGAGCAGAAACGCGCACTCGTGCCTAAATCGCTCACCTGAAGAAAAAAAATTAGGAAATACAATTTGTAGAAAATTGAATGTACTTTATTTTTGTATAAAAGAACTTTTTTCATAAAGTGTTTTCATGTTAAAAGCGATAAATAAAAAAAAACAGTTTTTTTAAATTTTAGTCAAATTTTGCGCGCGCTAGCGCCTAAATCTTTTACCTGAGAAAAAAAACTTAAGAGATATAATTTGTAGAAAATTTAATGTACTTTATTTTTGTGTAGAAGAACTTTTCTCATAAAGTAGGCAGTTTTCGAGTTATAGACCAAAAAAATTTTTAAATCGTATTTGGAAGTTTTTTAATTTAACGTGCGCTAGCGCCTAAATCGTTTACGTGAGGAAAAAAGCTGAAAAGATATAATTTATAGAAAATTGAATGTACTTTATTTTTGTGTTAGAAGAACTTTTCTCATAAAGTGCGTAGTTTTCGAGTTATGAGGGAAAAAAATTTTTAAACCGTATTTGGAAGGTTTTTTAAATTTAACGCGCGCTAGCGCCTAAATCGTTTACCTGAGGAAAAAAAACTGAAAAGATATAATTTATAGAAAATTGAATGTACTTTATTTTTGTGTAGAAGAACTTTTCTCGTAAAGTGCGTAGTTTTCGAGTTATAAACTAAAAACCGAAATTCACCCTTCTCGAGCATCCCAAGTTAATGCAGCCACTTTTAACAGGCAGACGGTCGGTTTTATTACTCATTTGCAATGTTTCTTCATTCTGCATAGTCAAAAATTTTGTACTTTATGGTTTAGTAGAAGTGTTCACTGTCTCTCGGAGTGTCATCTATGCGAGTTCAATCAAGAACCAAACCAACTAAACTAAGTCAATAGTGAGTGGATGTAACATGTAACACCGGTCAACAAAATACAGAAATGAGAAAAAATGTAGAAAAGATCAGAACACGACATATATGAGAGATTAGCAAAGATATACACAAATTTAGAGAGAAACCGCCCGCACAAACTCAAAATAGGTGTGCCGAAAGCTCGACAGATCTCTTCGAGGACCAAATAGAAGAGCAGACAAACAGTAAAAACGCGAGTCATATACGAAAGAACGCTTAAAACTTAATTATTCTAGGAATATGAAACGTTTGTGTAAATTGGCGTCCAATTCGAGTTCCACACTTTTTAGAACCCACTTGAAAAACCGTCATCGCATATACTATACAACGGATGACGTTCATTTCCAAGAGTGTCCACTAGTTTCGTCTTCTTAGAAATGTGCCAAGTAATAAATTTAAAAACTGCTATCTAGATCAAACATCTCCAAATTCGATTTAATGCAACACTAAACAACCTTCGAAGTAACCCACCCACAGCATGTCGTTATCGAAAATTCTTGAAATTCGGCCAGAAATCCTTCTCTCGCTCAAAAGTTACAGCTCTATACCACCACATACCATAAACAAACGACTAGTTTTAAACAACAACAACAAAACTCAAAATAAAACAAAAACACTGTTTACCAAAAAAATAATGAATCTTCGAGCCCGGCTCCTCCCCTCCAAATCCACTTAAATCATCGTTCTATTATGATCGAATGCACATTTGCACATCATATAGGTAGGTAGGTGTATAGCAACCCTTTTATAGGAAAACGAAGGTTTGAGAAAAAAAAGTTAGAAGAATGCATAACGAATTGAAATTTTATACTGAACCCTAAGGTGTGGCGATCTAATATCCCTAATTTTATGCATCACCTGTTTATAGGTAGTCGCTGATTAATCGTCTTCCGTTCAGTAACCCTCATTTTTACCTCGTATTGGATACGCAGCCACAAGCTTATTTCAGGTAGTTAAAATTGTTTTTGTACAAGATTCAAGGTCTGGCAAGAAATATGCACGGTTTAAAAATTTAAAATAAATAATACATCGGCGTGTCTATGACAAATATTTGCCAGAGCCCATACTATGTTTTTAAAAAAGAATACCTGTGCCCCGTACGTGTGTAAAGAGCAAATATTTACCTAGTTCTAAGTATTTCTAGATTATAAATCTCGTGAAATATATATATCACTGTTGGGTTTCTTTGTACTTGAGTTGAAGAAGTTTTAAAATGAACCTTCGTTTCATTTTACAACGCATCGAGCAGGGAATGTCAAGTCATGCAGTACGTTAGTACGTACACCGTACACGTATGTTTGTGTTTAATTAAGAAGAAAAAATTATCAGTTAAATTTCGTGTATAGATCAAAACGTCATGTTCGTGAATTAAGCCTCTGTAAAATGACGAGTATATATTATAGTATAAAATGTACGACAAACATATCGTCTTACATTACAGCACGATCTTTTTTTTAACTTCATGAGTGTACAAACGCAAAAGTATTAAATTAACAATAATGTTAGGTATAATAAATAGAGGGTAACACAGGAAAAGACATTAATAAACATGGATCTTATCATTACGATAATAAAGCAAATTATGTAACAGACAAATAAATAATATGGCTTTCCACTGCTAATTTGTCTATTCTATTAACGAATCACAATCAAAGCATCTATACCTAACGACCGCGGAAGAGTATATTATATATATATATTGGGATGTTCCGTGAGTATATTCTCTATAAGAAACAATCGCTAAAAGCTCGGCTGTCTACATAAAAAATGGAAACGAATCAAAACTCCAATTGAACAATAAATAAAATTGTAGAAAGCCTTCTTTGTTCGTTTTAAAAATGCAAAAAACAATTATAGACTCAGGCAACTGCTACTTGGTTTTCCAATTACAGACTCAAACAAGTGCTACTCTTGGTTTCCAACGTTTACTACATATTATTACAAAATTACACTTAACTCTATTTTTTTGTATTGCATTTTACGTTCGTTCAACTGTTAGGGTTATTTCAAAGGTGGGCTTCAAATCACCCCGACCAAAGCATTTGTCAACATATGAAAATTGCAGTGGCGTAGCATTAATAACTCTCGTTTTCGTAGAAGTAATAAATTTACAAATATGTAGTTGGATGTGAGATATTTGAATAGCGTTTTTCATTCTCTTTTCAATGATATGTAACATGTTAACATGTTGCGTTCATTATTTAAGTTTCATCCCATTTTATTAAAAATTGTTAAATAAAAAACGAAAAACGAAAAAGAAAAAATTACAATAAGTACATAGGTACAATAAAAAAAATATAATATAATACTATTATACATAATAACATAATATATCATTGAAATGAGTATGAAAAACGCTCTTCAAATATGCCATATTACTTTTGGTTACTTTTAGATCGCTATGTATTACAAATTACAATCAAATATTATGTTCCTGATCGTGATAACTGATCTCACCGAATCTCACTAATCAGTATAAACGTAGGTAGTCACAAGTCACAATTCTCGCAACAAATTGTTAGGTTTGTTAAAATTTTATTTATCATATTTGATTGTTTTTTATAAATCCGTATTTGCTTTGGGGCTCTGTTTCTGTAAAGTCGATGAAATGCGATAATACTAATGTCGAATGCTACGATTACGAATTACCATCGAGTTTTTAGCGAGACAACAATACACGTTTCCAAATTTGGCAAATTAAAAATAAGAAGAATGTAATAAAATAAAACAATTGACCAAAAATCAGAATAACGATTAAAAACAAAAGAAGATCAACGTTAAAAGCCAACAAGTAAAAATACTTGCAAGTTGTCAAATTTTGTGATTTATGAAGCCATACAATTCACTTTATTCTTGAATTTTTATTACAGTACATTTGGGACTTGTTACAAAAAGAAGACAAGAGAATTTCAAAGAAAAAATTGGACAAGTTTTAAAACCGTATACATACGCGAATGTTATAATAAATAACTCGAGTTACGGCCAATTTCCAATCGTAAAGCAATCACAAAATAATTAACTTGCTTTACTTTAAAAACTGAATGCAGGCAAAAAACAATCATCAAAATTACACTTTTAAAAAGATGCAGTTACGTGGTCGAGTGCCGAGATTTTTTAAATTCCTCGAGAACTACTACTGTACCGAACGCCTTGTGGTCGGAAGGTCTGAACTTCTCGAGAGAAACTGTATTTGCCAAACCGCAAACGCAAAATGAAGCCAAAGTTCTTAACAATAATTTTCACTCGTTAGGATATCACGTATCTTCGAATAAATAAAAATGTTTCTAGTAGGGATGCTGGCTGGGAAAGAATTATAAAAAGTGTCGGTTTAGGATTTAGGTAGTTCGCGCTGGACTAGAGTTCAAGTCATTTGTCATCGTTACTACAATACAAATTGTATCAATAACGACATAAGTACGATCCTTTCGAATTAAATGAATATAAAATGCGAAACAAAATAACTGCAAAAGGATCGTCAATTGTCATCGAAGAACTTGGATAAAATTTAAAAATGTCAAAAAGTTATATTATCAAACTTACCCGATTACATTCCAGAGCCTCGGCCGAATGCTCCTCTTTTTGACGAAAACAATTGGAGCACTTTGATTTATTGAAGATGTTAGGTGCAAATTTTCGACATTGGGACATGGTGTACACAATAATATTAACACATGACACATGTCAGCCCTCGTCGTTACCTGCTTTACGTGCAGCACTGCTACAAGGACTTCCTACCATCACTTCACAACACAGTACACAAATTGTTACAAGTATTATTTATATAAAAAAAACAACCCTTACGAAAGTTCAACCATTTAAACAAAACTACCGCACCTACTTCTAACGCAGTTTGAAACCGAATACCAACTTTTTGACGCAGTGTATTTAAATGAATGAAAATTTGGAAGGGATAATTACCCACCTGTAGATTAGAAGAATTAAACTTTGCCTTCATTGTCGCCATCTGTCGATAACAAATCGAAGCTGAGAAATTGTTTTCTCTCTGAAAAATTCTGCAATCTACATTATAACCTTAAACTTCAAAATCGTAAAATAGCAAAATTTAGTTTTTGTTGTAATAAATTTAGACTCGGGAGTGAATTATAATAATTATAATTACACACAAAGTGCTAAGATGGATGCTGGTGGAGATAGGTAAACATAGACGTAATTACGAGTATGTGTTTCACATCTCTTCGATAATTTTAGATCACTCTATTCATCTAATGTGGCAGTTATTCATGAAGTTTACGATAGCGAATATGCCCATCATACTTTTGCTATGGAATTAGAACGCGCACTAGATGCAGGTTGTAGTATAATTGTAATCGAACCAACTCAACTCGGCGAGGAGACTGCACGATGGATTTACGTAGGAAATTGTATACATAAGACGGCAGTATTGTCGGGATTAGCGGCTTTAGTAACTGGTTTGTGTTTTAATTGACAGACGAAACCCTTTTTTAATTTGCTCTTTGTAGGCTTTATTTGGTCAGATAAACCTTATATTAGTACTCCCTTAGGTGTTATTTCTGCATTATGTACAGGACTTTACACGGCATCTTGGCAGTTTGACAACTGTGTAAAATATCAGGTAAGTAAAATTTGCAGTTTGGATTTCAAACTATTTACATTATAGGACAATAAATTGAGTTTTAAAATGGAAAAGATTGGAAAGATAATGAAAATGTCCACTTTTAAAAACACCCACATTTAAACAAACGGACGAGTCCCTAGCTATAAGTTATTAGGGAGAGGGATAAATAAGAACAAAACGAGTTTTAGATATACTTTTTATTCCTGAAGGTTTAAAATTGGCTAAAATAAACATTTTTTTAGCTAAAAAGGACTTTTTAAGCTTTTTAAGGACTGTTTTGACGATTTACTCAAAAATTAGTCCTAAATTATTTCCTTCAAATTTAAAGTTGATTCAATTTTCTTTTAATTTGGTTTGCTTCTGGTTATTGTATGTTAAGTAGAAAGTAGCCAAGATATTACCACAAACTTTATGTTGCAAAAAGTATATGGCGAGGGACTCGTCGATTTCTTACAATGTGGATGTTTTTAAACTAGGATGCAAACTTTTATTGACTTCTTTATTATTGCGATTTTCGGGCTAATTTCACTGTACTAATATTGGTATTAGGAATTCGAATTTAGACGTGACCATAGTAAATTAAATTTTTTGTTTCAGGAACAAAGAGATCCCCGTAAATTAGCTAAATTACAATTGTCCAATGCCATTTCTGAAGCGTCGTCCCCAGTAGTATTAATTAGAAAAGATGATACTCGTCGTAAAATTATACACTGTAGCGTATCGTTAGCAGCTGCTAGTCTTTGTGCTTATAGACTGTACAACATCCTTAAATAATAGAGTGCTAAATTTACTCTTTCAATCTAAACTCATTTATTAAACACAAATAGTGAAACTCTTAAGAAGATATTTTTGAGCATTTAAACGAATTATAAGAGTTAGTATCAAATTTGTATTAATTTGTTAAAATCTGTAAAAAGAGCCGTTAATTGTTAGTCCCTTTAGAATAAATTTTCTGAAATTAGAATGTAACATAAAAGTACAAAAAATATAATTTTTGAAAACGGTTTGCCTATTAAACGCCCACTTACAGAATATAATTACAATTTTTATATTTATGTACATAACTTAGAATTCACGTCGAGCCCTAAGTCTCATAAGTAAAAAGTACAGACTTGGCATGTTTGAGCGAACCGAAATTACGAATCTATGAAGCAAAGGTGCCAAGAGAAGCTCATTTTGTTTTTGTGTAATTGCCAAAACTGTTTGTTTAGCAACATATTCAGTACTATATCCGTTTGCAGTAGTGTCATCTATTTTACCATGAGTTTCCCCCGTTGCGGTGAGTGCATTTACAGATATTGCAGTTTGAACATAACTAGGATTTACACAAGTCACAAAAATATTGTCGTGTGCAACTTCAGCTCTTAGACTGTCACTAAATGCTTTAACGGCATGTTTCGATGCGCTGTAAGCTGATCGATGTGGAATCGATATCAACCCTTGTACGGAACTCATAAATATGATATGTCCTTGTTTCCTCTTGATCATATGTGGTAAAACGGCTACAATGAACTATTTTATAATAGAAATTTTAAGTAAACTTTTACCTTTAGTAAGAGTCACCGAGCCAAAATAATTCACCGTCATGACTTTTAAAAACACATCGTTAGTTGTATCGACTACCGATCCCCTATTAGATATTCCTCCATTGTTTATTAGTATATCAATATGTTGAGTGATATCTAAAATTTTATTAACGGCATCGTTCAGAGAATCTAAATCACTTAAATCGATTGGCATAACTACAGGCGGATGGGTTAACATCATCGAATATTTCTGAAGTAGATCCGTGCGTACTCTTTCGAGCTCATTTTGTCTTCGAGCACATAAAATAAGTTTACAACCTTGTTGATAAAACTCGTGCGCTAATGCTTCGCCTATACCAGAGCTTGCACCTGTAATTAAAACTACCTGCAAGTAAATTATTACTCAAAACGAAGATAATACTTTTCAAAATACCTTTTCCTTTAAGTTCATTTGACTGTTTCTATAATAAATCGATTTGAATAGCCTATACACGACTGCAGGCACCGTAAAAGCCAATGCCAGAGAAGCTAACCAAGAACCCCAAAATTCTCTTTTGTTATCCATAAGGTGACTTCTTCGTTTCTAGCACTAATTAGTAATTAACAGTTCAAATGTAATCTCCTCTTACTTTCTGCATATACTAACCTTTTCGAATTCATAAGTCAAGGTGCCAAGGACAACCGCTTTTTATCTATAATTAAAATTCCGAGATTAAGAATTGAACTATCAAAAATCAAGAGGACTTTGTCCTCAACTTAATAAATGAGATCATCAAAGATTTTATTTACATTTTTAATAAACATTATACGATAACATAACCTGAAAGTTGATTTTTGACAATCAAATTGTTTTACAATTTTTTATTGCGTACGACCTGGGTACGACCGTGGTGTTAGGATCGTACGACGTATCATATTAATGACGTATATAATGAGACAGTGCTAATATAACTTTAGTCAATTTAATTGAAATTTTAATTTGACATTTAAATTGACATGATCATCTAGTCATCTGTCACTGTCACACAACTAGAGAAGTAGGTCTTGATCGTATTGACTGAAGTTAAATGGTTTTGGTGTCATAAAATTTGACGTTTAATATTATGTTTATTTGTAGGTTTTCACATTCGATTTAATTGTAAATTACAGACACTTGCGAATTTATGAAGTGAAAGTTATTCGCCGAAAACATCAATAGGGAAACTGAGTAAATGTTGCAGGCATAAAATAATAAAAAGGCTTTTATTTAATTAGTGCTTACTCCACTTGAAGCCCCCAAAAATGGTGAAATTATACAGTATGAGCGTGTTCTATAAAGGACAAACAAGTGCAAATTGTTTATCGGCCGCTTACGACTTAACAGGTTTCAGTTTTTTCCAAAAAGGTTCTGTACAAGAGTTTATGGGTTTCGTAAGTAAAACAATAACGGAACGAACTATGTTAGCTTCGAGGCAGTCCGTTAAAGAAGGAGGTAATTAATCGTATCAAATACATTCTTTTATAGTACCTGTAATATAATTTTAGAATACACTTGTCACGTATACGTTCGAAGAGATAACATAGCCGGCGTCGTCATTTCTGACCACGAGTATCCTTCTCGAGTTGCCCATACTCTTATTACAAAAGTTCTCGACGAGTTTTCTCAACAATTTCCTGCAACCAGTTGGCCTAATTTAAGAGAACAGACAGTAACTTTTTCTCATTTAAATACATATTTAGCTAAATATCAAAATCCACGCGAGGCCGATGCTATGACGAAGATACAAACCGATCTTGATGAAACTAAAATAATTTTGGTAAAAATTACAATATTTAAACAAATTTACTATTGACCCGTACTATTGTAGCATAACACGATAGAGGCCGTTTTAGATCGAGGCGAAAAAATTGACGATTTGGTAGCAAAATCCGAAGGTTTGAGCATTCAGTCTAAAGCATTTTATAAAACGGCGCGTAAAACAAACAGCTGCTGTACTTTTGGTTAACTTATTGCATTCCTAAATATAAGTATTGCGCCGCACTAGCAGTTTATACAAATTGGTGCATCGCATCTTGTACGATAAATGTCTATATCAATGCTAATTGGTTGTATAAATTATATGTAGCAAACTTTTCTTAATTATTGTAAAATTATATACATGTAATGTAATTATTTAATAAGGGACCGTATTACAATTGGACGATTTATGTAACTGCAAATATCTTCAGGGTATCGCAAAATTTTGATAATGAAAAGAATTGTTATAAGCATTTAAGTTTGTGATAATTGATAGTAAAATTTTTGACGAACTCGAAAATAAATAAACGAATTAATCTTTATCAATGTTGCTGTTAGCTGTCTGTATTAATTTGTAAGAATCGAAAAACGTGCATTTTATAAGTGTTTTATGTAACAAATGTCCACAACCCAGTATTTTATAAAAACAAGAAAATTTTTTGTCCAAATATTTGTTTTAACAATTCTTGTAATTATTTTTGTTTGCTGCATCGAGAACCTCACCTTAAAACTTATATTTTACTAACTAACTGTACAATATTAAAAAATTATAATTTAAACGCCCTTTATTATACTTTATACCTTTTAAAATAATATTGAAATGAAAAATTAAATGCGTTACAAAAAATTTCCACTAAAATTATTCGGGTGGATCGTTAAAATAATCCACATATTCTCCCGGGGGAGTAGTTGGTCTAGGAACTCGTCCATGAAGTTTTAAAGCAACAGTTTCGGACTTTGCAGTTAAGCCCTTCTCGAGTTGTTGCGGTCCTGGAACTTTGCGATGACCATTTTCTCTCTGGATGACGCCCAATAAGCTGTAACTAGGCAACCACGATTTGTCCTTAAATGCCGTAGCTACAACGTTGCGGTTAGGTTCTGGATCGTAAGCTACGCTATCGCAGCCAAAATGTTCACAATACTCGTGAACAAAATGGCGCTTATCTCTATTCATCGTTTCGAACGAATACGAACGACAATTTTGTTTGCTTTGCTTCGCTAATTGTACCAATTCTGTCAATCTCTCGTGAATTTGTTGACAAAATTTAGGATCCTTCTTAGCCCAATTACGCATAAAATCTGAATACCTCGGTGCTAATTTTGAACTTAAATCTGGATTGCGAATTTGCAAACCAATCGCTAATCTTCTATTCCTTTCGACCAAGCGACATTCGTCGTTGCACTCTAATCTGTATTAAAAAATGTTAATCATATATTAAATTTTGTACATTTATCCTTACATCTTGAGTGTTCCTACTGTTTTCTTTTGGCCATTCATAACGTTAGCCACATCGATCGCACGCCCAAGTTGCATTTCTTCCATAGTCGAAACGAGTTGTGACATGGCCAAGTTTTCATATTCTCCCGCAAGATCGATACAAACTCGATTACTTTTACGCAGCCCACATTGACACGTAACCTGCACGGAATGCTTACAAGACGTTTCCGGGCATGGAGGCGTATGACACGGCTGACTGCAAGGATGTCCACACACGGGTCTTAATTCGATACACGGTTGTGTACAGAGAACTTTACACGGACCCGTGTGGCAGAGCTGATTGCATTTATGTTTTCCGCAAGGCATGTTAAGTCCACAAGGTAAGCCACAACTAAAGCTTTCTTGATGACATTGAATAGTAGAACGCTGTTCGTGACGACCATAGCACCACCGTTTACAAAGTACGGTACATGGTGGGCATAGACCGGTATGGCAATTATGAAGAACTTCGTGATCGCAGGAACGAAGTCTCGAACAAGGTTGATCGCAAGGAGGAGGTCTAGTTCCACAAGCCACGGGTGGATATAGTACAGTAGAACCACATTCGCAGTATAATTCTTCAAAACTAGTGCGCCAACAGGGGGCGCAACGTCCTTTGTGACAAGTTAATTCGCATCGGTGTTGACCACATGGAAGCGAACGATTACAAGGTAAAGGGCAAATGTGGTCTACCTCTATACAGCAAAACTGATTACATTTATGTTTACCACACAGGCGTTTCTAAAATTAAAATAAAAAAATGTTACAGAATAATGGAAAACTTATATTTCTACATTAGTAACACAGTTGACATACTTAGAAATTCCTACCTTTGTACATTTCTTTTCGCAACGAGCGTCATCGGCTTTCGTAGTGATGACAGAGCAAGAAACTTCTTTATCCATGTGACCACAACGACATCGTATCATCGTACTGAGAGGACAAACTGGACACTGTCCTTCGTGGCAATTAGCTTTACAGAGATGAGGAACACTAGGTTGACCGCAAAACAATGCTTTATTGCAAACCTACAAATTATTATAAATTAAAAAAATAGACTTATTTTGATATATTCTCTATTATTGATTATTTACCTTATCACAGCACGGAATCAAATCGAGGCATGACTTTCGATGTTCCGTAAGTTGAGTTTGTCCACAACAACAAGTTGTTATTACTTCTGGGGACCAACGGCAAGCATCACATGGTCCAGCGTGGCATTTCAATTCACACTTGTGATTGCCGCATTTTAGTAACTTATCACAAGTATCTCCACATTCGTATTCTTTAGAACCATGGGCGTCGAATGAGCATTTGATCTTTCGACCTTGTTTTCCGCAATAGCATTCTTGTTTCAAATCTTCTGTACACTCGCCACAACTCTCTTCGTGACACTTCTTGTCGCACTTGTGCAGTGTACAAGATAAAGACTTTTCGCAAATTTTTTGACACGTTATAGGAATAGTAGAACTGCATTTAACTATAGGTTTTGTAGCACCACATCCACAAGAACGGGGTACCATAATGCTACAATCGGGACAAGGACCTGGATGACAAATCATTGTGCAATTATGAGAACATGAGCGACCCTTCCGAGCACAAACTTGTCCACAACTGTGCGGAATTTCATTAGGGTCCAAAGCGGGATTTATTTGCTTAGCGCAGTAACAAAAATATTGCATTGGCACATCTTGATATACATTTTGACAAGCTGGGCATCTCCAACCGGCGTCTAATTTAGAAGACTCGGCCCACTGCTTGGTGCATTGCAGATGTAAGATATGATAGCACTGTTTACAGGACCAAATTTGATCTGTGTGTCTCAACTTTTCGCAACAAACCAAACATTCTAAAAGCCTACACTCAACTAGTTGTTGAAGTCGTTCTCTTTGAGATGCTGCATCCACTAAACAAGAGAAGATTGCGATAACATCTTAGATATAAAAAAAGTGTTAGTACAGTAAAATTAGCTAAAAACGAATTTATACAAAAAAAATGAATGTTAGTAGTGGTACAAATATTGAAACCACTACTTCATATCACCGAGTAAAGGCAACCTAATTTTATTGCACTGGATATACATTTAAAAGTAAAAAAAATTATAAAGTATTTATTTGCTTACATTTCTTTTTAAAACTCTGAAAACCAAATCTCCTCTTTTGATGTGGTTCATTGTACACTCGCCTCTTTTCTCCCTCATAATTTTTCTCTTCATTGTAGTAATCGGCTTTTTTCTTATCAAAACCAACATAATTTGAGTTTCTAACTTCTTCAAATCTTTTTTCGACTTGAAAGCCATCATAATAATTATTTTTGTAATTCTTGCGGCGATTATAATTACTTCTGCCGTAATCACCGGAGCGAAATGAATGCGGAGTATTCTTTCTGGTATTAAAATATTTTCCGTGGCTATTAGAATTGCCACTACTTTCAGTTTCAATATTTGAAGTAAAATTGGTATTAAACTGTTCCTCGTTTTCACTTTTATTAGGTTCTAAATTTTTCACTTGCTGTAAAAATGCCCTAGTTTGTTCCAAAGCTCGATTTTGTTCTCTACTTTTGTTAAAATCTTTGAAACTATTATTAGGTGGTCCAAACTTATAATTATTACGCTCTTTCTTATTTCTTTCATATTTGTTATCACTTACATCGTAATTCACATTAGGCTGTTTGTGATCGCTTCTATTATGTCTTACATCTTTATTCCAGTATGTATTTCTTCTAACTGCTCCATGTTTTTTATTTCGATCGTCATACCCTGCATTTACAGACCTATTACTTGCGCTGGGTGTAAATTCTTTAGCCAATGGCGTTAAGTTCGAGTTTAATACAGTAGCAGAATTTATATCTCCAATATGAGACGTATTTGGTTGATCCATGGTTGTACCGGTACTAGTGCTTTTATAATGAACGTTACAAACACTCCTTGCACAATCTGCACACTGTTGGCTGTAGATCTCGCCTACCTGTGAACCATGGCTCCTGCTAGAGCTATCAACATATGCATTCACAGTACCAGATGGTAAATGAATATATTCGTAAGAATTAGATCCATATTCAGAATGAACGTTTTCAAAAGATTCTACATAATTAGGGTCCCAATACGACATTAATATTCTACATATACTAAAATTTTGATATTAAAAGTGAATCTTTCAAAATGTAAACTGGTTACTTACATTTACGCTTAATTGTGCAATACTTTAATACTTCACTACGTTATCACTGATTGATTGTAATTACAATTATTAGATCAACTACAATTCACAGAAAACTGTGCCAATGACAGCCAGAGCCAAATGACAGCTGAAGATGACACGTAAAATACGATTACACTGGCACTAGCTTACATATGCTAGGGTTTTTAATACTTTGTATATTTCACTTATTTTAGCGATTGGGTTTGTTATTTAAGTAAATGTAATTAAACAAATAATAATTTTCTAATAAAAAAGAAATTCCACTTATTTGAAAACTTTGCAGCTTCGATTTTATTTTTCCCAGTTCTGTATAAACGAAGCACACGATTGGCTAAACATATGGCATATCACATGTCAAGTGTCAAGTCAAAATGTCAAGTGTGTCAAAATGAGAATAATGTAAATAAAGTTATCTGATTTTTGAAAAATGGATACAAGCAACGTAAAACACGAAAATTCGTGTAGGACATGCATGAATCAATCTGATAATATGAAGTCTATATACAACACTAATTATAACGACGTTTCTCTGGCTAACATAATTATGTCGTTTACTGTAATTGTGGTATGTTGTATTTCCATCAGAACTTAAATCCAGTATATATCTTATACTTTCTAGTTCGAAGAAAATGATGGGTTATCTAATGAAATTTGCGACAACTGTTTTTTAGAAGCTTTAAGTGCCTACACTTTTAAGAAAAAATGTGAAGAAGTTAATAACACATTACTGTCTTGTGTCAATACGAGCGCTTATAGTTTACCAACCATAAAACCATCAGAAGTAACTGTATATAAAACTGAAGACGAAACTTTAATTGAACTAAGTAATTCTGAAGATATATCGAAAATATCCGGAACCATCGATGATTCGTTGTTAGATTTAGAGAGTGATTTAAATAATTTGGTGTGTGAGAAAGAAATTGAAAATGCACCGATGTTACGTCGTAAATCGAAACAACTACATATTTGTAAAATTTGTCAGAAGAGTTACGTACAGCGCAGCGGATTAGTTTGGCATATGCGAAATCATACAGGAGAACGACCATTTGTATGCAGTCAGTGTGGTTAGTAGTATGGTTAGCTTCTTTTAATAAAATATTTCAAGTCTCTCCTTTAAGGAAAAGGATTCATAAGATCCGATGATTTAATAAGACATCGTCGTATTCACACAGGAGAAAGGCCATACGTGTGTAAAATTTGCAATAAAGGTTTTAAGCAAAAATTCCACTTATCGGAACACGAGAGGTCTCACCAAGGTAAAAGAGACCTTACTTGTAAAGAATGTGGCAAAGGTAACTATTTTTACCAGTCATCGACAAATTTTTAATTTATTAATTTTAGGTTTTACGAGACATGGCGTTTTAAGAACTCACATGAGAACCCATACTGGTATCAAAGCATACACTTGTAACTTGTGTTCAAAGAGTTTTGTGGGTTCGGATACTTTATCAAAACATATGCGAACTCACGCTGGTGAAAAACCATACGAATGTAGGTCAGTAAATATTTTGAAATTCCACCGAAATTTTACTAATGTTTGTTTACTGTAGTGATTGTGGTCGTTGTTTTGCTACATCGGATCAGTTGCAAACACATTTTCGTACCCATTCTGGGGAGAGGCCTTACGTCTGCACAGTATGTAGTAAAACTTTTACACAGCAGCATGGCCTTAACGTTCACATGTTGAGTCATACTGGTGAAAGGCCCTTTTTATGTGCAATTTGTGGAAAATCATTCGTAAGATCCGACGATCTGAAAAAGCATAATCGTACACATAGTCAAGAAAGGCCTTATTTATGTACAATTTGTCCAAAGACCTTTATTCAATCATTTCATTTGTCGGAACACTTAAGAACTCATGTTGACCATAAGGTAAGTTTGTGAGAGTGACGTGGTTATTGTCATCTCAATCAAAATTGGGTTTTAGGAGTTTTCGTGTGGTGTTTGCAACAAAACATTTTCTCGCAATGGCTCTCTTCGTTCTCATTTACGAATTCACACACAAAGTTATGTCGAAAAACAACATGTGTGCAGTATATGTAGTAAACGATTTAGCGTTAGCTATTCTTTAACCAAACACATGCTAACTCACACCGGTGAAAGACCGTATTCGTGCCATCTTTGCCCTAAAGTAAATGAATCGAGTCAAGTTTAAAACTCTTATAATCTAAGTGATGTTTTAGACGTTTACACAAACTGGCCATCTCGAAACACACTTGAAAGTTCACAGTGGAGAAAAACCGTTCATTTGTAAAGTGTGTGGCAAAGGATTTGCAGTTACTTCTCGTCTAACCGTACACATGAGAAGTCACACTGGTGAAAAACCTTACACTTGTTCTTTGTGTGGTAAAGGATGTACGACCTCTACAATGTTAAAAGTACATATTCGTACTCATACTGGTGAAACACCGTATGTATGTCCCGTTTGTCCAAAATCATTTTCCAGATCGGATTTGCTCGGTTTGCATCGCAAAAGTAATGGTCATTAATTTTGTATGCAATGTTTATGTGATATTTTAAAATAAAGTGAAACTTATTGAAGCTAATATGATAGCTTGTTTACAAATAGAATTAAAACTGATTAACATAAGGCTTGGGGATAGTTTTAAGGAAAATATCTTGTTGAAGCTACAAGGTCCAAACTAGTAGTGAATAAAAAATACAGTTCAATGAAGACTTAATCAAATTTAAATTCAATCCTGGGATTAACAAAACGAGTGTAATTGCAATCCTTATAAATTACTGTTCAATTTCAGTAACTCCAAAAACCCCAGAGAGTAATCTACCAGAATAACTTTCTGGATAACTTTCTTTATCAGATACATACACATACGGCAATCGCATAATCCAATAAGCAGATTGAGTTAACGATGTAGGCCCTTCTAACGTACTAACAAATATTGCACCATTTGCCGATGGTTGTACCTGTAAAAAATTAATGATTATTACGCGTTATTTTTTTAAATATTGTACTTACTCTAGGATTGAGGGTGCAATGTACAGGAGCTTTTGGTGTTACCACATGTAAACGCATAAGTTGCGCCGTTAGTGGTTTACCGGGTCTACAAGGACAAGGAAAATATAAAGGCATGTCTGATTCTGCAACTTTA
This sequence comes from Malthinus flaveolus, assembly GCA_950108345.1. Lineage (NCBI taxonomy): Eukaryota > Metazoa > Arthropoda > Insecta > Coleoptera > Cantharidae > Malthinus > Malthinus flaveolus. The sequence goes on along the minus strand of OX467285.1, from coordinate 34,571,444 downwards.
TGCCCGGTGTCTTTAACCATGCTACCCGGTGTAGCTCTGAGAACCCGATCGGCAGCTGCTAACATAAATCGATGTCCTCGAGGACATTCGTATTCTATTCCTATAAATACTTTAACCGTAAATTGGGGCAGAGCTCCAGTAGAACGTGGTCTACGACCTCTAGACGAGCTTTTATTAATTAACGGCCACGAAGTTCTACTTTTAGAATAAACAGTAACATCCCACGGTAACAAATAATTTGTCGAATTTAAAAATCCCGGATGATGGGATTCGGAGAGTCCCAAATTGTGACTATAAAGAGACGAAGGGCCTAGACATACTAAGGACCAACTCGAATAATGTGGTAAAAGACCAGAAGGGGAGTTTAAAGTTAACATTCCTGGTAAATACTCGGTAGTGCTGGGCTGTCTAACTAAACCTCTATCAAGATCTGGCGTTAATAATTGACTTCTATCCGAAAGAACAGAAAGAGGCTCTTCTGTATCGGCCAAAGTGGCAGCTTTGTACTCTTTAATGGAAGGTTGAAACGTTAAGAAATGAATTCGTTCCAAGGTACCACATATGCATTCCTTGCACTGTTGTTGGTAAAATGTATAATTTGCTTGTTTAGGACTGTACGGATCTTCTCTGGAACCTTGCCTTCTACCGCAATCGCAAACCGCTGAGAAGTCAAAATACTAGTTGTAAATTAATTATTAACTAAAGAATAACAAAAATTACCGACCGATGTAACGAATTCCACTACAATGTTCTTGTTCTGTGGAATGTTTGGGTAAATTACAAGGATTTCCTGTTAGAGATCCAGTTTCACATAGCTGACGTCCATTTTCCCAATGTGACTGACACTCGTTCACCAATTGAGCACTGTACTGTTGAAAAAGAGGACCACGAGCTTGTGCACCGAATAATGATAAAGCCAAAGCCAGACGAGTTTCGTGAATGGCTCTAGTGTAATGACTAGGTAATCCTTCTTGGTACCTTGCTAAAGCTAAAGGCAAAACCTTTAAACAGCGTTGTTCAGAAAATCGTGTATCTGTACACAAAGATGTTATGGGATTTATCTTCATAATTAAATTGTACACGGCTGTACACGTTTCGATCCAGTGCTTCAATGTCGGTAACTGTGATTGATAATATCGTTAACATCAGAATGATACATTTAGATATTTGATTCACCTCAAAATGTGCCGGTTGTTGTTGTGAAGCTCTACTCGACGTTACGTTATCGAAAAAACCCTTATTCTGAGCTTGCTGTATGTGAACTTGCAAAAATGATTTAAAGCTACGGCTCGATTCGGATTCGCTACAAAACGGAGCTTCAATCTGCACAGACTCGCCAGGTTGACAACCTAAAATTAAACTTCTAACAGCATGACCCAAACGATCTACAGGTTTTTCATTTGACATGAAAACAAACTCCTCATTTGGTGGAATTGCAAATAAGTGAGACTGGCTAAAATTAAGAAATACTAATACTTCGTAACTAAAAAGCTTTAAGGTAGGTACTTGGTGCTACAGATGATGCGGACTTTTCTTAAGATTTGATAGATGCGATCTTCAATATCATGCTCTAATTTTTTAACGTTTTTCACAATATCTGGACATCTTTCGAAATAGAATAATAATCTAGGAGTACAAGTGCGTCCATTGTTAACCCACTCTTCACTTAAACCGGCTATATCTTGAAACATATCATTTATTTGATCGTCGACCTTATGTCTGTAGAAAATATTTATATTTCAAAGCAAAACAAAATTATTTAACTTACCTAAGTTGATCTACAACTTTGAAATATTGAATATAATTCAAATCGAATGTTGAGCCCGGGTGAGAAAGAACGACAATATGACTTATATAGAATACAGTTAATAGCAATCTAGCAAAAGTACTTTTAACTTCATTGTAAATGGTTAAATAATCGTCATTATTACTTTGTTCTTTACATCGTTTCGCTATATTAGTATAATGTTCTATTAAATTATCTGTATCTAATAAACTATGCACGTGCAGGTACATAACTTTGTTCTTTTCATCGTAAGATCCTTGGATAGAATACTAAAAGAAGACGATTTAGTTAATAACCGATAGCTGAAAATTGAACTGCAGACTTCTTTATCTAATCTGCTATCTGTAAAAGGAAATATACGTCCAAACGACTTCACTTTTAAACTAGCATTGTGGGCGCTTTTTCCAATAATTGCAACTATAACGATTTTGTCCGAAGAGGATTCTTCACTTCTACAATACAAATTTATAAAAAAAAAAATTTTACAAATAGTAAAAACTTACAGTAAGTCTTCAAAATTTGGCAAAACGACAGACTTTTTCATTTTTGGATAATTATTATTTCTTCAAAAATCAACTTAGAACATGGTTCGTTTGAAATTTTTCATATACTTTACCTCTAAAAGCAAAAAGTGGGAAAATCAAAATTTCAGAGAAGTCTCTTAGCTCAGTTTACCAAAAAATGTCAAATTGTCAAATCTCAAACTGTTAACTTGACATCGACAGTTTAAAGGTGTCATTTCGTTGCGCGTTCTATGATTGTGACATTCACGTTCGTTCGTGGCTCGCCGCGACGTCTAGCAGGTAAGTATGGTTAGGTTAGTATACATCTTTCAAAACCTCACCGACCCTAAATGCGCAGAAGGGGAAGTGAGAAAGCGAGAAAGCGAAGTGAGATATGGCCAATCCGTGTGTTTAGGTGGTTTAGGTTGATGTGTAACCTTGGTTACGTCGCTATACAAAATTTGGTTGTTTGAGCAGGTCGGTGAGGTTTTGAAAGTGTCTACAGCCTTTTAAAGTCAAGAGTCATAAGTCATAAGGTCTGTTCGTTTGGACTGTCTGAGTTCACTCTAATATCAGGCAAATCATGTTGGAGTTGATTCGTGTGATGTCACAAAACTTATCTATTAAGAAAACATTTTGCAAACGAACACTCGACTTCATGATCTCACGCAAAAAAGCAGCGAAAACATTGCAAACGAACAGACCTAAAGATGAGGGAAGTGTTTCGACTTAGTAACAGACTGTGCCAACGGTTGCGTCTCTACCACGGTACGTTTCTACTACTCAAGAACGAGTCAAGATGCAGACGTTTTAACCAAAAACCAAAACATAAAATCGCAACGGCCGTTACTGCTAGAAGTCTAGGCGAACTGAGAACGCGGGATAGCGCAACGAAAGTGCACCTTTATTACGATGACGCAAACGCGACGTAAAATGACGGTTGAGATTGGCGCAATCGTAATAGAAATCAAAAATGTATAATTTGAATTGAATACGAATACATTCGCACATAATCGTAAATAAAGGCAGTTATTTGTGCTTTTAACAATAAAGAACTATGAAATTAATAAGTCACATATTTTTTTACAATATTTTATTTTTGTCGGTGTTATGTAATCTAGTAAACAGTGAACTTTTACAATACTTCCAAAACGTTGGCTCCTTTTTTGGTTATGGCAAAAAAGACAGTAGACAAAATAACGACGAAATGCTGCTAAGTCAAAACGTACCTTACGAAGTGGCCGTTGCCGACGAAAAATTTATTTCCGAAGCTGCAAAATTAACTGGAGTGGCTTTGTCCGATTTGGATTCTTGCCAACATCGGGTAAGTATGCAGTTTTAGAACTTTCTCCTTAATATTAAATTTTATTTACGAAGGTAGTCTTAAAACTTCAAACTTCCTGTGATAGACTGAACGACGAACAAATAGCAAAACTAGCTGTTATGCTATTAAATTGCCAATCCTTTGTAGAAGGTCGGAAGATTTATCCGTGTACGGACAGTATGAGCATTAAAGATTGCACTTCAAGTATGGATGCGGATACTTGGAACAGTTACCACTTGATGAGCAACAGGGCTCGAGCCGTCTGTTATTCGGTGCGTCAAATACAATTTCGTGGCCTCACTGAACATACGATTAATAGACTAATGGATGCTTCACGCAACCAACTTGTTACTTTAGATAAAATAGGAAAAGATCAAAAAACATTGTACGACGTTACTCGAGATTCTCTAAGTTCCGTTTCAGAAAGTAATAACGATCATAGTTTTTGTAGCCCCACCTAATAAAAAATTTTTCATTTAGGTCAAAAAGAGCTTGCCGAACAACAGAAGGATTTACAAATGGCCCAATTGCATGGGCAGCTAGCATTGGAAGATAATATTAAGAGGATTTCAGAAGAGAAACGTTTAATATTAGAAACTCATAATCATTTCAAACAAATGACCATGGACGTTCAAAAAAAACTTGAAGATGCACAAGACCAACTTCAATCGTATACCGACGCAAACAGTGATAATCATAGAGAATTAATCGACGATTTGGTAGAAATACAAAATCAAGCTCAAACTATTTTTAAACGTATAGACGATTCTTCAAAATTGCTCCTTAGGCAAAGTGAAATAATTCAGGAACAATACGAATCTACCGTGACAAAATTAGCCGAAGTTAATGCTACCGTTTATTATCTCGTTTCACTTGTAGCAGGAACTAAAATGGCTTTGGAAGAACATATGCAGTGGTTGAACTCTGCTCTCGGTGGTACCGATTTAGCCCTAGAAAAATTATACGTCATTATGTGGCATTTTAGTTTTATGTTAATTTCTATGATAGTTTGTGCATTTTTGAATGCAGCAACTGTTGCAAGATTGGTAGTTACAGTGTTACCCACTTTAAATTTAATTTTAAAATTACAACATAGCGTTTACGCCTTTGAGTTCGTCCAACTGTGCATAACAGTAGGATCTTTTATTTTATGTAAGTATAAGAAGCACGATAAAATTCCCAATTTATAAAATATTTTATTTTTAAGGTCACATCTTGTTTTTGATTATAATGACGTTTAAACAAGGCGCTGTTCCCAGGATGATCAAAGAAAAACCAAGTCCGGAAGAAAAATTGAATACAGTTGATAATCACAAAGCCAAATGTGATCAATTAGAATCCGACCGAAATAGCAAACGCACAACCGATTACTTTGATTTTGAATCGCCACTCTGTGAACCTTATTTGTCCAGACCAAGAAGCAAGACACCATCTAAGTTAAACGGGATCAGTAGAATACTTTGTGGTGCTACAACTAGGATGGGAACGCCTTGCAAACTAAGTACTCTTCCAGGCCGTGATTTTTGCCATCGTCATCTAAGTGGTGACTCCATTTTTGCTGGGTAGAATTGTTCTTATTTATAATTATTTAGAATTAATAATTGTTCTGTACAAAGTACTTGTCTTAAACTTATTTTCTGGTCTTGACTCTAGTCTAATGTAGAATTCATTTTTTACTTGGGATTTTGATTATCTATAAATATTAGGAAGAAAATTGTATTATAATATTGAATTACTTTCATGGTTAGAAATGTTTAATATATTTTTACTAAATTGTTTTCTTATTACTGCTGCCATTACTACTTTCAAAATTCAACTTCGAGGGCACATAACTTCCCTTTATTATTGCGTTTTGAATTTTTGTTGTAGGAACTTTAACTTCTATTTTAACTCATGTGTATGTGTAGGTGCTGGTGTTTGACGAACACCCTGTATATTTTTTTACAAAATTAAGGAAACTATGCAATCTCATAAGTACTAACTCTGGGACCTTTCCTGTTATCTCCCCTGCTCGCCGACTTTCTTTACAAACCTTTTTTCTTAGGGTCACTCATCCAAGTACTGTTGAAATATACTTTTGTTCTTAGTAGTAAATTAATTTTTAACTTTGAGAACCTAGCAAAAGCATTTCAATTTCGCTTCTGACATGTCTAAACATAAAGTCGGCGAATAGGAGAGATAACAGGAAAAGACCTAGACTTGGTCTTAAGCTAAGAAAATGGAGTATATACTTTTTGTAATCCAAAAAGGTGTAAAAAATGCTTGGAATTCCTCGTTTACTTTGATCATTCAACAGTATCTACTTTTCCCTTTTTTCCTTCAGGAAAGTCTTTTTAGTTCTTAAATACCTTTCCAAATAACAGATTTTAAAGCCAAAAATTAAAAAGGCAAATTTTTAGTTTAGATAACTTGAGGATTACTTTTGTCCAAGTCATATTTTATTATTATTTAAGAAATATTTCAGCAAATATTGGACTCGAAACTAGACATTTAAATCAAGTTAATATTATGCAAAAATAGGTAGACAATAGTAGTTTATGTAATTAGTTTCGTATTGCTTCATATTACGATACGAGATGGGAATACTCATAGAGTATCGTATATCGTAATATGAAAATACGAAACGAGTTAAGTACAATACTTTATCTACTTTCATAAAATTAGCAAATTATATAAATTTTGAATTTTGACGCAAAGTTCGTTAAAATCTACATACCTATGTCGATTTAATTTGATTTTTGATTATTGTGCTGTTAGTAACTTAGTTACCATATTTGTGACCGTTCGTAATTTGTAATTTTGTGGGATTTTGTGTGAAAAACTTACACGGGAAAACTAAGTGTTTAAAAAATGTGAGAGTTCAAAGATAGTTTACCTTCAGATATTGAAGCAGCAGCAAATGGTGCTATTCTGACATTGATTCCAGCAAAATGAAAGAATAGGAATACAAAAAATTTGATAATTGGTGTATGGCGAAGAAAATAATGGCTTTATCGGAAAAGGTACTCCTTGCATATTTTTCTGAGAAATCAAAATTTTTAAAGCCAACTACAGTATGGACTCATTATTCGATGTTACGAACAATCATTTCGATTTCCTTTTTCATCGACTGAACGACGAACAAATAGCAAAACTAGCTATTATGCTATTAAATTGTCAATCCTTTGTAGAAGGTCGGAAGATTTATCCGTGTACGAACAGTATGAGCATTAAAGATTGCACATCAAGTATGGATGCGGATACTTGGAACAGTTACCACTTGATGAGCAACAGGGCTCGAGCCGTCTGTTATTCGGTGCGTCAAATACAATTTCGTGGCCTCACTGAACATACGATTAATAGACTAATGGATGCTTCATGCAACCAACTTGTTACTTTAAATAAAATAGGAAAAGATCAAAAAACATTGTACGACGTTACTCGAGATTCTCTAAGTTCTGTTTCAGACAGTAATAACGAACATAGTTTTTGTAGCCCCACCTATAATAAAAATTTTTCATTTAGCTCAAAAAGAACTTGCCGAACAACAGAAGGATTTACAAATGGCCCAATTGCATGGGCAGCTAGCATTGAAAGATAATATTAAGAGGATTTCGGAAGAGATACGTCTAATATTAGAAACTCATAATCATTTCAAACAAATGACCATGGACGTTCAAAAAAACTTAAACACGCACAAGACCAACTTCAATCGTATACCGACGCAAACAGTGATAATTATTGAGAATTAATCGACGATTTGGTAGAAATACAAAATCACACAAAATTACAAATTACGAACGGTAACAACGTTTCGTATTTTCATTTTACGATATACGATACTCTACGAGTTATCAAACTCGGCTAAAGCCTCGTTTGATAATTTTCCCATCTCGTATCGTAATATGAAGCAATACGAAACTAATTACGTAAACTACTATGTGAGTGTTAGGTGTTTTGGTGTTAGGTGTTTTGCACCTAAACACTCACTCACTTATGCACCACAACTACTAAGTATAAAGCATTTATTTTATTTATTTATTTATTATTAAGTACAAACCACGCGGTGCACACAACTCATACCACGAAAACGACACTTGTGTGATTCCCTAGTGCCAAACTGAAGTTATTTGTGGTTATTTTTGTGCTTCCTCAAGCACATGACTTTTCCAATATTTCTGTTAAACATTTAGAAATTTCTCATATTTAATTCCAAAGCGTCTGTAGTTAACAGGTTAACACGTTAAAAATACATCAATAGATTACATAGATTAGAAGTGTTTCCTACAACGTCACCTTGTGATTTTAATTTAATTGTAATTAATGTGGGGACACTGTAATCATTAAAAGAACACACCGATTCACCGATAGATAAAAGGAAATGAAAATTAAGACCTTTTCTGAAAATTTGGCATATTCCATCACCAAGTGAGCAAGGGACAAGATGTGGAAGTTTTCTTAGAATTCCCCAAAAGCACTACCTAATTATATGGATTTCAAAAAATTGTTTAATTACTAATACATACTAAAATACCAAATACTAATAGTATTCAAATACGTTCTACTTCAAAAAGGTTTAAAATTAAAATCAAATTGCATTTTTTCTTCACCTGCTTCCATAAAACTTAATATTTCATACTTTTTTAATTGCAAATTATTTTTTTTTATTGTTTCCGACACGGTATATCAGATAACTTTCTTAAACAACTTACTATTAGGTGGTGCTTAAAATGTCTTATGATGTGGAAGTCTTCTTTGAATACCTACAAAACATCATATCTAATATAAATTTCAAACATAATTTAAATTACCCACTAATAGTATTAAAACATCTTGGTACACTTCGAAAACGTTTAAAATCAATCCTGACACATGAGATTTTCTTCACCTGCTTAGATAAAACTTCTAATATTTCGTGTTTTTGATACTGGGTCCGTTTCTTAAAAACCAATTGAAAAGCTTGAAAGCCTAACTTTAAAAATACTCCAAAAGATAACAACTCTGTACCATTGCAACCTAAAATGCCCATTTTAAAGAATTATTTTCAAAGCAGGTATACTAAAAGAGATTTACCGTGATTGTGGTTTAATATTGTGATAGTTTTTCTGGCATATTTATGCACTACTACTTTAATAATTCTAGTAACGATTGAAAAGTTTTTAATCTTATAATAAATACTCATAACACAAGCGTCGAATTTGAAAGCTAATCGTATCATAGATTCGAAATAATTATTCATTACCGTCGTCTCATCATTAAATATGGTATTTAATTCTAAATTTTTGAAATTAAAACTATTGCTCCTAAAGTTCATGGGATTTAACAGAAATCTAGAAGAAAATCTTTTACTACATAAATTTCAAAAAAGCTAAGTTATCTTACTCTTGGATTGTTTTCTCTACTTTTTGCTTGTGGTAAATCGGTTTACGCAAATTCCAAAAACAAAAATTGTGTCTAATTTCGTATCTCTTTTTAAAATTATGTAGACCGGTAACTTGCTTTTTATCTAAAATAAAACTATGCCCACAATATGGAATTACGTTGTGTCCATACCCTTCCAGATTGCTGTACGTCTTGCTCCTGTTTATTTGATGCACACTGGTCATAATCGTAATGAACCTAGAAAACAAATATTTAAAAAAACTGTTTGTTTCGGTTCCAAACCGATATCGAGTCAATTCAAAAGATACAGAACTTAACTGTTTACTGTGGTCAGCAAGACAAATAAAGACAATTCCCCCAACAATTATTAAGAGCTCTATACTTACTCTTCAACGTCATCTTTATGTGTTGAACAAAAAAAGTAATCGTCCACTGTCCTATGAATAAAAGTATCTTCTTTGTACAAACTTTTCAAATGAATTGAATCTAAGTAGCTTCTAAAAATAATGGATAAATAATCGAATATTAAAAGTTTAACAAAAACGCACAAATAAAACTGACATAAAACGCTGGAAAATCTATCACCTTGTAGTAACCCGTGATGCCAACGATATATTCTTCGTGTACCTGGGAAATTATTAGAGCTTAATCCAAAAGCTTACAGAACAGTAACAAGTCCTCTCTTTAAAGAATGTTTTGTAACTCACCAGTTTTCGTTTTGCCAAAGCAGATCACTTGATTTTGAACGTGATTGATTATGTTGCTTATATCGGACGAAATCTAAAACAAAGAAGAGTATGAAACTTTAGCTTTCTAATCCATCATAAAAAGTTCAACATGTTATGAAATTACAGATCAGTTTTGCCTATAATAATTGTCTACACTACTAGACAATAATGCCAATTAGTGGAAAAAAAAGTGGTACTCACTTTGTTCAACTCTGAGCTCTCTCGGAGAATATAACATAAAAAATGAATGTTTATGTTACCGAAAGCATCGGCTATATCTATTTTCGCTGCAAATATAGGACCACTATTAACTGATGTATACTCTTTCCAAACTTGAAATAAACTATTTGTCTTAGTTTTACATATGTTTTGAGCTGCTAAACGTATTTTTTTTATAGTTTCCTTAATGTTTGTTGTTTTTGGAAATCTAAAAAAATGAAATCTCTTCTCAAATTTCCGCCTTAAACATGCTTAAACTTAAAAAATGTAGGTACTTACTCCGAGGCGTATAGTCTCATAATTGGTCTAAATTCTAAAAAATTTTTGTAGCCTGCTTTAGGTTTAATTTGTAACAGTCCTCTAGGTTTTAAGTTTGGATCGGTTTTACTCAAGTAGTTGGAAGCGTACAAATGATTGAATACCTGAAATAATATAGATTAATAATTTGTATTATTTCTAGTCTGTGTAATTATTAACTTTGGTTTGAAAAGACATCCATAAGCGCCTTGGAACAAAATCCAGTTCGTGACTTTTACCTCTTCGCACTGGTGCATAAAATCGAAATATTAATGGTTTGACGATTTTGTCCAAAAGCCATAATTGAGCCTATTAATAGAAAAATCAACTACTTACTACCTATTATAAGATCTTATTTTACCTCAAAAAAATATCTTTTACCCAATCTCCGTAACTCTTTGGACATGGCTTCATCCTTGTGGAAAATTTGTAGCCAAGGAACTTTATGTAAATCAACTCTGTGTAATATTCTATCAACGTAGATACATTCATATACAGAGCTCGTAAGGATTAGTTTAACTATATCGTAAAATAAAGCCCTATGTTTGGAAACTCCAAAGAATTGGTCCGGTATAATTCTGTCTAAAAGTTTGAGTATGTTAACGTACGGTTTAGCTTCAATGTCCTTCCAACATTTTCTTGCATTTTTCACGATATCACTAAACATATGGTGAAAGCTTTGTAACTATAATTAAAATAATTTCGGTAATATTATTTTTATAAGAAAAAATTTTTACTTACCCGGACGTCTCGTTGAACAAAACGAATTGTTCGTCTTGGAAATTTCAATCTTAGCCCATTAGGCGCCAAGGAGTAATAGCTGGTCTAATTTAAACAATTAATAAAAATAAAATAAACGATTAGATTTTAAAGTCACCTTCATTTAAAATTTTAAGTTTCTCAAAAATTAAAATTAAAACTTCTTGTAGGTAGGCAGTTTCAAAAAATTAAGAAAAGCTTAAAAATAGCCGTTAGAAACTTCGAAGGGTTTTTCAGTAGTTGTAAAAGAGGATAATTTCAGCAATACAATAATTAATTTCCATACCTTGCTTAAAAGCTTACGGTTAACAAAATTTTAAATTACGTAAAAAACTTTCAAACTTGCTTATAAAGTGAGAACCTGGCACAAAAACATTTTAACCACCTTTGAGTTTATAGTTTAACTTGTGAACGGACCATAAAAAATATGCATGTGTTTTGTCTTCCTTAATACTTAATACATAACCTATCATTTTTAAACCTTCAATTAACTTAGTTTTAAATTTAATTAAACTATAGTAAATACAATATTCTAGATAATAGCAATGATTTCATTAGGTGTTTGTGCTATTAAGCCAGAGTAAGTCTTAACATAAATGTAACATGTACATTAAAAAAATTTTAATTTGTTCAGGTACGTAGTCGATGGTAAAGATCGTCCAAGTGAAGTCAGTTTACAATGTGTCTCTCAGAAAGATAAAATTAAATTGGAAGAAGAAGAACCTCCAGAAAAGAAGTTGCGATTATCAAAATCGGAAAAAAAGAAATTAAAGGGTCAAAATAAAGCGAGACCGGCTACTTTTAAAAGAAACACCGAGTCTGAGTTGTGCAATACGTTAATCAATGTAACTAGTAAAGAAGAAGTAAAAGAATGCACAAAAAATAGATGTTTTTTTATGCATGACATCGAAGAGTATTTGAAGAATAAGCCTTCGGATATTGGTAAATAAATTTCTATAGGTAGTGGTTTGTTTCTGAAACTTTTATTTAGGAAGTGAATGCTATAACTTTAGGACAACCGGGTTTTGTAGTCGTGGACTCAGTTGCAGATTTGGAAAGGATCATATTTCTGAAGAAGGGTACAATTTTAAGAGTGAAAAGTCTACTTTTGACAAGCCTGTTGGATCGATTAATAGTTTATCGTATGATTTGCAAAATTCTTTACGTAAACGACTGTACGATTTTAGCTTATCTGAAGCAATTGTTAAGTACATTGATAAACAGGTTTGTGTCTAACATAGGCTTATTATTTATTATATTCATAATTTACGTTTATAGAATAAAGGTAAAGAATTCAAAACAAACGAGAAAGTTACGGCAGGGTCCATAACTGATGAGGATATTGTTAAGTTATCGCTAAGGGAGAAACGTCAAATCGATTGGAAAGATAAGCTTTTTTTGAGTCCTTTAACAACCGTAGGAAACTTGCCGTTTAGAAGGATTTGCAAAGAGTTTGGAGCTGATATTACGTGTGGCGAAATGGCTATGTGTTCATCACTGTTACAAGGTGCTCCTCAAGAATGGGCTCTAGTAAAAAGGCATAGCACAGAAGATATATTTGGTGTACAGCTGTGTGCCAATAATCCGTATCTCTTGACAAAATGTGGTGAAATGTTAGAAAAAGAAGTTAATATCGACTTCGTAGATTTAAATTTGGGTTGCCCGATTGAATTGGTGTATAGGGATGGTGCCGGTTGTGGTATGTTACGAAGAAGGCGAGTTTTGGAAAATTCTATTCGAAGTTTAAGTATAGCACTATCCGTTCCTCTAACCATTAAAACACGAACTGGTGTTTACACAAACGAAAGTATAGCACATACTTTGGTGAGATTTAATCGACAGTTTAAAATGTAAAACCAATTTTGAATTCGCAGGTTAAGAAATTTGGAGAATGGGGTGCTAGTTTGGTTACGGTTCATGGTAGATCTAGAGAGCAGCGATATACCAAGCAAGCCGATTGGACATACATAAAACAATGCAGCGAAGAGGCGCACCCTTTGCCCATGTTAGGAAATGGAGACGTTCTTAGTTACGAAGATTATAAGTTAGCCTTAGAGACTTGTCCTAAATTAACTGGAGTTATGATCGGACGAGGTGGGCTTATTAAGCCTTGGATATTTACAGAGATTAAGGAACAAAAACTTTGGGATATTTCGAGTTCAGAAAGGTTCGATATCATTAAAAAGTATGTTAATTATGGCTTAGAACACTGGGGATCTGATACAAAAGGAGTAGAAAATACGAGAAGATTTTTACTTGAGTGGCTATCGTTTTTGCACCGGTATGTGCCTGTTGGGTTGATGGAAAGACCTCCACAAAAAGTTAACGAAAGGCCTCCACGTTTTTGTGGCAGGGACGAGATGGAAACTTTAATGGGCTCTACGGCGGCAGCGGACTGGATAAGAATTACAGAAATGTTGTTAGGGGCCGTTCCGGACGGCTTTCAATTTTTACCAAAGCACAAAGCTAATTCTTACACATAATTTGTAAATTTTAGTAAATTTAACGTGCCTAGTAATAAATTTTTGAAGTTTGAGTTGTTTTTGAAAAGATCGCCTTGATTCCATTAGGCCAAAAAAAATTAGACGTATATTCAACAATTTATATTACTTAAATATATTATTATTTACATACAATGAACTTATAAAATAGTTTGTTAGTTGATTAATTAGTACATATTGCTAAATCACATTTTTGTTATTTTACACCTTATACATACTGGGCATTCCATGATTCGAGGCCAAGGATAACTCAAAATCACTTCAGTGAGATTACGGTTTTTCTTTTTGAGTTTAAAAATCTTGTGAACCTTCTCGCTAGTATGGGAGTTATTTCTTTTAAAAATCGAATCACAGAACACTTTGTAAAATGAACTTATAATAGTCTAAAAGATAGTGAATGTTTTTTGAAGTTATTTTACCCACCAAATAACATTATGTTTGTTATTAAATGATCTATGTGGATGTTGAAACTGAAATTCCTCCTGACGTATCACGACATTAAGGGCTGGCAACCCTGCAATAGCAGATCTCCTAATGCTCAAAAAAAGTAATTTACCAGGCCGGACTTTTTGTGAGAAATTTAATTCTGAAAAAAGTATACCGGGTGGCAAGTTTGTATCTGCGCCATAGGGAAAGACATGGAAGTTTCTGTTAATAGATTAAAGTTGCCGTTATACTTTTGGAACTAGCAAAATATGATTTCTGGCGTACTTTTAACTGGAAATCATATTCTGTGTGTTCCACAAGTATAACGGCAACTTTAATCTATAAATATAATATCCCATGTCTTTCCCAAGGCGCATATACAAACTTACCACTCTGTGTATACAATACTATCGAAAGTGATAGGTTTGTTTAATTGTCTGCTTCAATGTGCTCCGATTAAAACGAGCAAATTTAAAGCGTTTGTTTGTCTTTCTGCACTAATTTTGTTTGTTTGTCCTGCGTTAATGACGTCACACTTACCATACTCCGAGCAGATAAATAAAGAAACTTACTGTAGATATACAGGGCGATTCAAATTTATTGTCGGGTAGCATATTCTATTAACAAAATTAATGAAAAAGGTTCATATAAACTAATACCCAACATTTCATTACTAGTGAGATTCAGCATGCCAAAGTCGTAACAAAAGATTTTCTTAAAAAACAGAAATGATGGGTCAGATAGAATTCACGTTTCACATGCATCATACCAAAAAATGCTATTCAGTGAATAGAATAACTTTTAAAAAACCCACTAGTTCTCCAACTATAATTTCTCACTAACACGCTTTACATAAATTCCTAACTATAAAAGGCTCTACTAACAATCACTTACTATAATTTCTAATGGCGTTAAGTTTTCAAAAATAAAAATAAACATTGCAATAAATATTGTCACGAAGTTTGCGTTGTAAAATATGTAATAAAAAATCTTAAGCCGAACGTAACAAAAAATAAATATTCACTTGTTTACGAATTGCACTATACGTATGTTACCGGTTATTCAAACAAAAATACAACCCACAACAGACAACTTTGAATTTGTATAAAAATAAGTTCTTACCTTATTAAATAGTGTTGCTTTAATTTCATAGCAATTTAGGAAGCCACTTTAGTGGAAAACAATATTTTTTTGTAAAATGCACTAGTTCACCCAATCTTTATGGTAGACAACAAATTGTGAAAATTAAACTTATTAGTATAATATGAACATTTACAAACAAACAAATAATACAACACAAAAATCTATTACACCGTAACTTTCATAAGTCCAATTTGACTATTAGTCCCTAGGCTCGTTTCATCGATCGAATCTAGATCTAACGCACTTTCGATCATAGTAGTATTTTGCAATAAACGCAATCTACTTGCACTCAACAAACTGTTTTCTTTATCGTGTAAAGTTAAATCATTATCTAAAGTGAGATCTGGAGAATGTTTTTCGATTATGCTCGGCAATAAATGATTTTCTCGTATTGTAATAGAATCTAACTGCAAATCGTCCATATTTGTCAAGACTTTTGGATTCGATTCTAATTGTTTATCTAAACTATCATTAATGCTTTGAGCACAACTTTTGGATTTGGCTATTGCGGTTTGAATAGGATTTATATTACTGTATACGTGAGTTTGATTAAGATTTGGTTGTGAAGAGTATTGCATTTCGTCGGATTTAGGTACCATTTGAAAAGGACGATCACTGGTTACTAGCTGCGTTACGCTACCGGCATTGCTATCTGTAAAAAAAATTTGAATTACTATAGAGAACTCGTGAAATTCGACATTGTTTTTGAGAGCTTAAAAAATCGATGAATAAGCCCGTCAAAAACTTATTAGCAGGAATCGACATGATTATAATAGCGAGCAAGCAATGTACGTATTCTTATCGAAACTGCCATCACTTCTAATTAAAGCCATTTGTAAATATTGCTTGTTAGGACTTGAAGAATTATAAAAAAATTTTGGATCGCCAAAAATATAAATTACGTGTAAAGTACTAACAAACAAGTAAATACAATGTGTTAGTGTGAATTTCCTGCACGTAAGAAAAATTTGCCTTCTAAACCTAAACTATTATCTAACGACATTCCTACATAAATATTTGCATTTAGTTATAAGCTTTGTTTTTAGTTGGGTGCAACAATAAAAATGTCACATTCGTATTAAAGCTTAATAAATCGGTTAACAACTTTTTTGATTATGCAATTACAGTTTCAAAAAAAGGGTATTAGTTATGTGTTGTGCTAAATAAAATATTAAAGGAGAAAATAATTTAAGGAGATATTAAATCAAACCATACAACAAATCATGCAAAAACTAAAAACTTACCCAAAAAATTATTCGAAAACCTCCACCACGAAATGCAATGTAAGTAGAACAAAATATATGTACAAACAAATTTCTACTAAGTAAATAATGAAAATGATAAAATAGCCACAAAATAGGATGAACGTGAAATGAAAAAAATAATTAAAATTACTATATAAATATGAAGAAATGGTTTGCAATTAGTACATTTGTTTTTAAATAGCCTAGGTTTTTCAGTTTATGTTTCTGCAAAATCTTGAATCAATTCAGTACCCAAACAAAATTGTTTTACTTTTTAACTACATGTCATGTTTAGTATAAAAGTTTAAGGTGTCGAATTATATTTGCTTAAACAAAAAATATCAAATATATTTTTTCAATAGAAAAAAAAGGGTTTTAACAGTCCTAAATTCGAATATTTAACTTAGACGACTAGGGACGATAGAAACCAGTATTTAATTGGCGATTCAAATTATTTCTAGGGCCGTTTTAACTCATTCTTATAGATGAGAGAAAAAAGTGGAAGGTATAGTAAAGACTTGAGGCCAATGTTGATTTTCAACATATAAAAGAAAGAAACTACCAAGTGGCTTTTTCGTACACTTTGAATGCAATTGCATGCAACAATTGCAAAACCAAAATCTTACTCATCATGCAAAAAATTAAAAATGTTAAAAACTTGTTAAGTATTATGTTAAAATGGTAGTCAAATTTTTTTTCAAATTAAAAGTATTTCAAACAGTATCCTAAAATGTTTTTAATTAATTATACAGGCATTTATAAACAGTTATGCCAAAGCGAAATTTATGTAAAAAATAACCCTACGCTTGTTAATTGAAATCTTAATTAAAACATGTTCTTACTCTACACGATTTTGTGATTCATATTATGTACAAACAAAAACATTTGTAACTTCAAAAATAAACAACAAAGTTCTGTCTCTGAATAGAAGCTTATAAATTTTATCTTTCCACATTATAGCTTATAGCATACTATCAATACTATAAATAATAAGACACACATAAATTACGAACTTCGATATTAGCAATTTAAAGTAGGTAGCTGGAAAATAAGTTCCAGGAGACTATTAAAATTTGGATTCAAATTCCAACACAATAAACTACTCTAGATTAAAAAAATGTTACCAAAAAAAGTTAAGATCAAAGTTATTTAAAGTTTTCTTGAATATACATAGAATTAAATGCGAGAGTCGGAAAATTTTTAACATT
The DNA here is from genome assembly GCA_950108345.1 of Malthinus flaveolus. Lineage (NCBI taxonomy): Eukaryota > Metazoa > Arthropoda > Insecta > Coleoptera > Cantharidae > Malthinus > Malthinus flaveolus. The sequence goes on along the minus strand of OX467285.1, from coordinate 34,553,945 downwards.
AACATTAGCAACATCCGCAATTCTATCGCTCTTCGACCTGCTAATATTACACTCGTTGTTCGTACAAAAATTTTCTTGCGCATAGATATTTTCATACACATAACTACTTTTAGGTCTCTGTCTGTTTATATTCGCTTTACGCACTTGCGTCTGTTTGCCAAAATTAGCGCTGTAACGTTTTTCAGGCGGTGTATAAGGTCTCAAAAATGACTGCTCAAATCTCAAAGGACTATTTGAAGGTATATTGGGTAAAGTTTCGAATACGTTATTATGGGTCGATTTTTTAATTTCAGACAATGAAGCACCATTTTGCGTAGAATTATCTTTAATACATTTATTTGGTGTGTCGTATTGTAATAGTTGCGAGTGTGTAGGTATAACCTTTTTACTGGCACAATTACTGGACGGTACAATATAATGCGTACGATATACTGATTTTTGAAGAGGTCGATACATACCGATATTTTCCGTCGTCTGCCGATACAGACCTGGCATTTCGCTTCCCGAGTTAATTTGCAACTGCCCATTTTGCTATAAATAAAGTGGTTTAATGTTAATCGTTTCGAGTTGCTCAAATAGTTACCTGAACCGTCGTTCCGTACGATTTTAAGGCAAGTAACGGATCAGACGTGATTACCGGGTTCGTTACCTCTAGCCTATATTCATCTGTTACCAAGCCTCGCCTAAAACAAATACTCATTATTAATAATTGTCGACTTCAATAACCTTTTTAGGGCTCCTGTGGGGGTTTTTATTGGCAAAAGCTGAAATGCACAAACCTAATGTTTCAAAATTCCAAGGTCGTCAAAAGTTGTTCCATGTAAAACGGCAATAAATTACAAAAACGAGATTGGCACACCATCTAACAGATGGTTTTCTAAAACCTTCACTGCCATTGTCACCGTTAATGTCAAAATGTTTACTCTACAATTTAAAAAGAGCTCAAAAGTGTTTGAAGAGCTGTTATTTCTTTTATTGAAAAATTTTTTTTTGTTTCAATACAATATTATTAACTAGTAGCAAAGCCCATTTATATTAGACTCCCAGAGCTTGGTTAAAAATGAGCGGTGCAATTGTGTACATTTTAGGTGTAGTCGAAATATTTTTTGAATACCTTTGTAAGAGCAACAAAGAAAGGGATAAAAACATGGAAAACGTTTGTGTCTTATCATGCCCAATTTTTACCTTTACCGTCTCGTATTTTGAAGTTTGGATAACCATCCCCATTGTTCTTTTGATTGTTACTGTTATATTGCGAACAAGATTTATGACGGCAAATAGGTAGATATATTTGTATTACCAGCTTAACTAAAAACGATTTTAGAATAGGAAGGTAAAAACTGAACTTTCTACCTGAATAACAATGCTTATTATGTGTTCCTCTTTACAAATAACGTATACCGTTCAAAAGTACATTATTTTGTATTAAAGCTTCGACTTACTATGGATGCCTATTACAACATCTTATTCACTCTAATATCGCTGTACCACAAGGAGTTTGAAATTAAATTTTGTCTCAAACGGTCCTATTCACTTTGAAAGTCTGATATACGCAATGGAGCTACAACACACACCCAGTCTTCGCGTGGTAAGGACGCGAGTAGTGGACCTAGCGAACTCAAAATTTGCGCCAGATTGCCTCATTTATTACACATCACAAGAAATGAGTTCATCTTTTGTTAAGAATAATATTTTTCTATTAAGGCATTTTGTTTCAGAGTAAATGCAAAAGTTCAAATTTTGGTGCATTCCAAATTTAACATGTTTCATGCTCAAAACTTTTTATGAAAATACACTAAAAAATAAAGAGTCTATCTATAAGTTTGAGATGACTTCAAGATGTTGGAACACTAGGACATGAGGTCTCATTTTTATATATCAGCTCTTGACAACAAAAGTAAAACCCCCATAGAAGTCACTTTTAGGTATATTAGAGAGCGCCAGCACTACTATAATCGCTATTTAATAGACAATTTAATAATTATTTCAACAGTTAACGTCCCTTCTCAAGTTTTCAAAAGTATGATTAAGAATTAAGTGGTAAAATACCTAATAAGACCGACATAATTCATGTTCATGTCAGGAATTATTAAGAGGCAAACAAGTTTAAAATTTTAATAAAATAAAACGTAAGTTACTCACCTTGATAAACTAAACGACTTAAAAAGAATAATTACCTATCGATCAATGATGGGGTTAAAGGTCCACATAAAATATGAAAACAATTTAAGCAAACATTTCCTTGCGAGTAAGGATTAAAACTATCTTGTCCTCTTTTGCTCGTAAAAGATCCTTTTATCTAAAATATTTAAAAATGTTCAAAGAACTATTTGTCTGTAAAAAACTTACATCTTCGTTTGTAGTTTGATTACTAGTTGTTAAGTAAGTATGAAAGCCTGCAAGGCCTAAAATACTCCAAACACTGAAAAAACAAACTACAGCGATTATAATGCTGGCTGGTGAATCCCTGACAGCGTCTAAAAACTGCCTGTCTTCTTTTGTTACTATAAAATAATTTCGGTTATAACTTGTAGGTAATATTATGCGACACCTGTACTTACTTAGAATAATGTGAGCGATTGCACAAGCAAAAATGAAGACGGCTAAAAAGGCAAGGGATACTATGAACATGTAGAAAAATCTGTAATTACGTCGACCTACACAGTTTCCCACCTAAAAAAATAAATAAAAATTACTTTCGTATTCTGCCGCAATATAAAAAAAGTTGTAATGTAATTAATTAGGTGTGTAAGTGATTACACACTTTAATGAATTTCGTTAATTTTGTAATTAACTCGCAAGAATGAATTGGAAAGAGAAAGCATTATGTTACTCAAACGGAATGAATTAAAATAAACAGAGCGAAAACCTATAACAAAATCTTCTTATTATAGAAACAAATAAATAATACAGAAAATAAATTGCAAAACTCGATAATGAGTAGTTTTTGATAACAAAGCAAATCAATGTTTAAAAAATATGCTTTCAAAATAAATACCAAGACCTCGTGATTAATCTCAATGACTTTCTGATAAAAAATACTGACTATCTCTATAACATATTTCACATTTAAATATACAATGACGTCGAGAAATAGCACCTTTCGTTCCAAGTTACTATCCATACTTAACTGATATTATCGATAAAAGCAAATTATAATTTGATAAAACTTACCCACGGACAATGATGATCAAATCGATCGACGCAATTATCACAAAGACTACAATGTGACGCTCTCGGAGGTCTGAATATTTTACACGTAAAACAATATTTTAATTTTACGGTTTGACCTTTTATTAAAACTTCTTTCGTACGTGGCGGTGGTCTGTAAGTGGGACTATTTGCGGAATTCGTCACTTCTAAATAATAATCTTAAGTAATGTTAAAAATAATTGCGCATAAAAGAAATACTATTTTTATTACCTATTTGTTTTTCTACGTATGCCGCTTCTTCTGGCGTAGCTCTAGGAATAATACCGGGATCAGTAAGTGATGTGCGTAGCAAAGCTGACATTGTAAATAGGAATAAAATAGCACCAATAATCGGAATTGCTATGGTTACATTTTCTGCTAAGTACTGGCAACTAAAAATTGACCACTTAGCAACAACTGTATCATAAAAAAACCTATTCTTACTCAAAAATGAAGAATAAAGCGCTCGTTCCAGTAATTAAGCACACAGTTAGTATAAAAACTCCAGAATGGGGTGCCGTCATTAACCGCCCGTTACAATAAAAACGATTACGGCCGGCAAAAATTTCCCACTTCCTTGTTATTCGCTTTGATGAATCTAAAGCCATTTCGTAAATCAACGAAACTGAAAATAAAGAGTTTTAACTTTGATTACATTTAGAAACACGAAAATATACCTTCCGTTCTTGGAGAATCTAAAGCCACAGGTTGGTATTTATAATCTGCTGTCATAAATTAAATATAGATACAAAAACCTATCCACAAATTCTTTATCAACATTCATAGTATAAAAAAGTACCCAACCCTATTTCATCTTGTTAACTTCCAAGTACTTGCAAAATTTGTATCATTTTAACCATTTATCTGAACACTAAACTTTTGGTAAAACACAAACTGGTTCATTTTAACACATTTTCTATTTGGTTTACAAACTAATAAAAGGCAAATATATTAATGTTGATAATTTTAACAAACATTGTTTTCCTTTGACAGCCTAAAATGATTCGGATGTTGAACAGTTCCAGTACGTGCGTAAAAAATTTTAATTGAAAATAATTAGACGGATGTCAAAAGTCAAAATTGCAATTAATTGTCAAAATTCAAAATCGGCATTGCCAATTCGATAAAAATTGTCCTATTTTGAGAAATTTTCAATCATCTTGGAAAAAAGAAATGTAAATGAAATGAAAATTTAACATTTCAGTAGATGACTTTACATAATATGGATTTCTCGATGTAAATAAAATTTAACTTGAAGTTTATAAAACTCGCTCTATATAGACAAGGTTGGCGACACTGTTTAAATTCTAACCCATTCTAACCTTAAAATTTAAAATGAACGAAGAAGTTACGGATTTAGATGATTCAAAAGCAAATCTTGGTTTTAAAATAAAAGGTGAACTTTCGTGAGATACGTATTATAGTTTTACGTATAGTTTATTTCAGCTGGAATATTCTTAGCGAGCGTTACTGGTGTATCCGCACTTATTGGATTTGGGATAACATTAGCTGCAGTTAAAAAACAAGATGCTCAACATTTTCAAAAAGGGGTAATTGGTTCTTTAGAAATGACTGAAACAGGTGCATCGTTGGCAAGAAGAGCCTTAGGATGGGGTACTGTATATGCATTTACTGGTTGCGGGATACTGTGCTTCTCAATTTGGAAATTATCCGGAGCACAAACGGTAATGAATTAAATTAATGCCATATTTTATTCATGTTCAATTTTAGTTTGAAGAATTTCGTTACACAGTTGGTAAAGGTTTACCTAGAATTTCAAAGAATCCGGCTGAATGATATAGAATATAAAATCAATCTAGTCTTGAATTATCAAGAGTTAAAAATTCAATACATTGATACAGAAATAGAGCTAGCAAAGTGCTCATCAGTAAATTATGTAAATAGTGTTATTAAAGATATTTATATTAAAAGTTTTTGCTGGTTTTATATAAAATTTATAATGGTGCGAGTAACAAGTAGTGTAAACAAGTAAATACAACAATAGTATTTTAAATAATGCAGTTTCAGTGATTCTCCATGTCAATTACAATTTTACCTCTGGAATGCCCATTTGCAAGGGTTTCGTAAGCTTGGGGAGTATTTTCAAATTTAAAGACTTTTTGAATACTAGGTGTAATCTACAAAATTTGTAGTAGAAATATGCACAATATGATATGGACACAGTTAAAAACTTACCTGTTTATTTTTAACCAGTTTATCGATAAAACTCAGTCCATTAGGCAATGGCAAAAAATATGCCCATCTAACCGATTTTGCTTGTGAGCATTTTGTAATATTAGAACTAATCAAATCTCCCAAACTCGCTATAGAACCTCCAATTAATCCAAATTTATCAGTATTTTGTAATAATGGAGAGTTTAATGTTATGTATTTATTAAATTGCCAGGTACTTGGCAGATTTTGATGGCCAAAATTGGCACAATCCAGGATAATATCAAACCTTCGATAAAATATAAATTAGACATTTTGGATTTCAACTCACTGCAACTTCAGTTATTGCCGAATTCACTTACTTTCCTTCTGAAGCTACATTTATGTTGTAATTTGGATCTCTATAATCGAACACATTATCAGCTCCTAGTGATTGTACAAGTGGAATAGCATCGGTAGAGCAAGTTCCAATTACCTAAAAAATTTTAATAAACAAAAATATGTGAATAATCATTATAACTAACAGTAGTGTTTTGAGACTTTAGAATTTGGATTGCTACAGTTCCTACTCCTCCGGATGCACCTAAAATTAATACTTTTGGCCTGTACAAATCTTTAATTAAAAGGTCACCGGTTATAAAAAGAGCGGACCAGGCAGTCATAGCAGTATATAAAATTGAAGCTGCCTCTACTGCAGTCAGATGAGTTGGTTTTAGTAAAATCTACAACATTATACTACAATATTATACATTATAATTATATTATATACATTATACTAATAATTTCGATTGTTAATTATCTTACAAGTTGTTCATCGGCTACGACAGTTTCAGCATGACTGCCCTGTTTATGCACTGGAAGAACTCCATAAACTTCATCTCCAATTTTAAACTTATCCCCTACACCATGACCTTTGTTAAGTACTACTCCCGAAAAATCTCTTCCTAGAGTTAGCGGAAATTCGACGTCACAATTACGAAACAAATTCAAAACAGTTTTGCCATATCCACCGACCATTGCTACATCGATAGGGTTAACAGAAGCGGCACGAACTTGTATCAATACCTCACTTGGCTGAGATATGAAAGGGTATCTTGCCGAAGTTAACTGTAATTCTTGAAAGTCGCCGTACGAATGAATTTGCCAAGCTTTCATTTTATGAGATTTTTTCTCCTTTACATTAGGCACATACAATGTACTGGCATATAATTTGAAACAGTTGGATTTTAAAAGTTGAACGGAGAGTTTGGAAAATAACATTTTTACGATCGTAAAATATTATAACATAAAGCAATTACACGATTATACTTAAAATTAAACTTTTTGTTAAATTCAAAATTTCAAAAATTTGACAACTGACTACTAAGTGACATTTGACAATGTTGACATAATTGTCAAAAAACATATGTATCGAACTGGTATCGTATCGAATCAAATGTGACGCGGTGTTTAAAAAGTTTCGGTTCTATTTTTGTATTAAAAACATTCTCTCAATTTACTTTTTAATTGCTGATTTTGTAATTTACGATTACTTTTATTTATTCTGCGAAATTTGTTTATTTAACTAATAGACAGGCGCTAGTTAATCCGTCTTAACCTCACCAAAATTCAAAAAATGTATTTTAAAAAGTTGAAATATCATTTAAAAGAAAAACTGCCTTTGATTGTAGGCGTAGGTCTTATTATATCCATTCATTGGACATGGCTAAAACTGCAAGAAGTACCCGCTTTAGTTAGTGAAGCAGAAAAGAAAAAAGAGTTTCCATTATTTGCCGTAAGTTCGCGTAAATAATTCCCGTAATACACAATTTTTACCAAATAGTTTTAGGCTATAAGGCTGTTTGCTAATAAAGCTTTAAATAATGACCAAGGTGATTCAAGTTTAAACTCGAAGTTGAAGGATGTTCAGAAAGCACAATAGACGTTTAAATCAGTTTAGTTATTTACAGTAGGTAAATGAGTGTGGTACCTACGAAGATGTACATAGGTAATTTTAATTGCAATAAATTATTCTAAAAGTTGGTAAACGTTTTATTAAAATGAAGAATGAAACTCAAAAATTAATGAGAACTACTGTAAAAACTGAACTACCACAGACCGCGGAATACTATTATCCAGTATTATACTTATTCTAAAGGACTGGCTAAAAATTTCATAATGTATAATATTTGAATTTACAAAGACATTATGAAATGCTCATTTATAATCTAAAGTCAACAGATAGTTCTTATCTTGTAAATAATGTCGAAGGTTACGTATCAGTTGTGTTCTACTTATTTCGTGCATAATTCATTAATTACAATCACTTTATTTGTTTGTCATTGTGTTCGTTTATAATGCAAAGTTGGAAGAAAAATCTATAAAAAATGTCTATTATTGTTGGAAGGTACTTGTTAAAAAACGTTAAGAAAATTAATTACTGTCAATTTAAGCAGTTATCTCAATACTACGCCATCGATGATACGCTCTTTGGTTTAACAAGAGAACAAGTTCAAGTATGAGTTAAACGATCGTTTATAAATTAATCTAGATGCAAATTATTGTAGTTAAGGGAAAGTATTTTTAATTTAGTTCAAAAGGATTTAGCACCAAGAGCAAGAGAAATCGATAGAAACAATAATTTTGAGGAATTACGGGAATTTTGGAAAAAGTTGGGGAATTTGGGGGCTTTAGGTAAAATTTATGGACTAAGTTAAATCTTCGGTAGTTAATTCAACCCATTTTCTTCAAATTAATAGGTGTAACTGTCAAAAGTGATTATGGTGGAACAGACAGTGGCTATTTAGAGCATGCAATTATTACCGAAGAAATATCCAGAGGCTGTGGGGCCATAGGCTTAAGTTATATTTCTTATTCTAATTTGTGCATAAATCAAATTCATAGACATGGCACAGAAGAACAGAAACAAAAATATTTACCAAAAGTACGTAGAATAAATTTTTTCGTAACTGTTTTTATTACATAATAATTGTCAGTTATGTTCTGGTGAGCACGTTGGAGCATTGGCAATGTCAGAACCAGGCTCGGGTTCCGATGTAGTTTCCATGAAATTAAAGGCCGAAAAAGATGGAGATTACTACATTCTTAATGGTAATAAATTTTGGATTACTAATGGACCAGACGCCAATGTTTTAGTCGTACGTAAATATGGTACCAAATACCTAACAAGTATTTATTTTCTACCTGTATTTACATAATTAGGTTTATGCTAAAACTAGCACGGCACCCAAAAAAAATATGTCGGCGTTTATCGTAGAAAAAGGTTTTGAAGGTTTTTCAACTGCTCAAAAACTAGATAAACTTGGGATGAGAGGTTCAAACACGTGCGAATTATTATTTGAAAATTGTCGTGTGCCTAAAGAAAATATGTTGGGAGAAGAAAATAAAGGAGTTTACGTATTAATGAGCGGTTTAGATTCCGAAAGACTAATTATAGCTGCTGGATCGTTGGGAATAATGCAAGCTTGTTGCGACGTAGCCTTTAATTATGCTCACGAAAGAAAACAGTTTAATCAAAGGATAGGAGAATTTCAAATGATACAGGTTTGTTTTGGTTTCTGAAGTTAAATCTATATAATTTGGTACATTTTGTATTTTAGAGTAAAATGGCAGATATGCACAACATGTTGACTGCTTCGAGAAGTTATGTGTATAATGCAGGACGAGCATGCGACAGAGCGTATATAAACAGAAAAGATGCTGCTGGAGTAGCTTTATATGTGTCCGAAGCAGCAACTCGAGTGGCTTCAGACGCTATTCAAATTTTAGGTACTCATTTTGAATTGTTTAAGAACAGATCTATAAAGTATTTCAAGTATTTTACTTTGGATGGGAGATATCTTTGGTTTTTTGTTTACTTGTGATAGATGTTTAAGGTTATTATTGTAGGTGGGAATGGTTATATTAATGATTATCCAACTGGAAGGTTGTGGAGAGATGCTAAACTATATGAAATTGGAGGTGGAACATCTGAAATAAGAAGACTTGTGGTTGGTAGAGCTTTGAATGAAGAGTATTCATAAAAGTTTTATGGACATAATTTCGGAAACAGAAGACTGAAATTATATTTAAATCATTTGCTTGAATTGTATATGTACTGTTGAAATTATTAGTTTTTAAATATTTTGATCATTTTTGTCAATAAGCATTTGGGTAATAGGGCTGTTTGAATAAATGTGATAAGTTTTTCAAGAAAATTGAGGTTTAAACAAATCTGTTTATGTTATGTTATATCTATTATATCTGTTGTTCATGTTCATACATTTTGAAATTTGCGGGCAGTGCAGTGTACTTTGTTGGCACAAAGATGGCATTAAAAAGGTTGCTCTTCACACTGGGTTCCGTTCAAGGCCGTTTGTGGTATATTTAGTAAAAAAACAGTTTTGGAGGCTCAAATCATCAAATTTATAAACACATCTTCAGGCTTACAGGCTATACAGGTGACGAACTTGATCAATATATGAGTGAATACCAATGTTTCTAGAAATGTAATTAAAAGTAACACATAGGTGAAAAGATTTATCAACGTTTTATTATTTGTGAGTATAAATGCTTGTATCGGCTTGTATAAACATATTTGAAAGGGACATATGATGAAAACTTTGTGAGTACAAATGTTTAAGTAAGTTAAGTTAAAGTAACATCCAACATGTAATGACCAAACACACGGGGACACTGGTGAAAAGCTTTGTCAGTGTAGATATTAATTTCTGAATAAATTTTATTATAAGCAAAATTTAAAGGATCACCTGCATGTTTCATCATGAGTCTTAACAATGTATTATTTTGCTGCAATATAAAGTTTGCCAAATTAATGTCTTTTATTTACCAATGTTTTTATTTATATTTCAAAAATGTTCCCATCGAAATTTTTTGTGTAGGTAGGTACATTTATACTTTTTTAATTTTAAGTTATTTTTGGAGAATGTATTGAGGAAATCACTTCTTACGACGAAGTGGAAGAAGAGTACCTACCTATTTATAAACCTACGCTCCAGGGTATTAATTCAAAGTGTTTTATTATTGCTAGGCCCATATTGAAAAAATTGTGAGCCTCTCAAAAACAAGCATATCAAGTTTGTGACTACATAACTGCTACATAATTAGATGTCCGTCATTATGACTATGACCATGCACGACAATTACGTCAGTATCCAGGTCATTAACTCGATTTGATAAGTACATCAATCAAGTGCTCATTATTATACCCCAAAATTACAACCTGTAATCACTTACTGACCTATTGCCTTATTGTGCACGTATCATTTCTCAATTTAGTGTCAACATAAGTTCAAATCTTAATTTTATACGGTTGCTAACTGTATATTTTGGACGACTACGTCAAGATATAAATAAGTGACGAGCAAATTGCATAAATAAAAACACTAAAAAGATAACAGGAGAAAAACATGATCTCTATCTCTAAACTCTATTGATTCAGCTTTAGTTAAAATTTATTCTCGTGGCAAAAATGTCTGTCCTTGCAGGTAGATTTTTATTAAAAAGTTTAAACAGATTAACCTTCTCACAGTGCAATCACTTATCTCAATACTATGCAATAAACGATGCACTTTACGACTTACCTAGCGAACAAGTTCAAGTACGTATCCAAACTACGATAGTAACTATTTGTCTATTAACTGTTATTTTTAGTTGAGAGAGACCATATTTAATTTAGTTCAGAAAGAGTTAGCGCCGAATGCAAATGAAATCGATAAAAAGAATCAGTTTGACGGTTTGAGAGATTTTTGGAAAAAGTTAGGGGATTTAGGAGCTCTAGGTAACTAGAGACGTTTATTACTAATTAAATGTTAAATACTAATTTAAAGTTAATTTGTAGGTGTTACCGTAAAAAGTGATTATGGTGGCACCGATATTGGTTACTTAAGTCATGTAATTATCACCGAAGAAATATCAAGAGGTAGCGGTGCTATAGGATTAAGTTATTTAGCTCATTCGAATTTATGTATAAATCAGATTCATAGACATGGTACTGAAGAACAAAAGAAGAGGTATTTACCCAAAGTAATTTTCAAGTGCTAAATTTGTTTGCGTTTATAAACGAGTAATTTTTAGTTGTGTTCTGGTGAGCATATTGGAGCACTAGCAATGTCCGAATCGGGTTCAGGTTCCGATGTAGTTTCCATGAAATTAAAAGCGGAAGAAGACGGAGATTATTACATTTTGAATGGTAACAAGTTTTGGATTACAAACGGACCCGATGCTAATGTATTGGTAGTACGTATTCCCTTATAAACTGTTTAATAATTCTGTTATTTTGATTAAAATTTTTAATCTAGGTCTATGCCAAAACTAGTACGTCATCTAAGCAAAATATCTCGGCGTTTATTATTGAGAAGGACTTTGAAGGTTTTTCGACTGCTCAAAAATTAGACAAACTCGGCATGAGAGGTTCCAACACGTGCGAGTTAGTATTTGAAAATTGTCGAGTACCGAAAGAAAATATGCTAGGAGAAAAAAATAAAGGAGTTTATGTACTAATGAGTGGTTTAGATTCAGAAAGATTAGTCTTGGCTGCTGGATCGTTGGGAATAATGCAGGCTTGTTGTGACGTTGCCTTTAATTATGCACACGAAAGGAAACAGTTTAATCAAAGGATAGGAGAGTTTCAAATGATACAGGTTTGTTTTGGTTTCTGAAGTTAAACCCATATAATTTGGCACATTTTGTGTTTTAGAGTAAAATGGCAGATATGCACAACATGTTGACTGCTTCGAGAAGTTATTTATATAATGTAGGAAAAACGAGCGATAAACAGTATATTACAAGAAGAGATGCTGCTGGAGTAGTTTTGTACATTTCAGAAAACACTACCAAAGTAGCTTCTGATGCTATTCAAATATTAGGTAAGAGAAAGTTCGGTAGCAATTACAGTTATGTTAAGTTGCATTGAGGAGTTTACCTAAGCCTTAAGCTACTCCTTCCTTTTGTCCACTCCCCATAACACCCGTTTGCATGTCACATGTCAAGACTCTGTATCAGGAGACTAGACACTACAATTATCAATTTCAACCTAGCTCTTCAAATAATGATACCTCTTTACTTCAGTCGGGCTTCCAAAAAGGCTTATATGTCGGGTTTCTTTAAAAGGGCTCGCCTAGCTAAAGAGTGAGGAGTTGTCATTTGAAGTGGTAGGTTCTAATTGATAATGGTGATGTGTAGAAATGCTATCCAAAAAGATCTAAGTCTAAGATCGAGAGGTTTTGAATTATTTGAAGTTTTCGGTTTGACTTTTGAGTACCCAAAGCTTCGGTTTCGTCCCACCTCTAGGTAGTACCTCGTCAATTACTTCTTAAGAAAATTAATTTTTAGGTGGAAATGGTTATATTAACGACTACCCAACTGGAAGGTTATGGAGAGACGCCAAACTCTACGAAATTGGAGGTGGAACTTCTGAAGTAAGAAGGTTGGTAATTGGTAGATCTTTAAACGAAGAATATTCGTGAGCTTTGATGCAATAACCAAAATATGGGTTTTTTGTATTTTGAGGGCATTTAATTGTGAAAAGGAGAAGGGCACAAAATAATTTTGTATAAATAAATAAATATATTTTTTGTAAACATTCCTTTCGCTACATATATTTATTAGAGTTGCTTATTATTAACATCGATATATTTAATAATTAAAACATTCAGATAAAGAATACTTGAACATTATCTTATATTTTAATAACATAGCAGTTGTGTTGCAAATCGTGCGATGCTTTTTGACTAGAATTCACTCGTACATTTGTTTTAAAGAAAATAAAATATTTTAAATATTTAACCACGAAGTATATAGTACATTATTACAGAGTACATAAGTTATAAGTTATGTCCAAATAAAAATATACAATTAATATAATATAATAAAAACTTAAAAAGTCGATTCAAATATTTTCCAATTTTATTTGATATCTCTACGTGTTTGCAAATATTACAATGTTTTTAGTTAAACAACAAACTTATAATTAACAGCTTAAATGTGTCTGCATAATTTAAATCGATGTACATTTTTTTTTAAATATATCTACTTAATTTTCCGCACTCGAAACATCTATTAAAATTTCGATTAAAATTCGTAGAAAAGTTAAAGTGCTAAAAATATTTTTAGAAGTCGACTAAAAATAACGTTAACAACTTATTTTCATATATTTGGGACGCCACATTAATAATCTGTTTCGGTTAGGACGCTCCACATTAGCCTTTTAAATGAATGACTTTGTTGAATATCTTCACTTGGAGATCCCAAGGTATTATATTCATTTTGGGGTTGATACTGTGCAGGATTGTGGGGCTTCTACAAATTTAGGAAGTTGGGTGGTAAAAGGTTTAATAAAAAAAAATTAAGGAGGAGTACGAAAGATGCGGACAGTAGATATGATTTATTGTTCTAAAAGCTAGTAGGTATAATGGAAGTTTACCTTTGCTGGTATTGTTTTATTTGGTACGTAGACTCTTGATTGAGGTGGAACGTTTACTTCGTGAACGTTATCTCCGTAATTTTGTTCTTGAATTGCTCTTAATGCTTCACTTTTTGATGGATCAAATTTTATTGGCCTGCGAGAACTACAATACAAATTCGTTATTAAAGCTCTTCAATAATTACTTAAATAATAATTATAAGTTATTTTGATAGTTATCTTAATCGGTACATTAGAGACTCGATAGGAGATAGAAACTTACACTGAAGCTCCAGTTTGTCTCTGCAAAGTGTCGGCAATATTTGGATCGCTGTACAGGCCAATTGGTGAATTGAATTGTTTATGAACGACCTAACAAAAATATTACTTTAGTAACATTCGAATATTTAATTTAATTTTGTAAACAAGGCAACATTGTTACTGAAGACCATGCATTTTTTGGTCAAACCAAAGTTGTTTTAAACAATCATCAAACCAGTTTTGTCCCAATCGCTGTTAGATCATTAATAAATATTATTTTACGTTTTCAAAATTTCAATTTCTTCTTCCAGATTTGAAAATGTTATCAACATCCAGTGTAAATTTTAGTTGTTAAACGTTTGTGCTAAAATTATCACTCCAAAAAAAGTTAAGTAACAAATTTCCTGCAAAATTAATTAGGTGATTAAAAACCACAACAATTTAATTTTCATTGGGAAAAAGTTTGTCTATTATTTGAAGAATCTCATAAACCTTTACATTGTTTTAAACTGTAACAAATATTATTTCTCTTGATAAACAGTGGATTTTGTTATGCGAAACTCGGGTATAATCTCTTTAGATCCTGTCAGTTAGCAATCGGCCATTGTGATGGATTATCATATCTTTAATCAATTGTGTCTGTCAAAACTCTATTATTCTGTATCACTGTATCGGTATATCGGCAAGGCCACTAAGTCATTGAATTTGGAAGCTTTCCTAGGCACTTTGGCTTTCAGTGGTTGGCGATCGCCTTTCGAAAGGCGACGCGCCTTGTTTAGTTTTATTGTTTATTGTTATGTTCTCCGGAGTTCAATCTGAGAACTCTACATGCTCTATTAGACGGCGTCTTTACATTCCGGCTTTGTAAATACGTTACTTATATAAGTCGGTAAAGGTTTATCAGATTCATAAAGGCATCTCTTTCGGTTAGGTTATATTTTACAATTGTTTATCTGTGGGTTAGATATAGGTGCAATTTGACATGTTGAGAGGGTTAATAAATAACGGGTGCTTCATAAAAAGAACATTTGTGCATAAAACGTGAAATAATAACCTGTTTTGAGGGGTCATCTGAAGAAATTCTATGAAGGACAGAATCTGCTACCTAAGAAGCAATTAAAATACAATTTAATTAGAAGTAAAACCACAATAACGGCGACGTTAATTATCTTATTATTAACTTACCCGTGCGAAACCTCATTAAAGCTCTTATTAGTAAAATAAGCGAAAAACTACAATAACAATTCAGTTTGTGTTGTATGGACTACTTTTTTCAAATCTTCAGGACCAGAACTCGGAAGTTTATACTATTTTGGTTTTTAAATCCAGCTCGAAGGACCCACATAAATGCATTTATAATCAACTCAGGCTCGTAGTTTGAGTTTGGGAAAGGGAAGCGTTTATTTCCAAATATCTGATTAACAAAACGCTCCTTGATTTACGCCCCTTGAAGCTTTCAAATCGTATAGTTTTCACGATGTTGAGTGAGCGAGTGAGATCATTATTTAAAAATCTCAATTGCTGTTGTATTAAAGATTTATCGACTAGTACAAATTACAAAAGCATCCTACACTTAAACATAAATAACTAAAGGCAACGGCGTAATCTGCACCTTTTAGAAATATTACGAAATAAAGTTGAAATTATAGAAAGTTTACGCAAAAGTTGTTTTGATTTTTCGGTGATGGCAAACGGCCAGCCGAATCAAAATTTTTTAAACTACAGTTTAAAACAAATTATTTTGAATTTACAAAACTCTTTATCACAATCTTGTTAATATTGTGGGTTTGTGGGAGGGAAGCACTGCCGTAGAGCGTAAAGCACGCGTCGTCGGATCTCACGGCCAACCGTTTCTGCGTTTTTTTCCATACCGTGCTTTGGACGGCACGTTAAGCCATCGGTGCCAGTTGCCAAACATTTTGGCAATCGTAGAAGATTCTTTGGAGTTTAGATTAGACTAGTTCTCCTTCCAACAATTACTTAACAGAGCTCATAGTGTCAGAATAAGTAAAAACAATGGAACACTAATTAACATTAAAAAACAATTGGAGAGATATTTCAGTTACAGAAATTAAACTCTACTTTTACTCAAGTTCAAGTATAGAGCCGGATATTCGTTTATAGATTTGACCATGACTTTATAGCTTTATAATTCGAGCTGTAACGCCAATTTGGAGGAAAATTGTAATAAAATTTCTATTTTTGAATTTAGAAACAAATTGTTATTGCAGTTTAATTTCCTAAAAATGGAAACTTTTTCAAACTACCACAGTAATCTATTGATCACCCGGTTCTATGTTTAGCTGAAATTCAAATAAACACAATCTATTAAATTAGTTGTAAAATGCGTTTAGGCAATTAATTTGAGGTTGTTGCTGATAGAAGCAATTTGATTAATTCTTGATTGTATACCTTTTGTCTTAAGAGATATTCGGGGTCTATATGATGAGGATGTGCCCTTACTGCAGGGTTAGGATGATGACGTAGATAACATTCAGTTACTCTTTGATCGGGTTTCACTTTAGCTCCAGGAAGAACCAATGGCGTCGTACGGTATGGCTGTAGGATAACAAACACGAGGATTAAAGACAATACACTACGAAAGGAATGACTTAAAACTATTTTAATTGTTTACATATAGGCTTGCAAGTACTTAGGATTGAGGGAGCTTCACATAATATACTGAAAGTACCAAAGTACCCTTTATGAGCTGCAAAATTCTCGTTGAAGTTAATGGAAATATTTTCCCAAAAAATATTTTTTAAATATAATTATACAATAAGAAATGGTTGTCAAGTGATCGTTTTGTAATACCAAGTTATTTTTAGTGATCTAAAATCGGTTCTTTCAATTGACGTAAGAAAATATTCTCATAAGCTTTACCTAAATGCGCATGTTTTTTTAAATAAATTTTCTGCATTTTTAGGCAATTCCCGTTTTGCGAAAACTGCCCTTTGACTTTTGAGAAGACGAATATGAAAATTGAAAAATGATTTTATGTGCTCGAGTAAATCTCGCGACTTCATTTAAATTTTGTTAACGCGTGTCCGACCTAATTATCCCATTTGTCTTAACGACTAACCCAGATTTAAAATAGATGCACTTAAATATTCAACTACCGGAAATGCAAATGACTATTAGCACCAGGGTTAATGAGAAATTTACTTTCTTGGCCGGAAAACTTCTTCCGCGAAATTTTTCAAAATATTAATTAATTTTTTAAAACTATTTCATTTTCTCGTCTCTTACCCATAGTGTGGCTTGCTCGTTTTCAATATAAGAATTTGGGAAAGACGGTCTCGATAGAATCATTTTTAATTTCTAAAAAAACTAACCAGCCGTCTGAAAGAACCGCGCTTGACTGATGAAATTTTCGGAAAATGTTCTATCCAAAGCGTAGGATGTTTTCAACATAACTCGCTCAACTATTATAGCTATAAATTTATTAATAAAAGTTTACAAAACTTTGTATACAACGTATATAAATAAGAATTTTAATGAAGGATAAAGGACGATCTTAGGTTAACATTTGCTTATGTTGGTACCTATAAACCTCATTTAATTCGAAGTGCTGAAGATAATTGCGTTTGCTACACGAATGTGAGCAACGCCAAAAATTTCTAATTAAAATTGACGCTTTCAGAAGAATTCTTTCAAAATAAACGAACTTCGCACGTGCTCAGAGGCCAATAAAATTTTCATTTGTATATTATACCGCTCGCGAATTTTTTTGAAGATTCTCTTCTTGTAAGAAGCAAGAAGCATCAAGAATTTAAAAATAACCAATATGCTTTCAATCTTTGATATTGAAAACAAACATTCAGTGTTGGCAAGAAGCGTCTGTATATGTATAATTTTACTCCAATTATCTAACAGGTTGTTGTAATAAAAAAAACAATTGTGCCAATAAGTAAGAAAATTTATGGCTCAGCAAATCTTTGAGAATTGGTGACTCAAGAATCGTATAATGTCTATTTTCAAATAATGGGTGCGTTTAACGGAAAAGCTTCTATTACAGTAGGGTAAAGTGGGGGAATACAGGCCCTCGGAGTAATTCCGGCCATCCAGTTTTTCACGCTACAATTAAAATTTTTAAGCCGAATTTTTTTTCCAGTCAACTATAATAGCAAACCTTGAAGGGTAGTATCAGTTAGTACATGATTAGTGTCGTTTAGGCAGTACAAAAGTAAGCTTTCTAATTTTTATAGAAAATAGCACGTACTACTACTACGAGAAAAGCGTGTGGTCAAGACTTCATATTTCAATAACGAATTTGTTTCAAATTTTCGTTCGTTTCAGATGTGTGATCTGTTCTGGATGGGCTCACATTAAATGTACCAATGGAGAAAAAAAACATTTGTGTGCGATTTCTGTCAATGAACAAAATTCTGGGTATAGTTGTGGCCCTTGGCTGATATTACCCCCAAGCTGCGGGGTAATACCGGCCAGTGCTATATTTTTTCAATTTGATAAATCTTTTGTAAAACTGTTTTATTAATCTTTAATAATTATGTATTTTGTTCTCTAACGTCTTATCCTTCCTTAAAACCTACCAGTTCCCCCTTAAATCATAAAATCTCGGAGATATTTAAGATTTTCCTTAAGCGGCCGGTATTCCCCCACTTTACCCTAATCAGTCAACTATGCTGAGTATGCTGACATTCAGCTGCTTAATCGTACAATCCGCTAAACCGTATGTAGACTCATGCCGCATTTTCACATGCGAGATATTTCAGATAGACTCTTAGATAGAGCTACAAACAGCTTATAGTAAACTGGACAGTCTGTAGTGCGAGTAAACTGTAGGAAGTTTTGTGGGAGTCGTTTGCAATACTGTAAATGTGCGTTGGAAGCGACTTCTGCAAGACTTTCTCGAGTTTTCTCGCACTTACAGTCCAGTTTACTATAAGCTGTATGAGCTCTATCTGAGAGTCTATCTGAAATATCTCGCATGTGAAAACGCGGCATCAGCATGTCAGGATACTCAGCATAGTTGAGTGATTAGGTACTTAAGAAGCTTTTTCGCTAAACGCACCCAATAACTAAGGCCAATTCCATTTTAAATTTACCCGGTGGGTCACAAAACTGGCTGAAACATATTGAGGACTTACTTCGACAGGATACATCGCCACATCAGAATTTGAACATTTAAAAGAAACTACAAGTCGTAAAATGAAACATAAATTTGACTTTTGAGTCTTTCCGTTTTAATAGAAAATAGTTATCCAGAACCGACTATTAAAGGATCCAGCGCGAAAGAGATTCTTAGAGAGAAGAATGCACAATTTTTTAAGACAAAACAATAAGATTTCCAAAAAACGCGCTCTGGAGAAGCAGAGAATACACCATTTGAAGAAAATTTTTTCAGCACTCTACATTTTTATTTTGTAGGATGTTTAATGCAACTTTCTACTAATTTGATGGTACTTATTCAAAAGCATTTACAGAAAGTATAAAGTTCAGAAATCTATAATTTGATTTAATCTAAGAATTATTTAACCCATCTTTGGTAACTACTAGCTCTTAACGACCAAACCTACTATACTTATTCCGAATGGTCGAGTTTCAAGATTCAAAAATTCCTCAAGATCCTTTAGAAACATTTTTAACTGTTAAAAGAAATCCGAGTTAGAAATGATGCGATTTAAAAAGTTTTCCATCGACAACTATTGAGCGGGGCAAAGGACATTTTTTGAGACAAACGTATTGTTTGTGTCTTTCCTAAAAAAAATTCGGGTGAGTAATCCTCGACCTTGAGCTTTTTATTTGTTAACGACTGGCGAGTAATTCGTACGTCGTAAAGATTCAAAAATAGCGCATCAAAAGTATTGGGTAAATATAAGAAAAAATCGTGACAAGAGTGACACATGACGTAAAAAAGTCGCGAGCTCACGAGAAAGGCCTACGATACCGTAGTACAAGGTTTATGTTTCTGTGGCTTCTTCTGAATGAGCTAAGAACTTGGCAAAATATCACTAGCGTAACAACCGCCCCCACAGACTCTGCAATGCGGTTTGCTGCGGGGGTGGAGGTTTGTCAAAAATTCTGTGAAGGCTCACATCCGCTAGTTGCTAGCGTCAATAGCAAACTTTTGAAAATGAGAAGAAAAACATCGCCTTTCTGTCATTTGGTAATGCTTTCTCCTCCTCTCCTCTAATTTTTAAAGTGGAGGGAGCTACGCTTCTACTCCCACGGCTTGTCAGTTCTTAAACGACCCTATTTGTGTGGCCAAACCCAGATTTCTAGATTGAGCTTTTCTCAAAACTAATCGTTTTGTGGACGTTATACGTTGAAACTGTTCAGTTGTCTCGTTCGTCAACAAAGTTGCAGGCTTTTACCATTACCATGCTGAGGTTTCTACCATTTCCACTGAGCAAAAATGCTCGTTTGGCCCGCAGTGTCCCTGGTATTGCTAGGAGATCCCTTCGGGATACCATTACATAACATTTTGCAATTTCTCAATAAAACTAACAGTGGCAGTGCAAATTTTGATTTTTTTTGCAAAATTGTATTCTTACAGCAGTTTTGGCATGTTTTACATTTTCAATGTGCCAAAAAATTTCGTTTTAAAGTGCCAAAAACTTTTAATATAGTTGTTATTTTCTTGATCGCCACTTATTATTACACACGTACTGTACCTATTACATAAAAAAGTGAATTTGGTATAATTTTAAAGTTTAATACGCGCCCACAATTAATTTAAGTTTTTTCTTATTAGAAGGAAAAGAAACTTTTCAGGAACATTTTCATACTTTTTGTTTATACTATTTATTTTTAGCTTATATTTTACGTACTTACTACTACTAGTAATGTAGTAATAGTTTTAATTTTAGAAGCAGGATTAGTCAAAAGACGTAAATAAGTAGGGCCGTTTATTAGACTCTCCGCATTGTTTTTTCTGAAAACATAGATATCATCTATCATCATTCGTCAAACACTCGAAGGCTCGAAGGTAGTATCGCGTATCGCTTAGGCATTTTATATTTGTTGGGAATATCTGTAATCTGTAATTGTCATCGAGAATGCTACTAGTTTACTTGATGTGATTCCCCTAGAAGATGTTGGTAGTTGGTATGTCGTCCCATCGAATTAGACTAGGAAATCTTCCCTAATGCCTGAATCTAACAAACTGGCCAAAAACTTTTCGTTCAGAAGTTTTCTAAGTAATAAAATGCAATGTAATGATTAATGAAGATCGGAGTCTTTGAAATAACCGAATTTTACTTCAAGCAATCAGCAATAGTACTTATATGCTGTGTACTTTAAAAAATATTCCGAGTTGTCTCTAAACTTTCCTCAATTAATTTTTGGCTTTTTGAAGAAATTAATAACTTTATTTCTATAAAGGAACTTTCCTTTACTCTCAATTTACAATATCTCTTAAGTTTTTAATCTTAATGTGAATGAATTAAAGTAGTACCTACTTAAAGAATGTATTTGGATGTTATCCAAAACATATCCGTGAGTAATGTTTAAGAATTGCAAGAGAAAAATAGCGTAGACGATTAATTTAAATTTTTGGGTGCAAAAGTTCAAAGTATTTATGTATTTAGCCTGTCTATTTCTCAAATTCTTATTTGATGAAGAATGATGACTTAATCTAATAAGTGGTTAAATAGTCCCTAAATAAATTTTAGCAAAATTGCAGACCAAAGGAATTTTTATTAAGGAGTTATAAACCCATAAATTTTATTACTATTTTCGGATTTTAATTTTAGACACACAATTTTGCAATTTTCAAAAAATAATTTGTCCATCTGAGCAGCTCGTTAAATAAACAGAGCATTGATATATTTTCTTGACCTAAACAACATTTTGATTTCTTTAAAATACATTCATTTTACGGTTTTGGAGAGCAGCCAGTAATGTAGGAGGGCATGATATCACGTTGTATGGGTTGTAATTAGTCCGTGCTACACTTACAAATTTCTGTTATAAGTCAAAACTCACGGAGCGTAATTTTTTTGATAAAAAACTAATTAATGAGTTAAAAATGTAAATTAATAGCTCTGTAGCAGACTGCAGGGGAATTCACACACGCGCAATTGCACAGCGCAAAAAATACAATTATGAACAGGGGAATTCAAAACAAAAAGAAGTGTTAACACTTTTAAGGAGACCCCCGGCCTACTGTGTGAGCGTTAAGAGCTGCTGAACCAGATGACTGAAGATAATACTTATATACCTAGGTACTCTGCTGGGTCAAACGACATCACGAAACAATGGCAATGGTATAGCAGACGAGCTGACCAAGAAAGGTTAAAATAGTCTTTCCTGTGGCCCTGAGCCAATTAACACATCCCTTAAGAGTAACACACATCCTTTGATCTTTTATACACTCCAAGATGGGCAAGTAACACAAGCTGTCGTCGGGTCTAAAAGTCATACCGGCTCCTTCTGAAATTTGGCCAAATACGCATCTAAAGTTGTCCCTAGCAATTGCAGGGATACTGCCGACTTAAGAATCACCTCTCTGCACTGGGAATAGTTGACAATCTCAAATGTCAAATGAACAGGTGCTCTGTGACTGTTCATCTGTCCAAGTGTTACGTCGAAAAGGAGATCCGTGTTGGGGGACTTCTGGCTCGATATGACCAAAATTAGGGCCACCTCTACCAGGATTCTAGAGTTCATCCTACGAGAGAGATAGCTCAAAACCCGATAGGTCCGGGAAGGCTTCTTGGTTAAAGCACAAAGTATCATGGGCCAGAATAAGTGGCCTAAGCGTTGGAAGTTAACTCCTTTCTAAATAATCCTGAACCCAGAATCTCTTTAAAGTTATGGGCGTAAAACTTAGTTTAGACTTTGCCAGAAAGTAAAACCTTACTCTGTTCAGACTTAGACTTCAGTTATTGCTCACCAGCTCACGAGAGTTTTTACGGTCTGTTTAGGAGTGGGTATACACTATGACAGCAATGGCGAACCTTTTTTGGTGGAGGGTCAACCAACCAATTTTATTTTTTTAATTATGAAGTCGTGGGTATATTATTTGCAGTAAGGTTTGCAAGTAAAGTTGGACGATTTTGCATTTCTAGCGTTAGAAATAAAATGAAATAGAAAAAAATGAAAATTTTTGATTGTTCAAGGGCAAATGGCTTAAAAACGAAGTTCCGGAATTTTAATAGCCATTGATAGTATCTCCAAAGATAAAGTTTCACAAAAACAAGGGATGAAAATTTTGGTAATTTTTTTTGTCTGGTAAACACGCTCGTGGGCGATTAAAAATTGTCTCGTGGGTCAGTCTATGACCCGCGGGTCATAGGTTCGCCATCGCTGCACTATGACATAACCAAAAAAGGAACCCATTTCAACTCTCCTTCCTGAAACTTTGTGAATTCATTTAAATTCTTCAAATTTTGCATTTAACGCATAGGAACCCTTATGGACAATCTACGTCAGTGTCTTAAAAATATGAGTCCCGGAAAACATGTACTGTCAGTAAAAAATCGAATTGTTGATAATTAAATTTTAAACAATTTTAATTGTTTGAAAGCCTGTAAGGCTGAAGGCTAAACTCAAAATGATAAAATATTTTTTTAACTGTTTCGTTTCCATCCAGAGGTCACGCTTTCCATAGGTTAGCCATCGCCTGAGCCATTCCAATATCGTAACTTTAATAGTTTTACATTTACTGGAAAGCTTAAGATGTGGAATGTTAACATCAGAACAAAATTTAAAATTAATAGAGAAAAAGACATTAGTGCCCAATACTACAAAGCTATTTGCTCATGAAAGAAACTCCGCTTTCGGAACAGAAATACGATGTACTCATTTCTAAACGTATAATGATTTTTCCCTTGAGCCAGTGATTCATTTTAACCGTGTAAGTTTACTCAAACAAAACTTTCTGAAATATTCCAAAAATTACATTTTTCCAAAAGAAGATATAATCAATCTCTAAACAGCCTTAATGCTCTTATTGATTGAAAAACTTACTTGATTAACTACATGCAAATCTCCATTATCGTTCGGTTTTCCAATCGCTCGTCTATCGGGAATTTCGGCAAAATATCCTTCGTGCATTACTTCGAAGGGCGCATTGTAAGTTGGTGTTAAAGCTGATCCTGCAGGACTGAATTGAGATCCGTATCCGCCTCTAGGCGACATGTGAGGCGAAACTGACAGCGGACTACTGTAGTTGCGAGAACTGCTACGCGACGATCCTGTGCTAGGGTTGTAACGACCTGGGTTTTCTCTAAAATTAAGATTATAGTAAGTTAATTGTCCGAGCTATTTGCTTTTCAAGCAGTGGCGTGGCAGTGTTAGTTCTGCGATACTCGGGTCTCGGGTGTTTTAACGTATCGAAGAAAATTTTAGTTTCTTAATTGGATTTTTTGGGAGAAGAGAACACGGATAGAACATTGGGTGCGTTTAGCGAACAAAGCTGCTTAAAGTGAGCAGTCAACTACGTCGAGTGCGCTGACATTCAGCTTCTTATAATACGCTAAACTGTATGCTGAAAGTCAGCATACGATGAATTTAGTTACCACAGTGCTGTTGTGCCGACTCTCAGCATACAGTTTAGCGGATTGTAGGTTTTAGGCCTTTAAATGTGATTATAGTCAGCAGAATTGACCGCTTACTTTAAGCAGCTTTGTTCGTTAACGCACCCATTGATATGCTACTAGAAGCATTTAAGGATCAAACACATCATCTGTAAGTTGTGTCACTATAGCCACTATAGGCGCTAGTGTCACTATAGGCATCGCCATTAATCCTGCTCTAGCCTCTAGATTCTAGATTAGATAATATTGGCATGAGATGAGCAAATGTGGAACGAAACTCCATATCTTTGATCTTTACAAACTGAATTTAGTTGGATCGATAAAGTAAATCGTAAGTCGTAAGAAACGCATCGTTGTGTGCTTCTTTGTTATAAGACAAAGTTATAAGTTACTCGTTATAAGTTTATTTTATTAACGACTTCCTAATCTTTTAACGAGCATAAAATTTGGCAAAAACATTTTTCTAAAATTAGTGCTTAGTAGGGCACCTTTTTTATTGTTGCAATGATTCGTAATTATCGGACTAGAACATATTTGTACCGTCAATTGTTTACCTTTGAACTACAACTCTCACGTCATTTCTGGCATTTTTAAATAAAGTTTGTGCATCTTGATGACGAATGTCTCTCGAATCGTAATTATCAATTTTGCTAATAATGTCTCCTCTCTGCAGGACCCCGTCTACTGGCGAACCAAAAGCAACCTGAAAAAGATATTAATTTTAGCAATTTACTACCATTTGTTGCAACTCAATTTTTAGGGTTAAAGACTTACTTTTGTAATTATTAGGGGGGTGCTAACGTCGGCACCTCCGACGAGACTAAATCCCCACGGCGTTTGGGGACTATTTCTCTTTAAAGTTAAAAGAAATTCTTGCATACGTCCCCCCATAATTTGATGGGGTTTTCACACTGAACACTCTACTGTACTATGTTTGTAAATGTTTAAACAATGGAATTTAGATTGCACAAACTTAAAATTAGATGCTACTTCAAATAGGTTAATGTCAAAGCGGTAACTAAAATCGCAATTTGATAATAAATTTCTAATATAGGTTTGAATTTACAAATTAGTTGGCAGAACGATCACTCAACAGGTTTCACAATTAACACCAGTTGCGACGAAACAAGCACAGAAGAAACTAGAGTTTGATTAAGAAAATTGGGATGTTGCCCGTTTCCCTGGCCCCTGTTGGCTTTGAAAACAGAAATAGACTAACTCTATATCGGCTTGACCAGACTTCCACCAAACTACACGAATGAGTTTAGTTTAAAAAAAATTCTTTGATATATGGCCACCAATTTATCGAATTAAAAAAAATAAATTCGTTACCGAAATAAATTTTTTCTAGGTCTTCACCCCATCGATAATTGTGGAGTCAAACGTGCGAATAAAAATAATGAGGTTTACGAGTTAATTAATTTTTGTAAATCGAGTTTCTCACGGACAATTTGGTTTCTTCTACACTGTATCGCCGCGACCCATTTATTAAAAAGGTAGGTACTGTATTTAAGCCCTCCGGTGGTTGGGCTATAGCACATACGTTGAGAAGAAACAGACACAACAAAAGTACAAAAGCTATTGACCTAAATACGTAAAATTTTAACTTTTTCGTTGACCTCGTCTAGTTTGAAAAAGTAACGTGACCGAAAGAAAATTTATTTTTTGAAATTTAATTGAGAAAATCCAAAAACGTAAAAAAAAAGTTTGAACAAGTCTGTCTGTGTGTACGCGTGTCTAATAATAATATATAAGCAGCTTTATTTAGCATGTAGGCTAATAAAATAAGCAAATTAAAAATGTTACGCACCAATATACAAAAATAACCTTCGAAGTGAAGCAACAAAATAATCAAAATAAATAAAATAATACAGGGTGGCCCAAAAATGAGGGGTTTATTTTGATGAGATTCGGTATACTTTGGCTTGCATTATTTACAGTCCGCTATAATTTAAAAAAATGATTTTAAAATGGCGGCCAGTCTAACGATTGCCCCATTGTCTAGTTTTTATTATAACTTTGCAGATAATTGTCGTTATAAAAATCTAAAAACAGGAATATATAGGCAATATACAAGAGTTGAGTTTGAATAAATATATTTTAAAAATAGTCTCAAAATTGATTATTTTTAAGAGACCAAAGTTGATTAAAATTAAAAAAAAAATGCTTTTTTCACAATTGGCTTCTGCCTTCGGTCATTTTTCTAACGTCGCTTGTTATAGTGTAGCGGATCGACAGTGAAAATGTGCACGTTTTTTTTCTGGAGTAGAATCATATGGCACCTTTACTATCTTATTAAGGAACTTCTAAAGCACTAGAATCTGTGCTTACGACATTTTCCCGTGGTACTGACAAAAGTTAAGAGCCTTCGAACCTGAAATATGGGACTTGAGAGAACTCTATGAAGTGACATTTGTCAGCAAATGTAAGCGATTTTTGGAGTGTTTTTAAGAGACTATCACGTGTTGAGATTCTAGTCATTCAATAATAGACTCATTTTTACTCACTTTTCAACAAATGAGGACTTACTTTCTGGCTTAGGTAGTATTTTTTAAATTTTGTGCATCTTAAATGTTGTCCAAATGGATATCAACAGAACAGAAAAATTACGGAAATTTTATAAATGTATTGCGCTCCTTGTTTAACGCCCGTGTTGCCGTATGATTCGATCTCTCTCTCGCAAATGATCTGAGCATATAAGCTCATTGAGTCGTTTCTTATAAATGGCCCTAGAGACTTTATTTTTGAAACGCGACTATAGGTATGTTAAGCGAGATCATAGGTTGACAAAACTCTAATTCAGCTATATGTAGCCAAGAGACTAAATTCCATATCGTGAAATCAAAATTTGAGGGTGTTTAAAGTCGGAACTTTACACATTTTGTCTCGACATTTCCAAAAAACAAACTAATATTGCCAAAACTGATGATGGTTTTTAAACTCTATAAATCGTTTTCTATTTCCCAGTAGTGACTATATTAATTGAGACCAAAAACAGTCCTGTGCGTGTAGTAATGACAGAGAAAAATAATGTTTTTGAAAGATGTAACGCGTGAGAAAAAAGACCCATATTCCAGGTTCGAAGGCTCATAACTTTTGTCAGTACCACGGGAAAATGTCGTAAGCAGAGATTCTAGTGCTTTAGAGGTTTCTACTCCGAAAAATTTTACTACACGAAATAAAGCGACTTTTTACTGTCGATCCGCTCTACTATTAGGTCGGTTCGACATTTTTTCTAAAACCAGAGTATGATTTTGTGAAGGTAAAAATTACAAAAAATTCAAATTCTTTTTATAATTACAATAAATTAACGATTACAAGTTAGTGCATATATTATATTATTTATTCTATACATTTCTACTATTTTGGTTTATAAAGCGCTTCCAGTTACACCGGAAATAGGGTTACCTTGCCTATTTTAAATGGAACACTCTGTATATTTTTACATTTTAGTAGAAAGATTCTGAGCATATTTTGTTTAATATTATTAAGAGATGTCGGAAGAGAGATAAAAATTGTGAAGATGTTGTTTTTATGTCGACAGGCCGAATGTATCGTTATTTGCGCTCAGCCCACTTTCTAACGTTTTGTGTCATTAATTGTTTTAAAAGAACACAGTAACATTAGCATTTTGACACTCCTCGTGTAACGGAGATATTAGGGAGTCTCTTATTTTTAATCGAGTCGCTTTCAGCGTTTATTATTGGCATATTTTTGACAGAACCACCAATTTATCAAAGCACCCAACCCAACCCTTATTCCACGATAATACGTATCTAAAACTATGAAAAGCATTGTTTTATAGCAAAACCAAACCCAAGTTTTAGCAGTAATTCGAGCTTAAATAATTAGATACTATCATGATATCATACAAATAATGAGCATATCAGCAAGCTATTATTGTGGGTGCAATTTTTTGGCAAGGAATCTCAAACAAACGCTTCAACCTAAATAAAATTAAAATTGGCTGTAAGCTTGTAAGTAATGTGTACGTGTACAAAATTTAATAGTGCAGAAATTTAAGAAAATGAATTATATACTTTTGAAATAGTCACCTAATCAACCACCTCCATCACTCTTATTAGAAAAAACACACAACTAAATAATTTTGGATTTTACCTTCTTTTTAGGTTCATTGGAATAAGATTTCTGGTGCGGCCAAAAAGACGGTCTCTGCATAGAAGAAACTGGCATTTTTTGCTAAATTTTTAACTGTCACTCAAAAGATAGTGGAGCCTCACTAGAATGGAAAATGCACAAAATTTCGAAATAATTAAATGATATTGCTACGGTGGAGGGAGTAAGGCCCAGGGTTCCTAACTTTATATTTAGAAAAAGTTCAACGTGTCCCATTGTTTGCAAAAAATATAGGCACGCAAGTTCAGTTAACTGTATAAAATTTTATTTTTTCAAGTCCACACGAAGGCTCGACTGCCTGCTTACGCGCCTAAAGATATTATTATTTATTCCTCATTATCAGGGGCCATATCGCAAACAGGTAGTTGTTCGTGCTCGTACCATAATTTTATACCCGGTGAAAATAATTCTTGAGTATTTTTAGCATATTTAATTTCGTTAATAGCTCTTTTACCTCTTGAAAGAGCACCGTATAGTGGTATATTATCGTCGTCGTATAAACGTTTCGTAGCTTCTCTAACGACTTCTGTAATTCTTTCGCATATCATGTCGTCTTCGCATTCGAAATTAAATTCTAAATTTCTTATATCGCAACGAAAAATTTCTCTATCGAACATTTCCAAAGTTAATCTGTTAATGTGAATCGACGGAACTAACTCGATATCGAAACCAAATTTAGATAAGCATTCTGCAAATTAACGTTTATTAAATTAGGCAAAAATTTGATAAAATTAGTAATTAATAATTACGAATGACTCCGTGTAAACGCTGAGTTTTATGGCGTATTACTCCATTTGCTTCGTATGGACCGTAAAGTAATTTCAGAAATGGTCTCGCAATCAAAATTTGCCCTGACATTTGAAAATAATTGAAATCTGGAATTCAAATATTAAGAAATGTTTTGGGCAAATTGATTATATCGTATCTACCAGATTGGCTACATAAATATCGTTTCACTTTCAACTCCCTATACTCAATGAACTGAAGCATTGAAAATTTCTAATTTTTGAACGGTGAGGACTCCCGTCATACTATAGGTGCAAGGCCCTATTTATGTAGAGGCTGCGGAGAAGAACGTAAGTCTTCACAACACATTTTAAGCCGATACCTAAACTTTTACATCCATTGAGACAGTCTACCCTAGTTTTCTAGTTTTTGCTTATTCGGAACCATCAGTGGATAAACGAAGTGCAAGAGGTTTTTCCAAAAAAAACCTGAAGGAAACAAAAAAATCAGATTTACGATTTACCACTCTTATTGTTTTTTATTTTGATACTTCTTCATCAATGTCAATAATTTGAAGATGCTTCAAAAGTTTGAAAATCCAGCAAGAAGATAATAATGGCATACTGTACTCTATTACTCACGTCTTTGCTGCGATTTCGCCTTCTGAGTACCCTGAGGTGTAACTTTCCTCATGCCAATGACTTGTAAAGTACTATTTGTATTAGATATCTATTATCTACTGATAACACGAATACGCCAAATAAAAAATAGTTTATCTGATAGGTGTACAATAGAATAGATCATTATCAATACAATAGTTTATTTCTCTGTAATTTGAAACTATTACTTAAAAAATGGAACGTTGGGAAGGTAAAGTAGCCGTAGTAACTGGGGCAAGTTCTGGAATAGGAAAAGCAATTGTCGAACAATTAGTCGAGCTTGGTATTAATGTAAGTATTTGAATGTTGTAGCTTTGTAGCCTTTCAAAAATTAAATTTTACGCAGACCGTAGGACTTGCTCGTCGTACACAAAAATTAAAAGAACTGAATGCGACATTGAAAAACAAAAAGGGGAAATTTTATCCGTTAACTACAGACATTTCTGCAGAAGAAGACATTTTAAAAGCATTCAAATGGATAAAGGAAAATGTCGGGTCAGTTCACATTCTCGTTAATAATGCCGCTATTAAGAGAACTACTACACTGACCGAAGGAGACACAACTCTTTGGAGAAATGTTATCAATACCAACGTAATGGGTTTATGTATTGCAACTCGTGAAGCTGTAAAGGAAATGCGTAATAATAACATAAATGGTCATATAATTCACATGAACAGTGTTGTTGGCCATAAAATTATCCCAGAGACACATGCTAACGTTTATCAGGCTTCTAAACACGCTGTAACTGCTTTAACAGAAACTTTGAGAATTGAGCTTTGTTCACTTGGAAGCAAAATTAAAGTTACAGTAAGTAAGAGTACGATTAACTTGAAAAAAATATAATATCTATATTTAGAGCGTTAGTCCAGGGTTTGTATCTAATACAGATATATTTGAAGCCAATCGAAAAGGTAGTGGGTTAGCGGAAATACCTGCGGAAACTCGAGATTTTATTCAAAATGCACCGTCGTTATCTCCAAAAGACATTGCAGATTCCGTGATTTATGTTTTATCTACACCTCCTCACGTTCAAGTAAGTAAAGACTTAAGACTCTCACTTTTTTACCATTAATTCATTATTATTTTGTCTATTTTGTATTGCTTTTGCTTCGCAGTAATTTATAAATTGAATGCATGCTAATTATCTATTTATTTGTTTCACAATAAATTATATTCATAAAAAATGTATTTTCAGGTTCACGAATTAACAATAAAGCCTATTGGAGAACCTTTTTGAAACGCCTCTTTTGAAGAAGTAAGGTATAGGTATACCGCTCTCCTCTGGTGTTGGTGACTTTATTACCACCAGTAGAGAAGTTCTGCAGGTTTCTTCGATTCTGTTATTCTATTAAACCTCTCTGTGGGTGGCGTAAGTCACCAGCACTAAAATGGAGCGGTCTCTCTATAACTACTACCTATTACATTGATAGCTACACCTTAGAGTGTACTGTAAACCTTACATGTAATAAATAGTTAATAGTATAGTTAAAATAATTAATTATCTTTTATTAGTTCAGACAAGCAAAATGAGATACTTCTTACATAATAAAAATTTCAAGTAGTCCGCAGTTTTAGATGGTTTTCGGCAAATCAGAACAGAAAGTGCTCAAAGTTCTTGCTCGGTAAAAAAGTTAAAACATTACTAAGTATTATCAGAATACGCCAAAAAATGGCGATGGCACTACTGATGGGCCACTACCTTCTCAATAAAGTCTTTTACGGTTTATATTTATGAGGAGAACAAACCTTTCCAACACATTTTAAGCCAATTCTGAAGTCTGAGATACCCTATCTTAGGTTCTGCTTATCTAAAACTAGTGGATAATACATACAAAAGATCCGCCCCACTCGGCAGACCAGTCGTAGAGTCGTGGCCTTCTTTGAGGAGACAATAGTGTAATGTAAACGGACCCATAAAATTATCCTCTGGGCTATGGGGATACCTACAAAAGTTAGTCCGGCTAAGAAACCGTAGATAGTTGATCTGTGACCTCCAAAAATAGAGATGTCTTCTCGGGTATTCTTGATGCGTCTCTCTTTAGAATCTGCTAATTATCAGTAGACCCTAGACCGTAGACCTGAGACCTGAGCTGTAGTAGTAGTAGAGCTGAGTAGTTCAAATGTATTTAATCACATTTAGGTTCTTTGTAGTTAGTAGGTCATTGGTCACTGTAGGCCCCTTGCCATAATCCTTTGACATAACCTACAAAGTGTACAGAAAGTCGTATTTGTTTTGAGTTTTGATTCGGTGCCGGTTTGTTTTTAAAGTAACGATAAGTTTAAAATATTATATGCAAATGGGTAGTTCCGAAAAGTTCGAAGAAGCTCTCGGAGATCCTAGTAAATATGCAGAACCTATCAAAGAAATTAAAGTAAGCACTATCACGTTTTCAAATTTCAAATGTTAAGTAATTGGACACGTTTGGAAATACGTTTTCTAAACTTGTAAAATGTTCTTGATTTACTCAACAATCAACGTCAATCTATAGAACCAAAGTTTCTTAACTACACCTGTTTGTTACTTTACAAATTTTATTCTTAAAATTTTTAGGAAAAGTGGAAATTAGTACCAGCGTTTTTGAAAGTTAAAGGTCTTGTAAAACAACAAATAGACTCTTTTAATTATTTTGTAAATGTGGAAATAAAAAAGATTGTGGAAGCTAATTCGAAAGTATCAAGTGAATCCGATCGTTTGTTTTATTTAAAGTAGGTCTAAAGTATTTTTACTATTAAAAATAGTACTTAACGTTTTTGATTTAAGGTACAAAAATGTGTATGTCGGCGCACCTGATCTTCACGAAGTCGATTTTAATATAAGCAAACAAATTACTCCTCACGAATGTAGATTACGTGATATTACTTACTCGGCTCCCATAACAGTCGACGTGGAATATTTTAAGGGGAACAAAAAAGTTTCGAAATCAGGCGTTTTGATTGGGAGGTAAGAAATAATTAATATGTTACGAAGATTTACAAACTTAACGACAATGAATTTCTAGAATGCCCATCATGTTGAGATCTTCAAATTGCGTCTTAACAAATAAATCAGAATACGAACTTGCTAAAATGAATGAGTGCCCTTTGGATCCTGGTGGATATTTTATCGTTAAAGGGCAAGAAAAAGTTATTTTGATTCAGGAGCAATTGGTTAAAAATCGGATGATCGTCGAAGAATCAAAATTTGGCATGCAGTGTCAAGTAACAAGCTCGACACATGAAAAGAAATCAAGAACTATCGTTTTTTCTAAAGGGAATAAATATTTCATGTCACATAATAGTTTCACCGATGTAAGTTCATGACTTTTTTGTGGTATGAGAATAAGTTCATAAGCTGACAAACATAACAGACCTGTTAGACCTTTTACGAGCTTATTTAATAAACATTTGTAATTTGCAGCCAATTCCAGTATCGATAATATTTAAAGCATTTGGAATGACCAGCGATATGGATATTATGAGCTTTGTTTGCTCTAGAAGTAACCGTCACTTGCTTATACCCACAATGGAGGAGTGCAACAATTTGGAAATTTTTACCGATATTAGCGCTTTACGGTATTTAGGATCCAAGTTAGTTATAAAACGTTTCGCAAGTGCCGATGGTAGAAATAAGTTGCCAGAAGATGAGGCTCGTGATATACTAGCAACTACCGTCTTGGCACACGTACCTGTGGTGCAATTTAATTTTCGTAGCAAAGCTATTTACTTAGCTATAATGGTTAAGCGTGTTATGGATGCAAGTAAAGATAAGAAAAATGTAGATGACAGAGATTATTACGGAAATAAGCGTTTAGAATTAGCAGGTTCACTTTTAGCATTGATTTTTGAAGATTCCTTTAAAAACCTGAACAGAAATTTAAAGAATATGGCCGATAAAAGAATTCCCAAGCTGAGAGCTAGCGAATTTGATGTTATTACTCATATTAGG
This sequence comes from Malthinus flaveolus, assembly GCA_950108345.1. Classification (NCBI taxonomy): domain Eukaryota; kingdom Metazoa; phylum Arthropoda; class Insecta; order Coleoptera; family Cantharidae; genus Malthinus; species Malthinus flaveolus. The sequence goes on along the minus strand of OX467285.1, from coordinate 34,519,966 downwards.
CCATCAGATATTACTAACAGTCTAGTTTTTGCCATTTCTACCGTAAGAGCTTGTAAATTACATGTACGATTTTACAGTGGTAATTTTTAGGGAAATTGGGTAATTAAGCGTTTTAGAATGGAGAGGCAGGGCGTCACTCAAGTATTATCTCGATTGAGTTATATATCGGCTTTGGGAATGATGACGCGCATCAATTCACAATTTGAGAAAACTAGAAAAGTGTCTGGACCAAGATCGTTACAAGGTAGCCAGTGGGGGATGCTTTGTCCTAGTGACACGCCCGAAGGAGAAGTGAGTGCTTTTGTAATTCTTCATATGCTTAACACTTTCGCGGCCAAGCTACAATTTGAAAAAATGCTCAAACCCTACCCTACATCTACTACTACCCGTACGGAACATCATAGCAGCGGTCACTAGTGACCGCCCTGGCCGCGAAAGTGTTAACAAAAGAACTCCACGTTTTAGGCTTGCGGTCTCGTGAAAAATCTTGCCTTGATGACTCATATAACTACTGGTGCAAGCGAGAAACAATTATATACGTTAGCCAGATATGCGGGAATTATTGATATTAATACAGTGTCAGGATCTACTTTACATTCTGACGATCATTATGTGGTATTTTTAAATGGTAATGCACCTTTTACGTTTAATTTCACAATTTCTTATTTTGATATTGTAGGTAATATTTTGGGGATCGTTAGTACGCCAAATAGTTTTGTAGACATATTTCGAAATAACCGCAGACGCAATTACATCAATCAATACACTTCTATATATTTAGATAAAAATAAGCGATGGATTCACATTAGTTCCGATGGGGGTCGATTGTGCAGACCTTATATTGTGGTTAATAATGGAAAACCACTACTTACGGATAAACACATGGCAGATTATGAAAAAGGAATTGGAGTTTTAAGAAGTTTTGAAGATTTTTTGCAGCGAGGTATACGTTTTAATAATATAATTTTGTAGTTGTATCATATTTTCGACTTGTAGGTTTGGTCGAGTTTTTGGATGTGAACGAAGAAAATAATTGTTACATCGCGTGTTACGAAAAGGAAATTACCAAAGAGACTACACACTTGGAAATAGCTAATTTTACTCTCCTAGGTGTTTGTGCTGGAATTATACCTTACCCACATCACAATCAGTCTCCTAGAAATACTTATCAGTGTGCTATGGGTAAACAGGCCATGGGTAAGTTTATTAGTTTTAGGCTGCTACCGTTCAGGGAAAAAATTCTGTTTGTTTTATTTGCGGTTTGACGCTGCAACCTTTCAATTTGGAGGATTTATTTTCAAGGTTTTCTTCTTTTAATTTTCGATGATCCTACATCAGATTGCAAGGCAGCAGATATCTGACTAAGACAGGGGGGCGAAACCTGATACATTTTTCCATTCTGAGTCTACCTTCTTTTTAAATTTGACTTTGCTTTCAGGAACCATCGGTTATAATCAAAAAAATCGTATTGACACTTTAATGTACAATTTAGTGTACCCTCAAATACCCATGGTTAGAACGAAACCCATAGATTTGATACATTTTGACAAAGTACCTGCTGGACAAAATGCCATCGTGGCCGTTATGAGTTACAGTGGCTATGATATTGAAGATGCTTTAGTTCTTAATAAGGCCTCTCTCGATAGAGGCTTTGGTCGCTGTACCGTATACAGAAATGCTAAGTGCGCCGTCAAACGATACGCTAATCAGACTAATGATATCATAAAAGGCCCCATGATTGAAGTAACTAATAACAAAGTAATTTGGAAGCATAGTTTGTTAGATACCGACGGTATCGTTTCACCAGGTCAAATGGCAGAAAATAAACAAATACTAGTCAACAAATCGACCCCTTTTCCAACTTCGACAGATCCAGTATCGTCGGCAGTTGCCGGTAACATGGAACTTAGTTATAAAGATGCTTCGGTCGCTTATAGAAATTCTCAGCCAAGTTACGTCGAAAAAGTAATGATTTCAACAAACGAGGACGATCACGGACTGATAAAAGTGTTGTTGCGCCAGACACGTACTCCAGAAGTTGGGGATAAGTTTAGTTCGAGGCATGGTCAAAAAGGTGTTGTCGGTGTGTTAAATTTTGTTCATATATCGCTTTATACTTTTACAACTTAATTTTATAGGCCTAATTGTCGAGCAAGAAGATATGCCTTTCAACGAATTTGGAATGGCTCCCGATATAATTATGAATCCTCACGGATTTCCATCTAGAATGACTGTTGGGAAGTTAATTGAACTATTAGCTGGCAAGGCGGGTGTTGTGAAAGGTAAACTGCTAAATTCTGCTACAAAAGTTGTGTAGTAAAATAATGTTGTAGGTAAATTTCATTATGGCACGGCATTTGAAGGATCAACGGTTGAGTCTTTGTGCGAAGAATTGACAGAAAATGGTTATAATTATCAAGGGAAAGATGTATTTTATTCTGGTACAACTGGAGAACCTCTTAAAGCGTATATTTATTCTGGTCCTGTATATTACCAAAAATTAAAACACATGGTTCAAGATAAAATTCATGCCAGGTTTGTCGCTTTTAAAAAATTGACAACGAAATTATTCATTAAATTTTAGAGCTCGTGGTCCTATAGCCGTTTTAACGAGGCAGCCCACCGAGGGTAGAAGTCGCGATGGAGGTTTACGATTAGGCGAAATGGAACGTGATTGTCTTATAGGATATGGTGCTAGTGCTATGTTAGTGGAAAGACTTATGGTTTCGAGTGACCAGTGTGAGGTCGACGTTTGTAATAAGTGTGGTAGACTGGGATATAGCAATTGGTGTAATAGTTGCAAAAGTTCTGCAGATGTGTCTACAATTACTATGCCATATGCTTTTAAACTTTTAATGACCGAATTGTTATCTGCAAATATTAGTTTAAGGCTCACGTTAACTGATTATTGTCAATAATTTTTGTGTTTTTGTACCAAATATTTGGAAGTAAAAGCTCAATAAATTGTATTTTTATAGTTTTGATTTAATTAAATTAAAGTAAATTTGTTTGTATTGTAGATCTGAGTCGCCTCAGTGTTGAACTGTAGTTGTTCAAGCATCTATCACAAGATTTTTCAAATGATTTGTAATTTGAGATGCAAATTATTTTGAATGTGTAGCATCTCTTTCTAAACCTTAATACATTAATTTCAAATTTTTACTTTTTATCATCTTGAGAATAAACTAATTTACAAAAACCACGATTTTACTTATTTGAATGTAATTAGAATTAGGGAACATTAACTATCCCATCAAAAGTATTTTGTACCTGAAAGTTTTGACTGAAAGCTTATATTTAAAAAGTTTTTATTTTCTCGCGAAAATGACACGTAGTTTTCACTTCGTTTTCACAATTCCGTGTTAGGTTTTTTCACAAATCTAAATTTCTCGGCTCGCTATTTAAATTTGTAGGCTGCCGTATAGGTACTTTATTTGTCTAGTTTTTTTAAGTTGGCAATAAAAAGTCACTTGAACTTGAAGTTTTGGGTGGTTCGGTTGAATATTATAAAAATGTAAGTGTACAATTAAATTATTAACAATTTATTTGTACGATATCCCCAAAATTATTTAAGTATTTTATTAAGAACTAAAAAATAAATTTTACGTAGTAGAGACTTGACTGTAATGGTAAGAAATGTTATGTCATAAATAAACTAACTATCAGATGTTCCGAAAGGATAGGGGGAAGTGGAAACACGCAGAGGCAGAGCTGCGGGGACGGTAAGCAGAACTAAACTCGTCGGATTTACCCGATACTATACGAAATCTTCATATGATTGGTGTTCGTGCCCTTATTATTTTGCAAATGGCCGTTGTTTACGGTTCATTGTAAATTTTAAATACAAATAAATAGTGTAAACTAGTATTTTAACGGCCAGGTAGGTATTAAAATTGTAGAATTAAGTGTGTTGTAGGGATATCCGAGACGTAGGAGTATAAATGTATTAGTTATCAAACTTATAAGTGATATTGAGTTGGCGCCAGTTTAAAGGTCGATTCATACATCTACGGGACGAGACAGGAGCGTGTACGAACCGGGACGTGATAAAAATATTATTGCATAGAAATTAAATGTGCAAGCTCACACTTGTCCGTCGAAGTGCTATCTACGGGGCTTACCGTCCGGAACGTGTAAATACATATCGTCGTCGTAGGTGACTTGACTCCTCGTAAAAAGAAATGTTACAAAATTAATCGGTCTCTTAAAGGCAGGATATCAAAATTAAAAAGTTCTTTAGAAAAGTCAAAATGTAAATTAAGAACCGCGTTAGATTTTAGTCAGACAAAAGCCTTTTCCGAGTTAGAAAATAATATAAATCCTGCCGGTTTAGAATTCATTAAATCCCAGTTTTTAAATTCTAGTCACAAACGTCCCAACTGGTCCACTAAAAACAAAATTTTTGCTTTAGCTCTCTATAAAAGAGGCCCCCGTTGTTACCGTTTTCTTCGTAATTATTTAAATTTGCCTTCAAAAACTACTTTTTTGAAAGTTTGACTCGCGGAATTCCTTTTGAAACCGGTATTAACAAAAATCTTTTTGACAAACTTGGTCGTCGTGTTTAAAACTTGGCCCCTTTAGATCGTTATTGTATTTTAATGTTTGATGAAAGTTATTTTAATTTGCATGTTGAGTTTTTAAGAATTTCTTTTTATTTTCTAGCTATAGAAGTTATAGGAGTTTTCCATTTATAATTTTGTGATTATTCTGTGATATCTGTATATATGTGCAATATTGGAGTTATTTTAAGTTGTTATATTTGAGAATTTTATTTTTTATTTTCCTTCAAAGTTATTTTAATTTGCATGTTGGGTTTTTAAGAATTTCTTTTTATTTTCTAGCTATAGAAGTTATTTTTATTTGGATGTTGAATTTTTGAAAATTTGTATATAAGTTATTTTTTAGTTTGCATGTTGAATTTATTTTTATTTTGTGATATATTATAATATATTGTGATCTATATATTTAAGCAGTATTAATTATTTGTGATAGAATGTTTTTAAATTATTTTACAGGAATGTTACCGTGCGAAGACATTTTATTTATTTTTATGTACTGTTATTACTGCTGTTTTTGTAAATACATATTTTTAATATACAATAAAGGTTTATTTCGTGTATATTTGAGTTTTATTGTATATTTTCATTTGTAAAAATAAATTTAAAAGGAAACATACATTCGAGGTGTTTCGAATCGCGCGCCAAAACCGGTTAGTTCTGCTTACCGTCCCCGCAGTTCTGCTGTCGCCGTGTTTCCATTGTTGCATACGGTATCAACACATCTGATAGTTAGTTTATTTATGTGTTATGTAACATTTCCACGGTAGTCCGGATAGTATCGATTGTATTCAACTTTATATGGGTTATTATGCCAAACTGACCTTTAGTGAATTTTTAGCGGTTTTTTGGTATTTATACTGGTATCGTGCAGAAATGTGATTTCCTCAAAAAGTAAATTATCGACCTTTACCACAATTAGTCACGATCTCGAGATCAAAATTTGACGTAATCCTTCAAATTGATAATTTTCTATATTATTGTATTTGTAGCAGCTACTTAGAGCAAGCACGTCTTAAAATAATACAAAATTAGTGTTGTGACGTTATCTAATTTCGTAGTTTGTAAAATAATTTTTAAAAGTGCAATTTAAGTGCTCTAGTTTTTCTAAATTGCTACATTTGAAACACCTGATTGAAAAGGCGAACCTTGAAAAATTGGGCTACATTTGACTAGGTACCGACCCAATTATTAGTTATGCAATTTATAATGATACGCTATTATTTAACGTATATTGTAAATTCCTAATGTTGGCTTATGTTTTTAGTACAAAATGTTGAACGCAAGAAATATATCGATGCTTATGAAAACTCGTAACCTACAATTTGCAGGATGGTTAATTACAAAAAGAACTACCACTCCATCTGTTTTGACATCTATTAGAAATTATAGTTCACCGAACGTGGAAGAATCGTTTCTCAATGGGAGCTCAAGTACTTATGTCGAAGACATGTACAACTCATGGCTTCAAGACCCCGCCAGTGTACACACCGTAAGTTTGTCGAATTAAAATGTTAGCAATTTAAAAACGTGTCAGAATTTTCATTTTACATCTCACCGAAGAACGCGTTTAAGATTATTTATTGCAGTATTTCTTTTTAAACTTGAAGAAAAATTTAATGCAAGCAACAAGCAACATAGGAATTACATTAATTTACGTTAAATTTTGTAGTCTTGGGACTCATTTTTCCGAAATTCAGCCCAAGGTAGAGGATATCAAGCACCTCCGTCGCTAGCACCACCAGGTAAGAATGAAGTTTCGGCAGCTTCATTTTTACCTGCCGCTTCTGGCGCTTCTGGTGCGGGTCGTATCGACGAGAAACTTATTGATGATCATTTAGCCGTTCAGGGAATTATTAGAAGTTATCAAGTAAGTATGTTGTGTGGAGGTATTTGCTCGTAACCATAATTTTTTATCGTTAATAAAATTTTCACATTTTTAATATTGATTTTAAAGAAAATTTACAGTTTGCAAGTAAATGACATTGTCTAAAATGATGCCATCCACGTATTATTTATTATAGGGTTTTCAGATAAGTTTTTATATAAAACTGTCCTTCGAAAATTTAAATTGAATATCAGGTCTATATTTGTTCAAGAAGTCACTGTAGAAGTTTGTTGGTCTATTTTATTTAGTTTAATTTCAGAATGTCTCCTACAAAAAATTGATAAAAAATGGTTTATAATCTTGTTAGTAGACAATGAAGAAGGAAGTTCATTCTAAATAATGATGTCATTTCATCAAAAATATCAATAATCCACTTAAAAATTCTATAATTTTAAAAACTAATCTGGAAACTTGTTTTAAATAGTAGCTTTGTTTTTGATCGGTTTAAATTTATTTGTTCCGTTTCACTATTTTGTACTGTGCTTTTTGTAGAAGCAAATTTTTTAAATGTGGCGAAATAAGTAAATACATAATATTTGGTAAAGTAAGGAATTTGATGAACTGCTTATTTCTTTCCTTTAGAATATTATGAATTTAACGTCAATGAATGAAATTTTATTATGAACAAACTATAATTTCATAATTAAATTTAACCCTTACACGGATAAGACGAATCCAGACGGTTCATTTGTGGAAAAAGTTACTACTTCCTTTACTTATTATTTATCTTTTCTAATAGTACTTATGATAAAATATTTTATTTAAGGGGGCCACCTTATCCGTTTGAAAATTATCTTATTCGAGTAAGGGTTAAGCACAAACACACACTGTACACCAAGTATGCTCGAGTACATATTAAAAACATTTTTTTTTATTTCGCTCAGTACAGTCGCCAAAGATTTTGAGTTCAGACTAAATCGCTTCTACAATTTGTTTGGTAGAAAGTGTAGGTCTCGAAGTGTAGAATATTTACATCATGTGTATTTTTCTTTTTAAACAGAACCATCTCCACAAATATTAAAGTTACACAAGAAAATGAATAATTAAGCGAAAGATCATAACATTCTACACCAAAAAGGTTCTATTGGAAAATTTTGTTACGTAAACAGCTTTACAAGAAAACGGGATTGAAAACCGTATGCTGGTGCTGTTATGAGTGCTATCAGAGAGGAGTAGGTGCACAAAAATAGGCCTAGGTACTTCAAAATGATCTGATGGAGTCTAGAAAGATGGAAATAGAAGAAGAAAGCTTCAGAATCAATTAAATTTTTGGATAAAACCTTTTTGTGTAAATGTTATGGTCATTCACTTTTATTAATTTTTTGTGGAGTTGCCTATTACAAAAATAAATGATTTTTGAATTTTTACTCTTTAAAAATAATAATGGCCAGTGTATGTGCATTGTACACATGTAAATATTTTTCTATTTCCTTCTGCATTCCAAGACCCATACTTACATAAAAAAATTTCTTAGGAACGATTTAATCTAAACTGTGGGGTATTTTTTCTCTGGCGACTGACTGTACCTGCTACATATATACAGGGTGTCCCAAAAGTAATCTGCCAAACTTCGGGCGTATATTCCTTAAATAATTTTAAGAAAAGAAAGTTATATCAGCATAGGTCCAATTTGGAAAGGTTAGCAAGTTATGGCTTGTTGAAGAAAACAGCAGCTAACGACTAAATTTTAGAGAGTAGGATTTTGAAAACAATTGTTAGATTATTATCTTTGGCGGCACATGAAAGAGCTTGTTTATGCAGAGAAGGTTAATGAACGTGACGCTTTAATTCGAAGAATTTTATTGATGCTATAGGTGGTCACTTTGAACATTTCATGTAGCTTATTTACGTTATTACTTCTATTAACTTGCTAACTTTTCCAAATCGGAGCTATGTTGATGTAACTTTTTTTGCGTCAGATGACCGAAGGAATACACTCTTGAAGTTTGGCAGATTTCTCCCGGTACACGCTGTATACCTAACTTTTGAATACATACTGCATGTGAGAAGTTGAATGCTCTTCGACTTTTCATTTATTGCATTAAAATGTTACGTTAATGCATGTTGTGCACTTGCACTTTGTTTTTAAAACAATTGTATCACATTAAGTTTGTGTAAACATAGCATGTTTCGTTCCACAGGCTCAATTTTGTTTATTTTATTGCAAACTCGGTTTTTTAAACTTTTGCCTTAAAAAGTATTATTTCGATCTTATTTTTTTAAAGTATAATTAATGTGTTTTCTTTATTGGTTAGGTAAGAGGACATCTTGTAGCTCATATAGACCCACTTGCTATTTTAGAAAAAGATCATCTAATTTCATATCTTGCAAGTAATCAAGGTTTTCCTCCCAAAGAAATTGCCCGACAATATAACTTAGGTAGTAACAACCCTGTTTTAATTTTATTTTATTTTTTCGTTTTATCTTCTGAATATGAATTAAATTAAGTTACATTACATAAAGTAGGAACTTGCCGGTGTAGAAATTCAAAACGCGCGCCGTTGCACAGTCTTCATTTATTAATTCTGTTGCACGAGTTTTGAGATGATTCCTTATTAAAAGACTAAACTACAGTATGACTTACCACTTGGTGAAAATTTTGATGTATCTTCCAGAAAACAATATAAAAATTAGCTCGTCTTTAAATAAATAGCTGTTAGAAAACCATAAATCAAGTTAATCATATTGTAATCATGTCAATACTGTATCAAACATCAGGTGCTTACTTCTATTAATAAATCCTGTGCAATGGCACTCTTTGTTCAAAAATCAACGTAATTTCTCCTATATTACTTTTCATTTAATTTTGTTGTGACCGGCAAGTTGCCACTGGAGTTTAAAAATAGGTTTTGGACTTCTTATAGGTAGTAATTTATTTTTCCGTTTCATGCTCTGTGAAAATGTTTGTTTTGAAATTCTGGTCAATCTTGAGCCTAGGGTGTTTTGTATAACGCACATTTGTCTCTAAAACTGTTTGGGATATGTATCGAAAAGGAATTGATAATTATAATTTAACTTGTTAGTCTCGAGGGCATCTTGCATCACGGTTGGATCCTTTGGCTCTCATGTATGAAGATCACAGTACTACTTTTAGTCCTCCTCCTATTCAAGTCATTCGCCAGCATTCATTAGGTAATTCATTTACAGCATGAAATGCGTTGGTCTTTAACAAAAAAATAACACAAAGGGTCAAAACAGTTGAAGTTTTTTTTTGGTCATCGACATTACATGAGGATTATCGTTTTAATTGCATTAATCTTATTCAATTGCCTAAAAATGACTTTCCAGTTCTGGTTATAGCTTTGCTTTAGTTGCACGAATAAACACAACAGCTTTTATAACGAGAGCATTTTTTGTACATAATAATGCTAACAGCTTCTGCTTTAGTAAAAATTTTTTAATTTAAGGTAGATTTGTGCGTATAAATTGTAGTTTGTCTGTTGGACAATTTTTTAATAAGAGGTCACTTTTGTAGTATAAACAAAAGTTTCTTCTTGTAAAATAATATTGAGAAGGTGGAGGGTGTAGGTAGTGCTGGCTTTTAGATACGAGGACATCACATAGCTAAATTGGATCCTCTTGGAATAAATAGTGCAGATCTAGACGATCGCCATCCTCACGAGCTTACTACTTCGTATTATCATTTGGGTAAGTATCGCATATTTATTACTTAATTATTATTAACAGAATCTAAATATTAATCGTGATTAATACCTAAAAATTGTTCCCATTTACAGTGTCCCCCAAAAAGTTAGCAACATAGTATAGGAACATATTTTATTCAATTTAGAGAAAAACTAATTGCAGCACTTAATTCTGCTTCTCTAAGACCAGAAATTAGCTACTATAAAGTGATCATGTGAGTTCCGCTAGATGTTAAATTTCTCAAGTATTGTAAGAAATTTCCCAAAAGAGCATTTATGCATTGTGAAAATAAGAAAATATTTTGATACATAAATATTAGAAGAAGAAACACTTCAATTAATTGTAATATAATAAAATTTTCTTATTATAAGTCATTATTGGCATATTATTTAGTAAAAAGAACTCGTAAGAAAACTAAAGTAACGAATCAAAGTAAAATTTAACTAAAAATGAACATTTAAAAACAAATTAACATCTACCAGAAGTTAAATCATCGTCTTGTAGTAGGTAATTTTTAATCCGTAGAGAAGTAATAATAATTGTTAGAATTAATTTTCTTATGATGCCGACTTTTAGGTGGATACTGTTTACAGTGTATCGATCGAGATCTGGGATATAGGGTTTTAGCATGTTTTATTAAATAGTTGCAATTATAGGCTCCTCTAATTATTTTAAAGGAAAACTGTAAAGACAAGACATGATTTATGCCAAAGTTGGTGTATGGGAAGTTGTCTCATCGACGGTCGGATGAGGTCGGTGCGATTCGGGCTAGTGACGTAGGTAAGATACCTAAGAGTCCCGCTCGAGTACAGAATTCTTACGGAAATAGTAATATTTTTATCATTATTTTTGAAATAAAACAAAATAGTTGCTTATTATTAACAAAGTACCTTTTCAAAAATATTATCGTGCTAATTAGCTATATGATAAGTCTAATTCTAGCTAATTTTGGTTTTATATGGTTTTATTCAAAACCGAATTGTCATAAACTCTTCAAATAACGTTTCGCTGAATCACAAACGTTAGCTTTCTCAAATTACAAATTAAAAAACATTAACAAACGATGTTTTAACATTTTAAAACCTTTAAATCAGTAGTAAAGCATCGCAACTTATTTGTGTTCCGGTATCTTACATACGTCACAAATCGTTCGTACAATGTAGATGAGACAACTTCCCATACACCAACTTTGGATTTATGCATCGTCTTTACCAAAAATTTGTGGAAATGAAGACATGAATTATAAAACTAAAGAAAACAACGCAGTTTTTAATTCTGAGCATTATGTTTATAAATTTTTATATTATTATAAATCGTATCTTTACAATTTTTCTCTTAATAATTAGGGGAGCCAATAATTACCTCTATTTATTTATTTAACATGGTAAAACCCTATGTTTTAGACCTCAACCAGTGTACTGTATGTAGGTATAGGGCATTATGTATATTGCTGTATATACTGTACACACTGTTCTAAGCACCTATCTGGCAAAGATCAAAACTATTTGATTCTCTTGAGAAGAAGATATATTTCGAGTCCAACTAATTGACCAATTTTCAATGTTTTTTGAGTTGTGTAGAAAGAATTAACAAATAAACTACTAATGAGTTCTAAATGCAATTTGTAAACTCCTGCTAGAACTTTTTGCTTATTACTTGCATTACATAAGCATGCTACTATGTTGCATTTTTTTGCCGAATTGTATTTAGTAAGTTAGTACTAGCATTGGTATTACTAGTTTGGCAAGAATATGTATAGTTTTCTTAATTTTTGCATGCTTTATCTTAATTTTTGTGCTTATTTTATTTTAACTAGAACACCCAAGCAGTACTTATTCAGAGGAACTAAAACAGCAGGTCCAGGAATTTATGAATAGTAAGACAGTTTTTATGTATTTTGTATTATATTTTGTAAAAAGTATGTGGTGATGGTAGGTAGTCGTGCACGGGCAGTAGTATGAACCGGAATTTGTTAATGGTAAATTTCTGTTGTTTTCAAAATATTTTTAATAAGGGCTTATCTAAAATTGCGCTAAATCGAAAATAAGGCAATATGCGTAGCTGCACTGAAAAAGTATTGTTTGTTTTTAGTCATAAATTAGTTTACATTACAATAATTGCCACTTTTAAGACAATTTCCGCCAAGCGTTGAATGTGTGTTCTCTTCCCAATTGTGCGTGTTTCGTCAATACAACTTGTCTTGGTCGGACCAGGTTCCATAATTGATTATCCGAGCCCTAATTTTTCCACAACAAAAATGTCTAAACCTTGCTCTCATGTTTTAGTCCACTTGCAAAACCTTTTTTTTTGTTTCTTAAATATTTGTTCGTCTTGTTTGGTGGAAATCCGTCTTTAAGCTTATCAAAATTACAATTTTTTCTCACAGTAAACTAGAGGATCTATTAAGTTCAAAAGTTACGAGAAATTAATTGGATGGCACTAGAAATATTTGGCGCAATTAAAAATATACCCACAGAAAATATTTATCCACTTTAGTAGTATTACGCAGTACTTGAATGTTTGTCACGCATAGCCAGATTGTGCTTTTTATCCTTTCTACTTCTTTTTTATTTTTAACTATTATCGCTTTTATATTTTTAAACTCATGTAATAGTAAACAGATATTTATTTTTAATGGTTGAAAAATTTCCAACTGGATGACTTACAATTCATTTAATTCAGATAAATACTACTTATTTCAATAAAAATAACTGATACACAGAATATTTGTTGAAATAAGTTGCAGATTTTTAAGATTTACTAATGAAGTTTTCAATTTTTTTCCTTTTATCAAAATTCTTTTCATCCTCGTTTCCTACAAATAATCCAATATGAACAATAGAGGAAACCGATATGGATCGTCACTTTAAATTACCTTCTACAACTTTTATCGGCGGCAAAGAAAAGACGCTACCTCTCCGTGAAATCTTACGGAGACTCGAATATGCTTACTGCCGTCACATAGGTGCCGAGTTCATGTTTATTAACAGCATGGAGCAATGTAATTGGATAAGACAAAGATTAGAAACTCCCGGATGTATGGAAACTAGTAACGACACTAAAAGGCTCATATTGGCTCGATTGAGTCGTTCTCACGGGTATTTATTTAGTTACGGTGCATTATAATGTAACATACCGACTAAAATCTTATAGTTTTGAAGCCTTTTTACAACGTAAGTGGTCTGCAGAAAAACGTTTTGGTTTGGAAGGTTGCGAAATATTAATTCCGGCTATGAAACAAGTAATCGATAAAAGCACAGAATTTGGAGTAGAAAGTATCGTCATGGGTATGCCTCATAGAGGACGCCTTAACGTGCTCGCTAACGTATGCAGAAAGCCTCTCAGTCAGATATTTACACAATTTGCCGGTTTGGAAGCTGCAGATGACGGTTCTGGTGACGTAAAATATCATCTTGGAACTTACATTGAACGGTATTATCATCTAAACTGCGATCTCGTTTTAAGTATTTAATTATTTTTGGTATTAGGTTGAACCGAATGACGAACAAAAATATTCGTTTGGCTATCGCGGCAAATCCGTCTCACTTGGAAGCCGTCGATCCTATCGTACAGGGTAAAACTAAGGCGGAACAATTTTACAGAGGCGATGGGGAAGGCAAAAAGGTAAAGAGGTGGTTTAGATTTTTGTATTTTATAACTTTTGTTTGAATTTAGGTAATGTCTATTTTATTACATGGTGACGCCGCTTTTGCCGGGCAAGGTATCGTTTACGAAACCATGCATTTATCCGACTTACCTCAATACACTACACACGGAACTATTCACATTGTCGTTAATAATCAAATCGGTTTTACCACCGATCCTCGACATTCGAGATCTTCTCCTTACTGCACAGGTGCGTTTTTCAAAATGTATGTCTGACAAAGTCGTTATAATTATGTACTTTTAGATGTTGCTCGAGTTGTAAACGCTCCCATTTTCCACGTTAATTCCGACGACGCAGAAAGTGTGATACATGTGTGCAACATCGCCGCCGAATGGCGCGCGACTTTCCACAAAGACGTGGTTATCGATATAGTCTGTTACAGACGTAATGGACATAATGAAATGGACGAGCCCATGTTCACACAACCTTTGATGTACCGTAAAATTCGTAATACCAAACCGGCTTTAGAAAAGTATAGCGAACAACTTATAAGCGAAAATGTCGTCACCGCCGAGGAGGTTTGTGAGAAATACATTTGCAACTGTTTTTTCTACCATAAGAATTTAATCGTGTTCTAAATTATTCTTCTATTTTTCAGGTTAAAGCGGTGAAAGACAAGTATGACAAAATTTGTGAAGAAGCTCTTGAAAATGCTAAGAAAGAGACTCATATAAAATATAAAGATTGGATCGACAGTCCTTGGTCCGGCTTTTTCGAAGGGAAAGACCCGATGAAAGTCGGTCCCACCGGTGTTATTGAAGAGACGTTGGTTCATATCGGAACACGTTTCTCTTCGCCTCCTCCAAACGCCGCAGAATTTGTCATTCATAAAGGTATAAAAAAGAAAATTAATCTTAAAATAGTTCTCGCTCAATATTGTTTTTAGGTATCGAACGTATTTTGAAAAGTAGGCTGGACTTGGTTCATGCTAGAACCGTCGATTGGGCATTAGCAGAAGCGATGGCATTTGGATCGTTGCTAAAAGAAGGTATTCACGTGAGACTTTCTGGACAAGACGTAGAACGTGGAACCTTTTCTCATCGTCACCACGTTTTGCATCATCAAACGGTTGATAAAGCCACCTATAGAGCACTTTGTAATTTGTATCCCGATCAAGCTCCTTATACAGTTTGTAACAGCTCTTTATCCGAATTCGGCGTATTAGGTTTTGAACTTGGTTACTCGATGACTAATCCTAACGCTCTCGTTTTATGGGAAGCCCAATTTGGCGATTTTAATAACACGGCTCAGCCAATTATAGATCAGTTCATTTGTTCTGGGCAAGCTAAATGGGTTCGACAAAGTGGTCTCGTTATGCTCTTACCTCACGCTTTAGAAGGTTCGTTTTATTTTTACTACAATAAAATTAGGTTTTATAAAGTTAATTGAAAAATTTTGAGCTAATTTTACTGCATTAGAAAATTACTCCAACTATTACGTTTATTTTAAGGTATGGGCCCGGAACACTCTGTTGCACGTCTCGAGAGATTTTTACAACTCTCATCAGACGATCCCGACTATTTCCCGCCCGAAAGTAACGAATTTGAAGTTCGTCAGTTGCACGACATTAATTGGATCGTTGCTAATTGCTCGACTCCTGCAAATTACTTCCACATTTTACGTCGTCAAATTGCTTTACCTTTCCGTAAACCACTCATACTAATGACTCCTAAAAGTTTATTGAGACATCCAGAAGCCAGAAGCAACTTTGACGAAATGAAAAATGGAACTACGTTCAAAAGAATTATTCCTGATTCTGGACCCGCTTCGAAAGACGCTTCAAACGTTAAAAAACTTATTTTCTGTAGTGGTAAGGTGTATTACGATATAAAAAAGATACTTGCGGAGAATAAGTTAAATGGTGTTATTGCCGTAACGACCGTCGAACAGGTAAGCATTTTAATACTTAACTGGTGATTTTTATCGATTATAATTTGTTAACAAATGTTACAGATCTCACCTTTCCCTTATGATCTTATAAAAGCAGAGTGTGCCAAATATCCCAAAGCGGAATTGTTTTGGGCACAAGAAGAACATAAAAATTCAGGAGCTTGGACTTACGTGGATCCAAGATTTCAAACCACATTAAGCGGATCGAGAACTGTGAGGTGAGTGAGAAACGTGCGCGTATTTGTCGTTTTAAATTGAAATAATGAGAGGCACTGAAGATATGATTAGCGAGTTTGTTATGAAATATCTGAATGAGTCCCAATTTCTGATGAATGTTGCAGTTCTCCTGCAGATAATAGAGGTTGGCTTAGTCGTCTCTTTGGTAAATCTGAATCCGTATCTCAAACTGTTGAGCAACCAGAGAAAGAATCCGAACCTAGAGTTGTTAGGTGAGAGCTTCTTGTCATATCTTCAGTTTCTCTATAATTTTTTGTGGTTTTGGTTTTGTGTTCATTCATTATTTTGCTTGCTTGCACGACTATAGGAGTATAAATGAAGACAAATGTATTCTTTTAATTGTCATTCCTTGTTTTGATTTCTAAAACTCCCCGCAAGTGTTTATTTTTATGTGAAGATTTTGCCGCTGGAAGTTAGTTCTTGACGAGGAGAATATCTTAAGTTTACTTTCCATTGCTCACCCAAAAATTATAGGTATAGTGGCCGGGCATCTAGTGCATCTACTGCAACTGGTAATAAAGCTACTAATTTGAAAGAACTCCAAGATTTGAAATCCCAATTTATAAAGTTGAGCAAGTAATTTGACAAGTAACGATGAGAAAATATCCTGAATTGTAATTTCTTAATATGATTTGTAATTTTATTTATTTTTAAACATTTTACAAACTGTACTTCTTATGTGTCAACTTCTTAATTAGTCGTAGATAATTTAAAATATTAAAATGCCTAAGTTTAAGAATTGGTGCGAGAGGTGTGTGATTGCGAGTTAGTTTTGCTTATATTATTATTTGCATGCAACTTTTGTGAAATTTTAAGAATGTTATTAATTTAAATAAAATTATAGTTACATTGGCCGACCCGTTAGCGCCAGCACGGCCACCGGTAGCAAGGCACAACATATGAAAGAACTATCTAATATTTTCGAAGAGGTTATGAGACTATAAGTTAATAAGTTCTTAGTAAATCGTTTTAATTTTTGCCTAGAAATACTTCATTTTCACAAAATCTATTTCTGCACCCAGTCGAGATATTTATTTTAATTTATTATTCAAGTTTTAAACGTTTTCAGTTTTCATTATAAGCATTTTAATGTGCTCCTATGATGTTATTAATTTGTTTGTAATTATGTACATAGAGTGGATACTAAAACGTAACTGTAAAAAATCATATTTTACAAAGTCCTACTTTCTTCGAACGAGATTTTTTGTTGAAGTTTAATTATGTTTATTTATTACGTAACTTATAAGTTCTAGTTCTTTCTAAACCACCGAGAGTTTTTGAGTATTCCGATATAGATACACTGTACTATAAGATGAAAAATTGTGAGACGTTACTATTGCAATATTCAAAGTGAAATAGTACGAGGCAAAGTATTTTATTAATTACAGTTTATTTATTTATTGAATAAGGAGATTGTTTCTTTAAACAAAAAATTGTTGCTTTTAAATGAGTTTTTATTTTCCTGGATCCCTTATTTTAAGTTTTGTGTAAAGAGGCCAACAGTATGCTAGGAATAATCCATCATTCCTACTATGGGTGTCTTTGTTAGTTCAGAGCTAGAGAAAGTCACATTAGAAAAATTGAGCAGAATTACAAAATATAATGCTCTTTCTATTTTCGATTAGTATTGTCAGCTTTTAAAGTTATTTAAATAAGATGAATACGAGCCAAATTGTGGATTAAAAATATCTAACAGTTTTAAATAGCAAGAGAGCTGATATATATTTTTTTGTAGTTTACAATACATTGTAATCTTCCATTTTAATTGAGAAATAAGATAGTTACTTTTTTGGACTGGAATGTATAGCTTTAGACCAAAAAAATGTATGCTAAAAAAAGATTAAATTGAAAAATGAAATTCATTTTTAAAAATTAGTGCTAAAGTTTAGATATCTTTTGGATTTTCATAAATTCATGATTAGTTTGGTAGACTATTATTGCCATGTCATCTTCAGGTTCACAAATTTATATTAAGAAATTGAAGTGGAAAATTATTCAAACTGTTATGTGTACACCAGAGGAATGTGAAATATTATTCTCAACGATCAAAGAAAATGATTAAATAAAAGTAAATCGAATAATCAAATTTATTTTAAACTTTCAAATAACAATTTAAATCGAGATTCGTGAAACCAGGATTCCACTGTAAAAATTTTTATCATTACTGTAACTAGTTAACAGTTTTCATTAAAATATTGATAAAAAAATTTACCATGGGCTCGGGCTTAGCATTTGAATTATTTCTGAACCTTCATAAACAAAAGCTACAAGATATAAATACCCCAAAACTTAACTCTTATAATTAGTTGATGTAAATACTTCCTTTGCCAACATACTACTCTTTCGTATAAAAAAAAATTACTTGTTACATATCAAAAAAAGCAGGAGTAGAATCTTTAGCACATTTTAAAACGGAGTGCATGAATTTAACAAATCCGGTATCTTTTGGTTTTTCTAAACCTCGAAGAAGTCTATTTTTCATAACTGCGATAAACTCGCGATTGCTAAGTTGTCCATCCTCTAAAAATGTATCATTAATAACTCGAAATACTTCCTTTTTAAACTCACGATTTTCATCAAAAATTGTGAACACGACATGAATTATGTGGTCACTAAGATCCACATGCGCAACGGTCTTGGCAACATGTTTTAAAGTTACTTCGTCGATTGAAGCTCCCGCTATATGGTAAAAAGTTAATGCAGTGTCAACATCATTAATGTTATTTAAAAAATGAAAAAAGTTTAGGTAGTCTTCCTTAGTGATGCCTTGTCCGTGATCTCTAAAACTAGGAAACGTTTCAGGTTTCAAGATTATTCAAAGCGCATTAAAGCTTACGCTTTTTTAACTCTTTTTAACATTCGAGCTTTCTTTTTTTCGGGAAATCCACTGTAAGCTAATAGTAAGTCACTAAAATCTGCTTCCAAAATACGCCCATCGTCGTCCGGATGTTTACGTTGAAATTCCAAACTTAAAATTTCTCTTTGTAACTGTTTTTGAAAATCCAAAAATTTCTCGATAGTTAATTTTTGCTTAAGACTCGGTCCAAAGAAGTAAGTCGTTAACGCAGAATTAACACCCTAGAAAAACGCTTTTTTAAAACTTTTAATCGCGAGGAAAAAGTTACCTTAAATGTGTTGCCCGTGTTGGCATGATCACGATGACGTGACCCAATACTCGTTTGTTGGCGTATTAGAGTTGCGACTTTTTCAAACTCTTCACAATCTACGTCGCCATCGCCGTTCAAATCAAACATACGAAACGCAATTTCAAAATGTCTGTGGGACGCTTGAAAAGTAAAAAATATGCTAATCACGTTTTTGTCTAAAATTATTTTACTTACTCGAGAGCACCGTTAGAAGAAAAATGTAATCAGAAAAAGTAATTAAGCCGGCACTTCCCAATTTATAAAATATACTGTCTTCGTCTAGGGCTAATTCAAGTTTTTGTTGTATGTTCTGGTTGAAAATAAGAAGCTCCGCATTAATTTAGCTATTTATTGGCAGAGCATGCAGATTCTAATATTTAAAAGCGTTCGAAAATCGTGTAATTTGTGCACTACAGACACTAATTTCACAAACTAATTACATAAATGTGGCCAAAAATAAAAACCAAGTAACTAGGTTTCGAATTATTAAAAAAGAATTCATTCCTCTAGGTTTTAATCGAAAATTTGAGTATTAACAGTTTCTATAAAGCATTAAAACTATAAAAAATTCTAATTGTAATGCAACTAACAAGAGTAAAAGAACATTAAACTTTTACAATCTACAGAAATCAGAATTTAAAAAATTATATTTGTAAGGGCCAAATTCAAGAATTAAATTCGACTCGCTTTTGAGTTAAATGTTCGCTTACTCCGCCTGCTTTCGCAAATTCAGTATTCAGGAGTCACAAATGCTAAAGTGGGCGGAGTTAGCAAAACCTAAGCAAGCGTGAGTTGAAGTTGATTCTTGAATTTGGTCCCAAGTTCTCGTGAAAGATGAAGAAGATCTCAAAATGCTAATATTTAAGAAGTGCAAAGGAAATGAAATAATTGAAGATTCTTAGAAGAACGATAAATAGTAAATTGAATAGAAATCTAATTTCATTATTTCACCTAATACGGGAATTTTACGGAAAAAAATTAATCGTTAAAGAAAGTGGTATCGTGCACTAAAAAGTATGCAAAATCTTCAACAACTAGTTACTAGGTTTTTCTATTATTACCTACAGAAAAGTACATACAAAAGATCTAATATACAGAAATACTAGCGTGCAATGGCATAAAGCTAAAATATGCAAAAAAGAAAAAAGATATTACCTCCAGCTTATGCTGAAAAATAGAGGTTCCAAATATAAAAATTATAGGCACATACAATTAATAACAGTAGTGATAAAAGGTTAACAAGAATTGCAATTAAAGGTGTTCATTATTTACATACATTTAAAAAGATTTTAGTTACAGTATGATTAATCAGAGAAACAGAGTGATACATCGGTGCACAAAATTTAATTACAGAGTTACAAAGAGGTTTTTAAATTGAGAAATTTTTAAATAACTAATTACTCACCTTAGGATCGTAACGCTTGAATTGATCTAATCCTAAACCTAAAACGTGAAATTCGTATTAAGTTCTAGTAATAAAATTGAACTCAACTCTCTGAACTCGAATCATTAAACACCTTTTGTTATCGGAACAAAACAAATTCGAGGAAAGCTGAATTTGATGATAAAACAGGCACGGGGAGAAAAATACCTGCAAAACACTTCAGCTTCCTCTAACTTGTTCCAGTTCACGCCATCTTTTTAGCATTTATTGACTGGGCTACAAATTCAATATCATGAATTACTTTTATTGATACAGGATTTATATTTTTTAAATTAGAAGTTCAGAGAATTAAGTCAAGTAGCCGTTAATAATTAATAATAATGTTCTATTTTGTTACATGAAAGCAGGATCAAATGTACAGAACCTGTGCCATATCGAATATGTACAGGGTCGCTCAGATTCAACCGAGTATACGATGCTGTACAGTGCGCAGATGGAAAACAGGCACAGTACTGGTTGGAGAGAGATCAAACCTATTAACTGCGCACCCGGACGTATATCTCAGTTGAATCTGAGTAACCTGTACAAATTCACGTTAAAGCTCTTCAACTAACCGTCGGGTTGTTTAATGCCAGGAGTCATAGATCTAAGAAAATCATCGGGTGTCATATAAATTTCGTGTTGATCGGAAGATGACCCTTGTACCTGAAGCGTGGCAAAGTAGCGAAATACCTTATCAGGCGTAGAATAATGCCTTATTCTATTTTCGTATTCTATTATCTAAAGAAGTGAGTATTAGAAATAGTTAGTAATGGTAGTACTATTTAAAACGTTAAATTAAAATTAAGCATATTATGGGGGAATGCGATGTAAAACCACACCAAACTAAATACTAGTTACTATTTTTACCATCGGGTTGTTTAGATCCTGGAGTTATGGCCCTTAAAAAATCGTGGGGAGTCATAAAAACTTCGGTTCCTTCCGATGAGGCAAGTTTTACAGTTGCAAAGTAACGAAAAATTTTATCTGGTGTCGAATACGATCGCATACGATTTTCATATTCTATTATCTTATCGATAAAAAATTAAACTAATATTATGCTTCAAATTTAAGGTTATACCTACTTTTCGATCTCTAAATCCTACTTTTTCCTTACGATGTTTTTTTGGCTTGACATTTTCTTCTTCGATTTCTTTCGTTGATTTTACTTCACTTTCGGTGATAGATTCGTCGTGCGCTTTAACTGGCGGAAACAAACATTTTTTAAGCCTAAAAAAGAATTCGTACAACCCTACTTTAGAGTCAACCGGAAAGGAAAACTTACCATTTATAGTCGAATAAAGGCAAAACGAATGCTGCCAATAAAAAACTGTACCAATACTTTGTGATCCTCGGTGCTGGATCTGGTTTATGCCCGAAGTTTTTATAATATCTTCTACCATTTTCATAATTGTCCTTATATCGAATATTATGTTGTATAGACAAAATTGGGCGAATGTATGATATATTATTAAAATTACCCCTCGACGTAATTAGCCCTATTTTTAGGGCTTTTAACAACATCTTTGTTTCTCTTAAAGGCTACACAAAAAAGTTATAATTACATTTCTATTTATGTGGTTTATTTTAATCAGTTGATAAGGGACAACCACTGCGATTTTGATTTTTGACGTAAGACTGCAAACTGCAAGGCTAATAAAATAACGAGGTCAACTCACTTAAAATAGTTCCAAATTTTGTAAAATAGTCGTTAATTTACACGCAGAACTGCTATTTTTCATATTTTAACAATTATAATTTACTGATTTACTTTTAACGAAATTCAACTTGAAAGGTTTACATAATTCATAATTGCATCTTCACGCAGACTTGCGTACCTTGGTGCGCTTGACGTTTAAAATGTAAATATAACCTCAAATTGTGACAGTTCCATTTTCCATTAAAAGTAGTTTGATAGTCGAATAAATACATAAATAGTTAATGTTTTAAATCTAAAGATTATGGCAGATGAGAGCGAAGCAGAAGGAGTGACAGATTCTCCTAAAAAAGGTAAGAAACCTAGTTGTGGTAAATTGATTGACATTTCGTCGATGGTGTATAGGACCTACGCTTTCCACATCGACCTCGAGTTTTGAAGCTTTAGATCCTCACGATCCAAATTTAAGTAGATTAGCTACAACAATGTTTACTAAAACTGCAGACTATTTGTATGGAGAGTTAACAACAACGCAAGAAGAATATAAACTATTAGAAAACATGAATAAGGCTACGATAACTAAATATTCTGACATGAAACACATCGCTGGCAGTATATCGAAAAGTGTAGGAGAGTTAAATCAAAAATGTAAGATTACAATTACTTATTTTTGATTCACCAATTTGTGACTATTTTTTCTTTGTAGATAGCAGCTTATTACCGTATTTAGACCAAATAGATCAAATTGAAGATAGTATAACAAAGTTAGAACAAGCTGCTTATAAGTTAGACGCTTATTCTAAAAGACTAGAAGCTAAGTTTAAAAACTTGGAGAAACGTTAAAATTTGGTTTGTTATTCAAATTTAAATAAATTTAAATACATAAAAACAAATTTATTAGTTTATTATAATTTGTTCACAATCGAAATCGTGCTACTCTCTTTGCTCTTTCTATTACATCATTTTTTTCTTTTATGATTTTTAATTTTTCTAGTCTTTTAGCATCTAAACAATCAATAAACTGGTTTATTTCTCTATCACATTTCGTGGGACAGTCTGGATACTTCTGGTAGCAATGAATAACCTGAAAAGGAAGTTCTGGTGTAAACTAATAAGTGAACGAGTATAGCTTAGTATTATATAGAGGTAATGTATTGTTAAAACATTTGGTTTTGAATTGTTTTAACGAATGGTCTTACGTTGTTATAAGTGCATGGTCGTTGTTCCATTTTCACTCTTTTTTCAACTAGAGATATTAAATTATTAAGGTCTCTATAAGTTAAACCATATGCCCTCGAGTGAGCATCGTCGAAACATTTTAGTCTTTCGTACCATGCATCGTCGATTGTTTTTAGGTTGCAGCACGTCACACTTTGAGACTCTTTTGCTGGTTCCTCCTCATCTAAAGGCATAATAATAAGTTGGGAGCAGCTAAAGTATTTGTTGATTTGATTACCATCTATAACACGCTTTATTAAGGCATCGGATAAATTTATGACACTAGCTGTTGCCGCTATTGCACTACATTCGTCATTACAAGATGCCGCCGATCCCATATTTATTCAATTTGATTATTTACAATAATTTTGATATTTCAAACTAAAAGCCTAAAAGTTATGTCAAAGTCATACAAATTTTATTCTTTTTGTTTTTGAATAATGTTTATTGTGCCTCAGTTTAATTTTATAAAAAGAAAGTTTGTGCATAATATTAATTGGTAAATAAAGTAAATAGTTATTTATCATTTTTCATAAAAACAAATTCTCGGAAGTTATTTTTTTTTTAATAAATTCCGCAATAACATCTTCGAATTAATGCGTCATTGGGTAAATTCATGATGTTCAATTACAACTAATCGAAATTTACTAATTGTTCAATGTTATGCACAAAAAAATACGACTGCGACCTTCTAAATTGGAATCATTCATAAATATATACAGATTTCTGGTTTATAAAATCGTCTTCACCGATGAGGCGGATTTGAAAGAAGGTCAAGGGTGTGGATATCATCAATAATTTATAGATGGTTTGTTAATTGAAAATTAGTGTTTTGTCTAAATTATACTATTCTTATTTTATATTTTTTATTAAACCAACAGAAAATACAATTTTTAACATTGTATTTGAGTAATATTCCTAGTTGACTACTACTGATGGTATTTTTTTAGTCTGCAGGTTATCCTTATCAGTGTTCTTTTTAAATTGTAACAAGTGAATAACAACAAAAAAGGAATTTAACTTGGAAAACTTGATGTATCAAACTTCGAACTTCGGGAAAACATTTTTCAATGCACCATTTAGCTGTAACTGTCTTCTTCCCTTGGAGCTGTGACCAGCCCTGTACTTCTAAAGAAACATGTGAACATAACTTTTTTCGTAACTCGCTATTTTTGTCACCGTCAGAGTCATTTCTTAGTTTTCTCATAGGATAAGCCGGGGAGTAGGAATCGGCAAAAACCTTCAAAGCAATGTTTAAACCCCTATGTTCGTCTTTGGTGGTTTACCTCTGTATAATGGCTACCGAACAACTTTATTAATTACAAAAAAATTGAACAAAGCAGGATTTCATACAAATTGAAATCTAGGAAAATTATTGAATCATCGCAAGATTTTATTAATACACCTGCATTAGAATATAAATTGACCATTTATGCATATTTTTATTCGAAATTCTATTGTATCTTTTATTTCAAGTTCTTTAATCGAATAATTATGTAATGATATTACTGATAAAACCGCTTTTTAATGATTTTAACTAATTTTATCGATCACTAGTCACTTTTTTGGAAATCCAAGTTTAATTTTCTATTTCTCTATTATCTATTTAATTAATTACCAACCATATACAAATTTTTCTTAAGTAGCATCCGATGTGTTAAATGTACTCTATCAATCTATCAGTAAACTTCAATAACGTAACGAGAGATCCATCCACAACTTGAAAAATTTAAAGACAAAAAACTACCACTTTTTAATAATTAAAATAACAAGTTCAAGGTTCATGGTATTGAGTATTGTAGCGAATTAGTGATTAATTAATCTTTTTCAACACTTAACGTCGTTTAAGTGTCGTATTATAATCCATGATTACTTAAAAGAAGATGCCTTAATTGCTTTTATTGGCGTGTTTTTCTAAATCTTGTTTGTTATAACTACAACAATATAATATCAATAATAAATTCAAGTTTGTTCACGACTTTAATTTATATTTGCATAATATTATAAGATTCCCATCCAACAATTTTAATTTGATCCATTCCAATTTTTTTACTGGTCTACCGCCGTCAATTGCTCATAAAAATATCTGGTTTTGTAACATTTAAGAGCAAAGTGGAAGCTCTTGATAAAGTAGGAACTTCTTTTCTCGTTTTCTGCACAATAAACAGATAAACATCGTTATTATTGTAAATTGTACTTTTTTAAATTGCAGACCTCAAACTACGTTATTAAAAGTTTATATTAGGAGAAGCAAAGCTGCAATATGAGACGAGAGACGAGGGACGTCCGGATGTCGATTTGAAAGAAATTCGTGTGCTAATTAAATGCGGTTTCCATTACTTATTTCTTATTCTTAGCAGAATCTTACAAAATACTGTCCTGGGTAGGAAGGTGGGTAATTCGAGAAATTCTTGAAATCGATTCTTTCTTAATTATTACGAAGAGTTTTGAAATTGAATATTATTACTGCAGCGCATTTTGTAAATTTATCAATATTTCATGGACATGCAATGCATATATTCTGTACAACGAACCAACAGGGCAACTGAAGGTTTTTTTAAATTACTAAGGTGTAAGAATAAAAAAAAAATATTGAAGGGTATGAGAAATTATACAGAATTATTATTTTTATTTAAAAAAGACATATGGATAAAGATAAATATATTATGGAAGAGTATTAAAAAGCTTATAGCTTAAATGGCGTGTCTTTCTTCACATTTAATTGTTGGAAAAAAAATTTGAAATTTAAGATACCAAGCCCATAGTATTTTAGGAATTTACCTTGAATAAATTGATAGACGATTGAAAATTTGCATACTAATTTTAAAGAGCTTTCGAAATAACACCCCAAAAATTCCGATACAGCACCATTTCTATTCTCCATGATCGCATAAGATCAATTATCTACGCTAAGTAACCCTGAAAATTTGTAAGCTGGGTGTGCGCACTCTTATTTTTTGGCTATATTCATTATAGTTTATTATGAAAGCTACATAGGTTTAAAAGAATAAAACACTTGGTTTTTATTTCAAAGAGTTTTTACGTTTTTGTTAATTAAAATAGCTGACAATGTTGTTTCGAGCAGTAATTATTGGCTTTGACGAAGTTTTAAACTGAAGACAGACGAGTATTGTCAGTTTTTTTATTCATAAAAAATAGTTGCAACAAAAATCTAGCTTGTTCCATCCATCATGTTCCAATTTACGTAGTTCTGTAGGTAGTAGAAAATCCAGAAGTAAACAAGCAATAAGCAGTCGATGCTTGGCACTGAAACTATGATTTTCAAGAGTGGCGTTCATAGGGTTCTAGAGCAGTTTTTGTATCCAACGCATACCGTGCGTAAGCATGGTATTTTGAATCTTCATATACAGTGTGTTTCAGAAATGACGATAAATAGTTGAGAAGAATATAATATAATAAATAAGCCTAAATCTATTACCCCAATGATTGTCGATTTACAGTAGTTTTGATTCAGAAACTCAAAACCATTATCAATAGTTGTAACAGTTGAAAACCAATGTACGGTAGTTTCTTATCATTGCTATTATTTACTGTCATTGTTTATCGTTTTAATATACCGCACATATAGAATATGCAAGTATGGTGTTAATTTATCATTTTTGCAATATGCAATAGAGTGCTACATCTCCAATTTGAGAATTGGACACTTTTTCCTCGTTTTGGTCAAAACTGATTATCTAACTTCTAACAACCTGAATGCGAAAATTTATTGTTAGAAGTCCAGTCCAAATAAAGTGGCGTACGACTCATTGCTGTGCAAACTAAGAATTCGTCTGAAAAATACACTATACATACACAAACCGACAAAAAACGGATCACTTATAATTTACCGATTTTAATATTATTGCTAAAATTAGAAACATTCCAATTTTACAAAAAGGACAATTGCAGTTAACTTAATCGATTGAGTTATCATTTATCAATGACGCGTATTTCTTCCTCTTGTTCTTATTACAGCTCTCATTAGCCAGTACATACTTCAATAATGGCCTGAATGTCGGTTTGAGGAATATTCCTCGACTCTTCCCGAAGAGCAATGCGAAAACCATTAACATTTTCTGAAACGACTGGAAGACTTCGAACACGTTTTTTAATCATGTCCTGAACATGTTCTATAGGTTCTACGCCTTGGCCAAATCTATCGCCTAATTTGCGTTAGTTATAAATATTCCGAAACAATACGCTCTGAGTGCGGACATTATCGTCCATTAAGACAAACTAATTGCATGTTTTGAAAGGATCTCTCCTATGTACCTATGAGTCGTTAAAGTTCCATTTTCAACAAAAACGAGCTTTGTATGGCCTTGGTAAGAAATGCCAGCCCATATAATTACAGAATCGTTGTTAAAAGGTGTCTTTGAAGGCTTGAAGCAAACGTATCTTCAAAATGCTGTTCTTCTGGTCGTCTCTATACTTTCCCTCGACCATCTGAAGATCGTAGGGAAACTCTGGACTCATCTGAGAATAGAACATTGCCCCATTGCTGCTCTGTCTAATCTAGGTGTTGCCTTAAAAACTACAAGCGAGCAGCGAGCCATTCGATGCTATGGAAGCAAATATGAGCTGGTTTCTGGTTTAAATGATCCTAACGGCCTCTTTAAAACGTCTTCTTACCGTTCTTTCGCCTACGTACCTAATTCTCATGCACCTTTGCTTGCCGATTTCGTACCACAATAGTGATAGAATGACGATTCAGTAAAACAGTATTTACTAAAAAACGGTCATCACAAATCTTTGTTGCCCTAGATTTGCCCGATCCGGGTCCCTTCGTATACGTTAAGAATAAACAATGCAACTGTTGACAAGCAACTGAAGCTTTTAGTTTTTTCTTCTGTCTTCTAATACTCTCAAGTATCAGAAGTTACTAATTTTTATTACATCATAGTATACTTAGCCACTTTCTAAAAAATCAGTAAATTGTAAGTGATCAGTTTTTTACTATTAACGTTCAGTGATTTAATAATTATTATTTAAAAAAAACTATTATGTTATTCAAAATCCGCGCTGAAATTAGACGTTGTAAGGAGATGAGTCATTTCCCACCTTAAATGAACTGGACTGTACAGGACTAGATTAGAGAAGCCCAAATTAATCCAATATTGAAAAAATGGTTACTAAAACTATTTTATAGGCCAAAGTTCAAGAGGCCAAAAAGCCGAATGTGGCCAGCAAAAACTACGATGGTGTGGGTGCGATCGTGCGATGATTATTTGATGATTTAAAAAATACTGTTTAATTTGAATAAATTCATTCTTAAACGGGAAAGGGGGGGGGGGAGATTTGGAAGTGAAAATTTAATTCAGATTTGTTTGAGCGTTATAATAGCTATAAATTCTTAATTTTAGAGAAAAATGAAGAAGTAAGATACTATTTGAAATAGCAAAAATAAAAACTCCGAACTTGACAAATATATTTTGTTCATGTATGTCCCTTGAATAGATACAATTCAGCAACAACGATACTTTATCGTATTAGTTGCATATTAACCCTGCAAATAAAAAGAAAAACCTACGAAGGTTAATATGTTCACAGACCGATTTCTACTTCAATGTCATAATTCTCGTATTGCGCATCTTAATTTTTAAGTATAACAAACTCAAGAATCGTATTCAAAGTTATAAGAAATCGATTCGTTTGCCCTATCATATTTCGAAGTAAAAGTAAAAAATTCCTTCCAGGCGCAATTCATTCATTCATCCAAACTTAATTCAATTCGTCATTGATTTGTAACAAAAGTTCTAGAACTTCTGTTTTAAAAGAATCATCATCTTTTAATTTGTTCGAAGGAGGTGGAAACTGTAAATTTGTATATATAGAAGATAATCCGTGAGTGTTAATAATTTTCTAATTTACATATTAATTAATTAAAGGTTTGTGAATAGTGAGAATAATTCTTAAGTGTTTGTGATTATTTTTAAATATGAATTTATTCCTTATTGGGGTGAGTTTAATTATTTTAATTATTTTTAAGTATTTCAAAAATTATTTTTTAATTCATCTTTATTTTAAACTAAATGTAAATTTTTATTCTTATTTTGGAAACGCGTTGTATTTTTTTTTGTTATTCACATTTTCAAAAATTATTAAATAATATTTTATGTTCATGAAAAAGATGATGAGCCAGTCCTAATTATAGTTCTCTTTAAAATTGAATTTCCATCAATATTACTTTCATTGTGAAGACTGTTTAGTTAAAGAGTGTAAAGAGTAAAGAGCAAGGATAAAGGTAGTTAAAAAACTTAAAGTTAAAAATTTTTGACCTCGTCAAATTTATATAAATTGGTAAAATACTTAATAATATCGATATTGTTGTCAATATCGTTAATTAAGTTTAAGAAACTGGTTTATGACGTTCATAATTATTTTACGAACTCTTATTTCTATTTTTAACATAATTTTACCTCTTGCACATAAAAGATGCCATTAAATTACATAAACAAACACAACAACATATTAATTTTCCCATAATTGCGACTTCTCATGAGCTCAATGCGCTCATCTGCGCCGATCCTCAAAATTCTTCTCTTATGTACTATATTTTCGTGTAATTTTTGTTTTTCCCATTTTAGGTAGTGTGCTCTTTTATATCACTCGGAACATCGGAAGATGTCAGATTAGTCGAATTAGAACCGGACCAAGCGGCACAAATTATCAACCAACAAGAGCAGTCGTTAAAATATGCTCCTAAAATCGAATCGAACGTACCCGGTGTTCGTATCATCAACGATCATCCCGAAAATGTGGTCGAAGATATCTATTTAGCCAACCAATATCACGGCCAAGACGGGTTAGGAGCTTACATTTACGGTTATTCCATACCAGATATATCGAAAACTGAAAAGAAGGAAAGAGGCGGAAACCTTAAAGGAGCCTACAATTACATCGCCGGAAATGGACAAGAAATTAAAGTAAATACTTGTTTAAGTTGGAGCGTTAAAAATTAACACTCTTCTTAATAGGTGGAATATTGGGACGATGGCACGGGTTTCCATCAAGTCGATAACGTAGATAGAATTCAACCGCAGCAAGTCGAAGATTCTCCCG
The DNA here is from genome assembly GCA_950108345.1 of Malthinus flaveolus. Taxonomy (NCBI): domain Eukaryota; kingdom Metazoa; phylum Arthropoda; class Insecta; order Coleoptera; family Cantharidae; genus Malthinus; species Malthinus flaveolus. The sequence continues at coordinate 34,489,574 of OX467285.1, read as the reverse complement.
AAGTAAAAGCGGCCAAAGAAGAACATCTTAGAATCTGGCACGAGCAAGCCGAAAGAAATTCTCACGCTCCAGCGTAAGTATTTAAATTTTTGTTAAAAATAAACTCTAATAAAACTTTTTCACAGCGATCCTTACGCTCAACAGTACGACCAACCTCAAGCTCAACAACCAATCCAAGATCAATATAACCAATATCGAGGTCAAGTATCACAACCAAAACCTAGTCAGTCTCAAAACGTACTTCAATATCAATCGCAACCACAACCTCGCCCATATTCTCAAGTCAATAATGTTCAACAACAGCAGCAACAACTTTCAAGACAATTTCAACAACCTGGAAGCGATATCATCAACAGCGCCGATTATACTGGCCAATACACGACCAACCAACAAACTTGGGCCCAACATCCGGGAACGAATTCCGGAACTAGTGCTAACCACCCTCAAGCAGCCGCTTCGAGCTCTAGCGAGACGAGACAACCATTTGCTCAAACCAAAAAAGACGACGAAGAGAATCAAGAAGAAAACGGACCGCCGAAAGGCTTCTTTTATAAATTCGACTACCCTACCGGACTTATCGTTGGCAGAGAAGGTAAAAATTTAGAAGCTTATTACAGCCAAGGCAAGAACGCGTACGAAGGACAGCTTAGGGGAGAAGGGCCTAGACCAGGCGGTTCGTCGAGCTCTTATCACGCTTCTGCTTAAATAGTCTCTTTGGAAAAGAGTCTTAACTTTTAGGGAAAAAAAGTAATTTTTATTATTTATTTTTGTTAATTAGTTGCAATAAATAATATATGTAATAAGTAAATAAAGTTTATTCTTACGGATAATTAAAAATATCTATATCTGTATCGAAATTTAACGAGTCGAAGTTGTTCGAATTCGGCGTTATTGGATTTGGTTGATTTGGAATGAGGACGAAATATTTTAATGGTCTAGGAGTTTCTTGCGACGTCCATCTATTTATTATTGGAAGTCGTTGTATAGTGCTTACGAATGCTCCAGATATTCCATTGATACCATTACCGATACTGTTAAATATATCCGGAACGTTTATTTGTATTGGAAACCATTCCGAATCGGAAATCCAATCGCCTACCGAGCCGAAAGGACGTGGTTGTGGTCTGTGTGCGTATACCAATCTTCTGAAATATGCGAAATGTATTATTTTCTCTACAAAATAAGTTGTTATTGTAATACGCAAATAAATATATAAATTTGCTAAATCTTAAGCCACACTTAACCTTCGAGAGATTGATGATGACATACCTACCTATTAAAAGTAAATAAATATTTGCTACTATATTCTTAATTTAACAGTAGTTCTCAATAAGTTTGAGTGAGTTGGGTGGTTCTACTAACAAATTTAACGAGAATACTAATTGTACGAGATTGAGATCAGTTTGACGACATTCATGAAGGTACTGAGAAAATTTGGTCGTTCTTGTATAGTCAAGTCAATAGATCAAAAGACTATTGCAAGCTTACGGATAAAATAAAATGTTGCTTTTAGGTTCACGAGGTTCATATAAGCTTTAACTATAGAATGGGAAATTATATTCTTCCCCGGAAAGGCGACGTGTTGGATTTGGGTGTGACCCTGGATAGCAGATTGAATTTTGAGAGTCACATTTCTAACATAGTGAGCTCGGGTTGGAGGACTTTAGGTTTCATTACTCGCAGGGGTAGTGTGTTTAGTGAGCCGTCGTCCCTTAAGCTGCTGTATGGTGCGTACGTACGTTCGAGGCTCGAATATTGTTCTGTCGTCTTCGGTCTAGGCTATACCATACATATATAAGGATAAAATTGAAGCTATTCAGAAGCGGTTCATTCGCACTTTGGACTTTAGGTTGACTGGTGTGTGCCCGGCTCTTGTTCACTATAAATGCCTGTTGGAAAAATACCACATGTTGTCTCTTGAGAGGAGAAGGTTTTTGAATGACGCTGTCTTCATGTTTAGAGTCATTCACTCGCTGATTGAGCCATCGCACTTGCTAATAGAAAGAGTGTCTTTTGCAGTCCCGCGTGAGTCGTCCCGGCAGAGGATTTTTTTTACTTGCCTAAGGCTAAAACCAACATAATGCTGCACTCCCCATTTTATAGATCCTGTAGGGCTTAGCGTAGATGTGTTTTTTATTGGTCTTCGAAACCTAAAAGAGGCTCTATCCGAATGTCTATTGTGCCCCTCAATTCAATCTGACCCTGTATTGTTGTTGAAATATTAAGCATAGCGTATGCTCTTGTTGTGTTGTGTCTTGAACATGAAGGTGATTATCGGCTCTTTTTCTCTTTCGTCCTGCGAAGGTTGTTGGTGGTGTACCAATGCTTGGTTTCGGTATTTAAGTAAATTTAAGTAAATGATTGATTTGTTATAGTAGTGGTATCTGTTTTTGTATTACTATTATTTCTCTTATTATGTATTTTATTTATATTATGAGAATAATATCACATTGTATTTTGTATGTATGCATGTACGATTTATTTCATTGGTTAAATTTTGCAACTGCATCTTAATTTGGTCTTGTACTGTTGATGTAATCAATAAATAAATAAATAAATAAATGATATACCCCAATTCCTGCTTTTATTGGCTTCCCTAATTACTTAATAATTACAGTAGGTATATATATACATACTCTTCAGCATTAAAAAATACTATATTCAGTGCTCTGTCCTCAAATAATTAGGGAATGGTTATTAAATCGTAATTCGTGAAACCATTTTCCGGTCTTTGTGCAAATGTTTTTATTGCTAGAAAAATATAATATTTCATGTTTCCTTTAAAATAATTAAGAAAGTCAATATTTGCAATTATTTAATTTAACATCGTAAATTCTTATGTCTCAAATATCAGTCAACACCCAGTATATTCGTTTACATCTAAATACATATTGATGCACCCAAGCTAATGCTGCACTTTGCCACTCATTTGCTAAACTTCAACGCGCTCTACCACCTCAACTGTTCGTCTGCCAAAAAAAACTAAAAGACATAATTTGTAGCTAATTGATTGTACCTTATTTTTGTATAAGAACACTTTTCTCCAAAAATGCGTAGTTTTTGAGTTATGAGCGTTGAAAAAACTTTTGGCAGTTTTAGAATTTTTTTTAACTTTAACGCGCGCAAGCGCCTAAATCGTTTACCTGAAAAAAGGAGCTTAAGAAAAATCATTTGTAGAAAATTTAATTGTCTTTATTTTTGTATAGAAAAGCTTTTCTTATAAAGGGGGTGGTTTTCGAGTTATAAGCGAGAAACCGAAAAAGGGCCAAAATCCACTCTTCTCGAGCCTCCCCCCAAGTTAATGCTGTCATTTTTAACAGGCAAATGGTCGGTTTTATTATTAATTTATTAATTTACAATGTTCTTTCAGCCTGTCTTCCGGACTATTTTGACCTACGTCGAGAACGCCAAATCGTATCAGACTCGGAATTACACGTTTCTCAACCTGCACACTTATTTATTTAAAATCGTAACTTGAAAGCTTGCAGATTACTAATATTTGCTCATTAATTGGCGTTTTCTTTAAACTTAAAAGTAAAGTCCGCAGTTTTAAAACAAATTAAATTGAACTTTAATGATATTGTTATTGCCGAATTAAGCACAAATTTAACTGTTGTAATAGTTAATAATTAAAAAATACTTTAGTACTGACCTTTCTGGATAAATTTGTGAATTATATACTGGTGCGCTTGCACAATAATAGGCACAACACACAACAGTAAAATAAAAACTAATTCTAATCTTGAACATCATTTTCAAACACTAGCTTAGTATGAAATGGTAATGAAAGAAGAACAATCACTCACTTCTTGTATATAAATGATGGAGCTTATGGAATGCAGTTTGATTACCTTAAAAGTAACATCCATGTGATGTATACAAATACAAATTAATGTACTCGTGTTATATATTTTTTGAAGTATTAAAAAATGTAGGTTAAAGTAGGTACTGCTTCAGGATTTTTACTTGGACCAACTGGTAGTAGGGAGTCCTATAATTTGGAGTCTAAACTTTATTTAACTTAAAAATTTGTTACTATCTGTATTACCGGAAATGGAATCAACTTTAGTTGAAATAGAACATCCTGTATATTTATACTTTTTTATTGTGAAAAAACTTATGTTTTGTGAGCATTCAAAATGTTTTGATGGTTTCCAAATTCTAAAAAGAATAGTTTCCAGCTCAGAATTTTTTTGAATTGATAAAACAAACCAAAATGCTTTCCTGATCCCGAAAAAGAAAAATATGCAGAGTGTTCTAAACCGGCTTTGCTTTCGTTATTTATTTCATAAGTAGTACATACTTATCAATAATATCTGTAAATTTTTGCATAAATATTACGGAAGTTCCCTTATTTGCTCCATTTATTGAAATAACGTTACTCGACGCTAATTTTTATACAAGTGAAAAAATATTACACGTAATAATTTACATATTTAATGTTTTTAATGTTTAAGTACGTTTCGAATGCAAATACCCACTTAGGTATTACTTACTATTGCAAAGTAACGGAATATCGCAAACCGAAACATTTGCCCATTTACCTGTTTAAAATTTATCACCATCACTCATCGACTCTTATTCAATTACATTTTTAAAGTCAATAAAGAAAACGATGCTATGGCCTATGGCTTATTGTAGAGAGCGGATTTCATGCAAAGTGTGAAATATCTGAAGGACTGTACGGCAAAAGTGGACTTTTTCAGAGTTAAGTGTCAAACAAGTGACTTCCAATTTCTAATGGTATTATTTAAAAAATAAACACGGAGGGGAGAACAAAATTATTAACTCATTAAATGGCAACCTTTAAAATAGAGAAGTCGAGAGAAAATTACTCAACTCTCGAGAGTTTTTTAACGATACGATTATGACCGATTTTTTCACACTAGTTTTTCTACGAGCCCTTCTACTATACTCCATTTTTCTATTTTTCTATAGAGTAGTCCCAGCCCAGAGAAAGAAAAACCTACCACGTGATGTCCGTTAAATTTCTAATTTTTTATATTTTTTGTCCTGTTCAACTCTAATAACTAATAACGTTACACTACCATGACTGAAGCCGGAGCAGACAAATAAATAAACCTAAACCTAATCGAGCCTAATAAGAAATTCTTCTTCTTCTTCTTATGACGCCCTCTTCTTTCGAAGGTTGGCGATCCAGCTAACATTGTTCTGGAAACAGCAGCTCGAAAGATTTAAGCTGCGTATATTCCATGTTGCAATACGTACTATTTTGTTGTATAGCTTAATCTTGTCATTATTGTTGCTTTGTGTAGACGGGGAGATTCTTCGCACCATCTCCCCATTTAAGAGGTGCCCCGGACTGAGAGCTCTTTGTCTATTTTCGTCAGCCATGAGGATAAATTGGAAGGAATAGTACAATAAGAGTTTCGTTTCTTTTTTGTACCGCAGTGTGAAGACTATTCTGCTACTATTATAGCTCCGCTCTCCAGTTTTCATTGTTTGCCACTACGTCATTCTTCTCGTGCCACGACTCTGATTTTGATGAACCTGCTGCCTTTCACCAGTTTGGGAGGCATTCCCCTATCCGCCACCTGGGGAGGCGCCCGATGGAGGATCCAACTAACCCCTCACGGGGTTAGTAAGAAATTAAAAAATTTAAATTTGAAATAGCCCGGCAACATTGTATGGTACAGCCAATACTTACAAGCTAATTTCTCTATTAATATAAATGTACTCTGGTATGATTTTCGTCACATATTTTGGCAAGGAAATTACTTTCAGTGTATAAACAAACAAATTACTAGAATACGTTAATTACAAAACAATCTGAAATAAATTGAAGTTACTTATAATCCTTAAAAATAAATAGCTGTCGACTGTCATGCCATAAAAGTGACAGGTGATCGCATAATCACACTAGCGCCGTCACACGGGAGCAATCGAGCAATAGCGGACATCTCTGCCATTCGTAATTCGTTTTTGTTTTAATTTCATTGTTAGTTTTAATAAAATGGCTTACTACAAGTTACAACAAGTTTGTTATCAGTTATCAAGTTATCATTATTCCGTGTTACAATGGAAGACGAATCCGACGAGTCATCAAAATAAGGATAAAACGTAAGTTCACGCAAGTTTATATAAAGTTTTTGAAAATTTGTTCCCATTTTATTTAGAAATTTAGGGTTAATTTTGTATTTTATTCAATTTTATTTATTATTAAATTTCGTTAACCCAATGTGCGGACTACGTTGGATTATCAAAGTTTAAAATGGGCATAAGAAAAAAATTTTGAGAATATGCGATTCTTTTCTTGAACCTACGAAAGTAACCCAAACTGCCCGTTTGTTGTTATTTTCAAAGTCGCTGAAATTGTAACTAAAATGGCTATTAAAGGACCTCGCGAGCTAGTAAATACGTAGAGTAGTCCGTTCAAGATAAATATTCCAAAAAAGTATTAAAAAGTCAAAGTAATAAATAATGCGAACGGTGCACTTCTATGCAAATCTAAAATTGAAACAGTTTTACTGCTCTTACTCGATAAAAGAATGAAAATCTATAGGTGTTACTGTGTTACAAAATTTGTCATTAAAAAAATCTAAAATAACTATACATTTACCTATATTAGGCTTGTTTATTTTTTTGCTCGGAATAAAAAGAGCAAATTTAAAGCGTTTGTTTGTCCTGCTCTTTTGCACTATTTTACCTATGACGTCACACTTTACCATGATTGGAGCAGAACGAGAAGACAAATGGATTAAATTCATTTATATTAGCATCAGGCAATGAAGGGTAGTTATTCTAATTGTGAAGTTACATATTTCAAACATACTGGAATTGCATTTGTTTCACTCGAAGGTTTACTATAGGTCTGTTCGTTTGTACTGTCTGAGTTTACTTCTAAAAGCAGGCAAATCATGTTGGAGTTGATTCGTGTGACGTCACGAAACTGATTTACTAAAGCCCAGTTGTATAAACGAGTTAATCTGGGAGTCAGAGTTAACTCAGAGATTAACCTAAAATCAACATAAATAACAACTAATTCTGAGTTAAATTGAAATATATTTGACTCTAGAAAATTGATGGATGAACCCTGGACTAAGTGCCTACGAGTTAACCTAATCAAATCTACGCTAAGATTTAACTTTATATTTAGATCGTGGAGTTAACTCTGACTCCCAGATTAGCTCGTTTATACAACTGGGCCTAAGAAAACATTTTACAAACGAACAGACCTTATTATGGTACGTTTAGATACCGTTGTTTCGACGTCGTCGTTTTGACTGCGCGCAGCTATAACGTCAAAACGCCACAACGCCGGATTTTTGGTAACTATTTTCGACGTTTTTGCAGTGCAGCGTCATGGCGATGTATGCAGGCGGCAAATACAAATTCACTCGTGTGTATCTTTAAGTTAAGGAGTTAACAACTACTATAAAACTGTTAATATTTTCAGTAAAACATAGTTAAACAAAATGGATGAGTCTTCGTTATTAATTTGCGCTTATATAGTATATAAAAAATTAAAAAAAAATAAAAAACGAAAAGAAGAGTATGGGTGATTAATATAATAAAAAATCGAAATAGTCGATAATCTTCTTTCGGAATTGAATATTGATAACAGTAACTTGAAAGATATTTAAAAACAACAAACATAACCTCACAACGTCGAAACGACGACGTCGAAAGTTGAACCAGATGAACTGTTCGTCGTCAACGCAGCGTCGTGGTCACGCAGTCGTCCTTGAATATCTCAAATCGTATTCTGCGTTCTGATTGGTTAGTACAGAAAACGCCGTACTGCCGTACTGCCGAAACGACGGTATCTAAACGTACCATTATGTTGATTATCAGAAGGTTCTTAATAGTTTTTAATTTTTTACCTTCTCAGGATTTAAAGAACCATTTTAAGTGTAAATAGAATATAGGTATAAAGGAGTGTAGACCTATTATTTTGTCCAGTCATTACGTCGGAAAAAAAGGTATAAAAATGCAAGTGAACCGAAAAAGCTGATTTTTAGATATGTTGTAGAGGGGGCTCAAAAAAGCTTAACTTCAAGTTTTCGACCAAGATTTCCTATGAGCTTTCGCCGCCATCTTGAAAAAAGGGTCAAATTTGTTTTTTATACGATACGATACGAAAATTGTGATCATGTACTTTTTTGTTGTTTTTTTACGCTCTACAATTAAGATTATATGAATTTTTTACCTACCTTTCATCGTTTTTGAGATATCGAGCGCGAAAATGTAAAATTGAGAGATCGAGACTTGTTTTTCAGTTTTCTTCTTTCTGGTGATAGATATCAAAAAAGCGTTTGAAATTAAACTTGTAGAGTATCTCAATATCTACAATGTGCTTTGTTTATTTTTTTAGACAAAAATTACGTCTCGTAGCACGCCGCAAAGTCAACATGTCCGCGCGAAGTTTCGATTTCATAATATTAGCTTGTAGTCCGGTCAAATTAGAAAAAATAAAAACATTAACCGGTAAAAATCTGGATTTTGGTATACAAGCTCAGTATGGCTTCCGGATAAACATACTAAAGTGCTCAATCGATAACTATTGCGCTTGGACCGTTATCTTGAAAAAAAGGTACTTTTTTTTTAGTTTTTTGCCTATATCTCAGGAACTATTAAAGATATCAAAGAAATGGTTTAGATAAAAACCATAGCTTATTAAATTTACTATAAAAAAGCTTTCATACATTTTTTTCTCTATCTCCAATACTATCTTTCTATCACCATAAAGAAGAAAACTGAAAAAAACAAATCTCAATCTCTCAGTTTTTCACTTTTGCGCTCGATATCTCAACAACGATCAACGGTAGGTAAAAAATTTATATAACCTTAATTGTAGAGCGTAAAAAAGGCAACAAAAAAGTACATGAGCATAATTTTAGTATCGTGAAGTAGAGCCGAGTTATCGAGAAAAAACCAAATTTGACCCTTTTTTCAAGATGGCGGCGAAAGCTCATAGGAAATCTTGGTCGAAAATTTGAAGTTAAGCTTTTTTGAGCCCCCTCTACAACAAATCCACAAATCAGCTTTCTCGGTTCACTTGCATTTTCAAATGTTTATAATGATTGGACTACCTATACGGTGATATCGTGATATGTTTTGATGTTACGTTAAAATGCTCTCATTTTATTTTTACCAACCCAAAAATTTTGAAAACTGCTGATTGTTATTTGAGAAGCCGAATCGTGACTTGCGGATGTGCGGATTTCTCTTTTGGCTATTAGGTAAATGATTTTATCAGCTTTTGGCTCTTACTTGAAAAATACGCATTGCATCTTGCTTTAGCAAATGAAGGTACCAATCTGTTTTAATTATTAATTTAATAACTAAAATTATTTACCATTATTTTTCTTTGGGAATCTTCTCAAAATATAATTCAGATATTGTCTCGACAGCTTCTTCCTCTTCCTCTTCAAAATCCGAGTGCATCGAGATAGTTTTGTTAACTAACACTTGAGGAGTCAAAGTAGTCGTCTCCGTACTTCCAAAGAGAGTTTCAGTTACGTTTTGCACGGCTACTACAATATCTTGAGTTCCTGCCGTGCTAACATTTACAGGTTTTTGAGTACTCGTCGTATAAATCGGCTTATCCCACGTAGGAGGCCTACTCAAATCTTCGTGAACGTATGTCGAAAACTGCGATTGAACTTTTTGGGCAAGAAATTCAATAACTGGCGGAAATTTTTCGATTGTCGGTTTACCATTTATAAATTGAAGTAAAATTGGAGGAATTTCTAAGTCGGCTACTTCGCTGTTATTTTCTTTTTGTTTTCCGAATTGGGGCCAAGTAAATTTGAACGACGCGTTATTAAAGTCGGTATTATTGCCGTACACATTTTTAAATATACTAACGACGACGAACAGAATTATTAATTTCATTTTCGATTATAAACTTCCGCACGAACTTAAGAAGACTGATGTAAAATACAGTAAAAATTTAGTATGTCATCAACTTTTATTAATTCATTTTATATTAAAGAACGATATTACAGTTATATCTTACACACTTTCATTCCTCCGTAAGACCTAATACTTTAGGAGGAAGTGAAGTTTATTATATTATTAATGTACAAAAATCGAAAATTGAAAACGGCCGTAAATTCTTCTACAATCAATAAAATTTTAAAAGCTATGGTGGCTTTGTAACAATAAAACTTAATTTTTAAACATATAAACGAGATCTTATTAAATAAAATTACATCCGAGTGGTAAAGAACCCTCCAGATTTTTGAAAATTGTTTCCAAATTCTAATGCTCGACACTTTTGGCTTATTACACACATTTACGAATTAAAAATATATTTATAATTATTCAGCTTTGTCACTAGCCGCATAATGACTAATATAGCGAGCCGAAGGATCGTCGACGTTAATCCAACGTGGCATCCAAAAGTAGGGTATGAAATGTTCCGCAAAATTAGGAAATTTCCGTTCAAAAGTTTCCCTATAATAAAACGATTCTTTCGTTTTAGGCGTACAGTGAGGATGTTGGATACGCGCTTCTTCCAAATCGAACGCTTTGGGCATTCTCGAATCGATTATTTCTTGCAAAATTGTAAATAACGACTTTTTCGTAGAAGCCACGCCATCGCTATAATCGCACTATTAATTAAACATTTAAAACATTTTAATTCTACAAACCTAAACGCTTCCTTGTGTCTCCACAAGATATGGTGGGGTAAAAGATCAGTACCTTCAAACGCAGAACGTAGTAGGTATTTTTCCAATTTCATATCTTTCGGCTGCCTCAATTTTTTGGGTAAATTAAGATAATAGTCGGTAAATTGTAAATCCAAAAATGGCACTCTAAGTTCCAAACTGTGATGGAATAAAATTCAACTTGTGACAAATCGTAACCTTTATTTACTTACCTGTGTGCCGACGTAGTTCTGTCGGCTCGCAATCCATCAAATAAATAAATTTCCCTCAACAACCTTAGCGATTCTTCGTGGGCAGCGTCTGGATTTGGAGCGTCCCTAAAGTAAATGTAACCTTGACAGAGCTCATCCGCGCCTTCGCCACTAAACACTACTGTTGTATCCGTATTTTCTTTGATGTACTTCGCTATAAGATACATTCCGATCGAAGCTCGAATCGTCGTAATATCGGGAGTCTCAAGATGATAAATTACGTCATCCAGTACATTTTTGATGTCGTCTTCCGTAAATATCACTTCATGATGTTCGGATCCAATATGCTTGGCAACTTCCCGAGCTGCTTTTACATCGGGACTATCTTCCATTCCAATTGAAAACGTCTTAAAAAGGTTCGTGAGGCTTCTGTGGTAGTAGTTTAGTGAAAACTTACTTGTACTTTGTAAGGAATGCTTGCCTTACGAGCTTCTTGCACTAAAATAGATGCCACTAGGGAGGAATCGAGTCCTCCAGATAATAAGCAACCAATTCTAAATTCTGACATTAGGCGCTTTCTAATCGCCATGTAAAATAACTCACGAATATTAGAGAGGTAGTCGTTACTTAGATCTAAAATTAAATTAGTCATCAGTTGGTTTTGACTTGAATAAAAATTTACCGTTGTAAGACAAAAATGGTTTGAAAGTGGGACGATCGCCAGGTAAATGGAAAATGTCTTGCCTCAATAATTTAGTTGAGCCGTTTTTAAGAAGTTCGTATTCTTCAAACGTGCCAGGCGGAAACGGCTCTAATTTTTTACCATCGCCATTGAGCTCTTGAGCCATTGCTGTTAAACCTAAACGACACTTTAATCGAAATACAATAATAAAATGATGGAAAGTTTACCTTTAGCTTCTGAAGAAACGGCCAACATGCCCGTAGAGCTTCTAAGCCTAAACAGAGGTCTGACGCCGTAAGGATCTCTTCCTAAATAAATACGACGTTTGTTGATGTCGACGAGACAAAAGGCAAAAACTCCGTCGAGATTTTTGACGCACTCTTCAATACCAAACTTTTCGTATAAATGAATCATGCACTCGACATCGCTCTTGGTGTGATACTTAAAATCGAACTGCTCCCCAACCTACAACCACTCATTGGATTTAAAAGTTTCGACTATTCAGATTTAAATTACTTGTTTGTAATTGTAAAGTTCGCCATTACAAATTAATTTTACGTGAGGGTGACTCGATATGGTCATTGGTTGCATACCATACGTACTTCCGACAATCGTAAGACGATGAAATCCCATACAACTGTTCTGGAAATGAAAAATTAAGGTTTAACAAATGCAAGAGCTTCACGAGGGCAAGCAAAAATTATTGCTACAGCTAATGAGCTAATAAGCAGGATCTACTAAGAATACATCTAACAATTTTGTTTTAAATGACAATTATGGCCTACTTAGGGTCTATAAATAGATTGTGAATGGAGTATTTAAGGGGTTGGTTGTAAATGATTTATCCAACCAACCAAAAGTCATTTTATAATAAATTGATGGAAATCAAACGATGATTACCCGTATTACTCTTGTACTCTGTTCATTTTACTCTATATACTAGAATATTCAAATAATTACAGCCAACCCGCCAACCCCCATCATAGATTAGATTCGGAATGGAATATTGTACTTTACATTTGTTTTGATGCATTTTCAGCTCTTTAGTTATCATAATAGATAGAGCTGATACCTCGAGGTTAAATAAAAAAATGAGATATTAACGACTTGTTTTTTAAAATTATCTAACTTAATCCAAAATATTTCTTCCTCTTTATTTTGTAAATACCTATTAGTGTAGACTAAATAATTTATTTAGATAAATATTGATTTTAAGAACCAAAATCTACGCAACTTATTGGCATTTTTAAACAACTTAATGTAGGCAGTTAGGTAGTACCGTACTACCTTTAGTTTCAGGGATATATTTACAAATTAATAAGTAGGGGTAGCTCACCTCGAGTTTTTTTAAGGAGGACAAATCGTGTCACTCTGGAAAGGAACACTTAGAAAAACAAATTCAAGGCTCTCCAAAAAAATTAAGATTCAATATTGGATCGACCTTTATAAACCGAACTTTAGTCCAGTCATTATAAACATTTGAAAATGCAAGTGAACCGGGAAAGCTGATTTTTGGATATGTTGTAGAGGGGACTCAAAAAAGCTTAACTTTAAATTTTCGACCAAGATTTCCTATGAGCTTTCGCCTCCATCTTGAAAAAAGGGTAAAATTTGGTTTTTTCTCGATAACTCGACTCTACTTCACGATACAAAAATTGTGCTCTGCAGTTTTTTGTTGCCGTTTTTACGATCTACAATTAAGGTTATATGAATTTTGTACCTATCGTTGATCGTTGTTGAGATATCGAGCGCGAAAGTGAAAAATTGAGAGACGTCGATCTAGCGAGTACAAAAGACATTTCTCTGAATTCAACGGGAAATTACAGCTGAAGTATTGGAGATAGAAAAAAAATGTATGGAAGCTTTTTGATAGTAAATTTAATAAGCTATGGTTTTTATCTAAACCATTTCTTCGATATCGTTAATAGTTCCTGAGATATAGGCGAAAAACTAAAAAAGTGTACCTTTTTTCCAAGATGGCGGTCCAAGCGCAATAGTTATCGATTGGGCACTTTAGTATGTTTATCCGGAAGCCTTAATGAGCTCGTATACCAAAATTCAGATTCTTATCGGTTAATCTTTTTATTTTTTCTAATTTGACCGGACTACAAACAAGCTCACTTTCGCGCTCGATATCTCAACACCGATCAACGGTAGGTAAAAAATTCATATAATCTTAATTGTAGAGCGTAAAAACGGCAACAAAAAACTACAGAGCACAATTTTTGTATCGTGAAGTAGAGCCGAGTTATCGAGAAGAAAAAAACAAATTTGACCCCTTTTTCAAGATGGCGGCGAAAGCTCATAGGAAATCTTGGTGAAAAATTTGAAGTTAAGCTTTTTTGAGCCCCCTCTACAACATATCCAAAAATCAGCTTTCTCGGTTTACTTGCATTTATATACCTTTTTTCCGACGTAATGACTGGACTACTTCTATAGTTTCAGTCACATCAATAATTTTATCTATTGGAAAACTTCCCACCTCTATTATCTTCGCCTTGGTATAAAATATCGAAATTTTGCGAGACCCGTCAATTTTATTACTGAGAGGAACACTTTAATCGAGTATTTGGGTTTTTCCTAGATCAACTTTTTAACCAACCCCAAAATAACAAATTAGCGTATAGTTGTAAAGACAATTAATTGGGCTCTCAAGCAAAATGTCACTCGTCTCCCTTTCCATTTAAGATTTTAGAGGTTAAGTCTACCCCTCTTTGGGAGGTGATCTAGGGAAAACGCAAATATCCGATTAAAGTGTCCTTCTCGGTAATAAAATTGACAGGTCTCGCAGAATTTCGTTATTCTATACTAAGGTTATTCTATACTAAGATATTAGGGATGAAAAGTTTTCAAATTGACACCCTGCAGAAGCTTTGGATTGCTTTCGCGATGCATTTGTTTTCAAAGACAGCTTAACAATCGAAATGAGGACTTATTATTTTACAATTTTATTTAGGGTAAATAAAGAGCTTGGAAAATCATAGATGGCCACCGATGATTATTTGGGACTGAACACTCTGGGGTATAACAAATTATAGTAGTTGTCAACAATAGGTTTCCCTAATTTTATGCAAATGGTTACCATACTTTCAAAAGCTTGCAATATCTTCTAGTGGGAAGCTACTGATCTCGCTCTCTCCGCCTGTCCGCTCGTCCATTGACGACTCTCAGAGCCCAATAGTCCAGTCATTATATACATTTGAAAATGCAAGTGAACCGAGAAAGCTGATTTTTGGATATGTTGTAGGGATGGCTCGAAAAAGCTTAACTTCAAATTTTTGACCAAGATTTCCTATGAGCTTTCGCCGCCATCTTGAAAAGAGGGCCAAATTTGGCTCTACTTCATGATACGAAAATTGTGCTCATGTACTTTTTTGTTGCTATTTTGACGCTCTACAATTATAGTCATGTGAATTGTTTACCTACTGTTGATTGTTGTTGAGATATCGAGCGCGAAAGTGAAAAATTGAGAGCGAGAATTTAACCATTTTTCAAGAAGGCGGCAAAAGCTCATAGGAAATCTTGGTCGAAAATTTGAAGTTAAGCTTTTTCGAGCCATCTCTACAACATATCCAAAAATCAGCTTTCTCGGTTCACTTGCATTTATATACATTTTTTTCCGACGTAATGACTGGACTACAAACTAGTATTGAAATTTGAAAGGGATATAGCAACTAGCAGCAACAATTTAAAATTTAAGTGCCAAAGTCTAGATTTTAGTTTGGATATCAATCCGACGTGTATAATTTTAAATAAATGTATTTAACATTTGGCGTTTTGCTAGAAAATAATTCGGGAAGCCAATATTTGCAACTAGGTATTTTATACGGTATACTATTTATGTATGAAACATTGATCTATTTGAGCAAACGCGTATACCCTCTATCATTAAATGGTTAAATGGTTACCGACAGGCCCTTTGTATAAAAATAACAAACAATTGTTCAGTTCAATCCCAACATGTATATCTTAATAATAATTATTAAAATAACTTATTGATTAAAAGTTAAACCAGGAACTGATACGATAAAAAAAATTGTAAATAATTAATTGGTGAATTGGAGATCAACATTAAAAGTGAACCTTGAATTGTTAGGTGATAATAGCATTATTGTAGATAACGAGTAATTACCAATATTAATTATTGTATTGTAAAGAAATTTTTGCATTTTTATTTGATGGGAAAAATACAAATTAAAATTCTTAACAAATCCAAAACTATTATAGATTGGAAAATAGCGGAGAAAAAAGTTAATAATATCACTATTTCTTCAAAAAAACGATCTTTTAATAATTAATTAATCGTCATGCTTTTGGTCATATGATATTTAAATATCGCACCAAGCTGTTATTTATCGAATAACTATTTTAAAAATTACAAATAGAATAATTTAATATTATTTATTTAGAATTAAATTAATTTATCGTTATAACATTTAAAGTTAAATTAATATGTATTTATCAGGTGATGGAGAGGTAGTACCAACGGGTGGGTACCTATTAAAGTTCAAAAAAGTATAAATTTTCGAAATACTTTCGTTTATAAAAAGACTGAAGAGTCAGTTACAAAAATTCAAAAAAGATTCATATTCCATTATACCTACCCTTAATTAAATACATACCGGTATGTGTTTGGTATATTCCAATATCCACGCATCTGGCCCCCTGTGTTCGATTTGTGGGAAAGCATGCTCGCAATGTTGGCGAAAATCACACTGATAACCAAATAATGCCCAAATGCCGCACATTTTTTCACTTAAAGAAGAAAAATTCCAATCAACGAAATATAAAGCGCTCACTCGCTGCGATTGATTTGCAAATTATGTTTTCGATAAGTGAAAATTTTATTAGAGTATTTTGATTAACTTAAATTATTTACCTATTTTATTAATTAAAGATTAAACACAGAAATGAATAGCAATGCCGGCGCAGGACTCGAGCGTAAATGTCAGATTCAAACGCTGTTCGATTTTACCACGTTACCTTCTTATATAATATTCTAAGCGGATGATGCAAGAATCGAGAATGATAGCACATTACAATCAGCAAATAAAATTGTACGAAAGTACAAAAAGGATAGCTGTTAAAGTAATTGTTGTCTATTTCTATTCGGAGAGTTTGAAATTATTTTACTTGTAATATCGAGTGTAGATAATATCACGATTTTTTAAAATTAAATTTCTAGTTTGAGGGAGCCCATTTTGTGTTTAAAGATTTATGAGGCTCTAATGGTAAAACTTTAATAATCAATCGTCGCTTACCTCTTTAGAAAGGCTAGACCAAAACGATTTTGATTGTTAGCGAGATTCGTATTTGAATTATTTTACTTCAAACGCTGCTGTCATCTATGGAGGAACTTTTACACTACCGGTCTCATACCGAAATGCTGCCTTCGAACAGTTTAGCGGTGGTTGTCGTGGTGTGCCCTTTATAATAGTCCTTGATAAACCGACCGTCTGCCTGTTAAAAGTGGCAGCATTAACTTTGAGGTGGCTCAAGAAGAATGGCTCTTTTTTGGTTTTTTGGTTATAACTCGAAATTTACGCACTTTTGGTAAAAGTTTTTTTATACAAACATAAAGTACATTAACGTTCCTACAAATTATAATTCATAAATTTTTTTCTCAGGTAAGCGGTTTGGTCGCTAGCGTGCGTTAAAGTTCAAAAAACTTCTAAAAAATTGTTTTATCACCGATAACTCGTGAACTACGCACTTTTAGAAAAAAGTGTTTCTATATCAAAATAAGGCAACTTAAATTTCCTACAAATTATGCCTCTTAATTTTTTTTGTCAAACAAACAGTTGAGGTGGTAGAGCGCGATGTAATTTAGGGCATATCGGACATTCAAGAGGCAGAATGCCGAAATACAAAAATACAATTTTTTTTTAATTTGACCGATACAGACTGAAAGAATATTGCAAATGAGTAATAAAACCAACCGTGTGCCTCTTAAAAGTAGCAGCATTAACTTGGGGCGAGTAGGGTGAGCTTTTGCTATTTTTTAGTTTTCGCATATAACTTCAAAAATACACACTTTTTGAGAAAAGTACATCTATGTAAAAGTAAAGTACATAAAATTTCCTACTCACTATATTCGAAAGGTTTTTTCCTCAGACAAACAACTTACGTGCGTAGGTTTTTCAAAAATAAACTAAATTTTTTTTGTTTATCGCTTATAACTTGAAAACTACGCACTACTAGTCTTGGGGTTTCTTCGTCAAACGAACAGTTTAGGAGCTAGATCGTGTTAAAGTATGTAAGGGTGATTTTTGGGGGTAAAGCTAAACCATATATAGATAGGGTCATGAAAACTTTTACACCAAAAAATTGCATTTTTTGTGTAGATATTATACAGGCTGTATCAAATTTCGTGTTAAGTACAGGGATCTCGCTTATTAGCGTAGATAGAGAGATGGTTAAATGGACAAAAACGATCCTCGAGTTATGCCTACACTAAATAAAAAAACAAAATTTACCCCCTCTATAACGTTTTTGAAATATGGCGGAAAATAACGAAATTTGCATTTTTAATTTTTGGCTCTAAAATCGTTATTTGTAAAAATTTTTAAAAACTGAAAAGACTTTCTCAAAGGAACTTTTTCTGTTCTTTCAGACCATGTCAACGCATTTTCGTTATCATTATTACTTTACTGTATATTGATACCAACTTTTGTTTTTCATATGGGAGCCATTTAAAAATTTTATGTCATCGGATAGAGAACAAAATGCAGATTTCAAAAATGTATAACATGTCCATAAACTAACCACAAATAATAAATTCAAAATTAAAATAATAGAATATTTTATTTAAAACTGAATTTTAATTTAGAAATAGCAATATCCGTGAAAAACAATTGAATCTGTTTTATAAAAAACAATTTATATGTGCTTCATTTGTTTTCCTGCAAACGTTTATAGAAATTTACTAATAATTATTTGGGTTATTTTTGCTGCTTTTTTTATAAAATTTTTTATAGACATATTATACATTTTTGAAATCAGCATTTTTTTCTCTATCCGATGACATAAAATTTTTAAATGACTCCCATATGAAAAATAAAAGTTGGTATCAATATACAGTAAAGTAATAATGATAACGAAAATTCGTTGACATGGTCTGAAAGAACAGAAAAAGTTCCTTTGAGAAAGTCTTTTCAGTTTTTAAAAATTTTTACAAATAACGATTTTAGAGCCAAAAATTAAAAATGCAAATTTCGTTATTTTCCGCCATATTTCAGAAACGTTATGGAGGGGGTAAATTTTGTTTTTTGATTTAGTGTAGGCATAACTCGAGGATCGTTTTTGTCCATTTAATCATCTCTCTACCTACGCTAATAAGCGAGATTCCTGTACTTAACACGAAATTTGATACAGCCTGTATACAGGGTGAGTCTAAAATGGCGGATAAGCTCTCCAGTACGTTGTAGGGGATACTAATTGAAGTAAAGAAAAAATGTTAAAAAAATTCCTAGCCGCTAATTTGTTGAGAAATGAAGAAGTTAAGTTGAGAACTCAACTTCGAGTTCTGCCAAATTTTGAAACTTTTCATCATTTCCTCTAGTTATTCACGTGTTTTTTAATTATTAGGCAAAAACAAATGCTCCTACAACATCTTATTATCCTCTAAAATTAATTTTGAATATCGAAATTTCTGTATCTCGATTATTAACATCCGTACCATGTTGCCAAATCTCAATTTACTTCTTTAATAACTACAAAAATATAGCAGATAGATTTTTTTATAATTTTTCTTTAGTTCAAATAACCGTCTCCTATAACGTACTGAAGAGCTTATCCGCCATTTTAGACTCACCCTGTATATTTGTCGCAGAGCGAGCGAGCGAGCGAGAGACGATAATACACGAAAGTGCTCGAGAAGAGTGGATTTTGGTTCTTTTTTCTTCTTCGGTTTCTCGCTTATATTATAACTCAAAAACTAATCGTGTGAGTGAGGCTTTGTTATTCTGATTCACTGCCATACCCTAAAGTTTGAGACTTTTATTGAGAGAATTTTACAAAAATTGTATCAAATCACAGTACTGGAAAAACTAACATTTCGGACGATAGTTAATTTACAATAATAATTAAACATAATTACTAAACGAAATTTACTGAACCGACGTGTTCTAATAGGAAACTAAATTGACGAGCCACAATCGCTAGAAGTAATAAAATCGCCTTCATCAAACGCACTGATATCTTCTTCGTCTATCGGATCGCACATTTTGTAATTGCTAGTCGCACTATTTTTAGTAGCACTTGTAAACAAATTTTTTTGTTTGAATTTATTAGAATACCTAAAATTGGAATAATTAAATTTCAAGATAAATAATAGAAAGCCACGTTTTTTACTTTTTGATCAACTCTTGAATCATTCCCGTTTCCATCTCGCTTAAAGTGGTGGGCAGTCGTCTTTGAGTATTGCACATTCTATCCATATATCTGTTGTAAATAGTTCTGTTATACGATAGCTCGTTAGATAAATTGCGTTTTTACCTTTGTCTCTTTTCTAGTTTAATTATAATTTTTCTCAAAAAAGCATTCTCTTTCCTAACAACATAGTCCTGATCGTTATATGTCTTAAATGCATCAACATCGATTTGCTTTTTAGTAAACATCTCGCTTAAAAAT
Organism: Malthinus flaveolus; assembly: GCA_950108345.1. Lineage (NCBI taxonomy): Eukaryota > Metazoa > Arthropoda > Insecta > Coleoptera > Cantharidae > Malthinus > Malthinus flaveolus. Next base: position 34,469,433 of record OX467285.1, on the reverse strand, counting down.
TTTATTTGATTTTGAAGCTGTGCAATGCTACTTCTGTATTTTGTTTCTCTTTGACTGTTGTAACTCCAAGTTTTTTCTCTATCGTCGATCATTGTCTTCAATTTTTTAACTGTTTCTTGTAGTTTAGCCAGATCACATCTGTAAGTAAGTCGTATTATAGCTATCAAATTCAAGCCTCCAGGCGGTCGTCTAGAGTCTAGAGTACGTTGTCGTATAGAGAAACCACTCCTTTTTTGGTGCTGGTGACTTACGAGAGGTTCAATAGAAGAGTAGAATCGAAAGAGTGAAAGAGATTATTCATTATTATATACCTATCTACTGATGGTAAAGTAACCAGCACTAGAACGGAGTGGCTTTTCTATACACATCCTGCACTATGTGTTACCATAGCGCCCGAAGGCTTGAATTATAAATGGAGCGCTCGCTATATCCACAAAAGTTAAGAAAACAAAGCAACGTATTCTAAAGCCGCTCGGTAAAGTTCTTTTTGGCTTACGCCACCAGCAGAGAGGTTCAATACAATCAATAGAAGAATAGAATAGAAAGAGATTATTCATTATTGTACCTCTCTGCTGGTGGTAAAGTTACCGACAACTTTACGGAGCGTACCTACCATACACAAAAGATATTCTGAAAATGGCTATTTGTGTTTATTAAAATTTACCTTTTAACCGTAATCATCGACGGATCACTAAATTCTCCCAATTTTAGTTGTCTAGCCATCTCGTGAGTTTTAATACACGATTGGCAAATGATTCCATCCCAAGTCTGACAACCTTGTTCTGTAACTTCTATTCCTCCTTTACCATACCGTTCATCACATTTCAGGTTTAAATAAGCTTCCTTTAGTTTGGAGCAAACTGCGTGGTTGTCTTGCAAATATCGTAGTTTCTTCTGAAGTCTAGTAGATTTTAGCTTTTCGTTCGTCAATCTGTAATCAAAAATGAAAAAATGTAAAGCAGAACCGTTTGCCACGGCTCAAAAATTTAAGATAATAGACATGACGTCAGACTAGTCAAATAACTTACTGAGCAATCACTTTTTGGTGTTCGACTTTTAAGTTTTTGTATTTTGACTCGGCTAACAATTTATCTGTTTGGCAAACATCATACGTAAACGATTCCGAATTAGTCGACGCCGAAAAACTACAGGCAGTGGTGCTGCAATTGTCAATCCAATCTGCATCACTTACTGCATCCTCGAACCATTCGTTAAACTCTGGCTCGTTGTCTCTACGAGGTATACAATCATCGTCAATTACACTATATTTAGTAGAATTGAACATATTTAGTTTATTTTAATTTTAATTTCATAAAAAATTTCAAAGTAAGATCGAATAAATGCTGTCAAATTAATTAATAGTAGGTAATATCGTGGGTAATACGTTTATTAAAATTGAATCAAGCCAACTACATTTTGTGGTATCTAACAAGAGACTGTTCCTGGCCTTAATTTACGTTAAAACATGTTGAAAGAATTCAAAATACTTGATACAATTAAATTACAAAAGCTATTTGTACATTTCAAGTTTAAAATATTGAAAATTGTCAAGAGGCGGCATCTACACAGGACTACGGGATACGAGAATATTTGAGTATAGAAGTCTGTATTACCAATTTATAAAATAATTGAAAACGCAACAATAAAATGTTGTAGTTTCATACTTCAATCACAAGGTGACGCACCAAACTATAATAAATGTCCCAAATGCCCATTCTTCATTTTTATTACAATAGTATTTTTAAACAGTTTTCACAATATTTGTTGTTTGGTTGTTGAAAAAACTTCTTTTCCCAAACAAAACTAGAGTAGGTACCTAAAGGATTGAAACAAATTATGAGAAAAGAGACACGAGATCAGGTTAATATCTTTATTAGTGTTTGAAGAAAACAGAACGCTCAGTGCAGAAACGGATCTAGGATTTTGTTGCCGAGGATGTGAGTAAACCTCACCGAAGTCCTCCAACTTCCGGACCCTAATCCTCTGACCTCTATAAACTGCTAACCTTCTAAACGTGATAAAAGAAATAAGTTCAGAACACTGTGGCATTTTCTGTTGGAAACCACTGCTTATTACAATTTTATTTTTTATTAAAATAATGTCATTCAATTATTTACGTACTTATTTTGAAATATTAATAGTCCAATATCTTAATATTGTAGGTACAATAGAGGTGGATAATATTTGTGATGGTCCCATTTCACACTTTTCATTTTTTTGCGCCTCTTTCATAAAAAAATCAGAAAACCTCGTAAAGTAAGAACCCAAAATTAAGGAATAATTGATGTTGAGATACGAGAACGCAAAAAATAATATCAGAAACGTGAAGAAAAAATTTATTATTATTATTGTTATTTCGAGAATCTCAAAAGGAAATTCACTAGTAATACGTAATACCTACATATAAAGTAAAATCGCCAGGTAAAGTTCTTTTTGACTTACGCCACCAGCAGAGCGGTTCAATACAATCAATAGAAGAATAGAATAGAAAGAGATTATTCATTATTGTACCTCTCTGCTGGTGGTAAAGTTACCAACGCCGTTTCAAAATGTACCTAGTTATACCTAGTAATTATTGGGGTTTGGGTTTTAGTGTATTTTTCATACATTTTCAAAATAGTGCCAAATTTTCGTAATAGTGTTTATCTTTAGCCACGTGTAGTGTAGAAAAATTTGGTATTCTATACAGAGTGATTGCAATCGGTTGGGAAACATGGGGATCTCACTTAAAAGCCAGTTGATTAGGTTTTAATTTGGCAAAGTTACTAAATTCGGTGCTGATAAGTAATCTGGAAAAAATTTCGCATAATATATTTACGCGTTATCGTGAAAACTGTAAAAACGAATATTATCATTTTATTTTTGAGTTTTTCGTTGACTTCGTCTACTTTAAAAAAGTATTATGATCGAAAAAACTTTTTTTTTGAAAATTTAATTTCTCGACGATTCGGGTCTTTGCATGGGCGCCGGCAGAAAATTTTGCAAAGGGGTGCAAATTTCTTTTAAGAGTCGGGTAAGGGGCGTGGCCTATTCAGAGGCGCGTTTATAGTTTTTGAGGCCCTAGGCCTCAGTGGCCTTGTGAAATTTTGGGACCTCTTGTTTGAAGAAAAGAGTAGAATTAAATAGGCCCGCAGACAAAAATTTTTGATTGTTCAAGGTCAAACAGTTTAAAATGAAGTTTAGGAATTTTAGGAGCGATTGATAGTCTCTCCGAAAAAAGATGTTTCACAAAAACAAAGTAGGGAAATTATTTCAGGTAAACAAAAAATATTATTAGGGAATTCCGATACTCCTTTTAACCTAGGATAAATGGAGCCTGTGCACCATTTTCTTATTAGGTATCAATTTTAATTTATAGTTTACATCTAAATAACAAACCCGGGTGAAAAAGTTGTTACGCATTTTCCAATAATTAAAAACAATTAAAATGGGTTGAAAGAAATTTTAATTGGACATAATTCTTATAAAATGAGCTGTTTTGGGGCCCTCAAAAACACGAGACTCTAGGCGCGCGCGTAGTGCGCTTAGGCCTAAACGCTGCACTGGGCCTATTTTATTAGGTATGTGACCCAGCGCCGAATTTAACGATGTTGTCGCTGTACGACATATTTATTATGTTATAGGTACGCTATATTAAGCGTAAATAAAAAAATAAAAATAAAAGTCTAATTTAAGAGATTTTCGAAAGCCAGGGGGTGCAAGTGCACCTTCTTGCACCCTCCTGCCGGCGCCCATGGGTCTTTGTAAATTCTGAATTCAAACTGCTAAAAAATAAAACTGTAAGAAAAAGTCTGTGCATGTGTGTGTGGACCCTCAGTATACTGGGCTATAAGTCCCTAATTAAAAAAACACTTTTTGAAATATTTAAATTCAACATGGCGGCCAGTAAGTCAGTATAACAAGCTATCATCTCGTTTTCTAATTTTTTTTATTATAACTAAAGATAAGTATTATAATAAAAATGGAAAAACAAAAATAGTATACAGGGTGTCTAATATCTACCTCCGTTCTATGGGCAACTTTGTTATTATAAGAGTTACGGAGTCGGTTAGGTTACCAAAGTTGAGCAGAATTTCACTACTAATCAAATGCCGTTGAGAAAATTTAGCAATGTTGCCACGTTTCCAAGATATTTGAAAATAACTAAAACCTGTCAAGAATTTAAATTGGCTCTATCTCGTTTATTGTTAAAAGTACCAAAAAAGGTCAAGATAGCTTTTCGAGAGATAACTATTGTATAAATCTAAAATAGAAGTCAAATAATTTTTTTAGTTGTAAGTATTCGAGTTATGACCCTAACTTACATTTTTTTAACTAGAAAACATAATCGGCTATGAGCTCATTAAATTGCTTATTTATTTGTGATTTCAAAAATGTGTCGTTTTGCATATTTAATATCACTAGCTATCTCACAATATCAAAAAACGTAACTTTAATTATGAATCAAACAAAACAAAATCAAGTCATCAAGTGTGCTGGGTAAATTGAAAACATTTATAATTTCTTTTGTAATTTTGTAATTAGCAAGGTGGTATATTAATTTATTTTATAAACTTCTATTATTTGTTACAATTTTGGCTTAGAAACCTCTTTCGGTTAAACCGGAAATTAAACAAGCAGAAGAAATTTTGTGAAAACACCTTGTATATTGTATGATTTTATGAAATATTAAAAGATTAGCTGTCAAATGATACCAAACATGTTAAATTTTAATTTCCAGTTTAACCGGAAATGTGGTTGGATTTTCTATTTTTAATACAACACCCTGTATATTTCAAGTGATTTGAAAGATTGTAAAATTATCTATCTAGTGAGACCAAATATTTAATATTTGGATTTCTGGTTCAACCTAAAATGAGATTACCTTTCTATTAATGTAGAAATGCCGTGTATAATTTTAGTATTTGAAATCAGGGACAGCGTCTGAGCATATCATTGCTGGGTACTTTAACGCACAAATGACATTTCATTAGTTGTTACAAGTTATTGTTATGTTGTAAAGAGCAGAATAATACACGCAGTCACCAGTCACCAGTGATGCCTTCGTTTTCTTGAGTATCGCGAGCGTGTACGGTGAGTTGGAAAACTGTGTCGTGGGTCTTCTCAAAAACTTAAAGAAACTTAAAAACGAACTTGCTGGTGAACAATTCGGTTTTTGTCATACGAACGACCATTTTCTTTGGTCTATTGAAAAACGTTTTTTATATCGCTAGCAACGATACGTCGAGTCTATTAACTTTGTGAAATAAATCTGTTCAGATAAGTAGCATGGCAAGCCAATAAAATCGACGTTGAAACTATATATTTGCTACTACTATGGCCGTAAAACAGCAGCATTAAGCAAAAAAAAGTAGATTTTTATTTGAATGTTTTACGATTTACCACCGTTTACCTTTACTTTTAAAAATTTAAAAAGAGTGGGCTCGCACGGTCTGTAGGGAAACTGAAATGTGTCGGTTTAGACTAGGGATCCCATTCATGTGCTGTTATTGTCAACGAACGATGTCACGTAGTTCACTAAATGAACAAAACGTATTGCAGCTTATCTTCGTAATACCACCATTTTAACACTGTCGTGTACGAATTAAAAAACTTTTCTTCGAATAAACGTAATTTCAGTTCATTCCGTTACCATCGAATTTAAACACACGAATGAGACTGTCAATTTTTGGTGAAACTCCATCAACGTGTTTTCGCCTCCGTTCGCTTTGTAGAGTCGGTTGTTTTTGGCACTTTTTCGAACTACTTGTTGGCAAACATAGTTTAATCTAAGTGTAAATCCACACCCACGCCGATTCTTTACATTTTCGATTCTTCCACATCTAGTCTAGTTTTTGTTGGGGTGTAAGAGATACGAACATTATTTTAAAAGCCAACTAAAGCAAATTTAAAAAAAAAATACTTTACTAAATAAAGCGATTCGAGACTCTATTAAGTTTGATTTTAGAATGGTTCTAAAATAAAATGTTATGGCTACTGAATTTAAATGTTACTTGGGTACTTCTCTCCAATTCCAATGTTAGAAAACTCAGAAAAGTGAAAGTTTCCGTTGCAGGGAGCTCAAGACGGCTTAAGGTTAATAAATTTTTGAAATCAAATAATCAGCTCGTTTGTACAAATTTGAGTCTAATCCACACGGATCGACGTTAAGTTTTTATTTCTTCCACTTATAGAAGAGACGAGTTGCGTAAAGTGCGCGAGTTTCGTTATTTAAATTTTGTCGATTTTTAACAATTTCGATAGTAAATGCGTAATTTATTTCTTAATCAAATTTGTAACACCTTATAAGGTTATGATAATATTTGCAAGTGCGAACATTGCCATATCTCTTAAATTAAGTATCGTAGAGATTGACGAGCGAGGCTGCCGAAATTAAATCGGCCAATCTGGGGTGCAAGCCTAGCTGCTGGCAACAGACTGTACCGGCTAAATTGGTTTGTGTGTTTTTATGACTGTGTTTTAGTGCCTAGCCCGCGCGCGCCTTGGATTGCGATTGGGTTTAACAGGACTAAGGAGAATGGTGTCATTTTAAAAGGATACAAAATAGTACATTTTTCAACTGATTTTCTATCTTTAAAGCTACTTTCCGTCTCTTTACTTATATGTGTAAATCTGGATATTTGTTTTTATGTTCAGCTACAAACAGTTGCCTAAATAAAAGAATCTTTTTCGAGAAAGTTAATTTTTGATAACCCATAAAAGGCGACCAGAGCTTCCAATAAGTTTTAGGAGGTTTAGGAATGGCTGTTATGCTCTCATTAAACGGCATATTTACTGAACTACTAGCAAGAGTAGCATTTGGTCCTTTTGCTAATGTTAAATCATCCTGCTCGGCCAAACTGCTCATGTTGCTTTTATAACGGAAGTAATTAGCGTGGATGCGTGGACTTTCAGTTAGTCTTCGGTCCTGAAGTGAAATTTGAAAAAAATACCTCTTCACGCATGTTTGTCCTTTTTTGTTCGTTCGGTGGGCACACGTTTTTATGTAAAACGTCCATTTAGCTTCCTCGAAGAATTTGGGCAAAAAACAACTTTCGAGAAAGTTTTTAAAATTTGAAGTGTAAGAAGTCCACAAGGCTGTCACAGTCAAATTGGAAAAGTGTGTAGTATTATCCTTTTTACTTTTACCATTACTGCGTTTTTTATTTTTTCAAGAATAGCCCACTCGGTTTCTCCGTTTCGGGCTTCTTTAGCCCTTTTTCCGTGTGTTCTGTCAACGACGAGACGATTTTCATATTAATAGGGCCCAATTAAAGACATTACGAACAGATGACGTCGAGCAAATTTTTTTAAAGAGGGAGTAACGCAAAAATAAAAATTTCAAACAAAATCGTATCTTTTTGAAGTTCGAAGTCGAAAATAATTCTTTGTAGTACAACACCGACCATTTTAGTTCTTGGAGGTGTATAGGGTGTATGTGTGCGGAGTAAGAGGAAAAGAGTGTAAAAATAAAATAAGAAAATTCAATCTAGTAGCCCCTACGCAGCATTTAGCGTGCATACGAGAGTTAGCCGTCCTAAGGGATTCACAGGACTCGCATGAGACTAAAGAAACTTTAGGACTTTGATTCACCAAAGTTGTTCTATTTTCAATCGCGTATCTCTGTATATATCGTATATATCGGCCAGTTTAAAATTGCTTTGTTGTTGAAATAATAAATTTTTGTTATAAATTGAGTTAAAAAGACAAGTATTTTATATTCAATCATGGTATAAAAGAGATAACGGCAATTTTTTTTTTCTATAAAAGTCTCATAAACGTGTTTACGCATTTTAAATATATATGCGAATAGCCACTCAAATTGCATATGGAAATAGGGCGCTTTAATATGAATGCCTTCTACATTCTTAAAGTTCACATTACTACAGACATAAAAAAACCTAGATTGGTTTTTTACTAAGCTTTCAAATTTTTTTAATAAAACAAAATGTCGACAACTTTTCTGTTTATAAAAACACTACTCGAGCAGCTACAGTTAGTTATTAACTTTCGGCACCCGAAATAGCTCATGTGCTTGGGAATTTTACCTGGGACACTGACGATTGGCTGAAATTATCGCAATAACTCCAAAAATCCTTTTGAACAAAATAGATGTCCATTGGCTCTAGAAGTCCTATCACGTACTCACGGTATATCTGGATTTCTTCATGATGGTGAGTCCAACACGGCTCATGTTGGTTGCCATCGTTTCGCGGTTATAAAAAACGTAAAAAGCGTCGTATGAAATTCTGGAATTTATCCGAGCAGTATGGTTTGGCTTGAGAGTCAATGGACTTGGAAGTTGGGGATGCTGCGAAGCGGGTACGTAACAACGGGGAAACTGAAAATTCGTCTGGTTTCGGACTGGCTGCATCACTACAAAACCTTAATAATTACAATGTTCGATGGCTAAGATTTATCAGATTGAAAAGGGAATTTTGAGTTTGGTTTATTTGCTTATTACGATCTAATTTAATATATCTAAATGGAAGCAGAACTCGAATTAGAGTCTCTCACTGCCGTAAAACTGGGCATCCGATTACAATGCGTTGAGAAGATTCATCCTTTGCTCTGCATAGTCCGCAGTCTCTATACATGCAGTGTCCTCTTGGACACATAAGTGTCCTGTTGTAGTATGCAGGATTTTAAGGCGAGGTTCTCCCTGTAAATCCTTCATTGTGGGAAATCCTGCGGGAGGCATTTCTGTCTGTGTGTCTCTTTATAGTACACTGAACATCTGAACACTAATCCAGCAAATTTGAAGGCTACAATTTTGATTTGATGTAATAAGGCTAAACCGTGCTTCTATGAAAACTCAATACGATGGTAAAATCCACTGACGAAAATATATTATTGTAGCCCACCAAGTTTTCGGCGAGCCTTCCCGATGCCCCCCCCCCCCTAAAAAAATGATCTTCGAATTACTTCATCTGGTTTTTTACAATCCAGAAGTACTTATTTCTATAGTAACATACCCTGGGCTGGTTTGGTACTTCCCGGGGCCAGCCCATAAAACGGCAGCTGCTTAGCTCCGTCCCGTGCACGATTGGGTGCGGGGAAGGGGAAAAGTACTGACGTAATAAACTGGAAGTAGAGTGTCGACACGTATGCGGTATATGGTCAATTTAACTATACCCGCTATACCGGTACAGTGAAGCGCTCACCGGAGCCATAAGGGATCCTCGGATCAAATTGGCTGCTGCAGTCTCTGCACCAGAGGAGCTGTGGGCTAGTCTATCTACAGTTGTACTTTAAGTAGTAATGGGAAGACGTGAGTTCTGGTAGGAAGTTCTCGTACTTCCGTAGTAGGCATGCTCTAACTCTAAATGATTAGGCACGTAGGCACCACCAGTGCGTGTCTAGGCTCTCCGCTATTTACTTAATCCCTGTTCCAGACACAGCCCCGCTGTAATGGGTGGCAAGGTGTTCACGAGCACGCCATCATGGTAGCTTGGCCTCTCTGTTGGTGTGAGATAGAGGGACACTGAGCGCCCGCCCTCATGGTAACTGGTTTATATAGGTCGTAACGGTTGATCCGGAGGCGGTTAAGTAGATGCTACTTAGTAGAAGGGGATTAGCTACCCCCGAACCTGTGACCAGTCTGGTTGAAACTGGTACTGCGGGCAGACGTCTAAATCTTCTGATGAGGTTGAATTGGCAGGGGCTAATGGTTTCCTGGGAGGTGAGAGATACCAATCAGCCTGCTTTCTTTAACCCCTGGTAATGGTGAAAGCTGGGTACAGGGGGGAGGGCAGGTGGATCCTAGATCTTTATTCTGAACGTACAAGATACCAAAAAACTCTATAACTGAAGAGCGATCGAAACGGATACGAGCAGGCATGAACTTTTTTCTTGTTTCTCATTAGTTTTCCATTGCCGTGGAGTGGGCCTTGTCAAAGCATGGTTTTATCCGGCGATAACTTGAAGATTACTTAATTAAATTTGGTTATTTGCTGATGATAATTTTGACTCGAGTTCAGTGGCGGCCCATCAATTTTAAAATTGAGAAGGCTAAAGAAATCCCATCGAGCGGAGCGAGGCTAAGAGCGCACTTCAGGCGAAAAGGGCGTGGCCTAATTTAGTTTTTGTGAGAATAGTCGATTTGGTTTTTAATTTCAAACAACACTGTTCCCTGTAAATGTTATACTTTTTATTTCTTCTTCTTCTTCTTCTGTTTTTGAATAGGGAGGTTGAGCCTCCCTCAGGAGAGATTAGGAGAACGCCCTTGATAAACCTTTAAAAAAATAATTACTGCTTCTCTACCTATTTTCCGGATTAGTGTTCGCTGTACTATGAATGAGGAATCTATAGAGAGAACCTTTTATACTATAGGTGTCCAAGAGGACCCTGCGGACTACGCACGGAGAAAAGAATGAATCTTCCCAACGCATTAAAGCATCAGACGTCCAGTTTGGCTGCATTGAGAGAGCATACAGTCGAGTTCTGCTTCTCTTACTGTCTTTAAAAAACAGGCTAAGTGCAAGGAGCTACGGCTTTGCGTCATATGCTAGCTAGGAGTTAATTGTAGAAATATCTTAAGTTACATCGTAATAAACGAATAAACCAAACTCAAAAACTCGTTTGTAATCATTATGGTTTTGTAAAGAGATGTCCAGAGTCTAGACCACCCCAGCCCCCACGTAGTTACGTACCTGATTCTACTTTTCAAATTTGAATTTTTATAGAAAGTCTTTCTGCGGAAAAACGTGGTGACAGTCGAAAACTTATTCTTGTCACTTTTAATATCCCGAAAATTGAACTATTAATAAAAAAAAACTATTTTTTTATTGCACATCGACCTTATCCTGTTCAAACCTATTAAAACAATATACTGCAAAGTGAAAATGTTACGTGCAGGTGTGTGGCGTTATGTTTTATAATATACAACCCCTCAGGGCTTTACCACTTATGGAGCCTTCTTACCCCTGCCACGTCGTGATATCGAACAGCCCAGCCCGCATGATACAAAATCAACGTTGGACATCCCGCAGTAAATACCCTTATCTCCAAAATTAGAAAAAAAAATATATATACGACTTGTAGGAAAATTAAGGAATTTAATGAAAATGAAATTAACGTATCGGGTTTATAGGAAGATTCGAGAATAAAGACGTAATTTAACACTATTTCTGATATATAATATTGTCGGAAATGAGAAAGTAAAAAGGTCAGGCGATTCTTATCTCATTCTTTTCTCGAATGAATATCTCGGTCAAAGTTACGGGAACTCGTTAGGAGGATAATGGGGGATGCCAGGACGGGTTATTGCAGGTTATTGGCAATGAAACGGGCAAAATTAATATGTCTTCAGCAGGACTTAGCGTATTTCAATTTGCTTTCGCTTTTAACTCTTTAAACATTTTTAGTCGTCGAAAGAAATTTTTAACACAAAGTAAAATAATAATTTAATTTTTTCGTGCTTTCATACATTTTTTAATTATTCCGTTGAAGTTTTGCGAAGTTTTTGTGACATAAATACAAAAATGTTTATCTAAATCATTCCACTTTCGTAACTTTGAAAGTTACCTTAAATACGATTTTGATGCAAACAATAAATAATGAGTCGGTTTTAAAATGGAAGAATTAAAAACAAAGGGTAAATCTTTTCGGTATTGTATTGTTTCTTTGATTGCTGCCACGGGGTTATCGGAAGGAAGGGTTCGTTTGACAAGCACAGGGGGTTTTAATTTTTAAAATTCAAACGTTACCCGAACCTCATAAATAAATTGTAGGAATAAAAATTGACACGCATATTCGAGTCCGTCAAAAAACAGTCCTATCGTTCTCTAAAATATTCAAGGGCTTATATAAATATTGAATTACTATCGGTACGCATTTTCGATCTCCTGCCCGTATCATCAATAGCGAACAACGTCCTGTTTATTTGTCGACAGAACGACACATCTACTTTTGTTATGGATAAATTTTGCCAAAATAAAATGGTCGAAAAAGTTTTTTTAGTGCCATCGATTTTTGGTCCTTCTTTTATCCGAGTTTAAACTTTCGCGTTAGAAACGATTAGAAAAGATTCGCAAAAAAGATGAAAAATGTTTTTAAATAAACAAAAGAAAAAGTATGTTAGTGTCTCTTTTATTTATGTTTTTGGAGAAAAACTGACAATAAGTTTTACGAGAAACATATTTTTTCGTACTTTGTGATTTTTCGAAACTTTCAAATTGGACATTTTACTTTTTTTTATCGAATAACGTTCTTCCACGTTATTGAAAGTTTAAGACTACAATGATATGCGAAAATGCGCACTTCAGAATTTGGTAAGAGCTTATCGAGAGATGGACGACGTCCAACGCTACGAATTCAATTTCAATACGCGTTCTCAATCATGCATGGAGTGTGAGGGTGAGTGGCAGGTGGGTGGAGGCGGTGGCGCGAGAGTGAACATCAAAGTCCCGCAGGCTCACTCGGTCCAAGACGCGAGGCCGTCGCTTCATCCCCCCGCGGGGATTGACGCGCCACGCCACGCATACACTTCGCTCACGCATAATTTAGACGCGCGGTTGCGAGAATGGACATCGCCCGTCGTCCGAGCTCAATCAATACCTCGGATCCAGGACTACATTAGTGCCAGGATCCTCCGCTAGGAATCCTTTCTACATTGCCTAGGTGCTTTCTAACCAAGGACGTTTTCTAAATTCAATTTGCAACTTCTCATTTTGATCTATTTCTTTCTACCGACTCGAAATTTTTAAATTGCTTTTAGACGCTACACTTCTTGCGTTTCCGAATGCAACACTTAATTCTTAAAAAAAGAGCGCGAGAATCCCTTAATACGTTTTATTTTATTACTCGAAATTTCAATATTTACTCAAACAAAACTTGAAATTATCGAATTAAGTAAACAAAAGTTTATTAACAAACGAAAGTGTTTTTAAATTTACGGACTTTAATAATCTTATTGCTCAAGTTAAAACTGGATAAAAGCTTACCGATTCAGAACATCAGCTTTAGGTTTCGTAAATGAACAATCTCGGCTCGAGTTATTTATCTGTACAAATTTGAAAACGCTCTATTTTACTTTTGGTATCGAAATCGGCCCTCGTAACACATCATGTAACACACAAACTCACGCGATTGTCTAAATTCGAAAACTCGGGTCGCCTAATACTTTCAACTTCCGCTTAAACTTAGGTGGTTTACTCGATTATTTTCTCTTGCGGAGAATCGCGTCTTTGCATTTCCGGTAAAATCGGACGTTGAAACAAAGGAAACTAAACTCGAGAAGCTTTTTGATCAAATACTTCTCGTACGCACTACTTAATGAGTTTGGTGAAAATTTCTTTGACGCTTCGAAAAAATTAGCGATCGGTGACTGAAAAGTAAGACGTCTTTAATCCTTTGCTAACGACTAAAACGTAAAATTATCCCTTTTTTGTTAATTTAATCGGTGGTGTACTATAGTGATGTACAAATATCTAAACAAGCGCACGTGCATTTAAGTGCACGCGGAGTCTCATTAAAAGGGATCTGTTTTATACGTTTCGACGAAATTTAAGAAAATTATACGAAAGTCTTGAATTTGAACTAGAACCTCTGAAAAACGAAAAAGAAAAGAAGAAGAAAAGTTTATAGGTACTTTCTTAATCTACATAAAAATTATCGAACAAAATCAAAATCGAGCAAGTACTCTCGTTCAGATCTAAAATGGTATTTATGAAACTGAATGTGCAGGGTGGTCTGTTTTTGGTTGATTTTATCCTTAAAAGAAAATGAAAAATAATTCACCCTGTATAAATTGACTATTAATTTCAAATTTTTTTTCGACTAATCGGTTCAGGTACCTATGATGAATGAAGCTGTTCAAAAAATATTTTTTAATAGAAAGTATTGCTTACTATTTTTCATTTTCTCTATGGCAAAAATTTTTAAAAGAAAATAAAGTAAAAAATCCGCTCTTTTCATTGGTGTAAATATTAATAAAATTTAATAACGCGTATAACCTCCACGAGATTGGATAATGGCTTGACACCTTCTAGGGGTACTTTCAACTAGTTTCTGAATACCTTCTTGGGGTATATTGACCCATTCTTCTCGAAGAGCTCTCAAAAGCAGTTGAAGAGTTTCTTAAGCCACAGGCATCTTTCCGATCTTTCGATCAAGCTGATCCCATAAATGCTCGATTTGATTGAGATCCGGGTTAAAAACTAGCTAATCCATAACTGGAATTTTATGTTGCTCTAGGAATTGCCCGATTGACCTCCTACATGAGCTCAAGCTGGAACAGCAATTCAGAATCTATCTGTACTCCAACAGCTGTTACATGGTTTGTGAGTATGTCCTCGATGTATCGAGCAGCATTCATTCTCCCAAGTATAGCAACGAGGTCTGTACGTGTATTTAATGAGATACCTGCCCACACCATTTCAAATCTTTTTACAAACTTGTCTACCTCTTGAATCAATCTTTCACGATGGATCACTAAGGACCACTGCATGTTTTTGTGCAAATTGAAGTATGTTTCTTTTGATATTTAAAGTTAAGCGTGACTTAAAAACCGGCCTCTTTGACACTTTGGCCTTACATTGTTTTCTCGCAACCTTTTTCTTAAAGTTTATGTACAAATTTTAAGTCCAGTGGCTCTTCTGAGGTGACTTTGCAGGTCTCTAACAGTAGATATGTGCGACGTCTTAGCGCACAATCATACAAAAATCTGTCTTGCTGAGCGGTTTTCGAACGCGTTCGACCCTGACTAGCTCTTCTGCTCTAAGTATCAATTCAAAACTCTAGAGATAAGAGAAAGGCTCACAATAAGTTGTCTTACAAAGTAACGATAGCTGCGGCCTTCTTCATTCAAAGTTACTGTTCTTGCAACTTGAACTTCACTTAGGTGCCTTATTTTAGTAGCAAACACTCTAATGAGCAGTAATAACACACACACACCACACACGCTCAATTGTTTCTAATATTCATCAGTTCACATCAGCTACTGTACTGAGACTATGGCCTTTTTTATTGCTTCTTTTGGTATTATTTTTTATGTATTCACCCTGTATACATATCTTCAATTATACTTTAACTTTCCTTTGATCTACCCACCTCCTTAAATGAAGAAGGCTTCATGTGCCGGACTGACGATTTTCCAAATACGCACACAGATATCTCCTGAAAATGTATAGCCTTACGTAATCGCTTGACGAAAACGGTCAAACGGTCAGTTCTTATTATAATTGATGAGAGATTTTCAAGTCCAAATTAGTTGAAACAAAGTTTTTCCGTAAGTGTGATAAGTTGCAAATAGTTCTTTCGAGTAGTAGGTAGGTACTTCATTAAAAGTATGCGATTTGTGGTCAGTCTCGGTTCAAAAATTGTATAAAAGAAGAAAAAGTTTCTTATATCTCGTGTCATTTATTTATTTGGATTAAAAGTACAACACGTAAGTAAGAAAATTAGGAAACTTCTTAATGATTAAGTTTCCATTAAGGAGTTTTCACAGTTAAAAAAGCTATAAATTAATAAAGAAAAAATAGCTTTTAATTTCTTTACTAAACGAATCTTCTTGGATTTTTATCATATTATACGAAGTGAAAGTTGTCTACATGTCTACCGAACCTAAAATTTTGTTGAGCGATGCTTGGGAGCGCTTAAAAAAGTTTCGAATTTATAATTTTGTGTCGTAACAAATAAGTTTGTAATTCTACAAATAAATTAATAAATACGGCTATTATTTTCGGCCGAGCTATAGAAAGCTTTGACACAGTAATTGCATTTTTTGGATGATCAAAAAGCTTTGCATAGTCTAGGGGAAGAAACTTCTTATTAAATTCGCCCATAAGCTAATGATATACAAGAGTTTGAGACTACAAATCTTATTGAACATCGACGTATCGTTTAACTCTCAAACATTCGATGAAATGGCCACGTTCGGCATTCAGTGCTAAATCAAAACAAAGGAAAGCACTACCTTTAAACGAAAACATAGAGAGTAATCAAAATGAAAATGTACGAAGGAGCCTCTCTTAAGTGTTTATGAATAAATGAGGGAGAAGGGAGAAGTAATAAAAAGTGACTTTAAAAACGTACCGGTCTTTTAAACGCGTTTTTAGTTTCGATCGCTCATGAAAATTACTAATAATCGAGTCATCGTATTTCTTCTAATAGAGAACTTCCGCTTCGTATCTATCTTTACTACGTATCACATGAAAGAAATATAATTTCATATAATATAGAAACAATTTATAACGGAGAGCGGTAGAGCCCTCACGAAGATCGATAACTTATTAATCAAAGTTGCAGTTAAATGGGCTTTAATCTTCAGTAAATTGAGTTCTATATGTATGGCAAATAATGGTAGAATCTAATTCGACAGACTTCTTTTTTCTAATAACAATTTAGTAATGTAATTGAAATGACTTGTTAATCTATCTGTAAACAATGATTATACTTTTGTGGATGTGTGATACGACGTGTGGATGCGAATGCGAACGGTCTGGGAGGCACTTTCACTAAAAGATAAAGTACAAAATGTTTAACAAGGCAGGCTAAAAAATATTGCAAATGAGTAGTAATAAAAGCGTCTGCCACTCCAAACTGATAGTATTAACTTGGAAGTGGCTCGAGAAGGGTGGAGTTTTGCTCTTGTTTCGGTTTTTTGCTTATAACTCGAAAACTGGGCAGTTTATGAAACAAGTGCTTTTATACGAATATAAACTACTTAAAATTTTCTACAAATTATATTTCCCAGATTTTCTTTCTCAGACGAACGGTTTAAGCGTTAGGACGCGTTAAAGTGGGACAAAAACTACAATACCTATCAGTCACAAAACTGATTTTTTCATTTTATCGCTTGCGACTCCAAAACTGAGCACTTCTCGAAAGTATTTTTGTAGAAAAATAAAGCAAATTCAATTTTATACAATTTTTCTTTTTTAGATTTTTTTTCTCAAAACAATAATTTAAATGCTAGAGCGCGTTAAAGTTTAGTCTGCATCGGACGTAGCTTGTTCAGTAGACAGATAGTGCAGAATACAGTAAAATACAACACTTTTGACATTGACAATGCCGAAGAACATAACAAGGCGTAATAAAATCGTCTGTTTGTTATTCCTAAGTGGCAGCATTAATTGGTGGCGGCTCGAGAAAGGTGGGGTTTTGCTCTTTTTTAGTTTTTCGCTTATAACTTCTAAACTAAACACTATTTGAGAAAAGTGCTTTTTGTATAAAAGTAAACTACATCAAATTTACTACAAATTATATCTCAAAAGTTTTTTTCTCAGAAAAACGATTTGGTCGCTAGAGCGCGTTAAAGTTTGACAAAGATTAAAAAATTTGCCAAAAACTGTTTTTTCTCGTTTACTGCTTATAACTAGTAAAATACCCACTTTACATTACATTTACACAGGTACATTTTTTCGTCCATCAATCAGGTTGGGTGCTAGAGCGCGTGGAAGTGTAGTATCTCAAAAAGGATGTTTTTTTTTTATTTTTTCAGCTTCTCGCTACTAATTTCAAAACTGCGCACTTGTTGAGAAAAATGTTTATATAAAAATAAACTACATCAAATTGACTACAAATTATATCTTAAAAGTTTTTTTTCTAAGACAAACGGTTTATGCGCTAGAGCGCATTAAAGTTTGACAAAAATTCCAAAATCGCTTATCGCTTATAACTCGAAAAATACGCACTTTTAGAGAAAAGTGTTCTTATACAAAAATAAATTACGTTCAATTTTCTACAAATTATTGGTCTTTCATTTTCTTTGTGCAAGGACCAGGTTAGGTGCTAGAGCGCGTTGAAGCTTAGCGCCTCGAGAAGGGTGGGTTGTTGAGGAGCCAAACTAAACCATAAGGCACACTAAAAATTTTTACACCAAACACTTGTATTTTTTGTGTAGATTTTAAATAAATTGTGGCAGATGATCGTAAGTGCAGCCTACGTGGTGATAGACGTCTTGAGGTTGAAGAAAATTCGGTCTTCGGAGATATACCCGTTTATATTTTATTTACAAGTGGACCTTTGAATCTTTGGAAGTCCTCGCGTGATTATACCATGAGAAAATGACTTATAGTGGGCGACACATATTTACTACAAAATCTGCAGTTTTACGTGATTTTACTGTTTCGTAGAAAGCTAATTATTTCTAAAATTAAATAAATTGTGCTATAAAATTTTTATTGATGTATAGTTAAGGAACAACTTTACTAAGGCCTGTTGTCACTTTTTTGCAATTTGCTCTAGGTTATTAGGAAATTGATCCCAAATATGGCCGATTTTCGGGGGCTAATATTTTTGTACGTATTACCTCTATTTAAATTTCACAAACAGGCCTTAGTCATTTATAATCTACTCATTACACACAAAAAATTTCAAAACTTTAACTTTAATATTAATCTCACAATTAGCTTTCTTTGTAACCTCTTCATTTACACTACTCATGCGTAGGGACATGGCTCTTAAGAGCATAATACACCAGGTGATCATTTCACTGGCGGTTTAGGTTACACAACGTACCCTTTAGTTTATATACGAACCAAAAACGAAATCGAGCTTAATAAGTCCACTTCGAGATGGGACGTTTACATTTTTTGATAAAGCTGATGCTATTTTGTTTTTTTGCATTTTTATTTTGTATTTTGGGCCTTGTTCATTTGAAACACTTAATCATGAGGATATTATTTCCGTAGTTTCTTTAATATATCTCATTAAATCCGATCATATAACTCAATTTTGTATAATTGTTCGTATTCGCGTAATAAAAATGAAAAAAAATTTTTGCCAAAAAATTTGCAAATTTTTTTTCCTGACCGCTCTTTAGAAATAATTTGCAAATACTACTGTAAAAACCTCATTTTAATTGGATTACGAATAACGAAGATCATGGGAAATTTTCAGAACACTAGTGGATTAGTACTTTTTTTGGTGATTTAAAAAAAACAAACTCGTAGCCGCTGTTCAGGGATGACTTTCAAGAATTACCTTACAAACCGCGTTAAAATCGCATTGAAAATAAGGGAGATTTTGGTAAATTCGTGTAGCAAGACCTGGCCTATCCCCTTAAACAATTTCGTTCGACTTGGACACCCTGTGTATTTGGAATACGCAAGATGTTTTTAGAAAACCTAATAGAACCATTTCTATTTCACAACGTTCCATTATCACTTACCTAAAGGTATATTTCAATATTTCGAGGCAACCCCAAATAAAAATGCGGCAGGACTTCAAATTTTCCTAATACAATTTATTAGGTCCGTCTTCCTAGTTTTCATTACTTACATTTTAATTAATTCGTTTTAGACCATTTGAGAAATTTTTACCACCGACTTTTGCGTAATTATTTAATCCAGGACCTTAGTTTAAAAAAATCGTGAATATCTCTTAAAGTCGCAAATGAAAGAAGCCGATCTCGCATCGAAAGAGTGCGGCAAACTCGACGTTTTAAGTATTATAGGCCTACTTCTTCATAATGGACTGTTAATTTTTTAGTATCTCGGTTGATAGAATTTTCAAACTTACCACTTAAATACCCAACCTCGCGAACAATTATAAACAATTTAAATTATTTATTACTATTAATAAATAATGATAATTATTTTATTGTTAATAACATACTGTTGATAAATTTTGGAATGGAACTATTGAAATATTACTTAAGTAGAACATCTTATATTGTTAATAATAAATACCTTTGAGGTATCTTCTTGTCATGGTTTGCACAAGACTTGGGATATAAATCTTGCAATTTTAAATGGCACAAGACAAGGGTTGCATGTTACAATTGTGAAATTTGATTGTTAGACTAAATTGTTTGGACATTTTACTACGCGTTACATGGAAATAGCTTTACTTTTTCCCCAAAAAGTGAATTTTTTTAAAATTTTCGTGTCATGGGACTCGACTCAATAATAGTCTCGATTCGCCGATAAAGCAGAAGTCTGTAGTCTGTCCGCCTGTTAGTTGTTTTGACGGTTCGTCTGCGATTGTTAATAGTCACTTTGAGCTTTGGAAATTCATAATGGAATAACAATAACCTTGTAAGATTTCTTTCTCGCCGAGTTTAGACTTTCTACTCACCGTCATTAATTTGGCTGGCGTATTTCAGTGGCTTGTATAAACCAGCCAAAATAAAGTGAAGAAGCTTAGTATACACATTTCTACTAAATAAAAGTTAAAAAAATCAAAACTGGGTCAGTAGGGACGTTTTTTTAAATACACTGGAATTTGAATTGTGCTCAGAAAAATTGTTGGTAGATGAACCGTTGGGCACTCCTCTCTGGAAAAACTACCATCACTTATGAGCGGTTTGAAAGTGAGTAACTTGCCATGGGTATATTTGGTCACTCGGGACAAAACCGCAACGTATTGATACAATTTTCGACCGTGTAGGGGCGGGATGCGAATATAGCCCTATAAAAATTGGTCGAAATTAGAGCCAAAGCCTAGTTATGCTTACGCAGAACTGTTACTTTGACAATTCCAAATTAATTCCACTAGCTTCATATTATAGTAATTATAATACCTAGAGTTAGACTTTAGGTTTTGGTGGTGCGATACGTAGGGGTTTCCACTAAAAGACTGCTCCGAGATGAAAACTTTGGGTTGATCACTACTTGACTTTTATGACAATTTTGACCATTGTACGGATTTAAGGAATTACAAAGAGATGACGGTAAAGGGGTACAAAGTTTTTGTGTAAATAGTAGTTGGATAAAATTTCTAAAAACCTATGGAGCTTATAGGTGCGTGCGAATCAATAAAGAATCACCGCCAGTCGAAATTGAAACGAATTTTGTCAAATTAAACGAACGAAAATTTTATTCCCAATTTAAATGTGAAAATGTGTTATTTTTTTGTAGCAATTTATGAAAGATTAAAATATCTAATTGACTTGTTTTAAATCAAATGTAAATAATAACCACGCAGTTGTGTATTTAATAAATTTCCCAAAGTTGATGTTTATTAAATGTACATCAAAAGCGCTTTTCAGTTTCTGTTTTAAATTTTTAATTTGTCGTTTGTTTGTATTCTATCAATCTGCATAATGCGAGATTTTTAAAAATAAAATTTTAAAACGTTTTTAACGATTTATAATTTAAAGTTGGTTTTTCACGACCCCTTTTTGCGAAATATTTCACTATTACATTTTTACATTATCGTGTGTAACTTGAACTTTTGTCTCTCTAAAAAGTTTAATGCCGAAAAGTGTAAATATTATCTTTCTGGCACACATTTGATGAAAAAGACGAGGAACGCGGCGAGAAAGGCGCTATATAACATATGAATGCATAAGCAAGTGGCCGAGTGTCCGCTGTAGGCAAGGGCTGCTAAGACCATGAAGGGGGTGCCCAGATCGATACAGCGCCCTCCCCGCACTTTACACTTCCCGCAGGACTTTCACTTTCCGTCCGGACTTTGCTGCTGGACTTTCTCCTTTTCTACGATGTCAGAGGCGGGGAAAGTTTTCCTACTTGTACTTCATCTTTTGACCACAAAGTTTATAAATTCGAATACAACTTTTCTAAATCATCCTTCCTAACGTTTTATTATTTAATATTCATTTTATCGTTTCTTATTTTTTTACTTTACGACCGCCTTAAATAAGATCAATTATCAACCTGTAATTATCAAAATTTAAACTTGTCGGAATTTTTCGTATTTTCGATTCTAACTACTAACCTAAATTGTCGCGAACGCCATTTTTAGGAAAATTTCTTATTTAAATGAGCTTTAAGTTACCCCCAAAATACGTTAAAAACTCAAATTTAACAAATCCGTATCGTTAATTTAACGAGCGAAATTCGTGAAAATGTAAGCGGAGGGTCGAAGAAAATTTTTTTCTTAAACTTAAATTATCGAAGAATATGCAAAAGATTTGACGAGTCAGCCCTGGTTGAAATGACCAGCGGCCGTAGGCTTCTAAACTGCACTGTACAGGCAGGGAACTGAGAGGTCGAGGGGGTGTAAACTTTCCCTTCTCAAAGATCAATACCTCTACTCCAGTCCAGCGTCCAGCATGAAGCTTACTTGAGCTTGACACTTCTGCTGTTAGGAAACTACATGTACCTGATACTTGAAAATAGTTTTCTCACAAAATTTAATCATTATCGAAAGCTTTCCGATATTATATCTTTTAATACGCATTTTTTCGCCTTCTCTTCTCCTACTCGACTATTTCGTTTATCGTAGTACATTTTTACGTATTAATTAAAGAAAAGCTTTGTTATTTTAAACATCGAGGAGTTTTAGGGGTAGTTCAACTTTAAACTTCCCTTTCAGCTTTATGAAGTATAATTCTATTCACGTTATCAAATTTTGAAACTGATTTATGTTTTTCACTACATTTTAATTAATTTAAATAAGTTATCTAATACTTTAAAATAAAATTTTGCAAGTTGTGTGCCCCCATAAGTTTTAATTTATTACAACTAACTATATAGTACATCTAATTAAGTATATATGCCTAATTTAAAAGTTACAAAGTGAGTTTCTTTGTTTTAAAATTGTACTATTTAGTAAAAGTTAACTTAAATTTTAAGGTAGTTCTTGACATTTGAGTTTTGTTAATATTAACTTTCTCATAAACAACAATGCGTGTTAAAGTACAAATTAGACAAGAATTTGCCTTTACATTTTAGCAGAAGCGTCGTTTAATAATAATGAAATTAAATTTGTATTTTATAACAAAACTTCGTCAACTATTTATAAATTTTAATAACGACAATTCAATTTTGATGTGAAATGGCGTAAATCGACCAATGAGGTGTGAGTATTTCTTTATTCCATCAACTTTAGACCAATTGGAAATAATTACATCGATTATTCGCCCACGTTTCACGATTAATGTTAATTTTTCAAATTTCGACCAACAATCGGAATGCACGCTAGGAAGTAAGACGAGTGACAAGAGTGACGTATTATTTTCCATCGCATTATTAGTCTTGCTTTATGTGAATTCTCTGCTTTTGATAAAGTCTTGAATTTTCTCCAATATTGATCATTTCGACAGTTCTCCCTGGAGCATCTTCTCCTTTTCGAGAATGCTGTAACGAATTCTTGTGAAAGCCTAGCAGTGTAGCAGAAGATGAATTGGAGTTTCTTCTTCCTCTGCACATCCTCTGCATAGTGGGTCTTCTTCTAGTCCCATCGTATACAGGTACTTTTTAAGCTGACAATGACCCGTTATTAGTTAGTAGAGAGTGGGTTCTTTTATAAGGACTTTAGAATGTTCCTGTCCAAGAGTTTCCCTCCAGTGTTTAATATTATGCCACTTTACCAGAAGTGACTTTATTTCTCTCTTTGCTACTTCATAGAGAATGGCAAAGGCTGGTTCTCGTCCAATGGGCCTTATTTTGCTGCTTTCTTTAGCCAAACCGCCCGCTTTCTCGTTCCCTTCTTTGTCGGCATGAGCTAGCACCCATGCCAGGTTAACAAAATTTTCTCCCTAGCTCGTTCAGTCTGCGGATGCAGTCCGCTACTAGGAGCCCACCTTACAAGCGTTCTGCTTGGAAGACGGTTGTGTGCCCCCCTTGCCTCAAGTTCGCGTCATCGATGATTCCAGCTTATGTGCCTGTTGGGTTTTTAGAGCCGACTGTGTAGAGCACAAGTTCATTCTTTTAGACTGATGCTTTGCATTCCCATTTGCCTCTTGTTGAATGTTAATTTTGTAGATTTTTTTGATGATATATGCTCTGGTTATTCTGTCAGACACCATAGCAAGTATGGGGTGTAGTGCTTTCTCTCTAAAGATTGAGGCATGCTCTTGCACATTCCTTCCTGTGGACGAGTGAGGTTTTAATCTGTAAGCTCCCATAATGTTTTGGATTTCACTACAAAATGTAAGGGTTGAAGGTTGAGCATTGTTTCCATTTCTGCTGTAGGTCTAGTACGCATTCATCCAGTTATTCTTAGGCAAGCCACTTTTTGGATTTTGCCTAGTTTGTGTTGGTAATAATGATTAATTTCTTGCCTTTCTTCATGACTAAAAAGCTCTTACATGATGGGTAATTGGCGTAGTTATTAGTCGCGCAGATTAACAACAAATATTTAGCTGATTTGGACAAGCTGAACAAAAGACACGAGTCCTCATTATAGAAACTGAGTTTTAAAATTTGGGCAAGATTCACCTTCTTGAGAAATCTTGAAAAATTTCGGACACAATCCTATCAGACACAGTTTATTAGAATTATCTCGGTCATCGTCGCTCTTACAAAATATAACAAATCTCGACAGTCTCGCTCGTGCATGATATGCTTGAAAATAGCATTCGTCGAGCACTCGTTGGTAAAAATTAGCGGCGTAACTTCGAAATATCATAAGTAAATGTACATTGCTGATGAGATAGATTGTGTTAATTATTACCATATTTCTAATTGCCACGAAATTTATTATCCTTTATAGAGATTTGTTAATTACAAATGGTCAAAATTGTTTTTGTAATTACTTAAATGTTGTGAGATTTATCGTTCTGTTAGAATGTTATTTACTGAATTGCAAAAAATTATTCAAATTTTATCTAATGTTGTTTCCTAGCTTTCGCCTTCCAATAATATTAATGAAAATTAAATGGGCACTGTACAGAATGAAAAAAATACACTGTTGTAAGGTAGTCAATTAAAAATTTAAATTTGAAATTTGCATGGATTTTCCCAAAATTGACTCCGATCGTTTTTCTATTTTTGGATAAATTTTATACATATAGAAATTCTTAATTGAACACGGTTGTTTGCTTTGTTTGCTATGGGCAGCTCCGGAGTTATGATTTTTTGCAGGTCGAACGTTTGAACGTGCTGTAGTTAGGGCACTAGTTAGCAAGAACTACTTTCAGTAACAGCTTTTAATAATTGTACATTTCAGAGTGCAATGGTTAAATAATAATAGTTTTTAAATAATTTTTAGTTTTCGTATTTTTGAAAAATTTCCACTTTGTTATGTATTTAAGGCGATAGTTAGAACAAAATTGACCCACAGAGGTCAAAATAATTTTACCAATAATATTTTTCAACTCAAATTAAAAATGTAATATTCGAAAATATTTATTTGATATAAATAAAACTTATTAGGTACCCGAATTTGTATTTTGTTTCGTTAAAACTATCGTACCATGTGTTTTACTTCGATTAGAATTTTTGCAAACTCGTCGAAGCCAGATGAGATAAGGTTTTAAAATGTTATACAAAATCCTACCTAATAATCGTCGAATTAGAATTAACTCGAATTTTTAATTTCAGTTTATCATTGAAGTCGGTATGTGCTGTGCTGTGTGCTCGCGCTTGGAATCATCTTTTGCCGTTTTGGACATTCTAAAAGAAGTTATAAGTGCAATTTCCGCTACTTCATGAAAGGTTAGTTTTTTTATTTACTACAAAATTTTAAGGGCTATTCCTTTTTTTTTTTTTATTACCAGTTATACACAATTAGGCTGATGATGTCAAAAATTGTACAGGGTACAGAACTAATGTTTAGCGACATTATGATATAATCTTTTTTCTACATGGAAAGTCCATTCTGACTATGACTACAATAAATAGGTGGCTTCCAATGTTTTTCAAATACACAGGGAGTTATTTATAATAGTTTGAATGGATCAACTTCACTAGAGTTTATATTATACTGGTAAAAACAGTTGGGGTACCTATGCCCTATGCCTTCGACGCTTCGTTAGGAAATTACAGGGAAATAACCATTACCGTCACTTTTATTTATAAGAATCGGGAAAATTAAACTGAAATCAGTCAAATGCTCGAAGACCTCTCGCTTACCAGAACATCGTGTATTTAACTTTCGAATTTACACCTATCTCTTTTTTCAATTAAGTATGTAATAATAACAATTTTAAATATTAGACAAAGATGATGTGCGTGTGTCAAATCTTTGGAACAAAAGGCAGAAAAAAATTTAAACGTCCCCTACTGCTACGAGTAGGGCGATTTTGTTGAAATTTGGTTTCAATTACTTTAACAAAATTTCATCGTCAAATTTTAAATTAAATCGATATAGAGTGGCTCAAAGTAAGGGGGCTATTTTGGTGACATTTTGGAAAATCTTGACTGTTACTCGGTAAGCGTGCGCTACCGAGTATGCCAGAGTACTCTCATTTTCACTTCTACGAACTTCTTTATGCAACTGACAGCTTGTTTGTAACCGGCGGATTCACGTTCTTATCTCGTTGAACCCTTCTACTTATTTTATAGTTTCATGGCTGCAGCACTACAGTTTCCCGAATGTGCCTACACTATTTTAACTTTATATCACTTCGTAGAACTTACAGCCTTCCTCTTGGGCTCTTGGCAATTATGAAATGGTAAAATAAAGTTTTTTGCGGTATAAAATATTGATTAATTTCACAGTACAAAAATATGTTTAAAATTCCTAAAGTGGATTCAAGGTCTGTTGACCTTGAAAATTTCAAAAGTTTTTCCATGCGACGCTAGGTGACCCGTGAAAAATCATATTTAAAAAATTAGGCAGAAAACAAATTCCTCCAGAAATCTTCTGAGAAACAAGTACGCGCATCGATTTTACTTCCTTCAAGGCGCTGAAATATGTTAAAAAAAATAGCCAAAATTTCAAGTCACTTAGTAAGCCGCCACTATTTGATTCGCCCGGGTCGTTTCTTCTCCTAAATCCACCCCTGAAACAATTTATACTCTGCTATAAGTTTGCACATAGTATCGACCTAATCAAATGAATATTTTTTCAAATTTTTAAGTTCAAAATAGTGGCGTATAACGATTGTCCCATTTTGTAGTTTTCTTATTATAACGTTGTCGTTTATTTCCTGTGAGCAGATCCGGAGTTTTGATTTTTTGAAGGTCAAAATTTCAAAAATTTATAATTTTTTTAGTAATTAAAATTTATAACTCCAAGTTGGTAGATCAATTTACTTTATTAATTTCTATTCTTGTTTTACTATTTTGGTTTAAAAAACACTTCCAGTTAAACCAGAAGTTAGCTAAGAAAAATGAGTTTTTGAAAACACCCTGTGTATTAGACGATTTTTAACAAGATTGTAAGTTTATCCGTCTAATGATACCAAACAATGATATATTTTTACTTCCGATTTAACCGGAAATGGAAGTCAAGAAAATGGGGTTTAGATTTTCTGTACTACAACCTGTATATTTTGAGTGGTTTCGTTGAGTCGGAAATAATATTAGCTTTAGATTTTTGAAATCAGGGAGAGCTTTTGAGCATACTATTTTGGTACTGTTTTCGATATATTTTTTAGTAGTTTGAGAGATTGTAGAATTAGCTTCAACCCGCCCGAAAAAGTCCTGTTATGGCCCCATCAGCCGTTTTTAAAACTTGTGCCTAATTTTCGTTTACCTATTGTATTGCTTATTTCATGAAAGTAGCCAAAACGTTGTACGAAGTTCGTTTAGAAACTTTTTATTATAACACTCGATTGTTGTTTTCAGGGTTACTAAGTACAAACCTTTTTGTGTGTAAGTAACTACACTCACGCTAAGCAAACAAGTCTGACGAAAAATATGCCAACTAAAATTGTAAAATAGGAGGTGGAGAATTTTAAACCAATCGGTACTATCCCGGCGTGTAAATTCCTTGACAACTTGACGACTTTTGAAAATACAGCGCCACCAAAGCACGCCTACTCAACAGACTTGTTTGCTTGGTGTAGCTGTATATTTTAATTTTATGAAGTAATGAAAAGGTAGTAGGTACTGTATTACATACCACTTTAGTCATATAATCGCTATACATGATACTATAACCATTTAACACCATATACATTACGTATTACAAAATAGAAAACGCAATCGAGCAATTGAGATGATAAATCGATAATGAAGCTCTCATTAAAGAGATTAATAAATTAATATATATGGGTATATTAATTTATAGGAAGCATTTTGACGACAGCCATAGATAAATGAATATTATTTTTAATTAAAACTTTAATTAAGTTTTAAAGGGTGGCTTAACATGCGGATTTTATTTGGATGCAACGTAAGACAGAAATTAATGTTTAGCATACACAGTATTTAGGAATTTTAATTGAATGTAAAAAATGCCTACCCTCTTTTTACGTCTCTATAACAACTTTTGGCAAACTGGACTATTGTTGAAATTATCTCCAAGGGCCCAAGGGGGCGTTATTATTTTTACTTTATATTTTAAAAACAATTTCGAGTAAATGAAGAGAAATGTCTTAAGGCAGTCAAATTTTTGTAAAAGTTTGTTTGGATTACCACATAAAAACTCTATCAAAAGTTTAGCACCAAACAATAAACATTAAAATGTCTCTTTTAGAGGAACTATCAAAATTATTTTTGTTCTTATTTTCAAACGAGTCAAGAATTTTGAATTTTTATTAACAGTCGTGTAAAAGAATATCAAAATTTTCAGTGTTAAATTCTGATATACCTAGTCAAGAATTTCGTTATGTTATTGAGAGGGTAAAGTTGAGAACATTTTACCTTCACGTATTCTTGTACTACGTCATGTAGAGGGTGGGCAAAAGTGGATGGTTCTAATGGAGAAATCGATAACTACAAAACACATGGAAAAATGAATGGCGCATCCTCGTTCTCTCTTTCTGAGAGGAACTCACTGGCGAAAACCAGAATACGCGATCTTCTTTTGTTTTGGACCTACAACTCAAGTTCGATTTTTTAATTTTTCGCTCAATGTCTCGGTTGTTGTGAAGTTACAGAAATAAATATTGGCACATTCTTCAGTAACTTTTTTAAGGCAAATAAAATGAGCCGAAGGGATTTCAAGTATTCTAGTATTCAGCCAAGTCATTTAGCGAAAAATTGAAAAATCGAACTTTGGCTTATAGGTCCTAAACAAAAGGAGATCGCGAAGTCCGGTGTTCGCCATTGAGTTCTTCTCAAAAAAAGAGAATGAGAATGCACCATCCATCTTTCCATATCTCTTCTATTTATTGATTTCTTCATAAGAACCGTCGAATTCTGCCCACATCCTGTTTTCATGTTTTCTTCGCCATAACTGCCTAATGAAAAACGAACCACCCTGTATAGCAAAAGGTACAAAGTCGTATGGTAGGTACGCTCCGTAAAGTTGTCGGTAACTTTACCACCAGCAGAGAGGTACAATAATGAATAATCTCTTTCAATTCTATTCTTCTATTGATTGTATTGAACCTCTCTGCTGGTGGCGTAAGTCAAAAAGAACTTTACGGAGCGGCTTTAGATTACTAGACTAACTATGGCAAATAATTTAGAATTAAAGTGTGAAAGCAGTGACGGCGCCAAGGGGGGGCCAGGGTGGGCACGGGCAGGGCCACCCTTTAAGTTGCGGTGCCTACCCGAGTGCCCACCCAAATATTGCACTATATTCCATTTCGTTTAAGAGTGAAGAAGAAGAATAAATCAAATTATAGGTGTAACCGTATTGTTGTTTGCCGCACTAAGCTGCAGTTTAACAATGAAGAACCGGAAAAAGAGCAGGTATATAAAAGAAATTTTGACAAAGTGGATTGATTTATTACTTCACTCTTAAACGAAATGAGGAATAGCTACCAGTTACCAGTTTTCAGAGGTTTAAAACAATCGAAATAATTTACACTTTAAGTACTTTTCTGCATCTTGTCCCTATTCCCGAGAAAAAAGCTTTAGAAGAATATTAAAATCAAAATCAAACTGTGTTTTAAATAATTAAGTATTTGAATTGGGTTCTATCAGACCTGGATTTGGCCTTAGGTAAAAGGATCCCCGTAGTTATTTCATAATATTCGCTGTTTTAAAAAGTATAGTAATTGAATTCTTCATTTTCATGTTTTGTCAAACATTATATTATCTTTAGAGATACTATCAATGGCTATTAAAATTGCGGAACTTCGGTTTTAAGCCGTTTGACCTTGAACAATCAAAAATTTTCGTCTGCGGCGCTATTTCATTTTATTTCTAGCGCCAGAAAAAGTTAAATTATCTAACTTTACTTGCAAACCTTCTCCTGAAAATTTTTTCTGGCTACGGCCTTGAACGTAACGTTTCTTATATTTATTTAAAAATGTATGTGCCCTTCCCGAAAATATTGTGCCCACCCATTTATAAAACCCTGGCGCCGTCACTGTGTGAAAGAAACTGGCCGATTAAAAGTTGTTGAATACGTTCCTTTAGTTTATTCTAATTTCATTTTAAGAATCTCGTGCTAAGCAGAAGTTGACACGAGCGAAAGGTTTCTCCGATTACAGGTTGAGATTTTTCAAATAGTTATCATCGTATTAAAAAAACACGTTTTGAATTGTGCATTTATGTCAAATTACCACAATTATCACATTTTTGAAAGAAAATTTCGACACGCAACAGGCAATCTGAAACAATTTGGATGAGTTGATCGTATTTTATACCACAAATGAAGTATTACTCGCGAGGGAACATTTCACAAGAAAATTGAGACGTCGATTCCAAATAAATGTAGTAAATATAAATTAAAATAATTGTTTATTAAATCGCGCTTCAACAATATTGACTAAAGCATCAGAGAATAATATACCGGGTGAAAACCAAATTAGTATCACCTATTTATTTTTTTGGTGTTGCGCTTTCGGTCCTACCAGAAATATCATAATCTTTGTTTTTCCAAATAGTACACCCTGTATATTTTTACTTTTTGGATTCAAGGAGCCAATTCTTTTGTTTTAAAATTTATTTTTTCCAATTTAATTGACTTATTTAACATGTAGGCGGTCATGACTTTTAAAAACTGTTTCCTATAATGCCCTCGGTTGTAGAAAAACTCAAATCGTGCAGTAACTTGCTGCGGTTTGGTAAAAAGTTCGCGAAATTACGGTACTGTAAAAAATTAGAGTTTTTAAATGGGTAAATTTTCCTGCAAACCTCTGCAGGAATAAACCTGTATAATAATAAAATGTGATCTCGAAACATTTTTCATTTTGTAAATGCAAGTCTATCTATCTAAATCACGAGCCTTTTAGTGTTATCCTTCAGGATAGCAGCTTACCGGTTCGCTAGGTCCTGCAGAACCGTTAGCAGGATTGCGGTATCAGGACCGTAGAAATGTATCGGGATGGGAGTCCTGAGCTTGTCGCGGCTGGATATGTATAATAGATGCGGTGAACGCTAGGGATTAAACGCCGCCCCCCAACTGGGGAGAAAGTTAATGGATAAATGGTGAAATTATGTTATTAGTTTATCCTCCGAATGTAATCCGTTAATAAAATATCAAACTGTTGATAAAATACATTCGTTAAATTTAAATACTTAATTCGATAAAAAAAATTAAATTACCAAAATAAATTTTGTATAGTAATCGAAAAATAATCGAATGATCTTCGTTTTTTCGTTTAGTTTGAGGATAGTTTCTTTTGTGTAACTAAAAGATACGCCCTTTGCGCAATAAAAAAAAAGAAAACTTAAAAATTATTCAGGAAATTGGAGCTAAATATTGTATTCACTTTTCTTGTCGTTATATGAAATTTATAAAGAGAAAACATGATTAATTTGTGTGACAGTTCCCATTTCAATCTTAAATTTGGCAAATAATTTACACTTTATTTAAAAATTTAATTAAGATGGTGTAAATGCAATTGCTTTTAAAAAAAATGTTTCTAACTTTGAATTAAGACTTTTTGTAAAAGTATTTTTCCGTTTTATTTTATTAAGGATTCCATTCAATTAAGTTACTTATTTGAATTTTTTTTTCGCTAAATTTAAATAATTTATTTTTAATAAAAGTACCTTTACTGTAGCGATTGATTTGTAATGTGTTCATCTTTGTACTGGCCTATAAAAGATTTTTTTTTAATTTTACATTTTTGAGCAAAAAATAAATTAGTTTTTCAGTTTATGTGTTTTCATTTGTAGCCTTTATGGAAGTCACTTAATTTTCATCAAAAATGTTTTTAACCTCTTTACGTATACGCTAATAAACTAACATAACAGTCGGCAGGAAATACAGTAATTTGTAATTACCTTTTTACTTTTCCGTTTAACAATAATAGTTAAATAAAAGTATTGGGATTTGTCTTCGAGCTAAATCAATTTGAGACTGTCCATCTGACAGTCTGCCCAACTTTGGTGAATTCGTTAGTCCGCCGCGTTTATTATTTTTGCCCGTGGTCCGCGACAGACTGCCAAATTCGGCACAGCTGGACAGACTGTCAGACAGAAACTTGAAAAACGTAAAACTTGACTATAAGTGCGAGAAAACTCGAGGAAGTCGCTTCCAATGCACATTCTCACATTAGACTTCCTCGAGTTTTCACGCACTTACAGTCAAGTTTTACGTTTTTCAAGTTTCTGTCTGACAGTCTGCCCAGCGGTGCCGAATTCGGCAGTACGTCGCGGACAATCCTAACATTTCAATGCTGCAACAGATCAACTAATTAACTTTTTACAGATTCCTAAAAGTAACCGACTTATTCTTGACTCTTGACCGCTCATAAGCTGTCAGGATATGTATAAAATGTATACATAGCTGAAATATTCCTGAAATTTGTCAGTGTTCTGTTCAAAAACCGAGTAGAAATTTTCTTCGATCATCCCTCTACGTTTACAACTGATGTTTAGAAATGTTGATACTTTCGCTCTTAAAGTAATTTCTTAATTATTTAAGGATAAAGGTAAAGAATATCAAGAGCAAACTAAGTGGGTGAGGTATCATGGCCTCCCACGAAAACAATTACGTAGGTACAAAAATTGTATTTTAAATTAGAGTAGGTAATTACATTAACTTATATTAATCAAAACTTCTTATTTTAGGTGGTTAGTTAAAAATAATATAGGATTTTAACGAAGTTAAAAAATTATTTTAATAAATTATACATTGCATTATACTACAATTGTATACAAATTATAATATAATTTTATAATTATGCGTTAGTAAACCGTATTACGAAATATATTCCTACTCGTCCTAAACGTCGTCTTGACATCCTCGGGGAATTTTTTACTTCTAACTGCCCTTCGTGTCAGAACAATTTTTCTCTTGCTTTCTCATTATTTAGCTACTTTACAATGACCCCTATCATTTTGAATTTACAATACAGAGTGTGATACAAATTCCGGATGCTTTTAATAACTTCTTTATTTATAAAAATAGTAGAATGTTGCGTTACGGCAAATTTAGAAATTCTTCAAGAATTATCCAGAAATAATTATTGGTCTTACAGCAGTTTAGAGGCGCAACTAAAATTTTCTAGTTTAGGTGTTTGTTGTGTTGATCGTAGTTTAATTTTGTTTTTTTAATTCATTTTCAGAGTAATTAGGCATTTATGAAATTTAGGAATTTAAAAAACAGTTTTGTTTGAAATTGTAAGATTAAGGGGAGCGTTATTCAACTTCAAGAGTTCCTTCTATTAAGGACTTAGAGGTACGATCAAGATTTGTTTCTAAAAAACCTTTCACTACGTCCTTATTCTATCTGATATGATATGGAAAATCTTTATCGTGCCTTCAAGTTGTGAATAAGAAGTTGAATAGCGCGCTTACTAAGTGTTACAATTTCGAACAATCTGTTTTTTAAATTTCTTTGCAATAGGTCAAGACGAAATTTAACACCATTTTTACTTTCGTAAATCTTTAATTACATCTTTATTCTACTTCATGCAGTGCCACATTATTCATAAGTCGATAAGTTTGGAGGTTAACTTCTTTTATGAAACTTACGCGTTTTACTCCGCAGTTTATACAGCGTCATCTTTTCCGCGCAATATTTCAAAAAGGGTTAAACTTACGAAAAAAATGTATAAAACCAATCTTGTAGCTAATAATGTTTTCTATAATTTTTATAATAACCTTCATCAACGTACAATCTATAGGAGGCGAGTTATTTGCAATTTTTTTTTATTTTCCTACTAGACCTTCGTATGCCAATTGCCGGACATAAGAATATTGCCAATTTGGAGAGCTGTCCTTGACAGGATTTAAAAATTTAGGACACATGAACGCAGAATTAGATGCTCTACAACTTTTATTTAATGAGCTTTTCTCTTAGAGTACTAATTTCTAAGCTGCAGACTCATATCTAATGCGATATCTAAGTTTTTGAAAAAGTTAGAAAAAATGGTCGTTTTTTGACCGCGGGTTTCGACCATACCGCTTGACCGAATTATTAAGTGTTGGTACTCATTAGACGCAGAATTTAATGCTCTTTAATTTGTTATATAAAAACTTTTTCGCTAAAATGCACCGTTTAGGAGTTATAGGCAAAAAACAAAACAAGTCCTAAAATGTTGAGGTTTTTTGGCTGCCAAAAAGTCTCCTGAGGTCGCCCGTGTTAGCATTTGGGTTTTTTACATGTTTGCACCTATATAAACAAGTTAAAAAAATAAAAGCTTCTACACCATTATTTATTGCATTATTCAAGGGGGTTTGGTCCTCTACTGACTGGCCCAATATAATTTTGCAAAAATTTGACAGTCGACTAGTAACTGAAATGAGCCGTGTATAAAGCATAGTATCATACTTGGATGTAATGGCCACTATTACGCAGTTCATTCCCTTATCGTTACTTTGAAAGGGCGATGAAGCAAACAAAAGTTCGATATTAAACACTTGTTAAAGTTCACATGTTACTATTGTTACAATTTTGATCGACTAATTAAATAATGCACGTAATAAGAATGGCAAATAAGTTTTTGGATTAATGATAAAACCGTAAATTAGGTTATTATCCTTTATTGCTGATGGCAAATTAGACAGGAAGCTAATTGTAGCAATTTTTAGCGTGTACGTACCACGCAGTGTAAGGCGCTTAAAATAGTGATATTTTATGAAATTTATAACCGGAGAAGTCTATAAAAATATAGCACTTTTTTTCATATATCAATAAATTAAAAGTTAATTGCACAAATTCGTTCATCCGATGCTTATAATATTGTAAATACCTAATTTTCGTTTTGTTGCAAATTATAAATATATTCTTTCGGTAATTTAATAAAGTTCCTCAAGTTTAAAATTAACGAGATCGTTTAATTTGTGTTGTTTGATTAATGTTTTTGTATAAGTTATTAATCTAGAACATTAAGCACACAAAAGTAGCTTATATTCGTAGATAAAACTCGATATTGCTAATTAAACACAATTGATTGGATGTTTGCCATTTAGTTATTTTATAATAGTTTCGTGTTGCGTGTCGTAATTCAGTACGGTCTGTCTGTATACTTCATTACCTTTGGTAACATTTTCTTTGTACACTTATAATTGAATAGGTATCAAATGAAAAAGAAATTGATCGGATTTGATACGAAAGTTTAGCGTGATTTTAGTATAAATTGCCGCAAATATAATTTGATGCGTTTAAAAATAGTTTTTCCTATTATAATGACAGGAAATTAAAGTATCTAAAAGTTTTCGAGGAAATTGCATATGTATACAATTTGTAATTTCAAAATTGACACTTCATGAAACGATTAGTTTAGCTCTTTAAAGAAAACCTCATAGCGTGCAACCAAATAAGATTTATATTGGGAACGCTTTGCGTATAGTTCTAACACCGCAGACCGTTGGTACTTCTACTTCCACATCCTACAGCAATTTCCACCGGAGCGATTTGCATGATTGTTTAAAAACTAAAGTTACTGCCCGCTGGGCCTATCATCACTTATTTTGACTATGTAAATCACGATTTTCATGTGTAAAGAACAAAATAATCATTTAATCAAGTAAGTCTAGAATTTTTGTTCTGTATCAGTATCTGATGTTTTTCTGAGCTGGTCGAAACAGAACTACGAGTAAGTTACTATCGCTTATACTTCTTACGTTTTCGCTAACCAGAGGACCTTTGTACTTCCAGTCGTGTTATTGGTGCAACCGTAATCTTGTTTTCTCAAAAAACTCAACAACCCTCAAGTGCATTGGTTTTGGCTATAAGTACAACATGGTACAACGCAGGGTTAGGCGTCTTAAGCCAAGCCGTGCCGTCGCTTAAAACGACACCAGTGCGACCCAACCTTTAACTTGGCGCGAATCAGTTTAAAATTTAAAAGATTTTGGAGAGCCACAATCGTAGGCGGATTTCGGCAATTTTGTTGGAAGGGCAAAGAAGTGCGATGACATATTTTTGGAGGGTGTCTTAGGCGCTGAAAAAGGCCAAACGGTTTAAAATGTATTTTAGTAGCAATTGATAGTGTCTCCAAAAAAGATGTTCCACAAAAACAAAGTAGGACTGTCCTGGAAAGGGCTTCCCCCATCCTGGCAAGAAAGGCTTTGCACGAATATTGTAGTTCCGCTATTAAAGACTCTTCTGGCTGTTTGTAATATCTGCAAATATCTTTTACGTCACTTAAAATGTCCAATAAACTCGCTTTTAATGTATTGCTCTAGTGATCCAATATAATATCCAAAACGTTTTCGTTATCGCCTTTGAATGGCGAAACTTGACACTATATCTTCTTTCACTGAGCAATAGCTCAATTCATCACACTGTAAGCTTAAGAAGGCACATGTGTTGCTCGCGAGCTACGGGTTGGCCATCCCAGCACTGCACGTTGATTCTTATGGTCTGCAAGATTTTACAGAGCGTCGAGTGACCTAGCAGTAATCAGTAGATTTTTTGTCGTCGAAGCTATTCTTCAAAGTTTTTTTTAAACAAACTGTAGGGTGTCCCAATAGTGGGCTTGGGTGCGATAAACATACTCTGAGAGTCACTCAGCTAGCCTTTCGCAATTTCGCTCCCATAAATTCATAAGTGATTGGGAACTCGATGCAGTGTCACATAAATTATTGTGCACCTTACGAGCTCTTCTGCCTGCATTCAACAACTAGCTTAGATAATTTTTTACAGTTCAGTAGAGCCCTCAAAGTAGCTTGGCTCTCAGTTAGCTATTAGAAAGAAGTAAATCAGGTCCCGTTAATAAAACGTTCTTATCTTGTTATAGCGTAAACCGTGAAGACATAGCGCTACATAACCTCACTTTAATACTTTAAACGGGTATTCCCATTCGTTGGTGCCTGTTCGGCATTAAAAGTTTCAAAACCGTATAAAAATATCCTTAAACCTTTTTGATACAATCGTGTTTTAATGGCTTTGTACAAAATAGCTTAGTATCAATTATTTAGGATAAGCTAGTGTTGTTTTTAAACCAAGTTTTTTTTATCGGTGTATAATTAATAAAAATACTTAAATTGTTTACTTTATTGGCAAAGGGGGATGAAATTCATTTGATACTGCATACGTATTATACGTATACAAGGGAGTGTTAATAGTCTATATTAATCCAATCCAGATTAGCAATTAATTCTAACAAAATTTTGTTTATACAATAAATTACAAACTGATTATTATTAATGGTAAACGACAGTTTTTTAAACAGTTTCTTCTACAAAACTGTGATTAATTTGGAAAATAAACGTCGAGTTAAAAATACAAAATGTAGTAAGTAGTATAGAGATAAGGGTCGTGGAAAGTAGAAATCAAAGAAATAAATTGAACTTAGGGTGGGAAGTTGAATAGTTCATAATCCATGATAAATTTGAGGGTAACTATAATATACTTATTACCACAAAAAATTTGTCGTGCTCTTTTCATTTTTCCAATTTGCAAAAATTTGTCATATGAAAGTTGCGGCCCTATAGACCAGTTTAAATAAATAGTATTAGTGTCATAGGCAAAGTTTAAAACGCAACCCACAATACACGCGCATTGTTGTGGACTGGCCAGTTTTGTCAGTACGTGACAATTTGGACGCCTACACCCAGGACTCTTACGAACACTATTGGGCCCACTATAGCGATAAATTAAAATGCTCTAGTTCTTAGCGAATAACATTTAAATAATTGCACACACATTTAGAAGTTTAAGATTTTAATTTTTAAATTTACCGCTGTAACTTAGCCAATAATGTGCGTGGGCGTGCGGGAATGGGCACTACTTTTGTCACAACGCAACTTGACAAAATCGGGCAATTTACAATACAGGCGTGTATTGTGGGTTGCGGTTTTTAAAACTGAATTACTTTTATTTCTTAAAATTTATGGCTCATCCGCTGTTTTTTAAAAACTGACCTATAAGATCAAGGTCTTCATAAATATATGTTTTTTCTAAACTTTAGGTTGGGTTGCAGAAATGCAGAATCCTTTTAATCAGTAAAATCAAATCATATAACGGTTGATATACCGTAACATTGACTATAGTGGCTTGATTGTTGAAAAATATAATTTTAAGGGTTGCATAGCTATTAAACCTGTAAAATCGTTTATGTAACAACTTTAAGGCCTTTTGTCTGCTCTGCCGATTTTTTTCAAACCGAAAAGTTGATCGAACTTGACCTGGTCATTTTGAAAATTAATTTCTATACGACGAATTAGAACAGAGCGATGGGGCAATGATCAAATGTGCCAGTAGGACCTAATTAAAACTACTGCTGTCTGCAGTCTGCTAACATAAACTTCTTTTCTTTTCTAGTTATTAGCCAATAATCGTTATAAACTATAATTCAGTCGTGAATTGGCCCGTTAACCTTTTCAACAAGCAGCTCGTTTATTGACGTTACTTATAAAAATTGATTTTTCTATAAAAAGTGTAATACTTATTAATAATATCGATCGCCAACTTTTACAAAATGTAAATTTTGCTTCGTTTGTGTAGTATAAGGTTTGGCTCTTTTTAAAAGTAAGTTGGCCACACGCAAGGTATCACAACGATATCACAATTGACGAGATTCCACTATAAAGCTTCAGTGTAGACCTGGTTGCGTGCATAGTAAATCAAGGCGCTTCGAATTTTAAATATTAAAACTAGTGCTCTTGGTTAAAAAGAGTTATACGAGCAGAGGGGAAAAGTGTTCTAATGGAATTATTAAAAATAAGGTAAATTGCGCGTTAGACGCTTTAAATTTGGTTTTATAAACACGTGTTAGTAGAGTAAAATAAATTTG
Source organism: Malthinus flaveolus (assembly GCA_950108345.1). Lineage (NCBI taxonomy): Eukaryota > Metazoa > Arthropoda > Insecta > Coleoptera > Cantharidae > Malthinus > Malthinus flaveolus. The sequence goes on along the minus strand of OX467285.1, from coordinate 34,430,681 downwards.
TGAAGCTTTTGAAAACTGACGGCGTAACATACATCTCTTTTGTTAAATTTTAGGAGGCGAAAGCCGATTATTAGGCAAATTTTCAGAAAAGTTTTCACATGTAAGTTGAATGTTTTGAAAATTTAACTGACAGACCCTCATTTAAGTTATTTTTACTATATTTTTCGATTAAACGAGTTCTATCGCGAGTTGCAGAAATTATTATTTGTGTTAATGTTGGTAAAAAGGCGAGATCAAAAAATTCTTAAAAAGTCATTAACGAATTCGCAAATTATATTTTTGAAGCGGTAGGTCTAGGACGCAGACATCATAAATCATTTGAAAAACATTAAAATTTTTGGTAATTCTGTCTGGACCAAACTTGTTTTTAATTTTTCAATGTCCAATAAGAAAACAAATGTATACTTAAAATTACTTTTTATCTATCTATAACAATTATTTGTTTTTGTTTTCTTTTATTCGGCGCTTTTAAATTTTTCTTTTTTAGACTTGGTGTGAAATGAGATGTTGTTCGATGAAGTTAGCTAGTCGTAACGAACTTCTCCAACAATTTTCGTATAAAAGCAACGAACGTTATTGTTTCTTGAACGCGGTCGAACATGGGGATGATTCTTCCAGGTATCTATTTTGCCGTATTCCAAATTGTAAGAAACGATTTTGAAAACGATCGTGTTACGCTATTTCAAAAAAGTTTATTTTCTGTTCAATCGCACACCTCTTATTTTTTAAAACGCACTGGAAACTCTTTTACTTTTACGGAGATAAGTATTGGCCAAAGTCTCTTCTCTACGGCCAGTAGAAATAGAAGAGGGAAGTTTCTAACTTTACAGGTTGCATAGCAGTAGTTTCTCTTTTAGATAAATTGAAACCACATAATTTTTGTGACACTGCCACGATGCGCCCACGATTCAAATTTGCTCAAGATTTTTCAAAACTTCGTCTTGGCCCATTCTCCATTCTTCACAGTTGTTTTAAATGGAAGTATTTTCCACATTTCCCTAGTTGAAACTGTAGACGGCGAGTTTTTATAAAGAGTGAATTTTCCAAATTTAAAAAATACAACTTTTGATTTCTTTGGAACTCCATCTGTGGACAGCCTTTATAAAAGAAATTGAGGTGCTTCCAACTGGTAGTCACTCGGGCACAACTTCTACTGTATGTCTACTGTCTACAGCGTAGACAGTATGTCTACTACAGCGTAGACAGTAGAAGTTGTACCCGAGTGACTACCAGTTGGAAGCACCTCAATTTATTTTATAAAGGCTGTCTACAGATGGAGTTCCAAAGAAATTAAAAGTTTACTTTACTTTACTTTACTGCACTTTACAAAAACTCCCGCTTGCTCTGAAACTCTCGTAACAGATTATTTTTGCTCTTTTCTAAAGTTAAAATATGGTTTTGGCCACTTTAACAATATTTAATCGACAAAATGCGCTTTTAAACGAAATCAGGGTGGCTCGGAATAAGGGGATTATAATGATCGCATTTTGGAAAATCTTGTCCCACAGTGTTTAAACTCGGCTATACAGGGTGAGTCGGGTGCATCGCACCGAACTCTAGGAAAGTAGTTTACACGTAAATAGGTACCTTTACGCTAGCATTCTATCGCGCGCGAATGGAACGCGCCGTTCCATTCGCTCACGAATGCGCGTATGTCTACAAGCTCTGGTCGCTCACACGTTTACACACGTTCGAGAACGCGTTCAACTCCAAACGTTTTAGCACGTTCTTTCACAAGGTTTTTTAAAGTAATGCGTGCCGTGCCAATCACGCATTCACATTTTGTCAGTTTTATTCGAATTCTCGAATGGATTTGAATGCAGAAAATCTGTGTTTAATCGCTACCTCAGTAGTTGCCATTAGGGCTGGGAATTTTATTCGATATATCGATATAAATATCGATATATCGAATAACAATATTTTAATTTTAGCATTAGATAGGTACTCTAAACTATGTAATAAAAAATGAAAAAAAATTTTTTTTTCAAATTCAAAAAAGAACGTAAATCTAATTCAATAAAAGTTGTAACATGGTTAGGCGCATGGAGTACGAACGTAGTCCAGTCGCTTTTGGCATGGGATAAAAAGGGCAATTACCGTTGTAGGTAACGCCTAGTAAGCTAATTAGCTAGTAGGGCTGGGAATTTTATTCGATATATCGATATATCGAATAACGATATTTAAAAAATATATATCGATATTCCGATATATTGATATATCGATATTCCGATATATCGATATATCGATATTCCGATATATCGATATTCCGATATATATCGATATATCGAAAATATCGATATTTTTTTAAATATCGATAATATCGATATTTTTTTAATATCGCCCAGCCCTAGTTGCCATACATAATTAAAAAAAACAGAACAGCCGGTAGCCAAATATCCCAAAGTGGCTACCAATCTTTCTTCCGTGCTAATGCTTTCTCTCATTCTTGTGTTTTGTTTAGCAATAAACGGTGATACAAAAGTTGTAATAGATTGTTAAATGTTAAATAATTTATTCGCAAGTAGTTTTTAAAATCCTCGGGATTATTTTCTTTTAGTTCCTTTATAATGCCTTATGCCCGAATTCTTCTCTCCATTTTTTCACCCAGCATCTTTTTTTCTTCTCAGGGGATTTTAACTGCATTTACATTGAAAAGCATAGTGCAATTTTGCTTTACGTTTTGATTTTGATGGCATCACCCAATAACTTTCACTTATCCTGTTAGAATTTTCGACACGCCACGAGCCACGCCAAGCACGAACGAAATATGACAATTTTTGTATTTACACACACGCTCTTACTCTTTTTTGTTTGAGAACGCGTGTAATCGTCCGCGACTGGAGCGTCTTACTTTTCGCAACACATTTTGGAACGGCACGGTTAGAACGCAACGGCTGGAATGCGCGCGAGAACGTCACGTTCCATTCGCGCGCGCTAGAATGTTAGTGTAAAGGTACCTAATGCAAGACAAAAAAAATCAAAAGTTGTTATCCGATTTTCATTTGTTTTCGATTTACAGCCTTCTAAAGTGTCACAACAAATTTTCGAAAAGACCTCCACGGATCTCCAAACAGTTTCTTACTTATTTACCTACATTTAAATATAGGACAAAATAACCTCAAAAGTTGTTATCAGATTTTCACTTGTTTTCTAGTTTCGACCTTTTAAAATTTGGCTAAGCTACTAAAATGCTGTAACATGAAAACAAGTGAATATCAGATACCAACTTTTGTTTTTTGTGTTTTATATTTACGTGTAGAATACGCTCCAGGGCCCGGTGCGATCCTCCCGAATCACCCTGTAGTATAGCGATTGTCCCGCTTTCTAGTTTTTTTTATTATAACATAACTTTGAGGATAATTATTATTATAAAAATCTAAAAACAGGAATTTGTAAGAAAAATATAAGGCTTTAGTTTAGGATAGGAGTAGATTGTAAAAATATATTAAAAATTGCCTACTTTTAAAGGACCAAAACCAAAGTTGACTAAAAGTTTAAAACAAATTTTCTCAAAATTGGATACGGTCGTTTTGTCTATATTTTGATATGTTGTAGATATCGTAGTTCTTAATGCATCAACTGAATTTCATTTTCCGCTATGCGTTAGTTTCGGAGTTACGATTTTTTTAAGGTCAAAATATTTACAATTTTAGTTTTTTGAAATCAGAGAGAGCTTCTGAGCGTACCATTGTTAGGTACTATTTCAGATATCTTTGTAAAAAGTTCGGTTATGACCACATTAGCCGGTATTTGATAAATCGAAAAAGAGAATTTTTTACCCAATTGATGGACATACTGTATTTTAATGAAAGAAAGCAGTATTACTAATTTTTGGTTTCCCGTAAAGTAGGAATAGCTAAAATAATAAAAATAATAAAGTTTCTCTTCCATTCAACTGACTTTGTATCTTTTATGGTTTACGACATCTTAACGGTGAGTGAGAAATTGAAAAGTTGCTACCCTGTATACTGTATAGCCTATTTAAGATAGCAACAATTTCAAATCATAGTTGAAATTCCTATTATCGCGTCGTATTTCTTTTCTGGATTTGAAATCGACGTTCTTAATAGTTCTAGACCGCTGTAATAAATTAATTCCAATAAATATCCGTTTCAACATGCAACAAAGAAATTTTGGCCAATACCCACAATTAGAAATAATAAGTAGACTTTTACATGAAGCGATATACCTACTAATGAACATAATAACTCTATTGCATGAAACCTTTTAGTAATTTTAAAACACCTAAACACCAATAGCTAAATTTACAGCACCTTAAACATGCAAATGTATTCTGAGGCTCTGAGTATATAAAATAACCGGCGCCCTTCTTTTAGATTTTCGTTTTCCGAAAACAGTAAATCCGAAATAGAATCAGAAAAGCAACCACCTCGTTTAGCAGTTTTAAACATATCTATACCTCAAGATATGAAAGCCTTCAATACGGGAAGCTCGACAGAAAGATGGACTAACAAGCGACCGCGCCTAAAATCGGCAAAATTTCACTACAAAACCGAACCAAATTTAATCAGTCCAAATTCCGATCACTTGGACGTATCAAATCTAGTTAAAATAATTCAAACCGATTACGACGACGAAAAAGAGGAAAAATCACACGATTCCGTTCCAGTTCTGCGACAAGTAGATCCCGACATCCAACGCCTTTTGGAAGAAACGCACGTCGAAGAGACCCAAACAAACTCTTCCGAAGAAACGAAAACTTCGGAAAAGCTCAAGCGTAAATCCAAACGTAAATACAAGAAGAAATTAAAAGAAGTCGAAATGGAAGACAAATCTAGCAGTAGAGGCAAAACAAAGAAAAAATTAACCAAAACTGTTTCGTTTTCCTTGTCGAAACCTCCGACGCCGCAAACGAAACAGGTCATTCGTGTCGATATAATTTCCAATCATTCGGTCGAAATCGAAGATCTAAAAAGGGCCGAATGTATTCCAAAAACTGACGAGGTAACTTTAAAAAGAGAAGTAGAGCCGTCTTCCAATGAAAACGAAAATTTAATATTCAAATTATTACTTTCGAGTAAAAAAGAAAAGCCGCGCGATAACTTCGTGGTGGAAAGTAAAAGGGTTATGTTGTGTCAGAGAGAGTGAGAATAAAACAAATTAAATTTATAAAACCCCATACTTATATTGTTAATCAATTTATTGACTCGTTAATGGTTGTGGTTTATCTGTAATTTACATGTAGACATTATAGTCGTGTAATAAATAATTCTGATTCACGACGTAATTTAACAATAATTCCGTTTAAGAACAAGAACGTCCTTGACTCTAGTTAATTCTGAGACTCTCTAGAATGTGAAACGGAAATCAAATTACTTTTGCTTATGTTAACCGGAAATTCCGCACTCGTTCATTTAACTATTCAATAAGGAGAAGATTAATCCACGGACTTGAAGCAGGTGAGTAAGGTTACGTAGTGAGGATTTAATACTTTGTTATAATTATTATAATTTTTTGTTTTGCAAATTTAATAGTGTTTTGTGGTTTTGTTTATCTAGCGTAGTAGAGCACTGGCAAAACAGCTGCTATTTGAGGTTTTCGATTATAAAACTTTTATTTGTAGGTCGTACTATAAATGATGGGTTATGTAAAAAAGATTCACTAATCTGGCCCCCAAAAAAATCATCAATGAGGTTTGTCTGCTCTAAATGGGTCGTTTGACTCCGATAATTACCAGGAAGTGCTCACTTTACACAAATATGGTTTTCTACAACACGCAATGTACACACAATAAGGATAATATGTAGGTTTCGTGTTTTGGTGCAAAATAAAAGATTTCTTTGAAAAGAAAGCTTTGGAATAAGTGCAGGATAACAACTGGAGACTATTGTCATACTCGGCGTCAGGTAGGGGACATTAAGATATAAAATTAAGAACAGCGTGGCAGCCAATATGAGATGGCGCTGAGTGTCACTAATTTCTAGAGTTCTACTATATCTGCTGTCAGTGATTGTCAGAATGACAGAAAATCAAAAATTTCAAGTGACAACTAAAATCCCCCTACTCGATTTTCAAATTTAAAAGAACGCCAATTTTCTAATTATGTAAATAAAACATTTTAGGGACTTTGTTAATAAATAAGTAAGTTAGTTTTAAATAAAAACCTAAAAATGATTATGTAGATCATTGTAACAAATTTTATACGATAATAATTATTGTTAACAGGATTTAATAATGTACGCATCCCAACTAAAAATTGTTCATTATTATTGTTAATAAAAGCTTAATAAGATGGAGATGACTTTTATTTTGCATTCAACACTGAAAGATTTCTACAACTCGTTAATTTTTATTAAAAACACAAAATTCTCTTATTATTCATAATTATTACCATAAGTTAAATGAAAATAATTCTTAAATATGTATCCTAAAGTTGATTTTATTCAGTTACATGAGCCAGCCGTATGTACCTATAATATTATTTTATTTTTTAAACCCGAAGAAAGAATTTCCAAAAAACACCAATTATTTAAAAATTATTAATAATTCAGACTTCGAAATTCCTAAATATATACGGGCGGCGTTGGTCGACTTTTTTGTTTTTACTTATTAGTGCTTATTACTTCTGTCAGTTATATAAGTCCTGAAAAAGAATAATACTTAATTTTTAAATATGCCAAAACAGTATAATAAATGCGCAGTGGTGGGATGTGACAATGCCCAACCGCGAGAAAATATTAGGTACCACTTATTCCCGAGGAGAAAATCTTTGAGGGATAAGTGGTTCCAAAATATTAATATTTTGCCAGAAGCTCAAGCAGCCGAATATTCGTCTATTCGGCATCTTTATAGTGTGTGCGGCCTGCATTTCGATGTATCTCAGTACCAAACTGCTGAGAAAAAAGCGTTAAATCGAAATGCAGTGCCAGGTGTTAAAGCACCTATATTAATGCAAGGTAAGAAATAAGACCGCTAAAATTGTCAACTTTATTTAACAATATCTTATCGTATAGAAGAACCATTGCCACTATTGGAGGAAGGTCCACAACATTCTAGTGATGAAGAGTTGCAAAAACGTAAGTAATGTTTATTTTATGATACCTACATTTTTTTTAACTACGGGGTTTTAGAAGAATCGTCAATTACTCCATCAGGGTATTCCTTGAAGGAATTGGGCTTCACTAGAAAGAATCAAATGAGCCCAATCAAAAGAAAATTATTTATACGTAATAAAAAATTGGAGCGTATCGCGACTAGATTGAAAAAATGTAAGTTAAGTTTAGGTTTAAGAAAATTTAATAGGTTATTGTCGAAGGGTAATACTAAGGAACTGTTGTCAAACAAAAATTTTAAAGCTTTAGGAAATTTATCTCCTGTTGCTGAAGTTTTTATTCGCTCTCAGCTAAGAACTAGCAGTGTAAAGAAACGCATCAGATGGACGACAGAAGAAAAAAAGTTTTTTCTTGCCGTATATAAATCATCACCACGATGCTACAGATTTCTTAGCACAATTTTTAACTTGCCGTCGAAGAAAACCCTGCAAAGAATGTTGGCAGCTATAAACATTAGTGCAGGTATAAATGACAACATTTTTAAGGCTTTAAATAGGATGTCACGTACTATGAAACCTCTAGAAAAGTACTGTACACTTTTATTCGATGAAGTTTATCTTCAGCCCAATTTGAGTATGAATGCATCTTATAAAAGTGTGGATGGGTTGGAAGACTTTGGGGAAGGCTTAACAAAAAATGTAGCTGATCATTCTTTGGTTTTTATGTTAAGAGGAATTAATGTCAGGTGGAAACAGCCTCTCGCCTTTTATTTTGTTAAGTCTGCCACCAAAACTCCTCAGTTGAAGCGATTGATTAAATGTATAGTTAAGAAGGTCCATGAGGTAACAGAACTACGAATTGTAGCTTCCGTTTCCGATCAAGGCTCCGCAAATGTGGCTGCAGTTTCACAACTCAGCCACGAAAGTGGTTTTGATGGTGATTGTATTTACAAAGTGGATGATTTCAAAATTTATCACATCTTTGATCCACCTCATCTTTTAAAATGTTTCAGAAATAACTTTTTGACTAAAAACATCCACTTCGGAAATAAAGTTGCTAAATGGGCCGATATTGAACAGCTGTATAAACTAGATGGAGGTAATCCAGATAGTAAAATCTGCTCAAAACTGACAGATAGCCACATGAACCCGCAGGGTAAACAAAAAATGAAAGTAAAGCTAGCATCACAGGTGTTCAGTCGCTCTGTATATGCTGCACTTTTATTTGCGGATACCTGTACGGCTCTAGATAGTAAAGGAACGGCACAGCTGGTTTTGTTTATGGACAAAATATTTGATAGTATGAACTCCGTCAGAAAGTCCTCAAAACCACTGTGCCGCCCACTATCGAAAAATTCTGAGCATATGGGATTTTGGGCTGAAGCTAAAATGTTTCTTTCAACTGTGGAATTTTTTAAAGACGAGAAAAAAATTCCTGCCCCTCCATCTTTAAAAAATTTCATTGTAAGTTTGAAAAACATCGAGCGATTGTGGGTAGATTTACAAAGGTTCGGATTCAAATTTTTAACAACTAGAAGTTTGAATCAAGATCCTTTGGAAAACTTTTTTGGCATTATAAGAGGTCTTTGTGGAAATAACACCAGACCAACTTGTTCACAATTTGTTGCAGCTTTTAAAACCTGTCTAGTCAATAATTTTATTTCAAATTCAGATACAACAAATTGTGAACAAGATGGAACTGAAGCTTTATTATCATTTTCTCCTTTTGCTACACCTTCTTCTTCATCTTTCCATGAAAGTCAACTTCTCACATCACCTCTTAATTATTCTACTAAATTTATAAATCAAATTCGTTTTAGTACTAGTTCATATATAGCAGGTTTTATTTGTAAAAAGTTTTTAAAAAATAATTGTTCTGTTTGTCGTGCACATTTTCTTTCTCATGAATCGCCGTGTGAACATTCATTTACGTTCCTTAAAGATTATGGAGGTAAATTAATGTATCCTTCAAATTCATTTATTATAGAAATAGATAAAATGAAGGCTCGTATTTTTGATTTATTTTTCCAAAATATTGATAACAGTAATCTGTACAGTTTTATTTTTGATCAGTTAAAATTTCGAATAAAGATTTGTAAATTTCATGATAAAGTTAATGCTGTATTAATCAAACGTACAATTATTTTAATCATGTTTCGTTATATTATCACTTCCATTAATAGAAAAATTAAGAATGTCGATCGCCGACCAAATTTTGTTTTAGATAATTTTATTAAATTGCATACGTCTGCTTCAAATAAGTGACCCTAATTTACAAATCAAACCACTATAATATATAGGGCGATTTTTTCTAGTGCTGGTTTTCACCAACGTTTCGTAACAGTAGAGTAAGAATTACCTAAACTGCATACATGTTAATCTCTTAAAGTTATGGCAATCGCCCTGTAACGTTGTAGGCATCAAAACTGAATGCATCAGTTTAGGCAATGGTTACTTATACCGGTACGAAGCGGTGGAGAAAACCAGCATGAGTAATACCTATCAGTTCTATTAGTCTCTTATAATGCCAAAAAAGAATAAGTACTATAGTATTATTCAGAGATCTTGGCGCGTAATTTATGAGTTATAGTATTTATTGTTTTTACTCTCATCCCAGCGTTATTTATCATTCGAAGTACGTTGATGTAAAAAATGACAAAATGATGTTTTTGATTTTATGTGTCAGGTACCTTTATTTCTCTGTATTTTACCAATAACGTACGATAACATAATATAATGAGATAATGACGCACACGCCAACAACGCTGAATAATACTATGACTCGGTATTTCAGTTGCTGGTTAAAGTCCTAGTTACCTTAATCACGATTATTTTCGTGATTAAACATCAAATTTTTGTAACTTCTACGTTTAATCACAAAAATATGATGTTTAACCACTAAAGTAATTGTGATTAAGGTAACCACGACTTTAACCAGCAACTAAAATACCGGGTCTATATAAGTGCGATTTATAAACTTTGACTTTCCTGTTCTCGTTCATTGTTATCAAGCAGTTGGTCATTTATAAACTTTCGGCTGCAGTGATGCAGTAAATTAAGGTACAAAACTTTAAATGTGTCAATCAAAGGCAACCAGTGCCATCTTGGCTTGGTCATGTATTTGTGATAGTTTCAACACTTCAACTGCAGTGGCAAATTATATTTTAAGCGATTCAATATACACACTTCAACTTTCGACGAGAACGGTAATTACTAACGAGAATAAAAAATTCAAAGTTTAAAAATCGCCCTTAAGTTGCCTGGACACATCAAGTCATAAGAAATTTTCTTCTACTGTTTATATTTTTGTAGTTACCGAATAATTAATAATATATTCGTTAATTGATTGAAACTGGCTCTCTAGGCTCTAGATACAGCGCCAAAAAATTCAATGGCTTTCAGTTATTCATCAAGGTTATGTTTTTTGGAACTATGTAAATATAAGTACCTGTATCTGGTTTCTTTATAATTTTAATTGAACAGTGTCCAGGCAGCTTCAGAGGTTGCATTAAGTATGTACGCAGTTCTTGCAAAAATTTAGTGTGGCAAATGTTGAAATTCTGGTATAAATTGGTGAGTGACAGTAATCTGCAAATTTTAATCTATTATAGATTATAGTCTTGCTGTTTTTGAGTGGGCGCATTCGCGAGTCCTCTTTATACAAGATTTTCAACATTTACCACTACTAAACTTTTGTAAGAACTTTCCTTATTTTTGGTTGACAACAGTTCTCCTTTTTCTAGTTTAATAAAAGTTCGTACGAATTTATCAAGTTAAATTTGACTAATAATAGATAAGTATTAATGTAAGTAATGTGTTTATCAATTGGGGATAACTATTAGTTTGTTAGTCCAACCCTTATACATTTAATTAGAAAGTTACTTTGTAGCTTTTAGTAAGCAGTTCTAACTGAGTATTGATAAACCAGTATATGTCTCTTATAGGCACAACATGTCGTCGTACGTTAGTACCATTTTGTCAAGCATTTTTGTAATTAGGAAGTAATTAGATATTAGTATAAATTTATTATTCCAATCTACGGTTTTATAATGCACATTTAACTGGAGAATAAATTTATACTTGATGTAAATCCAAAATTAAATTCACTTAACTCTCAAATAAATGAAATATTGGTATCAGTTATTATACCAACATTTTTCCAAATCCAAAATTCTACACATTTCCTCTTCAGTTTGAAGGCGCATTGTTAAACCAGCACTTACTCATATATACTGTGACGGGCTTACTTACCGATTTACTTAAATTGGAAATAACGTTAGCAACGTATTAATTTATACAACAGAAAGTTATTACAAAAGAGCCCTTTGCGCATCACTAAAAACTTAGTAAATAAATGCAGTGGCCTCTTTTTATGGATAGTAAATTAATTAATATGGGATAATTATTATACACGCAAGTAGCTACCTACTAATTTTAACAAAAGATTGCAACTTAATCGTTTATAAGAGCTTATATTATCATTTTAAGTTTTAGTATTACCCTTAAAAGACAAACCATTTGGGATTGAGATTTGAGACTGAATGAATGAATATGTACAAATTATAATTATTACGACTATTTTTTTAAGTTTGCGTAAGTTTATAATGTTTTACTGTTAGTGCTGTGATTAGTATATTAAATATTTAGTTATTATTATTAGATTGTAAATAATTTCTAAAATTAATTACTTATTATCGAAATTGTTAAACAAATGCGTAATCGATAAAAAATAAAAGCTATTAATAATTAAAAATCTGTTTTATTTAAATTATTTTAAGTTAATTAAATAAAAATGAAATATCATTGTTTCAAATTTGCCGCGCACACGTATTTATTTCGGCAGCCAATACCAGGGGGCGCTAAAAGACGGTAAATTAAAAATAGCTGGCTTTGTCTCTTCCTCATATATATATATATTGGGATGTTCCGTGCTCGGCGTCAACTCTGGCCATTTTTCTCATTGGTGATGGAGGTGGTGAGTTGGCTAAAATGGCCGAATAGTTCTGGTGATTCGAATGTTTTATCGTCCAAAAGTTTGGGAACTGCAAGTTTCAAATCAGATATTTTAGATGAAAGAATCATATCGCTGAAATGCTTTGAGGAGGTAGTAGCGGTACAGATGTGAAATTTTAGAAGTCCGCCAACTGTGTGGTAACTGATAATTGATATTTTTCGATCATTTTAAATGATACGATACTGTTGTTCCAAAGTTGTAGAACGAATGTGGTTTTTGGGAGTTTGAGTTGACTTCAGGAAGAGGAGAATTTGAGAACACATCCACGAAAACTTCCATTTAGATGGTGAACCTTAGGTATAATAAATGTATATCTCTTACTAGACAGTTTCCTAGCCAATACAGTGGCGTAGTCATTATAAATCTTTAACACTTCGCTTTTTAATTTAAAAGGCGAAACTATTTTGTAACTTGTACAATAGCGCGTTTCCGTTTAAAGTAAGCAAGTTACGGTTTTGAAATTTTTTAATGCCCAGAAATATTGACGAACGGTTTTAAGCGAAATACTTTAAATTTGGTATTGGTATGTGCATTCCTGGCGACACAAAGACTTGATGAAAATCGGGTTGGAAGAAGGTGAGGGTCTAAAATTGATTTTCGCGTTATAATAGCACGAGTGGTCGAAGTTATGCTGGCGATTTTTATAGATCAGTGTCACGAGTACTTCTACGACGCGAACGGGAGTGATCGTACCACTTCAAAAACGAGTGATATTTTTGATAGACGAAATAATTACAAAAAATTTGTAAAACAAGTGGAACAGTTTTTCTTCGTCCAGGATTAAAAATTTAAAAAAATATTCCCACATTTTCGGTTGGCAATTTTTACATAATTAGATTGTGAGTACCCGATTCCGGGGCCTTTCAGAGGAAACGCGAAGCCCGAACATCCAATATTTTAGGGGACGTTCAAAATTTAAAATAGTATTGTGAGCAAAAGGGTTTGTATTACGTCTGAGGGGTTCCTGAAAAATGGGATATTCCTGAAAAAGCGCCGCGGGCGAAATTTTATTCACGGTCAAACGGCTTAAAATGAGGAATTTTAATAGCTATTGATAGTTTCTCCAAAGAAGATATTTCTACAAAAATAAAGTAGAAAAATTAAGAGCGACGAAAACTCACCCTGTAACAAAAGTATTGTTGGAAAATGATGGGGTTCTTGAATTGTCCTTTTACTAGAAAATGTTTGTCTGCTTTTTATTGGAATTTCGTTTCGGCCACTTTAACAAAATTTCATTGATAAAATAAGTTTTTAAACGAAATCGATACAGAGTTGACCAAAATAAGGAGGTTATTTAAGCCGACTTGCGAAAACTCTTGACCCACAGTATGTAGATATACTCGGCTATAAGTCTATAAGTTAGTACACATCGGCTCTAATTTAAAAAAATACTTTTCAAATTTTTAAATTTAAAATGGTGGTCGGTATAACGATAGTCCCATTTTTTAGTTTTTTTATTATAACTTTAGAAATTATTTTTATTATAAAAATCCAAAAACAGAAATACATAGACAAAATATAGGGCTTTAGTTTCGATATAGTCGATTTTCGAAATAGTTTCAAAATTGCTTATTTTTAAAGGCCGAATGTTGAATAAAATTTAAATACGGATTTTCTCAAAATCGGCTACGGCCATTTTGTCTATATTTTGATATGTTGTAAAGATCAAAGTTCTTAATTTAACACCGTATTTTGGTTTATCTGCTATGAGCAGATCCGGAGTTATGATTTTTTGAATGGTCAAAATTTCAGAAATTAATATACAATTTCTTTTTTAATTAAAATTTGTAACTGCAAGTTTGTTGGTACACGAGGATATATATTGAAAAGTTCTTAGCCTACTATAGAACCAAACAAAATTTCAATGTCAAAATATTTTATTACTCAACTTATTCTCCTCTTAATTGGATACATTTGTTACAGCGAACCTGCAACGTCTCTAGACCTTTCAAAAAAAATGTTTCTTCTTGCTCTGCAAACCAGACCTCCACAGCTTTTATTACCTCCTCGTTGGAAGAAAATTTACGACCTTTTAAACTTTTTTTCAGTTGAGGAAAGAGATGATAGTCGGACGGAGCCAGATCTGGAGAATAAGGGGAGTGTTCTAGTAATTCAAACCCTAAATCACGAATTTTTTGCATGGCAACATGAGATTTGTGTGCAGGGGCGTTGTCCTGCAAAAACAAAACACCTTTGGATAGCTTTCCGCGTCTTTACTCTTTAATTTTTTCCCGTAGAGTGGTCAGTAATGTCGAATAGCAATCTCCAGTTATTGTTCTACCCTTATCCAAAAAATCAATCATGATTACTCCGTGGCAATCCCAAAAAACTGAAGCAAGAACTTTTCCAGCAGATTTTTGGACACGAAACTTCTTAGGTCTTGGAGAACCAGAGTGTCGCCATTCCATCGATTGTTGCTTTGTTTCTGGATCGTAGAAATGTACCCAAGTCTCCTCCATAGTAACAATTCGGTTTAAAAAGTCTACATCGTTTTCAAATCGAGCACAGATCGAACGCGATGCTTCTACCCTTGCACGCTTTTGGTCAACATTCAAACATTCGGGGATCCATTTTGCAGAAATTTTTCTCATGTCCAAATTGACGTGAACTATATGATGAACGCGTTCGTATGAAATATTCAGTGATTCAGATATCCGTTTTAGCTTAATTCGACGGTCTGCTAAAATCATGTCATGAACTGCATCGATATTTTCGGGGACTTACACAGAAACTGGCCTTCCCGATCGGTCATCATCTTCAATTGAAAATTTACCTCTTTTGAAGCTTGCAGCCCAATTTTTCACGGTCGCATACGAAGGACATTGATCACCAAGGGTATTAACCATATCTTCGTAAATCTGCTTACCTCTCAACCCTTTTAAATACAGGTACTTGATGATGGCTCAATACTCCAGTTTTTCGATTTTCACAATTTTCACAATTGGTTTACTTTTTTGACGTCAAACTTTACAATGACACTTCTAATAAGTTATTGTTCGTTGGTATGGTAACGCAATATTTTTTTTTGCATGGAACTGGTCTAGGCTAACTAGATATCAATACATCCTCGTATTAATTTACCTCATAATTTTCTATTATTTGTTACAATTTTTGTTAAAAAAACACTTTCGGTTAAATCGGAACCTAGCCAAGTAGAAGGAGTTTTTTAAAACACCCTATATATTTTACAATGTATTAAAATATCGTAAGATTAGCTGTTTAATGATATTAAACAAGTGAAATTTTAACTTACGGTTTAACCGGAAATTGAGTTAACTTTTCTATTTTAAATGCAACACCCTGTATATTTTAAGTAGTTTGGAAGATTATAAAATTAGCTATCTAGTGATACCAAACATTTAATATTTTGGCTTCTAGTTCAACCGAAAATGAGATTAGCTTTCTATTTCAAATAGAGAAACGCCGCGTATAATTTTAGTTTTTTGAATTCACGAAAAGCTCTGAGCATACTACTGTTACCCATTATTTCTGATATATTTTTAAATATTTTCAACGCGTACGAAATAGTTCTGTTGTGGCCACATCAGTCGTTTTCTTAAAATTTGGTACAGGGACTTTCATTAAAAAAAAGCTTCAAGTTTCTTCAAGCAGCGATGGTGTAAGAATTTTATTTGGAGCTTTTACAGAAAACTAATAATTTAATAGTTATTTAAACTCAATTCACTTTCGAAAGAAGTAAACAACCATCAACTAATGCTTGGAACAAATGTTGATAATTGTTTCCGTTTTAATAATGGACACATATGGCCATGGCCAACTGATACGATTTGATGGTTGCGTTAATAATTGTAAAATGAAAAATTGAATTATATCAAAAATATTTTGAAATTTTGTCATTAGGTAGTTTCTACACACTATATAGCTTTTCCAGGGTACTTGAAGGGTTTCAGAAAGAGCAAATAAGACAACCGCGTCGTCTTGTCGCCTCCTTTAAGTCGCTACCCCGCGGCTTTTACACGCTTAAGTAGACATGTAAACGAGGTAACTCGAAATTAAATACCCCGGGGTAGAAAATGTATTTAATAACATTACACTTATTTTGTAGCAACAAAATACACTTTTACGTCTATTGAACCCCCGAGGAAAAGCTAAAAGTGAAACTTGGCCATTATTAATTTGTCGGAATTATGGTATTAATTCGAGAATCTGTTAAAGTTTATAAGTCAAGTTAAAGTGGCTTTTCTTTTGCGGCCGAAACCTTTTACTTACTAATTTGCCCAGATTAAATATTTTATTAAGGAGATTTCGAGTGTTTAAGTATCTATTTAGAAACAATTTAGAAATAATTAAGATCGAAAAATAAAGAAATACTTAATGCGAAATTTGGCAAATTTAGCCCGACTTAAATTTTTTATATTTTAATGGGATGTTCATAAAGTTGTACTAATTTCTACACTTAATATGATACATAAGGGTCTCATTATGCGAAGGTATCTCTATAGGCGTGACCTCATCTAATACCTTATTTATAATTACATGCGAAACCCTAAGAGAGCCATCTTGTACAGTGGCCACCGAAATACTTATTAGCCCTCCAGGTGTCGTTATACGTGAGATCAGAAAATTTACAACATAATATGTTCGCCAATTTCAAGTCACAAACTCGATATTGTGGTATAATTTCAAACACTTAACTTTTCCGCTAGCTTGTCCTAAGATACTAAACTTTTATTTGATGAACTTGAAATTCGATTTATCAAACTATAATGTCGGCCTAAAAAAAGTTTGACACAATTTAATATCGAAAAAGTTCGTATCGCACAAATCACGAAATTCTATTTTAACATTCTTCTCGTTTCGTTACTTATTTAATTGCGCGTTTATCGGCGGCATGCATTTTTCTACTTAACTCGAGCCGTTATTAAATCGTTTAGTTTTAATTTCTTTTCGTCCAAGTAAAACTTTTGCTACGTCGCACTTGGTCAAGCGACGTGACAATCGCCCTTCTACTTTTAAATTAAATGGGCCATTTGGGTGGGTTTTATTCTTCATGTTCTCTGCAGAACCATCATCATAAAGTTCGGTACTTTTGAAGTTGGGCGAGTGACGGACTAGTCTTTACTACCTCGAGAGTTTTCTGAACGAATGCAAAATTAGACACGTGGCCACAATTGCTTTACTGATTACTGATGGCCTTTTTCCGCAACTTGTTCCAAAATGGGAGCACATACACCAAAATAACGTTGTATCGAGAAAGTTTGGTGTGGGAAATGGTATATGACGTCACATTTTGAACATTTTTCAGTCAGGTCTTTAGGGAAGCGGGAGACTTTTCGGGTCACAGCGAAAGACGAAGTCTTTCTCTGGTGGACACGGCAGTTTTGTGAAGAATTAACATTGCAGAATAGATTCTAAACGGGTACAGAGAACATTGGTACACACAGAGGCTCAAACAGGCCAGCCCAGCCTAGTAAAAGCCAGAAAATTGCTAAATCTTAGATGGTCATATATTCTGAGTTGGTTTGCGACGAAAGACAGCAGAGCTGCAACTCATTTTTATTTAAGTTATGGTCACTTAACTTTTCAAGGTTTGGAACCTGAAGTTATTGTTTCGTTGGGCTCAACTCTAGACAGTTTTCTTAAGCCAGTAAATGGCACTCATTTCACACCTCGGCAAATTTAAAATTGCAACTTCATAAAATTCCCATATTCATTTGCTGCGCCCTACTCTACTGGGCAACTCCTGATTGGGCAGAATGATGATTTTGTAGTAAATCAAAAGATGGAAATCCGACTCTATTATACTCTATAGAGCCACACCTTAGGACAGTTCCTCACAAACGAGTTTTAGGAAGAAATGAGCTACCTGCATCAAAATTTCAATATTGAGCTATAAAAGTTCTCGTGCAATATCGTCGAATCCTGCAGCCTTTCCACTTCAAACTAAAAAAACAAAACAAACAATTTAGGCATTTGGTTGGAAAACTTTGGTCTCGGAGTCGTATCAATAATAAAATATAAACATATTTCTTGTAAAATTTGTTTGATTAGCACAACTTTTTATTTTATGGCGGATTAACACGGAATAACCCCAAAAAGTCATTAAAGTAATTGCATCAAGGCCAACAATGGCAAAAAGTCTTCATGAAAAAGTGTTACTCCTCGAAAACACCTCAATTTCTTTTGTTCTCATACTTTCGTATAAATTAAGCAATGGCGAAGACTGAAAAAAATTATTTCGTTAAAGTAAATTGAAGTAGACTAAACGTCGCGTCGAGACAGGGTTGATGTATTTTTATATAAAAAAAAGCAATCAATTATATTGTGACTCTCGTCATAAAACTTAATGGAATTGAAAGAATTAATGTGCACGATAAACATAGTAAACAAACTACCTAATCAATTTTAAAAGCATTTAAACTAAGCGTTGCAGGATTTTTCGCGTCAATCAAGACGCCGGGATGTAGATGCGCGGTCTCGAGGGGTAGTTGCATCAAGTGCATAATGTATTATAGGTGTAGATGTTAACGTGCAATCGTAAAGTTAATATTTATCGTTAATAAAAATGTGAAAAAGATTTTTTTCTCGTAAAGAAAATATTTTTCTTGTAATCTCGTAAAAGTTTGTTATTTTCCCTTAATATAACAGCTTTCTTATTATCAGTGATAAATGCGTGTCAGTGGGTAATGCGAGCGAAGGCCTCAAGTAGCTTGAGAAGGAGTGCGGTCGCGTTGAGAAAGGTCGGGGTTCCTTGACAACGAGGATAAATAAATACACCACAGCAGATAAAGTAGCTGCTGCTTTTGCTTCTTCATTCAGTGTGCGCATTCATTGATAGCGACGACCTGCATAGCTCGTGGATCAACTACGGTTAAGCTACAACTTTTACTTTTTGTCTATAATTTTTTTACCGTTTGCTACCTTAACTTATAAACTAATTTCGGATCGTCGACTTACTTTTTATGTTCTACCCTTTTTAACAGTTTAACTTTTCTAACTTTTAGCTTAATGTAAACGGGGTATAAATCAAAGGGTTAAACTTTTGCACTACATTATAATTTAGTTTTCTTATTTTTATTTCGTGAAATTGTTCTGTTTTTACGAACTTTCCACAAAGTTTTGACGGTTTCCCTTTCGTAAGGAGAATAATTCGTCTAATCGAATCTTGAACTTACCGCCGCTTTAACTTACCTAAAAATTCGTATTCGCTCATCGCTTCATTCCCTTAAATTATTATCTGTTGACCAAAAAAAGGCTTTTAATATTACGTAGCATTTTATAACCGTTTTAGTACATAAGTTAAACTTCTTATTCCCTGTACGTGTCTGTACATCTCTCTTAAAACCTTCACAGCCTTAGCAGGCCGTGTTCTCTCTCAGAAAACCTTTCGAGCGTTGTATTGCATTCTAGAGACTTGATGAAGTCTTACTAAGTCGTCTTTTTAAACACTTCTATTGAAGGACTCAATTTTTTTAAATTTTGCTGTGCCCTGCATTTCCGAATTGTTCGCTCCGCTTAAAACTAGCGCCATATTTAGTAAATTCAAAACTCGACCTAATGCGATAGGTCTTCAGAAATGTGAAAACTCAATGAGAGTGTCCGTCTAAGATTTTAAACTACCGCACCTCTAATCCTCCAATGAGAAGACGGAAAGGAAGATCCAACATTCTTCGGTTATGCTTAAATGGGACTGAAGGTTGTTGGTCATATAATGTGTCCATTGAAAACATAAAACTGGGCCCGGCAATTAGGTTAGGTTAAGACAGGATAGGTTATGCGAGCTACGTGCTATCGCATAGATTCTTCACAAACGAGAAGAGAGAAAAACCAAACAATCCAATTGTGGCAAAAGTGGCAGAGGGGTAAAAAGAACTGACCCAGAACCTTATCCTTAGCTATCAAGCAAATACGGCCAGATCCATAACCAAGCCGTAACCAATCACGGCTGCTACAACAACTATGTGGAGAAGTCCTGAAAGAATGGCTCCCTCCCACCAAAGCCTTTGCAACGAGGCACAGAACATGGAAGCGCACTGACACACGAAAGTGATGGTTAAATTGGTCAAGTGCTGGGTACTAATGGGCAACTTGGCAGCGACTATAAAGTAGTCGTAAGTGATAGGAAGAGAGGTCCACTCTTCAGGCTTGGACGATGATGGGTACGGGTGCGTCCCGGCACTCGCCGAGAATCTAAGTTTTTGAATCCAAACAGGACCGCGCCGATCTAGACTGAGGAGGTAAAATTGGGATTCACTCGGGACACATGTTATTGATGGCTCGATCTGGCATCCATAAAGTTTAGAAAATGTTCTTAGACTTTTTGCAAATCTTTGGTCTATTTATTACGGCGTTTGTTTCTCGATCTTGATTTTGGTGTTAGGAGATAGATGATAGTCCAGTCAAATAGGACTTTTAAATTGTGTTAATTAGAAGTTTGATTTCATTTTAATGGCAAGTAGGGGGTGCTACTAGGACACTCCAGCCAGTTTCCACCCTCGAATTCCGTAAGGTTTAGCAACCATCTTGAATTTAAGAGATGAAAATATGTATCTCGGTAAATATTGGTTGTACGTGAAAAACTACCATTACAAATATTGTTAAGGAAGACATTTCCAACAACTTTTGTTTCAAACTTTTTTTGAAATTTCTTACTGCTAAAAAGTTATAAATTTTTAAAAATGACACTTTTGGGGATGGAAACGTTACAACCAATATTTACCGAGACACCTGATTTCAAGAAGACGGCCACACCTTACGGAGTCATACGGGGAAAACTTGGCTGGAATGTTATAGTTGCACCTCCTACCTGCCATTAAAATTTCATCAAACTTCTTATTAACGCAATTTCAGCTCTGCTTTTTTGCTTATTTCACTGGACTAGGAGGTCTAACTACACTTTTTGGCACTTCATTCTCTTCCACATACTTTCTTCATTATCTTTTCTTCTAGCTTCTTTTTGTTGACTCATCTCACTATGTCTTTGGTGTTATCTCATATTGCGGAGCTTTTCGCTACTCGAGAAGGGTGATTTTGGGCTCTTTTTTCGATTTTTTGCGTATAACTCGAAAACTACGCTCTTCATGAGAAAAGTTCTCCTATACAAAAATAAAGTACATGCAATTTTCTAAAAATGATATTTCTTAAGTGTTTTTCCTCAAGCAATTAATTTAGGCGCTAACGCGCGTAAATTAAAAAACTTCTAAAATCGGCAACAAATTTGTTTTATCGCTCATAACTCAAAAACTACGCACTTTTGAACAAAAGTGTTTCTATACAAAAGTAAGTTACATTCAATTTCGAACAAATTATGCCTCTTTAATTTTTTTCGTACACCAAACAGTTGAGTTGGTAGAGCGCGTTGAAGTTTAGGGTATATCGAACGTAGAGTGTCCGGGAGGCAGAATACCGAAATTCAAACTTTTTGATTTTGACCAATTCTGTTATTTCAGTCAAAAATTTTGAGCTTTGAGGTTTAGTAAAACTGTTCGTTGCCTCCCGAACTATTAGTTTTATTAAGTTTTATCATTTGTGGTAGTGCTGGTGAGATTTATGAAATCGATTCATTCGATTTTAGATCATTGATTAGGATCAAAGGTATCGATTTCACAACAAAATATTTCTGTTTGTCTGTAAGGAGTAAGGACGGCTTGCAAAGGCTCGATTCACTAATTTTTAACTTTTCAGCCTTGAGAAACAGTATTCTTCAGCACCTAACGTGCAATGCCACTGAGCATTCATAGTCGTGAATATCTAATAAATTTAAAATATTCCGTCAAGAAATTTATTGATAGAAAGACATAGTGCCACCTACTTCCAAGTAATCAAACAGCTAACCTAGATTATCCGATTTCTCCATCCACCAGAATTCCATTAATCATTCTCAGAGGATCGAATTGAGGATTCGCGAAACTGTCAATTAATTAAATTACTAAATTTTCCCATCGGGGAAATATAAAAAAAAATTTTATTTCTGTTTTCCAGACAAACAAATAAACGAACACACAACAAAGCTTCGGGGCTTTCAAAAAGAGATAACACCCTTACCACATTTTATGGACCTTAAATTTTTTATAATCATTAAATACGTTACTATAATAATTGGAAAAGTATAATTTTCGTTATTATTAACAATAAAACGTTTCAAACGTACATTTTTCGAGTTGTTATTAGTAAAGTTATTTAGTCCGAATCGGTGATTAATTCTTTGTCACTTTTCCACATCTTGAACAAAATCCTTTAAGTGAAAAGACTAATGTAACAGGTTGTTGTCTGATCTTTACCCTTGCACGAATCCTTTGAATCCCGGCGCTTTCCCTTTCTTAAGGATGGGACGGGACGGGTCGGTTGTGGCTGCGGTAGCGGCGTCTCCAGTCTTAGCTTTTAGAAACCAACTTCCGCCTATTGATATCTAAAAGTATAAACTTGAGCAACTGTGTTCGTGGTTGAATTGTCCTAGGTCAATGCCATCCACAAAACTACCTTTTACGCTACATTTAAGTTGACCCTTTTCTTATATCAATTATTTGACTTATTCGCGAGTCTTAATTATCTGTTTTTTGGGGTGTTCCAAAGGGGTTAATCGAGTTTCGTTAAAAATTAATTCGTTTTTATTTGTTGCAATTTTTGTTAATTTTGAAAATGGGGCGAGCGTATAAAATAAATATCGAGGGTTAGCGTGGAAATGATGAAAACGTATTCGAAAATCATAAAGCACATAAAGCAAGGAAAAGTGCATTTGAACAGTTATTTATGACTAAAGTTGGACACAAAAATGAGTGGAATTCATCCTTTACCTTTATCGCAGACCCCTGTGTTTATTGGGAAAGGTCGGGGTTTCAGTCCGTCGCGTGCTACTGCGGGATCCTGGATCTCCTTTCCTTAAAATCCCACCGACACACTTACCACTTTTTCGCTTAATAATCCACTTAGACGGCTCTCGGATTGGGTTAACGAGCTTCGATCGATCTCGAATTTTGATATTAAACTTATCATTATATTAACAACTTAGCAATTTCTAAATAAATTTCAAATGTTTATACTTTTTTTGAAAGCTCAAAATATCCATTACTAAATTGTATTGTGTTCGTTATAAAGCGTTGAGAATATTTAAAACTTTTTTAAATAAATCTTTAAAGAATCCGACATACATCTGACCAAATAATTGCAGCTGCTCCCGATGGGTAGTATATTTTCTATTTGCTATCAAATATCAACGATATTAAGATTTACCCTTGAATAAATCTAAAACTACCATTTATTCGCCACTTTCAGCCATTATGTAAATTAATATGGTCTTGCAGTGAATAGAAAACCGAATCACAAAAAAATAAGAATTTGAAAAGGTTCTGAAAGCGTGGCTTTTTTATAATATCGTTCTTTTAACTTGTAAATCCTCACTCTATTACAATAAATACGGTCCAGTTTAGGGTAAACCACTTTTTAAAAAAATTTTAAAGTCACTTATTTAACATGTAAAATACAGGCTCTTTAGAGAAAAGTCAACTACCGAATTGGGGTATATTTTATCTTTTTTTTGTGGTTAAAACCACAAAACGAATGAACCGTAAAGATTTAAGTGACATTAGAATTACCAAAATCTTCCAAAAAGACGGTTTTTTAAATACCATGAGAAATTCAAACACGTGGCACCTTTCGCCTTTTACGGAAGGTTTTGCTTTTATTTTCCCAACTTCCTGGCATCATAGTCCTCTGTATGTGATCGTGTAATCACAGTTGAGCTTACGAGCTTACCTCAGTTTAATGATGATTAGACATTATACAGTGAATAATTATTTTAACGTGGCATTTTGTAGACTAAAAGAGGCTGTTTTACCCAGTATCGGGTCTCCCTGAATCCCAAACGCTAAAAAACAAAACCCTTAGAATTAACGAATTAGCTAAGCAAAATGTAGCTTTTGAAAACACCCTGTATATTTTACGATTTTTTAAAATATCGTAAGATTACCTGTCAAATTTTACCAAATGTTAGCTAAATTTTTGCTTCAGGTTTAACCCAAAATGGGGTTCGCTTTCCTATTTTAAATACAACACTTTGTATATTTTAAGCGGTTTGGAATGATTGTTAAATTATCTATATACTAGTGATACCAAACATTTAATATTTTGACTTCTGGTTCAAGACTAAGTTGGCTATATAAGTTTCAGCGGAGCCATTAAAGTAGGATGGTTTCTCAATGGGCTAATTGGCAACTTACACACCCTGTAGATATATTCGAAATATAACTACATCTTTTGTAACTGTTAACGAAAACATCACTTAAAAAAATAAGATAAATTAATGTAATTTGCGTGTTAGAATTATAATATCAAAATTACAAAACGGAAAAAATAGTGCGTATAGTGTACATAATTGATATTTAATTATTATTATTAGAATAATTTTAAAAAAATGGAGAGAAAATTAATTTGTTAAGTTAAAATTTATTTTATTGGCGCCACATGTTTACTCAATTTTATTAATAAAATAAAAATAAAAAATGAATAGCGCAAAATTAATTTAGGTAACCTTTAAAAATAAATTTGTATATTACGTATAATTATTTTTTTGTCCTTTTTACCTATAGGTACTTTAATTTTTAATAACAAAAAGGCAGCTGCTTACTATATCCTTTGTATTAATGCCAAATTTCCTGTATATAATTGTAATCACATTAAAACTTCTGCATTACATCACTTAACTAATTTCGTAAATATAACAAAAAGTGTTAAACCCGATATTTTGTGCTTTTATTATTACATAAACCCCTCAACATGGGAGTTTAAAATATAAGCGATTTATCACGAAATTGCGGTTGTAATTGAATTTTTTTATGTACCAACGATATTTAAAATTTAACACATAAATATATCGCGTAATTAAAAATAAATTATATTATTTTTTAAATATTAAAATTAGTTAGTTCAATGTTTTACTTGGAGCGAAATTTAAAAAAATGTGTTCGCACAACAACATGAATGGGTAAATTGAAAACGAGATTAGTATTTTAAAAAAGTTAAAAACTAAGTAATAACATACATTATGACATATTAGGAAATAAAAAAAATATTTAGACCCAGCATTTTAGTGTGGAAACTTTTAATTGAAATGAAGGTACCTATACATAAAATATTGTGGTCATTTTGGGCATTCAAATTAAATACAAATTACTAAAGAACTGTGCCAAATTCTTGTATAATTTAATCAATCTGTGTATAAATACAGGGTGGCCAGAACCTGTCATCAAATCGGTCTCCGAGGTATTTTTAAAAAATTGAAGATTGATAAAAATTTTAATCGGACACCCAAATTGATTTATTTTTTAAGATAGCGGCCATATCTGGCTATAGCCATTAAATACTTTTTTTTCTGATTTATTTTTAATAATTGATATGTGCCAAACTGCAAAAAATACAATTTTTATAATTTTACAAAAGTTCGATATGTGTAATTAAATTTCTTTAATTCGCATTCTTGGTGCAAATTTTCTAGACCTTCTAGATTTAGAACATCGGTAATCATTTTTTTCTACAGGGTGGTTAAACACTTATGACAAGAGGCTTAAAATAAAAACCAATAGAAATAGAAAAAAAAATTTGCTCGTGCAAGTAGGTATACCTTGCATACACGTTCATATTTCGGCCAAAATAATGCGATTTTTGAAAATTTCAAGCAGTGATTTTTTTGTAAAGAGTAGGCCGAACGAGTCAATTATAGGTTCAACTTCTTCCCCGATATGTGCACTTGATCTCTGAGAAATATTAGCTGTTTGCATTCAACAGTCGAGACACTGGAGTCGGTTAAAAATCACGAAAAATCAGTAAAATACGCGTATTTTCAGCAACGTGGTACTTTTTGGGGGTATGTATTGTGTGAATTTTTTTATTTTTTACAAAAACTACTATCTTTTAGCTTTTAAATGCCACCTTGATGGTGCAGATATCTCCAATGGAAAAATTTTTACAGCTCAAAATCTTAAAGCATAAAAATGACGTTTTTTAAATGCTTTAATTGGGGAGGGGGGAACTGATGCATGCGAAAATTAAATTACGGTGGATTTCCTTCTTTGGATCCCTAATGAAGATTGTCACAAAGTTTCAGCAAAATTTGAAATAGTGGAGCAACAAAAAAAAATTTTTTTAGACGATTTTATAGATATATGGAATGACTCTTTTGTATTGTGGTGACCGTACATTCCACAAACATTCATGATTACGGTATTGATATACAAAATTTAAAGTTTTTTTATCGTCTCATCGAGCCATTGCGGCTTTTGTGTTTGAAAACAATATAAGCAATCAGTATGCTCGCAGTGTCAAGACAGAGTTATCAATTTTGGAGAGTAATCGGACGAAAGTTCGAACAGTTTTCTGCGATCACTCGGCCAGTACATAGGTTCCCCCGTAGAGATTGGACGAAGGTTATTTTTAAGCACAGCAAGGTATAGCTGACGACCTTTTGGGTTTGGTGTGTGCGATCTAGAGTCCCACCATGGGTGTTTGGCATTAACATCGCATCCTGCTACGTATCTATTTCCCATCAGCGTCCGGAAAAAGTGCCAGAATTGGTCTTGTTTGATTATGTATTTAGGCGTTTGCATAGCTTTTTTGAGTGAAATGGGTTTCCGAGACTAGCGTTTTGTCGATTTTGTTGTCTATCAAAAAAGTTTTGAGTGCTTTGATTCTCTGGACTAATCCCTTCGCATTCCAGACTGCAATATTTACTGAAGTCGACATAAAGTTTATAAAAAGACGAGATTTTAAGCCATTTTGGCTAGCATCGCTGTTAGAAGATTTAGCATTGTGTCCATCCTATTCATCAATTGCTTCATCATTTCTTCTAATTTATTGTTATGGTTTAGTTGTTGGGAAATACTCGGCGTTTGCTGGCTTAGGTTTACCAGTTGATCAGAACTCCCTGCTGCTATTGACGCGTATGAGACGTTTTCTTGTGTTGGCCGTGATGGGTTAGCGTTTACTTGATTTACTTGATTGTGTGGACCTTTCGGTCGTAGCGAGGGAAATACTTTTTGTTGTAGTTGTTTATGTACAGCACAGCTTTTGTAGCTATAGCTGATTTCCTCCGCAGTTAAAACACTTGACGTCGTCACTTTTTTCTTTGCGCAAGCAATTTTACGTTAGATGATTTTCTGCGCATTTCACGCCTCTTGGACTTTAATAGCAGTATGTTTTACTACTTTTGGAGTTTCAGTCCAAACTTACCTTTATTTAAGTGATAATATGCAAAGTTAGCCATTATTAAATTCTTTATTTTTTCCGAGACAAGCTATTTCGGTTATAAATTATAAATTAGATAAACGATTTTTAGTTTTTCTCGAATAAATTGGAAACTTGACAGCAACTCTCAATTTGCTTAACCGATTGACCAATGATAATGATGAGGCAGGCTCACCGTTGAGATTGCTTTGAGCTACTAATGTATAATTCGCCCTAAATCTTCATGTAGTTCTGCCAAATTTTGCTAATTTAACAAACTCTGTATCTCTTGTAATAAGAAAGTTACTCATACAACGTGTACCTAGTAAGGTTTTTGCCACTTTATAGTTTCCGATCCGAAAACTCACAGTAGTAAACATCTAATTGGTAATTGACATCACATCTGATGTATAATATAGTTCTCCAGCTCCAGATATAATTGTGTGTTCATGAGGGATGCTATTAGTGGGTTTAAAGAGAGACGACTATTATTCAAATTCCTCGACTTTATAGATCTTTAAGTAGGTACGCTATGGTTTAAACAACAACGATTCATTTAAGTATTCGTCAACTCGTAAATAACTAAAATGGTTCAAACTACGTTTTTGGACAATCAAACAAATCAAACAAAATGTTTCTACTACTAGTATAAAGAAATGCAGCACTAATTTGCTACTCAAAAATAATTATTTAATAGATTCGGCTTTTACTGTGTGCAAATCGAGGTTAATTTTTGTATGAACTAAATTAGAATAGCCATTTGGGTTAAAAACCCGCTCCGAAGATGATACAGTGTATCGAAACAGCTGTCAGCAACCAAACTGACAAAATTAGTGCAAATGGCTATTCTAATAATTTAGTTCATACAAAAATCAAAAATCACTTTCTAGCATTTCTATTTTTTCTAATTATTAAATGAAAAGGGGTGAATTTACGTAAACAACATTCTATTGTTGTACGTTTGTACGTATCACCTGTTTTCAAAAATTTGAGTAAATTCTCGAAGCGCATATTTGAGTCGTTTGATAGCCACACATAATACCGTCGTCATCATCATTTATTTTATTTTGCCCGTAACGATGTCGGAATTTTTAACTAAACCTTGTATTATTTATTTGAAAGATCATTTATTTTTGAAAAAGTTGACGTGTAACTTTTAAAATCTCATATAGATTTGGTAACGATGGTATAGATGGTAACGTATTGTCAATTCTGCAAGGGCGAATTACCTACGCGTTTTATCTTTTTTTTTCAAAAATAAAAAGGGAAGTCATTTTTAGATTTTATTCTTTTTATGCGACTTGTTTTTCTTCAAAAGGGTTCGACTTTGAGCGAGCATAGATGAGAACAGGTAGTTTTTATAGCGCGTAAAATAACGGGATTTTCACCCCCTTCGCGGTCGCGGATGATACTATACATGAAGTTATTAAAAAACCCTTTAACTTTTCCATTTTTTAAATTCTTACGCCTGACTATTGAAAAAAAATAAAAATAACAGGTGGAGATTTAACTCGAAAGGTGCATTAAAAACTACTCATATTCGCATTTAATTTTTTTTGTTGTTTGAAGCCCATTCATTATTGTTTCGGAGATTATTTCTAAAAATGTGTACCTATTAATTTAGAAAGTAGACGATGCACAGTTTTTTTTTGGTCGGGTGTAATTTTAAGAGCAACAGGTTTAACGTGGCGCTCGTGGCTTTACAAGGGGTGCGCGGACGTACGGGGTGGCGCAAGCGGGGGAGAAGCATGTATTTCTTCAACAACTGCACAAACCAGCTTTGGAATTAGAAGATTTACAATTTGTACTATTCTTTCGAAAAAGTTTTAATTTTTTTTTCGATTAAACAATATTTGAGGGCGACTCGAAAATTGTGTGCAAAATCCATCTTTTAATTTACGTCCAATTAAACTTGAGGACGTTTGCACAAGCTCGTCTTAGGTCGAGTTTAAGCATAATTTTGAACTGCAAGAGCGAGCTTGGATGAAATAAAAAATTAATTAGCTCATTTTTGTAAAATAATTTTATTTTAGAGTTTGGGCGAAATTCCCGAGCTCGAGCTTTAATTTGGAGCTCATTTTTTTAAAACGAGTAGTATTTTCTACCCTCATCGTACGACCTTGAATGTAAGATGTTCTACAGGGTTGCAAGCTAGATGATGCTCCGATCAGTAGAAAAGATACGAAACGTTCACAATAATAGCGAAAAGGAGGAAAGACATAGCAATTTTGAAATTTTTCACGGTGCAGCTTGCTATAAACGCTTTCATCAAAATTGTTAGTTTTATGTGGGAGAAGTTGTTTTGAAACATTTACGCAATTTTACTTCGTACCAAAAGAAATCACAAAAATTTCTTGTGAAAACATTCACCATAATAAAAGCAATTTATTTAGTGACGATTTAGGTGTTAAAGCTCGAATTTTAAACGGTGGCATTTTCTGTGATCTAACCGCTAGTTAGTTTACAGAATTTGTTAGCTTTTTACGGCCTTATGATCGGCTGCCACTTACATAAAAGCCTCTAGCCTCAGTACTTTAGAAAATGACTCGAAAAGTACCAACTTCAAATTGACGAAATGGAACAATAAAAGAATCCGCTAACATTAACAGAAATTTGTAGCTCACTCATCCCTCTCAGAATAAACCTTTAATTAACCATTACTACCCTTAAACTTGCGTAAGGCAAAAAAATTAATTTTCTCATTTTGGGTGGCTTTGCTTCTCATTCGTGTACGCGTAATAATATTCTTATAGAATTTAAAAATAAAAATCCTTTGTTTCGAATTCTTTTAATGATGTATCTCAAGGTCACTTTTGGCCCACAGCCCGAGGTGCAGCTTTTGTAGACGCAAGAAGCAGCATGGTATTTTGTATGTGATTCACTCTCTTAAAAACCTGATCAATGGCATCTTTGGCTCATCATCATAGTTCTCACATAGCAAAACTCGTTCGTTGTGTTGGTATTTTTAATAAGTTACAACTTCTTGATTACGAGTTCAGTGTGCTAAAGGATTGCCAAAAGCGAAAAAAATTGTACTTGTACAAATTTTAAATCGAAAGTGGTTTTTTATTGTCTCGAATCGAATTTTAATTTTGTTTATTGTCCAATTGCGAAGTAAACAAGGTCTCTTAAAAATAATTAAAATGAAAAGTTGATTAATAGATGTGATTTTTGATTACGTATAATGTTGTTTTATAATTACAAAATAAAATCAAAATGTACTTCAACAGACGCACCGGACATAGCGGGCGTAGAAGGTTAAGCGGTCACTGATACTGGACGTTCTCAGAAAACCCACAATATCTAATTATATGGCGCTCTTACGAAAATCATTCATAATCAAACTTTGATTGTAAAAATCCTACCCTTAATTGTTACTTATAAATTCTCTTTACTTGAAACCGCAAAATCGAAATTTCCATTTCTACAAAAAAAAGTACCACGAATGGTCTAGTTTAAAGTGGGTTAGAATTGCAATGGCTGGCATAGTTTTTAAGTTTCTTCCACCGCTCAATTATGTACTCTATTACTGCATGCACAACAGTCCTATCTAATTCTACGACAAATTACGTTCTCGTGTTCGAGTAAATTAATTTTGGAAGAACACATTTCCATCGATTTCATATTTTAATGATATTTACCCCTGCTGGGTCCATGAGTTGTGGATGTTAATATTTAATTTACATTGAAACGTTTCGATTGACTTGTTGGGATTATTGGGTCGATGGCAGATATTTAAATTTAAAACTTCTAATGCCATCCAATCCGTGTGGCTTCCTTGATTTGCACTGCTAACTTATTTCGCGTTTTTTTTTTGTTTTATCCGAAACGCCTTTCTTTGTATTTGCATCCTCGGCTATACCTTTTACCTAATCAGTATACAGTATACACACGGTATATATTGTTGAATTATAAAATTTCCTCTCTTTCATTCATGGCAAACGCGTTATATAGATTTCCGAAATCGGCGTTGTTGCCATTTCTCATATTGTTCAAAACACGAATTTGAGCAACGTTTATACCAATTTTATATGATTTTAGACAATTTTATGTGTGTGGATAGATAGTATTTTAAATGATCGCCCACGCGTCTTTAATTACTCAACATTAGTGTTTGTGATGCAACTCTTTTCAGCAGTATAAGTGGAAATCTTTTAATTTCGGGATTACCTGTCAGGGTTGGTGCTAGTTATTTTCTACCCCCTTGGGCTTTAATTGAAGCCTCGTTTAACCAATCGCTATTCTCTCATCGTATCTAATGTATTATTTATTTCCCTAGCTTTGATATAGCAAATTTTTGCGTAAGCAGCTACTGCTGCTGATGTGCGGATGCCTCAAAAATGTTATTTCGTAGAGCCGAACTTTTTAATTTCTTTTAAACTTTCGCATCAGGACATTCTACCTAGATATTTTTAGCTTTTTAGTCTCAAAAAACTTTGGTAAATCGGGTACTTTAACATTCTCTCTCTTGTCAAAATGTTTGCGTGTTGGGGTTTCGACCTTTTAGGATTTTGAACTGTTAAAACCTTTTAAATTATTGATTGTATTGCTATACCAAATAAAATTTAGTGACACTTTGATGTAAATTCGCTGCAGTATTTAAAAAATTTAAGGCAGTTAATAATTGACGAGGTGATGCAAGAGGAAATGACCAAAATTCCAGAATTTTGAAAGTCAAATTTTAAATAAATTTAACGATCCAATAAAATACCTCGATCGGAATTATTATTTTACTTTTCTAAAGCCTTTTCGACGTTTTAAATTTCAAGTATACGGGGTGTTTCAACGTTTAAAGAAAAATACGAAATTGTTCAAAAGAATAAGGTCCATTAATGACATATTACAAAGGATTAACAAATGGTATATTTATGTTGAGTAAACTCAAAAATCCGACTGCAAGTTTCAAGAAAGGTAAAGTTGTTGTTTGTCGTTGATAAGAAAAGAGGAAGAGCTTCGACGCAGGTCACGAAACGGGCTGAAACGAATAGGTAGTCGAAACTGAAGATTTTGTATAAACGAAATAAATTTGGGCATGGAAAAACGTTTTCAAAATAAAGAGTGGGTCAATAAGTGTTGGACCATGTAAATAGTAAATTATTGCGTTGGTATGATTTTGATTTCTTTATTGTTATTGATTGATAACAATTATGTGTGAAAGATAACATCGACCAAATGTTCACCACAGCTTTGGGGGCTCACATCAATCCGTTTGTTGAAGTTTAGGATAAAATCCGGGCATAATTTCTCCTCTATTCCACCAATCTGCCTCATTATCTCGTCCTTTAGCTCTTGAATTAGAATTGTTGCTGGCTTTTTGGCATATACCTTATTTTTGAGATAACCTCAAATAAAAAAGTCCAAGGGTGTCGATTGACATCGCTGTTTCGCGAAATAATGCGTCCCGGAAACTTCTAGTACAATAAAGCCATTGTTGCATTGGTTGTGTTGCATGTGGCACCGCATTGATGAAACCACATATTGTCCACATCCATATCATCCAATTCGGGCCGTAACAATCCCATTATCATGGTACGATAACGTTCACCTTTCACAGCAACAGCATTTCCGGCATCATTTTCAAAAAAGAACGGCCCAATAATTCCTCCAGTCTAAAACCGTACCGAAAAGTTTGATATTTGTATTTCGAGCAACATTATCAAACATGTTGGTCATTTAAAGCGCCATTTAATTTGGGTACACTACGTTCAAAAAGTATTTATTCTTTGAGCATGCATCGGTTCCTCGACGATCTCTCTTGGGTCTTGATCCGCCCAAATGCGACAATTTTGCTTATTATCGTATCCGAAGAAATCACGACGTAATGAGCGATACGCATTGTGCTTGGACGCCCACTTTATAACAAAAGTCGATAAGTTGAACGCTTTATGTCGCCGTGTATCTATCCACTGCTAAAATTGTTAATGAGCGCATCCAGGGAACAGTAGTGCTGCAGCGCCTTATTAAAGCGCTTTACCGCTTCATTAAAGCACTTGACGTCCATTGGTTGTGCATGGAGCGCTACTCCATGCGCTACCATTCTCTGAATACGGCAAATGACTGTAGATGGCCGATTTTATTGACCACTCTCGTGGTGAAACGAGACCCATTAGATCTGAATATAAATAGTAAAACTTCAATACCCAAAATCCAAAATCAGGGTCACCGGATATTTTGGGTTGAGTCCTAGATATTCATGGAATATCAATCCGATTTTTTAAATTGGAAGGCCCTTTTAAAAACAAACTGCTCAAACCGTGATCTGTGATTAATTATGTGGGTCGTATGTGGATTCGTAGACACAATACCTTTTCTATCATTCTGGTTAGTAGCGTCATTGATGCATATCATTCACCTGATCTTTTCATTTATACGCCGCTGACTAACTGGTAGACGGTAGGGCGGTAGAATAATCTGCCTTGAGTATTTTTCTACTTTAGTTGCTTGAAGCTGTTCATAGAAAGCAAGCAATACAGTGCCCTTCAAATTGATTTTTGGGCGTTACTTTGTTTGATACTCTCAATAAATCTGCTGAACGTTTTTGGCTTTGTGAACTTTGGCACGAAGACTTGTCCTTGTCTTCCTACTCTACTATCGCTCGCACAGCTTCCTAGAAAATTTTTGAGTTTGAATTTCCTTGTGGTTAGAGAACTTTCATCAATTTACATAGATGACTCAAGTTTCGTTTTAATCACCGGCTCTCTTTGACATTGAGATTATTTGAAACTGTCATTCTACATTTTTACAAACAGCTGCAATATGCGATTCTTTCAACTGTCGCGGCGATTTTCGAGGAACACAACTGGTCCACTTTTTGGGCCACCTCTGATGAATTCTCGAATCAAAAAACGATTGGAGACTGAACCAAGCTTTTTATCGTAAAAGGGGATGCAGTGTATTTTTTCTTGGTAACGGGGTATAATTTTAAAAAGGTCACTTCGTTGCGCTGTTCTGGTTTGATCTTCGACAATTTGGTATTTCGTACTATAAAATTCTTTGTACAACAAATTTTATTCAGCTTAGTGTAAATACGTTTTGAACGCCTAAATTAAATGGCGCTTTAAATGACCAACATGTTTGATAATGTTGCTCGAAATACAAATATCAAAAAAGCATATTCAATATTTACTTTTTCCAACTGACGATTTTTATTGATATATTAGATGCTTTTATAATGACTAATAAGTAAAAGTGCGTACTAATTGACATTTAAGTGAAAAAATTTTTTTCGTCCTTTTCTAGTCACAGTTCCATAAAGTTGTAAACCCAGTCTTATAGCCAAATCGTTATTAAAAACCTTCAAAAACTCGAAAAATCTAAGTCCAACTTTGATTCGAATTTATAAGGACGAACCACAAAAGTTTTTGAACTTGCCAACAGTTCGCCACTCTTTATTTCGCCGATCAACCAGTTTGCTGAACCGACGATGAGCTAATTTATGCCGTGTACAAAACTAAAATTACTTATCAACTTATTATATTGCTTACGTCAAATTAACTTCGGGTGCATATTTTATCGCGCTTAAAAATCTTCCAACATCCTCAAACGCACAAACAAGCCACGACTTATAAGAGTTTAGAGAAACGTTTTCTGAATTGTGCCAAGATGCATTCGTCTTCGCATCACAACTATGTTTCGGGTAACTGTTGGGCTCGTAACAGTTTGTTTTATAAAATTGTAATGGAACATTTTAATTATTTGTTTCAATTTGGGCAAAGTGGACGACTTTTGGTCTATTAATGTAAGTCGGTGCTATAATTTATTTGTGGTCAAACATTTAAAATGTTCGAGTTTAATGGCACGTTAAAAAAAGCCTTGAAATTGAGTTTCACCTTGTAATATTCGTTGAACTTTTTCTTATAATAATAATAATAGTAATATAGTTAGATATGCGAAGTAAAAAAGTTGTTATTACTAGCACCATTATAATAATTTTAAGTGATTTTTGTGCAAGTTAATGTAATTCGTTTGCAAATTTTTTAATTGTTCGCTCGTCGAAGTTTTCCGTTCGGTAAAAATATTATTCGACTCGAAATTCTCGTCGAGTAGGTCGTTGGAAAGATAATTATATGGGGAAATTATGCAAAATTCGATATATTCAAAACTGATAAGTGTCAAACGGAATAGGCACAATCGAACGTTAGGGAATCATGGGTTGTTTAACACGTACTGTAATTTGGAAATCACACATTAGGAGCAGGATGAAAGGGTTGTGGTAAACCTCCAGGGGTTAAAACCACACACAGTGGGTGGTGACCCCAGTTAGAGGGTCGCAAAAAGTATATCTCGCTTATATTTTTATCCGAAGCAACAGGTTGGCCGGTGTATATATGGTGCTGTTCACTCAATGAATGCTGTTTACTGTTTTTGTTGCACGACATACCTACCCTCAATGTAAAAAAAACCGAACGGGGTGATAAGCTTTCGGTTGTAAAGCCCGCAGTTTTTATGAATGCGGAATTAAAATAAACAGTCAATTTTAATTAAAAAGTAAGTGTATCAAGTTATTAAAACCACGGATTACGTTTACCGAAAATGAAACGAAAAATGACTTATCGCCTCAAGTTGGACTTGTAAATTATTTTCGTCCGAAACTCCCTCGTAATTACCCCGAGTAGAGTAATTTCAATTTAGTTTAAAACATTTTTGAAAAGCCTCAAATCTTAAATACAAAGGTAAAATTATCTCCACATAAATAACTTAACACACAAATAATTTCGAAGAACAAAGTAAATTTCAAAGAGAAACTGCATATTCCGCAATATTTCAAGCAGAATTGACAAGCACAATAGTTTCCTCAAAATGCAGCTTTTAGGCGTCACGCTGTGTCCGCAAATTCGCCCAGTTTGCTATTCCTTATTGTCGTCTAATAATACAAAAGCTACAAATACTAATTCGTGTTGGCCCGCTATAATGTCCAGGGAGAGCTGAAGCATCTCGTGTGACGTTTGAGCGTGTTACCAACCCCCTGCTGATAGATAACGACTTGTAGCTAATCAGATACTTGCTGATTTACTTCGAAATTTAACCAAAAAATTAAAAACGATTCTTTATACATTATAAATCGCCCCTTAACGAATTTATTTTTACTAACGCCTTTAAAATAATTCTTTTATTGGCCGAAGAGAGGGTAGATTAGATTTTTATACTTTTATCCTACCTGTAATGAAAATTTGATATAAAAATTATACCTTATTTCAAGTTTCACGTCAGATTTAATCAAGTTATCTCAAATTTCAAATTATATGTGATATTTGTGTTATACCCTTTTAAAAAATTCACCCCTTAGTTGACAAATTTTTATTTCCGTTAAAATTTAGGTAAAAAGTAAACCGCTGTGTAATTTCGACTTTTGTGAGCTTGTAAAAGAATAATTTGATAATTATATACTTTTTTCAAATTCTGCTCTTGACAAATATTACAAATCTATGTTCACCCTTTCAATAATCAGCAACGTTAAATTTGCATATGGGAGTTAGACAAAAGAATTTTTTTTGTTACTTTTTATGGGTGTTATTTGCAGGTTGAATCAATTTTTAATTGCTTTTATTGCCAAACACTTAGTTTAACGTGCGTTTTTTGTTACATTTGAATACCCCAATAATTGTTTAATTGATCTACTTACCGCATTCTCATTTTAAACGGTCTTTGCGTAGTACACCAAGTACGAAAATTAATTGTCCAGAGTGCATATCGAACGATTGTTAAAATGAAAAGGAGTATCATATCTACACTATCGTACAGGAATAAATAAATAAATATTCGGCCCCAAAACAGCTTATAAATCAAAAACTATGCACTTTATAAGAAAAGGGTTCTGATTAAAAAATAATGTACATTAAATTTTCTACAAATTATGCATTTTAGGTTTTTTTGCCAGACGAACGGTTTAGGGGCTAGAGCGCGTTAAAGTTTGATAAAAATTCTAAAGCTGTCCCAAAACTGATTTGATCAGTTTTCCGCTTATAAATCGAAAACTACGGTTTTTATGAGAAAAATGTTTTTATACAAACACAATGTACATTAAATTTTCTACAATTTTTGTCTGCTAGGTTTTTTTATCAAACGAATGGTTTAGGCGCTAGAGTGCGATAAGGTTCGACAAAAATTCCAAAGCGGCCTCAAAACTGATTTTTTTAGTTTACCGCTTATAAATCAAAAACTACGCACTTTATAAAAAAAGGGTTCTTATACAAACATAATGTACAGTAAATTTCCTACAAATTATGTCTTTGAGGTTTTTCTGTCAGACGAACGGTTTAGGCGCTAGAGCGCGTTAAAATTTTACAAAAACTCCAAAGCGGTTCCAAAACTAATTTTTTAGTTTGCCGCTTATAACTCGAAAACTGTAAACTTTATGAGAAAAGGGCTTTTATACAAATATAATTTCTATTAAATTTTCTACAAATTATGTCTTTTGCATTTTTTTGTCAGACGAGCGGCTTAGGCGCTAGAGCGCGTTAAAATTTTACAAAAACTTCAAAGCGGTCTCAAAACTGATATTTTTAGTTTATTGCTTATAACTCAAAAACTACACACTTTACGAGAAAATGGCTCTCGTACAAAAATAATTGTTATTAAATTTCTTACAAACTGTCTGTTAGGTTTTGTTGTCAGATAAACGGTTTAGTTGCTAGAGCGCTTTAAGGTTAGAGAAAAATTCCAAAGCGGCTTCAATACTGATTTATTTTTAGTTTACCGCTTAGAACTCGAAAACTACGCCCTTTATGAGAATAGTGTTATTATACAAAAATAATACCTATTAAATTTGGTACAAATTATGTCTCTTAGGTCTTTTTGTCAGACAAACCATTTCGTTACGTACTAAACATCTTTAATCGTTAACGCAAGCATTTCAATTTTAATATTTAATTAGAGTACCATTAATAGAGGTCTTGAACGTTTAAATTACCTCAATAGGTATTTAAATGGCCTTTACTATATCGCTTTTATTAAAACTTAAAACCATTTATTTAATAAGAAACCCACGTTCGTCTAATTTGAGTAGTGTCTGATTGTTTTGTGATACTTTTAATTGTTATATGGAATTGTCGTATAACGAGATAAATGTGTCTAATTAGGCAATCTGCGACAATTGTTTATTCGGTTAACCTCAGAAATTCTCTAATTAGGCCTTTTACCTGCCGTGTCTTCGATTTACCAATTAAAAAACGTGTAATAAACTTGCCACTGTCAAAGCTCACTGTTACTTTTACATGCTTTTACTTTAATTAAAGAGAATAATTAAAATTTTATTTGATATTTATTAGGTATTGTTTTAGTTTAAAAATAATTTTTCAAGGGTAGCTTATAATGTTCATTGTGATCTAGGATCTAGATTCTAGATGGTAGGAGAGTTCGTGTGTTGGACAAAAATACGGTGTCGCAGAGTAACCCCAACTTAAACTCGTACGAAACAATAATTAGCAGAAAGGAAACGTAATTCTATACCAAACAAGTGTACCATAGAATTGCATTTTAACAAAACATCTTAAAACGACCAAGTTTCCTGTCTGTAACTATAGATGTACGAATCATTAATGTAATTCCGAGCGTGTAGTGTGTATGTTTCTTTACGGCCGTTGTATTTGCTATACACCTAACCTACATAATACAGAAAAGGCAAATTTGTTCGATTTTTATAAAGGTACAGTAAATTATTTATACTGCGGCCATTATACGTGTAAAGAGGAAAATGGTCGAGTCATCTAAAATCGTTTGGAAGTCACATTTTGGAACAAATATTTAAATGCAAAATTAACCGAACCTAAAATATAACAAACGAAGAAATTAGTAAATTAGCACAGCCCACTTACTCTTACAAATTTTTTTTCTTCGCGTTGAACTTGTTTATCGCATCCTGTCGTTTTTACACTTACCAAGTTTAGGGGAATCCCAGGTGATTTGAAAGAGGAAGACAGTCGCACTTCCATCTGTGTTTCTGTGTGGAAATTGAAGGCATATATTTCGAACAATTGCTCGCGAGACATTACACATTACACTTAATTAAATTAAA
Organism: Malthinus flaveolus; assembly: GCA_950108345.1. Taxonomy (NCBI): domain Eukaryota; kingdom Metazoa; phylum Arthropoda; class Insecta; order Coleoptera; family Cantharidae; genus Malthinus; species Malthinus flaveolus. Next base: position 34,391,468 of record OX467285.1, on the reverse strand, counting down.
GCCTGTTACACACATACACTAGTACTAGTACACGACTGAAGTATAATTTTTTGGAGCATGGCAAAAGAGTGTTAGTTTATAGTTTATACTCAATGGCAAAAGAGAATACTAAATAATTAAATGTTTTATTTTTTCGTAAACTTTTATGTGAAACTTTCATTTACAACTATCCAAAGTAAACGAGAGATACATTCACATATCTCATTTTTCAGCTTAAATATATCCAATTCTTCGGAATTTTTAATTTGACATTTTTCCAACTGTGATCGATTACGTAAGTGTTTAGCTGGATGGATACTATTTTAACAATACAAAGGCATCTTTTAGACCAGATCGCTCACAAACGTTTACTTATTCTTTGTTTGTCCTTAAAATTACAAGAATATTAAGATAATTTAATTTAGTAAATAAAATTACAATTATATTGACCATCGCCATAAGTTCTTATATTAATTTATCGTTTCTTCGCTCGACGTTTATGGCTTGCCATCCCTAATATAAGAGCAATAATCTAAAATTATCATTTAATATTTATTTTGCAGATGTCTATCAGTCTTTTACAAGCGTTTAAGGGCTGCAATAAGAGTACAGTTGTAAAAATTTTTGGTTTCCTTTGACACGACAAATAATTTTACCCATCTTGTACGTGTAAATGCAATTCGGCTCTCTCTGATGTTTTGTCGGCTCGAACTTTATTTGAAGTTAGTGGCCATTGTACGTCAGTAATATTTGATATTTTTCTTGTCCCTCGGCGGCGTCAAGACTTCTCTTCAATTACTTTATTGCAGATAACTAAATAATAAACTAACGGCAATAACTTAAAATTTTGACTTTATTTGTCCTAAAACGCGTTGGAAACACGTTTTAAATAACAATTTTAGCGAGCCACGTATTTGTATTGTTGGGGTTGGGATTTAAATTTTGGAATAATTTTAATGAAGTTTTAAATAGAAGTCTAGTGAGTTTTTTATCGAAAAGGGTTGGCGTTAAGGATTACATTTAATGTCCACAACATTAAGGTAGGTCGAAAGTGGTCAGTTTTGGGTAGGTCAAGGGTCAGGTGCATTAAAGCAGGTCGCACAAACCGGACGTGTCGGTCCTTCACCTGTAAGATACTTCCGGTTGTCAAATTAAACGTAGGGGTGCTTATAGAGAGGATATTATTTAAAGCTGTAGTGGTAATTCTCGATGGCGACCCACTATTTGTCAACCCCTTCGAAGATGGTCCCACGATGCGACAACTTGTGAGGCGAAACTTCTACGGTTGTTTTCCTATTTTCTTGCCAAGATATTGCGAGTCACGCTTAGGACAGATGGTTCTTGTTTACATCACGTAAAAACAACTGCACCCTTATAATAAACTTTCTACATTTATAATTTAATAAGCTAATTTACATTATATTAAAAATGGAGAAATAACCTGTTTGGAAAAATGCACCCTTAATAATTTATCCAACACTCGGGAATTCTTAAATTTCAATTTCAAATTTTTTTAATGATAAAATTAATTTCGTAAGTCGTCGATTGAGTTTCTTCAAACTAAAAAAGTTGGGAGAAAATTACACGAGCATTGTGAGAGAGACACAACGCTCCAGGTGGGATATCTGTGCGATTCACTGCACTTCTATTGGAAGTAAATAAGAAGACAGAGTGTTCCCATGCTTCTTTTAGACACAGGTTTAAAGTTGCACAAATAAATGTTCACAAACACAAAGCTTTTTTTTCTTCCCATTAAAAAAATATCAAATTTTTTAAATTTCATCCCTAAAATTGAAAATTGGTACAAATTTATAGTTCCATTAATTGTGGGCGCAGTGGAGTATGAAGAATGTGGGGTACTAATGGAATATTAAAGTGGCGACTTTAAGGGATGTAAGCTAGAATTTTGGATACGCATGTTCACAAAATTTCTTCGAATTTCTTCATTAAAACGTAGATAACATATCGATTATATTGGCTGTTGTCCATTAAGCGGAAGATGAAAAAATACATGGTCAACTATTCTTACGCACCTGGAGAGCAAAAGCTTTCTGTATGTGTTGACAATGCTTCTTGCAATCGCTCTTTCTCTTCAATTTTGTCATCTTTGTTCCGCCCTATGGATAATGCGTTTTGATTTGTGTGTTCCAATGACGTACCATTGTACTAGTATTGTTTGCTTGAATTTTGTACTTAGGGGAGTTTTCGATTTAATTGAATTTTTTTTTTGAAAAAAAAATAATAAATCGAAAAAGTTCGTAGAAGGTTAAAGGCTTTGAGAAATTGTAAAATTACTCTTCATCGGGAGGTCGTGGAAGAAACTGTTCGATACAATTACTCTCCTCCCCTCCTTACTAGAAAATGTAGCAAAAGAGTCGAGTTTTTACACATCTTCACTTTTATTAGACCAAATCCTATCCCGGTACAATCTTTCTACAATCAAAAATTGCTATTTTATGAGAAGAAACTTTCTGAATAGTGTGTTAATATGCAGAACAGAAGTCAGACCAGTGTGAGAAAAGTTATGAAAATTCCCTATTTATTGCTAACGACTTGAGACCAGAACATAGTCCTTACTTCGAGGGTTTGAGGACTGGAAATTGGTTACATTGCCTTTAAGTCCTTCTCGTTGAGTCATTGGTCACGAAGTTCATAAAAAATTTGAAAATACATCAGAGAAGCGGGTCTATTGTGCTAAACATTTGGACCATAAGAAGTGAAAAGTATCGCGATTCCAGTTTTTTAATTTCTTCTATTCAAACTTTCTTCTGTTATTCATCATAAGATTGAGGCAATTCTATAGGGCTCTGATCAAGGCTGTAGTCAGACTATGTAATAAGAACAAGCTCAAAAAAATTCAGAGGGCAGGCTGAAAGTCGGATTTCTTTACAAGCAGGTTGCAGAGGAAATAGAGTCGCAGACGCAAATTTTTGATTGTTCAAGGTCAAACAGCTTCAAATGAAGTTTAGAAATCTTAGTAGCGATTAGCGATTGATAGTGTCTCCAAAGAAGGCGTTTCACAAGAACAAGATATCTACTTGCTATACTTAGCAAAATGCTAATTCACAATTTAAACTTTTGGCCTTTTTCCAGGGTGTAACTGTCCCGTCTAACCCCCCCCCCCCCCCCCCCCCCCCAAATCTTCTGGTGGTGCCCATGCACTTTCGTTAATTCATATAATGTCATATTAAATTTCGTTAAAAAGCTCAGGCTAGCGGCTAGAGGTGCTCAACATTTTCTAGGGCAGGCTTAATTACGGGCCTGGCTCTGCACGCTCTGATGTATTTTCGTACACATTATTATTAGGCCTGGGCGACTATTAATCGGACAAGGAATTCTGCTCGGGCTAACGGCTAGGGCTGTTCAACATTTTTCAGAGCATGCGTAGCTACTAGCTACGGCCTTGGTTCTGTAGTTCTGATGAATCTTAGTACTTACTCATTCTTATTCCGCGATTTATCAAAAATCGTATTCACCACCTGCAGTTGTCGTAAATGAACATGGAGAAAACCATCGAGGAGGATTTCATCCCTGCTAGGGAATGAAACTAGTAGGTACTCAAATAAAGAGTATCCCCGTAGTAGACCTGGGCGATTGTTAAATTTCACAATCGACTAGCGATGGCTTCAAAAATATCGATTGTCTCGATTAATCGAACAATCAGACTATCGATTTTTTTTACAACTTAATCGAATATCAATTAAAACATCAATTATTCGAGTTTTTTACCCACCCCTAATCAATATCATATAAAAACTCTCTTGAAATTACATTGAAAAAATTGTTTTTTAAAATAACCAATATGTATAGCCACAGAGAAGTCGATTAATCGAACAATAGATTAATCGTACAATTGATTAGTCGGACAATCGAATAATCAGACGTTCGATTATTTCTTAAACATAATAGAACATCGATTAATCAATTTTTTTCTCCCAGCTCTAACATGGAGTACCCCTGTTTTTAGTACGCCATCCTGTATATGAACTATTTGTTGATTAATCATCTATTTTTTAAGGTATTAAATATCAATAATCAAATTTTAAATTGCAGAGTCCACTGAGCTCCTTTGTACTGTTTTGGCTTTTTGAAACGAGAAAAAAATAGAAAATTTGAAAAAGACGTACACGGTGTTCATTTTAAAACTAGTCCCCACAACAATGAATCTAAAGTAAGCACAATTTTGAGAAAAAAGATAGGGGGTTAAGGGTAAAAGGGTGAAAAGGTAGAGCTTAGAATTCAATAAACAGTGATTTCGATCGAAAATCGAAAATAAAAGACGTGTTTGTTTTCTCAAAATATTGTGCTTACTTTAGGTGCATAGTTATCCTGGATGTCTAATTTAAAAATGAATACACGGTAGGTACATCAGATCACTCTGGATGCTCCCAGTTTATGTAAAATATTATATTGAAATTCTGATTATAGTAAATCGCAGTAAACAATGCCATTGTAACTTGTAACGACTAATGATTGTATTTTAGCGCTTCAAATCTTCGAAAATTAATTTTCTGATTGCTCTTGTTTAAATTTGCCATCTTCAGTTAATCTAGCGAGTAGGTAGTAATATAGTAGTAGGAAAAGAGCAATTCTTTCGTTTTCTGCTATTAGACCACCCTGTACGATAAACTAACTGCCGGCAGTGCAAAGTGGTTGCTATCGTAATGACGAGTAAACTGTGTTTTGTTACAAACTAACAAACTGAGCAAGTGCATTAAGAGTAGATACGCAAAAGTTGGCAGATGCAACAGGAAACGAAATCATGCTCTTGCATCTATTAAGAGATGCTACGTAACAATAATAGTTAATTTTTACTAACTATTATAAACTAATTTAAGTCACGTTTTGGTTTTTAAAACTGTTCGACTCGAGTAAGAAATGTGAGTAGAAGTAGTAGATCATCAGAAATGAAAAGCTTCAGCTGCTGTTGTTTACGGACATCTGACGATGCTAAGCTACCCTTTGCTGTTCCCACGATCAACCCTTGTATCTCCTTTGCACCCTACTTTACCGGAATCTTGCCACAACTATCTGCACTTCACTTCCGCATTTAATGCCTTTCACGTGCATTTTTTTGATTTTAAAAGGATTGTTCCGTAAAGCGCTCATTGTTGCTCTTCGTCGCGTCGAATCCCTCAAGATAATAAATAAACACGCGCAAAAAAATTTTAATTTAATATTGTTATTTATTTTTAACGATATAGTATTTCAATTGTAAAATTGAATTATACACTTATTAGGACACATCAATTAAAAATTATCAAAAAGTGTTTATAAAAACATAACTTGTATAGACTTTTCTGACAGAAAATATTTATACACCTGCCTTCTCCTTCTATTCTATAACTCGAACCAATCAAATTAAAGGCTTAGATGTGGAAAGAATTCCATTAAGTAAAAGCTTCCTAGATTAATTATTAGATTACGTATTTTTATTCACACATTTCGTATTTCGATTTAATAAACGCCTACTTGCCGTTCGCCTATCCTTGATAAACGATATCTCTCTCATCTACATATCGAACATTTATTTTTCGTCAATTAACTTCTTTTAATTACTACGCAAATTTTTACGTCCTTGCCTTAAAACTACTAATTGAAATTTAGTAAGTAAATTTGGAATCGATTCAAATGTGTTTTGGAACTAATGCGAAAAAAGGGGAATTGTTTGAAAAGTCGATAGAGATGTTACCAGTGGCGGAACTGCCGTCTCAGTGAGAGCGTATTTCGCCACTCTACCTTATTGAGAAATAGCGAGCAAGCAAAAGTAATTTTGTTAATATTAATTTGATATAATATGCATTAAGTTGCAATTGTTTTATACAGGGTGATTTAAATTTGTTGTGGAACATAGGGATCTCGCTTATCTGAAGAGCTAGATCATTTGGCGAAGTTGCTAAATTCGGTGCTGACAAATAATCTGAAAAAAACTTCAAATAAATTTACGCGTTTTTGCGAAAACTGAAAAAAAACGAAATTTTAATCACCCTGTATACGTCACGTGATAAACAGTCAGAATGCGAATTACCCACATTTATATTTAATTGTCTAAAGCAGGTCTAAGCAAGTTCAGATTTTCAACTACGAAAAAGCTCGAGCGTTGAGCGTAAAGTTTTATAGAATTTTGGTATTGAATTTCCTCAACTCAAAGTTGCGTACAAAAATAATTTTAGACTTCCCTAAGATCCCCTTTCTCTACTGCAAAATTACTATTAGCGATACTTTACGGTTCCGTTCTCGTGTCGTCCTGATTTTATAGCTCTATCTAAAGTATTTTGAGAAAAATATGGAAGAACTCTCCAAGAGCAGACCCAACGTGGAATTATCTTAAAAAGTGGATATGGTCATCATTTGGTCATGTTACGAACCTAGTTGAGTGTTATAACTTTGTCAGAGAACTAAGTATGAATCTGGACCCAGATAAAGCCCTGAGGAGTTTTTCTAGTGCCTAACTAAAGTCGTTGTAAACACGACTTTAGTTGTCCTATTTGAATCGTCTCTTTTGCCTCACGTAGGGACCTTTTAGAATTATTAGCTTGAAGGCGACACAACAAGGGAAGAGACTACTCCAATTACACCATCTCGAAGGCCATGCGCAAATTAAAACAAAATTAAATCCTCAAAGATGTCAATTTTGTTGGCTGGACGTAAAATAAAAAGAACAAATCATTATAATTTAGTTTAATAATTTATTTTTACGAATTTGGTTTTAAAAGCTCCATCAGATTAAAGAATAATAATTAAAACGAAACTGCTTTAAGGTATAGGTTTAGGTGCAGCTTTTGTTCTCAAAAAGCTCTTCAGCCGTACACCACCTGTTTTAGATCATTACCGCACTTCCTGTGATAAATCATCGTGTATTTTGATCACATTATGTTTAATTTTAAGTTATCACAAATTTTTATATGTTTATTTGTTAAAAAAACTTAGATCGAGAGTTGTGGATTATTGTTATTAACAAAAAACAAAAATCAAGAGCAATTTCTTGCAAGATTTTAGAAGGTGAGATAGATAGATGCATCGATAAAACAGGGCCTTACGAAAAGTTTAATGTTCGATCAGTTTACCAAAATAAAAATGTATCATGAAGGCCCGGAAATTGTAATAACTACGCCTAAGCTAACGCAAACTTCATACAACCTTGTTTCGATTGCCAATTGTTTTCTGTATACACTACCTCGCCATAAGGGCATCTTAAAGGCTTGCTCGTGTATTGTATTGAAATTATAAATAATTAATCATTTACCACTTTCGACAATCTTTTTAATTTACTTGAAAACTGCACTTACCTTTTGTGCGTCTTCTTTTGATTCACGAGGTTTTTTTGGATTTTAATATTTTAGGAAATTTAGCTGTGGGCACTAAAAAAATTTTCTCATTGAATCCCCCTAGTTTAGACGTATAGAAGAACTTAATGAAATGTAAAAATATACAGGGTGTTCTATTTTAAAAAGTAAAATTGCTGTTGTATCCAGTAAAATCCGGAAGTAGTAGTACCTACTCTTTAGATATCTGTTCTGTGGAAGCTTAATAGATAAAACATACACGTGTCAATCCTTGATACTTTTTCAATGATATTATAATTAATAAATTACTTGACGCCTTGACGGTTTTGATTTCTACGCAAATGATTTCAATTCTCGTTTTTATAAAATCATTCGGTAATTTTAACCTCAAGGAACATAGAACTAGTAGAACTTGTATTTGTTTTATTTTTTGGAAGTTGCGACTTATCATTATCACATTCTTGATTTGAGGCCCATTATTGGGATTTCGAGAAAAACTTGCACAATTTTATGTATACTCGGTGTGAAGCTGCATTTTAGTTTTCGGTTTCGGTCTAGTTTTATTCTGATTATTCGAATATTTGAATCGTTACCATTGAATTTATAGCTACCAAAACCCAAACCAAAATTTTGGGTTTATTTTATAAGTTTATTCAAATATTCGATTTATTCGAATATTCTGTTATACGAATCCGAGCACTAGAAATAAAAATTTAAGTTTACGGTATCGGACGAATTTTTTAAAAATTCAGAATTTTTATTTTTTAAATTCGTAGATTTTTCGTTTTGAGCTAATAAAACAAAAAATTGAGGGTGAGTGAGTAGAGAAAATTAATTTAAGGATTTTTATTAATTTCTTTTTCTTTTCAGGTTTCTTTCTCAAATATGGTAAGTACGAATTGCTTATTTGTTAATTTTGATTATAGGGTTTAAAAAGAATTCGTGTAAAATTTAAATTTATTCGTGATGCAGCAAAACTCCGTATGTCATTAGAATAATGCCAAATTAATTCAACAAAATTGAATAGCAACTCAAAGATATTGTTTAAAGATTACCCGAGTCTTTACAAAATGTTAAAATCTCAATTAGGCGCTAATTAGAACCGGAAATATTAGCTCAAGTAGTAAAACAATTAGTACCCAAATTATTAAATAAAACTATTACTTCTTCTACTTTACCTCTTTTTGCGGTAACATCAAACGAATTGAAGATATTCGTATTCAAATTTAAAATTAAATCTCTTCTTTGTAGGTACTTTATCTCATTACGATAATTAATTTTTCTCCAAATTGAAATCGAAATTAAAATTCACTAAAATTACTCACCTTAATTTTTAATTAGCTGTACAAAAGGTGACCTTGTAGGTGGGTTTTTACTTCAAGAAGAAAAAAAACGAGCCTTTGACCCCTCGAGTCGAAAATTAGCTTTTCAACAATTTCGAAGTTCGCGTACTGGCGAAAAGGTTATTGAAAGCGTATCGAGATGGCTTCGCAATTTTTTTTGATTTACTCGCGATCGGCGCGCTTTGTTCGCCCAATAGTTCGCAGCCTCCTCGATACGTCTCCATTTCGATTACTTACGTGGTTTTGAGAGAAATAAAAAAACGGGGTACATTTAATAATCAATATTTATTTATTAAAGTGTTCGAGATATTGTAACTAACATAAAAATATATAAAAACTTAAATCTAACAGCTGGAAATTAGCAAAATGTACAGATAATAAAATAAGAACTATTATTTATCAGTCTTAACAAATAATACAGTGTAACCTGTTTATCCGTCCGTGTGTGTTTAACAGTGAAACAGTGCCACATTGAAAACAAATGAACAAATTGCTAGATAACCTAATTTTTCTCTAATATAAACCACACTCATGGGGAAAAATATATCGTTCAAACATAAACAGATACTAAACCATCACTTTTCGAACATCCCTGGTAACTACACTTCAGTTAACAAAATTTTTATTCAAAATTAACCCATAATTCCTGTTTGGCGTGGTAAAATTGCACTATAATATAACAAATTATTTTAATGTGCCCTACAGTAGATGCAAAAATATCAATATATTTTATTAATCACTGAAAATATATCAATTTTTGCTAATAAAATTTGGCACACGATACAAAATAAATAGTTCAACAAATTCTTAATTAAGTTGGCACAGAATTCATCATAAACTGAGGTAGTTTCGTTATGGAAAATTATTATCTAATAACTTAAATATATACACAACGACTCACAATTCTCACATTATAGAAACAAATATCAAAAATTTGCGTTGTAACATTATTGCATATTATTACTTCGATTTTCATCTGTAAATTTTGGCAATTTCATTTTTTCCCCCTCAAATTTCGCCTCTCTTTCTTGGTACCCAACGCGCGAAAACTCGTTTTTCGAAAAAAATCAAATTGCAAATTTTACGCTAATCTAAGAAAAAGTTTCTTGTATCCTTTTTTTTTAAATATACAGTTATTTGATATAATTTATTTGAAAATTCTACTACAGTTTGTACATCAATTGAAAGCGTACAAGCGAATCCAAGTAAAAATAATCGATCGACCCTTGGAAAATTCGTTATTCGATCGCGAAGTCGAAACTTAAAAAATAAATCGCCTCCGATCGATCGGAATATATCGTTTGGTTATTTTAAAATTAAACAACCGGTTTTTTCTCATTTTGAAAGAGTCATTGTAATAATTGGATTATCCTGTACGCATTTAAAATCTGATATAAATATTATATAATATAAATCTATTTTTTATTATTTAACTGAGACTCTGAGGTATTGTAGTTTTGCATATTGTATTGTTCTATTTGATATTTTGAGAAGTTATTATTATATTTATTTATTAATCTCTGTATTGAGCAATTCACACAAATATGCTGTGGCAATTAAAAAAATAATCTTAAAAACAATATTTACAACAACAATAAACAATTTTGGTAGAACTAAGAAAATTATGTAGTAAAGTGCCAAAAAGGTTATTTTTTAATTTAAGTACTATACACATTTTTAAGCTAATTTGGCAATTAAACTGAAATTAAATAGGTACCTGGCGTATTTTAGTGGAGGATGCGACCCTCAACGGACGGTGGTCACCTTGGAAACGTGCGGCTTCTTGGCGTGGGTTTCGCAGTGCTTTAACATATGGTCTTTACGAATGAAGCCCTTTCCGCAGGTTTCGCAAGCGAAGGGTTTGGTGCCCGTGTGCAGGCACATGTGACGACGCAGGTCGGTTTTATGATTGAATTGTTTGGGACATAAGTCGCACTTGTAGGGTTTCTCCCCAGCGTGTTTTGCCGTGTGTTCCTTATACTGTACTTCGCACGAAAATCGTTTTCCACAACGTGTGCATTTAAAAGGCTTGTCCCCGCTGTGAAAGGTCTTATTATGCTGAGTAAGATAGCACGATTTATTAAATATCTTATCGCAATCGTAACACTTGTGCAGACCGACCTGCTTCGGCTGCACCGTCGATGATATGACGGGGCTACCGGCGCTGTCTTCGTAATCCCGTTTTATGCGTACCTTTTCTGGCGAAGGCCCTCGAAAAGGCATCTTAACTTTAAAATCGCCCTCGCCGTTAGTTTCTTCCTTTTCCGTCCTCACTTCTAATTCCGATAAATTATTATTATTGTTGTGGTTTGGAGGAGAGTAAGGGCTCTCCTGCAGTAGAATCGCATCCTCGGTTAGCATCGTGTGCAATTTAAAATCTTCGTCTTGTCTTAGTATAAACTGCCTAGAATCGCCGGTATCGTAAACTTCGGTAAAATAACTATAGGGGGCCGTCGCCGGACCCGCGCCCCCCACGTTAGCGGTGGCGTAGCTCAACATCACGCCGTAGCGATGCCCTTGAATTTGAGCAAAGCTCGGAAGTGCTTGCTGAGTCTCCGTCACGATTAGCTCACCAGTAGTATTGAGGTTGCTGGTAGCCATAGCTTGCGTAACGTGGGGGGCCAACCCGTTTGGGTACATCTGGAATTGACCGTTGTCCATTGGCATCATAGGCGCCATGTTGAATCCCGGAGTGGTAAAATGATGGTTGGGAGTACTGGGAATCGATAGCAGGCCCCTCGTGTCTAGATTGGTAATTGCGGAGGGACCTGCTTCCCCGTTTGGGGAACTTCCGCTCGATAAATTAGACATATTGCTATGACTCGATAAATTACTATGACTAAGCGAGTTCGGATTCAACGGCGAATGCAATGGTTGGCTATGTATATTTGGCGTCGATTGCCTATCGTACGGACCGTTTGGCGGTTGCTGAATCATTCCAGACATAGGATTGGGCCTTTCGAAATTCGAAGAAGTGTCTTCGTTTCGCGGATCTTCTATCTGTTCGGGTGGAGTATCCCCACCTCCTCTAGTATTGTTATCTCGTCCCGGATGATGGTGGGCGCTAATCGGCAAATTTGCGGGATCCGGATGTCCGCTCGATTTGACGGCGTTTTTGTGCAACGTGGTATTATAATGTCGCTTTAGGTGACCCGAACTTGTAAACCACTTGTTGCAAGCCGTGCAATTGTAAGTTTTTGGGCGACGAGCTTCGTTGGATTTCCAGTTTGCTCCTTTCGACACCGGAGCCGGGTTAACTGGTGCGGGATTATTAGGAACTTGCGTGCTAGTTATAACCGGTGCACTAGGCTGTGGCGCCATGTGCTCGAAATGTCTATAATTATGTTGTTGCGGAGGAACTATGGTACTATTAACAGTTTCTTGGGTGGTGGTGGTAACACCGTTGGAAATGTAATCTGGATGAACTTGATGAGGGTGGAAATTTTTGAGGTCTTGTTGAAAATTTTTGGAATCTACACTTTGAGTAATGCCGTTTTGGTACATTTTTTGTTCGTGGGCATTTATAAACATGCGTTGATCTTGTTGAGTAAATTTATTTTGTTGAGCGTGCGGCCAAGAAGATAACATGGCGGTAACAGAATGGGGATGATGACCGTTTAATTCGCCGTTTTGTCTCTTCTCTTCCTCTTGATAAACTTGATGAACTTTATGCGAATCTAAATCGAGTATTTCGCTTTGAGCGTCGTCTTCCGTTTTAATTTCGTGCGGGCCGAACATGAATTGTTGATTTTGTTGATAAGGCGTCATGTGCGGCGAAGGGGTAGGAGGATGAGTCACGTTTAAGTGATCTACTAATTGTTGATCGGATTCGCAGACGAAACCGCACTTGTCGCATTGTTTGGGACTCGGAGACGTGGCCGAGGGTTGCGGAGGATAAACGGTGCTCGAAGAAGATACTTGCGATTGAGAATTACGCTCGTACGAGTTTTGTTGTTGATATGGGTGATAACGAAATCCGACAGGTTGAGAGACAATTTTGTGTAACGAAAAATCTTGAGAATAATTGGATTGTATTTGAGTTTGGCTATTGTCCATCGCGTAGAATTGGTTTTCTGGATATGTATTGAAAGTTTGTTGGAAATGAGGGTTGGGCGAAAGACGTTCCGTCTTGATGTTGGGGTAATTTTGAAAGCCCGGAGAAAATGCCGAATTGTCCGGGTTTTGGTAAGGCGAAGATGCGCTATGATAACTCTGAGGGGTGGAAGGGTGGCCGAAACTCGCGGACGTTTCGGGTGTAGCCCTACTTCCGTACTCGGGGCTCTTTTTTAGCATAGAATCTGAACTATCTGCAGCCGCCGAAACGGCATTAGGATTAAACTCACGTTTTATGTTGACCGTCTTCGTGTTGTTGTTGTTGGTCTCTTCGCCGGAGATCGCCTGAGTGCCCCATTTATGCAACAAGTTTTCGTTGTGGTAACTCAGATGCACTTCGAGCGATTCGGCCGAATTTAAATAAATTCCACAGTCTTTGCATAGATGTGGACTATTATTTCCTTGTTGCTGTTGAAATTGTGTTTGTTGCACGCCGTTATTGTTGCTAGTAGCCATCGCACGGCACTCGAGAATTCGTGTTCTAAATAAATAAAGTTCAAAAATAAAAATACAACGAACACTATTTTAATATCATAACATGACCAATGTTCTTAGTCCCGGAGGCACAGAATTTGTAATAAAAAAAGAAAATAAAGCGCGAACTGTTAACGATAACATCACTTTTGTTTAAATTAAATTTTAAAAATGTTTAAAAAAATAAAAACAAATTTTTTAAGAGCGTCTATCCCATTTTTTTAATTTTGAAATTTTTTCAATTCCGAATCGACAAATTTGTTCGAGTTCATAACTTATTGCCGATATTTTAATGTGCGTTAAGTTTTCAACAAGACACCACACCACAATAGAACTTTCACTAAAGCCAGTCGGGCACCAACTGGGTGCTCTCTGTTCCTCTCGAATTTGGTGGTCCACACTATGCTGCGTGTTTCGCAAACTCGCATAGGCCAGTTGCCCAAGATTCGACCAATCGGACGGCCCGCTTTAATGCGTTAAGGGTTGGTAGGGGGTAAGAAGGTGAATTTTTGAACAAATTTAGCTCGGATTATGATGCTATCCTCGAATTTTCCTAATAGGCGACCTCTATTTCCATTAGAACTTGATAGAAACTAAAATTAGATAACAAGGTGTCAATATTCTATAAAATATTTTTATTTACATTTTTATAAATTTAATATCGCGTCGAACCACACTAGCGCTAATACTTAAATGGAAATCTGTCAAGACTAATCAATATTTAAATAACTTTTCGAACAAAGAAAATTTTACGAATATTAACTAACTTATTAAGTTTCGTCTTTTATTACGTTTTCTTATTCCCAACAAAGAACATTCGCGGAAAATAAAAAAAGAGACGACATTTAAACGGCGACCATAAACATTAATAAATTCAAATTTTCCAAATTCTCGAATCATTAACTTAATTTAAATGTAATCGGAACCGGCAACATGAATAAAAGCGATTCGACGCAAAAAAAAGACTCTCGAAAACTGACCATCTCACTGTTATAAATAAACAATAAGACGTCGTACCTACGCATATAAGTTTTAACAACAGCAATTAAACTTTGTCCGGATTTTTTTCTCACCCCGACTTACTACTCGCGTCTCACGGCGTCGTATTGAGATTAACGTCTCCAAGTTAAAACCGACCGATTCGAGTGCGAAAACGAAATTGACAAACGTAATAAGTCGAAACGAATTTTGTACGAATAACATTAGACAATGTACGACCCAAGGTCTTTGAGTTTCGTTGCAGCCGAATTTTAGAATGCCCGAGGATGCAATTAATGCATGCAGACATAGTCTGGCCAAAATAAAAACATTAAATCGAGTCATCTGAGTTTATTCAGTCAGCCGAATTCGCGAATACATCTCACCTTGACTTTATGGATGTAAGATAATAAATTCGACTCTTCTCTTTTAATAATTAAATTATTAATTTTCCCACGGAATAACTTTTAATTACAAAAAAAAAACTCCGAGTCGAAGAAACAAACCGAAAGTTAACGCAATACGCTCGTACTCGGGAAAAACTCGAACCTACTCCTCTCTATTACTCTATGTAAATTTTTGAACCAAGTTCGAGTTTTTTTTTATATTCGTTTTAAATAAACCATAATTAATTTCAGCTGACCAAACTATTGAAGGTAAATGTACTTTTGCCCTTGCAAATGTTAAAAACTTGCATGTTGCATCTTTGAATTGGTGCTTACGTCATGTTATTGTGATTAAAATTGATCTAGCCTAAGGTACTGGACCTCTTTATGCAGTTAAAATGTCAGCAAATGCAACTCACTTACTTTTTCAAATTTCAAATCCATATTGATTTCTTCGAAATGTTTTAATAAATAAATATTTTACTTACAGAATGTATCAATAAGTGATTTATTCAAAACGCTCCACCGAGACGGATATCACGTGAAAATATGGAAATTAGCCAATTAATTATGTAAAGATAAATTTTTATAATTAGAGTCGGAAAATTGAGTGAGTTCAATTGATGGTTAAGTATAAAACCTCGACTCGATACAGAATTTATTATGAACCGACGATTTTTTTTAAATGGACATCCAAAATACTAATTATAGACGCCGGCCCGTTAATTTTGAGTTCGAAAAGTACTTTTAACTCGCGTCCCCTGAATATTAAAAACAAAATTTTCCTCTTTGCTCTGCCGTCGAAATTGGTTCGATCGAATGGAAGCAAAATTAAGAAAAACAGTAAAACGGGAAGGAATGTTTGAAATTCCATAAATATTTTGTCAAATAAACTTGCGATCGTACCTACTATTAAGTAATGTTTGACCCTGTTTGAATCTCGCGAAGGAAGAGGTAAAGTTATTTCTACTTGGAGCCAATTTACATAAACATTACCTTCAAATTATTAATTTAATTATATTTATGTAGAATCCACTATTCCGAGTGCGGATACTGAGTGAGCATTTTGGCTTCTGCGTGTGCTTCAAAATTATTTCTTATGCATGAAAATTATAGTTGTTCGCAACCCCTTTTAAATTGTTTTTTAAGCATATTCGATACGAAGATTTGCGTAAAATATGAGGTTAATGTCCAGTAAGTGCTATTTCTTCGCTTATTTAGCGTACGACGAACTAACGAGGGATGAGGAAACCGAATCTGGTCGATTTTATGTACCTAAAAGCAATTAGACAAGTGCGCACATTGGTTTAGGTTTAATCCCAAAACCTATCAATGTAATGAAACTCATACCTAAGGGCTCGGTACCACCGAAGTTATCGATACTTCAAAAATGTATCCGTACTTCAAAAAAGTATCGATACTTTCGGCAGTATCGTCTAACGATACCAAGAGTCACAAGTATCGGGTTATCAAAAGTGTCGAGACTATCGAGGTATCGAAAGTATTAAAAGTATCGAAAGTATCGAGGCAAGGAAACCGTAATCCACAAACTGTGCAATACGATACATTGTGTATCAAGCCACAACTTCTATTTTCACTAAATTTGCAGTAAACATTCATGTTGTGTGCATTCTGTAGGTACCGAAAGAAGAAACACTACCGTATATCGATACCGCTCCGGTTTTAGCGCTGGTGACTTACACCACCCGCAGAGAGGTTCAATAGAATAAATAAAAGAATGTAATCCAAGCAGATTATTCATTATTGTATCTCTCTGCTGGTGGTCAAGTCAGCAGCACCAGAACGGGGAGGTATACCTATACCTCAAAAAATAAGGAATGTTTGTAACTAAAGAACTTCTTTTTCTGCTCATTACGTCGTTACTTTTGATATTTCGTTACTTTCAATTCTTTCACACTATCGATAATTCGATATTTTCGATACCTAGATAGTTACGATACTTCGGTATACCGAATATGCTTTGAAACGGTGTTTGTGACCAGCACCTCTCTGCTGGTGGTAAAGTGACCAACGCCGCTTTAAAGCAAATTCGATATACCTTCAATACCTCGATACTTTCGATAACTCGATACTTTTGAATACCGTTAAAAAACCTTAAATTTTCGTACCAAAAATGCGAAATGTTCAAAGAATAGATAACAATGGTTTATGCAAACGACGGTGTCAACAGTCGACATTCAAAATCAATTTCATTTCGTCAAGTAGGTACTCCCTAATCAAATTTCGTAAATCGTATCGATATTGAGAAATCTATTGAGAAATAGTTGTCTACGAGAAACCCTCAAAATTTTTAAAACCTAAACCAAACACCAATGAATAATGAAGTCCTGGGTACCTAAAACAATCATTAACTGAAATAACTTCTATTTGACATAGGTAAGATTTGTTCACGGGCTCTGTTGGGAGAAGTCGATCAGTTTTACAGTTTTTAAGAACATCTAACAACATTAGTAACTAAATACAAAAAATAAAGGCAGCTATAGTCAAAACCAGGAGAGGTGTCCTATGACTCATTCCAAAAAACTAAGTAACCTGAATCACGCTATCCTTGTTTATAAATTTGTTTTTACTTTGTGCGAATGCAACAGAATACTTTAATACGTCATAGGACACCTCTCCTGGTTTTGACTATAGTCTACACATCCCGATTTGTCTATATTAACCAATGCATCTGTGACGTCATAAGTCTTTTTTAAATAACATCCTAGTCTAAACGGTGGTGAGCACTTATCCCATATCCCAGCCTCCTGAACTTATCGCTTTATTACAGCTAGAGCTAGTATTTTAAAGTAGTTTTGGGCTTTTCCAGTTTTCCACCAAAAATATGCAATTATGACTTCATAAAAAAGTGATAGGTGAGCTTCAAGTTCCACACTACTAGAACTAATAAATTCACAAATTCAACCCTGTAACTTTAAAACCGCGAACAAAGAAGGTTGTTCCAGCAGAAGTCTGGTAAAATCCTGTATAAGGACCGGGAAGAGAAATAGTTATATGAGAGAAAAATAGAAATGTTATTAGAGAAAACAGTTGTTTCTAATGTTAATGGTAGTACAGATATGAAATTTAAATATTACGCCACAAAGTTGATATTTTTGACCTTTTAAAATAAATTCGTTGCTCTAGACCAGGAGACCCAAACTTTTTGAGAAGAGGGCACCTGGCATAACTTTTAATTGTAAAATTATAATAAATCAGTTTTCTAAAATTTTCTTCAAAAATTGTTTGCATAAGGTTTCTTTAGATGTGGCCCTTATCATTTTATCGTAATTTCGAATTTTTAATTTTTAGCATAAGATTAAAATGTGGGAAACGATTTTGACATATCCTGTATGGAAATTGTGTTGTTTTGTTTTTTAAACATGGTACATAATAGATAAATAATTCATTATTATTAATTTGCCCCGAATCTGAATGGCTTTGAAACTGTAACGTCAGGGACGGAAAAAACTATTTCGAAAAGAATCCAAACTACAAGATATTTTGAGTATGACGACATGACCAATTCATTCATTTTTGAAAACTACATGTAAAATTGTTCAAATCTTGTAAAGTAAATCTACAGTGCGTCCTTTGATCAAATCGGTAAAATGATGCTCTCTAAAAACATGCGAATACGTCGATTTTATTTAAAAAAATGCAGTTATTACGTTTATTCGATTGGTGGAAGAGGCATAGAGCATTTCAAGTTACTACGAATGGACTTCTTGAGTCGACGTACGGTAAGCCGTCTTGAAAAAGCCCTAAATTAAATTTACAAAGCCACTTTATACATTTGTCTAAATTTTTACCTAGAGAAATTGTAGAAAATAATATAAATTTGAAACAAATGTAGAAGGCGAATAAGGCAAATTTAATTTATGGCCCATTTCAACACGCCTTATCGTAGGTACAGTCAAGAAGTTGTACAGGAATAACTTGAAACGCTCTATACAATGTCATCGGATATTATAAAAGCATGTAGCAACATATAGGGCGTTTTCAAATTTGCGTATATGGACACATGAGCAGTAGTATGTTAATCTACAATAAAAAGTTTCTTTGCGATTATTCGTTTTTTTTCTACTATATCAACTTCACGCTGTATACTGGTGTCATTTCTTTAAATCGGAAAATCGAAACAGGGTGTTTTAAACACCCTGTGTATATATTTTTTTCCGTAAAAATTGAAAATGAACGTGTTGGAGCTTTTTAGAGGCACCTTGAACGGTTTTATCGAATCTATACAATCAAAATTTTTGTCCGCGAGCGTTTTGGAATTTTCGAGAAAAACTGTCGAATCTTTAATCCTTAGTCATTACATAACATCTCTCACTAAATAACCATTGATATGAGAAATTAATAAATAAAAGTGTTGGAGAAAAAACGTTCAAAAACTGTATTTCCAATGACGGGAGATATAATAATATATATTTTTTATTTCTCTTCTCCTCTATGGTGATCTTTTTTATTGTTATCGTTAATAATTGTATAGCCATTCAAGTTTTTTAGAATTTTTAAAAGAATTATTAAATTATGTAGAAAAGTCCTTAGTGGTTTTAAATCATTATTTCTTATTGTACTTGATGTCCTACTTTCGCATACTATTCAATTTTTTGAATATCTTATAATAAAATAAACGTAAAAGGGGTAAAATATTGGGACGCAAATGCATAATGCGGCCATACACGCAACGGTTTGCCTGCACAGGCAAACCGGGGAGTGTTTTGAGCCACTTCTGTCACACACACACACTCCGGTTTACCCGTATAGGCGACCTGAACAGGTACATCCGTCAAGTATACCTTTTCGTGTATGGTCACATTTAGAACATGAGAGGTAAACTGTAAAAATGTTTAAATAAAAATACATTCAGGTTCACTGCCAAAGTGAAGACAATTTCCTAAAATTGAATTTCAAACCCATAGTAATAAACAACATGAGGTCCGTCACTTGACAATAGACACGAAAACTTGCAACTAAAAATTATTTTTATTGCTAGCTTTCAAGCTTACTTTGAATATTTGCACAAAAGATTTGAATATTATGAAGAGCTTTACGGACAACTTCAAAGTCGAAAGTACCGTTTTTACACAAAAAAAGGGCAGTTTACAGAAACTAATTTTGGGATTAGGTACCTAGAAAATATTAACTTGAAATAACTTCTTAGCTTTTAGATAAGAATATCTAGTATAATAGGTAGAGGGGTGTCGTTATAGAAGATTGTAGATGCGCATTTACTATTTTGAGAAATTTCTCACACATGGATATTGATAATAAAACAGAGATTTTGGATAAATTCGTATGTCAATAAATTTTTTTACAATTTTTGATAAACGCTAAAATTCTATTTCTGAATGCCGTTTCTGAATTTTTTTATTTTTTTGAAAACTTATGAACTTTTCACAGTGTTTTTAAGCAATTTTGCTTATTAGAGAATGACTTTTGAATAATTTGATAATTTTCAACGATAATGGATGATGTAGGTCATCATTTACCAATTTTAAGTGAAAAAGTAACTAGTGGCGCCGCTACTTAACTAAAGGGAGAGACGCAAACCTTCATTAGCCCCAGAATCATAAATTATAATGACCCATAAAATTGAAAACCACCAAGTTGGAACGAAACAAAAGTTCTATTGAATGCTGGTGTCCTGTTAATCTATTATGGAACTAAGAACATATTTAAAAGTGATTAACAGCCGATACTATAAAACTTGCATTAAACTAATTCGACCCGCCTGTCGACCAATTAAAAGCTCAAGTTAAATTTAGTTCTCGAACAAAATATTTAATTTGACATTGAATGTTTACGGTATCGGATGTTAAAACTATATACTCCAATGAAAAATTTATGCTTTACCTCATAATGCCGTGTTATTGGAGTAATTGATTCACTGCACTGAGCTATTATTGTCTACCGAAATAATTCGCTAACTGCACTGAGCAATTATTGTCCACCGAAATAATTCGGTAACTGCACCGAGCAGTTGTTGTTCACCGAAATAATTTGTTAACTGCACTGGGCTTGTATTATCCACCGAAATAATTCGCTTACTGCACAGCAATTATTGTTCACCGAAATAATTCGGTAACTGCACCGAGCAATTATTGTTCACCGAAATAATTCGGTAACTGCACCAATCAGTTGCTGACCACCGAAATAATTTGTTTACTTCACCGAGAAAAAATTATACACAGAAATAATTCGTCATCAACTGCACAGATCAATTATTAACGTAAATAATTTCTTTTAACTGCACTCGGCAATTATCAGCAGAAATAATTTGCTGTAATTACACCGTGAGCACTTATCAACAGAAATAATTCACTAACTGCACTGAACAATTGCCAACAGAAATAATTCGCTAACTGCGCTGAGCACTTTCCAACTCGAGGTTTGTACTAGTACTAAAAAAAGTGTCCATGTTCAGTACTCAGTACAATTACCACCCCCAAAATGCTATTAGAATTCTAACGGCAGTTTGTAAATGCCGTTGGACTTCTAAAAACAGGTAAATATTCAAAAATATTTTCCAACAAAAGCAAGCGATCTTGTTGGCTACTGTGTTACGATCTATTCATCAATTGATAGGATTTTTAAGGATGAAAAGTAAAGCCCTTGACTCACTCACACTTCTATTAAATTAACCCAGTTTGTATTTACGCAAATAGAGTAATAAAGCACAGAGGTCAAGGAGGGCATAAAAGGGCAGCTTTTAATTTTTTTAATTCGTTTCATTGTGAAGATAAGGATTAGAAATAGAAAAAATATTCATTTTAGAATAATTATAGACGGGTTATCTAGATAAGGGCGCACTTTTTGATAACTCGTGATGAATTCCTGAGAATTCCAACAGGGAAATGCATATGACACGAAAATGGCAGTTACAACTCATCGAAATAAACAAATTTTTGTTGGTTCCAATTTTCTATTGGAGCTCCAATTCGTTAGTTGTTATCGAACTCGAACTTCTTTGATATTTCTAATAATCGTCATCGCTTCCTTATTTTAGAAATTATCGAAAAATAACAGAGGTTTTCAGAATTATCTTAAAATTCTCTAAAGCATTTGTATTTACAACTCTTTAAAAAATTTTCAAATAACGAAATGACGACGGATCTAAAATTTCACTCGAAGATATTTTGATAACTACCCCAAATTAAAAATTTGAACTCTCTTTTGTCATTTTGCCGATAAATAAAACTTGAGAGGTACCTACCTAAATATGATATTATATACGATAAGAATATTTTTGCACTTGTAGCGGTGACCAGATGAGATGCGGCTTTAAAATACTCCACTTACACGAATTTTTAATATAAATTTCAGTTTATCATTGAACTCGGTGTGATTATGTGCTCGTGCTTGCGTTTGGAATTATCTTTGTTGGCCGTTTGCGTTATTAAGAAGGTTAGTTACTACAAAATTGTAAGGGATACCTACTCCTTTTTTTACTGCCAATTATAAGCAATTAGATTGCAGAAGAAAGATGTCAAAAGGTGTACACAGAGCTAATGTTTAGCGGCATGATGACATAATATTTTTGCTACCTACTGAAAGTCATACAGTCATACTTGACTATGACTTCAATAAATAAGTGGTTTCTGATGTTTTTCAAATAGTATACAGGGTCTTATTTATAATAATACAAATGGATCAACGTCACTAGCGTATTTTACTGGTAAAAACAATAATTGCGTATGTTTTCGATGCTTTTTAGGAAATTACAGGGTGTTAATACCATTAAATTATTACCGTCATTTTTATTTTTAAGAATCACAAAATTTAAACTGAAATTGGCTAAATGCTAGACAACAAAGTGGAGTGCCTATTTTTCCTTGAAAAGGTTACAGTGTTCAAATGCTATCGAACTCTATATTTTTAGTTTCTAGGGAGAACACCCTGTATTTTTAGACACACTTGGCCCTTACTTTGAGGTATGTACGTATTTTAAATAGAACGTATAAACTTGAAGCTACTTATTTTTTTTTTTCAATTCAACACTGGCCTCTATTTACTCCCTATGAGTTTTTGCTTATCGTGTCACTTCATCTAAAGAAGTGGATGACACAGCTATCGATAAATAGAACCGATTATGTTAATGCTTAACATAAACATAGCACATTTTTGCAAATGCCTCCGACATTCACTTTTGACTGGTTCCTTTCGAAAGCAAAAAAATATAAATTTATCACTTATTGAAAGTTAATTAAAAGTTATTGGAATTTTTGTAAATCATATACGATCTTAAATGGCCTTCTGCATGAGATAACATCTATCTTTACGGCTCGAAGAATCTTTGGTCTTACTTTTGTTAAGGGACGTTATTCTTATGTTCCCCTCTTTTTGCCTTATGTGCTTTGGCAATTTTATGTGTGGACCACTCTCTGTGAGAAGCGGCTTTGCGTTAATAATATTTTGATAATAAAACGTGCGTGTATGGGTATATATGGAGTCAGTGGAAGGATAGGAGAATAAAAGGAGGGTTCGAAATAAATGTAAAGAAATTGATGCCCACTGCTAAACTCGAGTAGTACAAAACTATACAAAAGTATAGTCCGTATGGTTTTATTACACAGTTTCATTATAAGTATTATTTAATATCAATTGTTGTCGTATGATAAGGTGGTTTAACATTGGCCTATACAGGGTGTTTTACTGAGTGTATCTATACATATATGGGTAACTTTCTTATTTTAAAGATTATAAGTAGATACAGCCACAGAAAAATTTATTGGGCACTCGTAAGTGGCAACTTCCTCATTTTTATACCGGGTGTCAATTCGAAAACTACCAATCTTTAATATATTCACTTCTTATTCTGCGAAAAGCGCCAATTTTATTACTGAGAGGGACATTTTAATTGAGTGTTTGCTTTCTCCTTAAATCAAACCCCGAAGAGGGGTAGACTTAACCTGTTAAATCTTAAATGGGAAGGGGGTCGAGTGGTACTTTTGCTAAAAGCCCATTAAATTGCCTTTACAACGATATGCTAAATTTTATAGAAAAGTTTCAAAGCAGAATTTATTATTGTTTAGAACATAAAGGAGAACATTTTCAACAATTCATTAATAGTTTCTTTGCTTACAGTTATTTCATTTTTCAATACAAGGTCCTGAAAACTACTACTCCCAAAATAACAAATTAGCATATCGTTGTAAAGACAATTAAACGGGCTTTCAAAAAAGATACCACTCGATCGCCTTCCCATTTAAGATTATTTAAAGAGTTAAGTCTATCCCTCTTTGGGAGTTAATCTAGAGAACGCAAATACTACAAAAAAGTATCGCTTTTGGTAATAAAATTGACGGGTCTCGCGGAATTTCGATATTTTAGACGAAGATATTGGACGTAGGAAGTTTTCAAATTGACACCCTGTAGTTGTTTTAGTAGAAAACTGCATAAAAATCTAGAGTGCTCGATATATTATAAAACATTCCTTTTGCACTTGCGGACTTGGCCAAACAATGTCAATAATTATTTCCCCGGCTCTACATGGAAACGAAGCTTGAAATCTTTACTTTTAAATTATTCGTTTTTTTTCAATAGTTTTATGTTAGTTTACGAGTTAAACTACTTTTTGTTTGTCGACGCGTTTGAAAATGCTTGAAAATAGAAATATCGCGTTTACATTATAATTAAGTATAATTAAATCGCGGTTTATGGAAAAACTATTGCTGGTATGAAAATATTAAAAAGCACATTTTTTGCGTAAAATGGCAGAAATTTAAAATGGCGTTGGGCAATTTTCTTTAAGTTTCACGCTTTCCAAGAAACTATCAAAAAACATTCTTTTTAAATTTCAAATCAATTTTCACCTGAAGAGACCCCTGTTATAATTTTGGATTTTGGGTATAGTTTTTGCACTAATACGTCTACTATCTTTTTATGAAACGTCCTGTATACGAATTTTATTTCATTTTTTGTTTAATCTACGTTCATCTAAATTTTCAGCTATTGGGTCTTTTTGTGTGGTTCAAATCTTTAGCGACAGCGAAATTATAAAACAAATGTTGCAAGTTGTAACTTACCTTCTTACCTAGTATCTAGGTATTATGTATATCGTCAATGATGTTATATTTTCTATAACTTAAATTATTGAAATTGCCAATTTTCCAACTAAAATACAGTATGCTTTGTTAATTATTAAACAAAATGCTTTTAAAAAAAATTCTTACCCTCGTCGGAACGATGAACTAAAACTTCTGAAGTTTCGTACATTTTTTTGTTAAAAATTATATTTATTCGCTCTCGAAACTATTGTTCGAACGTACACAATTGAATTGAATGTATCATGTCTTAAAAATGTGATTGATTAACGAAATCGATAATGCAGAACGTAAAGTCATGTGAACTTATTTTATGAAGGCGCTTTAGAGGTTTCGTTTATACTTTTTATACACGAAAGATTCAATTTTTGTTTTGGATTATTTAACGTTGCGTTTTCTTTAAAACGTGGAAATTTTACTGTCGCA
The DNA here is from genome assembly GCA_950108345.1 of Malthinus flaveolus. Classification (NCBI taxonomy): domain Eukaryota; kingdom Metazoa; phylum Arthropoda; class Insecta; order Coleoptera; family Cantharidae; genus Malthinus; species Malthinus flaveolus. The sequence continues at coordinate 34,366,431 of OX467285.1, read as the reverse complement.
ATTTTTTAGAAAGATCTCTCGAGTGCAGAGAACGATAGCGTAATTTCATCGTGTATGGATATCACTACGTATAGTATGTTAGTAGTTAGTGTGTTCCATTTTCCATCGAAAACTAAAACTGATTTTTTAAATCAAAATCAAACTGCATTTTTATCGAAAAATATCAACAGTAAAAGTTTGTTCGCTTATCTGTGCAAATAAATAGATAAATATCTTAGCATCTTAGAGGGGACAGTTCTAAATCGTGATTTTCGCGGTTGTTCCTATTCTTGACACCTTTTTTTTATAAGACATTTCAGTAAATTAGTTTAATGGGTAAAATTTTTTTTATTAATCGCCCTGTATAATTTGGATTTAGAAAATAAAATTTAAATTTTATTTATGAAAGTACTATGAAGTTTTTATTTCATCAGTTGGCAGTTGGTAGAGTCCTCAATTGCTTTTGAGATCAACAGTGCGACAATGCCTGTATTTCTGTCTTATACAGAGTGTTTACTGGGAACCGCATGGTTTTTAAATAGCCACAAATTTTTAAATGTTAAACAAAAACTTGATTTATTTTAAATAATGTAATCTACAAACTCGGAATTTTAAGAAAATCGTTACAAAAATTAATTAGCGAAAATAACATTGCGTAGGTACGTCTTTCCGATTGAACACATGTTTCCAGACGTTCCTTGAAGTTACGCATTGCATCTTGTAACATTGCTCGTGGAATGGCTTGGATTTCCCTTCGGATGGCTTCCTTTAACTCTTGTAATATGCGTGGTTTTTAGCGTAAACACGTGATTTCAAGAAACCCCAATGAAAGGTCCGGGATCGTCAGATTAGGGGATCGTGGGGTTTCTTGAATTGTCAGTAGAGGGTTTCTATGATGCAATAAATGGGGTAGAAGCCTTTATTTTTTTAAATTGTTTATATGAGTGTAAACATGTAAAAAACAAAAATGCTAACACCGGCGACCACGGGAGACTTTTTGGCAGCCAAAAAACCCCAAAATTTTAGGACTTGCTTTGTTTTTTCGCCTATAACTCCTAAATGGAGCATCTTCACGAAAAAGTATCTCTATAACAAATTAAAGAGCATTAAACTCTGCGTCGAATGAGTACCAACACTTAATAATTCGGTCAAGCGGTATGGTCGCCAACCGCGGTCAAAAAACGACGATTTTTCCCAACTTTTTCAAAAACTGACATATAGCATTATATATGAGTCTGCTGTTTAGAAATTAGTACTTTAAGAGAAAAACTCATTAAATAAAAGTTGTAGAGCATCTAATTCTGCGTTCATGTATATTAAAATTTTTCAATTCGGTCAAGCATACCTCTCCAAAATTGGCAATATTCTGATGTCCGGCAGTTGGTATAGTAAGAAAATAGTGCAGTCGAATAAGGATTTTTGGTCAGAATAATTTCTACGAGGCTGGATATTCGTCTACACGTACATTAAGATGTTCCAAATAAGTATATCACAAAATCAGAAAAATTTTGGCGGAGCAATTTGAGATATTCAAGGTCAAAGGCTACAAAAATTGTTTTTGGCAAATGACTCGCCTTCTATAGATCGTACGTTGATGAAGGCTATTATAAAAATTATAGAAAACATTATTAGCTACAAGATTGGTTATACACATTTTTTTCATAAGTTTAACCCTTTTCGAGATATAGCGCAGAGAAGGGTCGAATTCTGGTTATGGATAAACTCCGGAGTAAGACGCGTAAGTCTTATAAAGGAGTCAGCCACTAAACTTACCGACTGATAAATAATGTGGCACTGTATGAAGTTGAATAAAGGATGTAATTAAAGATTTATGGAAGTAAAAATGGTGTTAGGTCTCGTCTTGACATATTGCAAAGAAATTTAAAAAACAGATAGTTCGAAATTGTGACACTTCGTAAGCGCGCTATTCAACTTCAAGAGCTTCTTATTCACAACTTAGAGCCACAATAAAGATTTCCCATATCACATCTGACAGAATAAGGACGTAGTTAAAGATTTTTTAGAAACAAAGCGGTGCCAGGTCCCTCCTACATTGTTTAAAATAAATCAAGTTTTTGTTCAGCATTTAAAAATTTGTGGCTATTTTAAAACCATGCGGTTCCCAGTAAACACCCTGTATAAGCGGTGTAAATTTGTTTCTACATTAGTAGGTCACATTACTATTTATCAAAAATTTTGGTCGTAATTTTCGTTATAATTTTTGTTAGAATTTTACGGCTCGACTGTTAGTTTACTGAGTTTACTTCAACAAATTTTCAATCGCCATCAGTGTGAACAGTTTGAACGAAAGAATATAGCTTGTGCTTGTGATAGCTGCATGGCGTAACTAAAAAAAACTGTTTTCTTTTTCTTGAATCCAGTAAATTAGGTATTCACACCACACTAGCAAAGTGCTCAGTGAAAAATGTGAACAGTAAGGCGGCCATACACGCAAGGTATACCTGTACAGGCGACCTGAATAGGTATATTACCTTTGGGGTACACCGTTGCGTGTATGGTCGCCTATAGTTAGAATTCAGTTCTTAAAATTAAAATAGAGTGACGTAATGAGTAATGAGCACTAGGAATAGTGCCACTAATTTATTGTATGAATTCCAATTCGTGAAACTATACCAAGTGCTCGTTACTTCAGTTTAAAAAAATGTAAACTGATCAAAGCGTTTTTAAAGAAATTTTAACACCCTGTAGGTGTAATTGTTAACTTTTGGCCACGTTTGAACAAAAAATTTATTTTGGAAGGTGAAAGGATTAGAGTGTAGCAAAAACCCGGTTTTTCTATGAGTTGGTTTACGTCTAGTCTGTTTGCTTTTCAAATGAAGTGACACGTTGGGCAGTCTAAAAATTTGGTAATTATGTCTCCAGTTTATTTATTTAAATTTGCCGTATTTCAAGTTTACGGCATGTTGATTTATTGGTTTGTCGAATTTTAATCCTTTTTTCAAAAATTTTTATTGTATACACTCAAATTTTTCTTTACAAAAGGCGTTCGTGTTCTTGTACTTGGTATTAGTATACAGGGTAGTCGAAAATTTATGACAGGCGGTTTTAAATGAAAACTAGATATAGAAACAAAATTTAATAATTAGTTCTTAAAAGTGAATAGTCAAAATAGCGGCCAGTATAACGATTTGATCATTTTCTAGTTTTAATCTATTCCATAATTTTCTATTATTTGGTATAATTTTGGTTAAGCCGGAAATTAGCCTCGGTACTCGGTATATTTTTATGACTTTTTAAAATATTGTAAAATTAGCTGTCAAATGAAACCAAACACGTTAATTAAACTTTCGGTTTAACCGGAAATGGCGTCAGATTTTTTATTTTCAATACAATCCCCTGTACATTTTAAGTGGAATTATTGTAAAATAACCTTATGATACTAAAAATTTATTATTTTGACTTATGGTTCAACCGGAAACGATATTAGCTTCCATTTCAAATACGAGTAGAAACATCTCGTATAATTTTAGTTTTTTAAATAAGGGAGAGCTTCTGAGCATACTTTTGTTAGGTACTAGTCAAAACCAAGAGAGGTGTCCTATGACTCATTGCTAAAATTACTTAAAAATGACGTATTAAAATATTCTGTTGCATTCCCACAAAGTAAAAACAAACTTATAAACAAGGATAGCGTGATTCAAGTTACGTAGTTTTTTGGAATGAGTCATAGGACACCTCTCCTGGTTTGGACCATATTTCTGGTATCTTTTTAAATATTTTCATCGCGTATGAAAAAGTCTTGTTATGAGTTATGACTTATGACCACATCAGCCGTTTTTTAAAAGATATCTAAATAATTATGTCAATTCTCATTACAGTATGTGCAATTGTTTTTATCCATACAAAATCTTTTTTTTAGTTTGGGTTTGTTAGACCACCTTGTATATTTTGCAAGAATTTTATTACAGTACTACATTAAAGTAGTCAATAAAACATCAATCTAAATTACGTCAAAAATTTAAAATCGAAATAGTCTCCACTTTCGAAAACACTCGCGATATCAACTTTAAATAGACGAATCAGAAATTTATCGAATAGCGGGGAAAATCGAGTCGATAGTCTTCATTTCTTTGACGAGAGAAAAATAATATTTTTATATTAATAATATTTAATAAAATGAGCGCTTTTATGTTTTATTTCGTAATTCCATTTGCTACAGAAGTTAATGATCGACCAAGAATAACACAGATTCTTAGTCCTGACCTACGCATGTAGTTTTTCGTTGCGCTGCGTGAAAGGAGACGGAAAGAATATGCTAGAACGAGATATAAGAATCCCTTGATGACTGCGAGGTGTTGGATTCCGTTGAGTCCCAATTCAACAGAGCGGAATATTGAGTTTTAAATACACTTAATACACGATATCGAAATTTTTAGGTTTCTCTCGTTCACTTCTATTTATACTGTTCGTTCGAATGGAATTCGAATTTAATTAAAAATTAAGTTAATTAAATGCGCTACAGTCTACAGTAGGCTCTTCTCAGTAGATCATCTTTTACTTACTAAATGCTAATGAACGCAAGTTCTGCTATTTTGTAAAGGTTTAAGTTAAGTTAACTCAATATTTTGGGAAACAACTGTTAACTTCTTACGCCTACTTTGGTTTTAGTGCTTTCAGTAAATTGATATGTTTAAAAATGTACCGCAATACCTACCAATTCTCTCGAATTGAAAGCTCCTTGAGTCTTTAGAGGGCTTGCAAAAAGAGTAGATAAAATGACGAATAATTTTGCGTACTCGATTAAAAGTAAATATCTCTCAAAAACCATAGATGGCGCTAGTTGCGTTAGTTAGTTTAGTTCATCTAATAAAATCTTCGCAATAACCCCTTGATCTACTATCGACATCTTTACTTTTGTTTTACTTTACCTACTTATTGTTGGAAATTTCGAAAACAAACCGTGTTCAAAACAAAAACCAAAGTAAGTTGTGACTTCTGATGTAGTCTCACCGTACCGGAACGCGTGTTGCTTTTACAAAGCTTACTTTCAACCAGTAAACGAAAATAAGCAAGCAAATAATACACTTTAATTGTATACACGAGATGTCAAAGACAAGTAGCTTGTATACAGGGCGGCTCAAATTTGCGAACCGGTACCAATAATCTTGTTTACCCATTGTAAAAGTAAAAGAGAGATAAAAGCATTAAAATGATAATCAAATTCGTCTTAATAATTTAACGGTCGAAACCAATTTTGAGCAAAGCCGTTTGAGAATTTAATAAACTTTGGTCTATTTGAGTAGTTAATTTTCAAATTAGAGTCCGCTCAGGATAAATAGTATTGCGAAAAAGTATTACAAAGTCAAAGTTGCAAACCACAAAGAGGTAACTTTTGTACAGCTTTCTCTTTTTTCATTTAAACAAGAAATACTAACGATCAGCAGTTCTCAAAAGTTTTGGGTTGGTATTTGGTACAGCCAGAGAAAAATTTATTGGGCAGTAGAACTGGTAACTTTCTTCTTTTCTTACACTTTTTATGAGAGAAATGACATAAAAATAGAGAGTGCTGTAACTATAAAATACTCCATTATTAATTCGTAAAAATTTCATTGCAGAAATTGCGGACTGCGGACATAAATATTCGCCAAACAACCTATTATAGTGACCAATAATTATGTCTTCGACTGTACAAATAAAATTAGAGAGAGAGTCTCTATAGAAGTGCCACCGTAAACTTTCAGAACTGCAGTACAAGTAATAACTTGAATTCAAATTACTTGATTCAAATAACTTGAAACGTGAACGTATGATTTACTTAGCTTGAGTTTGAGTAGAGGAGTTAGGAGTTAGGAGGATATCATCATTGTTATTACGCCATGTAAAAAATCTACCAAATTCAATTAACTTGTATGAACACAAACTTAAACCCTTAAACTCAATTTCTTTGAATTGAAATTACTTGAATTCAAGTTACTTGAATGTTAACGACGCTTAACAATATACATTTTTAAATTTTCTTGAAGGGATTAGAAAGAGTTTCGTCAGAAAACCAACGGGCGGTATGCTATATCAATACCGGGCTTTCTACTTCTAATTATTTTGGCTATTAGGATATAACAGTTTATTTTCTTTTGACAAGAAAGAATACGATCTGCAGTCTTAAAAATTTTTTAATTTGATTTCATGTCCATTTCTTTATAAGGTATTTCAAATCTACCCCACGTTGATTTATGGTATGCAAGGCCGTAGCTAGAAAAAATTTCGGGGGGGGGGTATGCAAGTAGAGCCGGACAAAGAGCAGACTACGCCAATTTTGCGCCCCTACACTCTACAAATGTGCATTTTAATGGCGTAGATACTTTAAAGCAGTGGTAATAAAATCTCATAAGTTAGAAATATAATGAAATAGCACCGGAAATATTTAATTGTTTAAGGTGAAACGGCTTAAAACGAAGCTCGGCAATTTTAATGGCGATTGATATTAGTGCCTCCAGAAAAGATGGATCACGAAAACAAGGGATGAAAATTAAGAATTCAATTACTATACTTTTTTAAGATAAACAAACAATATTATGGAATTATTAAGAGACAACTTTTAACCTAGGGCCTAAGGCTAAATCCAGGTCTGATAAGACCCAATTCTAATAATTATTTTACATGTAGTTTGATTTTGATTTTAATATTCTTCTGTAGTTCTTTTTCGGAAACGGAGACAAGATGCAGAAAAGTAGAATTTAAACTGTCACTTATTCTGCATTTTTTTGAATCTCCGAAAGTATTTTGGGGGGGGGGGTTCAAACCCTGCTGATCCTTTCTCGGAGTTTCTGGACTACGGCCTTGATGGTATGATTCTGAAAAATTTTCCTTTATAAGATGAAGCCATATTTTTGTTAAGTAACTCCTTACTTATGAGTGAGTGAGACTTCTGGCTTTATGTTTCCTTATTAAATTGAGTCGAAAAACAAGGCGGTGAAGTTGATATTATTTTTAATAAATTAAGAAAGCCATGAAAACAAATTAATCAAATCACGGATAAGGATAACTGCCTCAAAAGTAATTCTCTGACTCTTAAACAAGATGCAAACATTAAAATTTTGTTCGACAAAAATCTCATTGCTGAAATTTTTTTTCTACAAATTGTGCTCTATTGTGATGTACAAAATGGATTGTCTTAAGTTAGTTTTAAATAAAAAAAGTTTTAATTAGCTATAACATTTATTTTCCAAGTGCACGCCATCTTTGGGGTCGAAAGTTTATGCACTGGATTTTCATCATCTGAAAATTCAAATTGGCAAACTTTAAACTGTTTTCTGTTCCAAGCAAGCCTAGTTTCCCTCTACCTCTACCTCAAGAGTAGTACTCCATCCGTAGACACACTGTATCTGTATGCACATTGCACATGCAGATATAATAGCTTTAGTACTTTTTTTAATTTGCAACAAAGCAATTTCTATCTGCTCAATTTACGCTTTTATCAAAAAGTATTGTTTTGAGACTACTCACAAAAGAAATAAAATTTAGAAAAAAAAATTGTTTCCGCCCGGGATCGAACCGGGGACCTTGTGCGTGTGAAGCACACGTGATAACCGCTACACTACGGAAACTACGTAAAACTTTTTCATTATTATACATAATCTAAGCACGCTAGTACTAATTTTTTTAAAAATATTTTTACAAAGTTTTTAATAATGCTAAGAAATATCAGGACGTTACCTTTACATTTACTTAAAAGAACTACCTATACAAAGTTAAAACTTCAAAAATTATGAAAAGTAACTTCTAATTTATTAATGTTAGTGATTTAAGGCACATTCGCCAAGTGTGGTCACGAGTTTATGTTCCTGATCGAGTCTATAATATAAGATTCATTCTTGGATATCGTATAATTTTCCACTATTAGATATACCTACCCATGAATTTGAAAATTTTCGAAAATAATTCTGCCCTTTAGCACAAAAGTGACGCCAATGTTAGAACTCATTTTTTAGTCGAACTCATGGACTTTTCATATTAAGCGTCTGCAAAGAATCGATTATAGTATGTGCTACCTGAAAAGAATAATGTTAGTCGCTAAATATTTGTCGTATTCAGAATTTGGTTACATCTGAACGGCCGAATTTAAATATAAATGTATACGATAATAAATTACCAGTATGCACTTGTTATATTGAGAACGTTTAATCAATGGTGTCGAGTGTAATATAAAATGCTTTTTAAGAAATTGGTTTAATTGTGAAACTCCACGAATAACGAATAAGTCTAAGCTTCTTGTCGAATTCGAGTAATTTTTCAATCGGGAATTGATATCGATCCGGAAAACTAGAAGGAAAATTGGAAACTATGTAGCATGTATGTAAATTGAGAAAAACCCCACGTTGATTGTATGAGATGAGAACGTAAACATAGTTAAAGCTTAGGTCTGTTTTAGGTACCTTAAAATAATATAAAATGTTTATGCGAATAACTAAATAAAGGCAGATTTATTCACATTCGAATGATCATACTTTAAAGCAATGAAAACGCACAATCACGCACATGCACTAACTTTGTCACACACACACGACTGATCTTCAGTTGGAAAAAACTAAGGAACTAAAAGAAAGAATAGTGACTAGAATATTCGATCAAATCAACTTAGGCCGAGCCTTTATGCTATCAAAGTAGACTGAAAATCCAGAACATGTGACCCCTTTGCCAATCTTAGAGAAAATCCGGATTTCACGATACAAAAACTTCATTTTATTAACTCCGCGCGCTTAGGGTCAACCTTAAAAATTCTTCTGCGACGAGCTTTCGACGATTTTGTTAACATAAAATTTCTATTATGACGGAATTAAATGTGTACTTACTGTTATTAAAGAAAACTCGTGTTATTTCCTTTAAAAAAATAGAAAAAAACACAAAACGACACGCGAGCCTTGGAGAAATTTTAACAACTTGATAGCGATTGAGTTTTCTCACGAAAATGAAGACTTGTTTCCTTAGTAACACCATCGAATAGGAATATTTCGTCGGAGAAACTTAATTTTAGAGACAAATTGGAGAATGTGGAATTTGGCCAATTTCTATCTTTATAAATGGCGTTTCTTTGAAATTTTAAAAGTGTACATGTACGGACGGTAGTAAAGGGTGCGTAGTTACGAAAGGGATGTGCAGTTTTAAACGAGTTTAAGTAATCATGATATCATATTAACACTTGTTATTCATGAACTTTTAGAAGTTTGCTTTAGTAACAAGTGTAGGAGAGATAGCGATAGCCGTGTGCAGATAGTGTCGGCCGCAGGAGGCTGTTTAGTATGTGAAACGTGTAAGATGCCCAGGGCGCACATTTGCGAGTTTCTCCTGTCTCCTCGCCTTTTCAACCCTGTCCGACCACAGGGTTTGATAATGGATATATTGTATCATCTTCACCCAACCGATAGACAGCTTATTTCACATTCAAATGACATTTATATGTGGTCTCCGTAACATTTTTATCCCGAATTTCTAAAAAGTTGTAAATCTCATAACACGCTATAATTTAAGCCTTTTTAAGTTGATGGAATCGTTGTAAAATATAAAAATTTTATACATATTTTATTTTTATAAACGCATTTATATAAAGCGTTTGCATATGACACCGAAGGGTTTTTGAAAATAAGTGTCGGAATTAAACTTAGAATGCCTAATATTATTCACCCTGTATAAAGTGGTTGGTGAAGGAATGTGTATGTATAAGTAATAAATTGTCGCTTGAGAGAATGTCCAAGCAGGTGGGGGTGGCGTAGCTAAGGGGGCTACTTGAGGAATGGGAAGCTTGTACAACACGTGCGCTCAGGGTGGACGTCTCCGCATACGCTAGCACTAGATTAACTATGACAGGACCGTATCTTTCGAATCACGTAAAATGTATAATTCGTTTAGAATTTTTTCAAATTTAAGGAAACAAAAGAAAACCCACTTCTTAACATTAACCACGGCCACATCGCTCTTATTTTTTCGTTTCCAAACGTTTTCGTCCCATTTTTCTTGTTTTCGGAACGCCGCACTTTACTCGAGTATTCGAGTACTTTTTAGACCGTAGAAAGTAAGAGAAAATTAAAGAGATTGGAGCCGAGATTAGAGACGAGTTGGGTCCGAAAAAGTTGCAGATAATTTTCCGAAATTATTCCAACAAGACAAAAGGACGAAATTAATATAGATGGGATTATAAATTGCGACACCCTCTCGTTGGCAATTTAATAATTGGATTTAGTATCGGGGAACAGTAAAAATATTGTATCCCAAATTGGGGTACATTTCATGAAAATTACTTCTCTGCCAAAAAAAACGAAATTAAGTGCAAAAGACGACGAGTACGAGGCGTACGCTCCGACAGTCGCATATACAGACAGAACGACAGACTGGTGAAAGGACTCGTAGATAACGTACAAATGTACATGAAAACCTGGCATACGAAACAGAAACTCGTGGTACGCTAAAAAACGGACCCAGTTCTCTCGATTAGCCGACAGACAGACGGAAGAATAAGCCGACATTTTTCGTAAATAGGACGAACTTCTGACGCTTCGAAACTTCGTCGATTAATTTGTGTGTGTACTTTCGTTCGATTAAAATGATTCGATCGTGTTTTGAAATGTCGTGGAATTAATTTCGCGCGAGTTACGCGAAAAATGTCTATTCGAATATCGAAAATAAAGAAAGCGACGCAATTTTTATAATGCGAAGTTATAGACGATATAAAAGTAACGAAAGTTGATTATCTTTTAAAGTAAAATCCGATCCTGCGAAGTCGACAACGCATTAATGCTATGCCAAGCAAGTAAGCAAGGAAGGAAGCAGGCAAGAGCAAGCAATGATGGCAGCGGGAGTGAGGCAGGATGACAGCAACGAGTATGGGAATAGAAGCAGGAACAGAGAATGTAAAATAGGCTATGCTGTTGGTGGTGGACCTGTGCTGGGTCCAGCGCTGCCCCGAGGTATTGATCTACAAACCTAGAGGAGGGTGTGTGTGCTGACACGCATTCTCCCAACTACTCTTAAGACCCCCTAGTATTACCGCGTATGTAACACTATCTTACTGTAACGAGCCGAACATTTTTGATGCCTTACTTTACTTGGTCCGATATTATTCTTATACGTAATATAGATAGATCGCGCACGTGACCACGGATTAAAATTACATTTTAATAGGTCGATTTAAAAGAGAATAGCGAATTGGAAGTTAAATTGATTTAAACAGTTCGATTAAGAACTTAACTCTCACTTACTCTTAGTTGCTATATACGAATCCGTGCCCGAGGCGATGCAGGTAACAGATTGAGTCCGTTCAAACTAACAGATTTTAATCAAACTATCAGAAATTTCTTAGTTAATTGCTAAATTATGTTATGTAAGTTTGCCCGCCGAATTGAGTACGTACAGCTTTCAATAACAGATAAGTTCGGGACGGCGAGCGCCTTCGATGTTTATCAAAAGACAAAACGAAGCTACGGACGACTATATGCGGCTAAATTAATAACGATAACGGCGGAAAAGTAAAAAAAAAACAGTTTTAATAGAAAATGACTTCTTATAGATTTTTTAAGGGTAATAAAGCTGCGTCATAAGAGAATTGCCTAGTAAGCTCATTTCTCCCTTCCATCATTTGCCATTAGCATTTTGGTTGTAGATTATTACCGATTGCGAGCAGCAGTAACTTCTAGTATCAAACCGCTAAACTTGTTAGAACTGATGCAAATCTCAGCACAATATTTTATCCTCCCCTTCTATCTTGGCCATGTAGAGTATCCGCCCTACGCAGCTTGCCAAATGAAGACCAACAGAGTCCAAAGAAGAATAGTTTGAATTTGCATCGCCCTATCTCCTGATATATAGCGCTGCCTTATCTGCTCTGTCCACCCCTAGCGGCCAGTGTAGCAAGTGCTAAAGTTTAATTTATGTTTCCTAGCACTGCATTGTCACGTCTTACGGATGACTAGGGCTCGTGTCCACTGTAAACTTTTCAATCTTTATCTATTTAATTTGACAAAAATTGGCATTCGTTTAAATTTAATTAATGGAAATGACGGTTTGTTTAAGACGTTTACAAAATATGATTACATTAGAGGCTTAATATGTAAATTTATAAACAAGATTGTTAAGATAGTTTTGTTATATCCCATATAAACATGTCACAGTTCGACTAACCCTTAAAAGGAAGTTCATTACTTTAAATCAAATTTCTCAGCAAGAAATTTCACATTTGTTCTTTCCGTCCGTCTGTTGTGTCCATAGTCGTACGTGAGCTCTCCCTTGTGCGCATTCCCTCTTCTATTGTTTGTTTGTTGTCCGTCTCTCTATGGCGTCCGTTTATCTTTTGCGAATCTGCTCCTTTCTTTGTTTACCCGTCTGTACGTCCGTGCGTTTGTTTTGGTCCTCGTTAGCTCGTCTGTTGATTCCATGTTTGTTCGTCCGATGCTTTCGTCCGTTAGTCCATCAACCCGTCGGTCTGCCCTTTCTATTCGCTAGCAGTTTGTTCCCAATTAACCACCCTTACTCTTTGTCAATCATTTATTGTGTTGATTTACTCCTTTTTAAATTCCTTGTTGATCTGTCTATCTGCCTGTGCGGCTGTCAACTCGTCAGCTAGTTAGCCTGAATTTTAGCACGTAAAAGGAATGAGCCCACTAGGTCGTACAACGACTCGACCCACTGATACGTACGGTCAGGCGGCACTGGGGCATTGGCTTAACCGCTCAGACTACGTAGATGAGGTGCCACTATATATTTCCCAAGAATCGGGACTCCGTAAAGAGGGCCTTATCTTAAAATCTTACATACTTTATGTTTTGTAGAGGCGCGACGACTCTATATGTAGAGCCTGCGTAGAAGAAAACTAATCCTTCCAACACAGTTTAAGCAGATGCCTAGTTTTGGCAGTCCTGAGACTGTCTACTAACTGCCCGTCTGTTTTAGTCTGTTGGTTACGAGGTTCCTAAATTAGCTTTTCAATCAGTTTGTGTTTATCTATCGTCTCTCGCCGCCATTTCTTTGTTTATCTGTCTGTCCGCCCGTGCTTTTGCCCTTTTTGGTGCCCATTAGCTCGTCTGTTGATTTCATGTTTGTTCATCCGATGCTTTCGTCCGTTAGCCCATCAATCCGCCGGTCTGTCCTTTCTATTTGTTATCAGTTTGGTTTTAATCCCCCCCCCTTTGTTAATTTAATTTTTTCTACATTTTTTGTTTATCTGTGTATCTACCTGTGCGTCTGTCAACTCGTTAGCTTGTTAGATCTTCCTCACGTAAAATCTGTTTGTGAGTTCTTCATCTGTTTGTATCCGGTCGAGATCAGAAATGAGAACAGCATCAACGTAAACCAGTGTGAAGTAAAAGGAATGAGCCTACTAAGTCGTGCAACGATCCAACCCACTAATACGTACGATCAGGAGATACTGGGGGACTGGGGCCTTGGCTTAACCGCTCGAACTACATTGATGAGGTATCACTTATACATTTTCTAACGATCAGGACTTCGTAAGGGACGTTATCTCAAAATCATACATACTATGTTTTCGAGAGGCAAGGGAACCCTATATGTAGAGGCTACGTAGAAGAAAACGAATCTTCCCAACACAGATGCCTAGTTTTGGCGGCGTTGAGCCTGCTAACTACCCGTCTGTTTGTCTGTTAGTTACGAGGTTCCTAAATTAGCTTTTCAGTCAGTTTGCGTTTAACTTCAACTGTTTATTTTCTTAGTTTATCCTGAGAAACTTGGCCGCCCCTACAATTGACCGCCTGCGGCTTTTGCACGCACTGTCCTTATGGTGGAAACGGTTGTAGCTCTGTTTATTATCAGTCATTTACAGACAGTTTCGCCAAAATTATTCAAATTTTGATTGCGTATTAGAGGGAAAAGGGTTAAGGGAGAAGCTTTTTGTAGAAATTTATTTCTACTATTATTCTACACTACACGCTCATGGTTGTGGTAGTTTTCTATAAGTTTCTCTGGAGGCGATTTTTGGACGTGAAACAAGAAAAAGGATCTTTTTTAAATATTTAAAGTCGAAAGTTTTTTAACGTCCTTTAACGTCATTTTGATTGATAAATATTGCAAGAAATTTATATTATATGTTGTTTACATAAGTGAGGCTAACATGGCGCTTTCATATATAAAATATTTGTATAAACTTTCGCTTTCTGTATCGTCCGCTTTAACAAAATAAATAGTTATCATTACATATTGCGTTAAGGGTTCTAAACCAGCTAAGCAAACGTGGAGCTGCTACACCTCCTCTCGCACCCTCCTAACGTCGGTTAAACTATAGGAGTTTATAGCACGTTAATCACTACTCATCAATATCCCTATCAAGTCAAATTATTTAGAAAACGCTTTTGTTCGGTAACGAGTTCCCTGCGATCGGAATTTAAGTTATATTAAACTTATTTATTATTTTAGAGGTTGTAAATAAATTGTTTAATTGAGTTCGAAACTTGTGCATTATCACTTATGTTTAATTCAAACGGTCGGTGGTCATTTCTTCTTAAGGGAAGTATAACATTGGCAGCACGGCCATACATTAACTTATCCAATATTCCACTCTGGTGGGTGAGCGCTGTAGGCATGCAAATGAAGTTAGTGTCGTTGGGGATGAGGGAGAAACGGGGGTGCACACACGACTTGCCCGTGTTATTGATTAAAGACGACCGTGGTCCAGCGGGTAATTACCCCCTTATCTCAACTCCCCTACTGTGTGCACTAGCACGCTCTGCTTCACTTGGTAGGTACTCACCGGAACATGAAACTATTTCCACGAAATTATTGTATTTATTTTAACGTAACATCTTAAAAATACTTACAAATTATTTTTTTCTTATTCGCCTTTAGTAAATAGTATTTCATTCTTTGTTATTAGAGCGATTAAAACTAAAATTACCTGTGCAGGCCTTAAAACATGCTTAATCGGGTAAATTAACGAAAATCAATCATTTCGGCGACAACTTGGAGCGATCAAAACTTTATGATGGCGTTTATCGAGAATATTGCACAATAATCTTCAACTTTTTTAGTGCCTACAAGTCTTGCCGATAAAAAATAGTAAGTGCCTTCGATGGCCATTATTTGATGTGTTCAACAATTGTAAACGATATATCTACTGTAGTAGCTTTTAGTCAAAAAATTAAATAAACTGAGCGATCGTATTTTTAATTTCAAATTCGACTATGTACAGTGTGTTAGGCAAACTATGCCTTCCGAGGGTAAACATAGTTTCAGTCTATTTCATCTTACTTTAAATTTTTAGTTCACCGTTGGTGAACGGACTACCAAACAAGCTCAGTATTATACCGGGTGTAGATCACCAAAGCTGAGCATTGTGTTGAACGTTTTCGCTTATTCCTGCTCACCAGTTCATCCTACGAGAAAATTAAGAGTATCAATGGAAAGGTAAAACCATTGCGCGTCTTATGGTCCTACATGCTAATTTAAAAAATTTTTAATCTGATTAAAACGAATTTTTTTTGGTTAAAACTTTTTATAGTAACGTTTCCGGAAGCGGGAGGTCAGAGATAATAAATATATTGAATCCCTTCAATACATACTATTCAAAACGAATTTTAAACAATCTGTCAATATTTCTGTCCAATCAGAAGCTAGGGGGGCTAGGGCTAATTAAATTTCTTATTCTTTTAAAACTAAATATTTCAATTCATCGTGTATTGCAGGAAATCGACGAATAGTTGGCGAGTAGAAAATGTTGTGCGTATATGGTACAAGTTATTTATTATTATTATTATTTTCCCTGAGGCTGGCCCCCAGTAATTCCCTGCACCGCGACCTCTTGGGTCTATTGTGCGCCTCGGATATGCTCTTCTTTTATATGAGTTCTGTGCTTTTGATAAAGTCCAGAATTTCCTCTATTAGTAGTTTGGGCAATTCTCTTTGGATCATCTTCTCCTTTCCGAGAATGCTGTGACGACTTCTTGTGAAATCTTCACAGTGTAGCAGAAGATGAATTGGAGTTTCCTCTGTCTCTGCACATCCTCTGCATAATGGGTCTTCTTCTAGTCCCATCGTATACAGGTGCTTTTTGAGCTGGAAATGTCCCGTTATCAGTGCCGTTGCCAATCTTAGCTTACCTGTACTCATTCTGAGTAGAGGACTTTAGAGTGGCCCTGCCCGGGAGTCTCCCTCCAGTGTTTAATCAGTTTAATATGCCATTTCGTTAGAAGTAACTGTATTTCTCTCTTTGCCATTTCGTAAGGAATGCCCAAGGCTGGTTCATGGTACAAGTTGATCAACGTATTCTTTGAGACAGATTACGCTCTCGGTAAGTTATCAAGACAGTTATTTATCTTAAAAGAACTTAAAAGTAGCAACTGCTTTGAAGAAAATAGTTTATTAGATGTCGGACTATGCTCACCATCATGACACAGTTTTAATTGGATGTATTTGGAAAACGTCTGAAATAAATTCGGCAAATAAATATAAAAAGGGCCAGTTAGAGTAGAGTAGGGTAGTAGGTCGTTATTGAGCTATTTACTAAAACGTCACATTTGTGTATCGACTGGACATTTAAATAAAATTTACGTACTATACATTTTACGATTACAAAACAGGTTGTTATACAAAATAGTTAATAGTTATTACGCACCTTTATCTTTTATATTTTATTATGTATTCTTGTAAAAGGGAGTTAACATGTTTTTCATGATGGTGTTTGTAGTGTAACACGGAAAAACCAAATATACATACGTTACGACGTCATAAAAACTATTTTATAGCGGTCAGCTGTAACTCAACAGGACATTAATCAGAAAGGTCAGCCTCTGACAATTTATTGACGAGTGTGTCTTTAAATATAAAGGGGTTGTCCGCTTACGGCTAAGCTACCCACTTTCGTCCACTTAACCATAGGTTCACATGTGGATAAACAAAATTAATAACACAAAGCCTAACTATTTCGAGCAGAAAATTTTTAAGGCATGTTAGTTTTTTTTATATTCGTCACTTGTTTTGGCTTTCACGGATTTTATTTTTAATTTACATTTTCCCAAGGTAAAGGAAATATAAATATAGTTTGGAGTATTGGTTTGCGCATTTATTTACGAGGGAAAATTCGTCAAGTTTTGGAACTTGGTAAGGTCCATTGTTGAAGGAGTAAGCATATTAGAATTTATATTGAGGAAAATTCTTTTACTTACACGAGCTGTGGTAGGCTTTTCTTTTAAATTGGGAGATTTCATTATCTTTGTTAACTTTCCTGAAACTGTTCATTTGGGAATAACCGTGTTGAGATTTTTTCCTGCCGTCTGTCCGCAATTAGGCATTAGGCATTAGTAATAATCGGAGATGAGTAAAGGAGTCTTAGGGGGGTGTTTATTTAATATTTTCCATAATTAGTAGTTTAGTAAGTATAAAAATATGAGTGGGAAAATGAGACCTAGGAAGGGATTTTCAATTGACGTCTTAAGGGGCTATTAAAGCAGATTTTAAGTATCCGTTTCAGGGCTCTCTACTAGTTTTGCATTGAAATACTAATGATATCAGAATGAAACAAAAAGTAAACGTTTAATTAAAGATGGATCTATATCCTTACATTAACATTTTTTGCAATTTTTTGCCAATAAAAGTTTTTAAAAAACGTTGAAATGGAGCATTTTACACTGAACTTTGAAACGTATTTCCACGAGTACTCGAGTACCGACAAAAATTTAAAAAACAAACTATAGGACGGACATACCTTAACCTTCTATTCTACCTATAAGAGAAAAAAGTTTCATTGGGAAAAAAAATTCCTTCAAAAATTATAATACAGAAGCCGAGACTGTGGCATCGGGCATCTGCTCTCTTGTGCACTAAGATGTTTACATGGATTGGTTTCTCGTTCCGCCCAACCTCGACATGATATCCTCTTTGCACAAGTATATTATCCAGACTACACAGACGGTCCTAAAACCCAATAGACACAGGAGCTGGAATCATCGGGGACGGCAACTCGAGGCAAGGGGAAACCTCGGGAAGCACGCAACCGCATTTCAAGCAGAAATTTACGTCATTCTTACATGCACGCAAATACTGTTAGATCAAGGTTATCACAACCCAAAAATATTTGTAGCATCGTACAGCCAATTAGCTCTTAAAGCGCTGAAAGCCTGCGAGGTGGGGTCCAGAAGTAACAGACTGTATCTGCAGACTGAACGAGCTAGAGGAAAAAAATTTTGTCAACCTGGTATGGATGGCAGCTCATGCCGACATACCAGGGAACGAGAAAGCAGATGGTCTGGCTAAAGATGCCAGCAAAAAAACATTAGACCAGAATCAATCTTTGGCACTCCCTATGAAGTGGTAAAGGGAGAAATAAAGTCACTTCTGCTGAAGTGGCATATTAAACACTGGAGGGAAACTCCTAGACAGGGTCATTCTAAAGTCGTATTGGAGAAACCCTCTGACAAAAGAACCCGCACTCTAGATGTGCAAAGGAAGAGGAAACTCCAATTCATCTTCTGCGAGACGTTCTCAAGAAGGCGTCACAGCATTCTCAGAGAGGTCAAGATGCTTCAAAGAGAACTGCCCAAAACATTAATGGAGAAAATTTTGGACTTTATCAAAAGCACAGAACGCACATAAAGGAAGACTACGTTCGTCTGACATGGTTACAAATGTTGATTTTGAGAGAAATGAGCTAATACTTGTGTTTTGATGGCAATTCTCGATACCTCGATAGTTTCTGGTAGAAAACTTTGAGGGATAACGTAAGATTTTGGAAAAGTACCAAAAGGAAATAAAAACGGTTTGTAAGCCAAAAAGGGGTCAATACGCAAGTGCTGTAGCCTGCAGCGTTTTAGGCAATTTTTGGAATAAGGTCAGTTTGTGCGAGCGTCTCTCCGTAGGCAAATAATTCCCAATTAGTTACTGCCACCCGGCTCATCTGACATTGTCAATTATTGTACAGATTTTCCATTTCGTCGAAACGTGAAGGGCATCGAAATTAATTTTTTCACTATTCCAAATGAGAGAGAGCAAATGAGAAAGTTTAGGCGATGACACGTCACTTCTTTTAATACTTATTTGATCGTCGGTGAAAATTTTTATTTCACTTTATAGCGATTTTGTAAATTCCCGGGTGGTTGGTTTATTCGAGGTTTTCTATATAAAGTTACAAATAAAAGGTAATTTGTCTTCTTGTTTATTTGGCGGATGACAAATTTTTAATGCGACCCTAATACACGACGTCATTTCGATGATCTGATAGTTTTAACGCACGTAAAAAATATTTTCCAAAATAAGTACGTCTAGTCACGTAATTAGTTTATGCCCAAACTTGAACTGAGACGAAAAGCGCGCTTGCACACATTTCTTTGTATTGTTCGAGCTGATCACCGATCGCATCCAACGAACAAAAGAAAATTCCCATCTAATGATTGATTTGAAGTTCGACGCAACACGTATCGTTTTAAAAATTAAGTCGCGAAAAGCTTTAAACTCGACGTATTTACGTGTTAACATTTCCATTAAAAATGTTTGAAATTAAATAAAATTTAGCGTCGAATTTACTTTTGTTTTGCGTGTTTTTCGGCGGGTTTGCAGTTCAACATTTATTGGGTTTTCAAGTTTGCCGTCGACTTGATTTAAATAAATAAAAGGCCACATTTGATTGCTAAATTCGCGTAGCGTTAAAAACAGCACACACACATTTGATTTTCCACAATTCGTCTTCGTAACTTTTTTTGGAATTAAGTGGCAACTCGCGTGCGGGCCACAAAAAAATAAAATTAGGGGAATTCGAAAAATAATTATGCTTGCCATCGTTTTTTGAAATTGTTGGTTTTGGGAATTATTAACGAGATTAGTGTCGTTAGAATGAATATTGGGTTCCCATACAACTGATAAACAACAATTTTGCATATTTTATTTTCGATTTTATTTTCAATTCGACAACTCGATCCCAGCATTCTCAAGATACCGAAGCAGTCTTCAGCCACATGTGCCCGGGTATTATCGTGGATTAGCACAAAGCTATCGTATCCAATAAAGCCAAGATATGGTAGAACATGATCTTGAATGATGTTGCGGATGTACCAGTCTGCATTTAGTCTCAAATTCACCTCAACGAGCTCTGTGCGACTATCCCAACTGATGCCACTCCATACTATAATGGAACCTCCACCAAAACTAACGTTTTGCACAAGATTGCATTCAACGTAACGTTCCCCAAGTCTTCTATACACTCGGCCACGCCCATCTGGCCTCCACAATAATTGAATTCGGGTCTCATCTGTGAAAAAAACTTTGCTTCATGGGTTTTCATCCCAATTCACGCGAGCTCGTACAAACTGCAATGGACCGATTTTGTGATGTGGGCGAAGCTGGGAAGCATTTGTAGGACGTTTTGGATTTAAGCCGTATTCTTTTAGCCTTCTCTATATTTTTTTTTGGACTTACCTGCTTTGCATTCAGTAGTACATTTTTCAGTTGCGGAGCTATATGTGTGCGATTTTGCAAAGATCGCATTTGCAAATATGGGTCATCTCCAGGCGTTGTGCATCTTTTTCGCCCTTGTCCGGCTCGCCTTTTGTATTCATCGGTCTCTTCTTATCGTTTAAGCACCTGAGAAACTGTGTGCCCGTTACATTTTGTATAATTAAAATTAAAATCCAAGTCTTCAGACGGTTGAAGGAAACACTGATATTCTATTGGATAGCATACGTGAGAGTAGGTGTCTCACACTTGCAACGGTTATCGCAACTGCCCGAGAACTCGAATTTCTAATTAATCACTTTCCCAAAACTAATGGTAAATATCGTCAGCCGGATCAAACAATTTTTAGACGAATTTTTACGAAACGGGCGTTCCTCACTAATCTTGTGACAAAATTTGTATACCCCTTATTAACGAATTCGTGTTGAGTTCGATGTTTAATAAATTATCTTTTACCTTTAATTAATAATTATGTACTCGCATAAAATGTTAAAGAAGGCGCTTATCTGCTGATGAGGGTTGGTCAGTTATCAATCCAATGTTTCATGATAGAATATGTAGTGAATCAAATCAGAAGTTTTTTGTGACCCACTTCCACTTGTCTCTACAGCTTTCGATTTTGAATTATAAGTACCCATCTATTTCTCCTTCCACTGCCCACTGATGTCTAGAATTTCACGCATTTACACGCGTTTATTATTGAAAAGCGCTATGCTATAGTAGTAACTTGCCAACTTTTCTCATAGTTTTTTTTACTACATTTTCTAATGCGTAATAAAAGAAATAAGATTATAACCGCCTTCACTTTGGATAGAAGTTTTTCCAAAAAAACAATTTTGATCTTAAGGATATAAGACTACTTGATATATATGCTGTTACGATCAATTACTTTTATCAATAACACAAAAGCTTTTTTACCGAAACAATTCTAGGCCGGAAGTTTTGATTTTATTTAGTTTTAACTTTAATATTACATTTTAAGAGAAACTTTTTTACTCAAAAATGTATACTGCCGTCTTTTATTATTCCACAAACTTCAATATATTTATTTCTACTTTATTAAAAATAGATGTAGTCTCTTTTGCTAGAGTTTGAATTTTTTTATAGTAAAAAATAGTAGCCACTGGCCACCTCCTCAACCTTTCCATATTACCGCACTCGTGAACCTAATTTCTATATAAGGCCGAGTTGCCACCGTCTAAAATTCGCACTCGTGACATCTCAGTTCAGACGTTCCATGACGTTTCTTGCCGTTTTTCTAACGCTTAACAGAAAACTTGGACTTTCTCTTTCTCTGCTCAAGTTAAAACGGAAATTGCGAAGTTTTTCGCAATAGAACACGACTTTACGTCGCTTTAATGTTTTCGAACAACTTCGAGGGATTTTCAGATCGAAAAACTAGAGGAAAGTAGCCTGATTCTTGCATTCGAACAAAAATGCTTGTCTGTTATAGTATTACAAATTAAAAACATTTTTTTGAAGATATTGATTCCCAATAAAATTGGAAAATGTTGAACAATCAAAACTATTCAAAAAGTGTTATTTACAGATGTTCCTCTTTGAGTCTCAATTTGATTCGCCGATAATTGATAAATAAGTAATAATTTGCGAGTGACCTAGTTTCCATGGTCACTCTGTGAATCAGGAAAACAGCTTTGTACTTGGTATAATTAGTGTTCCTTTCTCTAAGCCATAAAATGGGTTATAGTCAGAATCGTTAAATATAATAGTGATAAATTAGATTTATAATTTAATTTGGGAATATCAATTTGAGACTTTCCATTTTTATCCAAAAACATGCAGTTTAAAATTTTTAAAAAAGCGATTATTGATAAATTTTAAATTAAAATTTATAGACATTAAAAATAACAACATAATCCGCGAGAGATAAAAATTATTGAATTTAGTAACGTACAAATATTGATACGTAGATTTTTTAAAAAAGAAAATTTATTTTCATAACCTAATATTGGGATTGCTTTAACCAATAATCAACTGAGTGTTGAAATAATCTGAAATCCAAATTAAAACCCTGTATCAATTAAAATCCAATTAAAAGAAGGGATTGAACGTTAATCCCCGATCCACAGACACGCGTGTCCGCTAACTGTTCGTCAACGAAGTGTGTGTGGTTCTAATAGTATATGTAGTTTCATATGAAGGGTCAAGGCAGGCATTGGGCAGTCCTGGGTCAACTTAACCCCTAACAGTTAAACCAATCAAAATCTAATTAAATTTTTTCTCTGCGGAGGTAAATAATTCGAATTTTCAATTTTCGTCTCACTTTCCACGTTTGTACGTTTAGCGAGAAGAAAAAAATCGTATAAACCAAGAAACTCGTAGTGGTCCCAGAGAGTTGTACTTCGAGGTGGTGGTAATTTAACCAAATGGTCATTGGAGGGGTTGCTCGTTGCTCGTACACGTAATAAGTGAATTGAAATGTAATATTTTCTTATTTTAATAAGACCTAAATCAAGACTGGACATTTCCGATTGGGGGTTGAAAAAATTGAGGTACAACCAGGTATCCCGGCATAAGAAGGATTGTAACAAAATAGCGTATAAATTTAAATTTCTTTGTGTCCACTTTTGTACGTTCGTTAAAAATTAACATAAAAGTATAAGAACGTTACTTTTTCATTGTATTTGACCATTTTAATTGATTCAAAATACTCTTTCGGGACACTTAATATCTTGTTCAACATTAATCCTGATATCGGATTTAATTTGAACTAGTTCTTTAAGTTTTTACAAAACTTTATTTGTTGATTACAATCGAGGCCTATTTTACTGGTATAAAAGTTCGTTTTCAATACGTTATACGCCTTTTGATTTTCAAAAATTGCCCCCTTCTCTAAACAAAGATGTCGTCAGAAATCCTTTGGCACGTCGATTTGGAAATTAGAAAGTGGTTTTTTGAATGGTAAACCTCAAAATCCTAAGAAAGTATTCGGCCAGTTTTAGACAAAATTTTGTCAATTTTCGCACTTTTTTAGAGATTTTTCAACTATTTTTTAAAGTTTTTACCAATTTTTGTAGAACTTTTACCAACGAGGTCGAATCAAATTAGATGAAAAACCGCCCTACTGTCGGAATAATTCTTACAAAGCTGGATTTTTGTATATACGTACGTTTCAACGTTACAAATACGTACCTAACACCCTAAAAATATCTTCAGAGCAGCTCTAGATATTCGTGGTCAGAGGTAATTAAAATTATTTCTTTAAAATATACTCAGTGACATGAACTAGGAATTTTGTGATAAGATTTTGCAAAACCATTTAAGTACTGATTAAAATTTGAACGAAATTAATCAAGATGGTAATGGATGGCATATCTAGCACTTGGTGTTGTTTTCTTCTACATTATTATCAGATGCATTTCTCGCGGGTTTTCGTTCATTTAGTTATTGTTGTGCTTGTTATTCTTTTGCTTCACTTGTTTTGAGGGTGTAATTATGCCTAGAATGCGACAGAGTGTAAATGATCGCCAGTTGAACGAATTTGAAAGAGGTAGACTTCTTGGCTTACGCGAAGGTGGTTTTTGGTTTAGGGAAATCGCCAATCGTCTTAACCAAACCAATCCACTATCATGCGATGTTACCGAGCATGGATCAGAGAGGGTCAACAATGTCATAGAAAAGGATCAGAGGGGCTAAAACGAACTAATGAGGTACAGATGTGCAGAACCGCCACTTTCGGCTTATGTCATTAAGAGACATATTCTCAAATACCAGATCAATTGCTGATCAATGGTTAGACAATTAAAGTTGTCTAGTAACTCTTCGAATTTAGAACTTTCGGCTTGCAATTTTATGGGAAACATCTTCTCTGTACCACTTACGGTTTAACACTGGCAGCAACGTTTGGAGTGGTGTACGTTGAGCGATGAGAGTGCACTAAACTCGGAATGGCGTAGGGTGGTGTTTAGTGACGAATACGTATGAAACAGCCCAATGTTAACTTTTCTGTGTACCGAACTGTTGGAGTTGGTATGGGGTGCTATAGTATATGGGATATGCGAGTTCGTGTTCATTCATTCATATTCTTCCATATTTTCAGAAGCTGGAAGACTCTATTTTCCGCAGTATAATGCCCGTTCTCTCGTCCTCATGTCCCAAAAACTTCTCTTAACTGTTTTGGAGAGGCATACGTCAATGTCTTGCCATGGCCACCCAGATCTCCCGACCAATTGCCTATTGAACATATGAACATGTGTGAGTCATAATGGGTATAAAACTGAAAAATTTGGAAAATCCTCCACTACCTCTGGTAGCTCTTACAAATGAATTGCAGGTTGCTTGGGACACAATACTCCAGGAGGATATCGATCACCTGCTGGAATCGATGTCGCGAAGAGTGGTAGAGTGTGTTTTGTATTTTTAATTTTAATTAATTATTATCATTGAACAGTTAAACGGTTTTGCTATATTTTACCAAAAAATTCCTAGTCCTTCTTAGCGTTGCAGTTTCCATGTCACTAAGTATAACTCGCCTCCTATAGATCGTACGCTGATGAAGGTTATTATTAAAGTTAAAAAAAAAACATCACTAGCTACAAGAGTGGTTATATGCATTTTTTCTTAAGTTAAACGCTTTTTGAGATATAGCGCGGAGAAGAGGTAACAATGAGTTCGTTTACTATACGGAGTAAGACGCGTAAGCGTCACTAAAGGAATCAGCCACTAAAGTTATCCACTTATGGATAATCCGGCACTGCATGAAGTAGAATGAAGATTTCTAAAAACAAAAGTCGAATTAGAGTTAGTTTTCACCTATGTATGTATAGAGGATAGAGTGACTCATTTTAAGAACTAGACAGTCACGGGAGGTGAAACGTGCAAGACGGGTCAATCCATAGGCCTGTGTATTGGGATTGACCCGTCTTGCACGCTTCACCTCCCGTGGCTGTCTAAGTTCTTAAAATGAGTCACTCTATACATTTTCGACCAAGGAGTATAGGTATGTGAAGAGAAGATATTTAAAAAAATTTTTCTCAAAATTGAAATATTAGTGAGCTCACTATTAAACTTTTGCAACTTCTTATTCTCAAGTTGGTACTACGATAAAGATTTACTATATCACATCAGGACATCAGATAGAATAAGGACGTAGTTAAAGAATTTTTAAGACAAAATTCTTATCTTACCTTCAACTCCAAGTTTCGAATTAAAAGCTCCTTAAGCGTTGTTGTCGTTATTTCGGCCAAAAATCGTTATTTGACAGGTCTACTATAGTATAAATACCTACCTTTTTTGCATACACTTCATACAACTAAATAAATTTCCCGAAAAAATATTAAAATAATGGTATCGTAAAATAAAGTAACTGTTTCAGAAAATTTTTTGTAACTTTTTTCGATAAGTACTTTCTTTGAGAAGAAAGAATTTGAGACTTGCAACTAAACAAAAATAACTCAGAAACATGTTTTTTTGAAATTTGATCAAAATTATTTACTAAAATTTTTTTTTGTTATCGTCGAAATAACGCTTTTACACATTGTTTTATTGATTTCCAAGCACCACTTTTTGGGTGGAAATATAGAATTTGAGGCTCTCTTGAACT
The DNA here is from genome assembly GCA_950108345.1 of Malthinus flaveolus. NCBI lineage: Eukaryota > Metazoa > Arthropoda > Insecta > Coleoptera > Cantharidae > Malthinus > Malthinus flaveolus. The sequence goes on along the minus strand of OX467285.1, from coordinate 34,340,492 downwards.
AAAAATCCATTGCATCAAAATTTATTTTTTCACAAACCAAATTTTTCAAGTTTTCCAAATTTTTAACTCGTCTTGATACCTTCTATAGAAAGACCGTTTTATTATGGTATAAGTAGAGTTGGGTTTCGGGAATATCCCGAAGGGAACTGTCGAGAAATTTTCGAGATTTGTCATCTCGAATCTCGAGAATTGAAATTTTTAACATTTTGGGAAATCTCGAGAATTCCAATTTTCTTCATTTCGGGAAATCCCGAATCTCAAGATTAAGATTTTTTCGAAAAATACCCTACCACGCCTAGACTTGGGTTTACGGAATTTCCCGTCAGAAGTTCTCTAGAAATTTTCGAGATCTTCCATACCGAATCTCGAGAATTGAAATTTGTAACATTTCGGGAAATTCCGAATCTCAAGAATTCCGATTTTCATGATTCCCGAGTCTCGAGATTGAGATTTTCTCGAGAGATACCCAACTCTACTCACGCCTAGAGTTGGGTTTCGGGAATTTCCCGACCTTTCATCTTTCATCCAGAATTTCAAGTATCGAATCTCTAGAATTTAAATTTTCATCATTTCGGGAAATCTCGAATTTCGAGATTGAGATTTTTTCGCAAAATACCCAATAACTCTTAGGTATTATAAGTGCTATAAGTTAGTGTAGGTTGTAAAAATAAGGGCGTCATTAAATGGTAAGCGCAATAATTACCATTTTTGGTCACAAAAAAGTAAGGGGTTAAACGGCCCTAATCTCGAGGTTTTTATTAACGTATAAATGCAATTTAATTTAACAAAAACTTAATAACAATGCGCTAATGTTAAATACAGTTTAAATTGGCAAGTTTATCGTTCTCGTTATATTGTCCCGCTCTTGCACTTGATAACAAGATGCAACAAGACCAAAAGCTCGTAACTATTTGAAGCGCTTAGTTTTATTTGTTTAACAAATGACCATTAGAGAAACTACTGTAATACTAGCGGAATTTAATTTTGCCGTTGTCCGAATAGGTTAAGTTCTGTACATGCAAATCTGCTTCGTACCATAAATTAATTATGAAAGCTTGGGACAATTCCTGTTAACGAACTTCTATGATTGTAGATTTATTGTTAAATTGTCGTGCTCGCATTGCTCGTGGGAGTATAATATTATTCTGCCCCTGCGCCGTGGTGGGATTTTTGATTTCGCGTTTAACTTAAATATAAATTTTAATCGCAATTCTAACCAATTTTAATTGCGTAAAACTAGTTTGCACGAGGAAGGGAGGTTTATCTCAAATTCGGCGCGTCGAAATAAAAAAGCTCGCAGGTCCTTTATTTACTAACGGTTCCTCGTAGGCATCACAAAGGGATGAAAGATTAATTTTGAGCCTAATTATAAGGAACAAAAGTATGTATGTCGTGTATAACGTATCTTCGCCTATAGAAAATTTTAAACCCCTTGGTATCGCTCGGTTGTTGATGATTGGTCCCAAGCATCGAAGCTCGACTAATTGTTCATCTTTTAGTTAGAGGGTCGTCCCCGAATAAGAGTCATCCAGACATTCAAGAAAGAACGTTACAAATATAATAGATATCCATTTAAAGAGCGTCACGGAGCGGGAAGGTGAGAAAGCGGAAAGGTTTAATTTTTTTAATTACTTAAATTTTTCATTCTAAATAATTGAAATTCAATGTCGCAACTCGAAATAAAATATTTTTGTGTTTATAATATTTATATACGCTTTCACCATGAGTTGTCGCATTTATAGTAAATTATTTAAAAGGAAACTTTGCGGTGTCACAGCTTTCCGCTTACGTTAATAATTAAACGTTCAGTTAATGCAGTGCTTTTGGGTTTAGTTAACTCTGTATCATTAGCGCAACCTCTAAAAACAATTTTCATAATTTTTTTTGTATTATCCATCTTTAACAATGCTCTAAAAAGTTACTCCAAACTTATAAACTATTAATTTATACACGATCATTAAATTTCGGGCTTTTTTTATTTCGAGCTTTGAGACGTTAAAAAAAGTGCGGTAATTTAATCTTTTTATAAAGAGCAAGAGTGGCTCGTGGTGAGTTCGGGGGTCAGATGACCAATGGTCAAGTCTACCCTTTGTTTGCCCCACACCCCTACGACTCTCCTCACTTTCATAAATCACCGTCGTGATATCGTTAGATAATAACTTTCTCGTTCTAATATCCTTCAATTTGAATATGCGTTATGCTTACTTTATTATAGTTTGAAAGTGATAGATGATAGTAATAGCATTAGGTTGCTAATTAATCTTCTACATTTTAGTTTACTAATATGGAAACTTTAGAACACAAACTAAATGTAGAAATATTACAAATATATGTAAATATTCTCGACTTAAAATAAACACAGTTTTACAATTATTTTGGGCTAAAAGTTTCATTTAAATTTGCGTTATTTTAACGCCGTATCAAAAACAAATACTTAGTGGATTCAAAATTATACCAATTTCGTTTTTTCGTCTCGTTTAACAACTTTGCTTGTCCATGTATGAATTAGCAGCCTACGATTACAAATTGCACCATACAAAGATGAAAATCAGAAAATCGCAATAATTTCAACAGATAAATAAAGTTTTCCGCTGCACTTAAATGTGTTTTTCGCTTCCAGTTTTACCGAAAACATGGTCAACTATTTCTTTTCAAGTGGAAAACACTGCGTATTTTCACTTTTTTGAATTCGGGCAGTCTATTGAAAACGAAATATTTCTTTAAAATAGCAACGAATGTTGAACTGTCATATCATTTCTACTCCATCAGATTGGCATTAAATCTCAAATTGTTATTGCCATTTTAGATTTTTAGATCGACGTGTCAAATATTTTATTAGAAATAAGTTACTAGTAATTAACAAATAATTGAAATTCATTTCGCCGAATTAAAGTATTTTTCTAACTCCCCGTTAGTCATTTGAGCGTCGCTCACGTCGTTACTCATTCACTTGTTCGATTTCCACAACCCCACCGAGTTTCTACAATGTTAACTATTTTTTTTAATGCGGTTTTATGATAGACTAAAAGTACCTCTTCGGTTTTTTCGATTTGGTTCGTCGCTTCCGCGAAAATTAAATTAAAAACTGCCAGTAATTTTGTTAAGATCCTGATCTTGACTATACTACTGTCTCGAAATCTAACCATTCAAATTGCGCGGGATCACAAGGCCACAAGGATTCGAAATAAGCCTGCATCCTGCATATCTCTACCAGTTTATGGAATTACGTTTTTTTTTGAGACGAGATTGAGATTGAGATTGAGATGAGCCAATGAAAGTAAAAGTTATACGAAATGGAAGTAATGGAGGAGGCTCTGAAACAAATTTCTAGCTCACTATTGAGAATTATTTCTTGTAAAAAGGAAAGTGATAATAAAATCTGTCTAAAATAGAAACCTGTAAGAGAGGCATGAAAAGTAACTTTTAAACAACAAGTTAATGGAAAATGAAGTGGCGGAACGCCTTTAAAGTCCGAAGACGGAATTTTCTTCAACTTCAAATGCGCCTGCCACCACGAAAACTGTACTTAAGCCCTGCCACAATATATTTAATATCTACACAAAGTATACAATTTTTTTTTGTGTGGCTTATTATGGTTTAGTTTGACACCCCAAAACCCACCCTTCTCAAGACCCTACGCTTCAACGCGCTCTAGCACCTAAACTGTTCGTTTCACGAAAAAACTATAAGAAACTGTTTTTGTAGGAAATTGAATGTACCTACTTTATGTACTACAATGCTTAGTTTTCGAGTCCTAACCGATAAACCAAAAAATAGTTCTTTTGGCAGATTTTGGAATTCTTGACAACTTTTAGCGCGCTTTAGCGTCTATATTGCTTGTATGAGGAAAAAACTTTCGGTATATATACTTTGTAGCAAATTTGATGTAGTTTATTTATGTAGAAGCACTTTTCTCATAAAGTGCGTAGTGTACGAGTTTTGAGCAATAAAACAATTTCTAGACCAATTTTGGAATTTTTGTCAAACTTTAACGCGCTCTAGCGCCTAAACCGTTCATCTTAAATAACAAAGCTAAGAGACATAATTTGCAGCAAATTGAATTTACTTTATTTTTGTATTATAGGAACTGTAAAACTACGCAGTGTTCGAGTTATGAGGAGCGATACAACAGTCTCTTGACCGATTTTTGAATTCTGCTCAAACTTTAACGCACTCTAGCGCCTAAATAGTGCGTCTTAAGAAAAAAAGATAAGTTATATAATTTCTAGAAAATTTGATGTAGTTTATTCTCATATAAAAGCACTTTTTTCATAAAGTTCGTAGTTTTTGAGTTACAAACGAAAAACAAAAAATAGCAGAAACCCACCCTTCTCGAGCCATCTACAAGTTAATGTTGCTAGTTAGGAGTGGCAGATAGCCGGTTTCATTACTCATTTGTAATATTCTTTTAAACTCATTTCTGAATCCGAATTTCAACTTTGCAACCACGTAAAAGTTATACTTTCTGAGAAAAAAATTATCTTCTCTTAGTTTCTCGCTTATAACTTGAGAACTACACACTTTTTGAGAAAATAACTTTTATACAAAAATTAACTAAATCAAATTTTCTACAAAATCATGTATTTAAGATTTTTTCTTAGACGAGTGGTTTAAGCGCTATAGTGCGTTAAAGTTTGAGGAAAATTCCAAAATCGGTCAAAAAGCCGTTCTTTTAGTTTTTCGCTTATAACTTGGAAACTACGTACTTGTAGAGAAAAGTGTTTCTATACACGAATAAAGTACATTAAATTTTCTACAAATTACGTATCCTATGTTTTTTACGTCAGACGTACGGTTTAGGTTAGGCGTTAGAACGCGTTGAAGTTAATTGATTTGTGTCTTGTATATAGAGCGTATAGACACATAGACTGTGGTCCTAAAATTTTTATTCGATACACAATTGTTTCCCATACCTAACCGGAAATTAAATTTACTTTATTTTTGTATAAGAACAGTTAGTGTTCGAGTTATGAGCAATAAAACAGTTTCTTGGCCAAGTTTGGAATTTTTCTCAAACTTTAACGCGCTCTAGCGCCTAAACCGTTCCTCTTAAAAAAAAGCCAAGATATATAATTTCTAGAAAATTTGATCTAGATTATTTTCATATATAGACACACTTTTCTCTCAGAGTGGGTAATTTTCGAGTTATAAGCGAGAAAACGAAAAAAGAGCAAAAACCACTCTTCTCGAACCACCTACCAGTTAACGCTGCCACTTAGGAGTGGCATACGGTCGATTTTATTCCTCAATTGTAATCTTCTTTCAACCTACGTCGTTAAAAGTTTTATACTTAGTTTAGTAAAAGTGCACGCTGCCTTCCTGACTATTAGAGGGTCTTCCGCTGTTCATTATAATATTATACGTAGTCGTCTAAGATTGTTTAGACTACCTTTTACGTGAAAAGTGTAAAAAACTACTTAATTTCGTTTACTATTTTAAGGGGTGATAATACTTTTATAAAAGGGTACTTTTATAATTATCGCGAGATTGTCACTTAATTGAAATCTGATAATAAGTAATTTACATATTCTAATCAAACTTTATATGAAATTGTAAAACCTCATACTAAGCACACTCAGATGTAGGGTAAACATTGTTATATGTAAATCGTAAAACAGTGTGCCCCGTAATGCTATTAATATGAATTATGTGTCCATCTACATTGTAAGTTTGCATATCTCGTAACGGTTTCACGAGTTGTAATGCATAAATCAAGTACGTTAGTAGTATTAAAGTACGTCTTGTTGTAAGATTTTATTGTCATCAATTATGTAACTTGATTCAAATATACGTTCGTGTAGTTTTGTTCTATATCGTATTATTTAACATTTATTTACTATACGCCAGTATGAAAGGAAATTATTAACAAGAACATCTTAAAATAGAACTAAGGTATCGGTAACGGAGAGACGCCCCTCTTGAAATCTGAGAAACTCTAATTTATTAAACTGTCTTACCCTAAGCTTAATAAGAGAATTTCGTCTCATTAAGGTGGCTTATCAAAGGGTAGTCGATATCACAAACTTAAGTGAGTGTTAAATACCTCCCAAAACAACTAAAGTAAATATGAGGATTTCAAAGTTTGTGCGTAATTTTAGGATCAAGACTGTAATACCTGCACTCCTGCACATTTTGTGGGAATTTTACACAAATTGAAATTTATTAGAGGAATTTGAGCACATTTTGGAACGTATAAAGACTGAAGAGAGCTGATTGGCGAGATAGAGTGGACTGCAAGTCCACTAGGTTTATATAAAATTATTACTCTCGGGACAAAATTAAAGACTAGGTACGCTTCGGCGAGTCTCCAAAAATTGTCTTCGACCTGTAAATTATCCTTATCGATGTTGATTACTTAATATACATCGTTATATATTTTTTGCTTCTCAATTTAATAACACCCTGTATTAAGTCGCTTGAATACGAATGTCGATTTTATTTTTTATGCGCCAAACGCGAAATGCCGATAACAAAAAATATAAAGTAAAACGATCTCGAGTCAGCTACTATTCGAATTAAAGCACACTTTTAATAATTCTGACGTAAATTAATTGGTATGTTTTAATAATTAATTTATCACACACGTAACCACTTGTTAGTGTAGTAAAATATCGGAGATGTACGGTGGTCAACTTGTGTAATCCTTTTATAAAGGTCTGAGTGGCTCGTGGTGAGTTCAGAGGTCAGATGACCAGTGGTCAGTTTCACCCTTCATTCTTCTCGATTGCTCATAGTAACTTATATATAAATCACTTACCGTGATATGACGGAATGAATTTTATAGGAGATTCCTTCGTGTTTCTTATCGTTAATTGAATTTGTTCCAAATAAATTTGGTTAATTTATCGTTTAAAAATATATTGTCGAGTTTTCCCAAGTTTGGGAAAAGTAATATTTTTGTCAACTTTCGTCATAAATTTTATTATGCGACAATTGATTTAAATTTACCGTTTAATATGCAATTTCTGTAATAAGAAGGGTGAACGATCCCTTCGGTAATAAAATTGATCTATCACGCAAATCGAAGGGGTGACAAATCTGAATAAATCGTATATCCAAATCCGAATACAATAAGAAATTTTCATACTCTATTTTTTAAAACTACCCTAACTTCGCTTATAAATCTTAAGTAGTAAAGGGTCATATATGTGTAATCTTCGTAGGTAACCCTTCTCTTCTAAAAATGCATTGTTAAAGAAATACGTTATCCTTGCCGGACTTTGTCTATTGGAATCAAATTTAGCGTATGTTGTAACGAATTTACAACCCTTTTCGGAAAGCAAACTGTGTCCAGGTATACCCTACATCAAAATTTTTATTTCTACTTGTGACCACTTACGTTATCTGTCATCTAGTGAAATGTTATATTTTTGTAGTTACAGTATTTAGGCTCAATTTAAAATTTTAATTTATGTAAAATAACGTGCAACGCTTTAGAGCGCAAGAGTGGTAAATATTCGATATCCTTGAGAAAATATATAACTTCCATTAGTTGTGCACGCACTACCAACTGTGCTTTTCGTAGGCCATTCCTGATGTTTGAAATTTTGCGTAAAGAAAAGCTTATGAAATTAATGATAGGGTGCATCCGGAAAAGCCGCGACATGTGGTCACGTGATAGATGACCTGTGGTCGTGGATTAGAGATGACAGTTTAATTATGGCCAGTTGACTTAAGACTAGCCGGTACAAGCTTTGAAATAATGAGTTTCTCACATAAAATATAGAAGAGTAAGGGAGATTACTGTTAACAGTAACAATTTACTACAAATAACCTTTCGTAATTTAGTTTGATCAACTTTTCCGCTTTACATTTATTAATTAAAATTTATAAGCTCTTCTCGCACAGTGTTCGTCAAAATGTCCCCAAGGCGTACAAAAAAATCTTGATACTATTTTATAAGAAACTGGAAAGGGTACCTAATTGTTTGTGTTTGCATAAAAATTAAATCGCCATTAACTAAAAAAATTCTCCAAGTGTTAGTTCAGTCACTATTTAGGGGAAAATAAAGACAATTTAAGGGAAAAAACATAGAAGTTTTTTTCTTTACGTTTTTTATGTAATTTGGGATGCTAAATCCAAATTTCAACTTTGCCACCATCACTTCGAAAGTGAAGCGTTCTAAGAAAATTGACAAAAAAATTAACTTTTTTAAGTTTCTCGCATTTATGTTTCTCACATTTTTTCTTCAGGCGACCGGTTTAGGCGCTAGAGCGCCTTAAAGTTGAACAAAAATTCAAAAATTGGCTATGAGCTTTTTTAATTTTTCGTTTATAACTCGGAAAATAAGTAGTACTTCTAGATTAAAATGTTTTTATAGAAGAATAAAGTACATTACATTTCCTACAAATTATGTATACAACGGTTTTCACGTCAGACGTACAGTTCAGAAGCTAGAGCGCGTCAAAGTTCAACAAAGTTTACAAAATTGGCTAAAATGCTGTTCCTCTAGCTTTTGCTTTTAACTCGGGAACTACGCAATTTTAAAGCAAAGTGTACCTATACAAAATTAAAGTAAATTAAATTTTCTACAAATTATGTATCTCATGGTTTTTAAGTCAGACGTACGGTTTAGGAGCTAGAGCGCGTTAAAGCTTTAGGAATCTTCTAAAATTGGCTAAAAAGCTGATTTTTTAAGTTTTTACTATTAACTCAGAAACTACGCAAATTTAGAGCAACATGTATCTATATAAAATTAAAGTACATTAAATTTCCTACATATTATGTATTCTATGGTTTTTACGTCAGACGTATGGTTCAGAAGCTAGAGCGCGTCAAAGTTTGAAAAAATTTACAAAATTGGCTAAAATGCTGTTTTTTAGGCTTTTTGCTTTTAACTCGGGAACTACGCAATTTTAAAGCAAAGTGGGCTTATACAAGATTAAAGTACATTAAATTTGCTACATATTATGTATCCCATGCTTTTTAAGTCAGACGTACGGATTAGGAGCTAGAGCGCCTTACAGTTTTACGAATCTTCCAAAATTGGCTAAAAAGCTGATTTTTTAAGTTTTTACTTTTAACTCTGAAACTACGCAATTTTAGAGCAACATGTATTTATACAAAATTAAAGTACATTAAATTTCCTACACACTATGTATCATACGGTTTTTACGTCAGGCGTACGGCTTAGGAGCTAGAGCGCCTTAAAGTTTTACGAATCGCGTTAAATTGTGAAAAAAATTCCAAATATGGCTAAAAGCTGATTTGTTAAAGTTTTTACTTTTAACTTAGAAACTAGGCAATTTTAGAGCAACATGTACCTATACAAAATTAAAGTACATTAAATTTCCTACACATTATCTATCCTATGATTTTTACTTCAAACGTACGGTTTAAGAACTATAGCACGTTAACTTGTGATAAAAATTCCAAAAATGACTAAAAAGCTGATTTTTTTAGTTTTTGCTTTTAACTCAGAAACCACGCAATTTTAGAGCAAAGTGTACTTGCACAAAAATAAAGTACATTAAATTTGCTCCAAATTATGTTTCTTGGGTTTTTACGTCAGACGTACGGCTTAGGTTAGGTACTATAGAATTCGTTAAAGTTTAGTGTAATTATAGCTAGTATTTGTTTCAGTTTCTCAAAAATGACTTTTTCTTGGGTTTGCGTCTTGTACAGAGTGTAGTGTGTTCCTAAAATTTTGATTTAGTTCAAAAAATTTTTCCATCAAATACCTACCGGAGTCCTCAAAAGAAGTAGAGAGTCTCATTGACAAAAAAACCCGAAATTAACCCTAAGAATTAAGAAAATTATTTTTAGTACACTGTAAGGCCTAAGTAGGTTCAAATGCTACATTAAAATTTTTAATAAATCGTGAATTCTTGAGAATCAGGAATTCCAATGTCATGGCGCTAATGTTTGTTTGTCGGAAGGTTTTCGAGTACTTTCAAGTGGCGATTTTTACTCTCGAACAAACATATTTTTTTTAAATTAAACACTCGAAAAAATTCATACACCACGAATTTTTTGGCTGACGCTGTTTACAAATAATTAATAAAGCGAAATTTAGTGCTTGGAAAATAATTGAACTTTTGGTCAACTAAAGGTTAATAATTTAATCTTTACTCCCTCGCGCTTAGATCGTATCTACTTATTTATTAATTCGATATTGTACTATAATGTTTACTTACCGATAAATCAATTGCGTTTATTTAAGCAGGGTTTGCGGAATTATATAATTCAAATTTAATATTCGTGCGGTGCGCGTAATACGTACTCTATATAGATTTGATAACAACTATAAAACATTCCCACAGAATTACACGTTTTATAATTTATACAATAGCCAATTTCTTCATCCATATTATATGTGCCAGCCATTGTAATAAAGCATGGGAAGAACCCGGTAGTAGTGGACACAATACTGGAATTAAATAAAAATAAAGCTAAGGATATCTTGAGAAGGGTTATTGTTATATCTGCTGCACGGCCTTTGGCCACTAGTTAACAATCGCTCCCATTTTTTTACTCATTTTACCATCCCCGAGCGCGCGAGGAAGACTTCCTATTCACGAAAGGTTAAATTTGGCCAAACTTTGTGTTAGGTCGTGCTACGACAATTAAATTTTTTGGGTTTGTCTCGTAAAAACATATAATTAAAGTAACTAATTTTTAATTAGCGTTTAATGATTTTCCATGCCGTCAGCTCTTTGACGGTCAGTCAAATCGAGTTGATATTTGCATAAAAACATAATATAGGAGAAACAAAAAACGTTTCAAAAGTCAGTCGAATACCGCATTAAATTTGAACACGTCCACCTAATTTCAACATAATAAAATGCAATTTGCAACCTTGAGACTATAAAATCGTCTCGAGTCAAAATACTTAATAACAACAAAATGTACGTTATAAACTATCTATTATAAAATAACGTCAATGAATACCTACTACCGGACGTTTGAAATGCTCGTACTAGGAGCTTTCGGGTTGATAGTAACATGTATTGGTTTGGTTGTTACACAAAAAACTCAGGTACATGTCCTAAAGTGTGTCCGAAATGTAAATCTTATAGCACGTGGTCCTTTAGGTTACCTCTCTTACCTACAGGATATAAACGACCCACCAAATTATACGAGCAAATTTAATTTATCACATCCTTTTTGTTTTTATCAAAAATGGGGAGTTTTACGCACCTAACTGCCATCAAACTGATGAATTAATTTTTTTGCATTTTAATTGACCGTACCCCATAGATACCAGAAGTCGACTTAACATCCCGCTGAGACATAGAGGTGAAAAAATTAATTAAAATTTGGAAACGAGAAGACCGCTAATTTCGTTATAATTTATGATATTTATTTAAGTTGTTTACAGTTTGTTTTTGCATAGGAGGATCGGTAATAGAGCACTCTCGTCATCGCGGGAGGTTTTGACCTTAATGCGTACAAAGCGTCTTAGACAAAGAAGTCTCCAACTGTTAGTTCTGACCGCGATCCACATTCGAGTGTCTTTGTTGGAATTGGATGGAGCATTTGTAGCAAGCAACTAACCCACGAACGATCGTCGGATTTGCTCTCTCGGAAGGAAATGGCAAACTGCCTAATAAAGCTTCCCAGTTTAGTGGTTCGGACTCCACAAATGTATGGAGAGAAGCCGCTTATGCGTTGCGACGAACCGGCCACTTGAGGGAGTCACTTCAATGGAATCTTGCCAAATTTTAAACTTTCTACACTTTCGGCGTTTTCCTAAACCAAATGTTTTTTGAAATAGTCGGTTTTGTTTTGCTTAGAGACATCCTGTAAATTGTTATTTGGTCACAATTTGATGTAGCATTAGAAACTAATAAGTAGTTAGTTGCTTTCAGTTCTGTGTTCTGTTCTATAACTTAGCAGGGTAAATAATAATTATTAGACGTCATATCCTAACATATCATACGAGAAGGGTTGTTTGTAGAAACTTATATTTATAGGTATTACGAAGGTTATCACGAAATTTTACCAAAAAAAGAGAAACTTGCACTCCCACGCCCTTGACTAAATTCGTCTAATAGTTTTAATCACCTCAAACATGACAATAATAACAGGTGTTTATCAAATTTAATCGTTAATTTGTTTTTAAGAAACAAAATTTAATTTAATTTTTATTAATTTTGTTGTTGCGCAGTCTTTGAGTTTAATTTTTGCAAATTACATGTTTTCATTTGAAATTTATACTTTGATCTCTTGCACCTCTAATGCGTTTCAAGATCGTCTTTGTATAATAATCAGAACCGGTTTCGGATGCATTAAATTGGGATATCTTCTCACTGGGGCGGTAAAATCGCGGGGTGGCAAAACCAATTAAATATAAAAACAATAGACACTATTGACTACTGCTGGTTTGGATTTACGCAGTGTCTTTAGTTCAAACCAACAATAATTAATAATCCCCAGTAGATCTAATATAACTTACTATACCCTCCCTAATATCGTAGAGGGAGTCCAAGTCCGGAATATTATTGAATTCAGTTCACTACTAATTTGGTTTCTACCCGATGAGTGAAGGAAGTACTATTTAGCCCTCCGATCTTTCCGGACACTTTCCGTATGCGAAAGCATGTCAGCTCTTCAAGAAAAGATGACACACGGGGAGAGAAATTTACGGAAGACAGCTTTTTTATTATTTGTCGCTCCGATAAACACTGGTGTGTGGTGGCGTGTATTGTCTGATACGACAATTGAGCAGACTCTCATGAAGAATAAGAAAAGCATTATTTGAGGAATAACTCACGCGGAAGAGGACTTTTAAACAGTGTATTAAATAAGTGAATTTTTGGATTACCAACATCAGCCTACCACGTACGTGAAAATATGGAAAAATTTTTCCACATCGAAAATTAGCAATCGGCTCCTTGAACTACGAGACGGGAGGATTCATAGAGAGGAAGAAGATTGTTCAAACTTCATACTCTGGCAAAAGCTACACTTTCCCTTTGTAACATCTGAAAACTTAATTTTATTGTCAAGTGGTCTAGTTGCTTCTGGCGGCAACATTGGGTGCGTTTAGCGGACAAAGCTGTAAGTAAGCGGTCAATTATGCTGAGTATGCTGACATTCGGCGGCTTCCAATCCGCTAAACCGTATGCTGAAAGTCGGCATACGATGTATTTAGTTACCACAGCGCTATTGTGCTGACTCTCGGCATACAGTTTACCGGATTGGAAGCCGCTGAATGTCAATATACTCAGCATAATTTACCGCTTACTTTAAGCAGCTTTGCTCGCTAAACGCGCTCTAGCGCCTAAACAGTGCATCTTAAGAAAAGATATAAAATTTCTAGAGAATTTGATGTAGTTTATTCTCACATAGAAGTACTTTTCTCATAATATTCGTAGTTTTTGAGTTACAAACGAAAAATAAAAAAGAGCAAAAACTCTCCCTTCTCTAGCCATCTACAAGTTAATGCTGCTATTAGGAGTGGCAGATAGTCGGTTTTATGACTCATTTGCAATGTTCTTTAACCTTAGTGCTGAGTATAGTAAAGTATTTCAACTTTGCAACCACGTAAAAGTTATACTTTCTGAGAAAAAAATGATCTCTCAGTTTCTCGCTTATAACTTGAGAACTACACACTTTTTGAGAAAATAACTTTTATACAAAAATTAACTAAATCAAATTTTCTACAAAATTATGTATTTAATATTTTTTCTCAGACGAATGGTTTAAGCGCTATAGCGCGTTAAAGTTTGACGAAAATACCAAAATCGGCCAAAAAGCCGTTTTTCAGTTTTTCGTTTATAACTTGAAAACTACGCACTTTCAGAGAAAAATGTTTCTATACAATAATGAAGCATATTAAATTTTCGACAAATTATATATCCTGTATTTTTTACGTCAGACGTACGGTTTAGGAGCTAGAACGCATAAAAGTTTTACGAAAATTCCAAAATCGACCAAAAAGCTGTTTTTTACTTTTCCGGTTATAACTCGAAAACTACTTACTTTAAAAGAAAAGTGTTTCTATACAAGAATAAAGTATATTAAGTTTTCTACAAATTATGTATCTCGTATTTTTTACGTCAGAAGTACGGTTTAGGAGCTAAAGCGCCTTAAAGTTTGAGGAAAATTCTAAAATTGGACAAAAAGCTGTTTTTTTTGTTTTTCGATTATCTCGAAAACTACGCACTTTTGGAGAAAAGTGTTTCTATACAAGAATAAAGTGCGTTAAATTTCCTACAAATTATATTTTTTAGTTTTTTTTACGTCAGACGTGCGGTTTAGGTTTGGCGCTAGAACGCGTCGAGGTTTAGGGTAAATATAGCCAATATTAATTTATTTGCTTCAGTTTTTCAAAAATTGCTTTTTCTTGGATTTGCGTCTTGTACAGAGCGTATACATAGTGTGTTTTAATGTTTTTTCTCATCAGTATACGTTTCTTGTAGAAAAAATCACGTTCTACAATTTTGTTCCTATCCACTTTTATCCAAAAACCAAACAATTTTCAGATATTTGCTTTGAAAAATAGCCACATTACAGTAATTTTTAGCTAATCGCTTCAAACTGTTCACAACTTCGAAAACTGTTTACTCGAAACTGGTTAGGATTAGCTAAATTAGCAATAGAATCCTTTTTGTGTAGAATTTCATTAGGAGTATTTTTGTTTCTACTAATTTTTTCTGTGCGACCAATGAATTCGGAGTTAAATTAGAAAGACAAATCAGAAGTGCTCATCGGGGGTGGTTATTCGCGAATGTTTTATCCATCGACCTTAGGCCTTACATACAAACTTGAGGATGAGGGGGGAGGGATCTGCGAAAGCTTAATACTTCCATTCTTATTCTAAAAAATATATAATGAATCTGTCTACCGGTATGTCTGTCTGTCTGTCTGTATGAACACTTAACTTGCCAATTTTATTTTTTTAAATTCAGATTTCTTTTTCAGTTTTCAAAAACGAATCCTGGAGCGGGAAGTCTGAATCAGGTGGATTTTTTCTTACGAGAAGGAACATGGACTTCTAGCGTTGATATATCTCCAAAAATTTTGCAAAAGACGACAGCGTAGAAATGAACAGAATCGCCTCTCGATCTACGACGATAATGTGCGAATTTGACGGATTTTGTTTTCACCGATCGAGGCCCAAAACCTATGAAGGCGACTTTCTGGAAGTTTGGGTCAAAGGACAACTTACGTGAAGTAGCTACATAAATTTTTTTTAAGTGATTTTTTTTTCAAGTCAGCGAACTCTTTAAATTCGATTTCATCAACTCAACAACTGTCAAATGATGGAGCATCGTTTTGATCCTGAATCCTGAAGATGTTAGCTTTACGTTTCGAGGACGTAGAAACAACCTTTTACTTCTGGCTTTGGATAATTTCGCAACTAACGGCTATCAATCCATCGGCACTATGCACTATCGGCAATGTCAAAGTAAATATCTCCCACGTGGAACAACTATTTCGAACGTTGACGATTCGGGTGAGCGAATTCATAATTATTTAGATATTTAATATTAATGCAAATCCATATTATTCGGCTTATTTAAAACCACAATCTCGCATGCTCTCATCCGTAAACTATTTTTTAATTATCTTAAGTTAATTACAATTCTCGAAAACGTAACAATTTTGTTTTTTAAAAAAAGTCGCATTAAAAATATATGGAGTGAACCAACAGACGTGCATCTCGGTGAAGGCCAAGGATGTCTTCAATGCACTCTAGCACTAGTCTCGATGCCAAGGCCGGTCTCAAAAATTCGCGGTTCATTACTCGCGCCCTATATTTTTAAGCCACGAACAAAGTCGTTTAACACTCTCGCCTGATATTTATTTGCGTGTTTTCTCACATCTTGATAGCACAATAAAAGGCCAATTAACAAAAATAAAATTAACTTTATTATCCTGCGGGCCTCGAGTTCCTAATATCAATACTGAGGAGAAAAAAATAATTTTTGGATTAAAAAAATTCGTAATCATGACCTCAGTTGAAGATTTATCTTTTGTCTGGACTAGAATTCTTTCTCATCATGAATGCTCACCGGTCACGGTCAAACAACAAATAGCATTGTAAATTATTTTTCAAATTTCCGTCGAGAGAGATGCGAACGTTTTAAGTAATTTTTTGCCGGTCGTTGCTCATAATTTTCTTGAAATTGTTACGACGACGGCCGGGTTGTGGGAAAATTTGAAAATTGTATTAAATTTCAAAAAATTGCACGTGTGCGTTGCCTTTGAGTCTCCGCGTCCACCTACATACCTACACAAATTTCGTTTAAAGTTTTAAACAACTTTTGCTTTATGTATCGCAAAGGTTGTTTCTACAGTATGGAAGAATTAATTTCGACTCGACTAAAACTTAATTAAATATTAACAGAATTGTAACGTAATTTCGTTTAAAATTCGGCAAATTTTATTTGCGTGCGTTTGGCTTGACAATTTTTCTACTTGGGTACTTTAATTCTTTTTTACCCCATTACGAAAGACACATCAGGTGCACGAATTTAAAAGGGAACCGTGTGTGTGTGTATAGATGTGTACAGGTCTTAATGAGGGTGCATAACGTACTTGCATCCCTATACGAAACTGTTCTAAATATATAGGGGCGAATGATAGATAACCGTACCTGACATCCGATAGGGGATGCGTTCTACTTTTTGATAGATGCCGGTAGAGAGAATCCGTGAGATTCTCACTGATTTGAGATATGATTGAACTAGGGGATGATTTCGTCTATTGTACCATTACCTAACTATTGTTACGATTCGAGTGTTCTCGCTCGGCAATTTTCTACAGTTACAAAATCCGTGTATTTAAGAAAAATTATATTTCCTTTTGATGGTCCAAAAAATAACAACGACGTCGCAACTCTAATAAGGCAAACCGTGTGTTTTTATTGCTCTTTTTAAAAAAAATCGTTCTATTAAACGTACAGAAGACAGGTGATAATGGTAAATTACTAAAAGTGGACAACATCAAAGAGAGTGGAATAATTGCTTTTTTAAAAGCTTTTCGATTCGGAAGTTCAAAGTGTTTCACTTTTTTTTTTCTTAAAAAATTTTTACTATTCCGTAACGCGCGCGAAAGGAAAAAAGCTCGACCAGCAGGTAACAAGTATGTCAGTAATGTTATGTTAATAAAATCGGGACGTTCTTACGTCAAGTTTGCTAACAAGTTACTTAAAGCTATTTAACTAGTTATAAAACGATCGTTTGTATTTGCTGGACACAAAAAAACGAGACTTTAGCACATGCCAAACGACCAACAACCACTCGTGAGCTTCAATGAAATTTAAATTGAAAATCCTGATTTTCCAGGAGCTTCCCAAACCAGAAATGAACAGGAAATGACAAAGTTTAAAATAAGTTTAGGTGCGTGCATAATAAATAGGGCAGGTTAGTTTTAAACGGCCACTCGAATTCGTTCCGTGTTTATTAAATTGTCATATCGCACACTAATCCTTTGACCATAGGTCATTTATCAAGACGACACCTAGTTTTATGTTGTAAATAGTCCTAATCCGTTTTAAAAGGCTCTCTTAAAATTATTATTATTGTGATGAAATGTTATACCGAGTCGAAATAAAACTCGCCCATTTTCAAAGTAATACCTTCCTGTAGTTATTATGTGGAAATAGACACTGGAAAATTCGCCTAACAAACATCAAACTGTGGCATTTCAAAATCGAACCACCTCTCAAGATTATACTCTCATGAGTCATAAGACTCTTTTTATATAGTATTGGCTTAAATACGTGAGCCCTCTTGATCTGAATGTCATTTCTGAAGAGAAATTGAGTAAAAGTATAGGAAGAGAATGGAGAGTAGTGGAGATAATAAGAGTGTTAAGTTTCTGTTACGAACAGTGAGCAGTCGGCTCGATTGGATACGAAATAATTGGGTTTATAGAAAAATACTACGGCAGATTTAGGATTTATGAGGTCGAAAATTATAGTGAAAACGGTCTGTTTAGGTGCTGGTGGCTTACGCCACCCGTAGAGAGATTCAATAGAACCAATAGAAGAATAGAATATACGGAAATTCGTTATTGTACCTATCTACTGGTGGTAAAGTCACCAGCGCTCAAACGGATCTTCTCCCTAGACTCGGGTTCTTCGTTTCGTCAATGCACTCCCCTTTTCCTCTCATCAGAATATGACACAATATTAAAATTACTCCTCGAAGCCATTCGCAGAACAGAAGATATTTTTGATCGCTGTATTGGAAAGGCCGCAGTGCCAGATTTACCTATAGGCCAACTAGGCCTTGGCCTAGGGCCCTAAGACGTTGGGGGCCCAAAACTCCAGCGATTTTTTCAACTTTAAGCGACAAGATCGGGCCAGGTGCCGATTCTGCTACCGGGCGATATAAATATAATATGCTCGATTCTTACTTCGTAGAACTTATAGCTTAAAAGTGGATCTATGCTCTGTTGACTTTAAAAAATTAAAAAAAAATTTGGCTGCGGCGCTAGGTGACCCGTGGAAGATTAAAATTAATGTAACTACACCACTGAACATGATGCTGTTAAAAAACAGCAAAACGGGGCCGCCACTATCTCCAGGATCCGCCCTAGGGTCTGGCCACCTTTTTAAGGGGCCCATTCTGTTCGTTTGGCCTAATAGGGCCTATGAAAACAGTAATCCGGCACTGAGGAAAACGCGCCTAAAAATTCGGAACCGGCAAACTCTTTCAAAAGGTTCGAGAGAATTTCACTTCATCGTGAATTTTCTGGAGGCATAAAGGTACATAATGATCGGTAGTAGATTGGAAGGTCAGTCTTAATCCAGAGTGGTGTGGACAAGTCTCAATTTTGTACTCAGCACACGAGCTTTAGCACAAAAACAGGACTTTGCGTCGCTGCCTCCAACTTTGGCGGTAAGTGAAACGTTGAAAATGTAACATACAGATTACATACCGAAAAATAAGTAGACATCTCCATAGTAAGAGTTGCAACCATGGAACTAGAAAATAAGTGAAAGAGTAAACGCGCGAGGAATATGAAATGCCTGACGAAGAGCAAGCTGTCAGTTGCATAAAGAAGTTTCGAAAATTTCGTAGTAGGGAAGAGTGAGAGTACTCTGACGTATTGAGTAACACCCTCTTCCGTTACTGATGCTTCACTAGAAGATACCCTCAAACTAGCTTATAACCATTCCACTTATTTTCTAGTTCCTTGGTCACAACTGTTTCCAATATGCGTTAATTTATTAATATGAAAATATATGAGGAAGTGTGCAAGCAAATAATGGGCAAAAACAATTTTCATTTCCGAAATGCACTGTAACTCCGAAAATATAGATCCAATTGATGAAAATGTTCACACAAAAAAGTTACACAATTTAATTCTAAACAAAAAACATGTAATAAGTTTTTTCGTAGGACTAATAATTTCGGAAGAATCGAGGAAAGCCAAACTCACTCTCTGATGCTTCCGGTAGAGGTAGAGAAACAAAAACTTGGAGCCATCAAGCTCTCATAGCCACTTTTTTCTTCTTACCCATACCCAAAATTTCATCGAGTGGCGATTTATTGAAAAAGGCAAGTACTATCATTTGACTGTACTTACTAAAAAAACAATTGGTAAATTACTAGGGAAACAAAAATGAATTCCTCCGATAATGGTGTTGCGCTCAAGTTTTAATTCCGATGGATTGATCAATAGTAGGTACCTTTTAACCTTTAAATCCTTAATCAGGATCCCGACAAGTAATGGATGTCTTTATAGCCACCTCAATTATTTTTTATCGCATTAAAATATTTATAAAAAGAAAAACAGCAACACCGCCGACTTTAATTAATTGTAATTGGTACTTATAGAAGACGATAGAATTTTATATACTTACTATGATACGCTTCACGTAACAAATTTAGTTCCATTAGTCCTTAAAGCTCAAACTGCAAAGGAAGACGGTTTTAATTCGAAATTAACAGTTTTCGACTACCTATACCCGCAACCCGCCGCCAGTTAATATATGCACCAAAGAATTTAAAAGAAAAAAAATTAAAAACCAGATAGAGGAACAAACGAACAAGGAAATAAATTATAACGAGGAAGTTCGAAAAATTGTTACGCTTAAATAAGATGGGTCAAGTTCAAAGGTAGAAATTCTTATATAATAATAAGTATGGGACGAGCGGTCAGAACCTCACGGGGTGGTCAATATACCCTTTCTACCTTGCTTATAGTTGCTGGACACTTTACATGATTTAAAGGTCGCTAAAAAGTGTTACATTCGTTTTAAATTACAATTTGAATGCTCGTCCGCTATAGCCTACCGTTAAATTTGTAAGTGAATTTTTAAATTATTTCTAAACGAGTGACCTGACGGACTTTCAGAACGACCCTCTTAACTTACAACTAACGTTATAAATTTTAATACGTAATATTTATTATTATGTTAAATCGAATTTATATAGCCCTAAGGGTTTAACACGGGGAATCCTTTGCCATATTGTTTATAATTATAAATAACTATTTAAATCCAATTTGCCTCTATAAAAGCAAATATTTGGAGCCTCAAAAAAAGCTCGCAACTTGTTTAATAACTTATATAACAACAGTGTGGTACATTTTTCTTAGTTGCTATTGGAGATTGGAGGTAGTAATCTAGTGTTTCTGTGTCTCGCCCCCACTTCCAATATTTGACTCTCTATTCAAAAAGGGAAGTTTTTTGACTACACGAGAGTAAAACTAGTGGAAATAATTTTGTTACAGTAATATACTGAATAGCAAAACTAATATCAAATTAACCATACATTACATGAGAAGAACAGGGACGTGCTGGAGTAAAAAGGTGCACCATTAACCTTCAGGATTTTCATAAACCTAGTCCGAGGCAGATTCTACTTTTTTATAGCGGGCGATAGTCTGGGGTACTGCACTTTTTTCGGCGAGACACCGCCAATGCTTTTTTACTTTAGAAGATTTGATTTCGTTGCTTATTACACCTTCATCACCATCACCATAGCTTTTATCGTGTCCTGAGTCTGTCAATGCTTTTGATTGACGGTTGTCAAGTTATTTTTGTTTCCAGCATCGCTTTTGCACCCTTGCATTTGTAGTGTTTAACTAGCTGTGTCTTTTAGATTAGCCTTTTAAGTTAACAGGTTATTACGTAAAGTAAATTTCACTATAAAGATTTAATCACTCTTTAATCAGTTGTAGTAAAATTTTATCAGTAAACAAATTAAAGGGGGTGTGCAAGTGGCATGAGCCACCTAGCCACCCGAACCAGTAAATTCGTTACAAATAGTTTAGATGTTTAACAGAATTTATTGTTTTAGATCACATAGAACAATATAAAAACAAATGTTTTTTCTCATAACCCGAAGACCCGAAGAGAGAGATTAAAGAGAGGATTTTTTATTACAAATGGAAAAAATAAAGCAAAAATGTATATTACCAGAATTTGCAGGAAAGAATATGCGATAGTAAGTAATTAAACAAGCCACTTTAGTCAATAAAATTACTAAATTAGTAAAGCCATTTGTATCAAAATTGAAGAACCATGTTAAACGGCAAGAGTAGGTGTTGAAGTGTTTTTACCAAAAAATTGATAGAGTGGAGAAGGAGGCGAAAACAACAAAGTAAGTAACTTTTGGTTTTATTATTTGACCCAAATAGTCAAATTTGAGTAATTACTGCAGTTGACTCGGCTCAAAAGTCTTAAGGGATTTTTTTATCTTCTTGTAATAACCTTTATATGAAATTTTAATTCTCTTTTATTATTGTAATTTTTCTATGTAACGAACGTTAACTATATACGCCTACAATATAGGCAACTCAAATAACACAGTAAAATATAAAAATTTATACACAACGTGTTACGTGTAGAAATACTTTTCCGAATAATTCCGAATTGCAGGTTCTTTTTTGACTTTCTTAATTTAAGGCACAAGTACAAATATGCGTGATGCTGGTATCTGCGGCCGTATAAGTGCCAGAAAGCAGGTATGATTATTAATATGTACTTCAATTTTTCCAAGAAAGCTCTATGTACCTTTATACGTTCTCATTTAAATTACATTTACGTTCTAGTCCTTCAAAACTACAAGTAAGGGTTATCGTGCCATTTCTATCATCCTTGCTACAACCGACAGTACAACCGTTTTAAAATAACACGCACGTTTATTACGTGTACCTGTATAAAAACAAGATACTGTCGGCTATAATTTCTTAGTTTAGAAAATAAGATGAGGTTACAACTTTTGTTATTGTTAGGGCGTTAGCAAGTTGTCTAACGTCCATTTTCATAATCAACTTTAACTTAAAGTCGTGATTTACTTTAGCATACCCATGGTTTCCTAGAACATCTTTAGTACTTTTAAGGCTACTTTAAGGTAAAGTGCTTGGTGAGGTTCCTTAAAGTGGCCTTAAAAGTACTAAAGTTGCCCTAGGAAACTAAGGATATGCTAAAGTAAATGACGACTTTAAGTTAAAGTTGATTATGAAAATGGACGTTAATGTTATTAAAAATTTAACTAGTAATATGGAACATGTTAGGTATTTTAATTTTTACAAGTGAGAAACCTATTCGTAGTTTTGTACTTTCAGATGCAAATCAATACAAACTACAACCAAAATGGAATTAAAATGCGGCGAGAACTGTATTCGTAATTAACAGATTTACCGATTAAATCGCTCTTGAGCAGGTGTAATGTTTCTCATTTCAAGAATTTTGAATAGTGGATATCATCTCTAGAGAAAATTTCAAGTGTTTGAATATTAGCGTTGTAGAGAAACAAAGTCGAGCCCAAGATGTCAAACGTCGAACTAACAATAATCCGGGCAGCATTAGTTTCATTTATGAATTGAGAACCAAAATGCATTATTTTGGGATATCATTATTCTAATAAAAAGTCGTGGGTGTAGCGAAGAATATACCTAAATGATAATTAAGAATAATAACAAACTTCTAAATAAAATTCAAATTACTATTCGATTAAACAATAAAGCACGTCAACTGTAAATACAGATAGTGTGCGATGGGTTGCATATGTAAACAATTTTACACATATTCTACCGTGAGTAAAAATTATGGTAGTTGAGCCACTACTTCTTGATAGAAATGTCAACTGTCAACGTATATGAAATTCTAACGATTCTAACCTTAGATTTTGAAGACTTCAAAGTTCAAGCCAGTTCAAGCCCTCGGCATAAATTGCATACTGGATACTTACACATACCTACCGAGTTGAAAGGGGCTCCATAAATGGTATGTGACAAGAGTCATAAACGTTATAACCATATTTGTGCTATAAATTTGAGAAATCTCATCTGGTTGTTCGACTTTTGATTTTGTCCTCGGTGCTTTTGAATTTTAAAATACATTTAGTACAGCTGGGTCCGCTAGTCCGCTTATAACGAGTGCACTCGTGCTAACAGAATGTGCTCACTATATCGAACACAAAGTGTATTAAGTTTAATAGTTGAGTTTTGGTAAAACCGAACAAGTGGACTTAAGTGGACTCGACTGGATTAATATTAATTTTCGTATATTTTGGTGATTGTAGTAATTTCAGATTTGTTCTAGCAATGCCATTTTGTACTGATCGGAAATCGGCGGAAGTACTAAGTTTCAAGTGGCATGTGAGAAACCACAATTTGTTTACTAAAAGGAGACAACGGCATTAAAATATTACAAGTTATAAGCACTTTGTGGAAGAAAATGGGATAACTATAATTTAGTAGTTTTGTGCTTTTAGATACAAATGAATGAAGATATAATGGAAATCAAATGCGGTCTGGAAAACGATTACTGTTTCTGTAATGAGCCATTCTTAATACGGCTAAATCGCTCTTGAGCAGATGTAATGTTTAAGATTTTTTTAATAATGGAGATTTTGTCTCCCAAAAAGATTTCAAGTTTTTGGATGTTAGAGTTGTAGATAAATTTTACAATGAATAAGACTTCACTGCACGTTTGAGAAGGCCGTGCAATGTGAAAATATACTGATATATGCTTAACTTTCTACATTGTTTCACAGTCGTGATTCTCAGGATTTTAATATTAGTGAGTAATATTAATTATAGCAGATTGTACCAATTTAATTTCAAACGACTACTGATTTGTTGCTTTAAATTACAATAACTACATTTTAATTAAAGTAGAATTAGGCGATAGTAATATTCACCCGGAGAGTGAATTCTGAACTTCTTTTTCAAAAGATTTATATTAATTCTTTTTAGCTTCTTCAAAACTACATAGTTTACTAAGTTGCTGTGTGCCAGTGCTTAATAGAAATCGAAGTACAAATCAGATTTCTCAAGTTTTACAAATTAGTACAAACAGTTTTAATAATCGTGTAAATAAGTGGTTTAAGTTTTATTAAACGAATTTCTGAAGGCTGTCACTTAAAATGCACCGACGAACTTTTACAGTAAATTTTTTTTCCAATTTTGCGTGTTTGTCCCCGACTAGCCGAATCCACCAGTGCACCACTAGAATTAGATTTAGGCGAGCTAGGCCTCCTGACTAGGAATAATTAATACTACATCAAACAACTTTTGGTCAGTTGGTTTCATATATGTAGTACTTAAACGTTAGTTGACATGAAAACGAGTTTTGATATAATATATTGATTAGTTGAATGCAAAAGTGAGTAAAATACAACTTTTTTTTATTATAAACTTATTAACGGGGACTAGTAGTAAATTCGAGAATTTTAAAGAAGTAAAGTTTAAATGAGTAATATTAAAATTGGCTGTACAGAATGCAGGGGAGTTCAAGCTCCAACGAGAAATTATTCAAGGGCAAGAAGAGCACAAATGAGATATTGGAACATGCATTAATACAGAACACGCCAAAAAACTTTTCTATCTTTTAGGAGCTTACACATTGTATAATAATTAATTATAAGATGTTACTATAGAATGTAATTAATCTTACGTCGTCAGTACGTCAGTAGTGGTTTTCTTGTTTTTAATTATAAATCAGTAGTAGCTGCAGCATTGTTTATGCATTAAACGTTGAGATTATAAAATAAGTTTATTAATTAGTTAAAACTATTTAGCATTAAGGCCTTACTTATATGTAGCATCTTATAGTTAAAAATTTGTTAAAATTTTAACTTTGTACGCCTAATATATAGGCAACCCACTACACTTATCCCACTACACTATAAATTGTGTATCTACGATAGAAATTTGTAGAGCGGGGTGGTCACATGATCACCAAAAGTTAATATAAAGCCGAGTTTCGGCAGTCGGAAAATATCTTATCAACGCTTCAAATCTACGTCCGAGACCGAATTTTCAGCTTACTCGTGTGAAAAATCAACTTCAACTTTTTGAATTTTTTTTTCTTGGAAGTTGTTACTGGCATTGTACTGAATGTCTGTAGCGACTTTTGAATCTTTTTGTCGAATATTAAATGCAGGAAATCAAGTTTTTAAGGAACAATTATTTATTCGTGCTACAACAATATAATGCACTATTTTCATTTGGAAGACGCTTACAACGGTGTCAGTTATTTATTCACTCTTCTGTTAGTAGGTAAATCTTATGCTAGTTTAAATTGTACTTTAATTATTTATTTATGTATTATTTATTATTCCTATTAAATGAATTTCTATGTTATACAATTTAAGTTTATAACTGTTTGTTAGCTTCTTAAGACTAATTAAGTAATTAATGATAAAGATATAAATGGTACTATATAGAGATTTGTTACATAATTATTTTACAAAAGACTTTGCTTATAGTTATTATTATTGTATGTATGTATGTATATTAAGTAGAAAAATATAAACGCTAAAAAACAATTAACAATTTCTTTTGATTAAAAACTATCCAAGAAATTACAAAGTCCTTGTTTTCTTTTAAATTTTACGTCTCGCCATTAAAACATAAAATTTGAAGAATTATAATAGTACAGAGAATTTTAAAAGTCGAATATCTTCTAAACTAGAGGACCTGAAGCGTTCAAATTGTAGAAGAATATTCCGCGCTAATAGGGCTAAAGAATCGCACCCTCAAAATTGTGTAATTCAGACTTTCTGAAAATAGTTTTTCAAAAATTTGTTTTAAAGTTTACAATTTTCGGGCTAGGTAGTAGGAGAGCAGAAGGAAGATAAGGTTATAAAAATAAATTAAAGAGAAATATTATTTATTTAAAATAATTTAAAAGCAGCTTACATTCTGTTATGAAACAAGGTGATTTCAAAATATTATTCTAATAATTTAAATTTCGTTTCTAACACCTTATCGCACTTCTGCTCTCCTACTACCAAGCTCGAAAATTGTAAATTCTAAAACAAATTTTTCAAAAAATATTTTTAAAAAGTCTGAATTACGTAATTTTGAGGGTGCAATTCTTTAGCCCTATTAACGACAAATATTCTTGCACAATATGGACGCTTCTGGTCCTCTAGTTTAGAAGATATTCGACATAAAGCGTAAAACTTTAAAAGTTATAAAGTTCAATTAATTTTAAAAGTCGAATATCTTCTAAACTAGAGGACCTGAAGCGTTCAAATTGTAGAAGAATATTCCGCGCTAATAGGGCTAAAGAATCGCACCCTCAAAATTGTGTAATTCAGACTTTCTGAAAATAGTTTTTCAAAAATTTGTTTTAAAGTTTACAATTTTCGGGCTAGGTAGTAGGAGAGCAGAAGGAAGATAAGGTTATAAAAATAAATTAAAGAGAAATATTATTTATTTAAAATAATTTAAAAGCAGCTTACATTCTGTTATGAAACGAGGTGATTTCAAAATATTATTCTAATAATTTAAATTTCGTTTCTAACGCCTTATCGCACTTCTGCTCTCCTACTACCAAGCTCGAAAATTGTAAATTCTAAAACAAATTTTTCAAAAAATATTTTTAAAAAGTCTGAATTACGTAATTTTGAGGGTGCAATTTTTTAGCCCTATTAACGACAAATATTCTTGCACAATATGGGCTCTTCTAGTCCTCTAGTTTAGAAGATATTCGACATAAAGCGTAAAACTTTAAAAGTTATAAAGTTCAAATAATTTTAAAAGTGGAATATCTTCTAAACTAGAGAACCAGAGGAGCTGAAATTGAACACGTATATTTGCCGCTAATAGGGCTAAAGAACCGCACCCTCGAAATTGCGTAATTCCGACTTTTAAAAACAGTTTTTGTAAAATTTTCTTTCAAATTTTACAATTTTCGAACTAGGTAGTAGGAGAGCAGAAGGAAGATAAGGTTATAAAAATAAATTAAAGAGAAATATTATTTATTTAAAATAATTTAAAAGCAGCTTACATTCTGTTATGAAACGAGATGATTTCAAAATATTATTCTAATAATTTAAATTTCGTTGCTAACACCTTATTGCACTTCTGCTCTCCTACTACCAAGCTCGAAAATCGTAAATTTTAAAACAAATTTTTCAAAAAATACTTTTAAAAAGTCTGAATTACGCAGTTTTGAGGGTGCGATTCTTTACCCCTATTAACGACAAATATTCTTGCACAATATGGGCGCTTCTGGTCTTCTAGTTTAGAAGATATTCGACTTTTAAAATTATTTGAACTTTATAACTTTTAAAATTTTACGCTTTATGTCGAATATCTTCTAAACTAGAGGACCTGAAGCGTTCAAATTGTAGAAGAATATTCGGCGCTAATAGGGCTAAAGAATTGCACCCTCAAAATTGCGTAATTCAGACTTTCTGAAAATCGTTTTTAAAAAATTTGTTTCAAAGTTTACAATTTTCGGACTAGGTAGTAGGAGAGCAGAAGGGCGATAAGGTAATCAAAATAAATTAAAGATAAATATTATTTATTTAAAATAATTTAAAAGCACCTTACATTCTGTTATGAAACGAGGTGATTTCAAAATATTATTCTAATAATTTAAATTTTGTTTCCAACACCTTATCTTTATCTCTTCTGCTCTCCTACTACCAAGCTCGAAAATTGTAAATTTTAAAACACATTTTTCAAAAAATACTTTTAAAAAGTCTGAATTACGCAATTGCGAGAGTGCGATTCTTTAGCCCTACTAGCGGCAAATATTCTTGTCTAATTTGGGCGCTTTTGGTCCTCTAGTTTAGCAGATACTTGACTTTTAAAATTCTGTGTACTGCTATCATTCTTGAAATTTTATGCTTATTGTGAGACGTAAAAATGAAGACTTGGCTTTTTGTTTATAATACATAGACTGCATTTAAATAAAGTAAATTATTCATTGTTTCCTAGTGTTTATTTTTTCAACGTAATATACATACAATTAAGTTATATTAATTATTATAAAGTATTTTGTTAATTTATTTATAATACACTAATAATAATTATTAATTTATAATAGTTTTTTAGCTTTCTTGTTAATGATAATAATTAATGTACAATTTAAAATTTACATCTCTACTTGTTTAACAGAAGATAGAACAGCGTTGTAAGCGTCTTCCGAATGAAAATAGTGGATTATTTTGTCGTGGTACGAAGAAATAATTGTTCCTTAAAAATTTGATTTCCTGCATTTAATATTCGACAAAATGATTCAAAAATCGCTACAGACATTCAGGACAATGCCAGTAACAACTTCCAAGAAAAAAAAATTCAAAAAGTTAAAGTTGATTTTTCACACGAGTAAGCTGAAAATTCGGTCTCGGACGTAGATTTGAAGCGTTGATAAGATATTTTCCGACTGCCGAAACTCGGCCTTATATTAACTTTTGGTGATCATGTGACCACCCCGCTCTACAAATTTCTATCGTAGATACACAATTTATAGTGTAGTGGGATAAGTGTAGTGGGTTGCCTATGTATTAGGCGTACAAAATTGAAATTTTAACAAATTTTTGACTTTCACATCTAAACTTAGAAAGTGGTCAATATTGCACAAAAAATGCACAATAGTTTTAACTAATTAATAAACTTATATTATAATTACAACGTTTAATGCATAAACAATGCTGCAGCTACAGATTTATAATTAAAAAACAACAAATGTTCTGCATACAAGCAAATATTATTGTTTAACATGGTTAATAAAGATTTATCATATTTCAACACCTCATTTTTGTTCTTCTTGCTCTTGAATAATTTCTCGGAACAAATAACAACCAATTCGTAATTAATGACCTACCCTTAATTACTCTTGTACAGAAACTATCCTGCATTTTCTACAGCCAATTTTAATATTGCTCATTTAAACTTTTCACTTCTCTAAAATTCTCTAATTTACTTCTAGTCACCGTCCGCACCCTGTTAGGGGGGTTAACTTGGAAACAGCTCCAGAATCTAGGAATATAAGTTGATACAATCGAAAAAGTTATTTTACTCACTCAGCAGTTTCTGTCGAGGTCCAAGCATCATTAGCTGCCATAGCTAACATACCAAAAAATCATAACTAACCCATTTGACGCAAGGTACGATGTATAAAATTAATAATAAATTAATATACTACATTCAGTTTATACTTTTTTATTATTTAATCAACAATTAGTACAGATACAGAAGTGACTGGCATACGAGGACTTAAACAAAACTGTATTTTTCTCCTTACGTTATGAGTCGAGGAAAGGTGTTAAAAATATTTTAAAAGAAAAGTCGCATTTTGAGAACAAATTACACCAACAATAACCAGACAAAACTGTTTTTCCTAGATCCCCAAATTTTCAACATTCAAATTAGTTTTAGATTCTGCGACGTAATAAAAAGAATCCTTTCTAGTAATATCTACAATGCTAAAAATGCATTTCCACATTGCACAAATAAAATAAAATAACTTATCATAGATTCACAACACACACGCAAAATTTACTAGAAGTTTTGCAAAACTACAAAAATTAATGTACTCCCTAAGGACTAATTTGTTAAATAGATTAAGCAATGTGGAAATATATAAATGACGCAACTATTACAATTCGTATCGTAATAAAACTATTTTACACTAAGATACGTTTTAGCAAATTGTTCTAAATATAATATTATCTTCAACAATATAGAAAACTTACGTGAAGTATAAAAAGGTATAAAGTATGGCAATGGCATTACAGAGATCTTGTACATCAACTATAAAAAAACGTTCAACTTATAGTTAAGTAGATATATGATCACCTAACTTACACATTAAATTAATTTTTTCTTTAATTACAATTAACGATTTTGCATGGAACATGTTAAAGAACTATTTACAAAAGTTATGTATAAAGACTATTAAAAATGAAACATCGTGAGAACTATAAACCCTGTAACTCATTTTCTTTTTAAACTTCATTAAACTTTACAAAAATTCGCAAGGTATAAAAACACCAAAATTGTTCTATATTTAATTATACTAATTAAAGCACCATAATGTTTGACATTTCATTTAGTCTTATTAATTTAAATTATTTACAAGAATATCAAAATAAACATTTATTTAACATACCACAATTTATTTTTTAACGCAAAAATGGCACAATATAAAGCGATCGAATTTTTTAATCACTAGATGACCCTCTTGGGTCTTTATTTTACTTGTTGAATAGCTCACAATCTACAAAATGAAATTAGAAGTAGGTACATTAAAATATGATAGCAATTTTATTGCTTCTATGTGTTTGACACGGCATCAATACTCCCCAGAAAAAAGTCTTCCACCTACAAGTGTGGCATAATCGGCGTTTTTCTTGAGTTTTTTGGCAATATTTCGTTCTTCGAGCCTACCAGGTTGCATAATTCTCACACGAAATAGCACAAACATTAGATCCGCCTCATGACACTCTTGTAAACGAAATACTTTATTCTGTGGAGTGTGTGTGGGTGCTGTGTCGATCATATTGCAACAATAAAATTGTCATAATCTTTTAGTGCACTTTCAAAACCTTTACTCTAGTAAATATACTCGTATTCGATAAGCTCATAATTTTTTAGTTACCGTAAATAAGCCACAGCTCATCACAGCATCATCTACGAATAAGCCATATAATGTAGAATAACCGTGTAATACACTGGAATTGGTATCGAATTCAAAACAGATTTTATATTACGAGTATTTAATCGTAAAGGATTGGAACTGTTTTTTTCAAATGTTTGCAGACACATGCAACTCAAAACCTAAAACAACTGAAATTACTACAAGGGTCTCGTTCATATTTATCTCCCACTATTAGAAAAAGAAAATTGTTTTAATGAAAGTTGTACAGAAAGAAGAGTACTATACTCTGAAATTATTTCAAGTTATACCGAGTGCAGTGCTCTCTTAACTGGAGCACTCCATATCAAAATTGCTAAAATCTAGTTTTCTTGAAAACGGTTGAAACAATTGAAATAACCGAAGATGCAAATACCATAAGGTTTTAAAAAAAATACAAGCTATCCCAAGTTCGTACTTACTGCCATACAACTTTTATTGAAACCGTTTTCTTCTATTATTCACCAAGGGAGATAGTAACCTAGTGAGACACCCAATACGAAACTTTAGAATTTACAGTAATCTGCTAACGATCCATCCTTTACCGTATTTAAATATTTGAGACTTCTGTAATCAACACCAAGCAGCTGTACTACCGGTGAGCACTAACTCAAAAAAACAAGTCATCCGATTACGAAAATTCAATTCACTTTAACGAACAATAAAGAAAACAACATTAAAATTTCCATTTAAAAATTTCTTTTAAGAAATACAACATCAGTGAATCCTAGGCATACTCAATTGAGTCGATTCGCTTCGCTTAGGTGGTGGAGGCGGAGGCCTTTTACTTCGTGAGAAATCGTTCTTATCTTTGGGAATGTGAAGGGGACTAGTTGCGTATTCCACTACCGAATCTACGTTATCGGCGTAAATATTTTCGTAAAAATTGTTACAGCCGTAATGTTCTTTAACCCAACGAGAAACATTAGACTCTTTGTATTCGGGTAAAAGTGGAACGGGATCTCTAAAACCCAACACTTCGTGAGGTGTCGTTAATGGTTCTAATTTACATTTTTGCGCAACTTGCCATTTCTTTTCCATAACTCTTCTCAAGTCTTTTAAGAAATGCGTCGGTGGTTCGGCTAATTTTTTAGGACTCGATAATTTTGTATTTTCAGATCTTTTAGGCGGTAGTGGCTTTTTGGGCAGTGCGGGTGCCTCTTGAGGTATTAAATTAAAGCTAATTTTCTTAGTTAATTTTTTTGGACTCGTTGGTTCTTGGAAATTTACTTTCCTTTGCACTTGAGGTGAATTTTTCTTTTGACATTCGGTAATATGTGGTGACATCGCGTAAATCGTACCACCGGAAGAGGAACTATTTGTCGAAGCTATGCTGTTTACGGATATTTGTCTGGGTAAAGACGTCTGTCGAAGAGAAGATCTCAAATTGTTATTATTGTTAAACAACGGCGTACTAGGTAAAGGCGAATTTTGTCTGTAAGGTGGTGGATTTAAATAGGCGGGTGGTTGATTGTTATGATTATTTTGAATTTGACACCTATCGTAATTTTGTCCATTGACGATATTAGAACCGTTACTAGAAACTTCGTACGAATAATGGGTAGGACTAAAACTAACTGGCGGATTAATGTGAGTGGGAGTGCTATTGTTCGATCCTATACTAAGAGGAGGAGGACTAAAGCACGGAGTGTTTAATCTAGAATGTGTAGGAGTCGCATCTGGAGACATTCCCCGAGTGGGAGTTCTGTCGGGACTAATTGGTACAGTAGTCTTGACTCGCTTAAGTGTATCGGTATCTCCATTTTCGCTAGGAGGTGGTGGTAAAGACATTAGAGAAAGTTGACTACCGGTTAATTCGCTACCAGTTAGTGGCGGTAAATCTGACAGATTTGGTGGAGGTGGTAAGCTATCCAACGACATGTTGGAATTGTACACTTCAGGTGGTGGTGGAGGAAGTTGATACGATGGCGAATTGTTTATCGACGTGTCTTCGGTTTCTGGAGGTGGTGGCAGTGAAGTAATAGAATCCATCTAAATACATAAAAATTGTTAGTATCAAATAGAAAAAGTATTTTAAACTCAAAATTTAGCAATTAGTAACCGCAACTTGTATTATAAAATATATAGTACTGTACAATAAAATTAGGTTTTGCAGGAAAAAAATTATGAGTGGGTACTTGCCTTTTAAAAACCTAGAGCCATTGTAGGATGACCAGCTAGAGCGTTAAGAGGAGTAAAAGGGATCTTTGGCAAAGATCTCGAAAATTAATAGTTTTATTTAAAAGTGTCATCAGACCTTTTCTGAAACTTACGAAATTACCTTCCTTTTGGTATGTTTTTATTCCTTTACAATATAAATTGGCCGAGAAGGGAGCTCTCAATGGTTAGATCTTTCTCTTTTATTTTCAAAACGTCTAATTTCATGATCTACTCAAAACTGAAAAGCTCTACTGAAGACTTCATTTTCAAATTCAAAATAAATGTAGGTGATTTCACCGAACCCCGGTATAAAAAATATTTTTGTCGTATTAAGATAGGAAAAAAATTAAATTGAAGGAAATTCAATAAGCCTTCATTTTTACACAAAGCATTCCTACTGGAAACTCTTTATTTTCGATAAATGAAGAAAATAGCGCATAGAAATAAAAAGTGGAAAGAGAGCATCTTAAAAAATGTTTATATCTGCCAATTTTTGTCATAGAAGGAATAAGAAACCAACCATGCCAAAGAAAATTTAAGCATCGCTGCCTTTTTCGGATAACCTAGTATTTTTCAGGACATTCCCCATTCTCTAGATTGGCTCATGAATTTCTTAAAAAGTGGCTATTTTTAAAGCAAGTGTCATTTTATAAATTGAGAACTAATTTTACTGTATAGTAGGGAGAAATAATAAATAACTAACATAAAATTAAAAATTACACATACAATACCAAATTAAAACACCATGCGTTAGTTTGAATTTAGTAGTAGAAGGCATGCAGATGTGTTAAAACTGAAACAAAAGGTTGTGCTACTAGAAAATCTACTGTTGTGAGCCTTAAAAGAACTGGTGAAAGCAACAACAATACTTAAGCTACAAAGTCTAAAGCACATTTAACACCACGCCAAAGGTAACTCTTGAAAAACTCACCATAGATGACGGCATTTCCATACAATTGGAATTTATTGGACTTCGAACTGAATTAACACTTGGTGGTCTCTCATCGAATGGACTATTCCTCTCTTTCTCGCCAAATGGAGAACTTCGTTCTCTGACAGGCGTACCGCAAAGAGGCGTCGAGCCTCTACTTCCCATTGACTCGACAGATCCGCGTTTTTTGAAAGAATGTTGTCGCTTCAAAGTGCCCGTATTCGACGAATCATCTGTCGAATTTGACGATTTTCTACGACTGTGTCTTCTAGTTAATGTTCCAGAATTTGTATAAGATACAGGACTCGGTGGTAACGTGTTTCCATCGCCTTCTTCTCTAGTTTCGCCCACTTCTTTGAGTTGTCTGGTGATGTTCGTTAAAGGTAGGCTCGGTTTCATCGAGGGTTTTCGTTTGATAGTACCTGAAACGCACATTTTCTACAATCTAATCTTACACTTAGAAAAACGAAATAAATTGTGCATATTTGCGTGAAAATGGAAATGGACTATATTAGTATGGGCATGACGAGTGCCTTCAAGACTTCTCCTACTGCAGGCGGATCAATCATACAACCGTGATATACAATGGGCCGTCTAGCCAAGTACAAGAGCTCTTCTCTAAATAGTTCGTGGAAGAACAAAAAATGCATTTCAACTCACCCATTGGAAATTCAGATTCAAAGCCGTTTTCACAACTTGAAGGTGCACCATCGGACATACAGCCACTAGAACTAGAACTACTGGCCCTACTGTGTCTACCAGAACTTGCTTCGCTAGGTGCCGAATATGTATCACTAGGAGTAATGTAGCCTTCACTTCCACCGTATCTATAACAAGCAATTAAACTCAATTAACATTCAAAAACCGCGGTTAATTGTTTACATATTGCGTAAAAAACAAATTTTAATTTACCCTTGCGTCGGAGTGGTTGCATTGGATTGAACGGCGATCGAACTAACCGAGCAACTACGAGCATAAGCCAATTTATCGAGATCTTCTTGGGCCAATTCGTCCATTAGCATTCGATAGTTATCCATAAGTTGGCGCCCGTGCTTTGCAATTCTTATGCCCATCATCCACCTCTCTAAAGTTTTCATATCTTCGGCGCATAAAAACTTAATGTATTTAGCAGATTTGGGTTCTTGTAATCGTGGGTGTTTTATGGCAAAACAAAAATCGGTGGGAGCTTTGTATTTTTTCTTCCATCCTAAACCGTAATAAACCTAAGGGAGAAATTAAAATAAGTTTCTCATCGGACGATCGTTACTATTGAAACATTACCTGATTCATATCAAAAGTGGCTAAGCATATTAAGTCTTTAATAGTTTTAGGCTTTTCTTTTTGAAAGTAGTATAAACCGGAGGCTCGTAGTACGAAATGATATTTTTTCCAGCCTTTCTTAGAATCCGATTTAAGGTAAAGTGGTCCCTCTACTTGTGGAATAACTTGAGTGTTTGTAGCGAAAAATTCTTCCAATAACATATTTCTCGAATGTTCGTCATAATCGGTACTATTGGGCTTATCCGTAGGCGATAATAAAAATTTTTCTGGTTGCGTAAAAAGTTGCGTTTTATCCGGTCTTTCGGTAAAATAAATTTTATTTTTCGAATCTCGCGTCCAAACCATCAAATTGTCTACTAATAATTCGTGATCTTCGTATACTCTTTCTACAATAAAAACACCAATTAAGCCATCAAATTGATATTAGGAGCTTTAAAAGTAATTACCCATGTATAAATCGGGCAAATTTTCTACAAGTGCCCATTTAGGATCCATTTGAACGTGATTTTTATCGGCTAATAATCTAGTTACGTAAGCGCATATCATTTTTTCATCTACCAACAATGATTTTGCCGAACCATCCACCGTGAAGACCTTCACAAATAATTTTTGTATGTTTGCTTCTTTAATTTTTTCCATTGCCATTCTAATTTTTTCGGCCTTCGCTTTGCTGGCATCATCCTTGATACACAAAAATTACAATAATTAACATTTACAACTAAAAATAGCGCTATTGGCTTTGTTCGAGAACAAAACATTTTTTTACCTGGTTATTTGGTATGAGATGTAACGTTTGCGGTTTCGTACCACTACCTCCACTACTAGCAGACGATTCGCTCGATAGCATCGACACTGTATCACTAAATGCGGAATCATTATCGGGCGAATCTGTCCGTACGCAATCAGTCTTAAGTCCTAAATCGTTTTCTCTAGGATCTAATTTCAGTCTTGGTCCTTCGGAGCTCGTTCGATTGTGTGTTCGCGAATTATGTTGGGATTGTTTTTGTAAATCTACAAAACAAACAATTTTCATTCGAGCCAAATTGGGATGCGCGTGCGATTTTACCTGAAATGCGTTTGCTGTCTCTTGCTTGGCCGATTTCTCGTTCGCATTGACTTTCGAGGGCGCACAGCTCGCCGAGAATGGCGTCCAAGTCGACGTCTTGCGAGTCTTCGAGATTGGCCATCGAGAAACGGTAACTATCGATACGTGGGGCCGAAATTTCGGCATTTGGGGGTCGTAACTGACTGTTGGAACTTACGCTGTCCAAGCCCTACAAATAAAATAAAGAGTTAATAATGCGACCGATAAATTTTTACAATTAATGTAAACGACCCAAGGTGACACGAGCGTATTTTTAAAACTCTATTTTTAGTAACAACACCCTCAATCCCTCACGGTTTAAAAGTAAATAGATGCACTTAAAAGGTCCCCAATATTAATAATAGTAATGCTATTTTCAAAAATTTTACCCACTCGCTCGTTCTCTTATTGATAAAGTTGCAAACATTGGGAACGAATGAGCTGTCAGTTGCATAAAAGTTTCAGTATATTAAACATTCGACTGGGTATCGAAAAATAAAATTTACTATCTCCCTCGTGAGAGGGGAGCTTTGTATTCGTTCAATTTGCACCACATAAACACAAATAGTCTCATCTTCCTGACGCGAGATGATTATAAAGCCACCGATAAACTCTATTTAAGCTTAAGCTCACTCACTGTAATTAGTACGGTTTGCTAAATTCCGAAAACAATGTAAACTTTCTTGTAAAATCGATAGAATTAAATTAGAGTAGAAAGTAGAGGGTGCACGATCAGAGTCACTACGATACCCCACTACTATCACGCATTAGCGTCCGGGATGCAACATCCCATTGTAAATAAAGGCTAAGTGACTGAAACTTGTAAGTTATGGGTTAGTAAATAACGATTTACATCGCTACCGGGTTGAAAAGTACAGTAGTCGAGTTTGATACCACGTGAGTGCGAGAGAAATAATAATGTATACAGGAATACAGGGTGTTGTTCGAGCGTTAAAGCTCCAATTTTTGGGTGGACGATAGAGTTTTTGGATGCTCGAATAACTTACGAGATTATCTTTTCGATTTGTGGGGTAGATTAAGCTCAATACAGCACACGTATTTGATTACATACAACTCTTTACAAAATGAAATGCTCGATTACAATAAATTAATTTAAGAAAAGCTGAAAATCGATGAGTTAACGATGTGGAGAAATTCAAATGAGATGATGGCGAAGTTTTGTATGAATATTCGATTTTCAAAGCTTCGCCTAAGTTATATCTTTTCAGATTATTTTTGAATTTAAAAGGGGCATGTATTCGAAAGCTCCCTTACAAGATAGCGCTTCAAACAGTTTCTCGAGCGTGATTACGAGATATACAAATCTGGAACTTCGTAGAAAATAACACACAAACAGTAAGAACTTCATCAATGCTGACCTTAATTTAAGTTTTTTAACGATTATTTCATCGTTAAATTTGACTAGTCCGATTGACCGAATGAGACCATTAATGGAAGAAAACAGGCCGATACCTAATCGTTAATTAATTCGATTTTTAAAATAAACATTAATAGATAACAAGTGCATCGCGGGGTCAGTATTAATAAAAACACAACATTGAAGGAAATTTTACTGGTCGACACCGCTTTTCGATGTATGTCACGTTTTGATCAGATATGGAGGGCGAGTTTAATCTATAAGTCGAAGAAAAAGCACACCACACGAATTACGAAGATCGGATAAAATTACGAGGATCGGAAAATGATGGAAGACCATATATTCAGAAAAATATTGTTACGAATACAGGGTGATTGAAATTAGTTGTGCAACATGGGGATTTCGATTATCTGAAGAGCGCAAAGTTGTTAAGTTCGGCGCTGACGACAATTTTGATTAGTCGATTAGTTCTTGGTCTTTTAATGGCAACTTTACTTTTTCTTATGAGCGCCCCAATAGATTCTTTTACCAAATGGTAAATTTTCTATATTTTTCAATTCTGAACTCGTGAACACAACCATGTATAAACTTTAACGCGCTTTAGCACCTCAACTGTTCGTTTGACGAAAAAATATACTAGATGTAATTTGTAGAAAATTGAATGTATTTTATTTTTCAATAGAAGCATTTTTCTCTAAAAGTGCGTAATTTTCGAGTTATAAACGCTAAACGAAAAAAAACAGTTTTTTGGCAGATTTTGCAATTTTTGTCAAACTTTAGCGCGCTCTGGCGCCTAAACCGATCGTCTGAGATAAAAAACCTAAGACATATAATTTGTAGGAAATTTGATTAGTTTATTCTCACAACGAAGTACTTTTCTCATAAAGTGCGTATTTTTCGATTTATAAGCGAAAAACGAAAGAACAGTTTTTTGGTCGATATTAAAACTTTAACGCGCTCTAGCGCTTAAACCAATCGTCTGAGAGAAAAAACCCAAGGCATATAATTGATAGGAAATTTGATGTAGTTTATTTTCGTATAGAAGCACTTTACTCATAAAGTGTGTATTTTTCGAGTTATAAGCGAAAAACGAAAAAACAGTTTTTGGTAGATTTTAAAATTTTTGTGAAACTTGATCGGCGTTTAAGCCGATCGTCTGAGAGGAAAAACCTATCAAATATAATTGGTAAGAAATTTGGTGTAGTTTATTTTCACATAGAAGCACTTTTCTCCTAAAGTGCGGATTGTTCGAGTTATAATCGAAAAAACGAAACAAAATCAAATTCGACTTTTCTCGAGCCAACCTCAAGTTAATGCTGTCACTTGGCTATTTAATTGGCTATGGCTCTTGAACCTGCGTGAATCTTTTTAGGTGGATTAATCTGGTGTAAAATTATTTAAATTTTTAAATTTGAGAATTAATCTCGATGCTCCATATATTGAACAAGTAAAAAACAAATTTTATACAAATCAAGAGACTGCAAGACCCATCTAAAGAAAGAGTAATTTCATCACATTTCTAGAGGAGAACCTTTCTGGCCACTTTTAATAGAAAAAAATTTTTTTTTAATAACCAACAACATAAACCAAAAGTTTAATTTTGAATTGCCCCCGAAGAGAGTAATTTTCAAGTTTTATTAACCGACGACTATTGTATACGAGCATCTGTTGCGAGAAACTCTAATCTCTAATGAAACGTATTCAAAAACATCGAAATCGAGTTAAGAAAATGTTACGCATAAAAATGAAAATTTAAATTCAATAAGAAAGAAATTGGTAGTTTCACGAATGGAGAAATAAAGAATTGAAGAAAACAAATCCACGTGAGAGATTTTATTAAAATAACGACATTCCATGTAAGTAAACAGAGTGGAAATATGGAAATTACATGAAGCTGAAACGACACCACTTTCAGATACGGCTTTGGAGTTATACCTATACCGTTGGTTATACTAGTTTAGGGGGAACTAAAATCTAGTGTGTATTACGTACAGTGTACTGATCTAAATTTTTCCAAAAACCGGTAGAAAAATTCAGAATTGGAGAAAAAAACTTTTTTCTTGTATCTCCAACATTACCGAGGAATAAAAACGAACAGTAAAAAAATACTTTTGAATTCACTTCCGGTGAAACCAGAAGCAAAAACCTGCCAAGGCGTAATTCAAATCCCGCGACCACCCTGTACGTTACAAACACAATTTTACAAAGTATTCGAATGATGCCAAGACACATAATAATAAAAAACTATTATTATGATAAGGATACATAAAATAACGACAACGTTTAGACGAGTTTGAGCTACGCGAGTTATTTTAGTATTCTTGAGAGAATTGGCTAGCTAAAGCACCAACGTTAAGCTGAAAATAACTAGTGCAATGCGATGCACTTCAACTTCAAAACTTTTAATAAGATTAGTTTTGGAAGTATTTCGAGACATCCACAAATTACAGCTTCGAAAAGAATACAAAAAGTGTGTTTTTGTTACTTAATGTTGGGGGGGCTTTATGGAAAAAAAATCAAGTACAATGCACTCCTTCACATGAAAGGAGAATAAAAGGACATAAATCGCTCACAAAATAATGAACTTCGAGTTGTGGGTCGGGAGAATGGAAGCCGAATTATGGTTTTAACAGAGAGTGCCAAGCTGCCAAGAGTAGCTAATTTGGAAGTAATATTTCAAAGTAATCAAGTAATCCTCTTTTTTAAGTGACGCCACTCGAGCAAGTTAAATTATCGCCACTTCGTGTAGAGGAAGGATGCCCAAAGGGACGATTGTTTAAACGACTCGCGAGACTCGCTAAATTGTGGAAATATTAATGCCAAGTTTTCTAGTCCCTTCTGGATGGCATAGAACAAACAAAGTGTCTCCTTTCTAGACGACGCCGTTTGGGCTTTGTGTCTAGATTTATCACCTTTATAAATTTTCCCGTGTAAGTGTACGTTCGCCCTTTAATTTTAACGTCATTTTCGACTCCCCTTTTCGGGCAAGTCAACAACTGTGACATCGCCCGAATTACGAGCCGTGCGAACGAAAAAAAATTTTTTTAAGTCGACCAAAAGTGCGCTCTTTTACGTTTACGCGAATTCCCTTCTAGCGATCGTCGGTTATTCGCGGCAAGTGTAAAATAAAAATTGGAGAAAATATTAATTTATTCCCACGGTGACTCGGTCGGTTGGTTGGGCGGGTTGGTGCGAAATCAATTTTAAAATTCTCGAAAAAGTTTACAAAAAACGCGAGATCTAAATTATTCCAGTCATGAAGTTGTGAAGAGAAATAATTTGAACTTTTACGAAAAGTTAATAAACGGTGAATTGTCGAAATTAAGGAAAATTGAAACCGACAACCCCACTCCGATTTCTAAATCGGACACTCTGGTGAAGGATTAAAAATGTCACTGCGGTGATTAATTAAAGGGATAAATCAATATCGAAATATAAACAAAATTTATGGGTTTATAACTATTGGTGGCGAACGAGGCGTAAATGTCGAACACAATTTGATAAAGTTTCAAACATATTGCTCTGCTCGTATTCCAACATTTCGATCAATCAAAATTTAATGAATTCGCATTTCGAAGGGTAGTTGGGTAGTTCATTTAATAGAAAAAAAAGGTCGTTATAAAATATGTTTGTACAAATAAACGAAGTTAACTACTTTACATTTTAAGAGTTCGCTCTAGAGCAGAGAGCCTGGAGGTAAATTGGGGTCGAAATAAAAATTCTATTGCTACGAACAGAGGGAAAAATGGAAAAAAATGAGCTAATTGAGTGCTGTTTTTTAATAAAATAATAGTAAAATCGCGTGAATAATTTTAATGAATTATAAAAATTTAACACTCAAATTAATTAAACAAAAAGCTCTCGCTAATTGGGAGAAGAGAAGTAATGGGAAAATTGCAAATTTGAGTACAAAGTACAACGAACTGACCGTACCTTAGTAAATTTCCAAGACTTAAACATTCGTTCGAGTTTGTGGTTTTAAGCTAAGTAAATTTGTATAATCATCTTACAACTTCTTTTACATTATATTAGAACGATTGTAATAACTTGGAACGGTCTTTGTGCGACCGCAAAGACGTTTTATGAGAATATCCAAAGAAACCATACTAAAAATGTTCGAATTGTGCACACATTTAAAAAACGTAAAACTCGAAAAGTATCAACCGGTAAAACGGCATGGACGGAGCAAACCCGGTGTCGACGCACTTCCGCGTATGACGTCACACTATCCCGGGAATCCTTCCGCAGCTTGATCCTTCCTATCCGAGTCCTACGCCAAACGACGAGGCGAAACCTTCGGGAAAATTCGGAAACGAAACAAAAGCAAAACTAATTTACTTGTTTAGCTACAAAATCCTTTTCGGGACAAATGGATATTTTTCTCATTTTACGAAAGTAATAATTTCTGGAGGAAAAAGTGGCATAAATTTATTATTCCTCTCACGAAACGTGCCTTTGAAAACCGACGAAAGCTGAAATTTACATCCTGTTTGGGATGAGACTCTCAGGGCAATAACCGTCGTCGTGTCCGGTAAATATCTCAACCAGCAACCCCGTAATCGTGGGCATGTCCAAAATTTTAATTAAAAAAAAGTTAGAATACGAAATAAGGACTCGCTCCGAGACGTTAATAAAAATTTCGTGGCAAATTAACTAAAACAATTAGCATTTCCAAGCGGCCAACAACACGTGAGCGAGGGCGAAGAAGCTCATTTTAATATAATCGCTTAAATTGAGGCGAAAATAAGAGAAAATGCTTTTCCTCCATTACTAAGGTTTAGTAATAATTTTTTTTTAAGAGGCGCTCCCGTACACTATCCGGTCACACTTTTTTATTATAAGGGTGGACGCGTGTATTTGATTTAATAGGGAGTAAAATAATATGAAGTAACGAGGGTGACGAAGCGTGCCCTATCATTATCGAGGTAGAAGGGTTAACTCGGTTAGGTACTAAACTTTATCTTTTAAAAAGTCGCTTTAAAAAGAGATCAAATATAAATTGCAGATTTCGAGACTTTCGACATAGATAATAAAGCTTTCTTAATACGTCTAATGCACATATAAATTCGCC
The DNA here is from genome assembly GCA_950108345.1 of Malthinus flaveolus. Classification (NCBI taxonomy): domain Eukaryota; kingdom Metazoa; phylum Arthropoda; class Insecta; order Coleoptera; family Cantharidae; genus Malthinus; species Malthinus flaveolus. Next base: position 34,297,794 of record OX467285.1, on the reverse strand, counting down.
CTACAATAAACCTAAATCTTGATAACGACAAAACTTACTGTTATAGGGCTTTAATACACAAACGAGCGCTTTCTGAAACGTTTAGATGGATATTCGCAGTTGAATTGGGCACTAATGAAGCGAAGCTAGCAGTTAAGTTAGTTTTTCGGATAAGTTATGGGATAAAATGAATTTTACGAAGTTGGCTGTGCGGTAGCAAACCAACTTGCGTAGTATTATTACAGAAAATTCAGTTTTCGACACAAGTCGATAACAAATAAATATTTTTCGATTTTCGTCCAGTGACGGCTTCAAAAATAATCGGCGTGTAAAAGATCAAGTCTCAGAATACTCTTCTTCTCATTTGCATCACTTGCGCCATCTCTACTTTTGCCCCTTAAATTTCGAAATTTAATTTGGTAAGGGTCTGGTTATGTCTAAAAAGTCTAATAATCCCAATTTTTGAATTTCCTGCAACCTGAAATCCTGCAACATTTCAGAGGACACATGCTTCATTTCCGAATTCTTTACACCACGTCGATTTATTTGCATCTATTTTATTTTTAGGAACACTAACCACAGAAAAATGAAAATATGATTTATCGAGTAGTGATTTACTAGCGTAAGTATTCAAATTTGGAGAAATCGGTTTTTATTACGAATATAAATCAGAAATTTTCAAATGGCACCTCCTATAGCGATACTAGGTCACAGGGTAATCTAATTTCGGACTTTTCGATATATCCGACGATATTTTAGAATCCTAAATTAGTCTAATCCACAAAAGAGCGATTAATTAAGCGATAGGTTCGATGAACGGATTTATAATCTATAGCTAATTTAAGATTTGAAATACCTTCTCACAAAACACTGCATTTACTTCCTCCTAACGATTTGAGTCCGATCACCGGCGCTCTAGATGTACCGAGGATTTCAAAAAAAAACATCAAAAGCCTCAAAAAATTTCGATGCAAGTCAAAATACGCCTTTTCGGGTAGGTGGGTATGCAAGGACCTTTCCGATTTTCATTTTTATAGCTACCGTGGTCAATAGAAAGAAAATGGCTATTCTATTCTTGAGACCACATATTCTTGTAGAGCAGCGCTAATACGTCCTAAAAATGTTTCTAGAGGCCTAAAGAGTCTTATAAGGGCTTTACAATCAAATGTTCTTGCCGAGTCCTTACATGATCTTCTTGTGCTCTTCTGAGCTTTTTCTAGACTTCTTCAAGTAACGAGAATTACGACAATAAGTTAGTAGTCTCGTCGCGTTACTGAAGACGAGTAGTTCAGGCATTTGACGTCTTTCTGGATCTACCGATGTAATCCCTAAATAAACGTGTCAAGAATTACGCCTTTACTATCTTGACAGTAGCCACACTCAATTCTATTTTTAATTAAAGAAAGTGTAATCTTTTCAACGGTTGTCTGGTTACATATAGCTCTTCGTGTTTTAATAAATCCTTTGAAGACACTAATATGTGGTTGTTATGTAATACGTTATATCGTAAATAACTTAAGCATAAGAAGCGTAATTAAAATTTAATAATAATCAATAGGCGAGCATTTTTTTAGATAGATCCAGGCACTAAAAAAATAACACACCTAATAAAAAGAGTAATAAAAATGGATGTGCTAAATTTTTAAACGGGGTCTCTTTTACTACCGCGTTAAAAGACGTTGATTTTTACCTAGGTTCAGTTTATGACCGAAATAACGTGGAAAATGTCCAATCTTATTTTTGTTTTAAATTTGGTCTAGAAAGGCCACGTAAATCCAATCGAGACTTATCTCGAGACATCACGAAGTGTGATTTAATTGTATCACCTCGAACACCGAACAGTTCAATGCAATACGGGAATTATACAAAAACGAGCGTCAAACGCTGTGCGCTACGCCCCGATACGTCGATAGGGAGTTATATCGTGAAATAAGCCGTTTGCTGTTTAACCGACAGAATTGGACTCTAAAATACTATCTTTTATGCCACCTGACCAAACTGGATTTGGTTATAGGACCAGAGAAATGGGAGTAATCAACTCACTCTTTTAAGACACGTTTCTTGCCCCAGTAAATACTGCAATTTAGTAATTTACGACATTTTACAATCTTCAAAAATGGCATTCAATTAAATTAGTGCAAAACTACAGAAAAAACCGTAAGGTCGTCACGAGGAGCTAATTAAAAGAGTGCCTTAAGAAACTGACACTAGAACAGGAGCAAGATTTAGAAATCAACATAAATTCAATTTGTGAGAACTAACAACTTTCTGATTAAATTTAAGACGACCAGACTGGCAATTTTTTTTTATTTTGCCTCTAATACACGTAGAAATGAGAAGAAGTAACGGTTGACACGACCCGGCGTCTAGGCGATCTTAGCACTACTTTTCTCCATGTCCATTGTGTGACCACCCACAACTGTTAATTAGGTTACCAATACACCGTCGTACATTTATTTGGTCATTATTACTCGAATCCTCGTATTTTATACCCACCAGTGAACTTTGTATACAGTTTAATCCACATTATTATGTATCTTCAAACCCACCTTTCGGCCCACTATAATTCCCGGCTTTAAAAAAGTCTTCTTAATATTTATAAAATACACGTTTTACAGTTATTTAGTGAATTGGCAAGTTTCGTTTAACTGCATAAACGTCAAACGTAAAATTAGGGCAACGAACCATGACATAGTGCAATAATTGCTTATACGATACGTTCGCAAACAATTTACAGTTCATAGACTACCCATCACACGAAATACCTACAGAGAGCACACAAACCAAATTAAGGCGTTCAATTGGTCGTGCAGCTTAGTATGATAATTAAATGTCCAAACTGTAGATTCGTATAAGGTGAACGAACGTGTTAAATTACGATTATTTAAAACCATTGTCGAAATACGTCAGGGTTCAAATTTTATGTAAACGAAAACACATTAATTCTTATTTTGAAATTAACTTTTGCAAAATGAGATGCTCGCGCTTTAATTAACTAATTAGGACGATAAACACAAAGACGTGTTAAGACCCCACAATGCGAAACTAAAAACAACAATTATTAACGTCTCGAACGCAAAGGTGGCGGCGACTGAAACAGTCGCATCGGAAACTTTTTATAATTGCTTTGGAAAAATGACACTGTCTCGCATTGCTAAAATGGCAACCAAACAAAAAAAAAGTCGACTAGGTCAGTTTAACTCGAGGTCTAACGCAAATGTTGTATAAGAGTGAACGCATAGGGTAGACCTCGCGAAAAAGTCCAAGTTTCGAAACGTTATGTGCAGCAACTCACCATAGAGTTCACGTGAGGTCTGCTTGATTACAACGGTTAAAGCCTTTAGTGGAACACCACAGTTGACTTCTTTAAAATTCAAAACTACAGTTGAAGCTTCTGGCATTTGGCGTGATTTTGTTCAACTACTACGCGCTCACATTATTTCATTTAGAAAAAATCCAATTTGGAGTTATCCGATCTCCATTCAAACACGAGTTGACGTACCTTTGAACCTTTTGTTGTTACACCGTGCGATCTCCCAGAAGTTCGTTCAACATTTTCAATGCAATTTTACTAAGTTAGAAGACGATCAAATCCAGCTGAGTCATTCACGTCACATAGATCTCACAATCACAATCCAAATGCGGCCATTAAGATCATTTTTTCCAGTGTACTTAGTGTTCAGTAGGTAATTAGTATGTTTAGAAAGTTAATTTCAAAACCTGTTTGACCCGCACTCTATTTCAAAAATATACAAAAACTGTTACTAGATGATGAAAAGGTAAGCCGAGCACCCATTTGGGGTTAGCTGGAAGAAATCTTAAAGATGCCTGTGATTCAAATTTCTTCATTAAATTTTCAAAAACTTAAAAATGAACGCTACCTCAGTGCCTCCTTGAGCAAATTTGAACTCGCCTAACAATGCCTTGCGCGTTTAGGAAATGAGAAAACATCGTGCCTACTTCAGAAAGGAGCAATTTCAAATTTGTTCACCCCGAACATAACTTTCATTAGAATATTTTAAATAAACGAAATGGCTTTATGAATAATAAGACCGTCAGAAATGAAGGTTTATCTCATATCTCGAAAGGTCTTTAGAATGAGGGTATAAAAGCGGCATCGCGAAGACGTTTAGAAAGACGTAAAAACTGAAAAAGAAATTGGAAATAACAAAACAATTGGCCAACTCGATGTTTACGGGCTGTTTGTTATGTCTACGTCTGTTCTGATACGTTACGATATGATGCTATAAAGAGAAGAAGAATTTGATTTCTTTTATGGAAAGCAAAGCAAAAGAGATTGATTCGCCAAAAATTTTTAAATCGTCCAAGCGATCTTACGGAAACCTCCAATTAAGATGATTCACTAACGGCCCAGTAATATAGATTTCCGAGTCAATTTCTGCTACATCCATCACTCGGGTTCTCGTGTATAAATGAATGAAAATGGAAATTCGACCAACTTCAAATACAGTTAGTTAGAAAAATAAACATCAACTAGATATGTTTTCCGGAACGCATCCAAATAGTAAACAATCGACTTCCGACTTTCGGTACTAATAACTCGTTTATTTATTGTTACACGCGGTTAAGCAATACTAATTGACCCAATTAAAAATAATTTGTACGTTGTTGGTAGTGGGTACTTGCGGTATTGCGATTTAAAAAAATATATAAGCGGATTTTTGTAACCGGATGCATTTCGATTCATCTCGGGGATGCTTGAGCTTCCGGTACATCATTGTTAACCGCCAATGCCAGATGTTTCGAAATGCGTATAAAAGCTTTATTTACATACATATGTAGGTAGGTCGTTCCTCAACGTTATACGCGACTTGTGTGTGTGCTTTTGTCAAATTTTACGCCACCCCTAAAACATATCTCTAAAAAATTACGCTCATTCGTGTACTTGACCCCAATTTAAACAACACACGACACGGAAAGGGTTTTTATATTATAACAAAAAAGCCGCATCTAAAGTCCATAAAAGCTCTTGTGTATAGCAACGATAACAAAAAGACTAAACGAGAGGAAACGCGACGCGAAAGTACCGAAACTATTATTAGCATATCGTCGTCGGCGATGTCGTCGTCTTCGTCGTCGCGTTGATGGGGAAGATTTTTAATTGAACTAGCAGCAAGGCGTAGAAAGTGGAAGAATATCATGGTTGAATGCATACGAAATGCGTTGGAGTGTGCCGTCTCGCTTGATATCTATTAAAACATGGACGTGATGTATGAGGTCGTTTATCCTCTCTAGATTTTACCCAAGAGCTTAACATTTTTAAGGATGAATTAATTATAAACCGTGACAACTTATGTTATCTGTTTTTAGATAAATGAACTTTCATTTTAGTAACAGGGCTGAATCGCACCATGCTGCAAAAGTTGAGGAGATTACACACGCATATTAGTATACCTTACAAGATACAAGAAAAAGTTAAAGAAGAGAGGTCTCGAATTCCACTTTTCACTAAAAGGGCCACCTTTGGGAGGTTCTTAGTTCTTAGCCTCAAAACCGTTGGTGTTTCTCTTCAAGATAGATGTATTGATCCTTTCTGATTAAAATGTCACTTATAGAATGAGGTATCTTGGATTGGTTCTTACGACCTAGCGAACCGCCTAAATCTTCCAATCTACCTTGGAGAAAATTTTTTGATACGATCACAAAACTACTGTCATATTTGTAATTAGGACCCTCGAAAACCAAAACTATAAATAGGTAAGCCAAAAATCCCCATAACGGTATCTTATAGAACTCAAGAACTCCAATGCTAATTTGGATGTCATTTTAATCTAAGGACTGAACCGAGACCTTTCTATTTTCAGAATGGACTATATTATAGTCCGCGGGAAGCAGTGTCTAGTGTGTACTGTTTTACTAAATGATAGAGTACAACATTTTTAACGATGAAGGATAAAAGAACATTGATTGCATAGGAGTTATAAAACCAGCACTAACTTGAAAGAAGGTCGAGAATGGTGGATTCTTGATCTTGTTTCGGTTTCTCGCTTATAACTCGAAAAATACGCAATTATGAGAAAAGTGCTTCTATTTTCTACAAATTATATCTCTTAGCGTTTTCCTCTGAGACGATCGGCTTATGCGCTAGAGCGCCTTAAAGTTTGAGAAAAATTCTAAAACCAAACAATTGTTTTTTTTGTTTATCGCTTATAACTCGAAAATTACGCATTTTTAGGCAAAAACGTTTCTGTACAAAAATAAAATACATTCAATTTCCCACAATTTATATTTCTTAGATTTTTCCTCTAAAACGATCGGCTTAGGCGTAGAGAGCGCGTTAAAGTTGAACAAAAATTCCAAAATCAACCAAACAATTGTTTTTGGTTTATCGCTTATAACTCGAAAATGACGTCTTTTTAAAGAAAAATGTTTCTATACAAAAATAAAGTACGTTCAATTTCCTACAAATTATATCTCTTAGGTTTTTCTTCTGAGACGATCGGCTTAGGCGCTAGAGCGCGTTAAAGTTTGACAAAAATTCCAAAATCAACCAACGATTGTTTTTTTCGTTTAACGCTTATAACTCAAAAAGTACGCCCTTTTTGACAAAAGCGTGTCTATCCAAAAATAAAGTAAATTCAATTTCCTAGAAATTATATCTTTCAGATTTTTTCGTTAAACGAACGGTGTAGGTGCTAGAGGACGTTTAAATATACCGCCTCGAGAAAGGTGGGTTTTTGGGGTGTACATTTTAATTACGATTATGTGGTAGACGGTTTAAAGTGCAGCCTTCGTGGTGGGAGACGCTTTTGAGTCGACGAAAATTTGATCCCGCGGTTCAAGTTAATACTGCCACTATGGAGCGGCAGACGGTAGGTTTTATGACTCAGTTGCTAATTTTGTAAAAGTGCACGGTGTCGCCCAGACTAATAGCTTGACGTTTAAAAAAGCATCTAATAGAAACTAAAACTACAGAAAATGACGATCTATAAGTTCCCCTGTCATTCCGTATTTTTTTATCAAATTCATACATCATTACTTTACGATAAATGATAAGAGTAGGTAGGTATAAAATAAGAAAAGAAATGGACAAATTTTCGTGCATGTAACATTTCCGAACTTCATCCTCGCACAGCTTTCAAAATTTTCCTTTGAATTTGAAACATAAAACAAAACATGAAATAAAATTCTGCAAAAGTCGTAGAACTACACATTCTATTTCTGAATTTACATCGGTCTTCCAGACGCCGTATAGTAAAAGAAAAAGACAACTATAAAGAAGACAAACCATTTAATAGTTAGTAGCGAAGCCATGTCATCGTCAAAGTTAATTTTTTATTTTTTACAGCGGCTTTGTTTTACATCAAACTCATAACAAATGTGTAATTGAAACAATTGCTCTTAAATAGCGCTTTTTTTTCTAGGTCAGCGTAAGTAATAACGGAATGTACAAAAAAATTAAAACGAATTGAACGAAACAATGTGAAGTTGGGCTTGTAACCTATCGGTTGTTCATGTATTAACCATGCGGGTATCCTTTAATTAATATTTTTATTATCGCCATATTTTAACGAGCCCATTACATTTAATTAAAAATACTAACCCCTTCTGTAAACGGAGTAAAAATCGTTAATAAGGAGAAATGTAATACAATTTTGAAAATAGTCGAAGACGCTTTAATCTTTTATTAAATTTCGCACCAATAGCTTAGAGCTTAGAAAACTGCACGATAAATCGTCATGTAAATAAAGTTTGAACTTAAGTAAAATTTATCACCAGTAGACACACGTAATTCAATATTGTCAGAAAGAACATTTCCGAGTTGACGTGAATAAACGCAGGATGGATGGTGGCTTACGGGGTTGCTGCGTCGCGACGTGGTGAGTCATAGCATTATTTGCAACGCATCAGGGGACGTTATACATCATCTTTTACATCCCAACCAAATCGTTACCGATGAACCCCTAAAATCGAACTTCTCAACTTATAAAATGGAGTTATACTACTTTTTATTTTTTTCAACTTAAAATTCGTCGGTGGGTTCTAAACATAATCGTAAAACGAATAAAATTTTAACAAAAATCCAATATCTTTTTACTTTGTAAAAGACACGCGCTAACATACCCTCAGGTCTCGAGAAATCTTCTTGAGAAATCTCTTTTGCGAATGCACTCCAGCGAGTGTAAAATTGTTTTTTCGTCCTTTTTATTTATTCCCCCTTTTGTAAGACCTATTTTGCGACATCGAGTAAGTAACCCTTCGTATTTTATCAAAAGATTTTAAAATTGAAAAAAAAAGCCTTGTAAGATATTAAAAGTTAACTGTTCAATTGTTTAATATTACTGTTACTATCACAAAGGCGTATTTTTCAAAATTAATAACTGGAGAAAACTGCATTGTTACACGATTTGTTCCAGTAGATTGAGTTTAATAATTTTTTAAAACTACATTACACGACGTATACGTCTTATTCGTTATTCGTATAAAAGAAAAGCTTTGTTCTTCGGAGAGCTTAATGAGTAATATACAAATGAGAACAATCGATGTATGAAAACAAAATTATTTCAGTTACAAATTATTTCGAAACAATTGGCACTAGATCGCTTTGTGATAACACTGGCCAGTAAAAAAAGTTGAAGAATCAGTCAAAACCTTCTTGACCAGACTAGTGATTTTTAATCGCTCTGTACATTAAAAGAGCACAAGTTGGAGTAGGGAAGGGCATACAGCGTCAACTCGTCGAAATGGGTTGAAGGAGAGTAGGACAAAATTTTTTATAGGCATCGTAAGTATCGAGGTATCGTAAGTATCGTAGGTACCGAGGTATCGTAAGGATTGAAGGTACCGAGTATCGAGATATCGAAAGTATTGAATTATCGATAGTATGAAAGAATTGAGGGTATTGAAGGTTCGAAGTATCAAAAGTATAGAACTTATCGGAATATCGAATAGGTACCTCGATACTTTCAATGCCTTCGATACTTTCGAAAGTTTCGATACCTCAAAACTTTCAATACCCCGATACCATGCCCCGATACTTAAGATGCCTCGATACTTACGATATCTCAAGACTTTAACTCTTGATATCGTTAGGCAAGGTACCGATACTTCGAATAAGTATCGATACTTTGCCCAGCCCTAGAATGTAGATGAAGATCCTAAATGGACTACTACAGTACGGAAGAAGATCCAAATAATAAGCTGTCCTTTAAAACAATTTTGAATTTTTATTCACCTCCGGAGATCAACTTTTGTTGTAGAAATGGTGAAAGGACTTGGCAGAAGTGAAGAGCGATTTTAAAAAAAGATGGTTTTCCATTGCAAAAATGTTTCTGTAGAAGCTACTGGCCTAAAATAAAAAGTTAGGTTAGGTTAGGTTAGGTAATAACTCAAATCGTGGCTCTTACCCACCCACGCAAATTAATGTTATGCCACTGGAGAAAAGAAACGTCTGATAAAAACCATTCTCTAAGCGAGTACTTAAGTTTCTCTACTTTTATTAATTACTATTATAAGTTGATGTACAATCGGCCCAACAGGAAATCCATTAATTCGATAAAAAATCAATTATAAATAATCTACTTTAAAGATATCACGCCAAGTAAAAGACCACCAACCACGCGAGAAAAAAAAACATCTAAAAAACTACACATTTGATTTACCTTTCGTATTTTCAAGATGAAATAGTGCAATTTTGTCGTGTTGCCGAACATAACTTACACCGTCAGGGGTGGATTAAACCTGAGGCTATATACGAGAGAGATTTCCCGCTGAAGCAGTTGTTAAAAGAACAGCCGAAGTGGGGCAAACTCGGGCAAAAATTTAATAAAGTGCAAAAATAAGAGAAGTTTGTAACTAGAAGAGACGCTTTTTGTAGAAGTAACTACTGTTTTGTTGCATTTAAGATTTCGATGGAAATTATGTAATGGAGTAAAGCACTCTAGAAAAGCGAGTTTTCTTATTTGGTTTCCTTAAAATAACCCGAGGCTAGTTGATATACCTACTATACCTACTATGGACTATGGGAAAATAAATGTTGTTTCGCGGTGGTTACACCCTTCTTCCTCGCTCATTTTCTAAATATTTAAACTTTCGTCAAAATATTTGCGCCAAAAAGAATGTTAAATATTTACAAAAGAATTAAGTTCAAATTAAACAGATTATACAATTTACAACAATTATTGTTTTAATAATAACATCAAGTGATTCGACCCTGGCCTGGTCAAGTTTGTGTGGTGGTGGAATTCTTTTGTTTAAATTTGTGCTTTATTATTGTGTATTTGTACACAGAAAGAAATAATTACTTTATCTTAATCAAACAATTTCACATACGAGACGTTTAATCGACTCGTTTTGGTTCAAATAAATTGATACAAAAGCGGTTGATGACCTTTATTATAAGTACCATTAAAGGTAATTTGAAAAATCGCATTGTTTCCCATGTAAGAGCGTACAGACAGTTCGGGGTCTCCTGCTCACCCGTTAAAAATACCCAAAACGTTCACTACGAGTACGAGAGAAAAAATTTTAATAACGTACCGATTCATCCGAATAATTAGAAATGTTATCATCGTAATCCTCGTTAAAATCGCACTTAATAATTTGATTGGAAGTTATTTTAATGGGTTCCGACGATCTTCGACCCCACGGCATTCTTGTTCAAAAACAAAAATAAACCTCAAAACAAAAAAATTTTATAAACAATCGAAATATTCACATCGAAACTACGATCCGCGGCGCGCACTTTTAGGAAAAAAATTTGGACAAACGGAAGAAACAGCTTGTCTTCAGCTGTTATCATCGGGCACACTAAACTATTAACCACACAAAAAATCGTAATGACAACATTACTCGCAATCAAACGCGACGAATAAAATTAGGCACATTACAGATGCTATCGTTAAAAAAAATTACACAGCGGAGGAGATACACCAGTCCAATTTTAACTTATTTTTCTATGACAGAAGCGTAACACACGTTCTCTCCTACCACCAACCGAAGTTTAAACTGAACATTGAACATCGGGTTGCATTGCATCCACATCCACTATAAAGTCACAGCTTTACTAGATGGGAATTAGTCAGCGACAGGGCCGGTTTCGTCATATTGATGATTTTATAGGAAGCAGTGGGAGGCTACGTCAAACGTTAAAGAGGAAGTAATGGTTTTTAGATCACCCATTTTTTGATAAACTAACCCAATGTCGATTTTAACGGACGGTTTAGTTTGAAACAATTTTTTTGTCGATAGATTAGGCGCTCGTAAATATAATTTAATTTAAAAGTAGAAGTTAAAATCGGAACAACTTAAATAGCAGTTAACTTCGGACAAGTTTAATAAACAAGTTAACGAGCTTAGGAGTGAATTTATTAAAAGGTGGTACGTACGTTGGTGTATATTTCTCGAGCCCAAACAACCATAAAATTACAACGAATGATTGGTTGAAACGTGTGGGTAATGATACCCATCTACCTACGAGCCATTTACTTGCGATTAATAAAAGCAAAAGTAATTAAAAACGTTTAGAATTTATGTAACTTCTGGTATTTATATTACGAATTAATGGGAATTTACAAGTAATTAGTTCGTATCGATTCATGATTATGACCGGTATTCGGGTAATTGCTTAACAAATGAATATTTTACAGGCGCCTACACTTCTTAGCGTCATGATCTTCTCTGAAAAAATATCAAAGTGGCACAACCACAACGAAACTATGGGTTAAGGGAAAAAATCGATTTATCGATGTTTTAATCGATTAATCGATGTTCGATTAAGTTTTTTAAATAAACCCTTAATCGATTGTCCGATTAATTGATGGTTCGATTAATAGATTGTTCCACTAATCGATTGTTCAATTAATCGATTATTCGAATAATCGATGTTAAGATTTACGAAAAAGTCTCTGTGAATGTCTGAACGTAAGGCCGCCAAATAAAAACTACTGAAGCGATTTTATTAAAATTTGGGATCAGCAACTTTAACAAAATTTCATCGAGAAACTAAGCTTTTAAACGAAATCGATACAGGGTGACCCAAAATAAAAAGGTTATTTTGGTCGCATTTCGGTAAAGCTTGATCCACAGTATTTATGCTGGGCTATAAGATAGTACACATCGGCCCTAATTAAAAAATTACCTTTTAAATTCAAAATGGCCGCCAGTATAACGGTTGGCCCATTTTCTAGTTTTTTTATTATAACTTTGGAGATAATTATTATTATAAAAATCCAAAAACATGAATATATAGGCAAAATAAAGTGCTTTAGTTTTGATACAGTCGACTTTTAAAATAAATTCAAAATTGACTACTTTAACGAACCAAAGTTGACAAAATTTTTAAAACGGATTTTTCCAAAATTGACTTCGGCCGTTTTGTCTATATTCTGATATGTAGGTAGATATCGACGTTATTAATTTATCAACTGAGTTTCATTTCCCTCTATCCGTAAGTTTCGGAGTTATTATTTTTTGAAAGTAAAAATTTCAAAAATTTATAATTTCTTTTGTAATTAAAATTTCTAATTCTAAGTTGCTATATTAATTTATTCCATAAATTTCTGTTATTTATTATAATTTTGGTTTGAAAAACACTTCCGGTTAAACCATATATTAACCAAGCAAAAGGAGTTTTTAAAAACACCCTGTATATTTTATGATTTTATAAAATATTGTAAGATTAGCTGTCCAATGATACCAATCATGTTAAATTTTAACTTCCGGTTTAACCGGAAATGGGGTTCGCTTCTCTATATTAAATACAACACTCTGTATATTTTAAGTAATTTAGAAGATTATAAAGGTGGCTATGTAGTGACACCAAATATTTAATATTTTGACTTCCGGTTCAGCTGAAAATGAGATCAGCTTGCCTATTTCAAATAGAAACACCCCGTATAATTTTGAATTTTTAAAATCACACACCAGTCGTTCTAGTATTTCAACTAATTCTGCTCAAGGGTGAAGCCATTCTGTGCACGATAACAAACGCACATCTGAAGATGGAAGGAGTAGTGATGGTCCACGCAAAAAAAGCCTAATCGATATACAGGGTGAGTCAGAATCAGTAGAATCATGTGATGAAAAATTTTATTCTTGCAATTTTTCTTGTATTCCATACAAAACATACACAAAATCAGTTTACGAGTAGACGATGATGCCTATTTTGACAAATTACGATGTACTTAGCTGTCAAGCGGTCAATCTTATTCATCAAGAAATGCGTGCGGTTTCTGAACAATAACTATAAAGACGAGAATATGCATCAATTACTACATTAGATTGCAGACAGAATTTCTGGTGAAACATTTCAAAATTTTATAACCTTGACGTAAAGGAGCCCATAAAAATAATTTCGCCCCCTTCTCCTCTCTAATTGTCTTATTGCGTCATTTACTGTCTGCCTGTCTGTCCATTTACTTTCTGTATGTCTGTCAATTTACTGTCTAGGAGAGATCTAAACATTTTTGGAATAACTGCTAAATTTGCGTTTCAAGAGCTAGATGACGACCTCCCCGACTTCCTTTGGCTGCGACCTTAAATGACTAACCAAAAAATTAGGGGTTAACAACTGAACCACACGCGGAGGTATAATCGATAAATTCCTATTAGAAAGAATGTCGGTATAATTGGATAAAAGCTATCTAAAAGCAGGTTTAAGCTTGCTCCGCAAATCGAATTGGTTGAAATGCAAAAAAAAGTAAACAATCCGGTCTACTAGCTTGTACGGAGCTGGGCTACTCGCTAAAATATATGGTTTAGACGTTGCGACATATTTTTAGGCGACATGAAACTACCACAATACACAGTAATTATAACTATCACTAACCAAGGTTAATTAATTATAAATAATAATATGACAACCGTTTCCTGTTGCTCGCCATAAAAGCATAAAAATAAAATTGGAGCAAATAGTAAAAAAAATAATGAAAACCGCAAATATTTTAAATACACTCCTGGCGTTAGTTTAATATTAGGGTGTGGGTGGGTTTACGAGGGGAGAAAGTTTTTGGTCGGGGTCAGGGAGCGGCAAATAAAAACGCCAGACGTAGGATCTTTCAATGCCACATTTACGGATAAAAACTCCGAAAATTTTTAATATTTCACAATTTTGTCATTTGTTTCGCGAAGAGAAAAAATTCGCGTCCTGCGAACTCTTAAAAAATATCCTCGAAACGACGAAAACACGCTTAATTTGCGAAATTGAGTATAAAATTTATTTTACGGCTTTTCAAATAAAATTAAACGCGAAGTTTGAGGTAGAAGCAAAACAATGTTGATCGAATGAAATATTCACGATGAGGAGGTGAGGTACGGCAAATGCATTTGAATAATGTAAGACGATCGATACGTGAAGTGCAGCGCGTTGCATCATCAACTATTAAATGGAATTAAATTGTAGGGTATTTAAAGTTCAATATACTTAAAATGCTTTAAGGCTGGGGAATTTGGCGACTTTTAGAATTTCCAATTCACCGTCAAAACTAGGAAACGTACAGAGTTGATTTTTTCACGACATATTTAACATATTTCAATGAATGTATTAAGCTATTTTTCATTTTCCATACGTGTCATTAAAATCCATAAAAAATGATTTTATTGATAATTATTTTTATCACAGAGTTTTATAGCTTATGCCGTACCTACATATATCTTCTGTGCATCCAAGTCAAAATGTCTCAAAATTTTGATTGGATAGATGAGTTGAATTGGAAATAGTTTATCTTCAGAAAAAACGTTTGCCGCCATGTTTAAACGCTAAAAATAGTTCAAGCAGTTGTGTACAGATGGCGGTGGAGTTTATTAAATATAAGCGGGAAAATTTACAAGTACTGTCAAAGTGAGACGGTAAAACCCGTCTTTGGGTATTGCTCGTACTTGACAAGTGCACGTCAACGTGCACTTACGTTTATAGTAAAGCGCTACTGTACGGACAAGGCGAAGATATTTGGATAAGTCGGCTAAAATGCATAGTTTGAAAAAAGTGATTTATTAGCCTTCCAAGGGTTCAATTGGTGTAATACCAGCATTTGAGAGTGTTCGACACCCTTGTCACACGTCACTCAAGTACACGTGGACTAAAAAGCAAAAATGAGAAAGACCACTCCTTTCTGACGCTGAAGATTTTACAAGAAAAGCTTTTAATTATATATTTTTACATTTCGATAATTGCTATCTTCTTCGGAAAAAGAAAGAAAGAAAGAAAACAACATATTTATAGAGGGGGGAAAACCAGAAGCTAAAAAACCCCCCTCGCGAAAGGATTTTATATTTACAAAATATACAAAGAAAAATACTAATTAAAAAAAGTAGGTGAAACGATAACAAAAAATGACAGAGCGTAAAAATTTTCTTTGACTTAAATAATAGGAAAAATGGTTCCTTGGGATCCATTTTTTGTATCACACTTCGTCTTGGAAATGTTAATTACTTTGTTTCTTTTTTAACCTTTTTCTTTTCCCGAGCTTTTATTATATGTTGTGGGTCCACACACAACATACCTCTTTTCAAGTTACCACATACGATTTCTGGAACAACGCATGTTTTATAAAATTTAACCAATTTTTCGACCATGTGTTTGTTTCAGAAATCGTCGTCTCCATGTATTTATTCATAAAAAAATAGCTAAAAGAGAAATTTTTCAAGTAAAACTCAATAGGACATTAGCACATTAGGTTCTTGACTCTAACTATTGTAATGTCTTCTAATCCGCGTTTTCAAAAGAACCATAAATTGAACTTACAAAGCTGCCTTATCCATTTGTATAAGATTTTACCTCTTTTAAATAATATAATGCTCTATTCAGGTAAAATTTTAAAACTTCTAATTTTGCCCCCAGATGAGCAGGTAATATTTGGAAATAATTCGAATATACATAGTATAGTCTGAGTATAGCCATCTAGCGGACAAACTTGCCTAGACAATGAAATTCCACGGCCTTAACAAATTTCTCATTCGTTTTATTACGAGGGCCGATGGCCATTCTCCCGCCATCGAGCGTTTGACATGTTCTATAACTTTACGAACCCCCGATCCTTTTGTGGTAACAAAAGACGCTCAAAATGAAGAACAGCCATAAATTTTAAATCGCTCTTAAAATACACGTTTTTTTCAGTTTAAAAAGATATAAAGTTGATTTTATTCGACGGCGGCGGGGTCCTTAAAAAATTGGGGTCGAATTTAGAAAAATAATTCATTTTATCAATACCAAATGGACCAAAAATAGTTATAAAATTGAAAAAATAAAAATACAGCACTGGTCGTAGTGATAAATCATATTGTTGAGGAGTGCCGAAGAAGGGGCCCGGTGCTGGTGGCCTATTGAAAATCGGCTGTAGGAGCTGATTTATAATCCTAAGTGCATCTTCCTAGTGTGACATTGGGGAAAAACGAAAAATATATACTTTCGTACGAAATAATTTATCAAAGAGCTAACACGAACAACTGAGCACCCCTAAATTCAATTTTTATTATTTACCCTCGTTTTGAAAAAATGGCTATGAAAACGTGCTTTCGCACCCACTCGAAATTCAGCAACAATCATAAACTTTATTATCTTAAAGAAAGCAAACATAAACTCTTACCACTCGGGATTGTAAATTTATTCTTTTAGGGACGTCATCGGGAATGGTGGGTGGACTAATAAATATCCTTCTTCCTTGAAATTTCGAAGTCCCGTTAGCGAAACTTTTTGATCGAAAAAGTTTAATTTTCGTATTATTCACCGATACAATTCTATACTCGTCATTTTGTTCGATTGTCTTTGAACGAAAACTACCACCACAAAACATTATGAAAACGCACCCTACACGAACATTTAAGAAAAAGAAGCTTCTTTTATATTAATCGAAATTTTGCGCCATAACCTTATTTTATTTAATTAAGTAACTGTACGTGCAGCTGCTGCAAGACGACAACTAAAACGAAAAATCTCTTGACCATGTATTCGCTGCCTTCTCTTACCTACACTACACTACACACACCACATAACAACAGCTTCAGGTAACAACAAACTTCCATATCAACTTATACCTGTTAACGAACTATTAGTAAGAAAGAGAGGCAAATAAACAAACGGAATTCAAATTTGTACGAAATAAATTTACAGGTAAAACTGATAGGTGGAAGTTATCGAACGTGAACGTGCACCGACTTGCTATAATAGTAGAACGAATTTGCGATATTACCTCGATGCAAAATTAATTATGGATATAAAATTAAAAACTGACCACGCTTTACGTAGTATAGTGAAATCGTACGATGTTACGTGTAGAGAGCAGTATGAAAATTTAATGGGGAAAAAATACGTGTGCGTGTTAATTAACGCTGATTGATTAACTTTTTGTTACTGCTTAGGTGAATAATGAATCATTTTTTTTGCGTCACGCGTTCTTTTATAAATGAAAATGTTCTACACTAGAAAAGGGCGCAGTCGGTTGTTGCGCCACTCCAATACTATTCTAAAAATACAGTAATATTTTTTTTAAAACGCGTCATTATTTTTAATAATTGTAATCATCTAAAACCTTGTAAATTATATAACTGAAATAATATGTTTTTAATATAATAATCCTTAAGGTAGGCTCTTCCGTACCACGTTTTCAATTTTCAATGTTGATTAACTTCGTAATTTCAAAAAAAAAAAGTTTTACAGCGCAGCATAAATAAACGATGCACTTATGGGCATGTAATCAAATTTAATTTTATTATGTGAAAGAGACAAAGAGTGTGGGTCAATGCAGTTTCCGCACAGTTTAGTTACCCATTTTATAAGTTATGTGGTAATACTCATGGGAAGATGAAGGTGATGTCTCTTCTCTCTTCTACTATCATTTCGCTCGTCTCACAATACAGGCACGTAACTACGGAGAGGCCTGAGCCTGGTCTTTCTGAAAATATGTTTGGCCTAGGAATGGCCACTCGAAACTATAATGATTACAATATTCGATGGCCAAGATTTATCACATTGAAAAGGGAAGTTTGAGTTTGGCTATCATAATGACGCAAGGCCGTAGCTCACATAAGTATGTTTTTTTAAAGACAGTTAGAGAAGTAGAGCTCAGTGTATCTCCCAATGCCGCAAAACTGGGCTCTGCTTATAATGGGTTGAGAAGATTCATTCTTTACCCCGCAGTCTCTACATCCAAGGTCTTCTTGGGCACCCTATAACACCTATAGTATGTGGGATTTTGATACGATGTTCTCTAATGATCTCTCATTAGGAGGGGAAAATCTTCGGGAGGCATCTCTGCGTGTCGCTTCATAGTACAACAAACACTAATCCGGCAAATTGGTAGAGAAGTAGTACCTATTTCCTTTAATGGTTTATCAAAGGCATTATGCTGACCTCTGAGAAATTTTGGGAAGGGCTCAAGCTCCGTTACCCCCCCCCCCCCCTCGAACACGGCGTAATACAGTTAAACCGCGTTTCTCGATACGATGCCAAAATCTACTGCTGTAAGTATATATTTGGAGTCCTCCCAGTTTTAGGCAAGCCCTCCCCATGCCCCCTGCCATAAAAAATGATCAAGTTACGTGCCTGTAAAAATGGTGATCACGGCGATCGACTTCGCAGAAACAAATTCTACATAGATAGAGTCATCTTCCAGTGGATCGCACCGTTTTCGAGCCTAAAATTGAATCGTCGGTTAGAAAGAGATGTATACTTAATCGTAACGGCACTACTTCAGAGACTCGCAGACAAAACAAACGACGTAAAGACAAACGATATCCAGGAAGGCAGACTTATCCAAAAATGAACTTTCATCCTCGAAAGGATCAGAATATGTAGATAAAATGTTAACTCGCTTTGTATACACAGGGCGAATCATAATAGGCATGACACACTGAAACGAGCAGGGGGGTAGGAAGGCTCAAAACCAAACATTTTGTTTTCAGATATTGTCTAAACGGCTAACGACGAGGTCTCTCTTAGGGAACCCCCCAACCGCAAAAAATATTTCACTGATTCCATCATCGGTCCTACGACACGAAGAAAGGAAGAGATTTTATAGTCGTGCCTCATCTAAGTAGTCCGGGCTATTCTCATCCCCATGATGATGGAGTCTATCCATCTATCCTTCCAGTGAGCGGAAGTTATTCAGTTATATATCAAAAATGGCTGCTGTAGCCATGATCCATGATGATATCAGAAATAGTACCTAACAACAGTATATATGCTCAGAAGCTCTTCCTGATTAAAAAAACTAAAATTATTATACTGATACTCATTTACTCCAAACGCTTCAAACTCATTTCATTGAGCGAGTTAATTAATTTTTGCAGACAAACGGTTTTGTTTTTATTTTCTCTCAAACTCACGAAGATAATAATATGTTGCTACCTAAAAAAAATAAAGTAAATACCCTGGATTTTAGCACAACTTTAGACTTAGAAAGCAGCAGCACGAAGAGAACTTGCAGCTGTCCTTAAAGATTGAAAGACACCTGCCCCCGTTGCCCAATTACCACCATCCGATAGATTAAAAGTTACTTCATTCTGAACATCACTTCAGAGGACTCCTTCTTATCTCATTAACATAATCCCGCACATAACGTAATTATTTGACAAAATTTGTTTTTAATTATATAAAATGTTATCTTAACTATCCTGTTTACTAACATAACAATGAGGGCTTCCTCCAATATTAATTGATTAAAGCAACGAAATTTTAAAAAAACACGCATTATTATGTATGGTAGTCGCGTTGCTGGGTATTATTTCAGAATTTTATTTTTGGCCCCCTCTACACGCTCCGAGTTGCCCATCTAGAATATAAAAATCTTTTTTGCTTCCGTTCGTACGAACGAAGATAAAAAGTCCAAACCGAGCCACTGCCCTGTTATTAAACTTTTAAATATATGCACCTTGAAAAAGTAATTAATTCAATCATTTCTTAATTTAATTGGTATATGAAATTTATGCAAATTCAATACCATTCGTTTTATCTTAAAAAATGGTATAAACATTAATTCATAGTATTATTTCGCACCTCAGGTTTCAAGTTGCTATCCAAAATGCGATTTTTAAAAAGGTTTTTTATAAATCGATCGATTATTATTCCAAAACACAAACTGATGCATCTGCTGTACGAAACTAAAGTTGACACCTTGCAATTGCCCTCAGTGACGCCACCTGCTTTTGGCAATCGAACATTAATTAGAATTGTATCGGCTTTTTACGAACCCTTCAATGATAAATATCGAGAAATTTTTCTCCAAAAAACTTGTGTAAAAAAGAAAAATTGCCCTGCGAGATATTTTTATATACCCAGTTATCTACAAAGTTTCAAACCCTTCTCAAAACAAACTACCTGCAATATATAGCGATTATTTGTATAAACCTCAAGATAGATATAGCACTTATTAAAAGGACGAAATCAAACAGATGCTGGTCGTTGTCCATATGGCCCGGCAGCTGCTGATGTGATTACGCCCTTTTAAAAATGAGGTGCGGGGGAGAAGAGATGGACAGGTGGCACACGTCGCAGAGGAGCTCGTGCTACCCCACCAGCTATAATACCTAGTGAGATACCGTAAAACAATAATTCATTGCTAATGAATAAAATTAAATACGCGGGGTCCCGGCGTACACGAATAATGTTGATTTAGGAAATGCATATAAAATTAGAAATTTGAAAACATTTGTCAAGTGGGGAAAAGCTGACGTGGAGGGATTGCACGCAACGGTCCGCAATTCTAGAGTTGAATTTCCAAATCAATTTCGAACCACCAACCACAAAATTGGCTTGTGATTATCTAAATGTCTAAATGGGGCACCATCCGGCTTTATTTGTTAGTGGCCCTGTATTACAAAAATAGAATAATATATGCAAGTAATAAGCAGAGGCTAATTGAGAACGATATAAAGGACCAAAGTCATGGAAAAGCCGTGACTCCAACTATACTTAACGTATTGGAGGACGGGCGTAAAAAGTTAATTTCAAATCGGTTCGTTTCATCGAATAACTGTAATTTGACAAGATCAAAATAAAATATGTTAATGCGGAAGTAATAGTATGAACGTATGATCTAATTTGCCACATCTCTTTAATTTTATAAATTTAAATTTCCCCATTAGCGGGTGGAATGAAAGCTGTTGATGGTACTAGAGCAAAAAGCTTCTAAATTAGGGTTGCAACCCGACCTACTTTAACCAAAGTGTTCAATAAAAGAGAATACGTGTCCTACCCAATGTCCTACTTTGATAGTAAGTGTCCTAGTTTTCCCGATAAGAAAAGCAATTTAATTATTTTAATATATTACCTCAGAGACTACCTATACGAAATTTCATCACGGATAATAATATATCTTTTGATCTTATTTCAACATGTCAAAACCACACGATTATATGGAATTAAAATTAGACGTAATACGCACGATAATCGATTAAAAAATCGTTTTAGAGGCTATTTCTTTGATAAGCCTTCGAGAGCAAAGTGGAAAATTCATTTTGTTTCCCTCGAGTGTAGTAGAATTGTTGATGCACGTCGAATGGGGCACTGGAGATTCGAAATTGTAAATTGAAATAAATAGAAGTTTCAAAACAAACATTTGTTTACAAAATAACATACGGTAATCGGAAATCTAAACGTAGGTAGGTACTATTTACAAGTGTTTATCGGGGAACAATGGAAACGCCGAGGAAACGCTAAAACAGAAGAAAAGTGTACTGGTTGTCTAGTGTCTACTTTCGTTTGATGGCGATCTTCGAAAGCGAGTCTACTCATTTATATTTAAAATCTATACCAAAATGCTATTTTTTGGCATCTAAGGTTTCTGCTAAAGTTTAGTTTAACCCCCAAAAACCTACTCTTCTCGAGGCGCTAGTAATACTTCAACGCGCTAGCACCTAAACTGTTCATTTGACGAAAAAAATCTAAGAGAAAGTATTTGTAGGGAATTTAATCTACTTTATTTTTGCACATAAACACTTTTCTCTAAAAGTGCGTAATTTTCGAGTTATAAGCGATAAACAAAAAAACACTTTATTCGGCCGATTTGGGGATTTTGGTCCAACTTGAACGCGCTCTAGTGCCTAAACCGCACTTCTGAAGAAAAAACCTACGAAATATAATTTGTAGAAAATTTGATGTAGTTTACTTTCAATTTCAATATAGAAGCACTGTTCTCATAAAGTTCATAGTTCGAGTTATAAGCGAAAGTAAAAATTCACCTTTCTCGAGCAATTCCTCCAAGTTAATGCTGCCATTTAGGAGTGACAGACGATCGATTTTAATGCTCATTTTGCACTTTACCGTTTAGAAAAAGTGCACGCTGCCTCCCGGACTTTCAATGGATACAAAAGTTAGACCACTAACTTTGGTGCCTCCTAAGTTGCCCGTTATTATTATTTTTGGATTGAATCATACAGCCATAAATTAAGTTTCTAAGCGGAAAATTATTTGCATTTACATTGCCTGGTTGGTAGTTTTAAGATGAGAATAAACATAAAACAAGCCCAGCTTTATGCGGTACTTAAACGTGAAAAAAATGAAGTACACATGTAGAATTGTACTCGGTCTCTTAATATTTTTTGTATCCGAACTTTTAATTAAACGGCACAAAACAAAAATGACTAATTGGTTCAAAAAACCCATTAAAATAACCTTATACATCACAAAAGCTTACTTCCTTTTAAAAACGTTTCAAAAGACATATTAACCTCAACCGTGAAATACATCAATGTTATATACAAATGTATAAGCCAAAGAACTGAACGTCTAGACATTGATACAAAACCTTCAGAAGAGTCTGGTAAATAAAGGACGCACCCCAAAAACGGCGTTTATTAAGATTGATCAATCAATTGGAACTTGGGAACGCAAGTAATCGGGATTCAGGGGGGAATTTTGTTAGTCACTTGTTTATAGCGAAATCTATTTGGCAAATAGACACGACTTTTTTTTCGGTCGAGCGCCCCATTTTAATAATATAACACAGCATACTACTCTAATCTCATTACGCCATATGTCACCTCCACATGATTAGTCTATTTTTAAACAAATTTGGGAACGAAAAAATTATGTCAAAGCCCAGTTTTTATAACACAAATTTCAAATTGTTAAGTTAACAACATTATAAGATACTTTTCACCTAGTAATCTCTTTTAAGAAATGCTTTTACATTGAAGTAGTAGTAGGTACTATCACATCATTACAATGAAGTCTCTACAGCGAGCGTCTTGGTAAATTAATAATTCACGATGTGTACCCACATCCTACTACACTCGAAATTTAAAATTTAAATATCCAAGTAATTGTTTATTTCGTTCGCCCTAATTCAGGTTCAATTAATTTATTAAATTAGACGTAAACTATTTTTGTAATTCTTCGAAGTAAAATCAATTTGGCTAAGTAAAAGTTGTGAAAAGTCGCAATTTTTAGGAAAAATTTTCTGAATCACGAGCTTTATTTTCCTTGTTCCGATGGACGAGTTTAAAAATATACAAATCAAAAATATTTTATCGAAAGCGGAAAAGGATTATAAGTTCAAGGGCGCTACTTTATTTATCTACAAATACTTGTAAATAAAAGACAAATGGTTCCTATACAACATGTCATTTACATAGAGAGAGGATATTACGATCTATTGACTTATTAAATTAACATGTTGCGTGATGGAGATTGAAATTTACTTGCAAATAGCAAATTAATTATACCTATTTTGTAACGGTAACTCATTTTCTGCACACTACTACAAAACGCTGGAAAATCGCAATTAATTGGGCTAAGCTTCCTAAAGCAATTTAACTACCGCGGATAAAAATACGTAGTTCATTCGGGCTTGAATTCTGAATTTGTGTATTTGGTTTCCGACGACTCGAATATTCCCTTTGAAAAATCCCCATGCAAAGAAATCCCGCAGAGGCTAAAGTCTAGAGAACGAAAAAAAAACTGTGAACAGACTTAGGTAGAACAAGAAGTAACGCAATGAAGCCAAGAGAACTGAGAATGAGAATCTTAAGAAATTCGTTCGTGGGGAAATGTAATTTTTGAAGTTTAATTACATTCAAAATTACTTATTCTAATTATGTTTACATTGGTGGCACAGATATCGGAAACACCAAGACGTTTAATTTGAAACAAGTAGCGAAATTCACATGAAGTGCATATAGCGCGATACGGCATAGTAGTTAGGGTAAAGCGTTCGAGAAATTAAACTACCTAATCCCAATAGAAATTTAGCTTTCCACATTCGGAGCTTGTAACAACTGATTTAAATTTAATATTTACATAACATGCGCTACCGAAACGTAGGGTAGGGAAATAATGAAAGGGTAGCAAACCAATATCTAAAACGCGTAATTTATGCAGTTTGAAGTGTACAGATTGAAATTGGAAGGCAGCTCTAAGTTGAGGCGATACGATGTTTGATATGAAAGATTAATTTTGACCCCCATTAAATGCCAATAAAGCTTAGGTGGCAGTGATTTAAGAGATTTGTCTATTATGAGCTGTTATGAGGATACTCCAGTTCAAATTGTGGCGTATGACTCATCGTTGTGCAAACTAAGAATTACCCTCAAAAGTTTTGTTATCTTGGTACATATTACATAATCAAGTAAGATGGTAGCGAAATGTATGTCTGCAGTAGAGTAGTTAACATAGGGAGGGCCGAGACCGTATGTCATACCTTGAATCTGACTACTTTTCGCAGCTCTCGAAGCCTCACGCTGGAACTTCCTGCAGCTTCTCGCTGCAACTTCGCACGAGCGACTCGCTGCAACTTTTCGCACAACTTCTCGTGCATCTCACTGCAATTTTTGCCCAACTTCTCGCGAGCTTTTCGCTGTTCTCAATTCAACTTTACGCAGCTTCTCGCTGCAACTTTTTGCCCAACTACTCGCGAGCTTCTCGCAGCCACTTTTCCCACAACTTCTAGCGAGCTTCTTGTACCTCTCGCTGCAACTTTACGCAGCTTCTCGCTGCAAATTTTCGCCCAACTTCTCGCTAGCTTCGCTGCAACTTTACGAGAGTCTCGCTGCAACTTTACGCAGCTTCTCGCTGCAACTTTACGCAACTTCTCGCTGCAAGTTCTTCCAGCTGCTCGCTGCATCTTTCCGCACAACTTCTCGCGAGCTTCTCGCTGCAACTTCTCGCGAGCTTCTCGCAACTTCTCTCTGCGACTTTACACAGCATCTCGCTGCAACTTCTCAAAAGCTTCTCGCCACAACTTTTCCTACAACTTCTTGTGAGCTTCTCGCAGCAACTTTTTCAACAACTTCGCGCGAGGTTCTAGTAGCTTTTTGCAGCAACTTCTCGCAATTTCCCGCTGCAACTTTTCGCCCAACATCTCGCGAGCTTCTCGCAGCAACTTTTCCCGCAACTTCTCGGGAGCTTCTCGCTGCAACTACTTGCAGTTTCTCGCTGCAACTTTACGCAGCTTCTCGCTGCAAATTTTCGCCCAACTTCTCGCTAGCTTCGCTGCAACTTCACGAGAGTCTCGCTGCAACTTTACGCAGCTTCTCGCTGCAACTTTACGCAGCTTCTCGCTGCAACTTTCCCCACAACTTCCCGCGAATTCTCGTAGCTCTTTTTTCTCCCAACTTTTTGCGATCTTCTCGCTGCAAGTTCTTCCAGCTGCTCGCTCATCTTTTCTCACAACTTCTCGTGAGCTTCTCGCTGCAACTTCTCGCGAGCTTCTCGCAACTTCTCTCTGCGACTTTACACAGCTTCTCGCTGCAACTTCTCAGAAGCTTCTTGCTACAACTTTTCCCGCAACTTCTCGTAGTTTCTCGCTGCAACCTTTCGCCCAACTTCTCGCAACTTCTCACTGCATCTTTTCGCACAACTTCTCGCTGCAACTTTACGCAGCTTCTCGCTACAATTGCTCACAGCTTCTCGCTGCATCTTTCCGCACAACTTCTCGCGAGCTTCTCGCTGCAACTTCTCCCGAGCTTCTCGCAACTTCTCTCTGCGACTTTACACAGCTTCTCGCTGCAACTTCTCAGAAGCTTCTCGCTACAACTTTTCCCGCAACTTCTCGGGAGCTTCTCGCTGCAACTACTCGTAGTTTCTCGCTGCAACCTTTCGCCCAACTTCTCGCAACTTCTCACTGCATCTTTTCGCCTAACTTCTCGCTGCAACTTTACGCAGCTTCTCGATGCAACTTTACGCAGCTTCTCGCTGCAACTTTCCCCACAATTTCTCGTGAGTTCTCGTAGCTCTTTTTTCTCCCAACTTTTTGCGATCTTCTCGCTGCAAGTTCTTCCAGCTGCTCGCTCATCTTTCCGCACAACTTCTCGCGAGCTTCTCGCAACTTCTCTCTGCGACTTTACACAGCTTCACGCTGCAACTTCTTAGAAGCATCTCGCTACAACTTTTCCCGCAACTTCTCGGGAGCTTCTCGCTGCAACTACTCGTAGTTTCTCGCTGCAACCTTTCGCCCAACTTCTCGCAACTTCTCACTGCATCTTTTCGCCCAACTTCTCGTTGCAACTTTACGCAGCTTCTCGCTGCAACTTT
This sequence comes from Malthinus flaveolus, assembly GCA_950108345.1. Taxonomy (NCBI): domain Eukaryota; kingdom Metazoa; phylum Arthropoda; class Insecta; order Coleoptera; family Cantharidae; genus Malthinus; species Malthinus flaveolus. Next base: position 34,271,390 of record OX467285.1, on the reverse strand, counting down.
ACGTAGCTTCTCGCTGCAACTTTCCCCACAACTTCTCGCGAGTTCTCGTAGCTCTTTTTTCTCCCAACTTTTTGCGATCTTCTCGCTGCAAGTTCTTCCAGCTGCTCGCTCATCTTTCCGCACAACTTCTCGCGAGCTTCTCGCTGCAACTTCTCGCGAGCTTCTCGCAACTTCTCTCTGCGACTTTACACAGCTTCTCGCTGCAACTTCTTAGAAGCTTCTCGCTACAACTTTTCCCGCAACTTCTCGGGAGCTTCTCGCTGCAACTACTCGTAGTTTCTCGCTGCAACCTTTCGCCCAACTTCTCGCAACTTCTCACTGCATCTTTTCGCACAACTTCTCGCTGCAACTTTACGCAGCTTCTCGCTGCAATTGCTCACAGCTTCTCGCTGCAATTGCTCACAGCTTCTCGCTGCAATTGCTCACAGCTTCTCGCTGCAATTGCTCACAGCTTATCGCTGCATCTTTCCGCACAACTTCTCGCTGCAACTTCTCGCGAGCTTCTCGCAACTTCTCTCTGCGACTTTACACAGCTTGTCGCTGCAACTTCTCAGAAGCTTCTCGCTACAACTTTTCCCGCAACTTCTCGGGACCTTCTCGCTGCAACTACTCGTAGTTTCTCGCTGCAACCTTTCGCCCAACTTCTCGCAACTTCTCACTGCATCTTTTCGCACAACTTCTCGCTGCAACTTTACGCAGCTTCTCGCTGCAATTGCTCACAGCTTCTCGCTGCAATTGCTCACAGCTTCTCGCTGCAATTGCTCACAGCTTCTCGCTGCAATTGCTCACGGCTTCTCGCTGCAACTTTTTGCACTACTTCTCGCGAGCTTCTCGCTGCAACTATTCGCACAACTTCTCAGAGCTTCTCGCTGCAACTTGAAGAGGAAGTCTTCAGACCTTATTTTACTGTAAGCAATAGTGTAAGCGGCATTTCTAGCGACTTTAATAAGACTTTCTCATGTTTTCTCGCACTTACAGTCCCAGTTTACATTAAGCTGTAAGCTATCCGAGAGTCTATTATAATAATACACAATAATGATAATTTTTAGACGGGATACGATTTTGGAATAGAATTTTAGCAAATTTTTTGCACACCTACTAGAGTAGAGCGAAAAGCATTTTAATCCTGGTTTCTTAGGCACAATTAAGAGGAAGCAAATTGGGTGTAAAATTTTCAAGTCGAAAGACGAAAAACTCAATCAACAACTTCCCCTTCAATTAGATACGTAATTGCAATAATAAATTAAACAGCTAACTATAAACAAGCTACTTAAATAGCTGTTGAATTTGATTGATGTTTCTATTTACGTATGTATGAGGTATACATACACCTAGTTACATACTCGAGTAAGTAGCTAACTAACGAGCAGCTGGAACATAAAAAGAACTTATAATTTGCCACATACTTCTCATTCTTCGCCTCCACAATTGAAGATCAGAAAAATAATGGGTTACTGCACGGTAATTTTGAAATTTTTTATGGCTCTTAATTGTTGCAGAAACTAAAACCACTGCTCAATGATGCGCCAATACTAAAAGCTCATGTGGACCCAACCTTCGTGGTTGTGGTGCATAATTAACACCCATTTGGATTAAGTATTCGATTGGAAGTAGCACGTAGCACGAAGTGCTACTTAATATTTTCACCTCTACGAGCATTAAATTTGCAAGAAATAGCCGACGTTTGTGTCATCACAAGACTGCCAAAGTATGTACCATTATAAATCCAGAAGGCGCACGAGTGAACGAATACACACGGAGATGCAGACAGACTTTCTTTCAACAGGGACCACAAACGGTGATATTCAATTTTTGTGGGTCGGTAAATAAGTAGTGAATTAAAAATCAAGTAGGTTGCAGCTAACGACGATTCTTCAAACACCTACTACTTTCGTAGATTAACTGCTGCATCAATATTTCATAAGTTTGGGTTGGGACATTTTAATTACGAGTAAAATAAAGAACGATAATTTATTATTTAGTCCAAAACGCGCGGTAATAACGGTACTCCGTTTATACCTCAAAACGAGATTGTTCTTAAAATATTAACAAAAGAATAAAAAGAGCTTGGATTAAAAACTCAGTGGGTTAAGTGCAACTCGAGATGAATAAACTAATGCATAATACATAAGATTTAAAAAACTCAAAGTGTGTTTGTAAACATTAATTATGTAACTTCGTGCGAGTACCGGTTTAGGTGTGTACTTATAAATGGTAATAAAGTAAAAGAAGTTTATCATTACCGATATTGAATGAGATGGTTATTATATTAAAATGTTAATCGGAATTTAGAAAATCTTTACAGCTTTATCACACACGAGGCGATACGAAATCGATTAATGTCTGCATTCATTTTATTTGATATCGAATTTTTCATCTCCACACGAGACCCAATTATGAATTGCTCAAAGCAGCCTCGACGGTGGTCACGTCTAGGAAAAGTTCGAGAAGTTCCACGGTTTAAAACAGATTCTCTGTTGGCTACTTTTGGGAATTTTCTTCTGGAAACTAAACAGATATATAAACGCGCTACTGTTCGAGAGTGGACCTACTTGAAAACGAGCAGTGGAGGAAGCCCCAAGAAAAGGCAGAGCTAACGTAATCCAGTCGGAATGAATCAATGAGCCGTCGAACCTACCCGTTTCAATTTTTCATGGTTTTCTACTTTCTGAAAATGGGAAAAACTTTCACTTTACCAGCAGTCGTTTAGGAGAGGGTACATTCTCTACGTACTCTTCACCGTTCGTCAAACGCTTCCTACTATACGATTCTCCGAGTTCAACGATTTTGAAAAACTCCAAATTTCTATAAAAACTAGTTGGGAGTGACGCCACGAGAGTGACATTGATTGTGCCTGAAACACTCTAGAAGTTCGGACAATCGTGCAATTAGACACAGATATATAATCTTTAATTCCGGAAGTTATGGTACATTGATCCGCGGCATTAAATGCAGTATAAACATAATTGAAATTCAGTTTTATTTCGGTCGTTAAACAAAAGAAATCGTAAGACGTGTTGGAAGATTAAACTTAACAGTTTATTAATATCCATCCATTTGCGATTCACAACACGTAATAACGTGCCTATATATTAGTTTTGTAGGATGCTATTTTGGAACCACGTCTCTTTCATCCGTTTCCTGTCTGCATTTGCTATACATTTTCGTAACTTTTTTTTCTTTTCATTATTTTTGATCTTCGACAATTTTAAATCAATAAAGCCAACTTGATAGAACATGGAGAACCGATTAAATTTAATCTATTTCGCATTCCTCGTCCATTTACACGATTTTACGAGGCTATTTGGGTCAGAATAATTGACATTTAACAACAGTTCGAGTTACTTTTAGTTACAATAAACAAACGAGGCGGAATTCGAAACGAACACGCTGTATATAAATTAATAAATTAAACAACGTCTATTGTGTGTAGCATCACAGGATATATCAATAACCAAAAGTCAATGGCTCAATCAACAAACACACCTTGTGTGTACCAATTAATCGGTTTCCCATTTAAATTCGTTGAACCTCCCTTCAATTTAATTCGATAACGTCAAAATTGTCTCTTAACGTTAAAAGGGCTTCCTTACCTGCTTTTGATAATGCGATTATGCCATAATATGTATATAAAAACCTTTTAAGTTTTTTTTTTTAAATTTAAATGGCTTCGAGTTTTAAAAGTCAAATTCTCCAAAACTAATGTAGAAACATACAAAGACAGGTGTGTGTAAGAAGACGAGAGATAAATAAATGGTAAAAAAATGGATGTAAAAACTTGGCGTTTTTCAATCGGGAGTTTTTATATATTTATTAAGGGCAGGTGCAAATTCAAGTTTCGATGTAGAACAAATCAATTCAAGCACGTTTTTTAGGATATTAATTATAACAAAATGGGTACCTATTATAAATTACGCTTGTAATTTATTGTAAGTGATGTTTTTGCTACATGAAAGGTTAAATCAAGTTAATTTTCAAGGAAGTAGGAGGAAGCAGTCTCAGCCACTGTTGCAATAACCATCAGAAAAAGAAAAGAAAATCACGCAGATTGCCGAACAAGCGTGGCAAGGTAGGATCAACCAACTTAGCAATCGAAATATGCCTATAAATCTGTAAAGTATCAAGAGATGTAATTATTGTACAAATCACCCCTCCTCTCCTAAACGAATATTCAACGAAGCTGCAGATTTTAAAAAGATATCAAAAACATTTGTAAAATTTTTTCGTAAATGTATCCAACTCAGACCAGGCTATCAAGACGATATTAGTCCTTTTGAATTACGATTTGTAGTCAAACCTTGTTTAGAAAAACCTGAAAATTAAACCCATCCAACATGAAATTTTTCGGGATTTAGCATTCACTTCCAGTTGGAAGTGGAGGGTGGTATGTGGTCAGACAAACTTCCCCATATAAATAAAAACATAAATTGACAACTGATGACTAATTTGTAAACTATGACTCATTTCATACCAATTTATCGGGGGGTTGCACCCTCTGATTATATTCTTATTTGTCGCATAGGTAACCCTTAAAATAATATGACTTATCGTACAAAAAAAAGTGATTTAGACATTAAAATAGCAGACCTTAATAAAAAGGTACCATACCACCCTATACTAGACATAACACACGATTAATTTAGTCATAATGCAGGAGAGAATGGAGGGTTTATAGTTGACATTATTTGTCCTTTTATGTGACCGTTTCTTTTCTCCTCTCCAAAGTGACGAACTTTATGGTGACTGCTTCAATAATCAAAATAAGTGAAGTTTATTTTTAAGTCAAAAGACAGTAGAGATCACATGTGTTATTTGTAAAAAAAATGTTTGTAAATTTAGCAAACATGTGGGTTTCTAATACAAGTTTGTCTAAGCTCCATAGAAACAAAAGTTCGAAAAAGGTTCAAACATTTAAATCTGTTCAGCCAAAACTTCTTCGGTTCAAAGCAGACCAACGACCAACGTCAGAATGATTACTAATTACTACCATATTATGAAGAAACGCAAGTAAAGAAAATTTGTCAATTTATTATAGGAAAAAGCGGAAAATATTCAGAAGTAGAGCAGCACCGAGTATTTAGGTTAGGTGATCTAAAAATCTAAATATTTTCGAGAGCTTCGGGTGCTTTTGTTAACCGATTTAAATCTCGGATCGTGATACTTGACCTTTTTTAGGTGGAAAATTGATATTAATATCGTATTGCCCTCGTTAAAATGAAGCCTGAAGCCATCACACCGAGGTGCTTTACCTCATCAACTACCATTTGCGCATATTTTAATAATATGCAAATAAAACAATTACTATGATGCATATTTCATTTGTATAACATTTTATGTGGGTAATAATTATATAATCAGAATATGTAACAATTTCCTTTCAAGAGGCTTATTTGGAAGTATACAAAATCTCAAATATCTGCGAGCAATTCCAACACCTGCCGACAGGTGTAAGTAAGTCTTTTGATTACTATGTAAGCGAGCTAATTTATATTGCATCTGTTTAACTACTGGTTTGTCAAAAACAACCTTACAGATTTGCAACATTTCCACTTGATTTAACTTTCCACTTTTTTCGACTTACGAGCATTAGAGGATTGAAAGACCAAGGCGTTACTAACACGGTTTTTAAATTTTTTTTGAGCAAAAACCAATGTTGAATGTTGATGTAAATGACCTGAAGAAGTAAAATTTTGAAACAAAAAGTTTTGTAAAAAACCTAAATTTATTATTAACAGTTGCGGAAACATTTTTAGAAATGTTTACTACTAACTAAGGCGTGCTTTTTTATAATTAATGAACTCAAAATCATAAATTATAATTACTTCTTTATTTGTAAATTAAAGCGGAACTAATTAACATTCTTTTGATTAAACTTCCAAATGCGGCAAAGCTTGCGTTTGGCGACACCTATTGATATGTAGCGCAACTACAACGAAGCTAAGCCTAGTGATGCACCCACGAAATTTAGATTTCTGTTCACAATAAATTCAAATTTCTAAATATTACTTGAATTCTTTTTATCTCTACTCTATTAAGGAAATTTGTATCAAATTAATCAATTAAATAAATAAATGTGACTTATGCAAGTAGCATGATAAATAATACCAAAATATTTCTAATTAGCCGGGTGCTTACACTTTCAAAATATACACACTTCGGTGAAAATATTTTACAAATAGTAGTAAGCACGAATAAAAAGATACAGTTCAAGAGGCAAGAGGCGTAACTAAACATCAAGTTTTAAGGCTAAATTTCAAATAAACTTTTTACCCACAAAGGTCAGAGCGTAATTTGCATATAAACTGCGAAGGTACATCATCAAAAATAATTAAAAAGCATTATACGAGCCATACAAAAACAACTCGTTCCCGGAATGATTAAAAAAGTTTCGAAGCCTCTCGTTAGGACCTACATGGAAAACGTTTTTTCCTATCGAGTTCATTGAATGACTACACTTGATGATATAATGAACCTTCATCTAATGTTACGTGTAACCACAACTTAGAAGTTTTCAAGTGCTTCCTAATTTGTCATTTAAGATTATTTTAAATGTGTCCAAATTCGGGGTTCTAATTTAAAAAAAAAGTCTAAATGTTTACCTCGTGGAACCCGTGGAATACTTAATTGGAAACGAGACTCACCTGAAAATAAAAAAGTATTATTAATAACATTGAAATCAAAATTCGCATAAAAAAATTACAAACTAGGACGGACAACGTTAACAGTGGGGTCGATGAATAATCGTATCTGAACCAACAACGAAAACGTAAAAAATAGTAAATCTTCCAGTCTTTAATTTCTTACGATAGAAAAATGCGTTTAGATCCGCGACAAAAATCTGTCCGTTTTAGACTATCAACTATCATTGTATACCTTTTCGACTGTAATAGTCCGAGAGGCAGCGACCACTTTAACTACCCTATACTTTACTGTACTCTATTTTTGTGTAGAAAAACTTTTCTCATAAAGTGCGTAGTTTTCGAGTTAAAAGCGATAGAAAAATTTTGGGAGTTTTTTAAATTATAACGCGCGCCAGCGCGTAAATCGTCCACCCGAGAAAAAACCTTAAGAGATATAACTTGTAAAAAATTGAATGTACTTTATTTTTGTGAAAAAGAACTTTTCTAATAAAATGCGTAGTTTTCGAGTTAAAAGCGATAAAAAAATTTGTTGGCCGATTTTGGGAGTTCTTTAAACTATAACGCGCGCCAGCGCGTAAATCGTCCACCTGAGGAAAAACCTTAAGAGATATAATTTGTAAAAAATTTGATGTACTTAATTTTTGTGTAGAAGAACTTTTCTAATAAAGTGCGTAGTTTTCGAGTTAAAAGCGATAAAAAAATTTGTTAGCCGATTTTGGGAGTTTTTTAAACTATAACGCGCGCCAGCGCGCTAATCGTCCACCTGAGAAAAAACCTTAAGAGATATATAATTTGTAAAAAATTGAATGTACTTTATTTTTGTGTAGAACTTTTCTCGTAAAGTGCGTAGTTTTCGAGTTAAAAGCGATAGAAAAATTTGTTGGCCGATTTTAGGAGTTTTTTAAACTATACACCTGAGGAAAAACCTTAAAAGATATAATTTGTACAAAATTGAATGTACTTTATTTTTGTGTAGAAGAACTTTTCTAATGGAGTGCGTAGTTTTAGAGTTAAAAGCGATAGAAAAGGTTGTTGGTCGATTTTGGGAGTTTTTTAAACTATAACGCGCGCCAGCGAGTAAATCGTCCACCTGAGAAAAAACCTTAAGAGATATAATTTGTAAAAAATTTAATGTACTTTATTTTTGTGTAGAAGAACTTTTCTAGTAAAGTGCGTAGTTTTCGAGTTAAAGCGATAGAAAAATTTGTTGGCCAATTTTAGGAGTTTTTTAAACTATAACGCGCGCTAGCGCGTAAATCGTTCACCTGAGGAAAAACCTTAAGAGATATAATTTGAAAAAAATTGAATGTACTTAATTTTTGTGTAGAAGAACTTTTCTAATAAAGTGCGTAGTTTTAGAGTTAAAAGCGATAGCAAAATTTGTTGGCTGATTTTGGGAGTTTTTTAAACTATACCGCGCGACAGCGCGTAAATCGTTCACCTGAGGAAAAACCTTAACAGATATAATTTGTAAAAAATTTAACGTACTTTATTTTTGTGTAGAAGAACTTTTCTCATAAAGCGAGTAGTTTTCGAGTTATAAGCGATAGCATAATTTGTTGGCTGGTTTTGGGAGTTCTTTAAACTATAACGCGCGATAGCGCGTAAATCGTTCACCTGAGGAAAAACCTTAACAGATATAATTTGTAAAAAATTTAACGTACTTTATTTTGGTGTAGAAGAACTTTTCTTATAAAGTGCGTAGTTTTAGTAAAATTTGTTGGCCGATTTTGGGGGTTTTTTAAACTATAACGCGCGCCAGCGCGTAAATCCCTCACCCGAGGAAAAACCGTAAGAGATATAATTTGTTAAAAATTTAATGTACTTTATTTTTGTGTAGAAGAACTTTTCTCATAAAGTGCGTAGTTTTCGAGTTAAAAGCGATAGAAAAATTTGTTGACCGATTTTGGGAATTTTTTAAACCAGAACGCGCGCCAGCGTGTAAATCGTTTACCAGACGAAAAAAACTTAAAAGATATAATTTGTAGAAAATTTAATGTAGGAACGTTATTTGTGTGTAGAAAAACTTTTCTCATAAAGTGCGTACGAACCTAAATCCACCCTTCTAAAGCCTCCCACAAGTTAATGCTGCCACTTTTAACAGGCAGACGGTCGGTTTTATTACTCTAATGCACATCAAACGACACGAGAATGAAACCAAAACACAGATAAAAATCGGAGAGTAGGAGTGAGCCATAAGTGATAGTAATACCTTAAATTTATTTCCCGAGTTATAGTTAGTTTGAGTAACATTCTTTTCACCCCTCGAAAGAAAACTGAGAGTAGACCTTAGTTTAGTAGAAACCATACTAAAGACCGACATCAAAAGCTAATAGTTAAGGTAAGAAGCTCCGAAAAAATATAAACTAATAAATGATTATGACATGAAAGTATAATAGATTACGATCGATGTACCTATAACATAATAACTTTCAAACATTCCAACTAAGCTATAACTAATAATTACTGTAATTAATTACGTGGATACTCGAGTGATATACGTAGTAAAGGATAATTAATGTAATACTACCTTAATCAAGAAGTTTGAACGATTCGATTTATTAACTTAGTCAAATGTGGCATACATGTGCCAACTACTTAAACATCATTTGTGAAGATGATTTAGCGTGCCGCACAAACAACTAAAAAAGACAATAAATTAAAACGAGTCGAATAAAATCAAGAAGGATGGGTTCTCATTCAATTAAATTACCAATTTTACTGAGTATCATACTCTCATTTTTTCATTGTTAGATTGTTAGTAATAATTAAGACGCACAAATAATTCGCTTCCTCGCTCAACCTAAATTAACTCCACATTTCCATAAATTCAAATTTTTAAAAAACTTCAAACAAATTGTATTACCAAGAAAATTCTTTTACGAATACGTTTTTGCTTATACAAATCATTTCGTTTTTTTGTGTATACGAGATTCGTATATTTACACAATTTTATTATGTTGAATTTAAAGAGCACACAAACGAATGTAAAACGATCAAAAAATGTAGGTTTTATCGTCGTAATGGTAAGCTTTTCAGAAAGAAAATAAAGTGATTTCAACTTACTCGAGTGTAGGTGAAAATCTGTTGGGAAAATTTAACATTCTGCACTCGGCTATTATCAAACAATAAAACGTCGACGCTTTGTATTTGAAAACACCGGCGTCTTTTTTAAATTAAAAACATTTTTAAAAATTGATTTGTACACTTTTATCTTGATAAAGAAGGGTAGAAAAACAAAGAAATTGAACATAACAAAGATTATTAATCGGGTAGTGAAAAGGTGTTCGACTTCGCAGTATCTTGAATAAAACAAAAATATTCCAGGGGCCGATATACCAAAAAAACTAAGGCGACTCGATCGATTCTCATAAACTCGGACCATTTGGATAAAAAGCAGAAACGTACAGGTAAAAGTGGTGCTAAATTGAAGTGTGTAAGGCGCTCTATGCCTAAAAATACAAAATATGTGAAAATGTGAAGACATAATATTATAAAATTTTTTTTAAATGGGCGACACATTGGTCTGAACGCGCCTTTAAGTTACATCAAACATATTTTATTTATATTATCGATATTATTCTAAAACAACTAATCTCTCATTTACGTTACAATTGCAATTTTCTAGCATCTAATCTTCCACAATTCTTATTACAATTCACTTAACTTGTCTTACTAATCTCATTTCAATCAAGTTGCTCTAATTAGTTCTAGATTACCTGCCTGTGAAGTCTTTAGATTAGCTTTAGGCCTTTGGGAATAGCGCGCACAAATTCCAATCTCATTAGAATTGACGACGGCTAATTCATTGATAATTTACGCCACATTGTAATTTTATGTGTTATCTTAACACTGATGGTCAGGAGAAACAATTTTGTTTATTCGCGATTTATAAACAGAAAAATACCTTATTTCGATCGTTGTTAGCAAACATCTCAAAATTAATAAAGAAAAGAGTGAAATAAACAAAGTGACTCCCAATAAACAAAGACGAATAAGCGCATCCAGACCGAGATGACGTTAAGGACACGCTGTATCTGGATTATCCGACTTGGATCGTAATTTTAGCCAAATTAGTTCTGGAGGCAGTGAACACTTTTCTGCATTTACTAAACGACAAAGTACAAAATTTTTAACAATATTGTACCCACTCCCCACTCTTCTCGAAGCAATATACTTAACGCGCTCTTAGCACCTAAACTGTTCGTTCGCAAAAAAAATATTGCAGACATAATTTGTTTTTAGTATAGAAACAGTTTTTTCTAAAGTGCGTCATTTTTGCGTTATTTATAAACGAAAAAAATTTTTTTTGACAGATTTGGGAATTTTTGTCAAACTTTAACGCGCTCTAGTGCCAAAACCATTTATCTGAGGGAAAAACCTAACACATAGAATTGGTAGGAAATTTTATGTAGTTTATTTTCTTATAGAAGCACTTTTCTGATAAATGGCGTATTTATCGAGTTATAAGCGAAAAACGAAAAAACGGTTAATAGCCGATTTTGAAACTTTTGTCAAATTTTAACGCGTTCTAGTTGCTAAACCATTCGTCGTAGGGAAAAACAGAAGACATAATTGTTAGGAAATTTGATGTAGTTTGTTTTCGTATAAAAGCACTTTTCTTATAAAGTACGTATTTTTCGAGTTATAAGCGAAAAACGAAAAAAGTTTTCTGGTCGATTTTGAAATTTTTGAAAATTTTAACGCGGTCTAGCGCCTAAAGCGTTCGTCGGAGGGAAAAACCTAAGACATATAATTGGTAAGAAATTTGATGAAGTTTATTTTCGTATAGAAGCACTTTTCTGATGAAGAGCCTATTTTTCGAGTTATAAGCGAAAAACGAAAAAACAGTTTTTTGGTCGATTAAAAATTTTTTCTCATACTTTAACGCGCTCTAGCGCCTAAGCCGTTCGTCTGAAGAAAAAACCTGAAAAATATAATTTGTAGGAAATTTGAAGTAGTTTATATTCATATATAAGCACTTTTCTCATGAAGTGCGTAGTTTTAGAGTTATAAGCGAAAAAAAGTAAAAAATAACCCTTCCCGACCCACCGGAGTGGCAGACGGTCGGCTTTATTCCTCATTTGTAAAGCCCTTTCAGAATGCATTGTTAAAAATTTTATACTTTATCGTGTAGTAAAAGTGCTTCCTGTCTTACGGTAGATATAAGTTATATAATCCACATGATGAGTAAAATAAAGTAAAGCTCTCCTATAACGAACAATTTTTATATACACAAAAGTAAATTTTTGAGAATTGGATCTGAATTATCTGACCTCTGGAATAATGGCAACCGGATTAACAAAGAAACAAGTCGCAACTAAAATACCGCACTATGTCCTATTATAGGCATCTCGATATACTTTATTTATCTACCTTTAGAAAGATAATACAAAAGTAATAGTATTGAGAAAGAAATGAAGGAAGTGCCTACAAGAAAATTCATCAAAAATTACTGAACTTTTATCGAAGTAAATTTGATATAAAATGTCGCTATCATTTGTCGTAGTCACACTAGTCAGTTCCGACACAACATGAAATAATACAAAGTCGATAAAACAAAAGGGAATGTTTAAACGAATGCAACTATCCACTCGAGAAAATTGGTTCGACTTAGTATTTCAACAAGTGTCAAGAAAGATAGCTTGGCATAATGGCAGAATTTTTCCATCATCAAACAACTAATTTGGCGTATAAAAGAAGTTTCCTGCGAAACTAAACGGAAAACGAATTTTCAGAAGGAAAATTTAAAAACTAACTTTACGAAGTAATAAAAATTAAAATATTTGCCAATTAAAATAAATTCTGCGGTAAAATAAATACTTACAAATTACATTAATGTGAAAACTTGATCAAGTTTCTTCTCTTACTCTTACATTTATTATACGATGAAACTTTACAGCCGTTTCGGGAAAAGTTCGTCGAAAGAAGTACCATTAGAACAAAACTTTTCAGGATTCCGCTGATTCATCCTTATAAAATACATGCGATCAATTTCATTCCGGTATTCTTTAAATACCACCCACCCTTATTCCTAAGAGCTCAAATAATAAGAAATCGAAATTTTAGTCTGGCGAGTGCATTCGAGTAGGGTAAATTAGTGCAGCATAAAAGAAATCCATTTTGAGGGTTGCTAATGAAAATCACAGTGGTGATTCAGAGCGAAATAATTGCTCGAATTGCAACGTACTACAATAAAGGTCGTCTTTCCTTTTCCTCTTCCATCGCGGAACATGCAATAAAATGCAATTTATTGGTAACTCATGATAGCCATCAGATTAATTCGTAATAAATATTATTTGCCCTAAATATTGTTAATAAAACTTGGGACTTTCAATTTACGGAAATGTTATCGTAATGGACGTCACGCTCAACTAAACAATAAAATAACGTATCTCATACAATTTTAAGTTTTATAACACGCCTCGGAACAATTTTAGATCTTTACTTCAACAATCACCCTCTAGGTAAACTTACTTTTAGAATTAATCAACTAATGGGCGCCTTTACAACAATGGGCTTTCTCTTTCCTTTTTTTATTATTTCTTTAACTAATGCGACTTGAAACATTCTAATGATTGTGGATTGTGGTTAAAGTTACAGACGTTACGGTTCTGATGTGTTAAGAGAACCGCCCGTTTTTCAAGGGGTTAAAAGTTAAAAACAGCGCTTAGCTAATTAATAAACGACGTAAAACAATGTACTAATTCCCTATGGCGAGCTTTGATGGTTGTCACTCGGTATAAGAACAAATAAATTTTTCTACGCCCACTAATTGAGGTTGAGGGTGAGGTATTGGATTTCAATGCAATCTTTGAAATATTTCTTTCGTAAAGAACGGCCATATTAATTTGTTCGAAAGTAATTAAACCTAAATGGTGTACCGGAACTACCCTTCTACAACAGCATGATCTGAGCGCTTAAATGAAAATCAGCATAGAAAGATCGAGAAATAGCAGCAAGAAAATCGAAGCAAGTCAGTTGTTAAAACATCCGCACAGCTTACTATACGCTTTTAAACTTTATTTTACATTTATACGTCTCTATTCACATGGAGATTCAACATAAATTGAAATATTTACAAAAGAATTCGATAAAATTTCATATTTACGCATAAAATTTACGTCAGTCTTAATGCATCCCCTGTAACCCTGTATCTGCATGAATTAATTTTTATGAAAAATAATTTCGTACACGTAACGTGGCGCCTTTTAAGTATGTAAATGCTATGCATATTCGGCAAAAGCACTCTTGGTTTGAAAATGACAGACAGCACCTTTAGACGCATTTCAAATAACTGTGCATTGTTGTACAAAGCAAGAATGTATTATAATATTTTATAATCTACATTTGCGTGGCAAAATTCAATTACGAGTTGAATGATAATAATGCCGAAATGAAATGTACTTCCGTTATAAATTTTAACTTTTTAAGTTCTATCATTTATGTAAAAAATAAAAATGTAAAATTTATTTGAATGTAACAGCTTTTATAAATGAATATACAGGGTGTATAAGATAAAACGAAACTACGTATACATCTTAGGAAGACACACGAGACATGAGACATCGACAGCAACTTTGTAATACCATCAGTAACACCATGGAACTAGAAAATAAGTGGAAGGGTTGAGCCGGCGAAGAAAATTAAGCTCTAAACGGCTTGGCGCAGAACAAGTTGCGTAATTGCGTAAATGAGGTCTGAGCAACACCTCCTTACGTTACTGATACTTCACTTTTAGTACCCCCAAACTAGCTTATAATTGCTTATAACCACTTATTTTCTAGTTCCATGGTTGGTCTTAATGTGTGCCGCTAACATCCGTGCGACCGCTGCAACTTCTGTAGTCTTAGGTTGGGGGTTCTTAGTAGCTTAGTACGGGTGTTACGCAGTAAGTCTCTCACTCTTTTCTACTACGAAATTCTCGAAACATCCTTATGCAACTGACAGCTTGTTCTTCGCCGGTTCAACCCTCCTACTTATTTTCTAGTTCCATGGAACCAACCTTGCATTTCGGGGAGTTGCTGAGGCGCTTGCCTACATTCCAGAGGCAAATACCGGAATCTCTCCTCTTTAGGGTCATATGAACGACACGGCGGGTATTTTCAAAGTAAATTTAAAGAGATTATAAAGAGTAAGCAGGAAAACGGCTGTTTTACGGGATGAATTAACAGAACTAAGGGATGAGGTAAGACCTCGAAAAGAAACTAACATTGATTTACTAAGACGACTGTGTACTTTGGTGCTTGCAATAGATAGAAGAACGTGAGGTGAAATCACATCTAGATCTCTGAAAGAAAAGGAATTAAATATATATACATTGTACGTTTAGATAGTAAACATTTGGATTCACGATCCTCCTGCCTCCCCCCCCCCCCCCCCGCACCCAGCTCTCGCTATATCAGGGGTTATAGAGGGCAGGTTGATTGGTTTCTCTTACCCTCCAGGAAACCATTGGCCCCTGCGAAACCAACCTCATCAGAAGTCTTTAGACGTCTGCCCGCAGTACCAGTTTTAACCAGACTGGTCACAGGTTCGAGGGCAGCTACTCCCCTTCCACCAGCAGCCACTTAATCGCCTCCGGATCATCCGTTACGACCTATTACAGACCAGTTACCGCCACGCCATCGCCACGCTATCGCACGCCAACAGCGGGGCCAAGCTACCATGATGGCGCACTCGTGGATCACCTTGCACTCCCAACAGCGGGGCTGCGTCTGCAACAGGGATTAGGTAGATTGCGGAGAGCCTAGACACGCACTGGTGGTGCCCACGTGCCTAAACATTTAGAGCATGCCTTACTATTGCGGAAGTATGAGAACTTCATACCAGAACTCGCGTCTTCCCGTTACTATTTAAAGTACAACTGCAGATAACTAGTCCACAGCTCCTCTGGTAAAGAGACTGCAGCAGCCAATTTGATCCAAGATCCCTTATAGCTCCGGCGAGCGCTTCACTGTACCGGTATAGCGGGTATAGTTAAATTAACCATATACCGCATACGTGTCGCCACTCTTTCTCTCAGTTTTATACGTCAGAACTTTACCCCTTCCCCGCACCCAATCGTGCACGGGACGGAGCTAAGCATCTGCCGTTTTATGGGCTGGACCCCGGAGGTACCAAACCAGTCCAGTAAATATAAATACAGATGGAAGTGAATGTTCCTTGAAGGAAACAGCAGACTAAGGATGACTCTTACAAAGTCGTTGGATACACCGTGGAAAACGGTAAACCGCCAGAAGCAGTTCAGCAAAAAACAAACCACAGTAATGGGGACGAATGATAGGAATGATAAGTAATGGCTTCGAGGCGGCTGGAAAAAAGACCTGGATGTATATTTGAATGGTGAAATGATGAAGAGATAGTCTGTGAGATGATACTAGTGGTACAAGCATCGTTTTCAAGGTTGTAGTTGATCACAGACATCAGGAAGAGCTATATAAACCAGATTTTTGGCATCAAGGTACCACTGTGAGACGGTACAAGTTTTTTCGAAGAGGAGAGAATCAACAATGAAAAAAACAAAATAAATTTCCAAGTCCAAGTATAATCCATCTGAATGCATATTCCGTATGTAACAAACTGAACTAATTCTTGTCACACCAAGAGACTTCATGGTGGTGTTGTCATGTACGAACCAAGAGACACTGACTTTGCTGTGTTGAAATGAATATTGAGTGCTGCCTGAGGTGTTGTCTTTAATTCGGGTGGCGTTATAATATTATATTTATGTGTATTATGTATCGTTCCCAACAGGATGATAATCTGGAGATCTTCTTTACGAACATCGATTTAATTCTGAGTAAATGTCGGAGCTTTCTGGTCGTATGCGGTGACTTTAATATTGACTTCAGTTCTCTAGATCAATGGAAAGAGACATGCTGAGTGATCTCTTTGAATGAAACCAATTTGATAAATTTAGAACTTCGATAATCTACAACATAATATCCAAAATGGACAAAATAACCAAAGCAAATTTTGAGAAAATCCGTTTTAAAAGTTTAGTCAACTCTGGTCATTTAAAAGTAGTCAATTTTGAAATTATTCAAATCGACTATATCCAAACTAAAACCCTATATTTTGTCTACATATTCCTGTTTTTAGATTTTTATAATAATTATTATCTCTAAAGTTATAATAAAAAAACTAGTAAATGAGTCGATCGTTATCCTGGCCATCCTGGCTGCCATTTCGAATTAAAAAGTTTGAAAAGGTATTTTATTAATTAGGGCCGATGTGTACTAACTTCTAGTCGAGTAGAAATAATACTGTGGGTCGAGAGTCAACCCATTCCGAAATGTGACCAAAATAACCCACTTATTTTGGGCCACCCTGTACCTAATGAAGTCAACGAAGAAGTAAAAATCCAAGGTTCCACTTTTTCAAGTTAATAATAGCAGTAATGAAAAAAGGATTAAAAAAATAAAAAATTATGATCATTAAACTTAATTCGATTATTCTCAAAACAGCAGTTGACTGATGAGATTAGATTAAAAATAATGAACTTACGGTTAATTGATTCTACTTTAAAATTGTGCCCAACAATTTTCTTCTTCCAGTGCAATAATAATTTAAAAATTCGTTCGTTAAAATTAAAGTACATCCCCAACCCAAATAAGAGTTTAAAGCAATTAATTAAATTTTCAAGAGCAATAAATTGTAGACGAAAAAATTATTAATTATTAAACATTTTAATCGCATTTTTGCCGCTTCGGTAGATTTTGTAATGGGTAAACATGTTTATTCTATGACCTGCATTTACAAATGCACACAGCACATGCATGCATGTAAAGTCATTGAAACTTTCATATTAATTGGTTTTTACTTTGACGCTGTGTGCACTTACCGTAAGTAGTGTAAGTACACAAAAATGGCGTTTGCACGTAAAGCTTTAATTCAAATACAAAATACACAAAAGGATGAGAAATGGCTGCAATGTATGAAATGGTATACGACTCATAAGATAATGCATTGCAATCACTCATGTTCTGTATCGAGTGTCGCCCACCTAACACAGCTAAGCACAGAAAACCAAATATTCAAGTAGGTACTATCATTTCACAAACCCCATTGATCGGCAACTTAAAGCGTGTTAAGTATAATCTTGATCAACTGGCCAAGGGTTGTTAAATGGTCGAGAAGCTTCCAGAACTTTCAGATTTCAGTTTCAGCTAACAACCTCTTTGAAAAAAGAAATACTCGAATGTAAGTAAATATTGTAATTGAAAACAATAAAGATGGAGGAATAAGTAATACTAATAGTGGTAAGAGATGTAGATGAGAGTTGAAAGCTGAAGCTCCTTATCATTCTAGAATTGGACATTCAGTCTATTGTTTTTTCTAGAAACTAGCACTGTAAAAGCTCTAAAATTTTCTAAAAGATTTAATTAATCACAAGTCGCAAGTCTATTTCGGGGTACCATTACGAGCTATAACTTACCCTGAAAAGACCCTGAAAAGCTTTAAAACTCACTTGATCTTGTTGAAAAATTCAGATTTATTTTCGTTCATAAGACAACTCAACTCTGCATTGCTGTGCATCCAGCTCACATACAATGTATCACACGATTTTTTCAAATTTTACTTCTCACAAGTCACGATTAGATTAACTCCATGATATATGATGGCTTTTATGACATTATTAAAGCTTCTTTACGAGTTACGAGGGTTATTTGCTGCTTCGTACACAACCGATTATCAATCATCTAAGTAAAAGAATAATGACAAATGTAATATCGCGCAAATAAAATTAGGATATTGCTCCCGCAAAAATAGCCAAATAATAGCTTCGCTTTGTTGACTTCGCATGAACTTATTAAGTATACGGCGACTTAATGAAAACAGGGAAAATGGGAAACACGTCTAGTGTTTATCTCAGGTCAGGCACTGATAAAAACGATTACGAATAAACTATTTAGAGATATCAAATATTAATCTTAGAACAAACAAACAAATGAAGTTCTTGAAGAGAGAAATTCTGATGTAAAACACTTAAGAAGACTGCAATCTTGTACTTTATTTTTGGTGGAGAAATGTGAGCTTTTTACCTTACGGACAAACTTCCTACTTCAAGCAGGAGAAAATTGATGATCTTTTATATTTGGAGACCTTATAGACTCACTAAGATTATCCCCCTTTTTGCCAAACATCAGACTATCAACCAAAAATCACATTTATCAATGAAAAGAACAAAATTGAAAAATACACGAAAATAACGCACTCGAGTTTTCCACAGTTGAGTGTTGGTTTTTGTTTAGGATGAGTCGGGCATTTTATAGAAATTCATGAACAGTATAAAGAAATATATTATACGTCGATGTGAACAAAAAGGCATATTTCAATAAAAGTTATTGTTGGAATTTACGATCACTTAAAAATACAATACTTTCAAAACCGAATAAATTCAAACGAAAACAAGGGGAAAATCGTAGGGAGATAAATAACGAGAAGGAAATACCGACGAATCACTGTCGGCATTACGTACAGAAAACAAGTTTAATACGCCTTTAAGGCCAACAATAATAATGCACCCCCGCGAATTCGATACAAAAATTTCCGCTGTAGAAGCTGAAGTAAAAATACGTTTTTTTGGAGGTAATTTAGGGTGCTTTTATAAAAAATTCGGCGACGAAAATTGGCTTAAGCGCGATAACAAAAGTTGATCGTGATTAAAGCAACCCTAATTTCGAGCTTGAAATTTAACCTGTATTCCACTTCGGTGATTAAAAGCTATTTGCAGAGATAATTAAATTCTAAACTCCTTACAAATATTAATAATTTAATTTCGTATATTGGAAACATGAATACCTTACTAGTTTTATAGTTAACTACTGACTAAACTCAGTCGACTCTCTAAAATTCATAAGTCCAGAATTTATAGAAATGAAGTCTGCACGGGAAATAAGGGCACATTTTTTCTACAGCTTTTTTGGTTTTGTACTGTACCTACAATAGGAAATATGAGGTACTACAAGAAAACACAAGGATGTTTGTTCTTCATTAGCCAGTTAATATCTTCGGTCTTGGATAAACTAAAAAGATCAGTTTATTGTCCAATTTTGGAATTCTTGTCAAACTTTAACACGCTCTAGCACCTAAACCGTTAGTCTCAAGGAAAAAAATCGAACAGATATTTGAAGGAAATTTGATGAAGTATATTTTTAAATACACAAACTATTCTCAAAAAGTGCATAGTTTTCAAGTTATAAGCGAAAAACCGAAAAAAAGAGCCAAAACCATCTCGTACCTCCCTCTAACACATAAACCGGTTGTTTGGCGAAAACACCTAAAAGACATAATTTGTAGGAAATTGAATCATTGAATGTACTTTAATTCTGTATTATAAACACTTTTCTCCAAAAGTGTGTATTTTTGAGTTATGAACGATAAATCAAAAAAAGTTTTTTTTTTAATTTGGGAATTTCTGTCAAACTTTAACGCCTTCTAAGCGTCTAAACCATTAGTCTGGAAAAAAACTTCCCATGCATATTTTGTAGGAAATTTGATGCAGTTTACTTTTGTATAGAAGAACTTTTCTCAAAAAGTGTGTAGTTTTGAATTATAAACGATAAACCCAAAAAAAGTTTTATTTTTTATTTTGGAATTTCTGTCAAACTTTAACGCCTTCTAGCGTCTACGCCATTAGTCAGAAGAAAAAACCTTCCATACATAGTTTGTAGAAAATTTAACGCAGTTTACTTTTGTACAGAAGCATTTTTCTCAAAAAGTGTGTAGTTTTTGAGTTATAAACGATAAACAAAAAAAAATATTTTTTTGAAGTTTTGGAATTTCTGTCAAACTTTAACGCCTTCTAGCGTCTAAACCATTAGTCTGGAAAAAACCTTTCATACATAATTTGTAGAAAATTTGATGCAGTTTACTTTGGTCTAGAAGCACTTTTCTCAAAAAGTGTGTACTTTTGAAGTTACAAGCAAAAAACTGAAAGAAGAACAAAAACGGACTCTTCCGAGCAACCTCTGGTACTTAGAACTAGCAGACGGTCGGGGTTTTATTAATCATTTCCAATGTTTATAAAGCCTGCATTGTCAACACTTTTCTACTAATTATTGCTTTAGGATATTTGAAGGCGACATCTCAACTAACTCATACGCTGTCCACTGCAGACGTCTCGCTCTATCGAGTTACCCCTTATGAGCCAAGTTGAGATGAGATTAGAATCTTAAACAGCATCTGCCGGTTCAACGCTGCCGTGTCCTTAAATTCTGTGTGGACAGAACGGCTCATTACTTTTTTCTTTTTTTAAAATTGTAATTTCAATCTGGAGTAAGTGGCGTAATTTTACAGCGTTTTGGGAAAATTTGAGTACGCGTCCTACTGTAACGCGGTCAACATAGTCCGCCAGATTAGTGATTTTATATTGGCAATGGAAAGTACTTTTAAATAAAAATAATTAATATTTGGAATAATATCAAATGTTTGCTAGCTCTTGGACTATTAGTCGACATGTGAAATCAGAATCCATCATATCCAGATCTAGATTGAGAATCAGGCCACGAAACGGACATAGTTCCAAGAGATTTCGGGAAACCGTAAAATGTTCGCTTTGATCTTTTTTTACCTTGATTACGATATATTTACGTCAATATTCAGAAACGGAAAAATAAACAGCAAAACAGCTTTTTGGACAAGTTACGAAATGTTTTAAAGAAAAATAAAAATACGAAAATCGAATAAATTAACTTTTACAGGAGTAAAAGTCAAATTTTAATACTATTCGCAAGCTCTTTGTGAAAAATCCCCCAAAGGTTTTCGATTTATAAAAATTTTATTAAATTTGTATGCAAATCCACATTTCAAAATTTCAAAAAGCAACATGCGTATTATTTAATGTAAAATAATACATCTAGACAAAAACAGTTGTTTTAGATCAAATCCAAATAATTTTATCGCTCTTTAATGACTGGAAATTATTAATTTGCGCATTTATCTAAATTCGTCCCCCATTTTTCATTTTCTCGATGGTATCAATAGTGTAATATATCAGTGTTTAATTAATATGCACTAACGCATACGCTTTTTAATAAAAATTAATATATGCCTGAAGTTTCATAAAAAACGGTTCTCTGAGCTTTGACAATTTAAAAAAATCCCTTATAACCAAAATATGTAAAAAAAAGTTTTTAATCAAAGAATGCAACAATTAATAAAAGTCGTCAGAAACTTTGTTGATTCATGAAGAAAATAAGGAAAAAGTTAAGATTATCAAAATTAATTAATGGGTGTTGTAACTTGTAAGTAATTAGAGAGTTTGTGTATTTAGTACATTCAACATTCCAAGCAACCATAACCAACAACCCCTTTCACAACGATCTTGTATTTGATAATTAGTATTTAGACTTTTGTTAAAATTAAAATTACACAAACTGACATGAACATTAGTCTTGAAAATAGTTCCAGGCAAGTATGTTTGGTTGCATACGCGGAAGGATTTCTAAGTTAAATGAAAATAAATTCCCCAAATTTAGGTATTCTATATCCTAGATGTTTTTGGTTCGTGATTCCCAAATTATATAGACATTATTTTTGATTGTTCAAGGTCAAACGGCTTAAAATGACGTTCAGGAACTTTAGTGGCAATTGTAGATGCGATGCCGCAACCACTAGGTAAATATCTAAAGTAAAATTTGTTCATCCTTAATGTATCAGGTATCACTAACGTTCAGGCTGTGTTTCAGCCTTAGTTGTCATTCCGTAAAACCAGCCAATTTGAAACGATTCCTCTTCATCAGGACTGAAATCATCAACAATGACGAGTACTAACAACATCGACATTTGACGATATGACGACTACACTAGTAGCCGCAATCTCCAAAAGACATTAAACGGCCCCTTTGTCCTTTTTGGTCCTGGGAACTCACTGTAAAAATTTGTCGGTAATTTTCATAGAAAATTTCTATATTTTATGGCCAGTAGCTTACGAGATTTCGAGTCCAAAGATTGTAATGTGTTTCTAACGCAGAGAGAAGCAAGACACTTATTCGGCCCCAACTGTGCCCTCCACTTTTGAACATTGTACGTATTCGGTCTCACAAAAAAACGTGTAAAACCAATAAAAAATAACGGAACAGTTTGCTAATAACATCTCTTTCGATTAGTTGCTTTTAGAATAATAACCAATAAAACACAAACCGCATAAATTGCAGACCGAAAATTAGATTTCATTAACATTAGGTCAATTAACCAACTTTATACGGTTTCTGTTTTCACACATCACGCACCATATAGTCGCTATATTAAAACCAATTAAATTTATTCCATGTGTGTCGGCATCGGTGGCCATCGGCATGCAGAAAAGTTGGCGGCTGTAGTAAATAGGCGCCATCCTTTAGCAAGCACGTTATTACCATAAGAATTCCATTTATACACATCTACATGTTGATGCGACTCTCATTTTGTATGTCAAACAGTAAAACGCCCATCAATAATTACAATATTTATTTTTAATTTAAATAAAAGAATCACGCGTAAACGACGAACAATAACAAATTCTTTGGTATAAGCTTCGAATTGAAATTAACGACACCCCAACAATTTTCATCCCTTGTAAGTAAAGACATATCCTGGGGTCTTCCCCTTGTTTTGACGCTTTGTCCGACAGGAAGTTCAATCTATACTACAAAGTCGGAAATTCGGAAATGCATTTTCCTCTTTGTTTTTCGCAAATATTTACGATTTAAGGATTTTTACTTCAACTTCTATTTCGGTTTTTATATCCCAAGGTTTTCCCTAGAATTTTCATAAATTTTTTCGTCGCTAGTATTACTACTACACCGGTCGGTAGGTACCATAAATACATTTGTATGTTTGGTAAACATGTCGATGGGAAAGAAACACTAAACTGAACTGCACAGTGCGGATACAAATTAACAAAAACGGCATTGTTTAACAAGTCACGAGGGCATTAACCACCCCTTGTTCGACTAAAACTAAAACGATATCGTCACGTTCGATTGTAGACAATGTAATACCAATGGTAATACCACGTATAATACCAAATATCTAAACGTGACGTTTTTCACACCCACTAAGATCAGAGATCAGACCACACATGTACAAGAGACTTCCGATTTTAATTTAAAAAAATAGATCGCTTATCCAATAACTCCCGTCGAAGAAAAGAAATAAAAAAATTTGTCGAAAAGTAGTAAATGCGTTACATATCTAAAAAAGATAAAATTAGAATGTGGCACGCCAACAAACTCATTAAAAGGGGTAAATTTAGCATCCAAATTCATCAAACTGATTTACTAAGTACTTACAAATAGATTGATATACGACTTTAACTTAAACCAACTACTAAAATTTTCATTTCCCCATTGCTCGATTAAAAAAACCTGTCTTTCAAAATTAACGGATTACAACCAATCACGATTTTAATTTCCAGTTATTTTAGGAGTACAATAAATTTTATAAAAAAAGCATTTTTATTGATAAAGCAATTAAGTCGTAATGACGGCAATCTTTGTATTGAAAATGAAGACCGTTAGTTAACATTATGCCAAATGAGTATAACAATAAAAGTTGTGTTCTCGACGGGAGGTGTGAGAATGTCGGGGTTGAGAAAAGTCTCTTCAAGTTGTTCATTCATGATGTTCGTCATTGTATAAAACCGCGTTAATGACGTTCTAGACGTCGTTTATAATAAAATTTCGCCTTAAATGTACACAATGCCCGAGGGTTGTAGTTTTAGACAAATTGAGATTATTAATTTTGAGGCCTCTTGTTGCTAATTAACCGATGAGTTTACATGATTAAGGACACATGATTTGTGTATTTAAGTTACAATTATTGTAATAAGATAATCCACAATGTCGGGGCCAATATTGGCTCATTTTTGGCAAGTAGTTGCCGAAAGCAAGTACACATTGGTACCAAACTCAGTTAGCTTTGCTCAATGTTGAATCCAGGGGGGCAACCGCTAAAATGTATATGAACAGAAGAAAGTTACCACTAACTTACTCTGCCATTTATTTAAGCGTTAAGCCGAGACCGCGGTATGTGAGACTTCCATGTAAAATTTAAACTTTCATAACAATTTTATTTGTACTTGTGCACCTTTAAAATATTATGTTACCGACAAATTGACCGGATGTCGCCGTCGCCAGTCTTTCTTATCACTAATTTACAGGCAGTTTAGTATCGATAGTCTTGCGTAGAGTGTATGGAGCATTGATAAATTGTTTATTTTTAGAAAATCGAAGTAGTTTTTATATTGCAAAATCTGTTTTTTATAAATTTCTGTAAAAAATTTGATTCAAAGTCGAAGGTAAAAAAATCGGGTTTTCTGATTCACTGTACCTTCTCTGCGCTATAAATATTTCTAGATATTTAGTTGTTGTGAAACTCCATTTTTGGAAACACTATCAATCGATCATTTTGAGTCGTATGACCTTGGAACAATCAAAACATTTTGTCTGCGGCACTGTTTTCTCTCTACTTTTTGACCCCCCCTCCCCCCCCACATTTAAGGTGCCCGTCGCCATTTTAAAAAATTCTGAAATGTGCCCGCCAGCACAAATAGGTTGCCGACCCCTGCTCTAGAGCCTAGCGGCCCTAAACAATCCGAGCCTGCTTTGCCGCTATTTCTTAAAGATGAAATTAATCCTACAATTATAAAAACACCAAAATTAGTAGATCAGCTCTCGAATACTAAAGTGATTCCAATTCGATGTTAATGAAAAATTTCAATAAATTTGTCTATATTTTCCAGAGTGGGCGATGGGGTGGCGGAAGAACTTTTGAGGGCGTCGCCACTGTAGTTGTGCATGTTTAACGCCCATTACAAAATACTTACAAGTAGGCACAAATCGAAACTGCACTTCGTGCTTTTGATTAAAATTTACAAAGACCTTTAAATTAGCCAAAGATGCCGTACGGCACGCTCCAACAGCTTTAAACTTATAATACCGTTGAAGATTAAATTAGTTCAATTAATTGATTCGTTATTGAGTATTATTACTACTACAAGTTAAGATAAGCAAAATAATAAAATTATAATACAATACGAGCTCGTTTTATTAACGAAGAAGAAGTGTTCCAGCTTTTAATACTTATTTGCTCATTGATTTTAATTAAAAGTTACCCGATAATTACAAAAGGTGAGTCGACCTTGTGTTGGTATTTAAATTGTACTAATGAAAAATTATTTTATGGGCAGTCAATGAAATTAGCACGATGTGGCTGTGGCTTAATGATACAGTGTTCAGAGATAAAAGCGGCACACAGGTTGTGACGCTTGGAATCCCATTTCCCATTTCTATTTCAACAGTTTGTTGCTTTACTTGTATTTATTTTTGCGAATACGAGCCTTAATTTGTTTTAAAAGACAGCACATAGCACATATCTACATAAATAAGTGAAGTACATATACATTATTTCTATTTTACATTTCGTCCGTAGGCACTTTGGGTAAAGACACATAAACCTCATGAAACCTATATACGTAGTGCCTTCGACATGGCGCTATTCAAAATTAATATCCACGAAGACCGAGTTCAAGAAGGCCGTGAAGGTCTGATCCTTTTACGCCGTCGATAAGAAATGCGCTATCCCAGATAAATCTTTCTTTCCATTACTTCGAAAGGAAGGTAACGAAGATAACGCAACATTTTTTAACACCATCACATTTTATGTATTCAGTATTCAGAGGTAAACAATCCGGAAAAGGCTCATCTAATGCGATTGTTTAAATAAGATTAGATTTGTTTACGTGTATTTTTGCAAAACCTTATCAAGGGATACCTAACCAAACTAATAAAAAAAGCAGATATGTGGTTAACAACAGTTTGGTTGTAGTTAATTTTGCGTAAATACGGGAAATGGGAAAAGCAATGTAAAACGTTTCCACAATTTATATATTTATTTACATTATACTCCTCTGGTGGTAATATACGACGTTTAATCGAAAATGGTATAGTAGTACTACCTATTTCTATAGATTTATCAAACGAATACCTATAATTTTAACCTTTCTTTTGGATATTTCCAAGAGTCGAAATGATCATAAAGTAAAAACGTTCGAACTCGCTCGATGGAAGACATTGAGTAAGTCACAGCAGCGCGGTTAAAGGCATTTTAAAGGCTTTTGCCACCACGAAGACTGCACTTATATTTAAAATCTACAAAAAATGCAATTTTTGGGTATATAAATGTTTCGTGTACCCTACGGTTTAGTTTGACCCCCAAAAACCCACTCTTCTCGAGGCGCAATACTTCGCGCCTACATAATATATCACGCGCTTATAGCACCTAAACGGTTCGTTTGACGAAAAAAATCTAAAAGACCTCATTTGTAGAAAATTGAATATACTTTATTTTGGTAAGGAAACACTTTTTTTTAGAAATGTGTAATTTGCGAGTTATAAGCGATAAACAAAAACAGTGTTTTGACCAATTTTAGAACTTTTGTCAAACTTTAATGCGCTATAGAGCCTAAACCATTTGTCTGAGAAAAAAACCAATGAGATATAAGTTGTAGGAAATTTAATGTAGTAAATTACTATATTTTTATGTAGTAGCACTTTTCGGATAAAGTGTGTAGTTTTGAAGGTATACGCGAAAAACTGAAAAAATAGCAAGGAGCCTTCTCAAGCCACCCGCCCATTCAAGTTGTGCTGCTAAATCAAGTCAATTATATTTTTTCCATATACATAAACCTTCTTTACTGACTAGTGACGTTAAAAGGCCCTCTTGGATCAATAAGTGAGGTCTACTGGTTTGAAGAGGTTGCGGGAGGTTTTATGGTAAATTTTTAAATCGTACGGATAGAGGAGGTCCGGCAAGGAAATTCGAATGTTTCGAGGGGCGGCTAAAGTTTCGGGTGGTGGAGTGGCGGGCCCGCAACCTGCAGGTCGACCAATTCTAATAGCTTTTGCGAAGACGCAATTTCGAAGATTCGTAATCTGGCTCGGGGGCCAAATCGACGTCGCGCTCAACGGAAAATTATAGATTAACCTCGCAGATTCATAAAAATGTGTTAATTAACGAAATTAATTCTGTATTTGACGCCGATAAAAAAAAGAACCGATTTTCGAGCAAAAAGTATAAGGTACTTGCGCGTGCTGATAAACGGCGACAATCTCGACTATTGAGGTTATTATTTTTTGAGGTTACGTTGTTATAAATCAGTGGCAATTCATAAGTCGCCCATTGTTGAATTATTTAAAACATCAAAATAAATTCGATTGTCAAAAATGATTAACGTTAAAATTGGACGTTTGTTTTAAACGAAATATATAAAATTAGTATTAATAGTAAGTATTTATAATTGGAGTACTTGCTTATTAGTTACATTATGTTTACATTGAAGCACTTACATATTCGTCTATTAATCTGGATTAATACTATTAACATATTACATGAAGTAATGTAATTGTCCAAAATCTGAGTTTCTTATAAGCAGAAAAAGCTTTAATTCGGAACGAATTGGCAAATTTGATGCACGATGAAAGCACCAACTTACAATTTATATATTATTTACCTGGATAGCCAGAAAAAGCTGTAATTCCGATCGAAGAGAAACAAAACGAGTCTAAACCAATAAAATAAACAGAACCAATGATTGTTGCTTCCCTAATGGTTTAAGAGTAAAATTGAAAGAGACAAAAATTATGCAGAATTCAAAATTAGGAATGAATTAAGGTAGTACGTTTTAACTTTATTTTAGTAACAGAGTAAAGCGTCGTTCAGATTAGTCAAGTAACTTGACTCCCTTCAAGTAGTTGGAATTGATATATTTTAAATTTTTTCTTCAGTCCTGAATAAATTACGTGAATAGAAGTACTCATTTGACTTTTGAGTAGCGCATGAACGTCTTTAAGAAAAAATGTCCACACTGTCATTTTTTGACATTCGAATTTATTTTGAAGTTTTAAGTACTAATTCGACAGTAGTGGGCGGAGTTATAAATTGTTGCTTT
Organism: Malthinus flaveolus; assembly: GCA_950108345.1. Classification (NCBI taxonomy): domain Eukaryota; kingdom Metazoa; phylum Arthropoda; class Insecta; order Coleoptera; family Cantharidae; genus Malthinus; species Malthinus flaveolus. The sequence continues at coordinate 34,242,812 of OX467285.1, read as the reverse complement.
TTTAAAACATCGTAACCTCAAAAGAATAAATTATTTTAATTTGATTTAATTTGTGCGTGACAATTGGCAAATTTGATGCACGATGAAAGCACCAACGCGATATTCTTTATTTTGTACCAAAGTGAAGTAGGTACCTGCAACTTACATATTCGTGTATTTACCTGGATGGCCAGAAAAAGCTGTAATTCGGATCGATGAGAAACAAAACAAGTCTAAACCAATAAATTAAACTATTAAGGGCCGCAGGCCCGTACGAATGCCCGTAAGGCCAAGGGGAGGCCCGAAAGGGCCGACCTAGAACTATTCAGCGCGCTTTCATATAACGCCAGCTTTCATATGACAACGTTTGTCTGTGAACTAATAAATCACCCTGTGTATAGCTATTTTATAGATTCACGACGTAAAAAGGCTGACTACATCGAATATTAATTTCCAGCTGATAATTGGCAAGCTTGACGTACAGAACAAATATAGAATACGGTATTCTGCGCCTGGAGGGCCGAAGGCCCGACGAACGAGGCCCGCAGGGCCGAGAATCGAGGTTCGAAGAACCGACGCGAGGCCCGCAGGGCCGAGCCCCAGGTTAAGGGCCGTAGGCCGATGGGCCAATTTAGCTCTAGTAAATAGTATAAATCAAATCGTATTCACTATTCAACGGCCTGTCAAAATATTAACTCGTGAACAGACCTTTAAAAATAAAAATTTAACAGGCGTTAAAATAAACAGATTTTCAAAATAGTTCCATTGCACAAATTATCGTCAAATAAACTACAAAATATAACCTTAAAACCAAAAGTACTGTGTGTGTGGTGTTTAAATTTCACTTTTGGAAATTCGTTTAGATGCCTAACACGGGAACAAGATGTTCTCGAATGAGTAAAAAACAAAAAGAACTGTTAATTAACACACTGGAAGTGGAGAAATTTCTTCTCAAACAAGAAAAATTGGAACCATCAGAGTTGGAGAAATATAACCATGGATGGACTAAGCTTGCAGAAGAATTAAATAATCAATCAGGTGCTCGGAAAAACGTTAGACAATGGAAAGATGTAAGATGCTAATGCTACTTTGTAAATTCACTAGATAGCAATAATAATTGATACTTCTAGGCCTTAAATGAGTTTAAAGCAAATACTAGACGCAAAGCAAAACGTCTTCATGAGAAACCTGTAAATATAGAGGAAGGTGCCCAAGTTTTGAAGGACTTCAGTAATTTAGAAGAAAGGTTAATGTGTCTTTTGGGAAAAATTGTTGCTGCCAATATTCCAGAAGGTGCCAATAATCCAGAAGGTGCCAATATTCCAGAAGGTGAAATAAAAAAACCTCTAAATGAAACAATTCAAGAAAACGTAAGTGCTTTATGGGCTACATGTACGCTGTATTCACATGGTTTAATTGCGCCTATTATAGTTCAAATTAATATTTTTAGTTTGCCATAATATTTTAATTCTACTATGTTGTGGTTTAGGTTATCGAAATCGATGAACTTAATACGCAGTCTAATAAAGGCACTACTGAAGTCCTCTATGAAGACACTGATGCCGGGGGACCCGTGCAAAATAAAGTGACATTTAATGAAACTGTATGCAAGCATTTAATTAGTAACAATATTTCGTGTTATTTAGATTGATGTGACAACTCCTGATATTCCTAAAAAAAGAAAGAAAATATTATCTCAGCAACAAACATTTGGAGATGTAGCAAAACAGTATCAGAAATGCTTGAAGACCCTAGCTGCTTCAAATCGAGCTTTAGCAAGTTCCACATTGTGTTTAGCTCGTTCTGTAAGGCAAAAAAGGCTTGTAGGCTCAGTTTTTGAATTAAAGTTTTAAAATTAATAATTTTACACATCATTTGTTTAATAGAAATCGGTGGGTTGGAGGGTTGTGGTGGCGCACCTCCGTAAATAGACTAAGGAACATTATGTGTAGTGTAATACATAATTGACCAACTATAAATTATTTCTGCAGATCTAATATGATTTAATGGAACGCTCGATGACCAAGTAAACATCGGAACCTCCTTTTTAGTTTGCCAACTAAAGTGCGTAACTTTCGAGTTATAACCGATAAAACAGTTTTTGGACTATTTTAGAATTTTTGTCAAACTTTAACGCTCTGTAGCGCCTCAACCGTTCGTCTCAGGAAAAAATCTAGGAGACATAATTTATAGTAAATTTGATGTAGTCTCTTTTCATATAGAATAACTTTTCTCTAAAAGTGCGTAGTTTTCGAGTTATAAGCGATAAAACAGTTTTTGGACGATTTTAGAATTTTTGTCAAACTTAAACACTCTGTAGCGCCTCAACCGTACGTATGAGGAAAAAATATAAGAGATATAATTTATAGGAAATTTGATGTAGTCTATTTTCATATAAAATAACTTTTCTCATAAAGCGCGTAGTTATTGAGTTATAAGCGACAAACAGTTTTTGGACAATTTTGGAATTTTGTCAAACTTTAACGCTCTGTAGCGTTGTAGCGTGTAAGAGATATAATTTATAGTAAATTTAATGTACTTTAGTTCTGTATAGAAACACTTTTCTCCAAAAGTGCGTAGTTTTTGAGTTATGAACGATATACCAAAAAAAGAGTTTTGTTTTTAATTTTAGAATTTCTGTCAAAGTTTAACGCCTTCTAGCGTCTAAACCATTAGTCTGAAGAAAAAACCTTCCATACATAATTTGTAGGAAATTTTATGCAGTTTACTTTTGTATAGAACCACTTTTCTCAAAAAGTGTATAGTTCTCGAGTTATAGGCAAAAAACCGAAAAAGTGCAAAAAACCTCCCTTCTCGAGCCACCACCAAGTTACCACCAAGCTGTCACACGAATGGTAACGCAATGTTCGTTCAGTCTGAAGAGTTAAAACTTTTGTACCTTATTCCTTTAAAAAAGTACACAGGATCTCCCGGTATAATACACTGATCAATGTAGAAAAGACATTGTTATAAACATAAACGTGTGACTTAACGTGAGCTTTTAATAGCATGATATTAGTTTTTTTAAGGGTGCAGTCATTTTTGGGAAAAAGGCGTGTAGATGTGAGTTAGCGCCTATTGTTTAAAAAAATAATATACCTACACCTACAATCATCGAATAGATCAACATTACCATAAGCTCAAGTTGTTTTAACAACTTATAATATTCCCATAAGAACATATTTTCTTGCGTAAATTATTGTGTTATTACGTCGCTCTATTTTGACAGTCTAAACATCGACGTGTTCACGCGAAGAAAACTAATTTAAAACTCCACTGTAAATATTACATTATGTGGTACGTACTTCTAATTACTATTTGTTGAACTTTATTCTGAAGCTATATTTAAAAACAAATTTTAATTGAAATCAGTTTTGATTTGATTGATTGAAGCCAATTTACACCAATAAAATTATATTAATATTAATGCATCGTTCGTAAGATAATTCAATAAATTCGCCTTAAGATAAACGCGCGTTATCCATATAAGCAAACAGCATATATTAGCACAAACTGTTCGATATGAGTCTCTTATTCAATGAGTGAAAACGGAAGACCTCATCAAATGTGATGCAAGAAGTTGGAAAAGTTTCAGTAAAAAAGTTGTGCCCTATCAAAAACAAATAAACATCAATATTTGGAAAACTCATGCAATCAAATTCTCCTATTTACCTTTAATATCTCTTGTATTAGTTTGTTTGATTTCACAACCAGTCTCAAAGCTCTCACACACACATGGAGAAAGCATTGCAATCTTAACCTAAGGAAATCCGATACGAACTGTTTACTAGATCAATACCAGTTACTGCTCAGTCAAGTTAAGTTCGTTTGAGGTGTTGACCCGTAAAAGAAAAGCTCTTTTATTTGTACTTACGAGATTAAGTTAAGCCCAATCGAAGGGTTGCACACGAATTACCCGCTTATAGAATTACAACAATTAAAGGTGCATTTTGCGCAGTTTACGTGTTCAGGAAAAAAGTCAGACGCCCGGTATAATACCACGATTGGGAATTGGTTTAAAAAAATAGGTGCCAATTTTAGTTAACCATGTTAACAACCTAATAGAGTAATAAAATCATTTTAGGTGATTATTATTAGCTATAGGGGAAGAAATTTAATGAAAGACAACGCTATTAAGGTACTGAAATTATCACAAGTATCGTGACGTAACAAAGTTTATATAACATCCGGGAAATAAAGATAATTCTCTTCCCAGTCGATTACTAAATGTTAATCTTCCTACATGTTCCTGACTTCGCAACGGCAGTTATAGTAGTGACAGGCATAATATTTGCAAATGCAAAGAAGAAAAAACACATAATTCTAACGAAATACGCAAGTAATTAACAAGTTGACCGTTGTTAAAACAGACTATAATTTACACGAAAAAATACGTGCAGTATGCGAGCTAAAAATATTATCGTATAACGTTTCGTATCTCTCAGGTGTTGAGGTTACCTAGTGGAATATTATTTATTACGGAATCCTTGACACAGGTGTAAGTTATGGTTGTCATTGAGAACAAAAGTTACAAACAAAACGTGGTTTTAAGCAAAGTCACATAGATTGCGTTCGTGACAACATTTATACCCAAACTTAGCATTATTTCAATTTTAACGCAGTCAATAAAAATTATTTTTCGATTTAAAAACTAGCGAGGCGAGTCGGTGGTTGAATAAAATATTCGAGCGCTATTATTTCTTCATTATTTCGAAAGAAAGCCGAGGCCGAGACTTTCCACAGAGCACAGAGGAAATCTTCCCTAAATTCGTACACTCGCGAGATTATAAACACCAAAAGGATGCAAAATTTGCTTGAAAGTATCGGTATAAATTAATATTATTAATGCTTTTAATTATCGTAAAGCGCAGCTTGTCCCCCGTCAAGATTTAATGAAAATACAGTAAATACTTTATGAGTAATTATTTCTTAAAAACATCGGCGATTAAATGAAATGCAGAAATTCTTGATAAAATTACTAGATGCTAGATGGAATAATTAACGGATGACCGTTTACTGTTCAATTTTTCTTTCGTTCGTTTCCTTTGCACGCGAGTTTTCACCAAAAATATTTCATATACAACAAACTGGCGTTTCTTCCCACAACCTTTTCAGATTAGGCATTATAAAAATGTACCCTGACGCACCCTGTATTAGTACTAAAGTACTAAATGACCGACTTGGCTTATTTTACAATCCGTACACGCACTGTATACTACAAAAAGCACAGGGTGCCAATTTTAACTGGTGGTTTATAATGATTTTTGATTTCGACTGGAATCGATGGTCAAAATTTAAAAATCGAGAAATTGTAAAAATACAATTTTTTTAATAATTTGGAGTGGAACTTCAATTAAAATTTATCCGGACCGAAATAACGGCCGTCATACATATTATTATTATTAACGAAAGAAGAATAAACAATCTCACGCAAAGGCCAGCGCACTCATAAAGATCTAAAAAACTAATTCAGCTATGTAAACAGTCAAAAAGGAGAATGCGAGTTAGAAATTAACATAACAGTAACTAAATAAAGAACATTAACAAACCAATGACAAAGTATCACAAAAAGCAATTGAACCCGCCCCCAGTGATCTAAAAGTATCTAAAAGTTTAAAATACAATTAGAGACAGGAACGAAAATTAATGAGTCGCATTGCTCTATAGCTGGAAAGTATTCATAATAATGAAAAGGTTTACTACCACGTGAAAGCACACCAAAATGGTTTCCGCCCTATAAGTTACAATATTAGTAGAAGAAAGCTTAGGAGAATCGACAATTTAAAACGTAGTGCCCAATAAAAGGAATAAAAAACTAAATATTTCAATAAAACTTTCGGTTTTGGAAGAACGACATGGATTAAAAGGAGCAATGAGCAGTTACACTGTACAGAGGTTTAAATTCGATTGTAGATTCCGGTAGAAGACTGAAAGATGATGGTTTAGATCAAAATAATCTCGTGGTTTATCGAAGTTGGTCCAAACCAGACAAGAAGTTTATACCTCTGTTTAGATCTACAGTTTAAATCGCATCAATTTCTAACTACCCGAGCTAAAACCGTTAAAACCACGCACTGCTAACATGAGTTTGAAACATAAATTTAAAGAACTCTGAAATGACGATTATGTGGCTAGATAAACACACAGCCGCTGATCAAATGGAGACTCCAAAAACACAAGCAAAATAGAGAATACCTTCAAACTAGATGGACTAGAAACTAGAGCAGCGTGTCTCAACCTTTCTGGCTCATGATCCCCCAAATTCCAGTTATTATTCTTGGCGACCCCGTGAAAATAGCGAAATTTTTTATTGTTCAAGGTCAAACGGCTTAAAATGACGTTCAGGATTTAATTAATAGCAAATGATAATCTCGATCACCGCGAGGAAACTTAAACAAGTGCAATCTTTAGTCCTATAACGACTGCTTTGATCTAGGTGTATCACTAACTTCCAGCTTGTTACAGCCTTAGTTTTAATAGTTGGCACTGCCGAAACACAGCCAATTTGAAACGATTAGGCGCGAAGCTCAACATCTAGCCATCACTGTAAATTTCCTGTAGAGTTGTCTCCCTAAAAACATTACACGACCCCCAATTTGAGAACGCTGGACTAGAGGACGATGTTAAAGGTCGCGAGAAACGTGTTAACACTGACTAGAAACTAAACTGTTCTTTGATATTATTATGAGTTATGAGATAGTTTAATCTGAAGTAGACATAACCTATGTTAATATACACAATATTATGCATAATATACCGACGTTGAAGTGTTTAAAGGTTTAAAAATTCAGAAAAATAAAATATACTACGAGGTACGTCCACAAAGTAAGTTTCCCACTCATCCCACATCGTCAAATAGAGCCGCCATTTTTTATCCAGTTAACTACCAGGTTCCATAGTATTTAAGAGCAACAACACGGCATTTCGAACAATTGTAGATAGGGATAAAAGATAGCTGCCCCGTTGGCACTTTTCAAATCAAAGACATACGTTCCTCTCTATATTTACTGGCTCTGCTCCCGCCAACTGCGAAGTGCAGTCAGCGATAAAGTTTTTGAATGCATAGAGCATAGCGCCGATCGAAATTCATCGTATTCCTTCAGCTGGGAAGTGTTAATCATCCACCCTACCTTACCACTGTGTGACAACCATGGCTGCCTTTCTGTCATTCTTAATACGCTGACGCTAACCCGGTAGGAATATCTCAAGGCGTAGGAAAATATGGAAATCACTGGTAGCGAGATCCGGGCTGTAGACCTCGTTCCCAGTGATTTCCATCTTTTCCTACCCTTTAAGAAATTCGCCAACTGCGTCACAACTATCGTCTCTTCTCTTTCATTCTCAAAACGCTGACGCTAACCGGGCAGGAATTTCTCAAGGCGTTGGCAAATATGGAAATCACTGGGAGCGAGATCCGGGCTGTAGACCTCGTTCCCAGTGATTTCCATCTTTACCTACCCCTTAAGAAATTCACCAACTGCGTCACAACTATCGTCTCTTCTCTTTCATTCTCAAAACGCTGACGCTAACCGGGCAAGAATTTCTCAAGGCGTTGGCAAATATGGAAATCACTGGTAACGAGGTCCGGGCTATAGACCTCGTTCCTCGTTCCCAGTGATTTCCATCTTTTCCTACCCCTTAAGAAGCTCACCAACTGCGTCACAACTATCGTCTCTTCTCTTTCATTCTCAAACCGCTGACGCTAACCGGGCAAGAATTTCTCAAGGCGTAGGCAAATATGGAAATCACTGGGAGCGAGATCCGGGCTGTAGACCTCGTTCCCAGTGATTTCCATCTTTTCCTACCCCTTAAGAAATTCACCAACTGCGTCACAACTATCGTCTCTTCTCTTTCATTCTCAAAACGCTGACGCTAACCGGGCAGGAATTTCTTAAGACGTAGGAGAAGACGGAAATCACCGGGAGCGAGGTCCGGGCTGTAGACCTCGCTCCCAGTGATTTCTGTGTTTTCCTACACCTCGAGAAATTCCTGTCCGGTTGGCGTCAGCGTTTTGAAAATGACAGAGAGGCGGTGATAGTTGTCACACAGTAGTTCCAATCCCAGGAGGAAGACTTCTACGACACAGGTATTGAGGTATGACAAATGTCTTAATTCCGGCGACGAATATGTTGAAAATAGCTGAACACTTGCTGTGTCTGATGCACTAAATATTTTCGTAAAATTGTGTTTTTGTTTCTGTAAACAGCCCCAGGAAAAGTTACTTTGTGGACGTGCCTAATTCAAATGTGCCGAAGTATACACAAAACGGCTTGATTTTTCCCATTAACCAAAGACCCCGTGTGATAGCAAAGAAATATTATCAAAATCGATGGTGTAGTGTAAACAAAACGGTATTTGCACAACAAATTAAACGTGGAATTTCAATAAAATATTACTTTACTTACAGGAACGACCTGTCAAACCTTTATGACGTAGCACGCGTTGTTAACAGAATTTCTCAATTTCTAAAGCCGAAAGTTAGTGAGAGCCTCACAATCGAGTTTTTATTAAAAACGCTCTTACATCAGAAATTGGATCGATTTTGTTAAATTTTTTTCATTGACTGTAAAAATCATGTAATCCTTTATTATGTACTATAATGAAGGGAAGAACTACAAAATCAAACTCGCATGAAACTATTCATTATTTGAGTAATTTAGAATCCTCGATCAGATATACTCAACTCTCAATTCCTGGTCCTATTTTTTGGTCTTATTTCCATTGTAGGAAAATAAATTACGATTTTAGTTCGGTAACAATTCAATTTGGATCAAACACTTGTCGTCCAGATGTGAGTTTTTAACTCCAGAAGATTTACCACAAAAAATAATTTTTGTTTTATAATAACAAATTTAATTCCGGAGGAGTTTTTTTACTTTCAAAAGTTATTAAACTTTTAAAGAGTAAATTACATAGTTTTTTATTGAAATTGGCAATCTAAAGATCCAGTTCGGTGCACTTTTCAAGACGTCAAAATAAAATCAATACAACAAGTTGGTGGATTATAAGTGAGTGATGGTTAATGGATTAATCGTAAACGCTACCTTGCCCCAGGTGTTTTAATTTACCGTTCCAAAAACAAATCAGTCATTAACACATCAAAATTACGTAACTGCATAATAATTATCGTACGGCGAATTTAATTCAATTTCCTGTTGTCATAAATTAAAATGAATTATAAATATTTGAATAAGCAACACATCGTGTTAGGTACACATTGTGCGTAGCCAAATTGTAGGTACAGTATCCAACTCAAACAATTTGTTTTCAATTCAACTTCAACTCAATTAATTTGCAAGAGAAATTTATGAAATATTCAAAACTAGGGAGTAAAATCGTGTAACCATGGCACTTTACTAAACTCAAACAATCAAAGCTAAAGTACTTAAACTACCTCAGCACAAAGCACGAAATAAACGAATCGACGTATTTCATAAGAACCAAAAACTTATCCCGAAAACTTACCCCAGATAAATTGTCGAGTTCTCCGAGCCACTCGTCTAAAAGTTGTTCAGGATCCCCTTCTTGATCGGAGTCTAGATCCGCGGGGTCGGAATTTGTTCTTAATTTATTCATCTAAAACACGAGAGAAAAAGTAAATTAATTTTTTTTTCTACACAGAAGTACTATTTGCTTAAAAGAAAAAAAGTTGCGAACGAATCGCGCATTATTTATTAACGAGTTCGATTTGATTCTATGAAAATGAACTGTTATAGCCCTAAAGGCCCTATATTTCTAAACAAAAGCAAAAACCGTAACTAAACAATTTACTACAATTAAAACAGGAAATTTTAAAATCTAAACTTGATTCAATCTTAATCTGACCTAACGTAGGAGGATATACCGGAGATACAGGCGCCAATAAATTGTGGGTTGGTAAATGAATTCGACTCGAGGCAGTGATCTGTTTCAGTCACTCGTAACATTTGTAAAATTACACGGGCGTACAATGCCATATGGTCTCGAAAAGTTTAAATAAATAGAAAAACTTATAAATTAAAGGACTGAATCAATCGGTGTACAATTAAATATGAACACGTAACAGACTTAAAAATTACACAATGAGAGTGATAAATGGAGCATTGTTAGATTTTTCTTCAAGTGGGCAGAGGTATACAAATGTTTACGTTTTGTCGAGTTTATATAAAGTAGTGTAAACCTGGAATAATAAGGCAGAGACTTTTACTAAACGATCAAGTACAAAATTTTTAACGATGCAGGTGGAAAGAACAATCCAATTGAGTAATAAAGCCAACCGTCTGCCACTCCTAACTGGGAGCCGATATACACTAAACTTCCATGCGCTCCAGCACCTAAACTGTTCGTTCGACGAAAAAATTAACAGACATGATTTGTAAGAAATTGAAAGTACATTGATTTTGAATAAGGCTACGTTTCTCTAAAAGTGAGTAGTTTTCGAGTTATAAGCTATAAAACACTTTTTGGAATTTTTGTCAAACTGTAACAAGCTCTAGCACCGAAACTGTTCTTTCGACCAAAAAAATGAACAGATATAATTTGTAGGAAACTGAATTTACTTTAATTTTGTATAGGGCCACTTTTATCTAAAAGTGCGTAGTTTTCGAGTTATAAGCGATAAAACAGTTTTTCGACGATTTTGGAATTTTTGTCAAACTGTAACGCGCTCTAGCACCGAAACTATTCGTTTGACGAAAAAAATGAAAAGATATATATTGTAGGAAATTGAATTTACTTTAATTTTATGTATGGACACTTTTCTACAACAGCGCGTAGTTTAGTAAAGGATCACTTTTCTCTAAAAGTGCACAGTTTTCGAGTTATAAGCCATAAAACAGTTGATAGACGATTTTGGAAATTTTATCAAACTTTGACGCGCTGTAGCGCATAAACTGTTCGCTCGACGAAAAAAATTAACAGACATGATTTGCTGTAAATTTAATTTACTTCATTTTTGTATAGAACTACTTTTCTCAAGAAGTACGTCGTTTTTGAGTTACATGCAAAGAAACAGTTTTTCGCCGATTTTGGAATGTTTGGCAAACTTTAAGGCGCTCTAGCGCCTAAACTGTTCGATGGACTAAAAAAATTAACAGACATAGTTTGTACAACATTGAATTTGCTTTATTTTCATATAGAAGCACTTTTCTCCTGAAGTGCGTAGTTTTCGAGTTATAAGCCATAAAACAGTTTTTGGACGAAGTTGAGATTTTTGTCAAACAAACGCGCTCTAGCACCGAAACTGTTCAATCGACGAAAAAAATTAACAGATATAATTTGTAAGAAACTGAATTTACTTTATTTTATATAGCACCACTTTTCTCTAAAAGTGCGCAGTTTTCGAATTATAAACGATAAAACAGATTTTAGAATTTTTGACAAACTTCATTGCGCTCTAGCACCTAAACTATGCGTTCGAAGAAAAAATTTAATAGACATAGTTTGTAGAACATTGAATTTACTTTATTTTTGTATAAGAACACTTTTTTCATGAAGTGTGAGTTTTCGAGTTATATACGTTAAAACAGTTTTTAGACGATTTTGAAAATTTTATCAAACTTTGACGCGCTGTAGCGCATAAACTGTTCGTTCGATGAAAAAAATTAACAGACATAATTTGTAGAACATTGAACTTACTTCATTTTTGTATAGGATCACTTTTCTCTAAAAGTACGTAGTTTTAGAGTTACAAGCGATGAAACTGTTTTTCGCCGATTTTGGAATGTTTGGCAAACTTTAAGGCGCTCTAGCGCCTAAGCTGTTCGATGGACTAAAAAAATTAACAGACATAGTTTGTACAACATTTAATTTACTTTATTTTCATATAGAAGCACTTTTCTCCTGAAGTGCGTAGTTTTCGAGTTATAAGCCATAAAACAGTTTTTGGACGAAGTTGAGATTTTTGTCAAACAAACGCGCTCTAGCACCGAAACTGTTCAATCGACGAAAAAAATTAACAGATATAATTTGTAAGAAACTGAATTTACTTTATTTTATATAGCACCACTTTTCTCTAAAAGTGCGCAGTTTTCGAATTATAAACGATAAAACAGATTTTAGAATTTTTGACAAACTTCATTGCGCTCTAGCACCTAAACTATGCGTTCGAAGAAAAAATTTAATAGACATAGTTTGTAGAACATTGAATTTACTTTATTTTTGTATAAGAACACTTTTTTCATGAAGTGTGAGTTTTCGAGTTATATACGTTAAAACAGTTTTTAGACGATTTTGAAAATTTTATCAAACTTTGACGCGCTGTAGCGCATAAACTGTTCGTTCGATGAAAAAAATTAAAAAAAACCGACCTTTCTCGGGCAAACACAAGTTAATGATGCCACTTTGGAGTGGCAAACGGTCGGTTTTATTACTGAACTTGCGATGTTATTTCAACATGCATCCTCCCGGATTATAAGGTTAGGCCAACTTGAAATTTTAGATGTGGTACCTATCGCTTTTAACGAATCCAATACAAGATTAAGTTGAATTGAGGTTTTAAATTTTCATAGAAGCATGTGTTTCTGATGTTTGTATTAAGACACTTCTGGTCTTCTGGACGAGCTTTCAGGAAATCAAATAAAAGAATAAAGAATTTATCATATAGTAGGTATGTACATTAGATAAGGGTTTCTACGCTGAATACTAAATGTTCTTCAGTTTTCCAATTACAACCACAACTCGTTTATTTTTGAATTTTATGACTGATTTTGTTAACGCTTTCTTCTTTCTGAAACATGGAAAACATCGCCGACACAGCTTTTTAAAAATTTTAGGAGACACTATCGTACCAACGGGAAAACATTCCGCAACATTAAAAAAGCAAGAGCTTTTAACTTAATTAAAAAGTATTAAAACACGAAAAGAGTCGTTACCTATACATTTACTGTAAAAACTTGCAAAACCTGCATTACTTTTAACAGGGATTTATTTAAGAAAATTTACTGAAAAGAGACACAACATAACAAAAGATCGGGATTCGTGACAAAAAACAATTTCTGAAAAGCTTCCTCTAAATTGGTGTAAATAATAAGGGCAAAAGATGTGTGATGGAAGTGTCATATAAGTTAAAAGGGTAATGTTTTTAAAACTATCAGATTTTACGGAAAAAATGTTTCGTGCAAGACGATCGTTATCATTCAAGAAAAATGTCTTCCCAACATCAGCCCACTTCACTCATAAACTAGACAAAGTCAATCGTAAACAACAAAAGCACGAAATGTTACAAGAAACGAAATCGATTTACTTTTACCTCTCCTACATAATTATTCTTCAAGACTTTACTAAAACTGCTCGTAAATCTAAACTCGGGGAAAAAGTTGTGAAAAAAAGATCTTCGTCTCCTTTTACGCAAGCATAAACAAAACAGTCACGACGTCACTAAATTTTCGGGCGTTCAATTGAAAAAGTTTTCGTTAGTTGTCGAGAGACTAAACTCTGAATTATTGACTCCATTCGTCACAGTTGGTGCAATTTTGTTCTTGCACAGTTGGCTAGACTGGCATATCATTAAATATTTCAACTCTGTACTACATAAGCTTTAACTCTCTCTTAACATTTTCTAGATAAAATATTTTGAAACTCGAAACAACACGAGAAATTTGGCATGTTTCGGGAAGTTGTTTAATCAAAGCATTCTTAAACTAATTATCTTTTGAAGTTGAAACTCTCGTTTCGTGTTTCTCTTCAGAGCCTACCCTACATCCAGATACTACATGTAAAACTAAGTGGTTAGAGTAATTAATTAATTTTTGGAAAAATTTAAACGTTCAGGCTTAAACATTGTGTTTAACACGTATTACAACGGTAATAAAATGCTAATCCGTTTGTAATCCATAGGTCCATCTCAACCACAATTTGATCAATACCGAGCTACTGCAGTTTAAACACAGGAGTGTACTATATTGCATTTCCACGCCCAAGCCTTGTGCTGTGCATTTCCGTACATCATTTTACATTATTTTCTACAAATAAAGCGAAATAAAATGAACATAACGCTTCGTTAAACAAAGAAAACTCTGCTGTTTCAATCAGAAAGTTGTTATTGAAGAAATCCTTTTTTCCTCCAACTCATGCCCAAAAAATCAACCGTTAAAAAAGTTATCTAAATTCAGGAGCTTTTACACGTAATTTATACGACGTAAAATGTGTTTTGAATATTTAATAAAATTATATTAAAAAGGTATTGAAATGAATGGCGAATACCTAGGAGAGCAAAGAACGTACGGCATTTGTTGGTGAATTATATTCCTTTAATTTTACAAACTTACGTCAAAATGTATGATGAATACCCACATTTCCTTTTTTGATATAAAATGTGGCACATTAATCTCTTAAAACTAAAATTATATGTGGATAAAATGTCAAAGCAATACACGCGACCATTAACGAAGTTTGACATTTAAGAACGATTTTCTTCTCGGAAAAAAAAACATTAAAATGGAATGGAACTTGTTGCACAAAGTTATATATTAATTGTATAGTGGAGAAGACAAAAGCGTCCCTTAAATTAGGTTAGGGTTGATAAATAGTCCAAGAAGAACTAAAAGAAATTAGCTTTTGTTACTACAGCTGTAATAGATGACAACTAACAGCTCTTTTTTCGGGTTCTCGCTGATAACACGAAAACTGCGCACTTTATGAGAAAAGTTCTTTTATACAAAAATAAAGTACATTCAATTGTCTAAAAATTATATTTCTTAAATTGTTTTCCTCAGGTAAACGATTTAGGCGCTAGAGCGTGTTAAAGTTAAAAAAGCTTCCAAAATCGGCCAAAACAATTTTGTAGCGCTCATAACTCGAAAACTACGCGCTGTTGTAGAAAAGTGTCCATACATAAAAATAAAGTAAATTCAATTCCCTACAAATTATGTCTGTTACATTTTTTTCGTCAAACAAACAATTGAGGTGGTAGAGCCCGTTGAAGTTTAAGGAATATCGGACAGTTGATATAACTCTTCTTACTTAAAATGACCTCACAGGAATGCACTCCTGAAGTTTGGCAGATTCCTCCCGGGACACGCTGTATAAGCGCAAGTTCAAGAGCAAAGTAAAGGCTCCTACAGACGATCCGACTTTGCGTGCTCTACCAAAGTAGAGTGCAATATTGTAGTAGTGCAATATTTGGTATCAACTTCGCGAGTTCGACCGCTTACGACTCTATTTAATATTCTCGCACTGTTCACAACGGAGGTATCAGACTCTAATTTCGTAAACCTCAATACATTTTATACGAAATTCAAATGGAATATTATCGTGAAAACATGTTCTTAGCTTAAAGACTTATTTAAAAAAATATTAGAACAAAAGCACATAAATTATCCCCCATTGACATAAAAAGAATATCGTGACTTACTCTGAGTACTACCTCTAGACTCGAGAGGATTTTATTTGCTACTGTTGAAAAAGGAATAAAAAAGTAAAAGTAGACGTAACAAACGTAACGTGTTTTAACATATGAATACATTTTTACTTCATATGTTGTTTAGCTTACTACATAATTTGAGACATTAGTATGTAACTACTAAAGTAACACTAAAGTCTTGAATAAATTGTAAGCGTCGAGAGGTTATTAAGAGGTAGGTAGCTAGCTATAAATCAACGCGGCAAAAACCTATTACTATACGATATTATTAATTAAATTCAGTAGCAAAGTGTCGATTTAACGGAAGTAACGTGCATTAAATTTCAAAATAGCATTTTGGCAAAAAAAAGTTTGATGAACCCCACAACAATAAGTTTGTCACGTGATGCGAATTCAAATCACGATTACAATTTTAAAACTTCCCATAATGGCCCACGGAATGTGTCTATAAATAATTGATGGTTTTGCGTAAAAATGATAGAAGCGCGTTGAGAGACGAAAGTTTCGCGTTCTGCAGCAAATTTGCCAACTGGGATGTAAATCTGAATATTTTTGAAAAGAACAAGAATCTCTTTGGTTCGGAAGACTTTTACAAAATCCTGCGAACAGCTTAATTTTAGAAAATCTCGATTTTTTTAATACAAAAAACGTTTAACATTTTGGCTCTCCATCACTAACAGATATTTTAAATTGTGTCAATCACAAAAATATTAAATTGAAATATCAAGACATCCAGGACTTATCGTGATACCACGGTGGAGATATACAGACGTACCAACGGATACAATATACAGAACTCGCCCTTAAACTTTGTCCAATTCTTTTCAAGACACCCTGAATGCGTGCTGATACAAATGTAAGGGATATACAGGGTGACAAATATCTCACTAACGTTGTATTGGTATAACTTTGTTATTATAAGAGATGCAGAGTTCAGAGAGCAGATTCAGAATCCGTTAAGAAAATTGAGGCCAAGTTTCCAATTTATTCGATTGGCTCGTTATTTATTAAAAATATGAAAAATTGGCAACAATGTCCAACTGTCTTAAAGGATTCCGAATCTAATCTGCGAGTAATTCTGCCTAACTTTGCTAATTTAACCAACTCTGTATCTCTTATAATAACAAAGTTAAGCTGTGGTCTGTTAGTGATTGTCCGCGGCGAACTATCGAATTCGGCACAGTTAGACAGACAGACAGATGTCAGATAGAAACTTAGATAATGTAAATTGAACTGAAGTTCATATCTGACATATATATACATATATATATATATATATTGGGATGTTCCGTGTATCTGACAGTCTGCCCAACTTGGCCGAATTCGGCAGACAGGAACTTGAAAAACGTAAAACTTGACTGTAAGTGCGAGAAAACTCTAGGAAGTCGCTTCCAATGCACATGTAGAGTATTGCAGGCCACTTTTGCAAGACTTCCTAGAGTTTATCTCACTTACAGTCCAGTTTTACAATATTTAGGGTTCTATCTGGCAGTCTGTCCAGCTGGAATTCGGCAGTCCACCGTGGGCAGTCCCAACAATCCACGGCATTATACCCATACAACGGTGTAAGATATTTATCACCCTGTATGGAATGAGAGGACAAAGAGCAACATTTGCGGCATTTTTGTTATTTTAATGAAAATACATAATGTACGTATTCGCAATATTCGGGAAAATTTCGAATTCCGCTATCTGAAGAGACTTTAATTAACTTTTCGCTTTCGCATCGTGTCAAGTCCAAGGCGCGTTTTCTTTAATATCCATTCTTTACAAAATCCACTATTTTTGTACTTTCGCATTTCTAATATAAAATCAAAAAGAAGTAGGTATGCACTTTCCAAAATTAATTTAAAATGCTCGGGCATTCAAGGAGAAAATAGTAGATCCCACACACAAACATTTTTTGTTCGGAAAATTCGAACAATAAATAAATTTATAATCTAAACTGCTAAAAGTCAATGTTTTCTCTTATGTGGGAGCAATTTTATTTGTTATTTTATTGAAACAAATATTGTAATTTCCACCCAAATATTAAATTTCCATTTCATTTGAATAAATTAACAAGACCAAACAACCGAAGTACCATAATAATAAACACTAGCCAGTGGCCACACACAAACCGTAACCGTAAATTGATTGCAAATTGAAATGAATTCTATTATAAAATAAATAACTATTGAACGCTACGTAATTTGGAATTTTTATACAGGGGGTTCGTAAGTAGTAATCGGCCACAGTAATAGTAGCAGATCAAACTAACACAACTTAACCGTAAATAAATACAGGGTGTCCAATAATGAATATTTTTATTACCAGACGCCTATACATACGGCCCACTCTTTAAAAATCGCCCTGTGTAAATAAAAACTTCATTTAATTTAGCGAATGAAATAATTTATAAATGGCAATATTCAAAAGTTTCGATAAGATAAAGTTAGCATCCGGTGCGTCGTTTAAGCTAGCGAAATATATCCGGTAACGTGTTTCATAATATACAAAGACATCTCTTGATGTTTTGGTCCTGAGCCATAAGGTCGCTCAGTTCGATAAATCAATACTCCGGCTTAACCATTGACCCGCTTGAACGATAAGAATGCAATAACTTCCTTAAAAAATCTACATGTTTGGCAAATTTTCCACAAATATTTAGAATTTATTAAAATCGCACGATCTCTTTGATAAATTCTTTTTAATTAAATTTTAAAGTAAAAACGGTTAAAGGTTGGAAAACTAATCTGTTTGATGATGGAACTCTCGAGGGTTTTCGTTTGGTACACGCAATAAAATTAAGAGGCTTAAAATAGAAATTTTCTAGTAACGCGCAGAAATTGATACGCAAAATTGTCGTCAATTTATTAATTTAAAAGATAGCTTTTTCAGCCAACACGATTTCTATTTAAATTTAATTGAACCCCCACTTTGTCCCCATGTTGTGATGAAATTTATTGGTAACAAAACCTCAGTACGACCACCACTCGTCAAGAATAGGAATAACCGTGAGAATCGCAACTTGAGACAGCCTCTCCATATTATATGTAGGTACTGATTTACTACAAACTACAGTCCTCCAGTTCCAAACTAACAATGACAACACTCACATGGCCAGTGCTCAGCAGTTCGTTGGCTATTATATTATGACAAAATTACGAAACTATTACATGATCAAACATAGAATTATCAAAAATAATTTCGACTCATGGCAGAGAGGGTGTGGGTCCTGCACATAGTACATCTTGCACGTCTGGGTGCGAGGGCTGTAGTTATGGCGCAGATAACGAGAATAGCCAAAAAACGAATTGAGATCCAAGTGATAGTGCAGTGCACAGCCGCATCAAAGTCGTTTAGAAATGATTTCTGTTTTCACTTCGAGATTAAAAGCATTCCTTACCTTCAAGGATACCAAAATTCGATGGTCGTGAAAAAGTCGTCGTGGGCTCAAAAATCCAAGAAATTTTACCTTTTTCAGTTTTTCTCGATTTTGACCCAGAAGCACTAATTTTTTGGCAGACTTTTTTTCATACTTTTCAAAAGTAAACTAAATTTTCTACAATTTGAGACTAGAATAGTCTCTGTAGACCTAACAGTGTCCGAGATACAGTGTAGTGTACAAGCGTTTGCAAATCCAAAGGTCCGATGAAGACAAAAACTTGGATTTATTATCAGACCTTCATCATACTATGCAAATTACTAACAAATCATAACTATCCCATCGACGCAAAGTAAATAATCCCATCTTTATCAAAAATTCAGTGGCAACCACCTTCATATGTGTGTTTTGTTCTGGTGGTAATGGTCGAAGTGACCGTACCGAAGGCTCAGGAAGAGATGTTTGCCACAGCAGCCAACGAAACGTCATCAGGAATCTCTCAAAGAACCTCTTGACCACGGCCCATTAGTCCAGAAACCACTCACACTAATGACGCCGGTAGTGAAAGCTTAAATTTTCAAATAAATCGTGTATAGTTTTGCAAACTTTTATAAACTTGTATCACGGATACCATAAGGTCTACAGAGACCAGAATTTTATCAAATTGAAAACATTTAGTCTGCTTTTAAAAAGTATAAAACTGCCTTTGGCGAATAATTAGCCCTTCTGGGCCAAAATTGACAAACACTGAAAAAAGATAAAAAGTTTCTTAGATTTTTGAAGCACCCCAGGACGACATTTTGACGATGATCGGATTTAGGTACTTCAGAGGGTAAGGAATCATTTGAAAAAGGTTCCGTTCCAGCTTTTAATCTCGAAGCCAAAACATAAATCAAAATTTAATACTCTGTGCCCTCTACTATGAGGAGCATTTGGGAACAAAGTTTTGAATGCGAACTTATTTTGAGCGAGGTCCTTATGAAGAAGCGATTTCAAACGAATCTCTTACAAGAGATGCGCACATTCGCACATTTCGCAGCTCGCAGCAACCCAAAACTTAAATTAAAACTTTTTTTACGCCACCTCACCTCCAAAGGTTCGGTTTGAGTATATTTGAGCCTGGCACAATTTCAATAGAACTAATATGCATAAAATATTAAAAACTTCTCATTTGTCCATTTCAAAGAGCAAACTAGGAGAGCTCGTTTGATTATCCATTTTCATACGACGCATTTAAAAACTCCAATACTTTTCAATAGCGACTTCTACTCGAGTCAATTTTGATTTAAAAACTCGAGATGCAATCTCGAAAAAAACACATTGTGTTAGGATTACAGAATGACTATAACGTACAAGAATCAACCCCAAGACGACGAAAGGATGTACCAAAACAGAACAACGAAATGCGTTGCTTGTTATATTACAGTTCGTGCCACCTTTGTCGGCGAGCACCACCTTTAGATTAAACACAATTTCGCCAGTTAAAATTTGAGATAAGAAAAACGAAAAATGTATGGTTATGGTATAACGAGAGCAATAAAAATAAAGATAAAATTAATTAAGAAAAAAGGATAAGAGCACTATTAGATTATGAAGGCAACTCAAATCATCACGTGTGGTTGGTTGGCAATTAAATTGCTGTGGGCAAATCATTTAACTGCAATATGCAAATTCTATTAATTAACATACTACAGCACGCGCAAACACCGCAAGCCATTTACAATTTTTCTTCTTAAACTAAATGTTAGTTTAACAATACAAAAAGTACAAAGACCAACAAGGCGCCTACTCGAAACGAGTTTCTTTTTCGAATTTAAACTTTAAGAGCATTTATTCGGTACAAAATTTTATTCTAAGAAGTGTACTGTGAGTTTTTATATAAAACGTTTGTATAACCATATTTGAAATGTTAAGTTTCTGGACCATTATCTGGCTATGATTTGGTTATTTTAAGTTCTTTGTGCCGGTTCGAGTTATGTCTTGCCAGTTTCCTTATATGTCTACAAGATAGAATCCAATCCTATACCCGACGTAAGTCTCGCATACTAAACAAGCAATGACATTGCTAACCCAGAGGACTCTCGACGAATGAAATTTCTAAAACGTGCGCATAGACATGTCATTACTCAATGCATTTCACCGTTCAGTAATCCAAGCTTCTTTTTATAAGATACCTATCGATATGTAAAATTTGATTTCAATAAATTCCATCAATGTACGTAATGTACACTCGATACAAGCGACAGATGTTGAGATTTAAATCATTTTTTTAAATAAAAAACGACTACACTTGTACAAGAAATCAGATAAATTAACCTTCTTGTGCAATGGGGAATCAAAAGTCCTACTTTTTGATCATATATGCTACGCGTGTCACTGTCGCAATAAATAAACTTTTAATGGAAGAATAGAGTTGGAAAGTAATTATTAAGAAAACTCCCATTTCACCGGTTAAATTTGCCCATTGTCAACTTAAATTAGAAAGAAGAGGGAAGGGACACTGAGACTCTAGACGGAGGTGGTGGAGGAGGTCAAAACCTCGTATAAGCGTGATCTTATAAACTTTGCAAAACCATCCAGTCCAGTCAAATTAGACAAATAGATGGCATTTGAGGAGAAAATCAACCAGTTTTAAAAATTGGTATGGTATGGTATGGACTTACGACTGTTCACCGTTCTTTACAAATAACTTGCCTCCTATAGATCGTACGTTGATGAAGGTTATTATGAAAGTTATAGCAAACATTATTAGCTACAAGATTAGTTATATGCATTTTTTCCATAAGTTTAACCCTTTTCGAGATATAGCGCAGAGAAGGGGTTACAGTAAATTCGTTTATGGGATACCCTGTATAAACTGCGGAGTAAGACTAACAGTAACCTCTTCTCTGTGCTATATCTCGAAAAGGGTTAAACCTATGGAAAAATTCATATAACCAATCTTGTAGCTAATAATGTTTTCTATAACTTGCATAATAACCTTCATCAACGTACGGTCTATAGGAGGCCAGTTATTTGTAAAGAACTCGCCCCAACAATTCAGGACGTTTAGTATGTTAGTTGTACTGCAGGTTACAACGAACAACCAACACGAAAACGTGTTAAATAGCAGAAGTTAGTACATTTATTCTCGAATTTACAAAACCTTAAGATGTGCGCCACTGATGGAAATTATGATGTCCGATGCGAGCTGGCGATGTTATCAAAAGAATGCATTATAAAAGTTGATTGATAGTTTTATTTCAATACAAGAGCACCATATCGAAATGTGGCTTTCAATATTACAATACTATTGATAAAACCCCTCTAATGCTAATGAATACGTCACATCCTTCATCAAACGTTTTGTTAAGTTCAAATCTAGATAGTTTTGTGCGATTAGAAAAGTTGTAACTTGTAAATCCACACCAACAATGGCCTTTAATCAATGAAAAGGTTTTGAAAAGCTGGAATTGACCAGAACTAAAATCTTCACCGATTAGCGTGTTCGTTATTCTTCTAATATACAGGACGTTTCACATCATCTGCCTAATATACCCACTGACTTAATGAAGCTATCAAACAGTATTTGATTCTTTTGCAAAAAAAACAAAAGCGGGAATGTTTGTCTATAGTGGTTATTGTTTAACTTTATTTCAAAAAAACAAAAATTTCCGAAATTGGCGTTAATGGAGAGTAACTAATACGACTAGGTAATTAACTAATGCACGGGTCGACACTTACCTTCCTCATATTCCACCCCCTCTTGAATTATGCAGGTACTTTGAGGCAAAGCAGAATGTCGAAGCCCTAACAGTAAATCATTATTGTGATGCAAGTTGTAAGCGTGCTCTACGCTAAGCGTTCTGAATTTTCTTTAAAAAATGTTTTGTCGTTTTCCAACAATCTTCAATTTTTTTACCACAACCCTTGATTTTTTTAATGCTTTTATTTAAAGTTATATAACCAAAGAACGTGCATATGAATTAATGTTCCGGACTGACTTCATTAAGAATTCCTGGGGAATCAACTAATAGAAAATTGATTTTATTTTAATTGTCGCGTCGCGCTGGGACATTAAAAGGACTATAGTTAAATAATGAATAAATTAAAAGAGTTGGACTTCGATTACTCTACAAATAAGTTTATTTATATTATTCAATATTAAATTTTTATGTTCAGTCAAGTCTGCATAGTAAGTGCGTAAGCCATTTTAATTATTGCTGTGTTGTATAATAACCACAAACCGACAAAAAATAGTATTTTAATCTTAATTTATCGGGTTCCGTATAAAACTATTTAAGTAGGTTGTAGAAAACCATAATAACCACTTTATAAACCAATTTTTGTTGCCCCTTCTACATTCTACTGCAACCTGCAACTATATACTTTCATTAAGTTTTATCTTAGTTTCGAATTAAAATAGATTAATTTATCGGTAATTAATTGTAATTGATAGGGTACATTTTCTTGAAGTTACAGTTACAACAGTCGAGAATGAGAAGTACAAATTATGTATAATAATTGCAAAATGAGAAAATGGGAGGTTTTCGTGTTAAAGTTTAAACACCATACTCGACAAATAGGAGAAGAAAGCAAATTAATTTTACATGTCAATCTTCAGAAGAAATAAAACGAGGAACCCACCCTTCTCGAAGCACTACACTTCAACTAAGAAAAAATCTAAGAGACATCATTTGTGAGAAATTGAATCTACTTGATTTTTGAGTAGAGACACTTATCTTCAAAAGTGCGTAGTTTTCGAGTCATAAACAATAAACCAAAAAAACAGTTTTCTTTGTAAATGTTGGAATCTTTGTCAAACTTTAATGCGCTCTAGCGCCTAAACAGTTTGCCTGAGGAAAAAACCTTCTGGATATAATTTTTAGGCAATTTCATGTAGTTCACTTTAATAAAGGGGAAATTTTCTCAAAAAGTGTGCAGTTTTGAAGTTATAAGCGAATAGCAAAAAACAAGCAAAAACCCACCTTGATCGAGCCGTTCCCAAGTAAATGCTGCCACCTAGGAATGGCAGACGACCGGCTTTATTACTCCTTTACTATGTTCTTTCAGTCTCCATCGTCAACGTCAAAAATTTTGTATTCTAGTACTTTTCTGCACTCCCGGAAACACTACGTTCGAATACACAAATTTGAGCGCGCTCTAGCGCCTAAACCGTTCGTCTGAGAAAAAAAATCTTAGACATATAATCTGTAGGAAATTGTATCTAGTTTATATTCTTATAGACGCGCTTTTCTCATAAAGTGCGTAGTTTTTAAGTTATAAGTGAGAAACAGAAAAAGTAGCAAAAACCCACCCTTCTCGAGGTGCAATACTTCGCGCCTATAACACGCGCTTATAGCACCTAAATTATTTACTTAGCGAAAAAAATATAAGAGAAATAATTTGTAGAAAATTGAATTTACTTTATTTTTGTACAGAAACCTTTTTCTCTAAAACTGCGTAATTTGCGAGTTATAAGCGATAAACACAAAAAATATTATTTTGGCTGATTTTGGAATGTTTGTCAAACTTTAAGGCGCTCTAGTGCCTAAACCATTTGTCTGAGGAAAAAACCTAAAAGATACTATTTGTAACAAATTTAATGAAATTTACTTTTATGTAGTAACACTATTCTTAAAAAGTGTGTAGTTTTGAAGTTATAAGCGAGAAACTGAAAAAAGAGCAAAAACCCACCCTTCTCGAATTCTCGAGAGGCAAAGCACGCGCTTATAGATCTAAACCGTCCGTCTGAGAAAAAAACCTAAGAGATAAAATTTGTAGACAATTCGATGTAGGTTATATTCATATAGACACACTTTTCTCATACAGTATGTAGTTTTTGAGTTATAAGCGAAAAACCGAAAAAAGAGCTAAAACCCACATTCTCAAGCCACTCCCACTTCACAGCTGTCACTTTGAGTGACAGACAGTCGGTTTTAATACTTATTTGCAATGTTCTTTCAGCCTGCATCGTTAAAAATCGTTAAAAATTTTGTACTTGATCGCTTACTAAAAGTGCTCATTACTTCCTGGTCTAATGGTATGGCCGAACTATCTTTGGAATCACATCTTCTCTCAAACCGACATAACGAAAGTAAAGAGCATTTTTGTAAACCCCAACTCTCAGTTAGTATTTGTTTGTTTTTGTAAATACAAAATACACAATTTGCAATGACATACAACTACTTGTTGCATATTATTTTAAAAATTTACAAATGAAGATAAACGCTTCCATTATTTATAATGATCTTTCACGTCTGCTGGAATCGATGATTAATTACCGAGAGATTCTAAGCGATTTAAAGTAGGTGGAGGTCGAATTCGCATCGAGCCATTTTAATGAGAATACATTAAAACGAGATGAGAATTTTCTACATGTTACATCAATTAACCGACACAAATATACAAATATATAACCGAGAATAAAACAGAGTAGAGAGAGAGAGAGAGCGTAAGCAATACGGTTTAATTTGTAATCGATGTGTGTTTTTCAACATTAACGTTAAATCTTTAATGGTTTATTCATGAACCTCTGACTTTTCGTCGGACAGTGCGTGGCGCCAACCATTTGTTACGACAACTACTTTCCATTATTCGACACATAAAAATGTACAAGCGTAGTACAAGAGCATTCTTTTAAGGTGAGAATGCATCTTCAAAATTAACATTAAAAGATAAAATATTTTTAATTAAGTTAAGGCGTTTAAAACTACAGTAGGAGGTACTATTTATCGTTCCCGGCGGATATAAAATAAAAGTTTCTCTTGTTTAATTTGAAGTTTGTCCGTTTGTCTCGAATTCGGTAGAAGTTCGAAATAAAACGGAAATGCACACCTAAAACGCTTCTGAATGCGGATCTTAAATTAAAATAGTCATCTGCAAAGGCGTTGTTTGGACGTTGCAACAATCACTCACAAGACCAATTAGTAGGTTGAGAAAGTTATTTTAATGGAACGAAAAGTTAGGTGTTGTCATAATAATGCAATTAACGGATATTGCAAATGTCAAATCCAAAAACACGAAGAGATTTTTAAAATGTCTGCTTTAACTTAGGATAAAAGTTTCTACCCACCAATCTGCAGCAACTTCTTTTTCAAATACTACAACTAAAGCCCTCGTAACAGCTTTTACAAAAATGTCATGTGCAGCGCATTCTTAATCTCTCTGAAAATCATTTGAACGGATATCCTCAAAACTCTATTAGTGAAGACATTAAGCATCGCGTGACAAAACTTATTTTTGGCAATTACATCGATTGGGATTTGAGGAGCTGAAAACTACCTCTTCCAGGCGGGTTCATTTCAAGCAAATTCGAAATTTACAACAGAGCTATCGCATCTATCAACAGATTTACGTGCCCTTCGCTTTCATTATCAGAGAAAAAATGTTGGATAAAGTTTTATTACACGCTGAAGAGAATTTGGCCTAGTTTTACAACCGTCAAATTGACAAATATGGAATTGAATGCAACAAAAATGATAGATACCACTAGCATAATATTTATATAATTCTGTAGCAATATTTACAGAGTTATTTCAAGCCCAGTACTTCTTCCCGGCTGATACAACTCTATTTACCTATAATAGAATCGCAATATCGTATGTTGCGAATGTTTGAAAATCTTTATCTGCATGTGCAAATTTAGAGAAATGTTATTTGAATGTGTTATCGTTTAATGGCTCAAGATACCAGATACGAGCACTTTACCAGAGTAAGTAAACATTATGAAGAGTCACGAAGAGTGAGTGTACTACTTTAGAAAACATAATAATACACTAATAGTCATCTGAAAGTATACAGAGTGTCAATTTGAAAACGTATGTCAACTATCAATTAATAAAGCATAATGAGACATATTTAAAGGCTGGGGAAGAAGAGGGGGTCTTAAAGTAATATTCAGATAATCGTTTGGCTTCTTGCCAAATTTGGACTTTCTACTCGCTCCTCTTTCGTTAAACAACCCCCAGTCACTAACCTAAACTTACTTTTGAAAATGTGCAACAATAAGATAAGTGCACCTGCTTACACCCCGTCAATAAATAATTAAAATCTCAGTGCGGAAGAGCAGGAAATTGAATCAGTGTGATTTAACATGTAAAATACATTGTAGGCACTCCTGGTTATGTCGCCACCCTGTATATATTAAAAATAATAAATACAGTACCGGATTACTTATCAATTATTATCAAACTTCCTCTTTAAAGATATTACTAAACAAACATCAAGGTCGTTCTTAGTATTATCGCTACCACCAAAAGGTTTTCATTAAAATTTAAATTTGCCACTTGCCACAACGAAAAACTTTGAATTCGCGCCTCGAAAATGCTTTTAATTTACCTCAGAGTTAAACCACGGAAGTTGCCTTTTCTTGATTTTTATGACAATCGTGTACTATGTATTAGAACATATTTCCGATTTTGGTAACAAAACGACAAAACCATTCAAGTAATTAAGTATTCTAGAGACTGCTCGTGCAGAAAATTTTAAAATGCAAAGTGCAGCATTTCACGGTGTTTAAAATATGCTTCTATAGTAGCAGGGTATGCCGCATACTCGTCGCTTATCGTTTGTGAGGAAATAAAATTAAATCGCCTAGAAATTTTTTTTATAATTATGGCAAACAGTGTACGTACAAATTGACATAATAATCATTAAAGATGTAACGGCATTGAAATAGAATTAATTACGCATCTTTTAACAGTCAGGTTAAAACGGCTGATATGGCCTTAAAAGGACTTTTTCGTACGGTGTGAAGCTTATTCTACAAACTAATTCTTAAAATATTAAAAAAGATATCAGAAGTAGTACCGAACAATAGTATGCTCAGAAGCTCTCCCCATTTTTAACAATCTAAAAGTATACAGGGTGTTTCTATTTGAAGTAAGAAAGCCGATCTCGCTTGAAACTAGTTTTTTTCAATTCCCACGACCGCCTTGATTTTTTAAAACTAAAAATTTGCTTGAAAGTCTTTTCAAACCAAGCAGGACGGTATTCCAAAATATCAACACGATATTCCCAAATTTTTGATCGATTATAACTATAGTGAAGTCACCCCGGGACACTTGTGTACTTTTTCAAAATAGACAAAGTCAACGAAAAAGTAAAATCACCCTCGCGAGCAAAGAGTAACAATTTTCCTGAAACTGTTTTCTTACATCATGGTGCGTATTACCTATTATATCTATACCATTTAAGAAAATAATTAGTAAAGTTACTCACGTTACCGCTTCCAGAGTAACAACTGCGACAAAACTACCCAAAAATATGGCGAAATAAAACGTTAATTTCTAGGGGTTCGTTTTTAAGTTACCGAATTTATATTCCCATTGTCATTTTCACACTGTTTATTTACGTCTTTAAACCATTATTATAAATTATAAGTCTGCGCTGAGGTACGCGTACTGAATACGAAATATATATAAAAAAATTATAAAAAAATACAAAATAAATATAACCTGGAGGAAGATCGGTTTACGTAAATATATTCCAAATTATATTTCTTGTAAAATACTACAAAAAATGTCGGAAAAATAATCAGTTTTCCTTATCGCGACTATTAGTAAGACTTACTACGAAAATTTGCATTTCAGGAAGCTTATTTTCGGCTTCTCCCGACAACCGTTTAATACGTCCAATCTAATCAGGATAAAGAGGAGTCAGAAAGTTAAATTTCGTTACACATAGGTATAACCTTAGTTTTATTATCAAACAAAAATCTAATACCTTTTCTTTACGATTGTGTACGGTTTCCCGATCTTTTCATTTTCATCATGTTTTCTTTTATAGCGCACGGAATTAAATTTCAGAAAATCGCAATTTTACGATTTACTAGTGCAACTTATTGCCTGAAACTGGAGTAAAAATGAAGTAAATACACGTCAAGAGTTTTATATTGTTACTCGGTGTTACTTGTTACGACAAGGTTTTTCTTATTTTACAGACTTTTTAATACTCATCTGACCAAGTCTGCTAAAGAATAAAGAATAACGACAAGTCGATTATATCTGCCTGTACAATACAATTTTCAGCTCCATTTTCAGTAGAAACCTGTGCATTGAGAAAAACGACGTCGGGATAAAAATAAAAGAAGCTCAAATGGCACACGACGTATTCTCTTTTGTGTATTTATAAAAACTCTTTGACGGCACCGCACGCCTGAAGGCTGAAAAGAGAAGTGCGTTGTTGAATTGAAAATCTTGTTGGCGGATAACAAATTGCGTTATCGTAAACGCGTGTCTACTACGAAGATTAGATGACTTTGACACTTGCGTTTTAAGTTTTCAACCACACAAACCACTCTTGTAGTAGATTTGTTATAAAGATATATTAAGAGGCTACGGAGACTCGTGCAGGGCGGGTCTAGGACTTTTCGTCTCCGGTCGTTTCGCAACTGGCTCAGTTCGCTGCCGCGCACAGGAAAGCCAAAATTACTATTGTCGTGTAATTGGAAGCTGTACAGTTGTTGGTGAAAAAGATGGTCTATTAATTGAATATGATCGCATTCGGGACATGTTGCTCGCCATAATAAATTTTAGATGAATAATAAGAAATGCATTTTGAATGAAATCCGAACTTTACTCATATAAAGCTGATAGCCGACAGTCCAGCCAAATTAGACAAAAATATGAGATTGAAGAGAAACAAATTCGAGAATTTTGAAAATTGGTTTGGTTGTTCACTAAAACCTGCAGTATAACATACTAAAAGTCCTATAAGGTAATCGGGAGAATGGGAATCTGTTTAAAGGTGACTTTTCCTCGTTTTTTGCAAATAACTCGCCTCCCGTAGATCGTACGTTGATGAAGGTTATTACAAAAGTTATAGAAAACATTATTAGCTACAAAATTGGTTATATGCATTTATTCCATAAGTTTAACCCTTTTCGAGATATAGCGCGGAGAAGTGGTTACAGTGAATTATGTTTACGGGATGACGCTGTATAAACTGTGGAGTACGAGTAAATTTCATAAAAGGAATCGGTGACCCAGTGATGCTGTAACTATGATCCATTACATTCGTAACTCGTTAAAATTTCATTGTAATGGCCAATAATGCCCGCATGTGCGTTTTCAACATATTTCAGTACTAATTCTCCAGTCCGATTTCTGAATGACCGCCATTTTATTAAATTAAACGCCAAAAGTGAAATTTCTGTTGCTGTTAAAATTTTCAATATGTAATTTAAAATTATTTATTTGTCGCTCATTTTGATGAAAATACTATACGAGTAATACACGAACATTTTTCGAATACTTCATCAGACATGGTTTTGGAACATTATTGCCAAGTACATCATTCATTTACGCATTTAAGTAGGTAACCCGAGTACGTAACTACTTCGAAACTTGAGGAAACGAAGTTTTCATTCCACATTACAGAAATCGAATTACATCCCTTGAAACCCCATCCAAGAATAACCATATGCAATGAATAAATGGATATTAATATTGCCACATTGCCACAACACTGAGCACACGTACATATTTTGAACATCGATCAATGCGATCCCCATTAAACAACGGAATAAAACAACATTTATGCTTTTTACCCGACTACAAAAGTAAGAAAATTTCATGCCGAAGAATGAAAATACGATTTGAAGCTTTTGTTTTATTACCCCACATCGATATAAAACCAAATCTACTTTTATACGTAACTGCCCTTTTTTTAAATAACGATCGACGAACTTTCCGAAAATGTAACTTGTAATAGTTATCGAATGTAAGTCAAACGCGACCATAATTTAGATATTTAGATAACAACAATAATACAACTCTTGTCTCTTTTAATTTTATTATTTCGAGATACGCAATACAGCTATATAAAATCACCGACACGCAACTATAGAAAATTTAGAAGGTTAATGTTGACATCACTGTCGCTTGTTTGAATGCAAATTGAAACACGCTAAAACAAAGGTGGCAAATTGGAACACAAAAAAAAATACGGAAAATTAGTATACACTTTTCAAAATGCGTTTTAAAAGCAGTAGTTTGAGAGATATAAAATTATTCATTGGCTCGAAAATGAAATGTAAAAGCGTAATTCATAACTATAAATTATCGAAGAGAATGTTAACTACGTTTGTTGACTTTCATTATATTAAACAATAAAATTTGTTAATGTGCAATATAAAAATCAACCTGGGCGCCTCTACATGATTTGTTATAGAAATTAGAGCTCAATGGAATGAAAGTATGGCTCTTAGTTATTTATTATGCATAAGATGTACACTATTTGTATAGGTACTAATAAATAATAGTAGAATAGTGGTAGACAGTATATTTTCAGTACCTAGAATCTGAATATAATTACTGCACTGCATATACAAGAGTCTCAAGTATTTATTAATTTACACTTTATCGAAACAGAGTGGCCCAAAATAACGGGGTTATTTTGGTCGTTTTACACATCGACCCTACTTTAAAAAACACAGTTTCAAACTTTTAAATTCAAAATCGCGGCCAGTATAACAATTAACCCATTTTCTAGCTATTTTAAATTTTATTATAACTTGGAAGATAATTATTATTATTATAAACATCTAAAAACGTATAGGCAAAATATGGGGCTTTCGTTAGATTTAACTGGAAATTGGGTTAGCTTTACTATTTTACATACAACACCCTGTATATTTTAAATGGCTTGAAATGATTGTAAAATTATCTATCAAGTGATACCAAACATTTAATATTTTGACTCCACGTATACAAAAAAGGTACAAAGAAGTATCTCCCAAGCCGGCCAAAATTTTGGATAGCCCTGCCGTTTTCATATTCATAATTTACTACTTCTGAAATTAGTAGTCGAGACAGGTTCGAGGAAAATATTTTCCGACAAAAACTGAACCACTGTCACTGACTAAATTTTCTTGTTAGCTAAATTGAATTATGATAGGGATAATAAAGTAAAACATTCAGAACTAAAGCACCTACAAAAGTACAAATAGTAGTAATTTTCCTCCATTTTATAGTAAGAATAATAAATCCTACAAAACATAAAATGCACGTTCGTTTGTTTGAATGTAACAAAAGTGATCGTCGCGCAAATTGAAAATATAACAAAACGCGATAAAAACAAAGTTATTCGATTAACAATAAATGGCTTAGAATTGTGGCGATCACAAAAAACTTTTCCCCATACAATACGAGCAACAAAAAGTGAAATTAATTTAATGTTCCACATAACTGTTGAAATTATACTCAATATGTATGAATTATATATCAACAATTCTCGTATGATGATAAGGGGAAAAATAGTAACCACATCCCCTAAACTCGTATCTCAAAAATAAACAAAAACTTGTTTTCTTCTTAAGCTGATGTGACACGCACCTTCAATTCCAATAAAACTTCAGCGTTCAGCTCGAGTTTAGATGCAAGAGTTGATACTAATTTATTTTCCTCGTAAATAATCTCCTAAAATAAATCCCTTAAGACTTACAGTAATATTCGTGACTCGAAAAAATAAAATGGAAATTTGAATAGGTCAACGTCACTCTCTAGTTTCGAGCTTCGAACAAAACTATGTAGAGAAATTCGAAGCTAACGAACGATTAGGTCGGCCAGAAGCACAATAGGTGATAAGGAGCCAGAAAAGCCTAATTAAGGCAGATATACAGTCAGAAGAGTCACAGACGAACAGTAGACAGCAAGATGGGCTTGTTGTGCAAGTTAACACTCGGTATAGTAAACAAACTGCGACGAAAGTGATAACATAAACTTTTTCCAATTCAACCCTCATCTGCTATCCCATAGTTCAAATTGTAAAATAGCCTCTTGATGGGTTCTAAAATAAATTATACAAATATTTTCCACATTTCCGAAAACACTCAAAAAGTTGTTCTAGGCCAAATATTTCTCAAGACCCCCCCCCACAACAACAGAAACAACACTTGAAATAAGAAATTAAACTAAACGCGATCTTAAAAAGAATTTCCACTTAATTATTTCCCTTCAGAGAACCCTTCGTAAGGGACAAAAAGTTCAAGCCACACAAGTCAAACACCCACGCGTGCTTTCCACTTCAACTAAAGAGTTAAATAATTAATAAATGGAAACAACCTCGAGTTATGTAGGATAGCGATTGTTTAGAAGGTGAAAAAACGAGGAAAGCTCTTCGAGTGTTCTACAAAGTTAAAAGTGCAAAAGTTCAAGTGCAGTCATCGTGTTAAATTAGTTTTGTGTAAAACAAACACTTGCAGCGATTAAAAATTGTTGAGTGAAAATTAATTTGGAAAATTAAAATTTACTTAACAGAAAAAAAAGCTAATAAATCTTAACTAAAGTATTAATTAGACGTTAATTTTTAGTAAGGGGGTAAAATATTTCTTTTGCATTTTAATAAGAATGAAAATTTTACGGTGACGCAAAACATGGTAAAAAAAGAAAATAATGTCGACGTGCCTAAGTAGCTTAGAAGAGTAACACAAAAAGTATAGACATATTATGTAGAAACGTAGAAACAAGAAAGTGCCCTCTTGATGCAGTTCTTACATCATTCTTATTGATTTCCTGAAAATTTTAAACTGCGGGAAAACCTGAGGAAAATGAACAACGTAGTCACAATAAAAGTATATTTTATCCTGAAGTATATACGGTTTAAACTACTTACTATTTTTTAAACTTTATTGTGCTGTTTCGTTTTCGAAACATTGTTTAATAACTTTTAAAACAAACATCCGTTTCTAAAGGCAAAAAAAGTAATTTTAGGATAAATAATCTGCCTGCCCTCCCGCCTGTCTGTCTACAAGCACGATAAAGCACTCTCGATTTTAGATACTCCCCTCTACATATAAATATGTACTACAAATAAATAAATATTTAAAATTTGGTGTAGGAATCACCAATAGAAGAAATGCGTAGTTTGCAGTTCCAATTCGACAGGTTCAGATTTAATAATTTTTATAGTATGGCCTTTGTTTTAATGCTAATTTCGCTTGAAAATTCTTCTTCTTCTTCTCCTGGTTACTCGAAGACCCACCACGCATGGGCGCCACCAGGAGGGACCCACGAGACATTTCACCCGGAAAAAGACCAAAAGTTGTACTGTTCAGTGCTAAGCAATTAAGGTTCGAGACGGAGTACGGGTAGGTACTGTTCATTAGCGCCGTCAGAAAATTTTCCCTGAGGAGGCAGAAGTAATATTACCCAGATCTTTCAGGAGGTCCTAGGAAATAGTGCAAAATAGTGAAAAATTTTTATTGTTCACGATGATGTCAATGTAATTGTTGCTACGATACAATAATACAATAACTGCATTAATATCCTGATTAATAATGAAAATTTCAACAACTTTTCAACACTTTTTTGCTCTTTCGCTAAAGGCAAGATAAAATGTTTATAATTTTTCACTTTGAATTTTGCATAATTTTAGTCTCTTTCAGTTTTGCTCTAAAACAATTAGGAAAGCAGAAATTGTAAAAATTGTAAGCCATTTAACACCCGGTAGATACACGACTGTTATTTTAGTTTGCTTTGTTTGTTTATTTATACCGAGCAGGAGTTGATAACATCAGAAATAGAAGGTATTTGGGGAATACTTTTTACAAAAACAATAACTAAAAAACTAAATCTACAATATCATAATCAAATGTTTTTTATTTCAGTGAGTATCTACGTCGGTATGCCTACGTGTACCTATAATAAAAATGACCGATGTGGCCATAATGTGGCCATGTGGCGATGTGGCAACTAAAATTATAAAAAGCGTTTCTATTAAAATTGAAATAGAAAGCTAATCTCATTTCCGGTTGAACAAGAAGTCAAAAAATGATTGGTATCACTACATAGTTAATTGTATAATCTTCCAAACCACCTAAAATATACAGGGTGTTGAATTTAAAATAGAAAAGCGAAACCCATTTCCGGTTAAACCGGATGTTAAAATTTAACATGTTTGGTATCATTTGGCAGCTAACCTTACGATATTTTAAAATATCACAAAAAATACAGAGTGTTTTCAAAAACTTCCTTTGTTTGGTTAATTTCCGGTTTAACCGGAAGTGTTTTTTAAACCAAAATTGTAAAAAATAATAGAAATTTATGGAATAAATGAATATACCAACTTGCAGTTACAAATTTTAATTAAAAAAGAAATTATGTACCGATGTATGTATAAATTTTTGAAATTTTGACTTTCAAAAAATCATAGCTCCGGATCTGCTCACAGCAAATGAACTAAACAATGGTGTTTAATTAAGAACTTCGATATCTACAACATATCAAAATATAGACAAAACGACCTGAGCCGATTTAGAGAAACTCTGTTTAAAATGTTTAGTCAACTTTGGTCCTCTAAAAGTGGTCAATTTAGAAATTATTTAAAAAATGGACTATATCAAACTAAAGCCCTATATTTTGTCTATAAATTCCTCTTTTTAGATTTTCATAAAAAAATGATATCCAAAGTTACAATAAAAAACTAGAAAATGGGACGATAGTTATACTGGCCGCCATTTTGAATTTAAAAATTTGGAAAAAAATGTTTTAACTTATAGCCGAGAATAAATAATATTGTGGATCAAGTTTTTCCAAAATGCGACTAGAATACCCTCCATATTCTGGGACCACCCTGTATCAATTTCGTATACAGACACCCAGGCAAGCTCTAAGTTTTTTAGCGTTTTGTATTCAGGGGGATCCGAAATGTTGAAATTAAATTTTAAAAAAATGTTTTTCGATAGTAATACTTTTGCAAAGTAGACCAGACCAAGTCAACGAAAAAGTAATACAAAATGCGCCATTTTCTTAAAAATACAGAGGTGTAATAATTTTTTTTCCTGCAGTAAGTACCTATTATTTCTACCCCACTGGAAAATTTTCTGGCGGCACCCATGGTACCGCGTCAAAAATTACCTCAAAAAAAGTTGATATTTATGATGTCGTAATTGCGAGAGGTGTCTTATGACTCATCTCTAAATGAGAGTACAGAGTAGAAATATATAAGGTTTCTGTTGCGCACTCCTATAAAGTAAAAACAAACACTAGTCGGTCAAAGTCAAAGTTACGAATTCAAACGTATTCGAGTTTGTTTTATGTAAATGTAAACGATGTAAGCTGTCAACCGCACACTTTTCTATTAATTGTTATTTTTTCGTGTTTTTCTTAACAATCTACAAAAAACTGTTTCTTTTCAATTCGTTTTTTTGAAAAATTAAATAATAAAATTAAATTGGTTAACTTTTATTATTATTATTATTATCATTCAGTCAAATGACATTCCCAGGTTTTCTTATTTTCTCATAAAAGATGCTTCTTTATCTTTTATTATTATTATTATAAGAACTCAAAACGCACACAGGCATATACCAGTGTTTAGTCGACTTTAGTATAAGTAGATATACTATTAAATCTGTAAAAACTGCAATCAAGTTGCATATTTGATATAAAAATTTTGAAGATTTTGTTAAAACTTTTGATCTAAATTTGAACCGTCTTTGAACGATAAACTAAAAACTCGGTTGGGCCTCTTATTTTTGAAGGTTTAAAAGAGCCTTATTTTAAAAAAGTGATCCTCGTTTTTATGCTTATTTGGGAGAGAGATTACTCCTTCAAGTTTTTCGCGACATCGCTCTACACCGTATAGTTTGTGCCCCAATCGATGCCCGCTGCCCGCCCAACCCAACATATGTTTTGCCTTTCCCACGAGAAAAAAATTGGCAACCACAAATTATTGCTACAAG
Source organism: Malthinus flaveolus (assembly GCA_950108345.1). NCBI lineage: Eukaryota > Metazoa > Arthropoda > Insecta > Coleoptera > Cantharidae > Malthinus > Malthinus flaveolus. The sequence continues at coordinate 34,206,461 of OX467285.1, read as the reverse complement.
TTAGTGACATCTTCTACACAACTTCAACAGAATATAAATTTGGGCAATTTAATATGGGAAGTCATGCTTTGGATACATCCGCTTTTTTTTAAGTAATTACCATGTTAGGGTCCAATAAACAAAACACTTATTAGCATTTGTTTTTTTTAATCAAAAAGTTTTTCTGATCCAGTAGCAACTTTTTATTGAAAACAACAAAATTACTGCCATACATATTTATAGCGTATTATTTTTACGATAAACGTAAGACAAATTTAAAATTAAATTCGAGAGAAATGGATATCAGCTGCGACTTGAACACATTTTTCGTTATCAATCCAAGTCGAATTCTCGAATTTGATTATATTTCGCTTAAAATAATGTAAACGCAACTTATGTGCAATAACTTTATTTTTAACTTTGATTCACATTATTTATTGTATAATTACAATTAAATACTTTAATAGCATAATATAATGAGGCAACACAAGTCTGTGAGTCAAAGTACAAAAAAAAATTAAACTCAATATATTTATGCACAAAGTGCATCTTGGATAAATATTTACCAGCAAACGTTTAAATAAAATATACCAAAGTAGCAAAATATTTTGATATAAATCGTCTAAAACGCATTCAAAGTGAGTTTATTTATAAATTATAAAATGTAATACAAGTATTGTTTTGTTTTTTTATATCTCAAGATCTAACATAACCTAACAAAACCCAATCTGTTTATTAGTTCTTCAAATAATGACTTAAAACGTTTAACTTTTAACGTATAATTAATTTAGTGTCAACTTACTTGGATACAAAAGTAGATTCCACTGCGAATTGTTCGATTGTCACAAAAAAAATTTACAAAAACACCGACATGTAATTATTAAATGCCACTACAATAACACACGAAACCGACGATCGTAAGCAGCGAACTGTGCGACACTGTGGGAATTGTTAGATAAAAATTTGATATCAAGTTAAATGTGATTCTGCGCCACGATGTTAAAGAATGCGCTTGCGCTTTTGGTTAAGTTCGATATTTTATGCAGCAAAATTTAAAATTTTTGTAATTGCATACAACAAATTTAAAAAAAAAAAATTAATTGTATGAACAGAAAAATTAATATTCTGTAATTCGAAATCGTTCGAAATCAAAGCATGTAAGACCCTTTAGATGTATTTTACGTGAGATCTGAGAATTACCTACAACCTACAAGTATTATTCATGTGATAACAAGAGCGAGTACTATAAATAAAATAAATATGGTTATTCATTATTAAGTCATTTTTATAAAATTGAGTGCATGACACACATCTCATATCGCTAATTTGCTAAAGTGTACTTAGCTGTTTAGGCCGGGAGGCAGCATGCACATTTACTAAACGACAAAGCTCGACATTTTTTGCGATTATAGTAATAAAACCGACTGTCTGCCGCTCCTAAGTGGCAGCGTTGACTTGGAGGCGGCTCGAAAAGCGTGGGCTTTGCTCTTTTTTGTTTTTTGCCTATAACTCGAAAAATACTCACTTTATGAGAAAACTGTTCCTACATGAAACTAAACATACATCAACTTTCAAACAAATTACGTCGTCTGCAAAAAGAAACTGTTTTTTTGGTTCATCGCTTATAACCAAAAATTACGCACTTTTAGAGAAAAGTGTTTCTATAAATAAATAAAGTAAATTCAATTTTCTACACATTACATCCCTTAAACTTTTTTCTTTTGCGTTAGGTTTAGACACTAGAGCGCGTTAAAGTTGGACAACAATTCCAAAATCTGCAAAAAGGAACTATTTTTTGGTTGATCGCTTAGAACGCGAAAATTGAACATTTTTAGAGCAAGGTGTTATGTACCCAGAGTAGGTTAAAGTATAGGGGCTGGAGAATTGTCAAAGGGCGGATTTTTTGGGGTGAAACTAAACCATTTAAATACGAAAAAATTGCATTGCAAGTGCACGCTGCCTCCGGTCTCTCGGACTAATCGTAAGATTCATTTTTAAGATACTTTACTGTTTTTCTTCACATTATTTTCTCTTTTTTCTTTCAGCTTTCAGCCGAGTTCTGAGTGGACTGATGCGAAAGTACATAATGTTATATTATTTACAATATTTTCTTATTTTTTAAATTCTATAAATAAATACTTTATTTTGGAAGATTAACTCATTTCTTTCAGAAACTAGCAGTTTTTGGACTGCTGAAAAGACGGAAGAAAGTAAGCAATTGAGAGAAAGTCTCCATCATAGGCGACTATCACAGATAAAGATAAAGATCACAGAATTTTGCGGCCCTCGGCTCAAAAATAAAATAAAATAATTTCTGCTTGTTCAAGGTCAAACGGCTTAAAACGAAGTTCCGCTATTTTAATAGCGATTGATATTGTCTCAAAAAAAGATGTTTTATGACAAAATGTTTTTGATTTTCTAAGTGAAAATTTATTGGCAATATCTGAAAGAACAGGAAAAGTTCTCGTACCTTTGCAAGTAACCATTGTAGAGCCAAAACGACTATTAAGAAAATTTTTCTTAAAGAATATGATGGTTAACTATCGGTAGCGCGAGGCCCTAAATTAAGCAAAACAGCGCGAGGCCCGGGGTCTCCCCCCCCCCCCAAGACCGGCCCTGGTTCTGACATACGAAAGGAATATAAAATATTTCCTGCAGCTTTCAAAATTGATTTTTGTTTGTTAACGTGCAAATGTCCAATGTAGGTACAATGCGCCAATGAATGCTTTTCTTGTGAATACCTTACCTGAAATACAAATTTACAAGTTGAGCTGGAAGATAAAAGCAAAAAGCTTTATCTGCATTACACGTTGTACAGTTGTACAGATGATTTTATTATACTCAAATGAAATAGGACAAATCACAATGTATTTGGAGATAATCTTAAAAATGTCGAGTTTATCACGTGCCGATAGTTACAGCTTTACAGACATGGAATACTTACTATTCAACTCTTTTGGAGCCCACAGGGCAATTGATATCGCAATTTCTAAAATATTTTTAAATTTTCCCAAATAGTTAAGTCAAAAGAGCTAATTTGTAACGAGTAAAAAGTATTTTTTAATTGGCCTATTTACGCTGTCTCTTTTCTGATGTGATTATTATCATTTAACTAGTCTGCCAAACCATACAATTAAACTGCATACTGCTTACTGCATACGGCAATATTAAATAGACATTAAACTGTCCGATGATAATTAGTAATTTGAATTTTAAACCTTGGTCAAGTTTTATTGTCATAATAATTACTTTAATCATACCAGTCTTCTTTTGAAATGGAAAAAGTGTGTTGCTGTTGAGTTTTTAAAAGGTTTACGTTTCGTAAAATGTGGACTATTATCTTTAATTCTTAAGGGATTTTGTTCAGCTCTTAAGTAATTACTTGTCTTGTTCGATATATCTTTGTGTGGTGAGAGATACTTACTATAATTCTTAATTAACTTTGGATTTGCTACCCTAACTAATCAAGCGTACATAAACTTGCCAACATTTGGAGAGGGATATCTGTTCATTTTGGATAGAAATTTATACTCAACAAAACAGTCGATATGATTGGGAAGTTCTCGTATAGCGTAAAGCGTGTACATTTATTTGATTATTATGAAGAAACGCTCGGAAAGCATATCAAAAAAAAGCATTCGCGGTCTTGAAATTGTTTAAGAAAATATTTCAACCTTTTTAGCAGCAGGGCAGCAGCCCACAAAGATGAAGCGGTGAGACATATTAGCTCAGATTTTTCTAATAGCCTAACATTATTCAAGTACTAAAAGGTTTAGATCTGACTGATGCTAACGTGCTAACGAAAGTGATGATTTGAATGGAGTAGGTACTGTTTTATTCCTCCGGGAATGTTAAGGAAACTTCTTTTGCATTTTGGCCAATTGGACTCTTACTCCATCTTGCTCCTGCATTCTGCATCCTGCATCTTGCATCCTGCATCCTGCTCCATCCATAAGGCTACAAGCCTATTTGGACGATCTCTGGTATACCCACTCGTTCCGGAGAAGCAGCGCTCTGGGTAAGACTGTACCTAAGTTACTCAAAAGCTGGGCATATGACCTTATATAGAAGTCTTTGAAAAAGAGGAGTTGGTCCCCGCCAGATCTTGGCTTCTACCAAAGATACCAGGCTACCAGGTTTGCTCTTTCAAGGCTTGTCTTGACCTGGTGACTATAGAGATCACTCTTCTTTGCAAAACCCCAATGTTCGTTCGCCTCCTCTCCGTCTTCTACCGTAGAAGTAGCAGACTGAAAGATCTAACTCAATATCTTATCAATGTCTCGTTCCATCACCTGTGCTATTCTCTTCTTTCCTTCTCAGCCTCCGCCACGTTCCTACGATCCCTTCGGCACGCACAATACTACCGAAATTAGAAGGTTGCCTCATCCTCGGAGTCCGGGCGATTCTTCTACTACTCGTGATTTGGCATACGGTTTGTTCAATCTTTTTAGAAACCTCTTACCTCTCACGTAGTACTATGTATAGAGGATAGAGACGTGCAATGAATAATACTGCAGTAGATTCAGATTAAAGTTTTGCCAAAAACATGGACATATTTCCTCTCCCCGTCACCCTTTCTTCTTCCTCTTCCCCTCTCCACCCCATTCTTAAGGCATATTTTTAAAGACCTACAAAAATAATCAAAAACGTATCACCCTGCGCAAGTTAATTAATGACAGAAAGTGGGCAGAACGACACTTGATTTTTAAAGAAAATAATATTCAGTGACATTACCTATTTAATAAATTTCAGTTTTTAAAGTCTACCAATTAGCGATTGAAAAAAGTTTTAGATTTACGTACACAAAAATGTGTCATTAGAATTCGTGTGCAAACCTTCCTCAGCATCAAACAATATGGAAGCCCCTCAAGTGTGGCAACGTACTGGTACTGGATTTAGAATAGAAACTATAACTGAAACGTACTTTGATAGAGCTTTAAATACATTCCAAGTAGGTAAATTTGTTTGTGGCGCAAGAAATTTATAATTTATTAGGATTTCAAGTTGTTAATTTCAGAAGCATTTTATACCGCACGACTTATTGTGTCAAGCTAGTGGATTACAGGATGACAAAGTATCAACAAAATCATTTTTGGATCGTTTATTACAACACTTCCAAATGAAGGAGTCATTAATTGCAATAGATGAAAGTAAAACGTTTGCGTTCATTTTTATGAGTTTTGTAACGATTTAAAAAAACTTTTCGTCAGGTATATCTAAAGAAGTTCGAGGATTGGAAATTGATCCCAAATCACTCGATGATATCGCAGGAATATTAGTACTTAGGGTTATAAAATTAATCGACTATGGTAGAGTAACCAGTCAAGTGCGTTTAATTGAAGGGGGTGCAATTAAAGAGTGTGTTCGTTTGAGGTCGTGTTTGAATAAAAAAGTTGATGTATACGCAAAATTTAAATGTAATAGCATATTAAGGTACTACGACCTTTGCGTCGTTCCTAAATACAGAGGCAAAGGTAAAATTGACTTTAATTTTAAAAATTGTTGTGCACTAGTGACATCTGTAGCAAAGTTTTGAAGCTTTGTAGAAAATACAACATTGTTTTCGTAACTTGTCACTAACGCCACCTAAAGTTCAGTAGGGAAACTGTTGTCTAATGGAATTAATTTTAAACTCGAAAAATTAACAGGTTTGGGATTTGAAATAATGAAATCCGGCTTAAACGTTGCGAGAAGTAAAGGAGTTTCTACAGTTATGGGGATTTTTAGCACACTGAGTTTGCAAACCATAGCTCAGAAAATTGGGATGGAGGCGAGTCTGATTTAAAATTATACGCAGCTATTAGAATAAATTTTAAAATAATTTTAGATGGTAAATGAAATTGACTACGCCGAATGGAAAGACTGCGAAACACAAATATTTAAAGACATCCCCCATTTTAATACAGCTTGTGCTTTAATGGTAAAAACTCTTCCACCACTTCCACCTTTCCCTCAAACCGAAGCACCTCCATCACAAGAAACCTCCAAAAAAGGAAAGAAAGATAAAGGAAAATAATAATATTTTAATTCAGTAGGCAATTAAACAATTATTTGAAGTTTCTTGTTTTATTTGTCAAGTTGGGTTAACATTTTGTTGGGCTAAATTATTTCAAAATGAGTAAACGCCTTCGCGTAGAAGAGGAAAAATTAAAAAAGTTGAAAGAGGACGACGAAGAGGTCGAAGACAAATATGAAACTCGACAAAAGCGAATGAATGAGCCCTTATTTTGGAAAAGGACTTCTTCCGGTTTTAGAATTGAAGATTTAAAAGAAAAATATTTCGGCGAAGTTTTAGACATTTTCAAAGTTGGTCCAATTTAATTTTTTTATCTTTCACTCGCGTTTTCCTGCTTTTTCATTTTGGATTTTCACTAGATAGGACTTTTATCTCTTTGTTGTAAACTTGCTGGCTTGTATTGAATCTGTCATTGTTTGTCGATTTTAAAGAGTGTAAATGAAGTTTTTTGATTTTCCTGGGCGATTGGTTTCGACATAATATGTACCCTCTTTGAGGTTAAAAATCAAATATCGTTGATTTGTATTGAGTCCTACATAAAAATGACTCGAATGTTTTACGTAGCTTATTCGATTCTCCACAAATTCGATTATATGCAAAACTGTGGTACGATTAATACTTTTCACGATAACGTCGTTTGAAAGTTCTATGGAGTGGCAGGATAGCTCGAATGCTGCCACGTAGTTAAAGTTGCCTATAGGTTAGGCTGTGCCAGTATATATTGACCCGTATCGCAGGAATAGCAAAATTTACATGTAATTATCGCACCAAACTCGTGGTTCGTGCGTATTTTGATCAAACCCCTAATTATATCGACTATCGATATAAAAGCTTTATCGATACTCAATATGAAAATAGACCTATCGCCCAGTAATAAAATGATTTTCAAATACTCGCAAGAATATTGAAATTATTCAATACTTTTAAAATAGCCGATGTTCAAAGTTGGAGTGTGTTTTTGGGTATTTTTATTGTAGGAACATCATATGCCAACCGAAGTTCTGTGTAAAAATAGCGAACTTATGGACGACGAAGTATCAGTTTCAGAATATTTACACCGTCTCTTACAAAATCTTCGAGATATGTCTTCGATGGTGCTAGTCGACGAGAGTGAGCATAATGTTTAGTGAAAAATGTGCAGGTATTCTCCTTTTTAAATTTTAGACTTCGTAAAAGTAGAAGATGAAGAAGTAAAAAAGAAGAAGAAAAAAAAAGACGAAGAAGAGCCGTACAAAATTGCAGGCGTTTTGGTAATGAAAGTGATTCATAAAGAAAATTTTGGACGTGTGTTTAGCAGGGTTCAAATCTACATGGGCGAAGCTTTGAAAAGATGTGTCGAATTAACATCTTACATAAATAGAAAAGTCGACATGTTTACACTATTTAACTGCACTAGTTTCTTGCGATACTACGATTTGTGTATTTTGCCCGAGTATAGACACCAAGGTTATAAACGAGAATCGAAATTTTAACTGTTAATTAACGAGTTTTCCATCAAAAATAGGTTTGGGTTTCCGCATGTTAAAATGCGGCTTAGATATGGCAAACGCCATAAAAGTTCCAGCCGCGATGGGTGTGTTTACAGGCCATCGGATACAGAAAATGGGAGAAAGAATCGGTTTGAAGGTAACTTAAGACAAGTATTAAACAAAAGTCGTAATTTTTGTTAGGTTATGCTCGAAATAGATTACGTGTCGTGGAAAGATCCCCTGGGAGATTTAATTTTTGACGATCCAGGTCCTGGTAATTATTCGTGCGTTTTAATGGCCGGATATGTTCCACCTCCAATACCTAGAGTGCTTGCAAGAGCACCTTTCTTAATAGAAATGGAGAAAACTAAGAAAAAACTTACAAGAGGAGAAAAAAGAGTAGCCATTATAAAAGCAGCAGAAAAAAAATAGTTTTTGTAACATCTTAAATCTATAACTATAAAAAACTACGAATAACATTTTTCTGTGTAACAAGTTGAACAAAATTACAACTCGTCTCTGGTAGGTTTAGATGCCGAATGAATTGGCAAATTTCTCCAAAATTTGGCTCTTTCCGAAAACATATTTTTTCCGTTATGAACTCCACCTCCAATGAAAAAGAATTCGTGATCTTTCGTTTTAACTGGCTCCCATTTCTCGTGAATAATTGAGTTCACTTCCGGTGTAGGATTTCTAAAATATTGCTCGTTACACAAATAATACGAAAAAAGAACGAAGCTAAATCACTTATAAGTAGCAAAGTTTGTCCAAAGGGTTGACATTATGTCGGCCATACGTTGGTCAAACAGATCTGGTGGATGATCGGGAAACAGAGTATCACTAACTGGGAATAAGTATTGCAAATCGTCTGCGTGAATTGATCCTAGAATAAATAGCACAATTACGGCAAGATGCACCAAAACTGTCAAAAGCATGAAAGAGTATAGTGTATAGTTTACCATAACGATTTTCTGTGTCGCCAAATAATCGACTGAAACTTGTAACTCCGTGATGCCCAAATAAGTAATAGTAGGTTGGATGTTTTGAATATTTCAAGTTAAGCCGAACAGCTTCGTCTGCAGGAGCAAAGAACCAACCGTCGGTAAACAGCTGTGGAAAGAGTTTTTAGCCTTTTTGGAAAACGAAATTCGCACCACTTACATCCAAAACATCGAATCGCGAGGAGCTGTCAATTTTTTTGTCTCCAAAATAGAACTTTCTTATTTGTTTCGTTATATAATCGACATCTTTGGAAGTTTGGCCGTAGTATAACGCCATAGGAACTATGCGATCAAAATCTCTATCTAACTCTTCCACAAGATGAGGGTTAGCAAAAATTCCTAAAAAAAGGCGTTAGAGATATTATTTCAATTGTTTAGACACTATGATTTACCTGGTGCCCTTAAAGCCCCATCTTCGGTCGTTACACCGGTCATCCATGGCACGGTGGGTGCTTTTCCAGATTTAATTATGTCAACAGGGTCTTCGGTTAAAAACGCTCCTTCATGTTCTGGTTCAATTACTGGAGCAAAGGGTATCATTGGATCAGTGTCCCATTCCTAAAATGGAATTTTAATAACCCATTTTTTCGATTACTTATAATGTACGTACCATGAACGCCTTATCTTGAGCAATAATTTTGAGCGGGTCGACTTTCTTTAAGCATTTTACCAATTCTTTACTAGAATCTGTTGGACAGTTCAACAATTCTCCCAGTCGTTTACTTCTGTCGGAAACCACGCCTTTAGCTCTCACTGCCCAATACACTTGAGCATTGCCACTTTGCGATATTGATGCATGAACTAAGCCTAAGGTAACATTTGTTAAATTTCAATTTTTAAGTCGGAAAGGAGAAGTAAAATTTTTATCATAAATAAAGTGATTGTTACCTTTACTTAATGGGGATAGGATTTGTAAGTGAGCACTAACACCTCCAGCAGATTCGCCAAATACAGTTACACTGTTCGGATCTCCACCGAACGCTGCTATGTTGTCTTTAACCCATCTCAAAGCCAAGTTTTGATCTTTAAGGCCGTTATTTCCTGGTACTACTTCATCGCCAGTTGATAGGAAACCCAAAGCGGCTACAAATTTATTCCAGTATACCCTTAAATGCGCGTAAAACGGAAAAATACTTACCTAATCTGTAGTTAGTAACTACGAGTACAATGTCTTTATCTAAAAGTATTCCAGGACCGTACCAATGAACATTTCCTGCTCCACTTAACCAGCCACCTCCATGAATGAAAAACATAACGGGATACTTTTTATTTTCAGACTTGTCTTTCTAAAATTTTATAAAAAGTTACATTCAAAATGGTAGTTAATGAAACTATGGAATACTTACTTGTGGCGTGTAAACATTTAAGAATAAACAGTCTTCTTCTCCTTCAATAACTTCACTTCTAGTGTAAATGTTTCTTTGTGGACAGACTGCATGAGGTTTATCGGCATTTCTGGTCCCTTTCCAAGCCTTTCCAGGAACTGGTGGCTAGAAATTATATGAGTAAAACCAATCATATCTAGTTAGTTTAACTGTAGTAATTGCAGGCAGGCGAAGAGTTACAGTTTTTAAGCAAAGGTTTAACGAGTTCTGAATAAGGTTTTTGTGATTCTATTGGTAAGAGAATGTATAGACTAAGAGAGGACTTGGAGCATGTAGCTCAGTTCTGGGCTTTTGGCTATTATATCTTCTATCTGCGTCGATTTACGATGCTGCATCCAGTACGAACAGTTTAGGTAATACTAGAGGGCGTTGAAATGTAGAAGGGTGGGTTTTGGGGGTCACACTAAACAAAAGAGAGACAAAAAATTTATACAGGGTGTCCCACTTTTAATGTTTAGGATTTAAGCGCGCGATGGAATAAGAATATGCAATTTGAAGACTAAAATTTTATGTAAACATGACTGTGCCCAAAAATACTTCATAAGGGAGTCTTTTAAATAAGGGAGCCTAATCTTATAAAGAAATAGTAGAATTCAGTTGTAGTAATAGCTTGGCATGACCAATGACCAGTGAGATGTTAGGATCGTTAGATACCAATAATTATAATGAAAGGTTGATTTTTAGCCTGGCTGCCTCGAGCCTCGTTCCCCTGATGTTATGTCTTTGGGCATACGAAAAAGCTTATGAGAGAAATGTCAGACCGACTGTCATTTACACATGAGAGAAGTGTCCCGCGATAAATGTCAGAGAGACTGTCAGTTATTAACTAGTTTAATGTAAACTGGAGTGTAAAGGCGAGAAAACTCTAGAAAATCTTGCGGTCGTCGCTTGCAATACTGTAAATGTGCATTGGAAGCGACTTCTGTAAAACTCGAGACTTACTCGAGTTTTCTCGCACGTTCAATTTACATTAAGTTTCTGGCTCTCTCTTCCTGCAACTTTTTTGTATATCATTGCGATTTAGGGCCGTAGGCCCGGCCGAGAGCCTCTAAGGCCGCGAGCGGAGGCCCCAAAGCTCGATCTATAGCTCTATTAAGCTCTAGTTTTCGTATATTATGTAGAAATAAATTTCTCATAAAGTGCGTAGTGCGTAGTTTTCGAGCAAAGAAACGAATAGAGCCGAAATCTACCCATCTCAAGCCACCCGCAAGTTAATGCTGCCACTTAGGAGTGGCAGACATCGTTAAAAATTTGTACTTTATCGTGTAGTAAAAGTGCACGCTGTCTCCCGGATCATGATCCAATTAAATTTATAATCGAATCTCTTTTGGTGCACTTCAAATTTCAATGGTATGCAATGATGTTGGAAATTTCAAAGAGTTGCACGGGTTGCGCGATCTTTTAAATTTTCCACATCCTGAGCTTATTTTGTACAGTAAGTAGTACCTACATATACTCCTCCAAACTTGTCTTTATAGTGAGGTGGTTTGATTTGAATTTTACAAAGTTCGCAATTTCCTATAATTATACAAAACTACAGTTGTTTGAATAATTAATTCGTACATTTTTAATTAAAAACTGCTTGTGATCGATTGAAACTGATTTTAGCATATTTTACCTCAAGGTCCACTTCTTTTCTGTAATTCATAAGGTTCGAGTGATGTGACATATATATACATTGTATAGTTATATTATACAGAGTGTCTCGATAGATGAAGAATCTATGCTTTTATTAATAAATCGAAAACGCTTTATTTTTCGACTAAAAGCAAAAACGAATATTACGGTTTTTGTATGAACTAAATTAGTGTAAATGGCTATTCTAATTTAGTTCATACAAAAATCAATCTCGATTTGCACACAGTAAAAGCCGAATCTATTAAATGGATATTATGGTCGTTCCAAACATTGGGTCATCGTAAAGTACGTTTACAAGTAAGTGGAATTTAAAAAGCATTTCATGCTATATTTGGTGTCTTTTAATACCTTATACTGCGTACATTAAACTGTTAGTTTCGCATTTCGGCGTCCAAAGTGCAAAGTGAATATTTTTGTATTTTGTGTAGCTAATAGCTAACTATCAAAATGATTGAATATTGAATTAAATACACGCTTGCAGTTGTAATTTTTCGTAATTCTCACTCAGATATACAGTGTGTCCACGTATGGACCTAACTATACTTGTAAACTTCCTTATTTTTCATTTTTAGATGAAAAGTCATTCCTTATAAAGAGTTTTGCTTCTTCTTAAAAGTCCTTTGCCATAATCAAAATGTTCATGTAACGTACAGGGTGTTTAGAAAATAGAGAAACGTTAATGAAGATAAAAGTAAAGTACTAGTTATACGAGAAGAAATTAAAAATGTTAAAGGAAAAAGTTGTTTCTAATGTTAATAGAAGCCAGATATAAAATTTGAACATTGTATCTCGAAGTTTGTATTTTTGACTTCTTTAAAATAAAAGCAATAAGTACTCATGTACTCAATAAAGCTTACCAAAGTGCATAATTTATTGAAATATGTACTCAAACAACGATAACATCGCAGCTCTCCTGCATAAATATTACCATTGATATTCCTGAACATGAGGTTCTTCTACTTCTACACAAATTCAAAATTTGAGATACAATGTTTAAATTTAATATCTGGGCGTCTATTAACATTAGAAACAACTTTTTCTTCTAACATTTTAAATTTTTTCTCGTATAACTAGTACTTTACTCTTATCATTATTAACGCTTTCCTATTTTCTAAACACCCTGTACATTACATCGACATTTTGACTATGGCAAAGGACTTTTCAGAAGCAGCAAAACTCTTTATAAAGAATGACTTTTTATCTAAAAATGAAAAATAAAGAAGTTTACAAGTATAGTTAGGTCCATCCGTGGACACACTGTATAAAAGGTATAGCATGCAACCTTCAAAATATCCCCAAAATGTGTACCTCTACTCTATGCCTATGCTTCTTCATTCAGATACACCCTGTAGATATGCCGTGCATTTAACCGTTGCAAAATTTTAGAAAACCTTGAATTAAACTAATTACCAATATTAAGAAGATAAAGCAAGATATAAAAATTACTCAATGACTGTGAAGAATTTGCGCTACTAATTTTTTATTTTCATAACTTAAAATAACCGTGTTGATTAAAAGTAGGGTGTGGACTTCATTTTTTTATCTGATTACCACTACATTTATTTGCTACTAAAAATATATGTATCGCGTAGAAAGTTAATATTTACGTAGAAGCTAAAAAAATTGACAAATTTTGAGAAAAAAATGGTGAAAAAGTTTCAAGCAGTTCAACCGAATTAAATTTATAAGCATTAAATATGTGAGACAATGAAGCAATTAAAAATGATAAAGGATAGTATTAACGCGTTTTAGAAACTACAACATGCGAGTAATTAAGACAATTTATACATTAAGTATACATTTTCTGAAAAAATGTTGTTTTTACCACATGCTCGGGTTATCGCTGATGTGAAAACTAATAACTGTCTGAATAAGAGATTTGATATTGCGTGATTGCAAATTCTAATCAACTACGGCCAATCAAATTTAAATACTAATAAAAATGATCTCTATAACCACTGCAATAAAAATTAAATATAGAAAACAAATAGGCAAATTTTTTTAACAAGGTGAGTGTGGATCGGTAGGCTCTTGGAATTATACCGAGTCTTGTAAAACCATCCGAAAAAGTCTACAATAAAAAACAAAATTTTCTTACTGGTACGCGTGAGCTATACAAAAATCCTACACTCTTTGATTAGTCCAGTCAATGGGGGTTTTGCCCTACAAAAGGTGGTGTAGTTCTGATTTTTGAATATGTTATTAAGTTAGGGGCCCTAATGAAAAATCTAAGTTTTCAATCTTGAGGAGGGTCCACGCGATCCGCCATCTTGGATTAAAGGTACGAAAAATTGGTTTTTCAGATTTAACTTCTGAAGGGTTGATCCCACGACAAAACTGTCAAATTCAACTTTGGAGAGGATAAAATGCCCTACAATATTTGTTACATTCATCTTCTTCCTATCTGTTACGGTTTCTGAGATATAAGCTGGAGAAAATCCCTCTTTTTAGAAAAAATGAATTTTTTTGGTAAACTTCGCTTGGAAACTTTTTTACCGTTCATTTGACAGAAAATTCTTAGAAACAAAAGTTGTATGATTTTAAATTGCCTTCAAACTGAGTGTATCACTGATATTTTAGCTCAACCAGATCCAAAGTTAGAGCAGTTTTATGATAACCTATAAATGTCGAAAAATGAGTCATGAGTGTTCGCAGCTCGAACACCCTCACCCCATATCAACTCATAACAATTTCTCTCACATTTCAACATTTATTCAATTTAAAATGGTTATGGGGGGAGGGGTAGAGATGTTGAGCAAATTTTCTCGTTTATATTGCCAACAACCTGTCTCATATGTCGAAAATTATAATGGGAGGATAGTTTTGAAAGGGGGGGATTATTGAGGGGGGTCGACCTTATATAATATTAAAATCGGTTCAGGGGTTTGGCAAACAAACGCGTTCAAAGATTGCGGTAAGTCGCACTTCTTCATGAAACCAGGTTTGTCAGTACTCTTTTGGCCATAACTCCAAAACTTTTTGTCCGATCCGCAATTTCTTTTTTCCGTCTCTAAGCTAGTTAAATTTACTATCAGATCCTTTATATGAAATTTGATTAAATCTTATAAAATACCCACACTAGCCCACTGAACATGTGGAAATCGTCATATTTTGAAAAAACGTACACATTTAGCGTGCTGGTGTGAGTATTTTACGGTATTTAATCAAAATTTCATATACAGGGCTGATAGTAAATTTAAGCAGCTTTTAGATGAAAAAAATAAATTTTAGATCGGACAAATAGTTTCGTAATTATTGGGAAAAATGTGCCAAGAAAACTTGTATTCCACAGCAGTACACGGTTTTTAACGTACTGGGATTTTTATTTTATAGGGCTTGATTAAAACCTCATATATGCGGTCTGATGGGATATTTAACCAGCTTTCAGATGAAAAAAGGAAACTACGGATCGGACAAATATTTTTGGAGTTATGGCCGAAAGAGTACCGACAAACCAGGTTTTATGGAGTAGTGCGACTTACCGAAAGTTAGCCAATCTTTGAACGCGTGTGGTTGCCAAGCCCTTGAACCGATTTTAAGGTATTATGACTCCTTCTCTTCAACCACTACCCTCCAAAACGTTAGAATTGTCGACATATGAGACAGGTTGTTGGCAATATAAACGAGAAAATTTGCTCAACATCTCTACCCCTCCCCCCATAACCATTTTAAATTGAATAAATGTTGAAATGTGAGAGAAATTGTTATGGGTTGAAATGGGGTGAGGAGGAGGGGGGGGGTGTAACAAAAACTTCGAGTTGCAAACACTCATGAATCATTTTGCGACATTTATAGGTTATCATAAAACTGCTCTAACTTTGGATCTGCTTGAGCTAAAATATCAGTGACACACCCAGTTTGAAGGCAATATTCAAAAATCAGAACTACACCACCTTATGTAAGGCAATGGCCTGTTATTCTCCCCATTGACTGGACTAGATAGGCATGTTTGGAACTTTTTACGATTACAATCAATATACCCAAAAGGACAAGGGTCCCTTTGATATCCGCGTAGAAAAATTCAGGCGGGCATATCAACCACAGTATATTAGGCAATAAAAAAATAAAGAGTACAATTCAAAAAGAAAGTAATAAAGTGAGAGGCCATTTAGCGTTTTTATGTAGATTCGTCCTGTATATTTAGACATATTTTTAAAATGTTGGCCATTTGGAGATCAGAAAGTTTTATAGTAGGTAGTAATAGGTACCTTTTTTTTATATTTTTCTTAGAAATCAATATAGTTCGAATGGTCCATCAATCTATGAATAATAGTAAATACATTATACCGTATGTCCATGGATGGGGTTACTTACGACAGTTTCAAAGCAAGTAGTACTTTTTATAAAGAGGGGATTTTTTTGAGAAATTAAAAATAAATAATTTTTCCTTCTTTGTGTATCCGTGGATATGTGGACATACTATTTATAACACTTATCGTCTTGCTGGTTGAAATAAAAATTAAGAAGTGAAGACGTGTTTTTTCATTTAATCGATCTTATCATTGTTGTTATTTTTAAATCGGCCGCAATTTAAACACTTGAGGTTTATAAATTATGATTAAAGTAAGTACTTCAAAATGAATAGAGACTTATGTAAGTGATAAAGAGATTGAAAAATTACAAAATAATTATTTAATAAAATATGATAAAAGACATGGGCAATCATGAAATGAAAATTTCTAGAGGCGTACTAACTGGCACCCTTGGATTTTAGAGGTGTTATAACTAAAACCCATTCGTGAAATAATTTTGGTTTAGAAATTAGCAGATCTTCGGTTCACAGAGAAAAAGGGAATGTTGAAAAAGAAGGGGACCGAGCGGGTGACTTTGATAGCTATCTGGTACATGAGCGTTTAATTACAATTTCGAGTTAGATGTTGTCTTTACTATACAAAACTCTTATTTTACAAATAATATTTCTAAGAGGCATAGTCGTATGGTTTTTTTTTGTTGTCGAAACGTTTGCGTATATGGTGATGTGGATATAGATATGGTAATGGTTGGTAGAAAACGTCAAAGGAAATAAAATGAACGGAAGTCAGTAAAATTTATGGTAAAAAGTAACGAAGAAATAGTCAAATAATCTCTGGATAACGGGAGCCAGTCGAAACATCTGCTGATTGGTTTGCATTTTACAACTTTGCTACATATAATTGTTCGATATTTTTTTTTCAATTTCAAACTTTAATTAGACAAAATGCATTGAACGCTGTTTGTAATCTAGCAAGGTCGCCACATATATTGGAACCCTTATCAGCTGTAAGCTTCGATTTTATAATTCTCGTCAAAACTTAATTACCATTTACTTACAATTTGCGAGTTTTACAAATTATTATAATTATTAGTTATTGTTTCCGTAAATTTACTGTTTAAATCGCCGAACGTCAAGAACTTTTTTTTCCACGTGTTCTTATGTTGAAATCTGCTCTAGTCAACTAATTTATTTATTAATTTATTTATACCTGTTATATACCTTTATGTGATCTCGGTTTTGGCCAAACCCTGGAAACCCATATCGCTTATTCGTGATATTTATGTATATATGTAATTATTTGGTTGTTTTTGTGTGTGAACATTCACTTTTGGCTGACTTTTGTCGATATAGCCATCTTCGAGATTAATACGCTTATCATTATACGTCATTTAACGCTGAACTTATTTTATTTTGATTTCCCTATTCGTCATACTTTGTTTACCCTTTCACAGTTGAGGGATAAAGCGGAGGCGTCAACTGTGTGGCGCCTCGACCCACCCCTTCTCCAGTGAGAAAGCCGGCACCGTTTAATTTTTTTTGTTGCGCTTCCGTAGATTTTGTTTTGCAGGTCACCCCGCGCGGGTGACCGTAACATTTTTGGCGCCCAACGTGGGGCCTCTTTTATTCAATTTAGTAAGGCCCCTTTTATTTAACTCAGTAAAGCCCCTTTTGTTTAGTTTAGTAAAGGCCATTGCATTTCATTTAGTTTGAAGTTTGTTTGGAGTACTTAAAGTTTATTGAGTGAATTTATTGGATGCTTGCTTGAATTTTGGTGGTGTTTATGAAGATTTATGTTACCGTGCCAAATACAAGCCCTTAATATTAAATTTTTATCTATACTATATTTATAAAGTCGTTATTGTTATATTTGGATATTTTATGTTGAGTGTTGCTTGCTGTGTCCTGGGATATTAGATATAATTATTCGTTGGTTAATTTATTCCTACGATGGCTGATTCTTTGAAGCTTGATGTCGATAGGTTGAGTCGTACGGAGTTGGTTTATGAGTTGAGAATTCGAAATTTAGGCGATGGTGATGGATCTAATGTTCATGATTTAAGAAAAATTTTGCGTAGTGCTGTTAAGTTGGAGAATACAAATTTTTCCGTTCAGGCTACTGTGTATCCGTTCACTTTTGATGAGGATGTAGAAGCTTTAACCGCTGGAGTAGCAAACATTTCTAAGTTAGTTTCAGATTTTGATGGCATGGAAAATGACAATGATTATAAAAAGGTTAAAGCAAAAATTATGTACCTATGTCAAACTTACAAATGCCAAAATGTTTTTTGTAACAAACTACCTATTGACTTTGTTTTGATCTGTGCGATACGCACATAATATGAAATGCCCTGAAAAATTCTCCCATTACTGCCCTTTCTGAGGGTTTTCGTTAAAATCAAGACACGTACGGAGGCACATGGGCAACACCTAAAGAAAGAGATGCTCCAGCACTTGTACCATCAGGGGTGGCATTTGCCTTTCATTCGTGAAATAGCGACCCATCACCGAGCGATTGCCCTGTCGTCTGGTAGCAAAGGAGGGATTCTGGATTATTTTTTTAACGTCGAAATCAAAATAATAAACATCCCTCAAGCATCCATCGCTCCAATAATTATTAAAATAAATTTAAATTTACAGCACTTAGGCCTCTTATTCGAACCCATTGTACAGCACATGATCTCTTCTGATCATTGGGATTGTGGTCTCTTTTCGAGAGCTCATCATAAATTAAATGGGCCTCCGGGGTTTTTAACCCTAGTACATACTAGAGAGATATCTTTGTAAGTAACAACAATTTATAAGTGGGCCTTAATCTATTAAGTTTGTTTAGGTAGATCAATACAAAATTATTTATTACAGTTTCAAGTGTTTACCTCAGCTCCCGACGTACCTATACTCCATTCACGATTGATTTAGACTTCAGTACACTGAGATAATTTGAGTTTTGATCGTGGTGATTCTCGCTTGTGTATCTCGTGTAAGATAAATTGAAAAAAATGAAGTGAACACACTGTATACGCTTATACGTATACGTGTACGTGTACGTATATACGTGGATGCAATGATTTATTTTGACGTATTTTAAATTTATGTATTCGAAAATCCAGTTTATTTTAATAAATGTTTTTTTATAACACATTTTATTAAAATATGTTTAATCATCTCAAACTATAGATTGTTGTGTAACTCGTATCGAATTAAAAAAAATGTATTATTATTATAAAATAACATTTACAAATAAAACTATTGCAAACATGTTTTAATGACTTCTATCTAAATCCGAAGTTAAAAACCGCAAAACCTGCTAACAAACGCATAACCACAAGTTTTAAGTATTTTACCTCAAATCTTAAATCTCCCAGAGGTGGCTCGGCAAAAGGTATCCCCATAAAGGCACTAAATTCGCGCCCTTTCCTAGTTTTCATGAAAGTACCTCGAAGGTGTCCCTGTTTAGCTGTAACTTCAGGAGCGTCATCGCAAATAACGGTAGGTAATACCCATAAAGTTCCTAAACTTAATATCACTAATAACGTAAATTGCACCATCTTGGATCAATGAATTTCTAAAGCTAACTAAGGATAAATCAACTCGCGCGTTATATTTAAGCACTTGGCGATTGTGTATTAGTTGTAAATAGTCTAGTAGAAAGTTGATTAAAGTACGAATGCCGAGGGCTCTAAAGTGAGTAGGTGCATGTACTTTGTAGTTGATCGCTGGACGGCTTGGCCGCTACTCTTAATCGAGAGGAGACCATGCGTTCGTTATCATTTATCATAACACTTAACGAAAATATAATCATTTTTTGTAAAAATGAAAAATAGGTAAATCACAAATTATTTGGCAGCTTACAAGCTACACATCACTGATGCTAAATGCAAGCGAAACTACCCCAAAATGTGGCGCATATTGGAGTAGTGACCACTAAAATGGACCTCGTAAAGAACTATCGTACGTGATCCAGTTCAGCAGAGGTGGTTCTCTGATGCGTTTTTCTAACGTAATGTTTGCTTTTTGATACGCTGTTAAATTTGTTTACGATGTTTTTGAGCAAAAACGCTCGTGGGCCACACGCGCTATTAATCCAAAACAACTATTTTCAATTTATTTGAAATTTATAAAATAAAAAACCAGAAAATCTTGTTCAAATTGTATGCAGTGAGTAATACAAAAAAAACCTACAGCTTATTATTAATTTGGTTGGAACAAGCGAAATGGATACTAAAAATTATTATTAAAAGGGGCGTAAGCCAAAATAGAAATGATTCACAGAAAAATGTTCAAACAGTGGTGGAAAACGGCACATCTTTACCAAAATTACTAACCAAAAATTCTAATTCGTAGTTTGTGACGTCACGCCGACAGCGGCTGATGTGGTGGTTATACATAATAGGTCAGGACTTCTTCGTACGTGTTGTAGCTAATACAAGTTCTAGAAATATAAAAAAAGATACCGGAAGTAATACCAAACAATAGTATGCTCAGCATTTCTCAGATTTCAAAAATCTAAATTATACGGGGTGTTCTATTGGAAATAGAAAGGTAAATCTCATTTCCGGCTGAACCGAAAGTCAAAATACAATAGTTTTGGTACCACTAGACAGATAATTTTACAATACTTCAAACAACTTAAAATATACAGAGTGTTGTATTGAAAATAAGAAGACTAACCTCATTTCATTGTACATATCATTTTACAAATTTCATAAAAGTCTAAAATATACAGTGTCCTAGTGGTAATGTTTAGAATTTAAGAGAGATAGGATAGAATAAGAGATTTTAAGACAAAATTTTTCTATAAACACGTAGTGAAAAATATTTCCTAAGAGAGCATTAAATCGTTGATTGAGGAAGGAAAACAACGAAGTAAAATACGTTCAGCTATAATAAGACACATTTTAACTAACTATTGCGTATCTTCTCAATTCCCTCAATCAACGGTTAAATACTAAGCTTCAAAGGGCTGTTGTTCTCTTAGGAAAGATTTTTCGCTACGAGTTTCCGGGAACTTCTTGTCCTATTTTTATTAGTCCCATTATATAATAAACTTAGTTTACTCATTAACAACGTTAAAAGGCCCCCTTGGATCCAAAAATGAAATGTACGATTTAAAAGAGGTTGCGGGCGGTTTTGGGAAAATTTCTTTCATCGTGCGCAGAGAGGTCAGGCAAAATAATTGGAATGTTTCGAGGGGTAGAGTATTAGAGCCACAACCTGCAGAGTTTGAGGTTGAGTCTCAGCGTCTCACGAGGACCCGTAGGGCCGACCTAGAGATTATCATCGA
The DNA here is from genome assembly GCA_950108345.1 of Malthinus flaveolus. Taxonomy (NCBI): domain Eukaryota; kingdom Metazoa; phylum Arthropoda; class Insecta; order Coleoptera; family Cantharidae; genus Malthinus; species Malthinus flaveolus. Next base: position 34,185,437 of record OX467285.1, on the reverse strand, counting down.
AGGGTGCTTATTAAGCTCTAGTAGTTCATGTTCTTAAAGTTTAGAACACTATTAGATAAAAACGTAATAGTGATTATAGAATCGTGGAAGTTCACTCAAGATTTCTCTAGATCTAACTGAAAAACCAACTTTTTCTTCGTTCATCTTCAAAGGGCAGCTGTAGCTCTCTTAGGGTCAATTTTGCGCTTACATGTTTATAAGAAAATTTTTTCTAAAATTACGTATTATATAACTTGTTAAAATCCTAAACATTAAAGCCTTCAAATCAATGAAAATTATCATGGGATTACATAATTAGCTAAACAACACAGAAGGTACTTAGTGGTTACACTTTAAACAACTTATTACTCTGATAACCTAAACATATTCATACTGCGTAACTTCTGCGTTAAAAACAATTTTAATTGCTGTGAGCTGTGACGTGTAAATACGTTAAATTAAATTACTATTTATCAATTTTTTAATAATAAACAAAGATTTCCCTTATCTGCCTATATTGAAATAAATAGTGACATAACATTTAAAAGATTTAAAAAATATTAATTCTTAAAAACATGTTTTGCTAATTATCTTCTAACAATTGTCTATTTGTTTAAATATAAAAGGGCGCTGTTAACCACCCATTTCTCATAAAATTAGCTGCCAATGATCAGTACCTCAAAAATCTCGTTTAACAAATATCACTGTTTGCCGTTTGGTTACCTAATCAGTTTCTTTATTTTAAGTAAAAACAGCATTAACTAAAAAGCAGAAGGTTTCTTTAAGAGCCGGTATTTTGACTCTCAACCTTCAACTACTATCGAATAGCATTGCATCAAATTAATCTAACCATTGCTTAACGGGGACTCAAAATTCCGGCCCTTATGCCCGTATTTATAGTCGATGCTCAAGCACGAGCTCGGACTCAAGCACGAGATTCTCACCAATTTCTGTTCTATAATCGATGCTCAAGCTCTGGCCTGTACTCAGGTCGACAAAATGCGCGTATTGCGCATGCTAGACTCGAGCAAGTCTCAAGCACAGTCCCTACCTATCTTGAGACTGTTTTGTTACCAGAAGTTTTATTTTTCCAGCTAATTATATTTTTTTTAATTAAATGAAAGAAAGTTTTTCTTTCAAAAACAAATTCACGAATACATATATGATTTTATTGAAGCAGAAAACCATCAAGAACTATGTCGGAAAAAGATAATGTATCCGCGATGTTGAAAATCCGATGGAATTTTATGATAGAGAAGGGTTAGGAGAGATTATAGGTTTCAAGAAGAAACGGTTGCGCCAACCTGATAACTGATAACCGTGGTATACCTACACCCCTGTAATTTCACAATTTCTTGCTTAAGATTTTATTCTACCTTTATGCTAGTCAATGTACCTACACATCAGTAAATATTGGATTAGTATAAAATTCATTTTATTGGCCTAATGAACATGCGGTATACTTTTCTTGTAATTCATATAACTCTTTGTAAATGTATGTGGTATGTGTTAACTAAATACGCGGAGTTTCCCTTTAAATAAATTTTTTCTTCTTGTAATCAATATAATGGGCATTTATTTATTAATTGATTACGTACAATATTATTTATTTCACTAGTAAAAATATACAGTAGCATAATAGACGAAATATTTGGTTAAGTCATTATCATTATTATTGAAACCTACCTCCATTGAGCTCGACATTATATTCGAGCTCGATGCCTACCGCTACGCGCTACCTCACTCAGGTCGTACATTTACGAAAATTCAACATAACCGTAAACAAGAAATAGCGCGCGCAAAAGTTAAATAAGGGTCAAAGTCGCATGTAGAACTAAAAATCACCAAAAATCCCCTAGTTTCAACACCCAACTTGACTCAAGTCTAAGCTCGAGCGAGAACACCCGAAGTTCCGTTTATAGAACAGGGCTCGTACTTGAGACGAACTTGAAAAAAACTCGTGCTTGGCGAAGTCGACTCCGAGCTCGTGCTTGAGCATCGACTATAAATACGGGCATTAGAGTAGTACCTCAACCACGCCCGGAGACCTCCAGCCCGACAGCAGCCGCCACCAGCCCGACAACAGCCGCCACCATCCCGACCTCAACCTCAGCCCAGAGCCCAGACCAGGCCAGGAACCTCCTACGCCGCCGCTGCCAACCCGAGGACGCCTCCACCATCCTCCAGGCCAGCTCTACGTCCATCCAGGCCAGCCCCAGCAGCTCCCAGAACACCGACCCGTGAGGCCCACCCACCTCAAGAAGCTCCATCCACCCCGAGGAAGAGCCAAGCGCAACTCCGCACCCTTCTGGATATCGCAACCAAGTTCCTGACGATGCCCGATGATGATATGGAAATCCTCTACAAGATGATGGACAAAAAGGCCAAGCGAATGAAATCTACCCGTCCCTAAATGCCAGACACCACCCGAAGAAGAACCAAGCCCTCTTCCCTCCGCCTGGCGTTCTGGAACGCCAACGGACTGATGGACAAACTCTTAGAAGCGCGCAATTTCGTAGCATATCACGAACTTGACGTCTTCTTGGTAAACGAGACGCATCTTCGTGCTTGTGATAACCCAAAGATAGCCAATTTTAGATGTTACAGGAACGACAGGACCCACAACCGAGGAGGTGGAACCGCCATTTTCGTAAAGTCATCTTTATGCCATCACGAAATGGACACCCCCCCGTTGGTCAACCTGGAAGCGACTGCCATCCGAATCGTCATGGTTAACGATGTCAGCTACGAGATAGTCTCAGCTTACTGTCCACCCGCCAAACGACTCCTTTCACCCGACCTAGATGCCTTCTTCGGACGTCACCCCCACGTCATCGTCGCAGGAGACCTGAATGCCAAACACCGCAATTGGAACAGCTGGAGAGCCAACGCTAGCGGGAATATTCTCGACCGATACGCAACCACCAACAACCTGTTCGTCCACGGACCCGATCGGCCAACTCACTACGGAGCCGTAGGCAGGCCCGACGTCCTCGACATAGCCATAGTCAAGGACATCCGTCAAGACATCGAAATCGAAGTACTCGACGAACTCGACTCCGACCACGTCCCCGTCCTCATGCGAATCGGTCAAGACATCGTTCAGCTACCAGCCACCTTCACCAAGACCAACTGGCCAGCCTACAACTGGAACCTCCAGTCTAACGTAGGACCAGTGCCCGTTATCAATTCCGTCGAGGAGGCCGACAACGCCTTGGAAAAACTGACGTCGTCCATCCAGGACCATGTCAGAAGCGCGACCACCACTCACGCAGTCAAGGACCACAACTCGACCCCCCTACGCATCCGTGATCTCATCACCGCCAAACATCGTGCGCGCAAAAGGTGGCATAGGACCCAATTTCCAGGGGACAAGAGAGAATACAACCGTCTCACCATCGAAGTCAAACAGGCCCTGAGAGAGAAGAGGAACGAAGACTGGCACGTCCATCTAGCGTCCCTCAACACCCAGGACAACTCGCTTTGGAAGACCCAAAAGGCTCTTAGGAAAAAGAGAACTTCCATTCCTCCGATCCACGGTCTTAACGGCATGGCCTACTCCGACAGCGACAAAGCAGAAGCCTTCGCGGATAACCTCGAAAGCCAATGCACCCCTCTTGAGTACGACAGTTCCGACGAAGACGACCAGGTGAACCTCATCAACGGTCGTGTTCGCAGACTGCTCCAAGTCGAGGAAAACGAGACCATCACTCCCACCAGTCCCCTCGAAATCAGGACTCTCATCAAGAAGACCAAGGTCAAGACAGCTCCCGGCAACGACGGCATCTCGAACCGTGCCCTCAGACACCTTCCACCACTAGCCTTAGTCTGGCTATGCACGATAATTAACGCTACTTTACGTTTTAGGTACTTTCCTAAGAAGTGGAGATGCGCGGACGTCATCCTCATTCCGAAGCCAGGTGGTAACCGCACCTTTCCGCAAGACTACCGACCCATAAGCCTTCTGCCCACCATGAGCAAGATCGCCGAAAAGGTCATCCTATCCCGACTCTGCGAGTCTTCCAACGACCTGAACGTCATCCAAGACGAACAATTCGGATTCCGACCTTTCCACTCCACCGTCCAACAAGCCGTTCGAGTAGTAGAATTCGTCGCCGATGCAATCGACCACAAGGACTGCGCCGCCGGCGTGTTCCTCGATGTATCCAAGGCATTCGACAAAGTGTGGCACCAGGGGCTGCTATACAAGATGATCACCGCCCGATATCCTTTATCCATGGTAAAGTTAATATGTTCATTTCTAACTCGCCGTTCTTTCAGGGTCAAGATCGAAGACGAGAAGTCCACCCCCAGACGTGTACTCGCAGGAGTGCCACAAGGAGCAACCCTTTCTCCCCACCTATTCACCATCTTCACCAGCGACATGCCAAAGACAGAAGCCACGAGCCTCTTCATCTTCGCCGACGACACAGGTTTCATGGCCAGCTGCAGGGACCCTCGACTCGTTCGAATTCGCCTGCAAAACGCCGCCGACAACCTGGAGCGTTGGTTCAAGAGATGGAGGATCGCAGTCAACGCGACCAAAAGCGCCGCCGTCTTCTTCACGAAGCGCCCCAGCCTCCAGCGACCACCCAACATCGTGATCTTCGGCCAAGACATACCTTGGAAGGACGACACACGATACTTGGGACTCACCATCGACAAAGGCCTCACTTGGAAGCCCCACATCGAGGGAGCAGTTGCCAGAGCGCGAGCCGCCTACTCCGCCCTCTACCCGCTCTTCTCAGGAACAACTCTGGACCTCAGGAACAAGTTGCTGCTGTACAAGACCGTCATCCGACCCATAATGACCTACGCCGCTCCCGCCTGGGGGTATGCCGCTCCGACTCACATCAAGAAGTTGCAGACAGTCCAAAACAAGATCCTGCGAACCATAGTCAACGCACCATGGTTCGTGCGGAATCGGAACATCCACGAGGACCTCCAGATGATCAGCATCCAGGATTTCATCCGAGAAGCGGCCGCCAAATTCTACGACGCAACGATCGACCACGACAACCCCACCATCCGTGGATTGTGGGGTTACAACGTCAACGAGACGAGACTCCGAAAGAGACCCAAGCTGGTCTTGGACAGGGTCTAGTTCTCGCACACCAAGCCCGACATTGATTAATGTTCGCCTCCGGCGAACCAAGTAAGACGCGTATCGTCAGCGACTTCGGTCGCACTTCATTATAACTGTAATTCTAATTACCCATGTTTTATCTTTTCAGATCCATCCGATGAAGAAGCAATGGACCCAGTTCCGAAGTTTCGCAGCCAATCAAGATTCACGATTCACGATACCTCAACCATATTATTAGCTTTGATGTTATGCTCTAGCGGCATATCGCGCCAATTCATTGTAGAAATATTTTTTTATACCACTTGCCCATCAATTGTTTTGGGTATTAACCATGGTATAACTAACGAACGAGAACCCCATATTGTCTTAGCTGTAAAGAAGTCTTAAAAAATGTTGCAAAATGCAAAATCTCTTAGTAATGTTAACAATGAACGTTTATTTTAAATAAACATCAACACACAATTACAACTCATCGCGAACCCTTACATACTTATTAATACTTAAGGGTAGCGAGTTCCAAAAATTGACCCTTTTAATAAATTCGTTCTCAGACATAAATATTTCGTCGTCACTTTTAATTAAGTAATAGTTTAAGTCGTGTGTTGCAGGATCCCATTTTACTTGAATAATCTCGTTCAACGACGGCGTTGGGTCTCTGATGAAAATCTCCATTAACGAAATTTCTTTACGCGTCTCAGACTTACCCGTATTTGGCAACATTTGTCCAAAGAGTAGCCATAATATCAATAATAGTTCTGTGCTCGTAAGGCCGATAATTTTCGAAAACGTTGTTACTTAACAAGTAAAGTAGGTCGTCGCAGTGACACACTCCTGAAAATGTTATTATTTTACTCAGAGGAGCTACTTACGCACTAAGTGGATGAATACAAAGTAAGTAACTGATACAAAAATATGCAATTTATCAAAAGCAAACGCGCATTATTCTTCTTTGTATCAGCTGAGTTTGACTCTTTGAGAGGATTTTAAGAAAATAAAAGAAACTCTTGCTGCTTGGCTTTGTAGCAGTAGCACGTAGCACACGTCGTCCAAACGGACGCCTTCCAGCAATTATCTAAAGCTCGCAGCACGTAAGCCCCATCGGCTCGGAGAAATGCTAACTGTATCAAATAATGCGAAAACAGATTTTTGCTAGCCGATTCCCGCAAAGTAAGTCCAATGCTGGACGATGTAATGTGCTTCAAGCTTAATAGCCCAATTCCCAATCAAAACAACACTCAATTGCATGTCGAACGGACATCCGTAAACTAGGCATCCAATGAGCATAAATATTATGGAATATAACGCTAGCAATGAGCCATAATTTCGGCCTACTATTCATTATTCCAATGACTTGCATAAATAATTAATTATTGTTAGCAAGTCTTTATGAAGTCGCTTATTAAAATCTATAAGTCTGTCCCAGCTGAATGCCTATTGGAATATTCGGTGATGTCCCGTAGGGCAGGTCCTAGGCTATGGCGTTCATTTGACAAATTTGTGCTACTCGGAATTTTTTTTTTGAACAAAAATCCGTTTAATATAAAAAGAAAAAGCGAATTATTACCGTAGTCAGTGTCTGCGTCTCCAAAAATGGATGTAAAGCTCTCACTGCCTCTGAAGGCAAAGTTATAATAGTAGACAGGCTTCTTAGAGTATTTCGCGTGTAATTGAACAGCTAAGTTAGCTGGGGCCACAAATAGACTATCTGTAAAAAGCTGGATTATAAATAATTAGCAGATTGTTTTGCCAAAATTCATAAAAGAAACTTACGTTTGTAAGTTGGTTCCTATTAGAAGAGTTTATGTTGTCGTTCTCAAAGTAAAACTGGCGTATCTTTTCAGTAATTGAAGCATTGGAATCCTTATATTGTAACATCACAGGTAAGATTTTGTTAAAATTCTCGTTAAAATCTACAATGTGCTTGGTATTGTTGTACAGTGCTAAAAATTGAGAATGACTTCGTGAAATGTTTAACTTGCACCTTACATGATGATACCATAGCTCCATCGTTTGCCGTAAAGCCCGTTACAAATGGAACGTTTGCAATTTTTCCCGACATCAGCAAGTCAATTGGATGTTTAGTCAAAAATGCGCCAGGTACGTCAGGTTCAATAACTGGCCGGAATAGTATCATAGGATGCTTATCCCATTCCTGAAAAAATAATAAAGCTAAAGCTAGTTGAGCTTTTTTATTTCTAGCAACTACTAAAGAAAGCCCACCGTCAGCTTGTTTTCCACTTCAACTAACTCCAAAGGATCGTACTGCTTAAAGCACTTCAATGTTTCTTCATTGAGGGTATCCGAACAATTTAAAAGTCTAGCCATTCTCTTAGTATTGTTGGTGGTTAATTCGCTTGGAAGTACCGACCAAAGAGCGAACGAAATTCCACTTTGTGCTATTGCTGCGTTAAATAAACCTAAAGCAAAAGATAATTTATGTCGAGAAAGAGTTTACTTACTATAGGGAATAAAAATAAGTATAGAAATTTTCTATTACCTTTGCTCGATGGAGAAAGAGTATGCAAGTGAACACTTGCGCCACCAGCTGATTGGCCAAAAATAGTAATTTTGTTGAAATCGCCACCAAAATTTCTGATATTATTTTTAATCCACTTTAAGGCCAAATTTTGATCTTTTAGTCCCAAGTTTCCTGGTAACACTTCACTTCCTGTACTAGCAAATCCAAGAAAACCTGCAAGTTTTACCATTTTGTTTAGTCAAAGCAATGCTTAGCGTTTACAAAAGATTTACCTAATCTATAATTGAAAGTTACAAGAATGACATCGTAATCGATTATTATATCGGGCCCGTACAAAATAGGATCTCCACTATCGCTACGAAATCCGCCTCCATGAATAAAAACCATGACAGGAAGTAGTTTTGGTGTACTGTCAGTTTGCTAAAATTAAAGTTTATACAATTTAAAAGTAATTTTCCTACGGAAATATTTACCAAAAATATCTTTCGAAATAGAGTGGAAATTTTGTTTGCGAAAAGCTCGAATAAACTCATCCGGTTAGGTTCTTGCTTAGTTGAGGAGCCCTATAAATAAATTTTAATTTATAACAATATTGTGAATATTCAGCCATTGTCAATTTTGACCCAGAAGGACTAATTTTTCGGCAAAAGCAGTTTTATACTATTTGAAGGTAGAATATATTTTCTACAATTTGAGAGTAGAATGGTCTCTATAGACCTAATGGTATCCGAGATAGAAGTGTAGAAAAGTTTGCACAATTTGAACGATTTATTTGAGAATTTAAGCACGACCGGTCTCATTAGTGTGAGTGGTTTCTGGACTAATGAGCCGTGATCGAGAAGTTCTCTGAGATATTTCTGACGTTTCATTAGCTGCTGTGACAAACATCTTTTCCAGAACTTTCGGCCCGGTCGCTTTCGGACAAAACACCTTGAACATGAAACCTCCCGATTTGCAAACTTTTGTTGACTTGCATCTCAAACACCATTATGTCTATAGAAACCATTCTAGTCTCAAATTGTACAAATATTTGTCTACTTTTAAAAAGTATAAAACTGTATTTGACGAAACATTAGTCGTTCTGGGTAAAAATTGGCAAAAACTGAAGAGAGATAGTTTTTTGGATTTTTGAGGCTATACAGGACGACATTTTAACGACCATCGGATTTTGGTGTCCCAGAAGCTAAGGAATCATTTGAAAAAGGTTCTAGCTTTTAATTTTGAAGTGAAAACAATTGGAAGCAGAACAAAGATAATACAACTGGGTAACCCAAGTTTGTGGTAGTTTAAGTAAAATTAGTTACGATCATCAATCTGCTGAAGGGGGATCGAGTGAATCTAATCTCGTTACACTACACAAAGATAGTAAAAGATGCAGAGGAGCGAGATATCATCTTATAACACCTTCTACAAGCACATAAACCGTCTGTAATGGTTTATGAAAACATGATGTGTGACCATAGAAGCTGTGCGTGTGGGTTGTGGTGACGAGACAGACGCACTCCGCATTGAATAAATAGTCTTGCGAAATGAACACAGTGGATGAGAAGCTATCAGTAATCGAGCTAACAAGGGCTGAAGCGCTATTTAATTTTATGTTGGAGTTGGCGAGTAAATGTTAGTGAACGAACGAACGAATTATTGAATTCAATAGGCAGCAGTTGTTGTTGAGGGGCGTGTTGCACGCACTCCGACCATATTTGCTTTTGTGGCATTCTCTTCGACGAAGCCTTTTTTGCCTTGCCACGATACCTCAATTATTAAATCTTTTCCTCTGACTTTCACCACTAACCACCGACATGAGACAAGGATATCCTTTTGAAACATTCTCAATATTTAGAGTAGGTACTGATCATTTTTTGCCATTTCTTACAAACCTGTGGAGTGTAAACGTTGAGATATAAACAGTTTTCATCGCCTTTAGGAACAAAATCGTTTTCGAAGATGCCCATTTGAGGACAAACGGGTGAATAGTTTGTCGCATCCAAAATTCCTTTCCATGATTCAGCAGGAACGGGAGGCTAAAAATACAAATTGTTATTATACATTTTATCATACACTACAATTTATTCATAAGTTTATTTTAAACTTTTTTTTTAAACAATTTAGTTTAAATAATAACTTGAATAAATAATAAAATAACTGCTTAACAGCAAATAGACCAGCTGAAAATAATTCAGTAAACTATTAAAAAATCAGTGCTGTTAGATAGTTTTTTAATAATTGGCGATTAACCTAAAATGCAAGCTTTTGAAATGGCTACACACAACTGCACGATGTGAACGAGGATGTATACCCGCCAATAGAACATCAGTATTTTATATTTTATTCAATCGCCTGAAGATTTTAATTTTAATTTGATAGCACTGTATACTATATCAGCAAGAAAATGTGTACGTAAACTACGCATGTAATAACGTCATCCGTGTTTGATATGTGACTTCATTGAGTTTTCTTTTAATGGATCATGTGATTTTTATATTACGGAGCTCAAAGTAGACTATGAGCATGACTTTTCTAAATTTCTAAAACTCTAAACAATTTTTTTCCTTTTCAACAATATAAAAGACAAAACCCAAGAATACTAAATTTGTGTAAGCGGGCGGAGTTAGGATCCCTTAAAGTTGCGATATTCTAGAGTGAGAAAGGTATATGCTCATTTTGAAAAGTAAGCAACTTTAGGAATAACGACGACTGTTATCAAATAGCTACATTAAAATTGACATAGTTAGGCGAATTTATTCCCAATTTCAGAAGGCCCCTGTCCTTATAATAGAAATATAAAAATTCAAAAGCGTTTTACTGGAGCGGTTGGTTCAGGTTCATTATGTTAATTATTCTTCAAAACTAAGTCTTAAAGTGAAGAAGAAAGTATAGAGTACGATATGTATATCTCAGAATTTTCATTTTTTATTTAAAAATTGCCCAAAAGTGGGTAAATAAAAGCAAGCAATTTTCCTCACTTTCAGTAAGCCTTAGCTCTATTAAATATCAACATTTCAGCAACAAAATTTCACTTACATTGTAGCCCAATCTTTCTACTTTATTTTTTATCTACATAATTTTTTTGTAACTTCAATAAGTTTTGCTGCTCAACCGCTCCAGTAAAGCACTATTTGCAAGATTTCTAACATGGGCAAAATCGTAACCTTAAGTCAAACGTGAGTCGAGTTTGATTCTTGAATATGACAGATCATACATTCATACAACATTCTGCTTTTAAATAGCATTTGCTTTCTTCTTTTATGCTAAAAGCCAAGCAAGGCAACATAAAGGTGTTAAAATTAATCGAGTATAGCAAATAATAAATATACAAAAATTGTAAACTAAACTATTTGAATATTTTAATCGTTTTAAATAATTAGCAATCCGATTCACACCTTTGCACTTTAAACGTTGCTATAATAAGTCGTAAAATTAAACATTAAGATTTTACCTTAAATCTGAGATCACCAACAGGCGGTTTTGCGTAAGGTATGCCGCTGAAAGCGGCAAATTTTCGACCTTTCCATGTTTTTCTAAATTTTCCTTTTAAAACGCCTTGATTTAATTTCACTTCCGGCGCATTTAAACAATTTGCTACAAGGCATAAGGTCAATAATACAAATATTTGCTTCATCCTTACTGCCTTGTTGTAAAATGAATTATGTGGATTTAACTGTAGTGTACCTGTACATAGTGTACAAACAATTATACCCTAAATAAATTAAAGCTTGCGCACTATGCGTGTATACCGATATTATTTAATGTGTTTTAAAACTTTTCATTTTTTTTCTAAACAATAGATATAAAAGAAAATAATATTTATTATAGACGATGTAATAAAAAAAAACAAATAAGAAACTCAGTGCTGGTGCTGGTTTCCGTTTCCTGTATAGTAATAATTATTATCTTAAATTATTGTTTGCACTGAATCTAACTTTACCTCTATAGCTACATTTTAGTATTGATTTCAAAAAATAGCACTCACGAGCGGTTATCGATTACAATGTTTATTTGTAATAAAAATCTATTATTAATAAATGTGTCCACGAAAAATTAGAAACTCAAAAACATACGACAAACAGCCGCTCCACACTGACGAAAGACAAAGAATTAAAATAGTACTATACAGTGTGTCTCCGGATAGCGTATAATCGATCAAAATTTATTTAATCTCGTGTTGATGTTTTGGGATGCCGCCCTGCTTGGTCTGAAAAAACTTTCAAGTAGCTTTTAGTTTTAAAAAATCAAGGCGGTCGTGACAATTGAGAAAAAATTTTTTCTCCAGCTCATAAACAAAACAGCCAAAAGTTATTTGATTTTAATCTTAGATTTTGGGTAAATTCAAATAAAAACAAATTTAATGTTAAAGTTAACCAATATTGTTGAAATTTGCAAAGGGTTCTAATTTCATATTCTGAACAAGCTTTCTCTATAACAGTTTGCCGTACTATTGACCGAAATGGCACTTTACCTAAACGGAAATTATTTTTTTCTCAATTGTCTCAATTCTCAGTATTTGAAGTAGGCCCTGACATAATTAGGTATTATTCAATAATTATTTGAAAGGTGAGAAATGGCATATAGGTTGTTCGATAGTTCTCTAAAACCACAACTTGTGGGGTCGTGGGGTGACGCAAGAAACTGTTCTTGGTCCAGTTTCCAGTTCTCGTCGAGTATCCGACAGTAAATGATTCAGTTATTGAAACTGGCAACTGGTGAAAATTGAGCATCTAACCGCTTAGAAATCGATCGATACATTTTTTTAAATTTGATTAGGTAGGTATACGATACATAATACATGACAACATGACCTATCCTGGCACTACCGCCTAGTACAATTTGTTATTGTAGAGAAAACATTCTAAACATAGAACAGTAATTACTTATCAATATTTTGGTTAAATAAAATTATCTCAAATTTATAAATAAGCGAGTAGTAGTGGGATCTTTACCAACGAACGCGACACAAGCCCAAGGCACTAAATTCTAGATGTCGCCACTTGTATTAAATTTTAGTAATGAAATTAAAATAAAGCCGTGTCCACATAAAGATTAACAAAACGTAACGTAACAAAACGGTAAAGGTGCTTTCACATTGTCCGAAATTCTGCATGCGTAGTGGCGGGAAAACGCGTCAGCCCGCAATAGGCTAAGAGTGTTCCACCACTAAACTTTTCAAACTGATTTTGCGGAATTCCGGACTATCTGAAAGCACCTTGAAGGTGAAAAGATTTGGTGTAAACAAAAAATAAATGGTAATGGGTTTTTAATTTAAATTTTTAAAAATTTGTTTTGAGATCTTTTATGACCAAAAATAACAATTTTGAGAAGAAACTTCCTAATGTGCTTCAAGTTGTAGTTGAACACTCTGCTAGAAAAACTAATTGACAACACGAGAGTGAAACCGCAATGTACTGATAAAATTCGAGAGAAAGAGCATTGCACTATTGCATTCTAATAAGTAGGCACCTAAAGTGTACTTAATTTTGACGAATATTTCCCTCATGTGTAATTGTTAAAAGACCCCTCCACCTTCGGTGTCGGGCTCTTTCTCCAAAATATGAAAATGAACTCATGCAGTTTTTAGACAACACACTGTCATGCAAAAAGTATCGGTAATTTTGATGCATTTGTGCAATTACTTCCGATAATTGCATCGTTCGTGGAAGAATGAGAATTGTAACAGAAAATAATCTTTCGCTTTCGCATTTCAAGTACAAAATTTTTAAATCAAGCTAGTAGGCTATGTCTAAATAGCATCTAATCAAATCTCAAGCGCACAAACATTCTTAAATTGGTAAAATAACGTCAATAATGTGATTTTGCTGCGACAAATACACCTTCACGTGGTTCTGCTTGTAAAAATCGCTAATAAACATTTTCAAAATTTTTTTAAATTGATAAGATGCCTAATAATTGTTTAGTTGACTTTGGCTGCCTCAAAATCTTAGTCCACCTATTGATGGCTTAGTACAACGGTCACCAAACTACGGTCCGCGGACCTCATCCGCATTTTATTTATAAATATTATACTGGGTGTATAATTATAAGAATCTCGCTTAGGCCCAGTTGTATAAACGAGTTAATCTCGGAGTCAGAGTTAACTCCACGATCTGAATATAAGGTTAGATCTTATAGCGTGGATTAGATTAGGTTAGCTCGTAGACACTTGGCCTAGGGTTAACCCATCAATTTTCTAGAGTCAAATATATTTCAATTTAACTCAGAATTAGTTGTTATTTATGTTGAATTTAGATTAATTGCGGAGTTAACTCTGACTCCCAGATTAGCTCGTTTATACAACTTTGGGCCTTATTAGCATAGATAGAGAGTCGGTTTGTCGGTTAAAAAATGTTGGGACAAAAATGATCCTTGAGTTATATCTACATCAAATCAAAAACAAAATTTACCCCCTCCATAATATTTTTGAAATATGGCGGAAAATAACAAAATTGGCGTTTTTAATTTATTAGGCTCTAAAATCGTTATGTGGAAAAGCTGGAAAGACTTTCTTATGGAACCTGTTCATCTAAGCTCTTCGTTAACTTTTAAAACTTCTACAACATTTTTCGTCCGACCTCTTATAATTTTCAAAGTTTCAATCCAACCCGTTTTTCAAAAAATTTGGTGGTCAGCATAAAGTCCCCTCCACACGACCTGATTTGGTCAGGCGGTCGGGCCGATTTGGTCAGATCAGGTAGAATATCAGGTCGTGTGTAGGCTTGTCGTCTGACATTTATTGTGTCGGGTCGTCGGGAGTTGTCAGATGGCCCGTCCACCTGACTACCCAACCGTCTGACCAAATAAGGTCGTGTGGAGCGTTGTCAGACGATTTAGCGTGTGGGCATTTTTTTTTTGTTGATTTGGTCGGACCGACTGTCAGGCCGACCGCGTCAGCTCGTGTGTAGGGGACTTTGTTGGGTCGTGTGTAGGCCACACCTGATTTGGTCGGACCGACTGTCGGGCCGACCGCGTTAGGTCGTGTGTAGGGGACTTAAGAGTGATTTAAGTTATCTTACTTTCTTTGTTTCAGAATCGAACCTTTTTAATGAGTCTTGCAAAATGTTTAATAATTATTGGAGGTTCATTATTAGTTATTACTAGCTATAATAAGATGAAACAAGCTCCAGTAATGCGGTCATTAAAATGCAAATCAACTACAAAGAAACTACCGGCCCGCATTAATAAACATCGATAAGAAATGATATTATCAGTGGTCAAGGTTATACACAACCATCGAATTTTCTATTTGTGTTTGTGCATAAACAAGTAACGGTACATAGGAAAACATACTAATACTAAGGTACTGTAGTTACTACCCTAGAATATTTTTTTAAAGCGATGGAAGAGTATTAAGAAGCAGCACGTCAATTGATGAGGTTGCCTGATTTTGGAATCTGTAAATGTATGGTGTATATTGCGGACCTTTCAATTTTTTTCGTAAATCAGCACAGAGATAATTAACAGACTCGTAAGGACGCTACCAGCACAGATTTTTAATAATGGCAAATAACGGAAAGTTGTATTTGGTTGAAAAACCTCACACCTGAGACTAAAGTAATAAATTACAATTCTCAACGTGACAATTGAATTGAAAATAACTTCTAGAGCTAGAGCGTTTCACATGGTCACTTCTTGGCTAACATAATTTTTTACAACGGCATCTTGCGGTTCCGTTCATATGTCGTCAGGTTTCAAATAATGATATCTGTCCTACATTTTTCATATAAAACGTGCGAGGATCGTTGGAGAACAGCAGTGTCCGAGAAAGTCAAAAATAAGCACTGAATTAGTTCCCCCTCCTATACCACCCCAAAAAGATTTTACTCTTGTACCTTGTAGTACCTGGTATTCCATACGTAAAGCTATTCTGGGCTTACGCTTTAAGGTAGTAAAAAAGTTTTAGAGAAATATTTTAGCTGCCATTGCCTGCTGAGCCACGGGACGGAATTGTGACGATCGTGACGGTTTTACAAATTAAATGTGTCACTAAAACCCAATTATAGACAGAGTCGTAATTTTCAATAATCGATCAGTGCCGACTTTTTTCACATTTAACATAATTATATTACTCCGTATAACCAGCATACTTTATATGAAACGTAAGTTTCAAAATTATAATAAGAAAAACTTGAAGCTCGCGCTAATTGGCGCAAGTTACAAAAAGTAATAAATAGCCTTCAAACACATTTAAAGATTAAATCAGCGCAATAAATTATGCAAAAATATTAAAGCAAACATAACACGAAAGGATTAACAAGAAATCCATAATTTTCTTAATTATTGTTAACAAAGAGTAATCTGTATCAGTAACATAAATATGGTGATCTATTATGTGATAAAGTTTTGCAATATTTATGTAACTTCTCTGCAGTTTATGAATGACTATTACTAACCGTTAACATAATTAATAAATTATGAAACTACAATTATTCATTTGGGCAAGCTTCTTGAGCGTTTTCGTCGTTTGTATTTACCCCGAGTTCGACTTGAAGATTGGAACTGTGAGAGGTAAATATTACTCGACGAGTGCCCAAAGAAGAGTTTTCAGCGCGTTCATTGGAATACCCTACGCTAAACCACCGATCGGCCGTCTACGATTTCAGGTAAAAAAAAAGTCAAATTGGTATCAAATTACTCAAAAATGTTTGTAGGAACCCGAAATTATAGAAGAATGGGACGGTATTTTGGACGCCACAAGAGCAAAGCCGATGTGCCCTCAAAAAATTGCAGACTCGATTGTTGGCAATGAAGATTGTTTGCACTTGAACGTTTATACTTCGAAAGTATAGGCTCGTTGGGCTAGTCTATTAGGCGATTAATTAGAGTAATTTCAGTTAACGAAAGACGAAAATGTGTCCCTTCCAGTTATGGTTTTTCTTCACGGGGGAGCATTTTTAGGTGGAAATTCGGACCACACTCTATACGGACCTAAATTTTTATTAGCGAGAAATGTTGTTTTAGTTGTTTTAAATTATAGATTAGGGCCGTTTGGATTTTTATCAACTGGAGACCAAGTGGTGCCTGGAAATAACGGCTTAAAGGATCAAAATTGTGCTTTGAAATGGATTAAAAACAATATCGAAGGGTTCGGTGGAAATTCCAATAAAATTATTTTGTTTGGACAATCGGCCGGGGGTGTTAGTGCGCACTTACATCTGTTATCACCATTGTCAAAAGGTAATCTATAACTGTTAAACAGGGTGATTGTGGAGGGCCTATTTTACATTAATTTTCCAAAATTAATAATTTACAAATTTAAATGAAATAAATGTATTTTAAGATTTACTGAATGGGGTAATTATTCAAAGCGGTACGGCGCTATCACCATGGGCAATAGACCTAAATGGAGAGGTTGTAAAAAATACGAAACTTCTAGCAGAAAATTTTAAATGTTCGACTCAAAATAGCGAGCAATTGTTTCGTTGTTTAAAAACGATTAATACGTGGGATATTATTAAAGCAGCCTACTTCACTTTAGCTGTGAGTAATTGGGTAGCTTAAGGGTGTTTGGTAGAAGTAAAGAAGGCCTTGGAGTTGATTAAATCGTGTAATAATGTACCGAACACCCTTAAGCCAGGAACCAGGATTTAAGGCACCCCATGACACCCCCAGTCCACGACACAACGTGTTACAAAAATTAGTGGTATCTGTTGTTGCTGTGGCAATGTTGCACTTTGAAAAGCCGCTGTGTCATGGGATGGTGTAGGGTGGGGTGTCGTAAGTCGTAAGTCTGTTACTAGCGTTTAACTAACTCTTAATCAGAAGTCACATACTCTCGATATTCCGTTTAAACCTGTAATCGAACCGAATGGGAATGGATCATTTCTGACAGAAGAACCAAAAGATATACTCCAAATGGGAAGAGTACCCAATATTCCAATTATGGTCGGATTTAATACTGAAGACGGGGCTTTCAAAGCAGCAGGTGTTGTACATTATTACAAATTATTTAGTGTAACGTTTACTCCATAACAGGCGTGTTTGGTAATCCGACACTACTGAAAGTGCTAAATAAAAATATCGCGAACTTATTGTCATTTGACCTAGACAGTAATTTCGACACGAACTCGATCAGCAGCCGCTTAAAGAAGCTTTATTTTGACAACCAAGATATATTGCCGGAGATGAAATCTGAAGTCGTGGCTGTAAGTGTTTAATTATTTTTCGCAAAGACAAAGTTAAACAAAAAATTTGTAGCTTTTCACCGACAGCCTATTCTTGGTACCAGCCCTAAATACAGTCGAATTGCACACGAGATATACAAGTTATCCAGTATATTACTACGTTTTTGGATATCGAGGAGATCATAGTTACAGGCCCTTTTATGGTGATCGTAAAAATGATAATTACGGTGAGTCGCTAGTCTCGACTGGCTACTAATTCGTCCCCTACTGTAAAGCGGCTCATAGCTCTCGCGATTGTTTATGGATCATTGGCCATCGTTACAAGCCGTTGTGATTTCTTTTCACGCCCGGTGAGCCTACAGACTTCATGATTATCATCGGCCATTGACCATCGGGATGACACAAACATGAGGTTGAATCGCGACAGTTTGTCACGATGACCGATGGCTTATGAAAAACCAAGAGGCATGTGGGCTAATCGGGCTTGAAAACTAATCACGATGGATTGTCAGGATGACGGAAAACCAATGAATAATCACGAGGTCTGTGAACGGCTTAATGAAACTTACAATTTGGCGCTGAAAGTTTTAAAATTGGCCAGTATTATTATAAGTCGAGCCCAATCCATAAAGATACATACATAAGATACAAATATGGGTATAATGCTAGAATTAATCGGCCAATATGGAAATTGCGTATAAGATTTGGAGAAAGCCCAATCACCCGTTCATTCGCTTATGAATGGTCACGTCGACCATTACCACACAGAAGATGTTTGCCACAGCAGCAAAAAAAAACGTTAGGTATTTTACCAAGAACTTCTCGACCACGTCCCATTAGCCCAGAAACTACTCGTACTAAAGTGGACAAAGTCCAAACTTTATTTCGGAGTTTATCTAAAGCAGCTTGACCCATCCAAATAATAAACATTTTAGGTGTATGCCTTGGTGACGAGTTACTATACCTGTTTGAAGACAGAGAGAGCTTTCCGTTTATTACTTTAAGTGAAAATGACGAAGAAATGGTTAAGACCATGACAAATTTGTGGGTTAATTTTGCCACATATGGGTAAATTGCGTGTGATAGTTATCTAACCAAACTTTATCATTGACTTTACCAGAAATCCAACTCCGGAGACAAAAGCGTGGAGTCCAGCAACATCTGAAAAACTACAATACTATTTTATTAAGAGCCCCGGGCACAACGGTATGGTTAAACAAAAACATACGAAGGGTATACAATTTTGGAATAATCTCGAAGTGAAGTTTAGAAATAATTTACACACGTATCAAGCTTTGAATGGCGCAGTTGATAGAAGAACTTTCTGGAATTTAATAATCGTTTTGACTATTTGTGCTTATGGCAACTGGAAGAGAGGGGTTGATGGATAACAAGACTATACGCCATTAATAATTGTGTTCCTATTTAAAAAAAAATTGGTAGCTTAGTTGCTAGTAGTAAATGAATCTATAAATAATAAATATTTAACAACACTGACGCATTCAAAGCAGCTATAATGGAAAGTGCTAAGGATTGATATACGCCCACACGAGGTATCACTGTGCGAGAATCGCTGACAATTAACGTTGTGAATAAGATAATGTACCAATTAATAATTTTGTAGTTTGTTATTATCTAATAAAAAAATAGAACTTGCTGATTGCCTTTCTAGTAATTTCCTTACGTTTAGAGTCTAGTCTTAAAGGGATTTTTGGAGGTTTCGATACCATTAAGTCCACTTGATACTACACTTTCTCACTCTTTTTTTGAGTAAACACTTCACTTGATTATAAAATAATCTGAAGTACCATTTTCCTGATCGTTGTAACGAACTATGGCATTTTTGATCAATTACCAATTAACACGTGCCTATGTCCGATCAAGTTTGATTAGAAATGTTACTAAAAATTATATTCATTGTGTTGTTATCCACAATATGTTCAATTAAAACTGAAAATGTGCCTCTAGCAAAAATCAAACAAGGTGTTTTGAAAGGTAAATACGGCTTTAGCAGCGATGGCAAAAAATTCAGTTCGTTTACCGGCATCCCATACGCAAAATCACCAATTGAACAATTAAGATTTGCGGTAAATAATAATTAAGTAAAATTATTTTATATTAACAATTTGAACAAAAGCCTTCAGAACCTGCAGACCCATGGACGGGAACATTAGACGCCACAAAACCTCACTCTGTTTGTCCTCAAATATCAGAAAAAGACAAATTAGTCATTGGAGATGAAGATTGCTTATATCTCAACGTCTACACGCCCGAGGTAAGCACAAAAATTCTACTCCCACTCCCACCTTCTAAATACAACAAACTTTTAAGCTTTTCGAAACAACTGAAGTAAAAAACAAACTTCCAATTTTATTTTACATCCACGGTGGAGGATTGCTTTCGGGAAGCGCCAATGATTACGGCCCAGATTTACTCTTAAATAAAGATGTCGTGCTAGTTACAGCTAACTACAGACTGGGTGAGTATTAGAAACGGCACCCGTTGCAGTTTAACTCTCTTCTCTAGGTCCTTTAGGATTTTTTACGTCTGGAACTCATCACGTTACTGGTAACGACGGATTGAAAGATCAAGTTTTGGCATTAAAATGGGTAAAAGAGCATGTTGCAAGTTTTGGAGGCGATTCTGAAAGTATAACGGTAGTTGGTCATTCTTCGGGCGGTTCGTGTGCTCACTATCACATGCTTTCTCCATTAAGCAAAAGTCTAATCAAAGGCGTCATTGCGCAAAGTGGCACTGCACTTTCAAATATGGCCATGATGCCTCATTTCTTCTCGACACGCTATTCCAAACATCTCTCTTACGATCTAGGATGCAACACATACGAAGTGGACAAAATGATGGAGTGTGTAAAGAAGGTCAAGGCGTACGATATAATTAGTAACACGTCGATTTTTAACGTAACAATTAGTTTAAAGCGTAACAGACGATTTTCGATAAAAATAACTATTTTAGAAATGGGACATCGATCCAATAGTTACATTTAAGCCAGTAATTGAACCAAACTTTCCAAACGCATTTTTAACGGAAGATCCAATCGATATAATAAAATCTGGGAAAGCTGCCAAAATTCCACTAATAACGGGCCTCACTACTCACGAAGGAGTTATAAGAGCAGAAGGTAAGGGTTGGTTTGTAGGAGGCCACTTGATTGATAATTATTATTTTAGCAATTTACAACGATCCTAAGTTACTAGCAGACTTCTCAGAAAATTTTACTGAGTTAGCGCCGTTGGTGTTTGGATATGGAGAAAGTGCAGCCCCAAAATATTTAAGTGGCGCTACCAATGGCATAAAAAAGTTTTATTTCGACGATCGTCCTATCGAAGAATCATCAAAAACTCAGTTTGCTCAAGTAAGTTGCACTTTACGAGGTTTGAAATGGGTTTATATTTTAAACCACCACGAGCAATGCCAATCATTTTATTCTTAAAATGAAAAAACCACGACCGAAGCCCGAGAACTCGTGTGCAACCCTAACAAGAAGGAAGGGTCAGTAAAACTGACTCCGTAGAGAGGTCGAAACAGCCCCACACATACTCAGAATAGATCATCTAATACCGAAAACTTACCAGTCTTTTTTGGTACATTGCAGGCTTACACTGATGGAATCATTTTAAATGCAGCAGATGCCACAGTTAGGTTGCACGTTCAGCAAAAAGAGCAGCCTGTATATTATTATTTGTTTGGATACAAGGGATCTGAAAGTTTTTGCCCTAATAAAGAGCAACCAAATCGTGGTAGGTATGAGGACCTATAAAGCTTCCACATCCCACTCCTAGCCTGATAAGTTCTGAAAACCTCTATCTAAGGACTCACTATGCTAGATTGTGACGTATCGGCTTATTTAAATGTTTCACCGTTACTGAAAATCTTGGTAAAGACCTAGCGCACACTGTGTTAGTGCTAAAAAAAATTAAGCAAGTCCACCTAGAAAATTAATTCCAAATCTAATTTGAACTGAACCGTTTAGGAGTTTGCCACGGCGATGACCTCTTCTATTTATTTAATCTCAATACGTTCCCAAATTACAAGCCAACTAAGTCCGATAAATCAATTTCTGAACTGATGACAACTTTGTGGGTCAATTTTGCCACTTATGGGTAAGTTAATTTGCCATTTAAATGTTTTGTGCTTTACAATGACCGTTTTAGAAATCCGACACCAGATTTAGATTCGGCTAGTTCTGTTAAATGGGATGCTGCAACAAAGAAGAAACAAAATTATTATTATATTGAAAGTAAGGGCGACGTAAGTCTCGAAGAAAATTTATATCCAGAGAGAACACAATTTTGGAGGGATCTTGATTTGAGTAGTCGCACTTTTAAAATTAAGGACGAATTGTAAATTGATGTTAATAAAAAATGTTGCTAGTAAAATATACGACTAACTTAGTTGGTTGGAGCATGAGAATTGGGTAGTCGCCATATTAGGCGGATGTTTTCGGGTAGTTTATTGTCACTGAGCACTATGTGAGTTATCTGGGCTGCCCGAAGATTTGAATTTTGAAACGTTTTCACGTAATGAAGTAAAGCACAATCACTCCAAACAAATTTAATTCTAACAAATAAATTGAAAGCTTTAAGAAGGTAAGCTTTTGCAAAATTCCGTCCGATTCAAATATAAACCACTCTCCATAGTTATATCGTTAAATTGCTTAATATGATAATATTCCAAACCGTCGATTCCAATTGGTTCCCATTTCGTTAAATTTAGAGAGTCGACAGCGGGGGTTGGATTTCTAAAAGTAATTTATTTATAAGAGCCAAGAGAATGAAATGCGACGATATTTTAATACCCAGTCGTAGCAAAGTTAGTCCACAAGGTGGTCAGAATTTCCATCATATTAATATCATTCTCCGTGGGCGCATAGTTTGGAAATGTATGACCTAGAGGGAATAGGTGCAGGAGTTCGTCGGTATGGCATGCCCCTAAAAAAACAATTTAAGTCAGTTCGCCAAGTAAAGCTTCTGTTAGTAACTGATGATCTTTTCAATTGCATCCTTCATGGGTTAAATTCCTCTAGATTTGGTTACTAGTTACTGAAAACTGAAAACTAATGATAAGGTCTTACCGTAATCGAAAGTTGCATCTCCAAATAACTCAGCATAAGACGCAGATCCACGATAGTCGAACAAATACTGATAAACAGAACTATTTGTGAACGTTGCGTGCAAATTAACTGCCACACTGTGTGGATAAACGAAAAATGCGTCGGAGTACATCTACAGGCACAAAATAAACTTCATTTCAGCTCAAAGTAACTCGAAAGACTTACGTCTGCAAGTTCCAATTTCGTAGACTCGTCAACAGGCTTTCCATCGAAATAAAAATCTCTAATTCTTCTGCTGGAATTAAATTCATTCGAACTCAAACCAAAAGTTGGTGGGATTATCAAATCAAACATTTTATCTAAAGTTTTTAGGAGAAGTGGTTTCGTGGTTAAATCTAAAACAAAGTTTAAGTAGAGGACAAAATTAAATTTCTACAATTTAAGTACCTACATGCAGCTTTATAAGCAGCTTCTCGAGCTGCAACTCCCATTATAAAAGGTACGTCTGCAGTTTTCCCCAACTTTATTGTTTCAATTGGATTTTCAGTTATAAAAGCGTCACTCGCGTTACGTTCAATTACAGTTCGAAAAGGTAAGGTCGAATCGCCGTCCCAACTCTTTTGAACATTTATTATACAAATAAGTTCTGGGTATTAGTTATACTTGTGTTTAATTTACTCACGACAAACTGCCCGCTTGCTGTAACTATGTTAGATGCCCCGACTGCGCGTAGACACGAAATTAACATCGAACTAGATTCGGTAGAGCAGTTGAACAACTTTCCTAATCTAAATGTATTTTCCTTCACCACTTCACTCGGTGTAACAGAAAAAAATGCGGTCGCAGACCCACTTTGCAAAATGGCTCTGTTTATCAATCCTAGAATTGTAAAAATAAATCGTAAAAGCACGAACAAATGAACAGTCACATATTTGGTACCTTTGGATAACGGCGAAATGGTATGTAAATGAGCACTAAGTGCTCCAGCCGAATTTCCAAAAATAGTTATTTTATTAGGATCGCCTCCAAACTGAAGTATGTTGTTTTTGGTCCATTTTAATGCTAAATTTTGATCTTTCAAACCATTATTACCGGGCACTACTTCGTCGGCAGTACTCAAAAATCCGAAAGCCCCTACTCTATAATTAGGTATCACTAAAACGATATCTTTATCCAAGAAGTATTTAGGCCCCAGCCATTCGGGTTTAGCACTACCCATTTCCAAGGATCCCCCGTAAATGTAAAACATAACTGGCAAAAGAATTTTTTCGTCTGATTTCGTCTTAAAAAATAGATTGCATTTTAGAAAAACCCCATAATGTTATGGTTGAACAGACCTTTGGCGTATAGACGTTAAGATAAAGACAGTCTTCATTTCCTATTACGGGGTAGTTTGAATCGTAAATATTTATTTGAAGACATGCGTGATGGCTGCTGGTAGCATTGAGGGTACCATTCCACGATTCGATTGGTACAGGAGCCTTAAAATAAAAATAATGAATTATTAAGTAATCCAAATCAATCTTAAGGAACAAACAGTTGCAGTTAAGCAATTTTTGTTCTACAGTTTGACGGCAAATCCCAAGTAGCGCCATATGGGTTTTTAGCTTAGCTTGCCATCCATATATAAATGTAGAATGTTTCTCGTTATTGCATGCGGGTATCTGGTGCCCCATGTAGTGTACAGTAATTGCCTATATGACGCTACACTAAAAATTATGATCCGATTTCGATTTTATTTTCACGGAAATATTAGGTTTGTGATGTCCTTTAAAATAATGTATCCCACATTATGGGTTGCCATTAGAAATTTTCAAGTAGGGGTTGCTGGAGGTAAAAGGGGCGACATAAAAATTAATCAACGGTGGTTTTGAAGTTCCCTCTCCGCGTTTAAATCTACGTGTTTTTTCTTAAAAGCATGTATCAATTAGATTTCGAGATATTCCAGGTAATAAGTTTTTAAATGAACACGCTGTATATTATCAAAGTTCAAAGTTTTATTTTGTTAAGATTGTAGAGTTGACAAACAAAATATGTGATAAGCATAAAGCGGATTGTGTTGGCTAACATTTGAAACTCAATCAATCAAACTCAATTGTGCAGTGTGAATACCGGAAACTTATGTGGTAGCTGGACTTTGTGCTATTCGATAGAGAAAAAAGCAGAAAGTATTTTGAACATTTGTATCAATTTTCTAATTATTAACTAAAACTTCTCCTTGAACCTGTCCAGGGCAGGACAGCTGACTAGGTTCTAGTGGTCTATTGATACGGCGCCAGACTATAAAAAGTGAAGCACCCGCCTCAGGGTGCACTCAGTTCTTGAAATTAAGCGGTTAGGATCATAGTGCTGGCCACATTACCTTCAGGATAATAATGCTGAGCTCACATTAGTGTGAGATATTACGGTAATGACAAATGGGTTGTTTGACTAATGACTAATGGCATTGCTAAATGTATATCTCTTTGAGAAGATGCCAATTAATTTAGAGAAACTTTACTAATAAATTAATAGAATTATTACCTGAAATCTAAGTTCATTAACTGGCGGTTTAGCATAAGGAATTCCAGTAAAACCGATAAAAGGTCGTCCTTTAAACGAGTTCCAATATCTTCCACTAAGTAAACCTTGTTCTATTCTCACCGAAGGTACATTATCGTCACTTTTACTTAAAGTAGTACAAAACATCAAAATCGAGACAAATATTATTTGAAACATTTCTCGTTATGTTTACTTTAATTAAAAACTATTAGTTTAATTTCACAATTTAAGTTTATAGTAATTTATTTTAAGCGGACGCTGTCATTAACTTGGTTTATGTCAATTTGAACAAAAAACGGTACTTGAAAAAATTTTAATTAGTAGAGGTTAAAGGGTGGGAGATAAAAATTTCTAGTAGTAGTAGTACCTACTCTACTCTCTAAAATAGCGAATGAATATTTTATTTTATTGTAAACTTTTAATCGACAATAATCGATTTTAAAGTATTTGGCGCAATAAACATAGATGGCGGTATAAGAAAGGACGCTAGTATCGCTAGCATTAGGGAGCTTCTGCTTATAGCATGAGAGGGGTACATCAAGATAAGTTTTGGGTGTTGTTTTTAATTTATGTTAACGACATTGATGTTGGTATTTTATCGGAGGAAGAGGCCATGTCTTCCATCAACGCTGGTAAATATGTATGAGAGGGAAACATCAAACATTGTGATGCAGGTCCATTGATGAATGGAATGATGGAGTTATAAAGTGAATGGAGCTATAAAGACTGGTTTGCTGCAATTAAGCTGAACTAAACACGTTTAAAAACACATCCTGTATACCAATAGTAAGTTATATTAGTATGGTCTCTTGGGTCACCATATGTATATTCAGGACTAAAAGCTTTGCTTTTCCTATTCTTTATGATATTCATTTTCTTGGAATAGAAATAAAATGTCTTTAGCATAGTGTATTTCCAAATTAATTACAAAAATAGCAATTCGAATTAGAGTTCCCCAAGCATCATGATGCCCAAAGTTAACCATATGATGCAACTTGGGGTTTGTCTGTAACTGCAACTATTTGTTCGTTACAGATTGATTTGGATTAGTTATATAAAAACAAAAACCCTAAAGATATGATTAGAAAGTTCCAAATGGATCATTCTATTTTTCGGCTATATTTCTTACTTAATTTAGAAACGCCCAGAAAATGTTCTGATATTTCTTGTAGAGACCTTCCCTCCGTTTCTGGAAGAATAAAATAAAACAATACAAGACCTATAAGTCCTAAAATACCATGAAATAAATACACTCCAGGGAATGTAAAAGCGGACATCATTTCTAAAAATAGTTTATTTGATGCAAATGCTAACAAATAACCAAGTGCACCCGATAATCCACAAGCAGATCCACGTATATCTTCCGGATATATTTCGACAAGTAGCGCCCAGGGTAAATTTTTAAATCCAGAATAAGACGTGAAAGCTAACAAAATAATAAATACCAATGGAATTACTCCATAAGCGTTTTCGCTACTATTATCAAGTTCGCCCGCAACAATAAATTCTCTAATACCAACCAAATATGTATAAATAGAAACCCCTAACGTAGAAACGATCATTCCAATTAGTGAAATGAACACTAATTTACGTTTACCAACGTATTTAATCATTAACATAGCGGCAATACAGCCGAGAACACTTGCGACGCCCACGACGATCGTAGCATAGTATTCGTCTATGGGCACTCTCAAATTTCTAAAAATCAAAACCGCATAATTAAACAAAGTCGTAGAACCCGTGAAGTGGTTCATTAAAAAGGCCGTCATAACAATAGAAAACGGCCAATAGAAATCTCTGTCAGAAAATCGTTTTAACCTTCTCAACCTTCTCTTCACTTTATCCAAGAAGGCATCGTCTGCTTCTAAGGCGGTCAATTTTAATTTATTCCTGTTTTCTTCAGTTTGTAAGAGAATCTGTTGAAATTCTGGTTCGATTTCTTCCACGGTTGACCATCCTCGGAACCATGCTAAGTTTTCTCTGGCTAATTTTTCCTTATCGTGTCTTAAAAGCCAATATGGGCTTTCTGGTATAAATATTAATAATATAAAAGAGGTAATCGGAAATATGCAAGAAATTAACGCGCTGTTCCGCCAACTAAAAAACGTCCCTATTATAAATTCGACGAGTACGCCTAAAACGGTTATCGACGATGAAACTACAGACAGCATTCCTCTGTATTCTGGTTGGGTTATTTCAGCTACATAAGTTTGTACCTTAAAAAAATAGAAAGTTAGTTCATTCTTTTAGCAGTAGGATATTATACCGGGTGTAAACGACCAAAGATGAGCTTAGGGATTTCCCATTTCTCGCACCTTTTTACTGAATCTGTATTTTTGCCTTTGGTAGTTTACATTAATATAACGATCAATGTGAAATGGACTCTTCTCTTACATAGCCCTAAAAGAATAAATCTACTTAACTGGGGCTTCGATTAATCCTCCACACATCCCAAATATAGCTAAAGCGCAATAAATTTGCCAAATATCGCTCGAAAATCTTAAAATTAACCAACCCGTCACAAATGGAATTGTTAGGTATTGCATTGTTCTCTTTCTTCCTATGGGCTCAGTTAGAATTCCGGATAGCACAGAACTTATTGGCACTATCAGTTTGTTGAGAGAACCTGTCGAATAATAAATTTAGTTGTTATTTCGTTTATACAACGATACGTAATTACTAATCCAAGATATGTCTTCTTCACTAGCAATGATTGTTTCTGACGGATCGTTTCCAGTTAAACTTGGTATTAGTATTGCTGGATATCCTATTGTTGTTCCATACGAGAGCATCAACACATTCTTTACCATCACTGCTAATATTTGTGGTAAAGCCATTCTAAGTTTTGATTTTGGGTGGTTTCTAACTGGAACCCCATTTTCTTCCATTGAAATTTTCTAAATGTTTGATTGAAAATTAGATGCACATTATCAGTATCATTGACACGCTTTGCAAGCAAAGCCCCTTAGAAGTATCGCGTGTTGACACAAAAATCATATAAAAAAAATTTTAAAAAATCAAATAATATAAAAAGTATAGCACTCGATTGTCATTCTCAATGAAAGTGTAGGTACTCGTCGATTTGCTTAGTATGTCAATTATTATCAATTATTTAGATCTTGGAAGGGACTCGATAACGATTACAATGCACAATCTTAGTGAAGGGCATTCGTTAAAAAAATATTAAGTGTAGTTTTAGTTTCTTAAATAAGAGGGGCGTTTCTTTGCCAATAAGGGCGAGGGGGGGGGGGGGGGGGGAAAGTAAAAATTTTGTAGAAAAACTACTGAAATTAATTTCCAGCTCCCAAAGTTGTAATTATAGCGAAAATCGACTTTAGGCCCGTCTAGCAACACTCTTATGAAAGTTGTGGTTATGGTTTTCACTCAACAGGGCATTATTAAAATAAAACAGAAATAAATATTTCCTAGTTTAAATGCTTTTTGATAATGACCGAAGGGCCGAAACAAACGGCAATGAATTTATATAAATTTACGAGAAACAGGGAAGGGTTTGTTTTTATTTAAATTTTTGTAATATTCATTCAATTGGCAACCATTAATAACATCGCAATTACTTATACCTATAGGTACTTATTATAAGATAATGTTTTTTATTATCTCTGTTATACGTAGGTACATAACAGACCAGGTTTTCCATGATAGTGCACTAGAAAACGGAAGAGGCCCCGCTCGCCTCCAGCCTTTATCCAAACACACACCAACAGCGAAGCCTGCACCAACAACAGGGATCAAGTAGATTGCGAATCGCCTAAACACGTACTGGTGGTGCCTACGTGCCTAATCGTTTAGAGCATGACTACTACCGAAGCATCTCTATTTATACTCCCAACCAGACCTCTCGTCTTCCTGTTACTATTTAAAGTACAACCGCAGATAGACTAGTCAAGAAGACCAAGGTACTTTTCTAAAAAGTGGAGATGCGCTGACGTCATCCTCATTCCCAAGCCAGGTGGTAACCGCACCTTTCCGCAGGACTACCGACCCATAAGCCTTTTGCCCACCATGAGCAAGATCGCCGAAAAGGTCATCCTAAACCCGACTCTGCGAGTCCTCCAACGACCTGAACGTCATCCAAGACGAACAATTCGGATTCCGACCTTTCCACTCCACCGTCCAACAAGCCGTTCAAGTAGTAGAATTCGTCGCCGATGCAATCGACCACAAGGACTGCCCCGCCGGCGTGTTCCTCGATGTATCCAAGGCATTCGACAAAGTGTGGCACCAGGGGCTGCTATACAAGATGATCACCGCCCGATATCCTTTATCCATGGTAAAGTTAATACGTTCACATCTAACTCGCCGTTCTTTCAGGGTCAAGATCGAAGACGAGAAGTCCACCCCAGACGCGTACTCGCCGGAGTGCCACAAGGAGCAACCCTTTCTCCCCACCTATTCACCATCTTCACCAGCGACATGCCCAAGACAGAAGCCACAAGCCTCTTCATCTTCGCCGACGACACAGGTTTCATGGCCAGCTGCAGGGACCATCGACTCGTTCGAATTCGCCAGCAAAACGCCGCCGACAACCTGGAGCGTTGGTTCAAGAGATGGGGGATCGCAGTCAACGCGACCAAAAGCGCCACCGTCTTCTTCACGAAGCGCCCCAGCCTCCAGCGACCACCCAACATCGTGATCTTCGGCCAAGATATACCTTGGAAGGACGACACACGATACTTGGGACTCACCATCGACAAAGGCCTCACATGGAAGCCCCACATCGAGGGAGCAGTCGCCAGAGCGCGAGCCGCCTACTCCGCCCTCTACCCGCTCTTCTCAGGAACAAGTTGCTGCTGTACAAGACCGTCATCCGACCCATACCAGACCAGCCCGAACAAGCAAGCTTTAGGAGATTCTCCTTTTTCAATTCTCAGTGTTGCCAGACTGTAGCAAAAAAAAGTTTTGGGCGAGAAAGGAGAGAAACACACGGTGGTACCCGGGTACCACCGCTTTTTTTAAGTCGCCACAAGGGTTAAATAAAAAGAAACCCTACTGAAAGATAATATTGTCATTATGAATTAGTGGATTATGTTGCAAGTTGCAAAAAATAACATTTGTAATTATAAGCACAAAACAGTAGGCAGTAATTTTTAAACATTTCAGTCACGAAGTAGTCGGAAGTTAACGAAAAAATTATAACCAAGGGTATCTTGAGAACGAAGTTACAATTCGTCTTTAATTTTCTTCTCAGAAAATATTTCGAGGTTCTCCAAAAATTGAATTCTATCCAAATTCAAACCTTCTTTCATTTGTCGATCCGATTCATTCTTAATAAAGTAATATTCCATTTTATTGCCAGAGACGGGCCTCCATGCATTTTCTAATTCAGCATTTTCGTCTAAAGTAGGTTTGCTGAAAAAACCAACATTGATTAATGTGCCCATTTTACAGAATTGAATTTACCCCGTATTTGCAAAATTTTCCCAAAGTTTGGTCATCGAATCGCTCATCTCACCGTCACTATCGGTTGGCTCGTAATGCGGAAACATCGATTTGAGCGTAAACTGGTAAAGTAACTCATCAGCATGGCACACTCCTGAAAAATTTAAATAAAATTAGAAATCCTCTTAAAATGATACAGATATGTTTGGAATGACTGTAAACGTTGACGGTTACCATAATCATGTGTTGCATCTCCAAAATGTACGCTATGAGTTGCGCTTCCTTTATAACCGAACAAATAATAATAAACGGGCTGCTTTAAATATTTCATGTGTAACCGCACAGCTTTATCTGTACCATATCCGAACAATAAATCAGTAAACATCTAAAAATATTGTCAAACATATGAAATAAATGGGAAATGATAGCTTACGTCGGTCAGTTCTTGTTGAGATTCTCTATTTATTGTTTTATTCTTAAAATAAAAGTCTCTCATTTTAGTGCTAATCCAGTCTTTATCGTTACGGTCGCTATAGTTAAAAAGTACTGGCAAAACTTCATTGAATTTTGTTTCGATGTCTTTCGTCCATTCTGGTTTAGCAAGATAGCCTTAAAAAAAACAACGTTAGATACAAGTATTTTGAAAGAAAATGGCCGTATCCAGGCGTACCAGCAGATAGAATTGCGCCGTCGTCTGTCGTGATGCCAGTTAGAAAAGGTACGTCGGCAGCGTTCCCTGATTTTAAGATATCTTCAGGACGTTCTGATAGAAACGCTCCTTCGCGATTACCCTCTATTGTCGGTATGAATGGAATCGAAGGGTCGTGTTCCGAAATGGTCTGCGGACTTATTTGACTCAAATATTGCAAACTAAAATTTAGAAACTGCTTACGCCAACTTTAGATTGGTGTTTTATAATTTCGTCAACATGAATGTTTCTTAAACAGTCTATCATTTCTTTATCATTAGGCTTCGAGCATTTAACAAGTTTTGCTAATTTTCTCGTATTGTCAGCTATTTGTTCTTTCGGTTTATATGCCCAAATATGAAGAGCGCTACCACTTTGAGCCACAACTCGTTTAATTAAGCCTAAAATTACAACGTAACGACTGTTTGTAATTAAACATTTTATCACCTTTGCTCAATGGCGAAAATGAGAGAAAATGTGAGCATGCGGCACCGCTAGAATGACCAACGGCAGAAATATTATCAGGATCGCCTCCGAACGCTTGGACATGGTTTTTGACCCACTTCAACGCTAAAGTTTGATCTTTTAATCCGTTATTTCCAGGAACCAACTCATCGCCAGTCGATAAAAATCCAAGTGCAGCTGTGAGTAAAAATTATTCGTATTGAAATGTTCTGGTATTAAATGCGGAAATATTTGCATCTTACCCAATCTATAGTTTACGGTAACCAAAACGACATCCCTATCGAGAAACAAATCGGGGCCGTACCAACTTGCATCGGCACCTCCCATCGAAAAGCCTCCGCCGTGAATGTAGAACATGACAGGGAGTGCATTTTTTGAAGCTTCCAACTGAAAATATTTTTCTAAAAAATCCAACTAGGTAGTATCCCCAAATTAACTTACTTTAGGTGTGTAAATATTGAGAAATAGACAATTTTCGTCCCCAAAAACGTAATTATACAATAATTGAGGGCATATCGCGTGACTCTTGGAAGCATCGAAAGTTTGATCCCATGGATCTGAAGGGAGGGGTTCCTGAAAATTGACGTTAAAGTCTATTTATTTTATTAGTTGTGGTACAAACTTTAAATCGCAGTTCTCCAACTGGTGGTTTAGCGTATGGAATGCCGGTAAAAGCGTAATACGGTCTACCTTTTCTAGTTTCTTCGATTTTACCTCGAACTTTGCCTTGAGATGTAGAAACGGTGGGGTCACTAGTGTTAACTGATACTATTATTAGCGACAACAGTAGTATTTTTAATAAACGAAACATTTTAATTACACACTAATTTAATACTATCTGAGTACTGCGAGACTCCAAGCAGGTATTACCTACACAATAGAAGGTAATGATGATAGGTGCGTGATACGTAATCTAATCAAATTACAACTTTGTTAAAGCAAGGAGGATGTTTTCATATAAAATATTTGAGATAGTGGTGACAATTTTTTTTAATCGCCTTGTTGAAATCGCGAAAATTCTTCGAAGCGACGTACGTCGTGAACTAATAAACAGAACTATTTGGTGGGCACTCGACTATCCGACCACATACTCACGCCAGGTAATTCGTGATAATAAATATAAAATTTGCAGTGCCTATTTCATTTGTAGTTATGCAACCAAACATACACCTTAGTGAACAATAACAGTACGCCCTATTTATAGGTATAAAATGTAATAAACAATTCATAAGGTTTTGAAATAGTCCCAAGGAAAAATGCTGTTCTTCCAGTTAATTTTGAAAGACCAACTAAACTAGACGCAGTTAAAAGCAAAAATAACTATACAATAATCAAAGGCAGCAAGGCGGTGAGAACGTTAATGAAGTGTTATAGAAAAAAAGAGAAAATAATTGGCAATCAACTGACAATAATTAGGATCGTGTCACATTATCCGTACGCTTTCGATAAGCTCTCGGTTCAATACCACTCAATCTACATTTTTTGTTTTTGAAAGTGCTTGCGATTATTTTAGACAATAATGAAAAAAATTAATAACGGAGTGGAGTGGTACCACTCCGATAAAATTATAAAAATATTCTTTCGCATGTATCGGTATCGGAGCGTTATTGGATCGAGATCGGAGCGAGAGCAATAGTGTGACAACTCTCATCAATCAAAACGTCTAGCGTGGAAGCGACGTTACCATCTCGTATTCAACCACCCACATCTTATCTGCGCTTTCTAAATTTTAGACTGGTCGCTCAGACTGTACGGTGCTGTACGGTGCGCAGATGGGAATCAGACACAGTAATGGTTTGAGAGCGATAAAGCTCTATTCAACACTACATACTACCGCGCTCCCGGTAGTATATCACAGTTGAATCTGAGCGACCTGTACCCCTGTACGTCATAAACAGTGTCACAATAATTGAAGTGTGGCAGCACCAGCGCGCCACAAAAGAGAACCTTAAATATCGTGTGTCAAGTATTTTCAATCCGAGTAAATATTGCTCAAAGGGGTATAAGCCGTCTACTCACAAAGTTATCCACATCATTCACAATCAAGCGCAAATTCCTGGCTTCTCTGACAAACGCCAACAATTCCCCTGCAGTGAACAAGCGACTCCTGCAAATTACCGTATGAAGAGAAAATGTTTAAAGTGTAGGTATATCGAAGAGGTCCAAAAATAAAACCCTGTGATACACCCACTTGTTTTCTTCAATTTTAACGCTATGTTTTCTCTACTGGAGCTAATGTACAGACTTTCACGCAATAATAGCTGTGTACCATCTTCTCAAATAGTTTTCCGAGCCAGTTCTAGTCTCCCTCCTATTGCCATTACTTAGTAACGCAAACAAAAGTTGTTAGAAGTCCTAAAGGTAAGAACTATTGAATAAGTAATAATTGAATAATACAGAGAAAGCGATACGTGATGCTAAACAGAAATTTTAACGCCTTAATGCATTAATGATATGTTATAGTAATACACGAAACACTTTGGTTTAGAAAGGGATAACGTAACTGTGGTTGTATCTTTTCTGTATCTCGTGATTTTAAAACTTCTTGCAAGGATAACAGCTTAAAAAACGCAGTAACATATTCTGAAGTAGTACTTTAACAGTAAAAATTATTCTGTGGTGTTAAATTTTCAGATTTCCACGACAGTGATAGCGATAGGATAGCGACAAGAGTGATAAAATAACAGATGAAATCCGATTAACTGCTAAAACTATTTTTTGCCCAATTTGCAACAAGAGGTTTGTTTTTATAGTTATGGAATCGTAACGGCATTGACCTTGCTCTACTAACAATTACTCAAACGTGCAAAACTAATAGCAACTGTGTCAAATAATCGAGGATACACTAAAATTTCAACGAAATGCATTTTTAAAAGCATGCCAAGGTGTTAACAAGTTTTTTCAGTACTCTACGGTCCGTCAAAGGGTGTCCTTTCTGAAGAGTGCAAAAAAGAATTGAGTAAATTTTCCTACAAAGCAATCTATTCAGGAGATTATGAGTCCAGATACGTGTAAATAGAATCGCAAATAGGATCAGCTTGTAGAATGTTCCAAAGGGGTCGATTTCCAGATTTTCTGAGTTTTCTGGAGGGCAATTTCCATTTACCAGTTTTGTTACACAAACTTATAGTCTGATTCACGATATTTCGAAATGACTTCTTGGTTTTACGTTTTACTTGTGGCAAGCCGAATTGCAAAGGCCATAAATTAGGCTTGCAAAACCACTTTACACATTTGTTCCCAAGTTTCCTTTCATCTTTAATTCTCCAGGTAAAATTTTGAACAAATGTCCAAGGTGGCTTTTTAAGTTTAAAATATGGTTCTTTTCAAACCGGCTTACCGGAAGCAAAGTCATGAAATCGTTTAGGAATATCGTGAGTCAGACTATACACTGCTGTTTTGGCTGGCTATATCGTGGATCGTAGGCCGGTAGGCGTTTGGAAAATCCGAACACCCTGTATCTATATGAAATGTTTAAGTTATTAACACACGTTGTGCTTCGTTAACTTGGTTAATAAAATTAATTGTCAGTGTTTAATTTACAAGGTAATTTTTGCGGTTGTGGATGTATATTTTTATAAATAAAAATTAATAAGAAAACACTATCACGTAACAAAATTAAATTAACTATTTTAAAAATATTTAATGGATTCTTCTTCATTCCCCAATTTGATACTTTTTAATAAAAATTAATAGAACCGAAATTAAATTAAATTAAGTAATAGGTATTATGCTGGATTGTAACTCTTAAAAATTCAACAAGAAAATTCAAAATAATAATAATTGAAAGAGCATAAATCTCTCTGAAAGATCCATTCAATATTATATACAGGATGTTAATGAAA
Source organism: Malthinus flaveolus (assembly GCA_950108345.1). Taxonomy (NCBI): domain Eukaryota; kingdom Metazoa; phylum Arthropoda; class Insecta; order Coleoptera; family Cantharidae; genus Malthinus; species Malthinus flaveolus. Next base: position 34,149,771 of record OX467285.1, on the reverse strand, counting down.
AAGTATTCCAAACTTTAAGGACATAATACTGTTAATGAAAATATGACAAAAAGTTCCCATTAGGGTACCTACTAATTGTATACTTTGTGTGTGTTTTCGGATATACGATCCACCTGCTTTCCACCCTGTACCAGAGTACAAAGAGCAGGCTGATAGGGTTAATCACTCTTTAGAAAAGCCTTAAGCCACTGTGAATCCAACTTCGCAAGAAGACAAACTTCTGCCGGTAGTGCCAATGTTAGAGTGAGCAAGTGAGGATGCCTATGGCCACCCCCACACGCCGCGGTACGCGCGTATAGCTAAACCATGTTCACTTGCTCACTGAACCATGATTGCAAGGTAAGCCCTCGCCCTCGACCACACAATCGCTTCCGGATCACTCATTACCACCTGAAACAGACCAAGTTTATCAAGGCGGTGCGCCAGAAGAGAGAGCCCGCTCGCCTCTAGCCATCATCCGAACTGTTGGTCTCATGTGCTTAACCATTGAAAGCATGACTACTATGGAGTGTATTGATATGCATACCTCTTACCAGAGCTGGCGTCTTCTCGTTACTATTTAAAGTAAAACTGCAGATAGACCAGCCTACAGCTCTTCCGGTGCAGAGACTGCAGACCCTATTGACCAAAAGTTCACGTATGGCTCCGCCGAGGGACTAACGCACTTAGACAGCGGGTGTAACAAAACGCCATGAAACGCATACGTTGTGACTCCTCTACTTCCAGTTAAAATCCGTTACCTACGCCCCATCAAGTGCAAGATAAAGCAGAGCCTCAGACGTTTTAAGAGCAAGCCCCTAGAAGAACAAACTTGCCCGGCGCAACTCTTCTCTTTAATAGTTTGATACAACTCATTGCATGTAATTTTGACCAACTAATGTTGCATTTTTATGGTCAAACGAAGCTCCAATTCCAATTGTAACAATGAGATCTGTGTCAACTATGGGCTTCGTCAAAATTCAGTTTTACGATTTTTTTTGGCCGAAACCGAAAATTTTCAAAAAAACTCAATGTATGGACTTGGAGTCTGAGAGAAACCTTCACAAAATAGAAGGAACCTCACGTTATCTCTACAATTTCATCACGAAGATGATGAGATATAGCATATCCAACATCAAACAGCCCAAGACTTTAGTGTGTGTTATCTATGAAATTCATGACTACCCATAATTAAAAGTGCATAAACGAAATTGAATTAATGTTGTTTGTTTGTTAATGGTTAGTGACGATAATAAGCACTGTTTGTTTTGATTTGTAAAAATCACAAACGGACAAATAAATTCCGTCCTCCATCCATCATAATTTTATAACTGTGTCAATACCAATGTGATGTAGTGGGAGCAAAAATAGTTAGTAAAGCGACTGTAAGTTACAAACTCACCTGTCGTGATAGGTATTAACAATTTAACAAATTGCGGAACCGAAAAAAATTTTTTTAATGTTAATGAAATGTTGTAACAACAAAAGTTAAATGGTAGTTTCGTACCGGTTAGTAAAAGTCGTTCAAATTAATAATAATCGAATTATTAAGAATTTTTTATTCGTACCTCATAATGACTCAAGTTGCATTACTTACGCGCATTGAAAATATTTTAGAACAATTATAAACCGTTTACTTGTAAAATAAAACCGAATTGTTTCGAGTCGAATCAGTGGGTGATTTGAAAGTTGACGCGATGTCTTCGAACAAGTAAGTTTAAACAATTTTGTAACTATTATTTGCAAATTACTTTTAATTTAATTTTCTCGTACAAGCCCACTTAATAAAAGTGGTCTATTTCCGTGCGAATGGTTTTGGAATGAAATATTTGTATCGCCCTGTAACTAACTTTAATTTGCTTAATGTAAAATATGAGAAGTTCGTAAAATAGTAAAAGAAGCTCTCGAAGCTCTATTCATAAAATAATAACTTTTCTATGTATAGTATCTCGAATATAAGAAATAAAATTTTGCTACGATCTTGTCAAAAGAAACCCTTTATCAATTTTTCGCTCTATCGGTAAAATTAACATACGAAATATCGGTTTTGTTATGGGAAATTGCGACAACTTAATTTAGAGCGCCTGATGAATACTAATTTACATTGAACTTTTTGCATAAATTAAGACACTATGTACTAGGACAGGCTCTATTACGAAAAGCATTGAGGTTTAGGTTTTAAAAAAATTGGTAGAAAATAGCTCTTGGTAAAAATTGTCGAAAAATACTCATCAGCAGAAATTCTTCATCTATTTTTCGTTCCAATTATTGGTGAAGAATTACTATATTCTCACATCGTATTGGTTGATGTACAACATTTATTTAATGTAGGAAAAATAATAGATTAGTTCCGTCTAATACATGGATGTTTTTAAGAGATTTTGATAAGCTTTCGACTTAGACATTAGACTTCGAACAGTTACAGCTGTAAATAATAATAATTGTGTATGTACTTTCCGGTTTGATAGGAAACGATGCCAATGGGCATCTTTATTATAAGTAAAAGTGTTAACGGAATCAATTATTTTAATTAACGCCAACTTAGAAGAAGCTCGTAGCAAGAGCATCTCTATAATAGACTTAGACTCAAATTATAGAGTTTAGAAGCGTGAAGAAAACTTGCCTCCCGGTTTTCTTAATTGGAAAAATGGTTTTACTTTCACCTTAATAAACTTTGCTGCATTTTTAGTTACAATGTTAATTGTTAATTATTACATTACTCATTTATAATAGCGAAGCATCGTTAAACAATAACAACCAAATGAAATTAACTGCGGGAAATTCCGAAATTCCTAATAGTCCGGAAGTCAGCGTGCACTTTTACTCACATCGAGGAAAACGCTCGAAAACGGCTGATTTTTGTTATTTTTCGCTTTTTCGTTCATAAGTCGAAAACTACGCACTTTTAGGGAAAAGTTCGTCTATAGAAAAATAAAGTAATTCTAATTTCCTACCAATTATGTCTTCTAAACTTCTTTCGTCAAACGAACAGTTTAGGTGCTAGAGTTGGAAGTCCGAAGGCCAAATTTTCTTCAACTTCAAAGACGTCTGCAACCATGAAGGCTGCCTTTAAAACCGCCGCCACAATATCTTTAAAATCTACACAAAAAATGAAACTTTTCAATATACAAATTTTTTGTGTACCCTATGGTTCAGTTTAACCCCCAAAAGCCCACCCTTCTCGAGGCGCTACACTTCAACGCGCTTTAGCGTCTAAATTGTTTGTCTCATGAAGAAAATCTAGAAGATATAATTTTTAAGAAATTGAATTTACTTTATTTTTATATAGAAACACTTTTCTCTCAAAGTGCGTGGTTTTTGATTTATAAGCGATAAACCCTAAAAAAGTTTTTATGGCAGATTTTGAAATTATTGTCAAACTTTAACGCGCTCTAGCGCCTAAACCGTTTGTGTGTGGAAAAAGCCTACTAGATATAATTTGTAGAAAACTTGATGTACTTTAAATTCATGTAGACGCGCTTTTCTTGTAAAGTGTGTAGTTTTCGAGTTATAAGCGAAAAACCGATAAAGAGCAAAATCCCACCTTTCTCGAGGCACCCCCAAGTTAATGCAGCCACTTTGGAGCGGCAGACGGTCAGTTTTGTTACTTAATTGCAACGTTATTTCAGCCCGCATTGTTAAAAAGTTTGTACGTTATCGTTTAGTAAAAGTACTAGCTGCCTCTCGGACTATAACGTATGGTTGAGTAAGGCTAGTAGCGCACGGACGATTTATTTTAACACCTTTTATACAATTTTTAATCGCCCATTAATAAATCTCAATACATCAAATGAGTGTTAGCGCACAGGTAATTAAAAATTGATGATGTTATGTATTGAGATCCATTGCGGACGATTAAAAATTGCATAAAAGCTGTTAAATTAATCGTCCGTGCGCTACTAGCCTAATGCGACCCCGCTTATGACGATATGCGAATTGCATCCTAACCATTGAATTATTATAAATGGAGTTCGCATGCAATTAGTAAATACTTGAGGATATTTTAAACCAAAATCTATCAACTTCAGGTCTAGTTTAAGCCACAAAGTCGTCCAATACTATTCTATCGAAATGGACCGACTGAACGCGCCCTTCGTGGGTGATTTCATTAACTGTTTTGATAAAACAAACGTGTGTCATTGAACATACGCACAAGTGTACGCGAAAATAATTGTGTTTGTGTATGCAAACAAAGTAATGTCAATTCTCCTATATTGTAAATTAACTTCTCGTGTACTAGCTTAGAACAATACAAATTTATCAGATGTGACTCCTCGGTATTTCCCTTCTAAAGCCATGAAGTACTATACGAATAGATTTCTCGTCATAAATATTTATTGTATTCATTTTCTTTAAATACAAAGTAACAAAGTAACCACAGACATAGTAACAAAATTAAACTGTAGATTCAGGAAAATTTTAAAATAGTGCAGAGTCGAATCCTAAAACTTCAGTAATAAACTTTTATTTGAGATGGATTTGGGCCCCGCCCGAATGAAACGTAAGACGTATTAGAACATAATTATGGGTGATAATGGAAATAATTTAAGGGTGTACACGTTTTAATTAAAATTCTCGTAAATACGAGTTGGCATATTAAATTTATTTCGAGGAAACTTCCAGTCGAACCACTATTTGTAATACACCCATACGGTCATATCGTCAACTGAATTCCTTCAAAGCTGTATTGGTACTACTTCCACGTGTAAAAGACACAATATGTTTTTTAAATCTGAGGGTTCCCTGAAAAATCCCGAGTTGAGTGACTCAGTTCTATTCAGTCCAAAAATTAATGGCACTAATTTCTTGGCATTTCCAACTTTTAGTTTGGTTATTCTTGTGGGAAACGTGTCTTAAAAATGCATTTACATTGTCCTCACGAATTACTTTAGGTGTATAAATACTGTAGGATTGTTATTGACTTTAAAAATGAGTGTGGAAATTCCCATGCAAGAATATTTGAAACGGTAAAAAATATCAATCTTTACATCCTTATTTTATTTACTCCTTGTAATTATAACTGTATATCGTGAGGTTGAGTAGTAGAAAGTGTTAAAAGAGTTTAGTAGGAGTTCCAGTGGATGAATGTAATTTTGGTTGAAAGCATTGCATTCACTTCAACACTTCAAGATGTCCATAACGGACGTCTTTCTACAAAAATAAATGTATTTCCTCCGTAGGTGGATGTCCATTGTCCAATATGAAGAAGATTTAATAGACTACCCATGTTGAATTTATTTTTATTATTGCTCTTTAATACTCGTATATACACCTAATTAAAATATCTTGGGTCTTTGGTATCTACTCTATAGTAATGCATCATTACGAGGATGTATTGATAAGTAGTTAGCCTAGACCAGTTCCATGCATAAACAAAATATTGCGTTACCATAGCAACGAACAATAACTTATTAGAAGTGTCAGTGTAAAGTTTGACGTCAAAAAAGTAAACCAGAGTTAAGCAATAAATTAAAAGAAAAAAGATGTCCACCGAAATTGTGAAAATCGAAAAATTGGAGTATCGAGCCATCATCAAGTACCTGCATTTAAAAGGGTTAGGAGGTAAGCAGATTTACCAAGATATAGTTAATACCCTTGGTGATCAATGTCCTTCGTATGCGACCGTGAAAAATTGGACTGCAAGCTTCAAAAGAGGTAAATTTTAAATTGAAGATGATGACTGATCGAGAAGTTCTTGCTTCAGTTTTTTGGGATTGCCATGGAGTAATCATGATTGATTTTTTGGATAAGAGTAGAACAATAACTGGAGATTACTATTCGACATTACTGACCACTCTACGGGAAAAAATTAAAGAGAAAAGACGCGGAAAGCTATCCAAAGGTGTTTTGTTTTTGCAGGACAACGCCCCTGCACACAAATCTCATGTTGCCATGCAAAAAATTCGTGATTTAAGGTTTATATTACTAGAACACCCCCCTTATTCTCCAGATTTGGCTCCGTCCGACTATCATCTCTTTCCTCAACTGAAAAACAGTTTAAAAGGTCGTAAATTTTCATCCAACGAGGAGGTAATAAAAGCTGTGGAGGTCTGGTTTGCAGAGCAAGAAGAAACGTTTTTTTTGAAAGGTCCAGAGACGTTGCAGGTTCACTGTAATAAATGTATCCAATTAAGAGGAGAATATGTTGAGTAATAAAATATTTTGACATTGAAATTTTGTTTGCTTCTATAGTAGGCTAAGAATTTTTCAATATATCCTCGTATGTATCTTTGATACTCATCGCCCTGTACATTTGGCTAAGATACTTCGGATAATATTTTTAAATTTTAAAAACCAACTTGATGGGTCACATTCGATTTAAGATTTTGTGAGCTCCATCTTAATCGTTCATGGTTTTGAACCATGTTATCCACCTCGTGTGGTTCTAAGAGGGCGACAATTTTAAAAAGTGCGTTTAATTAAAAGGACGCCAAAAAATTTTGACAATTAGCCCAAAATACAACGAATTATCCACCTCTGCACTCAAATTTCAGTTTATTATTGGAAATCTTACAAAATTACTTGTTTCTTGACTTTTTGGACTATCAGTATTTTGTATAATTCTCCAGTTTCCGCTTATATTAGTAATAGAAATATGTCATATTTTAAAACACTCCCAAAACAACTACGTTCCTTTATCTAACATTGAATTTTGATCTTGGCGCAGACGAAATTATGCAAGTGGTTCAAAATCTAAAATGTCGTTCGAAGTTTATAAAACTAATTAAACTTTCTTAAATATCGAGCCATGTGTTTTTTTTTAATTTTTGATTATAAAGTTATGTAAAACTAGCTAATACTATTATTATATACTTCTTTATACCGACAACCTACTTATCTAATAAGTACTCCAACAAAAACGAAGCTCAAATTAACTTAAAAGTAATCTACTACTCAAATTTTTTTTACCATTTATTATTTTGGATTACACAGCGTAAAAATCTGAAGGTTTTGTAAATTAATATCTAAATCCGTATTTTATTGACAAATCGGTTTGCAGACCTACTTCATCATTGCAATAATTAAGCAATTTATATCTTTCGGTAATTTCTTAAAATCGTAAATTCGTAGTTATTCTAATTTTATTTATTTTCGCCAATGGTAGGTACCTATTAAGTGTTTTACGTTTTTTTAAATCGAGTTTAACGTTCGCTAATTGTGGTAGGTCAAAAACTAAACTTCGTTTCAAACAACTTTCCCTTTTTTAGATTAAACTACACATTTTATTTAGCAAAGTTGAGCGTTGACTTCAAATGATTGTAATTTCAAAATATTTGGACACTTAGAGAGGCAAGGTTTGAATTTTCTTTTAAATTAGAGAGAGAAAAACCTTCCCAGAATACAGCAGCCCGCATGTCAACTGAAAATCCATTTCTTGCCCTACATTTCGGAAGGTTTAAAATCGTGTTTTGACGTTACGTAGGTTTTACCGTAAGTCCAGAAGATGATATTGTTTTGAACCCGTCTTTATTTTCATTCTCATTTGAAGAGCGTAGGCCAAGTACACAAGGAGTTAAGGAGGGAAGGTACCCGATAATTTTAGAACTTAAAATTTTTTTTCTAGCTTATAAAAAACTTATTTTCAGAAATCGATGATGTGAGGAATATTAGCTAGGGCTGTAGTAAATATCTGTATAATATAAAAGTCATAATCATTATAGTTTAAAAGATAGATTTTTAGATATTCATGGACTTAATATCAGTTTAATTAAATCGGCGTTTAAACCATGTTATAGAGAATCCCTTACTCCAGGGTATGACATATTTAAAATTTTGTTTATTATTTTGATACTTGTACAATTCAACTTTATTAGAGTTGTAATATGTCTCACTAACACAAAAGTAGTCATATTATCTTACCTAATTGCCCAATTTGCTTCAAATTTTGTTATACCCTGAACTGAATCACGATGATAAGATATACTTTTAAAATTTTATATTCGATAGGTAATTAAAGCTGTACTTATCTAAAATAATTTAGTAAGATATCGCAGAGTAAGTGCGGTAGAGCCCAGAAAAGGATAGAGAAGTACACGAATTTCGGCACTTTACCTGCGATATAAAGGACAGAACCCTTCTCGCCCGGGGTCATTTTCTAAGTTTTTGAAGAATTACAACAAAAATGTATTTTATGAGACTACGAGACTTCCAATTTCATATTAAATGAAATTAGATTTTTAGCCTATTTTTTTTCATTTTTTAAACTTTTATGCTAATTTCATTTATCGTGCTATTTTGATGTATTCTAATGAATCGCATTTTCATACTTTTTTACTGACTAATGACTAAAAGTCTACTCTCAACAGCTAATCAAACTACTCAAAAACAATGATAATAATACAAATATTAAAAAACTGAGCAGATGTTTCAAACGGATAGATTCTATTCTTAAAACTCTTAAAAACAATTAAAGATGATAACTATATGCCTTTGCTACAAACAAGTGCATTGTTTGAAGAGATTTGCAAAGTAATGACAACGTTGTTCAATCAAATCGTCTTTCTAGAAATGTCACTACCAATTATACGAAGAGGTATTTATACGAGTCTTGTGGCAAAATTTTCTAGTGGAAATTTTATGGTAGAACACACGAAAATGTTGCTATAGAAAAATATGAGGAAATCTAGAAAGTGGAAAGTCAAGTCAAGCGGCTTTTTTATACCTAAAGAATACCCTCACTTATGTTGTAGCCCTGATGGACTAGTGAATGATAATGAATTGGTGGAAGTCAAGTGTTTGTATTCGATAAGAACCCAAAAAATTAAGGAAAGTTAAAAAAATAAGCAAAACAATATGTGTGTAAAACTTGAGCGGGGTAAATAGTATTTTAAAAAAATTACCAATATTTTTTATCAAATTCAAGGTCAATTAAATATATTAGATCGAACTTGTGATTTAATTTTTTAATTTAATGAGATTAAAGTGCTAGTAGTAAAAATAATCGTGTATACACTAACGTTGCGAAGACTATTATAGACCACGCGTCTTGTAACCCTAGGCGCTTCGCACTTCAGGCTACAATCCTGGCGCTAAATCTATAATAGTACGTATATAAATAAGGAAACGTAAATACATGTATAAAATGATAATTTGATAATAAATACTATATTATGGTATCATTCAGCGTTCTTGGCGTGTGCGTCATTATATATTATCGGGCATAATTCATAAAATACGGAAAAATAAGAGAACCTGACAAACATAAAATCAAAAACGTAAGTCATTTATTGTATCAACTCACTTCTAACGCTAAGTAACGTTGGGATGAGAGTGGAAACAATAATGAAACTCATAAATTGATGCATGTACGCGCCAAGATTGCTGAATAATACTATAACAACTAGGTAATCTTTGCTATTGGCATAAGTACTTGGCACTTTTACTTTCTTATACAATGCAACGAAAAATCGCCACCTGTTTGGTACATACAAAAGATTATGTGTACCTGCTTGTCGATTTTATTTTCTTCATTGTTATCGGTAAAGTTGGCTATTTCTTTTATATTTTATGCTACTTAGCCTTACACGATGTATACGTAGGCTTAAATAAGGCAAGTAAGTTGGGTTGCCTATTTAAAATGTTACGAATTTAGCTAGGGTACCTTCCACCCTTAACTGTCCTTGGGTTTAAAGTTAAAAATTTGTTGGGCCTACTATTCTACTTTGTTTAATACATTTCCATAAAAGTTTTACGCGGGTAGAAAGACGACAGAAATTGTTGAAATTTATTGTTTGTAAGTTCACGAAAAACATTTGAACCTTGGACTCGGGGCCGCCCCAAGGCGGTGTGCTAATTGTGCGTGGCACAAAAGGGCGGCCAAATGTAAGAGCGGCATTTTCCCACCCAATAAAGAAAAAATAAAAAAAACGAAACATTGTCGCTTGCTGGTACAGTATATTTTTTATTTAAAACCAACAAAACAATTTTGTTACTATTAGCCGGCAAGCCGGCGCAAAAGAATCGATAAGAACTTACTCAATTGATAGAAAATAAAATAACCAGATAGGCTGATTTTGCGTTAGAGTGTAAGCAGCAGTGCCGGCTGATGAGGGGGGCGCAGAAGCGTCGCCTTCCTAATAAGCAATATTAAAAGGCAAAATTATTTATTTTTGTTTTGGTGAAACACCTTTGAAGGCATTATTAATCGCTACTAAAATTTACAAACTTCAATTTAAACCGTTTGACCTTGAACGATCTAAAAATTTTGACTGCGGCGTTATACATTCTTGTAAGATAATCAATATTAGATTTCAGTTCCTCTGGATCACCCCCAAACCCCCCGGCAAGTTCAAAAATTCTTTACGTTCATCCTCTATTGAAGGGGAGCAATTGTAATCTTTTGCACAAGAGTGACTAAGTAGCTAGGAGCGGCCCTACTTGGACTGTGATAAGAATAGTGGAAGAATAGGAGATCGAACAAAACGTTAGTCAAGCGACAGTAAAGCTCGAAAAAATTATTTTATGGTACCGTAAACCGGCTTCAGAAAAACTATGGATTGTTAGGATTGTCCGCGGTTGACTGCCGAATTTGGCGCAGTTGAACGGGCAGTCTGACTGCTGTCAGATAAAAACTTGGAAAACGTAAAATTTGACTGTAAGTAAGAGAAAACTCTAGGAAGTCGCTTCCAATGCACATTTACAGTATTGTAAGCGACTTCTGCACGACTTCCTAGAGTTTTCTCGTACTTACAGTTCATTTTTACATTATTTAAGTTTCTATCTAGACTCCTAGACTGTCTGTCCAGATGTGCCGAATTCGGCAGTCCGTCGCGGACAATCCTAACACTCCACACCCCACAGATATAATTAGCAAGCCGAAGGTTCGCAACGAGGTTCTGTTCTATATCTTGACACTGCTTAAAGGCTAAATTGCACGATGATAATGACTATACAAGTATGAACTATAATAAGTACTACATGTATTTTAGTTAGTACTAAATTCCAATGCTGGTTTTAGTAAGAATTCCAGATTATGGAATAGAAACCAATCCTATTACCTGGGGCAAGTGGCTACTCTCACTACCACTTTTCTGATAACTATATCCGTCTAGACATGTCGCTTTATCTTCTAGATTCTAGATTATTTCATCATTTGCTCTTGGTACTTGGCTTTAGTAACTTGTATAAGTCACTATCATCGTGTGACTTCGACATCGAATTCGGTACATGTAGCGACTATACATTATTCCATGGAGCACGAAGAGGCCATGATAAAACGTGAAAAACCCTTTGGTTTTCAATACCCACGCCAGTGGCTACTAGCTACTAGCTACTACGATCAAGTTCTTTTACTCCAAATAAAATCAAAACGCAAAGGGTCTTATTTTGTAAAAAGGGCACAAATTTGAGAAGTTTGCCGCGACAGTATTGGTGCCTTTAATTTTCTCGGTTTTTCTTCAAGATGTATCAGAGCCACATTTTCAATAAGTGACGAGTGTTTTTAATATGAAATTGGCGTTAAAAGAACTTGACATTTCCAATTATTACGTATAAGTGGTCCTAATAATGATGATCATCAAAAATCGGAGGACGATGTTATCCAGAATGTTATCAATTTCGCCGACTTAATCGATTTCAGCTTGGTACATTACCTACAACCTTGACTTGTAATAATAAAACCGACTAGCAGTTATTTCCGTTTGTCATTAACATATTTCCGCTACTGAATCTAATTCACGAAGAACTTCATATTTATTTTTGTTTGTTTACAAAGAAATTGAATAGAAAAATAAAATTATGCCACAATAATAAACAAGCGCCATTTTACATTTATAAGGCATTTGAAACTTGTAAATTTGTCGTATAAATGTGCAAAATTAAATTAATATTATTAAAACGTAAATCTTGTAATGTCTCAACGATCTAGCTCCATAATATAGAACTAACCTTGTACTTTTCGACGTTCAACTAGTCTCTGGTATCTGCAGTGTACGTAATACCATGTAATACTCGAGTCGAACGTCCCCAATTAAATCTCCTTATAATGTATAGAATTATAATACACTGGATTTCAATTACTGTCAAAAGTCTTTAAAAATAGTGATGAGACTTTCTCGTATAACCGACTAAATTACCAACCTCCTAATTTCACTCAAAATCTAAAACGCATCCAACTTTATAGGGAAAATACTTTTGTAAATCTAGTTTGTCACTTATTAACTATTTTTATTAATTAAGGAGAATGATTGTTTTTCGTGGTTCTCCAAGATTACCAAAGATATAGATTGACAAATGAAAACGAGCCACGAGCCATTCGGTATAGTGCGTTTTACATGTTTCAAAAGGCACAGTTACTCTAAACACTAAAGACGCGGATAGGGGCAAGGCTTCTATCGAATTTGAGATTACACAAGCCTCGATCTAGTTTAATTAGGTTCTGATTTGTTTTGCAAATAGTGATTGTGAATGACAAACAAAAAAATTCTTTTCAGCACAACGTTATACACGCAAATAAGTTTATTTATGCGATAAACAATAACCAAAATTCCTTATAAATTAGTTTCGCCATATAGATTAGAAAAAAAACGTGTTTATAATTTTTTTCGTGTTACAAGAATTTTGCTTAAATAATAAATTAACGCCAGGTCACGCATTGCACTTGATAATTAGCTCTCAATCGACAATCGAATTTAATTGTTAATAAACAAGTTGATTAAATAAATTGTTACATACAATTTAGTTATTTTTTTACGATCTATTGTGTAAACCACACAATAGTATTACAAGTAAAAATTCTTAACATCATTATGTAAACTGAGGATTTTACCGCGTGTAATTCTAATAATTTAAAGCTGAAAAAATAAGTCAGTGAGTTTTTCCCAAAAATAAATAGAGGAGGCCAATATTTGCAGCTATTTAATTATACACGGTAAAGCCATATGTCTCGAATCGCAGTCAACACACGGTATGCGGGAAACTTTGTTTTGGGGTTTTTCGGTGGTATTATTCCCACGGCTAGTCTTGCAGATTTTTTCATCTAAGTGCGTAGGCTATATGCCAAATTAATCAACAATTAATTCATGTAACATTTAAAATCAATTGTATCAAACGTATAACGTGTAAAACGAATAAATGTGAATTAAAACTTTAAAAATCATCTAAATAATGCCTATCAGCCATACATATTTGTCCTTGTTCTTAAACAATTTCGCGTTCGTTATTATTTATTATTATTGCATACTTCTGCTATTAATTTGTTGATTTTTTTGAATATTAATTATGTTAATTTATAATTAATTGTAGCCATTCTTAAAATTATACACTTTTAACTCCTCAATCGGCCTTACAAAGGACTAATGCCAACAATTATTATTATTGTTTTGTGTGATGCACTTACTGTGTACCTACGGAAAAAAGTATTATGCAGGTATCAGGTATTCATGATAATATACATATACATGTTGCATGTTGCTAAGAACGGTATGGAATATACCGTATACACAATATTGTTTTGTAATAACCAACTATAGAGTCATAGTAGAAAAACTTACAAAACACAAATTAGATGGAGCGATATTATGATGATTTCGTTTTTTCTATACCTACACGAGGATATCAATGGCAATATTTTTAGTGGCCATGGCCACCTAGACGGAAAATTAAGTTTGCAACAAATTATAAAAGAGGTATTTTAAAACGTGTCAAGTACAGGGATCTCACTTATCATAAGAGATAAGGACTTGGTTAAATGGGCAAAAATGAGCCCTGGCATGTTAAACATTCTTTAAGTCAAAATTTTTTTTTCTCCATCCAATGGCCCCCATATGAAAAGCGAAAGTTTAGAATGATAACAAAATTTTTTGGCTTTGTTTGAAAGAACAGAAAAAGTTTCCTTTAGAAAGTCTTTTCAGTTTTTGAATATCTTACCAAATAACGATTTTAGAGCCAAAAAAACGTCAATTTCGCTATTTTCCGCCATATTTTAAAAACGTTATGGAGGAGATAATTTTCTTTTATTTGGGCATAAGCCAGGGATCATTTTTGTTCATTTAACCAAGTCTCTATCTCTCATGATAAGTGAGATCCCTGTACTTTTCAAAATACATCCTGTATACTGTAATGTATAACTGTAAAATTATACAGTGTGTTCGATTTGGAGAACGAATGAAATTCGGTGATCGTATTTAATATTATTAAGAAATTAGTATGCATCGTCAGCGTGCTATGTAAGGTTAGTACCTTCATTTCTTCATTACTAGTACTTTCGAAGTCGTTCACGTATAAAAGAAACAAGGTTGAGGAAGTTAATGAACCTTGATCGAGCAAGTTAAACCGTGTGATTTAATTGTTATTTTGCATGTAATCACGACCTTTTGGCTTCTGCTGGATTGAAACCAACGGGTTGCGGAAGATGAAATTAATCAAAAACTCGGTTCGATTCGGCCAAGAACTTACTTACTCACCGGGTACCTCTAGTTACGTCTTACCATTTTGTTATTCGACAGTGGTCACAATGTGTAGAAATATGATATAGATATAATTGTTTGCTGGGTTTCTTTTACGGAAAGCAATTTTTTAATTGGAAGCACTATTATTCCAGACGTACTATCAAGAATAACTTGTAGAGAAAATAGAAATCCATAATTAAATTAATAGAAAAATATATCTTTAGACAATATAACTAGGAAAATATAAACTAATGATTAATTCTTAAATGCACACGACGGCACCTCTCGGAAGGCAGTGGCAAAGCACCACAACACAGTAAACTTTAGGTCCCAATAAGTTGAATTTACATTATAAGGCTCTCAAACACCAGTCTAAGCAACAATAACGCTCAAAAAAATATAGGGTCCCTACTTTCTTAATTAATACGCAAAAATTTCTTATTGAACTGAATAACTACGAAGTTGCTTCTAGAACCTCATACAAATTTCTGTTGTTTCAGAAAACAAGATATAACTACAATAGATGGGGCGCACCACGAGACTGTCGAAAAAACTGACTTCCAACTAGCTTTACCACAAATTTTGGCTGTTATGGTTAAAAATATACTTTTGTTAACGTATGGAACGACAATAGGGTATACTACAATATTAATTCCCGGATTGTCGGGAAACGACCCAAAGGAAAGATTTCATTTAAACGACGAACAAATATCTTGGATAGGTAAGTAGGTAATTTAATGACAATTAGATAAATTAAATTAACGGAAATTAACAAAAATTATAGTTTATCATTCAATCTATAATTCTTATATTTCTGGCAAAATTACATAGGTAATTATTTGCTTTTTACCCAAACATTAATTTAATACAAAAATTTAACCGATTGCATGTTTAGCGATAAAAGCAATTCAAAGGTTCAATCGCAGCCCAACCTTGCTATTATAAGAGTAAAAGTTAAATTAAACAATCTCTCTTCTTCGTTAAAATTGCATTTTTTTCAGGTTCAATTACTATGATGTGCGTGCCCTTGGGATGTTTCCTTTCTGGTGTCGTAACACAGCCAATTGGTAGAAAAAGATCGATGCAAATTATTAATTTGCCAATTATAGCGTGTTGGCTCGTATTCAAGTATGCCGAAGAAGTGTGGCAAATTTATTTTGCTCTCGCTTTATCGGGTTTCGTAGGAGGACTTTTTGAGGCGCCTGTAAGTAGGATCCGTGATATTCGGTAAAGTTTCAAAAAGGTTACAAATTTTACCTAAAATAATAAATTATAAAAGAGAAAGAAATTTTTGCAAAACTCAAAATTTCTTATTTAAATTTCGTGTTTGAACAAACGTATTATGGCCCTTTATTATTTTATTTACCAACCTTTTTTATTTTATTTATGAGCTTATTCAATTCTGTTTCACGCAAATAAAGTCGCAAGTCAAATATTGTAAAATAGACAGAAACTTCCCATTACAGTTTTTCATAACTACGCCTTTTATATTAGGCAACCGCCGATACTTCAGTGTATATATGTCTTATGTACTGAACTGTTAGTTTGTATGCTGCAAAATCTCCCCTTCGCGATATTGAAAAAAAAGAACAAGCAGTTAATTTCTATCAATTGCCCGAGTGAGAGTTAATCTCCTGCTTTTTGAAAATTAAATATTTTAAGGGCTTAAAGTCGCAAAGTATTCTTCGAAGACGTTTTAAAATGAGTTCTCTATTCTCTAGTCTAGAGTCTAGAGAGGTAAAGGCTCTTATTAACATAAAATTTTAATTTGGCGTTTAATTAACTTTTAAATAAACACATCATCATTTTAATTAAGTCTTTTACTTGCGGAAAGTACTTTGCCGCTCTCGAGCAATAATAATTACAATTTTCCACACTCTCGTTGCCCTTTAGGCATTAATTAATTAATTAATTTCATTTTCAGATTTTAACCTACGTTGCCGAAATAACTCAGCCACACTTGCGAGGCATGTTATCGGCGACTGCGGCATTTTCGATCATGATAGGAATACTCTTGGAATTCTTATTGGGAACCTTCTTGGATTGGAGAACTCTAGCTTTAGCGAGTCTCATATTTCCAATCATATCGTTTTTCCTTCTTATGTTCGTACCTGAAAGTCCTCATTGGTTGGTGATGAATAACAAATTTAAAGAAGCGCGAGAAAGTTTGGCATGGTTAAGAGGTTGGGTGCCCATTTCTGAAATTGAAGACGAATTCCAAGAACTACAGAGTTATTACAAAAAAGAAGACGACGCTCCAAAATCGAAATGCATCAATTTTGATAACTACTTAACTAAAAGCTTTTTGTGGCCGTTGTCTTTAGTTGCGTTTATATATTTTCTGGTTAATTTTAGTGGGTCGACTACTTTACAAACTTACGCCATTCCTATATTTGGAACTTTACAAGCTCCGATAGATAAATATTACGCTACAGTATGTTTGGGTGTTGCAGAATTCGTAGCATGCGTAATTTGTGTGTTTTTGGTTCGATATGCTGGAAAACGTAGAATGGCATTTTTCTCCATACTTGGAACTGGAGTTTGTGCTTTAATCGTGGGTGTTTACGCTTACCTAATCGATGTTAAGTATATTACGAAAACACCCCCATTGGCAAATTCGACGGAGGACCTTTACAAATGGATACCTTTAGTATTTGTCATACTTTTAGCGTTTTTCTCTCACTGTGGTATCAGAGCCTTACCCTGGATTTTAATTAGCGAAATATATCCCAAAGAGACCAGATCTACCGGTTGTGGAATATCTGGTGGTATTGCTTACATTTTTGCTTTTTCGGCCAACAAAACTTTCTTACAATTAGTAGCAGTCGTAACTATTCCGGGCATGTTCTGGTTTAACACGTCTTTGTGTTTTGTAGGAGCTATCATTTTATATTTTGTTCTTCCCGAAACAGAAGGGAAAAGTTTGCAAGAAATTACCGACCATTTCTCGGGTATCTCGAAGATGGATAATAAAATTAAAAAAAGAAGCGACGTCGTTAAAAATGGGGTTGTTAATAATGCTTACGACGATAAATTTCCTGACGGGAACCAAAATAAGTATATAGCAGATAGTAAAATGTAATTTATTTATTATGCGTAGAGTATAAGTGAGTTTTGTTTGCTACATCAGTATTAGCATAAAGTAACCAATTTACTCTATGGTATTAGGTAAATTTTAAGACTGGCAGCAATGCGCTTAGATGGTTTTTTGGAGAATTTGAGAAGCTTTTTGTAGGTTAAGACCAGTGTCTTTTTAGCCTGTATTAGCTTCAACGTATTAAGGCGGCGTAATAGTGAAGTGCAAATAAGTAGTCTGCTACAACGTTCTTCGGTATGTGACGTTTTGAGTTTTATCATAAATCATCGCGTTTCGTCTATCCGTTAAAATTGGGAATTAAGTCGAGGTTTTCCGTCACGTGGGTTATCTTTATGAAAATACTTCATAACATGGAGTTACCATATTGATGGTAATATAGTAAAGAAGCCCCACGTTACGTTTACGTTACGTTGAGATTACCGCAGGCTTTAAACGTTCCAAACGTTGCGGTTCCTCGCACAATATTTTGAGAGGAACTTCAAATGCAGATGGAGATACAGGTCGTAGATTAATTTGAAAGATCGATGGGTTAAAAAACGTTTGTAAATATCAGAAACGCATCAGAGTAGCGTGCATGTGCATGTATGATTAAAAGAAAGGCCTTTTTGAATGACATTCATAATTACCGGCTTAAGTTTAGTTAAAGTTATTGTCTTACTAGAATAAAAAGTAAAGTTTTATCGATGTTTTTCTAATAAGATGGACTGGTGCAAAAAAATGTAAAATTTTCTACAACTATATGTATTAGCCATGGAACTAGAAATTTATTTATCATTAGTTTCACGGTATTAGCTCAAATATTGTTAATTAGGTATTAGCAAAACTATCTGAAGCTGATGCAGAACGTGGCTTCCACTAAATGTAAGATTTGTTTTTGTGTGCTGATAAATACCACTACCAAATAGGTGTTTATAAGAAATTAATATTTAAAAACGTAAAAAAAATTAGAAGTACGAGTAGAATTAATAGTACAGAATAAATTTAATTTATAAGCTATTTTTGACAAATAATATATGTATATTATATAAAAATGTGATAATAAGTACAGGCGACCCCCGTTTTAACGCGATTCCGCTCAAATAAACCAAACCGTAGGTTTGCAATAAATTTCTGAACAGATGACACTTGATAACAACATAACAACCAAATGAAATTAACTGCGAAATTCTAAAATTTACCTTCTTTAACCTAATTTTTTGAAAACTTGTAATTAGTTGTACCTAATTAAACTAAAAGTCTCAAAAAAGCACTTTTAATGCAATTAACCCCATAAGCAACAATTATCGCTTTATAACGGGAGCTCGTCTAACTTTTAATTTTAATAAATAATAAAAGTATTATTTATATAAGTAATCATACTAGTTCTAATTTATCCTACAACTATTAAAGTTCTTTGGGTTCCTCAGAAAGGTCTCTTGCACTTAGGCCAATCGTCTCTTTGTATAAATATCGTGTTATAAATATACCCGCGTCCTATCGCTCTATCTTCTCCAAGAAGCCTACAAACCCGCAGGCTCGGCAAACTCAGGCAGATCCTTTGTATAAGTGCTGGTTCCGAATAAGTAAGAACCCATGAAACGAACGTTCGTTCCTTTTAAAAGCCTGCTTTACGCAGGTTCACGATAGGGCTATTCTCATAGCTGCCCTATACAAGGAAACTACATTGAGAGAGTTATTTCTTAAATTGTTACCAATTTTTATTTTAAAAAAAAGACAAAGTTTCGGTTCTCGGTAGTATGAGTGGCGTAGTTCGGTGAACTTCATCAGGTAAACATACTAATATCAGAGCATAATAAAATATTCTGATAGTACAAGATTTTCGAAAAGGTCGAGGCGTAAACAACACATTATAAGAAGATAAACAATAAAAGCAATCTGAAGCAATATTTTCTTTACAAGCTACAAGGAGTACCACACGTCCGTGGATGGGAATGCTCGGCTCATGCTAGCTCCCAGAGTTTTAGGATATATTAGCGAACTCAACTTTGTTATAAATTCCCATCGGGCAAATATAGTTGCATTTTTGACATGTTTTGCCTAAAAACTGTTATGGGAATGTTTTGATTAATTCAGTCAATATTAAAAAACCAGAAATACATTGTCGCAACTTATAATAAGAACAAGCGGAATCTTACTTTGACCCATCCAAATCATTCACACTATTTATCACGTTTCAACTGATAAGGTACGAGTATATTATTTGGAATTAAAAATTAATTAGTTCGTAATTGTGAGTGTAAACTATTATAATTGGCGAAATAATAATAATATGATAATTAACATTTTCGGTTTAATCTACAAATAATTTTATTACCATCAGTGTAACTAAACTCGTACACTGTAACATAAAATCGTAACCTGCACTCCATATAATATTATAATTCTTGCTTCAGAGCAACAGTAGGGTAATCCGCATAGTAAACGCCGGTAGCAGATAAGGAGATAAGTATTATAACAAGCAGCTTGAAACTTATTCGGTAATGCTGGCGCAAATATAACTCAATAAGCTGAAAGCTGAAATATGCTGGCAGGAATGATTTTACTATTCCAGCTTAATAGTAAGCTAATTTTAGTATCTCGACCTAGTTTTAGTTATGGAATACACGGAAAATACTCTATTGATATATGGATACTATTGGTATCGTTAATTTTTCAAAGACCTGCCTTGTGGGACAAGCGATTAGAATCCCATATTAATCGTTTATATACGACTTGGAAACATGGAAAAATTGGAAAAGCTGAATTTTTAAAAAGAAAATCTTCATCACTAGTAATTGAAGTCGTTGTTTAACAAATTAATCAGCACTAACCATGAAACTATGCAACCTTCATAAGCTACCATCTACACTACAAGCTGGCTAAGATTATTGCTACTCTGTAGTTTATAAATTAAGTAGTAACGACTAACACTAACGACATATTAACCACTTAACTAATATACCGTTTAATAGTTACTGTCTTCAAGTAATAAATAAAATATTTTCCTGTACGATAGGAGATACAATAATTATTTATTTGTATATTTCGTCAAAATGATTAAACTTTTAATTAACATCGACGAGCTTATCAATGTACATATAAATCTTTAATTTTTTTGGTGATTTCAATATCACATCTTTACTTCTTTCACATTTGAACTTGAAAAAGTATCCCCGAAATAAGAACTTTTTAGTTACTTGCACTGCACTACAGTCGAGTAGGTACTGATGAGGTGATGAGTAGCAGAGTAGCTACAAAGAATAACGTGAGAACATCAAATTCAATTGTGCTGCTAAGCGCACTACTTCCAATAAGTGCTCAAGAACTAAAAATGAAATAAATTAACAAACAGGTAATAAGGAATTTACTAAGACGTCACGTAAATTTCAAAATCAATCGACCTTCTCGTATAGCTATAGGCGATAGTTTTCGATAATCAAATCAACTTACTGCAGTTACGCTTAAGACTACTGTACCTATTAATCATGTACACGTCCGTAAACAAAAAATACTAATTCGGTACTTTAAAAAGGATATTCCGAGATTTAACTGCTCAGTGAACCGATCAACGATGCGTGGAGATAAAAATGATCTTTAAAAACCAAGTTATCAATTAATGTTATCCGTATAATTGAAAAAGAGCAATTCTCGAAACTTCATTCATCGTTCCACTTGCGAAGCAGATAGTACTAGTACTGTTGTGTTGTGTCTTTAAACCGCTATCAAGAAAGAATTCCTCCAACCTCGAGCCATTAAGTTGTTACGCAATGAAGCTACAAGAGTAAGTGAAATTAAATAAACTTTCTAAATTTTTGAAGTTAGTAGAAGTTTTCCTTTTTACATAGAAAACTAGGTAACTAACTAACCAGGCAACTATACTTTTAAGAGTTGACTTACTCCAAATACTCTGCTTTATTATTATAAAAAGGCAATTAGCATAAGTATGTTTATTAATAACATTATTTCAATAACAGAGTTTTGTTATTATTATTATAATTAACAAAAACATTTAACTAAGGAAGTAAACTGTTATATTATGTGTTTTTACACAATATTAATTAAGAGTGCATCGAATATCCTCTTTCAATTGAAAAATGGTGTATATCGATGGTAATTGCACTAATTTATTTACATTCGCTTCTCTTAAGGTAGTACTACCGATACCACAAGTGTCAAATGTGTGCTTACTGTAATTTGACTTCCGTCGTATTTATATTTGGCAACACCGCGTAAAAGCAAAAGAGACAAAAAATACCTTTCAGGTTATCGGTTTGACATGTAATGTTTGTTTACTAATGAAATGTCTGAATCAAACTTATTAAATGGTACAAAACGAATATTTCATTGAAAAAATAAAAGAGTCACTGAAAAAAGGTATAGAAAAATGTGAAACAAATAGCATTAGCCGTATTCTGTACATATTTAAATTTCGCGCGCGTCTAACCTTCTTGGCGGCGTTGCCACATGTAAGTTTTTTCTTAATTATTTATTAATTACTCTTACCACAAGCTCTAAAGTTAAGGTTTTATTAATACAGAAAATTCAATTCATTTTTTTCTTTCTATTGATACCTATTTCATAAAAATCTGAACGTCCAATTTTGTAAAATATAATAAAATCTGTGATTTCCCATAAGGATCAATGTTAAAGGCAAAATTTTTTAAATATTTTTATCTTTTTTTCAGTTCTCTGTAGGCCTCCAAAAATTTAACTGGTTAATTATGATATTATAATGTACCGATATGCCAAGTTTCATTAAATTCTGAACGTTAATTCTAAAACCGGTAGTACTACCTTAAAACTGACTCCTAAAAAATTATATTTTCTACAACCAGTGAAGTTTATTAGGGTGCAATGCTCATTATACTATAAAATAAAGTGGTTATCCCCATCTTACGCCCCTGGTTTTTTGATTTTGGGTCATGGTATTATGGTTATCTTCAAGAGCATTTTTATTTAAAACATCAAAGTCGACTTCTAGTATACACGATTAGATTCAGAAATTAAGAAAGTATGTACTAATGGCCATTTGAAAAAAAATTTCATTATCAGTTGACTTTAAACGTTGTAAAATTGCAAAATTTGTTCTCTGTGTGGTGTCGGTAAAATCGTTTTTTTGTTACTGTTTTTATTAAAATAAAAAGTAACAATAACTTATTGTTTTATGGCTTGTGGCGGTTTTTGGAAGACATCCTGTATAGTGTACAAAATAACATCAAACACGAAAATTTTGCAAAAAATATACTACTAACGTCATACCCTCTGGAGTGATTTTGATTGTTGATTCGTCCATGAAGAATTATTGAATCAATTAATTTGGGGGTTGAGAGGGTTAAACTTTAGGTCTCTACTACAGTATATCTATACCACAAGTTACTACTGTTTTCTAGCTCTTTAAAATGAAGACGAACTCAAACATCATTAATTTTAATTGGCCACTCTCTCGTGAAGTGTGAAAACTTAATTTTTCCAGTCAACAAAATTTTGACTTCGACTTTGGTATGACTTATCTTTTAGTCGTTTTAAAGAATTCTAAAACGTTACTTGGAACTCATTGCAAATAAAAATTATTCGTAAATACGTAACAATCTTCAATAAGTAGTTTATGGAAATTTTTTTATCGTGGAGTAACGTCGTCGCGTCTTAAAAAACAACAATGTTGGTTACGTTCACGATTTTTGATTACAACCAACCACAAAACATCGTTTTAATTAATGTGACTGCATTTGATAACCTAATCATAACTTACAAATCGATTAAAGCCTGTTTTGACTGAGATTTGGAATCTGAGACAGGACTTTACTCCGCAAACTGCAAGTTTGATTTGGCCCATTTATAAAATTACTTTAATGCAAAACAATTAAGTGGAATGTTCTTTCAATAGTAATATAACAGAAAGTTTCTTTTTTCAGTAATACTAGCTAGAAAGATGTTTGCTTAGCAACTCATGGGACATGAATGCGTCTAAACATTACAGGGCGCGTAGCGCAAAAAGGCTTTCATACAAATTTGAGTCTGTTTCTGTTAAAAAAAATTAATTTAGTTTCTTTTAAATTTTTTAACAGGAGAGCCAGTATTTGCAACTGTTATTATCTAACTTTATTCAACCCGTATACTTTACTATAATATATATGCAATATGCAATTTTTGATAATTAATCTAAATTAAAATAAATCCGGAATCCGGTTATATCTCCTTTTGCAGCCAATATTTTCAAACTAAGTATAACCTTTTTGCACTTTTTAATCGTCTATTTATATATCTAAATTAATATAACAAAATTGAATAAAATATTGTAATATCACTGACTCACATTGAGTTTACGAAATTTTTACTAATATGTAACAACTTGACCAAATTTTTGTGAATGTTAAATTGGCTAAATTGTCAGGCACAGCACCCCGGGTCCGAGATCCCTTATAAATTGGTAACCGAAATTATCCCAAACGTTTTTAAAGCCGCTATGCATACAGGGCCAAGACCATAGCCAAGAAGAGAATCAGCATGATATGACCCCCTCCCCAATATTTCAAGAGGTTCGAAAATATGCGAAATAATTTACAGTTTAAATACTTTTCTGCATCTTGTCCTTATCTCCGGTAAAAAAAAAGCTTAAGAAGAATATTAAAATCAACATCAAACTGCGTGTATTGGAATTGGGTCCTATCAGGTCTCGAGTTACCCATTAAATAATGCCCGTGTACTAATAGTCGTAGCTCAATTCTCGAATTAAACCAGGATCGAGCAATTCTAGATTCATAAATTTTAAGTTTGATCTCGCTCGATTCTAGGATTATATCGACTATTGGTAACAGTATCAGTCTGGGATAAATTCTCGTTTATTAGTACGGGCATAAAGCCTAGGGATATTTAATTGTTAATCTTCGTCTCTTGTTTTTGTGAAACATCTATTAAAATTACCAAACTACCTTTTAACCTTTATCGCTGCTTTAAAGTATCTACGTCATTAAAAGGCACATTTGAAAAGGCGCAAAATTAGCCTGGTTTGCTCTTTGTCTAACCCTGCTTGTCCCGATGACCTTGAAAGAGTTCAAACGCAAATAAATTATTACGAAAAACCTCTTACAACTAACTGATTGAAAGTATCTCAACGCGAAATTATGTAATTATCTTCTTTTAATAAATTGCACGACTATTTTGTTTGTGATACTGCCTAATTGATTTACGTTTAATTGTCTTAAGGTCATGGGTCATGACATCATGACATTTGGAACTATTTCGACCATTTGAAAGCTCTGTTTCACCTCCCATTTTTGACGGTGTGTAGCATCCTCTTTCCACTTTTACAATAGCAGCTATCAGGTGTGAACGTGGCTTTAGCCTCTCGACTAAAGATTCTATAGTCTAGGACTGGGAAAAAACATATACTACTTAAATATAATCGACCAATCAACAATCGATTAATCGCACTACGAGCGACCAATTGACGCCTAATGCTTTACTTTCGTCATTAGATTTTATAAGACTTTGGATTATTTCCTACTCCCTACTCTCTACTTTTTTTTAATGTGTATTTTACGTCCGCATCAACTACTGTGGTTATTAGCAGACGGGACCTACAACAGCTTTAGGTGGGTTCCGAACCACCAGGACCGATTATTTGACACATGGAAACACTCCAGTGATGTCAGCCGGCTTTGAACCTACGACCTTTACATCCGCATGCGACGATGCTAGCCTCTAGACCACCCCGGTCCTTTCCCTACTCTCTACTTATTTCATATCTCTTCAACGGCGCTTGAAGTATGCTCGAAATACTAAAACTATTTTCTTAGAGCCTTATTCTATTTACAAGGCGATTAGGCCGCAAAAGCCGAATCAAAAACCAAAATGAAAATCGCTTTCCTAGAAAACTTATAGGTACTACCGTAGTAAGTTTCAACAAACACTTTCGTAAGCCCAAATACCCTGCACTGTAGGTTTCACGTTATTCTAGAACGACTCTTGGCTTTACTTACGGTAAGCCGGTTGTAAAGGACCCTAAATTAAACTTCCAAAGCCATCTTAGACATTGGTACAAAATTTTACCTGGAAGAATCAAAGAAAAGAGATAAGATTTTGAGCAAACGAATGTCTAAAGTGGCTTTGTAAGTTTACTTTATGACCTTTTTAACCGGCTTACCGTAGTTGAAGCTAAGAAGTCATTCTGGAATAACGTGAAACCTACATCTGTAGGTACATTTCTACTTCGTCCGTTACTTTAGATAAAAAATAAATAAAAGATTTAATATTTGCTTATTAACATTACATTTCAATTTATTTATTTATAAACTATCGTTTGAATAAAAGTTTTATATTTTGGAAAAAATTGTTATTAATTGATGATAAATAACATGAAACAAAAGCGCACAAAAAATCAATCCCTTTCACAACTTCAATTAATTAATCTAATTACATGTCAATATTTTTGTTGAAAATCGATTGATCTAGTTTAAATTTTTTTAACCAACGGCAGAGTCGGCTTTTATCTTATCTAATGTCCTTTTAACTTTAATATAATAATTACTTACTGTTAAATTTGAGTGGGAAATTTTGAAATTTTGCTAATATTTTGTTTACCAAATTTTATTCCAGATAAAGAAGTCACGTTTATTATTCACAAAATTAAAAAGATTCTATTTACATTTTTTCCTGTATATGATTATTTTCAATGCGATGTAAACATCATAAAAGACAATGTACTGGAAATGGTGATAATAGATGTGGCCATGGCCGGTACTACTCTTTGGAATTGTCCCCTTCCTTTTTACTTTTACATGCTTGAAAGTAGGTATTTAAAACAGTTTCTTCTAAAAATGAAAAAACAAACAAATTGGCATATTACAGCATTAGAAGAGCTCTGTAATAACAACTTAATTACCAATGTATGTCCATAAATTTCAGCCGCATATAGAAAGACTATAAAATGGGAGATCCCACCCTCTCTAAGTACGTTTTGAATCTTTTGGTCCTATACAGGCGCGTGAGAGGGAAGGGGTAAAATAAAAAATATTAAAAGGCGACTTGGGTTTCATTTTTTCACCCAGTACACTTCAGTCTTCTGTCTAAACTGTTACAAAAATAATTTTAAATTATTACAAAATCGATTTTTTGATATTAATCAATTATTTCAGAGAAAATATGACATCGGCGGTGCCAGTGGCAACAAAGTCGCTCTCTAAAGACGCCAAATCGACGATAAGAGTGGCGCTTCCTCAAATACTGGCCGTTACTGTGAAAAATGTTCTGCTTTTGGCATACGGTACAACACTTGGATATCCAACCATTCTAATCCCGAGTCTCTCTGGAAACAATTCTGAAGAAAATTTTCACTTAAACGACGAACAAATATCGTGGATAGGTATGTAAACTTCTTGCGTTATTTTTTACATCGACTCCAGAATTAAATACTAGAGACGTCTTCTTGGCACACGATAAACATTTGCGTCTAGCGTGGCAATTCTAGAAAAAAGGTTTTAAAAACAAAAATTCGGCAACTTTTAAATAACCAAAGGTTATCCAGAATAATAAAGGTTTATTTTTATACACGGTTGATTACTATAGTCATTGATCCCGATCGGATTACTCTTTGACACTTGAATTAGCATCAGACATTAAATTTGCAACGCAGTTACAGCTAAAGCTTTTATTTGTAAATACAATGTCTGCCAAACGTTATCACTTATCACAATAAATACGGAAATGTTCGTACTTGCCCGGCTCCTTTGTCCTTAGTGAACGACTGCTTAATTTGAAAGATTTCGAAGGACCATGAAGACTTTCTGGTGACAATGCTGCAAACTTGCACAAACCGATTTTTTTCTCTAGAGAAAACAATAAAAAATGTGCTTTAGCGATGCTTTCGCCCCTTCGAGAATTTTTGAAAACGCCTATTTTACTTTCTAACTGCTAACATTCCTAATACTCGAATTTAGGTTCAATTAACATGATGATGATTCCACTTGGGTGCTTCTTATCCGGATTCGTAACACAACCAATTGGACGAAAGCGTTCCATGCAAATTATAAACATACCGCTATTCTTAAGTTGGATGATCTTCCGATACTCGTCTCAAGTTTGGCACATTTATCTCGCTTTAAGTATCACTGGCCTTTGTGGTGGTTTGTTCGAAGCACCGGTAAGCAAAGCTTGAAGTCTAAATTACAACTAACTAATTGTTACATTTTTTTTAGATCCTCACGTACGTCGCGGAAGTAACTCAACCACACTTACGCGGAATGCTCTCGGCCACAAGTACGTTTTCAATTATTATTGGAATTCTCGTCCAGTTTCTACTGGGTACGTTTTTGGAATGGAGAACCGTCGCTTTAGTTTGCTCTAGTTTACCAATTTTATCGTTTATTCTACTCCTGTTTGTACCGGAGAGCCCATACTGGTTAATAATGAACAACAAATTAAACCAAGGCCGGAAGAGCTTAGCTTGGTTGCGAGGCTGGACGACAATTGAAGAAATCGAGAGCGAATTTCAAGAAAAAGTAAACGAATTTAAAAAGAGTAAAACTGTTACCGAAAAGAATATTAACGGCGATAAAATTTTCACCGTCGAAAATAACCAACCTTCCGAATCTCCTTCGAAATCTGCATTATTCGAACACTATTTAAAGAAGAGCTATTTATGGCCGTTGTTTATAATTTCGTTTTTCTTCTTTGTTACTCATTTTACTGGTTCGACCACTTTGCAAATTTACGCTGTGAAAATATTTAGCACATTCGAAGCTCCCATCGATAAATATTACGCTACCATTATTTTGGGACTCGCCGAATTTTTCGGATGTGTAGTTAGTGTAGCAATGGTTCATTATTGCGGAAAACGAGTGATGGGATTTATTTCGTTGGTCGGTAACGGAATATGTGCTCTTGTGATCGCTACGTATGCGTTTATGCAGGACGTTACCTATTTTCCGGCCCAAACTGTAGCCGCAAATTCGACCATGATAGAAACTTACGATTCGGCAATCGAAGATTATAAATGGGTTCCATTACTATTCCTTATTCTATTGGCGTTCTTGTCGCATTGTGGAATACGTAGTTTAGCTTGGGTTTTGATTGCCGAAGTGTTTTCTAAAGAAACGCGAGCGGTCGGTTGTGGAATGGCTAGTGGAATTGGTTACATATTTGGATTTACGGCGAACAAAATTTTTTTGAAAACTGTTGGGCTGATAACGATTCCTGGCATTTATTGGTTTTACGGTTGTATGAGCTTTTTGAGCGTCGTAATTTTACATTTCATTTTACCCGAAACCGAAGGTAAATCTCTACAAGATATTACCGATCATTTTGCGGGAATATCAAAATTAAATAATAAAGTGCAAAGACACAAGAATGAGGAAGAAATTAAGAATACTAACGACGTAATAAACACGAGGCTTTGACAGCGAAGTCTAATTTTGAATAATAGTTGAATGAAATTGTTGCGTAAGAGGATGGTACTTAAATAGGTAATTTGTTCTTCAACTTGTCCAACTGTACCACGAAATTTCATTTTACAAAAGTGAAACTGAATTTACCGTATTATATTATGAATGTTATTTTCAATTTTTTAAGACTGCTGACTAATTTAATATTTAGGTGTAATTAATTTTTAATAAAAATGAAATAAAATCTAATAATAATTTAAGTTCGAGCCAGCCGTATAATGGCCTAGTTATATTTTTCTGCACGGGATAGACGAGGTTGGTCAAATTCCAGTACTTTTTAACTATTCCCATGGTCTTTGAAACTTGTCATTCAGTAAAATATGTTCATCCAATCTAGTTAATGTAAACTAAAGGCCAGAGTGGATTGAATCCAATATATCCCTAATTAAAACGAACCAGACTGTCTTAGCTTTTTTAGAAAAAGTTTTAAAAAAATGATGGTTAAGATGAAAATTTTGACGCTAAACTGACTAAGCATTATATAATTTTCCAAAAAGTCCGGTAGACGCTTCCAATAGTTATTTAGAACTCATTAGGTCAGTTTTCAGAAGTAACGGAACCAATGCAGGGCCAGGATGGGCCCGGGCTCAATGGAAAAGCTCGTGACCCATCCTTGAGCCTACCCATAATTTTTGATAAAATTATTCTAGAGTCTATGAGTACAGACTCGTAATTCGTAGTGAGTACCTATTTATTTTATGTATGGAGCTTGAGCTTTTTACATCACATCCTCTACATCAAAATCAACAACAAATTCAAAATGTGATCGAGATCGGGATTAATATGAACAGATAGAGATAATAGATACGGAAATAAAACGTTTATTTTTTTTTAATCCACCCCCACCCAAATTTAAGTGGCCTGTTGATGGTCCACCCTAAAATTTAATACTAGCTAGTTCCGCCACTGGTTTTTAGTTACCAAAATCCAAAACTGAAAAGTTTTAAAAAATTCGCGGTTGCTTGTTTTGGACAAAGATTCGGGGGTCTACCGAGTCCGAAAACTTGGATTTATCATTAGGCGTTCGTCATAAACAACATACCAAAAAATCAAAACTACCCCTTTCGATACACGGTAAGATGTTTAAAGTCACTTGACTAAAAATAAATTGCATTCAATTTCCTACAAATTATGTCTTACGATTTTTTGTGATGTTAATGTTATATGAGGTCGACCCCCCCCCCCTAATCCCTTCTTCTCAAACACTACCCTCCCATAATAATATTGTCGACATATGAGATAGGTTGTTGGCATATAAACGAGAAAATTCGCTCAACATTTCTACCCCCCCCCCCCCCATTACCATTTTAAATTGAATAAATGTTGAAATGTGAGAGAAATTGTTATAGGTTGATATGGAGGGAGGACGGTAACAAAAACTTCGAGCTGCGAACACTCATGACTCATTTTTCGACATTTATAGGTTATCATAAAACTGCTCTAACTTTGGATCTGGTTGAGCTAAAATATCAGTGATACACCCAGTTTGAAGGCAATTTAAAATCCTACAACTTTTGTGCCAAAGCATTTTCTCTCAAATTAACGGTAAAAAAGTCTCCAAGCGAAGTTTACCAAAAAAATTTATTTTTTCAAAAAATACCGATTTTCTCCAGCTTATATCTCAGAAACCGTAACAGATAGGGACAAAATGAATAGAATAAATATTGTACGGAATTTTGTCCTCTTCAAATTTAGATTTGACATTTTTGTAGTGTAATCAACCGTGAAGAACTTAAATCGAAAAACCCAATTTTTCGTACTTTTAATCCAAGACGGCGGATCGCGCGGACCCCCCTCAAGGTCGAAAACTTGGATTTTTCATGAGGGCCCTAACCCAATAACATATTCAAATATTAGAACTACCCCACCTTTTTTAGGGCAAAACCCCCCATTGACTGGACTAAAAGTGATCGAGGGATGAATACCTACTTTAGTCACGGTTTAAGAGCAGTGCATCACTTACATCCAAAAACGATGCCGATTTACACGATTATTTTGAACAGCTACATATTTAGCGCCTTGGACCAAGTAAAATCGGTGCATCCACTAGCTTCTCAGAAGAGTTCTGGTGGAATTTGTTTTCTACCAAAATTGTTAATTTCTATTTTGCACGGCTGCTAAAGCGCTCGTCTAAATCCAAGTCAACAGAGCTAGATCAACGTTAAGAATTTAAATAGGGGTCTATTTATGTGCTGAGAAATTAAATTTCATAATTGGCAAGAGGTCATAAGTTCTACAAGGTGATAAAGTTAAAATAATCGGGCATATTGTAATAATGGGTTTCTTCAGGTGACTGTTGTAGCGCTGTAGCACTGTAGCGCCGCTGTAGCACTCATTGCTGAGTTGTAAGTTGTAAGTTGTTTAATTTTTTATTTCGTTTTTGTTTAGCTCCCCGTAGCTACGCCACTGCTCGGTAGTGTAGCAACTAGAAGAAAATTGTGAATTGTTTACTAGTCCCCCATAACTTTCCTATGATTTATTTAAACTAGAGTCGTATTAAAGTTATTTAACTTTTGATATTGCTTATATATTTATTACCTTGATTACGACCGGATATTTAAACATCATCAAAGACAATCCGATGTAAATTTCGTTAAATATAGTAAAATATTTATAATTTATATTAAATTTAAAATTTATAACATTATAATATGGAGGTAAATATAAATACTATAATATTTAAATTTAGATTAAATTTGCCAGGGGTAAAGGGTTGCATTACCAGTTCTCCGTTTTCAAGTTCAGTGGGGTTTTATAGTAATTTTTGTATGTGCAATTTTAAAAATTATATACATGAAGTGCCATGGCTTCCAAAAGGTAAATGTATACTTTTTCGTATTCAAGTTAGAATTTGCAAATGAAATTCAATCTTTACCATTAATGCGAGATTCAGAATTTAACTTTTGCTGGTCTCAGCATCTCAGCAAACCAGCTAGTTTATTGGGTAGCTCTAAATCTGTGCGAGTAAGTTTAGAAAACGTGAAAATACTTCATTGGTGTCTCCTACAAACTCGAGGAATTATGTGGCAGACAATATTTGCACCCCCTTCTGCATCTCAAATGCTGAAGTCTAATTAACTTTTCTTTATTTCGCACTATAAGTTGTTTTTAGAACACCCGCTTTGACATCTAAATTTCTCAATGAACTATCAATAAGCATTAAATTACGCAACTCCATCCCTTATTATACCGAGATCCCCTTGTATCAAACTATGAAATAGCGAATGGCCTTCAATTGCTTCTACTCGGGCATAATAGTCGAGAGAAGAAGAAAAGAAAGAACGCTCACATAAATGTTTCAGTCTCAATGTTATCGAAACTCTAACCACTGCATCAGTGACGGTTCCCACAATCGGCGACGTCACATCGGCCTTTCGTTCCGGAATACCGCAATTTCTATCTGCTATGGCTAAAAATCTTTTATTAATATCGACAGCCAGCGTAAGTCCATTTCTAATAACGCAAGAATTGCAAGCAAACGACCAGATCGTAAATCCCGCGCAAGAGATAAATAATGGAACTACTTCTCCTTTGATGGGTAAGAAATTCATAACAGTCGATTAAAACAAATTTTTGAAAAAAATATTTCAGAGTACGTAAATATGGCAGTCGCACCAGTTGGTGCCGTAGTTTCGGGATTCGTGACAAATTTATTTGGTACGCAACTATCGTTGCAAATTGTACTAGCATTGTTAATTGCAGTGCGCGCATTACATGGAGTTTACACAACAGGATGGCCATTTTATTTAACCGTAATGGGAAATAACTTTTGTTCGGAGTTTTTCAAAGGTCCAGTAAGTGAGCGTTTTTGTGAAAATCTTTAACAATGACTAATTTATTAATTTTACAGGTGATATCCCACATGGCCGAAACGGCACAGCCTCACTTAAGAGGCGCTATCATGGCTACAGCTAGTTTTGCAATGGTCGCCGGACAGTTTCAGCAGTTGATTATGAAGACATTTCTTACTGCTAGTACAACTACTTACATAAACTGTACCCTTCCTTTAATTTGTATCGTGCTACTATGGATAGTTCCCGAAAGTCCGCAGAGCTTAATTATGAGTAATAAATTAGATAAGGCGAGAAAGAGTTTAGCCTGGTTGAGAGGTTGGGTCAAAGTTGAAGAAATCGAACCAGAATTTCAAGAAATGTTGGCTCAGTATAAACCAGCGGCGGCGCAAGATTCTCCAGAAAGTGTAAGAGAAGACGACAAAGAGAAAAATTTGGGGCCAATTTCAACTTTATCTAGTGGCAGTATTACAACGAGCACGACTAGATTATTAAACGCGGATGATACACCAAGTGTAGCTGGCTTACCCGATACTTTTAAACTATTGAAAACAGGCGAAGCTACTAACATTGCTGATCTATCAAACGTAGCGAATTTATTCGGCAATTTTAATGTAACAAGCGTAGGTATTATTGACTTAACGAGTGCATCTAGTTGGTCAAATGTTGTAACAACTTCAGCTTTAATAAGTGATAATACTGTATCGAGCACGTCTATTCTTGATACATTCACCACAACATCTATAATGGATTCAAGCAAAACTTCCAATATGGCCGATATTTCTGGAATGTCTGGCTTACTAAGCGAGACCATTTTAACGACCATTTCTAATATACCAATTCTTACCACGTTATTAAATTATATCAAAAACTTTAAATTGCCTAACATTGCTAATATAGCCAAGTTGGCTATTGGGGCAAATGTTGGCGATGTAACGTCCGACGTATCGAACAGTTTTAATGCTCCAAGCATTATCGGCTTAACGAGTGCATCTAGTCTGTCAAACGTAACAACAACTTCAGCTTTAATACGTAACGATACTCTATCGAGCACATCCTTATTCAATGTTGCTGGTATAACCAAGACGTTAGACTCAACAAATGTTTTAAATTCAACAAGTACTTCCTTTGCTGATGTGACTAATCTGCCCAATTTACTCAACACTGCCGTTGGTACATCCAATGCGTTAGCAAATACTGATAGGTATGGGTCGGTTGCAGCCATTTTGGCCAACGTTTCTAACATAATAAATATTTCTAATGCATTAGGTGGTGCTGATATGGCTAATTTGTCCAATTTTCTAAACAGTGCCGTTGGTACGTCTAATGCGTTAGCAAATACTGATAGGTATGGGTCGGTTGCGGTCATTTTGGCCAACGTTTCTAACATAATAAATATTTCTAATGCATTGGGTGGTGCTGATATGGCTAATTTGTCCAATTTTCTAAACAGTGCCGTTGGTACATCTAATGCGTTAGCAAATACTGATAATGATATGTCGGTCGCAGCCATTTTGGCAAATATTTCTAACGTAATAAATATTTCTAGGTCATTGGGTGGTGCTGATATGGCTAATCTGTCAAATTTACTAAACGGTGCTGTTGGTACAACTTATCCGTTAGCAAATACTGATGGAGATGGGTCGGTCGCGTCAGTTTTGGCAAACGTTTCTAACGTAGTAAATATTTCTAATGCATTGGGTGGTAGCTCTATTGCATCTGGCATATTCACGTCGTCAAGTAACACTGATCTTACAAGCACGTCCATTCTAAAAACCATAGATAGTTGTAAAACTGCGAGCACACCTTTATTCAACGTTGCTGATATATCCCAGACATTAGATTCAACAAATGTTTTAAATTCGCCAATTAATTCATTCTCAGATGTGCCTGATCTGTCCAATTTACTAAACAGTGCCGTTGGTGCATCTATTCCGTTAGGAAATACTGATGGTGATGTGTCAGTCGCATCCATTTTGGCAAACGTTTCTAACGTAGTAAATACTTCTAGAGCATTGGGTGGTGACTCTATTGCATCTGGCATATTCACGTCGTCAAGTAACACTGATCTTACAAGCACGTCCATTCTAAAAACCATAGATAGTTGTAAAACTACGAGCACGCCCTTATTCAACGTTGCTGATATAACACAAACGTTAGATTCAACAAATGTTTTAAATTCGCCAATTAATTCATTCTCGGATGTGCCTAATCTGTCCAATTTACTAAACAGTGCCGTTGGTACATCTAATCCGTTACCAAATACCGATGGTGATGTGTCAGTCGCATCTATTTTGGCAAACGTTTCTAGCGTAGTAAATACTTCTAATTCATTAGGTGGAGGCTCTATTGCATCTGGCATATTCACGTCATCAAGTAACACTGACGTTACAAGCACATCCATTCTGAACACCATCGATAGTTATAACACTGCGAGCACGTCCTTATTCAACGTTGCGGATATAACCAAGACGTTAGATTCAACAAATGTTTTAAATTCACCAATTAATTCATTCTCAGATGTGCCTAATCTGTCCAATTTACTAAACAGTGCCGTTGGTACAACTAATTTGTTAGCAAATACTGAAGGTGATGTGTCAGTCGCATCCATTTTGGCAAACGTTCCTAACGTAATAAATATTTCTAATTCAATGGGCGGTAGTTCTATTGCATCTAGCATATTCACGTTGTCAAGTAATACTGATGAAGCAAGCACGTCCTTTCTGAAAACGATCGATAGTTGTAAAACTTCGGGCACGTCCATTCTTGATACATTCACCATGACAACTATTACGGATTCAAGCACACCTTCCACTATGGCCGATATTTCTGGAATGGCTAACTTATCAAACGAAGCCATTTTAACGGGCCTTTCTAACATACCAATACTTTCCACGTTATTAAATTACATCAAATATATCAAATTGCCTAAAATACCTTATGTATCGAACTTACTAGAAGGAGGATATGACTTCGTAGTAAACATAGATAAATTTGCTAGCCGCTCTTTTTTAGTACCGTTAGCAATAGTAACGTTCGCCTACGTACTGATTAATTTTACTGGGACAACAATTCTATTAAATCAGCCCGAAAAAATTTTACTAACTTTACAAGCACCACTCGATCCAAAATACGCTGTTATTGTTTTAACTGGTGCTAATTTAATTGGCGTTTCGTTGAGCATATCCGCAGTTAAATATTTTGGAAAACGCAATTTAACGTTCATTTCATTGTGCGGGGTGGGAATTTGTTCTTTCGCCATATCCGCTTACTCGTATTTCAAAAATATTAAGTACAATAGTCACGAGACTCAAACGGTAGAGCCCTTGAGTTTGGAAAATTTCAATTTAGAGAATTGGATTCCTTTAGCCATTTTGTTAACTTTATCGCTAATTTCTCACTTTGGATTAAACAACCTGCCGGTACATTTAGTTGGAGAGCTTTTTTCAAAAGATACGCGAGCAATCGGTACCGGAGTATCGAATGGAATTACCAATTATTTAAATTCTCTTTGTAATAGTGGTTTAGTCTTTCTATTGAGTTCGTTGGAATTTTCAGGATTGTATTGCTTTTACGGCGTGGTGAGTTTTGTGGGAATTGTCATTTTACACTTTATACTTCCCGAGACGGAAGGGAAGAGTTTGGAAGAGATCGAAAATCACTTTAACGGTACAGCAAAATTAGGAAATTTTATTGGGAAAATTAAGAAACCCTTGAGTAAAATTCAGTTGAAAAGAAAACAAAAGTAATTTAATAATTTATCCAATATTTTACAACTTCACATCGAAGAACTTGAAATTAGTTTATAATTTTAAATAGTTATAATTAGAGTTCCTAGATCCTTGTACGGTAGTAAAAGTATGAAGGTAGTTTCGGTTACTTAAATCGTACCCAATGCAAATGAAGACAGCATTTCGAAGTTTTGAAATGGAACTAACATCATTTTGGTTCTAATTTTTCTATATGATAGCAGTGGCCGATTCATAGAGATGATTATGATGCTGGAGAGCTTAGGCATAGGCGCGCGTTTTAGAGGGTTTCAAAATAGCATATTTTATAACAATTATGTTCAATAAAATTTTAGACTTATCATTTAGATTTTAGATGTATACTATTATATCAATTAAAATTGATACCTAATAAGGAAACGGGGCCTAGGTCTGGATTTACCTTTAAACTAAAATCTAGGACCCTGGGTTAACGCAGACCCCAAAATTCTCCAAAAATATTTTTTGTGTAACTGAAATAATATACAAGTTTAATTCTAAATTTTCCTAGTTTATTTTGTGAAACGATTTTTTGGAGACACTAACTATCAATCGCTACTAACATTCCTGAACTTCATTTTAAGCCGTTTGACCATCAGCAATCAAAAGTTTTAGCCTGCGGCGCTATTTCCTCCTCAAACACGGTTCCCAAAAATTTGTCAACGATTAGGGTCTCAAGACATCGTTTATGGTTCGATATGGATCCAGGATCCACCCGCTCTCCCCCTGCACCCAGCATTAGCTATATCAGGAGTTATAGAGAGCGGGCTGATTGGTATCTCTCACTTACCAGGAAGCCATTAGCCCCTGCGAATCCAACCTCATCAGAAGTCTTTAGACGTCTGCCCGCAGTACCAGTTTAACCAGACTGGTCACAGGTTCGGGGGTAGCTACTCCCCTTCTACCAGCAGCCACTTAATCGCCTCCGGATCATCCGTTACGAACTATTGCAGACCA
This sequence comes from Malthinus flaveolus, assembly GCA_950108345.1. NCBI lineage: Eukaryota > Metazoa > Arthropoda > Insecta > Coleoptera > Cantharidae > Malthinus > Malthinus flaveolus. The sequence continues at coordinate 34,112,376 of OX467285.1, read as the reverse complement.
GTTACCATGATGGGAGAGCATTCGGTGTCCCTCTATCGCACGCCAACAGCGGGGCCATGTTACCATGATGGCGCACTCGTGGATCACCTTGCACTCCCCAACAGCGGGGCTGTGTCCGCAACAGGGATTAGGTAGATTGCGGAGAGCCTAGACACGCACTGGTGGTGCCCACGTGCCTAACATTTAGAGCATGCATTCTACGGAAGTACGAGAACTTCCTACCAGACCTCGCGTTTTCCCGTTACTACTTAAAGTACAACTGCAGATAGACTAGTCCACAGCTCCTCTGGTGCAGAGACTGCAGCAGCCAATTTGATCCAAGGATCCCTTATGGCTCCGGCGAGCGCTTCACTGTACCGGTATAGCGGGTATAGTTAAATTGACCATATACCGCATACGTGTCGACACTCTACTTCCAGTTTGTTACGTCAGTACTTTTCCCCTTCCCCGCACCCAATCGTGCACGGGACAGAGCTAAGCAGCTGTCGTTTTATGGGCTGGTCCCGGGAAGTACCAAACCAGCCCAGAGGGTCTCAAGACAACCGACAACCCCCTTCCTCCAATAATATGCTACTCTAGGGACCTCTGAAATGTAATTAACACCAGACCCCCAAAAGTCATCATCCGTTACTGTATGTTAAGCTTCAAGAGCGAAAACGTTCATTGAGCGAAAAAACGATAACAACGCGTTTGAAGCCACAAAGGGAAATTCGTGTTGTGGTCCATTCAAAAATCGACCAGAATGCGTTTTGACAATGAAAAAGTGCCAAAACACGTCGTGGGCCTTTATTATTAGTAATACCATCAGCCATTACCCGTTTACAGTAATATAATAGGTGTAGGTACTTTTATAGAAATGCTGAATGCTTATGAAGCCTTGCTTGCTTCCTGATGACAACGTAGAAGCTGAACTAAGACGAATCGTTGACAGCAACTTCATAGCAGTAAATGAGGTGCCTTCCTCTTCGTCGCTTACTCTACGAGTGATGGTATCAGGTATCACTAATAAAGGTCCACGACGCGTTTTGATGGCACATTTTCATTGCCAAACCGCGTTCTAGTCGATTTTTTAAAAAAACACAACACGAATTTCGCTTTGTGACTTTTTTGTAGAGTCCACAACGCGTTGAGAGCGTTTTTGTAATAGCCACGACACGAATTTGATTTTGTGGCCTTTGACTGTTGGTAAAACGCATTGTGGTCGTTTTTCGCTCAATGTCAATGTTTTAAAACATGATGTTTAACGAATATTAGGGAAAACGACTGCCCTAAACATTTTGTAAAATAACAAAAGAACACTAAATGATAAATCACTTCAGAATGCAAATTTAACCCGTTACCCTTGACCTTGGCTTTTACTAATTACTGCATATTTATATATTATTTAATAATTTCAAATTATCAGTTAGCCGTCATTAAATCATTAGTTTTTTTTTGCCTCAAATTGCATTATAATTATAATTATTAATTGTTGAATTAAGTTTCCGTATTACTTTGTGATATACGGGGTCTTTTGAAAAAAGAACGATACTGCTGCTAACAGCATATAACAGCTATATTTTTTTAAAATCCGTTTAGACTAGGTAAGGTAAGCCTAATTAAAACATGGCGATTAGTAATTAATTCTTAAACGAGAAGTGTCTTGTTGTTGATGTTATTTTGCACCAACTCGGTTTGAAAGGATCTCATTTGAGACCATAAAAACGGATTTTTGAGTACGATTCAGAAGTTAAACGTTAAAGGAAGAAGTGACATACAAGCAACTCTAACTAAAATTAACCCATAGCTTCGAAGGTTCCAGGCTTCGAGCTAAAGGCTCGAATTTCATTTGGCACTTTTGTATTTCTAATATACACCTGTGTATATTTGGTTGCCTACTTTTAAGGGGTTTAAAAATAAGCAGTAACTTTTAGTACACCTTACCCTTCAACAAGGCTAATTGTCCACTAATTTTTTCACATAAAAAAGGGTTATCTTGCATCAAATAGAGTATTTATGATTTTTGGCTATATTGTTTATCGGACTCGATGGACCTCCGGATCATCGTAAAAAATCTAAAAAAAATAGGGAAAATTTTCGGTTTTTGTCATTTTGACCCTTGAGGGCTAATTTTTCGGCAAATTTAGTTTAATACTTTTTTAAAAGTAGACCAAATTTGATACAATTTGAGACCAGAACAGCCTCTGTAGAGTTAATGGTGTCCGAGTTACAAGTGCACAAAAGTTTGCAAATTTTATATACTTTGTCATTTTTAGCTATACAGCCATGACATGAGTTTAAAGGGAGAGGGGATGTTTTAAATTACTGCACTATATTCTTTAAGTAAAAATTTTACGCGGTAAGTTGTGAGAAAAACTGGAATAGAAAATTCTATGCGATGTAATTAATTATTAACGCCTAAAAGTCCGTCCGAGTTTGAAGATGACACGCTGTACATTTCCCCAACAGCTATAACTAAAAAATGTGTAATAATGTAATAATTAATCAGTTCGTTCATTAAGCAAAATAATTGTTACAAATTTTATGTGTTCTGTTCCTAATTAGCGAATACTTTCAGTATCAAAAAATGTTTAAACATTGCATTCCTTTTATGAAGCTTATACAACCAGTGTTTTGTTTAAAATTATAAATTGATAATTTTAAATATATTCAAATTAAGGAGGACATTTATTTTAATGTAATTAGTAATCGCATATAATGGTTTTTATACATACTAGCAAAGAAAACTAGTGGTTTTCTTAAATGAGGAAGTGAAGTATCACAAAGAAGGTTGCTCCATGAAATGTCTGCTCCACAAGCGTAAGTCGTAATAAATATAGAAATTTATTATTTATTTTATTATTTTCATTGTACGTAATACTTATTCTAACATTAGTGGGGATGATAGTGTAAATTAATATAAATTGTATAACCCTTGAATATATATTGTACTACTTATCTACAAGTCATTGTATTTCCGCATAATATATTATTATAGTAAGTAAATGATCAAAGTTGACACAATTATTTATAAATAATAAGTTATCAGTATTCCAATTACAGCTATCAAAAATTTCATGTAATTGGTAACTTACTAATTTTTTTAAATAGTATTTACAATTTTGTTAAAAAATTTAAGCTGAAAACTTTTTTCCATCATTAAATGTAATTATTCCACAAAGATTGAGGAACTGTTGACTAAAAAGACATGTATAGTACTACAATGTACAATGTACATAAACATAAAAGGCTCTCTTAAGAGAGTAGTTGAATAGTTTTCGGCGTTATTGCGATGATTTGAATAGTAGTCCAGTCGAATTAGGATAAAAATCGGCTTTATCCTGCAAAAGGTAGGATAGTTCTGATTTTTTGATATGTCGTATTAATGTATCCCTTGATTAAAATCCCAAGTTTTCGACCTCGACGCACCTCCGCTAGCTCCGTAGCACTGAAGAAACTACAAAAATTTATTAAATCGCTGAATATCTCTTCATCAATTGGTTTCATCGAAAAAGTTGTAGTATTCTTTTTTGTAGAGCACTAAAATTACTACAATTTTGACCTGAAATATTTTTCTCTAAACCCTACAGTTAGCGAGAAGCAGCGCCGTAAAAACACGTACATTTTCAAAAGTACCTGAAAAACTACAAAATGTAAACTCTCTTCTGTTCATTATCTCTTAAGTGTTCTTTCAAAACGTCACCGACATTAGATGCGCAGAAGGAGAAGTGAAAAAGTGATAAAGAGAAAATGAACAAAAAAGGTTACATTTTGAGGTTTTTCAGGTATTTTTGAAAATTTTGCGTGTTAATACGGCTGTTAGCGGAACCAACCTTGCATTTCATTCTGATGCAAAACCCTTTTATAAGTGAGTAGTAGGTGAAGTGGTACCCCGATGGGATCCGCGACTGGCCTCGAGATTTCGTTATTCGCTCCTGGAAGTTAGACAAGTGCCTTCCACGTGTACCAGTTGCGGGTATTACTTCTTAAAAGTAACCTATGGGTACCTACTACTCACCTGCAAAAAGGTTTTGCATCAGAATGAAATCCAAGGTTGGCCCTAATATGTGCCGCTTTTTGCGGCATTAGTACGGACATTAGTCCGTACTATGTTTTTACGGGGCTGCTTCTCGCTAACTGTAGAGTTTAGAGAAAAATGTTTTACGTCAAAATTGTAGTAATTTTAGTGCTGTACAAAAAAGAATACTACAACTTTTTCGATAAAACCAATTGATGAAGAGATATTCAGCAATTTCTGGTTGAAGCCGTAAATTTTTGTAGTTTCTTCAGTGCTACCGAGCTAGCGGAGGTGCGGCGAGGTCGAAAACTTGGGATTTTAATCAAGGGATACATATATACAACATATCAAAAAATCAGAACTACCCGACCTTTTGCAGGATGAAATGCAAATTCGACTGAACTATAGTAAGAAACAACAAAGCAATTTAAATTTTTAAAACCGTATTTGAGGGAAATAGAAAATTTCACAAGTAAGAAACTGAGGTGTCGAACACTTCTGCAACAAAAATAATAATTAAATATTTCCCGAAAATGTTTATAATGCTTAAAAGTTTAAAAAATTCTTAAAAAACGACTGATGTGATCATAACAGGACTTGACAATATTTTAATTTTGCCTTGACGATTTTATATCAATAATTTCCTTCCTCCAACATTATCGATAAATTGCGGTTTAATCGACCTAACACTACAGTTTTGAAAATTTAACATAAAAACAAATGCAAAATGCAAAGTATTGCCATCGATGCTTCCCCAACCACAAACTACAATGCAACCGCTTCTAAAGTACACTCTTTCAATATTTATTTTCATAATCTTCAAAAACCTTTACATTTTGTCTAGGCGATATTTATTGGAAACCTAAGTGAAATTGGTAAAATGGCTATAGAGACCTAAGAAATGGATATGAAATAATATGTGTTACGAGATTTTCAAAGCAAGTAGGAGTTTTCATAAAGAGTGGATTTTTTGGAAAATTAGAAATTTTTAAATGTTTTCTGTTTTCTGTTTCTTTGTACCCCATCCGTGGACGTACTGTATACCAAGAAAGAAGACATTTATTATTATTAAATTCGATTTTTACAACAATTAAATTCAGTCCTTACGATTTCTAATTAAAAACATATTTTAAATACGTTTCAGCCGTCGCTACCAAGACACTTCCCTAATATTACTTATTTTTCAAATATAGCCCTAATGGCGCACCAGTTGCATCACCACCGCCGACTACCACGATAGCACCTCCATCAATACCACTAACGGCTTCAACTCCACCTACACCAACAGCACCAGTAACGTCAGTAGCACCAACAACAACAGCGCCTCCAATTGAACCGCCTAGTACGACTAGATCCACATTAGCGCAATGGATAGCTGTTATGGTAAAAAACTTTTTACTAATAGCAACAGGAAGTACAAATCCAGATTCTTTAATAACAAGCTTTGAAAATACTGCTGCTCCAAATTCAACAACTGAGGGCCTTCTCGGTTGGATAAGTGAGTAAATTTAATTATTACCACACATTTGAACCACGTTCTAACGCCGATTTAAATTTCAGCGTACATCAACATTTTATGCGTACCGCTCGGCGGTTTACTTTCTGGAATCGTAACTCACTACATTGGTAGAAAACGAGCATTGCACCTAGCAGTATTGCCACTTTTAGGATTCAGAATTTGGAGCGCATTCGCTGAAGGATGGCAATTGTGTCTTGCACTCGTCTTCACTAGTTTGTGTAGCGAATTTTTCAAAGCTCCGGTAAGAAACGAAATATCTCAACTAACGACTTATAACCAAAACCCATTCATTCCATCCAGGTGCTTTCGCACGTGGCCGAATCATCACAACCACATTTAAGAGGAACGCTAGCTACAACTTCTTCAACTGCGATGATGTTGGCGTCCTTTAATCAGTTATTTATGCAGACATTTTTCAGCGCTCGCACACAAGCCGTAATTAATTTTTTGCTTCCAGTAGTAGCTTTTTGTTTATTAATGATAGTTCCCGAAAGTCCCCAATGGCTCATAATGAACGATCAGTTTGAGGAAGCAAAGAAAAGTTTGGCGTGGTTGAGAGGTTGGGTATCGACCGACGACCCGGTCGTCGAAGAAGAATATCAAGAAATGCTTGTTAGTTGCGGAAAAACCGACACCGCAGCTAGCGCTACAAACTCAACAGAAGCACCTACTACCACTACACCTCCTACTCCTAAAAAATCCTGCATGCAATCGTTCACGGACCACGTTAAACTATTTACAGAACCGACATTTTTCTGCCCTTTAGCTATAATTGTTTTTATCTATCTTATCGTGCATTGTACGGGCACAACCACATTATTGGCCAAACCCGATCAAATTTTCAATACTTTAGAAGCCCCGATCAGCAAGGGTTATCTCGTCGTCCTATTAGGAACGGCTAATTCGTTAGGTTGTTCAATTAGTGCATCTCTTATAGCTAAATATGGTAAAAGACTAATGGCTTTTATGTCGGTGGTAGGTGTAGGTGTTTGTTCTTTTATAATTGCCGCATACGCGTATAGTCAAGACATCCTGTATTTGACTCCTCCTCAAAACACGACGACAGTCGTTATTCAAAGTTTGGCAGATCCAAATATGGAACCGCATAAATGGATACCCGTGATTGTATTGTTTTTGTTGGCAATTATATCTCATTGCGGATTATCTAATTTGCCCTCTATGCTCGTTGGTGAATTTTTCCCAAAAGAAAGTCGTTCTAGTGGTGTTGGATTATCTTCCGGTATTACATCGTTAATCGGAGCGATAGTAACTAAAACATTTGTACCTCTTGTCGCTTTAGTTACCTTCCCGGGGATGTATTGGATTTACGCCGGTATAAGCTTTTTGGGCGTTCTCGTTTTATATTTTATTCTGCCGGAAACGGAAGGAAAAAGCTTGGAAGATATCGAAGACCACTTTGCCGGTGTTTCTAAATTGGATAATAAAGTTGCAGTACGGAAACCGGCCGGTACGAAACTAAACATTAATTCATCCCCTCAAGATCAAATTCCAATTACTGCCGAAAGTAAAGTATAAGTTATTTTTTTAATTCTACGTAAGATTTATACATGTACAGAGTGTCCAGATAAGTACACAGTCTTCGATAGTTTCTGCATTATTCGGTACAAAGATAAAACTTTTAAATGTGGAGTTTAAAAGTACTATTTCAAATTTAGGAGTACCCTGTATTTTAAGAATGGTTTAGCTCAAATTAGGCGCTTGCTTGGACACCCTGTACAAATGCAACTTTTTCATATTCTTGTAAAAGGATACTGACACTGATTTAATTTAAGAGACATTTATACTTGCTGTAAAATAATGGGTACACGGATAATATTAGAATGCCAGAAGTACCTATTGGAATGGGAAATGTTCAAAATTTTTGTTGTATCTTGTTAAATTTATGTAATAAATTAATAATGCAGATAATCATAAAATAAAACATTTTTTTGTATGCCTATATTCAATTTATTTTCAACCATAATAAGTAAGAAGTAAAACAAAACGGGTTTCAAAATTTAAAATCGTAGCTGGTTTTCTTTTCAAATTGCAGGTGACTAACTTACCGTCCATTATCATACGAACTGATACGAACCATCCTAACCATCCTAACCTAACCGGCAAGATTGTCAATTGTCAAATTGTATGGTATATTCGTATATTCCGGGTTCAGGGTATATTGTTAAATCGAAAAGTGAACCTACTTGAATAAACTTTCAACAACTGTAATAAATCTGAATCGTTTATCGAAGTATAAGCTGTTATAACAATGGGAGAAAAAGGACTATCTGTTGCTGAAGCCGAATTATACGACAGACAAATTCGTCTTTGGGGTATTGAATCTCAAGAAAAGTATGTATACAATTACTTTAATTACACTTATATTCCATTTGTATGTACCTATTTAGTAATAGGAGCATCTGCGTAGTAAATGTTAATTAATACAAGGATTACGGTTATGTCTTGTTTGTAGATTGCGAGCAGCCAATGTTTTGCTAATCGGAGTGCGTGGCTTAGGATCGGAGATTGCTAAAAATATCTTGCTTTCTGGTATAAACTCTTTGACAATTCTAGACGATGGAATAGTAACCGAACAAGATTACTTGAAGAATTTTCTACTACGTCGCGAGGACATTGGAAACAAAGTAAGCATTTAAATTGGTAAATTACTAAATTTTTTTTAGTTAATAAACTTGTAATTAGATAGCAGAAGCAGTACTTTTGAAAGCACAAGCTTTGAATCCGTTGGTGAAAATAGTATGCGACACAAATCCATTAGTTGATAAAAGCGAAGAGTTTTTTAAGAATTTCACTATAATCATCGGCACCGGTTTGAACACAAAACAGGTTCTTAGCATCGACGCTATATGTCGCAATGAAAAAATTCAATTAATTTGTGGCGACGTATTCGGCTTGTTCGGTTTCAGTATCTCCGATTTCCACGAACACAAATACTTCGAGTAAGTTTTACATTTTTAACAACTTTTTGTAGTAACCGTCGTCTGTTTAGAGATCAAATCACTCTACCTCAAATCAAAAAGCGTACTCACGATGGAAAACCAGCTACTGTTGGTGAAAAAATCGTAACAAGAGTTAAAAGAAAAATTGTTTATCCGCCACTAAGCAAGGTTTTTTCTAAGTCCGAGAAAGAAATTGTAAGCCCGCCAAAAGAAGGCAAACGAAAGCGTCGTAACGTCCTGTATTATTTGGTTAGATGTAAGTTTGTACAACATGTAACTTGGGCTCGTAATTTAGAATTTTTATTTTAGTGCTAATTCAGTTTAGAGATGAAAATAGCCGGGATCCTTCAATCGAAAGCAAAGAGGAAGATTTGAAAAAGTTACGAGCAATTAGAGAAGATCTTTTGGAAAAATATCAAATTAAACCGGATAAATTTCAAGAGGAAACTTTAAATGTAGTATTTGGGGAAGTTGCTTCAATTTGTTCCATAATTGGTGGAGTTATTGGCCAAGAAGTTATTAAAGGAGTATCGCACAAAGAAGTCCCTATTACTAATATGTTTTTACTTGATCCACATACGTTCAGTGGTAAAGAGGAGATTATCGGGGCTTAAGAAATTAATTACTAAGTTTGTACTGTTTTACAAGTATTATTCATGAAGTGTTTAGTTTATTGTGTTTTGTACTAAGTTAACTTTGTGTTTATCCAATAAACATTTTTTTGTAACTATTGAGAATTTCATAAATCAACTTATAAAATGTTGGTCAATATTAATAGGAGTTGCTGTTATTCTGTTCAGTAACCTTTTATAAGGTGTGACTTAATAGATACCCAATTTGGTCGCAATTTAATATTTTTAATGTTCAATAATAATTAAAAACTTGAAAAGATTATTATGGATAACTTTTGGCATGGTCACAAATAAATCTAAATATAATCTGTCTTGTGTTTAAATTTGAGGGCAGATTCAGTAAGGACATCACCTAGTGTTAAGTTACACCTCGAAACAACCCCCAATATTCAACTGCTGGCTTTAACCCCTACAAAAAAATAAAAGAAGTGCAGAACATCTTTGAAAAAAGATGCACAAAAGCACAACATTGAAACGAACTTTTATCTCTTAATTAAAATTAATAATAGATTACTTTCTCCAGAAAATCTTATAAGATTTCTGTAAGGAATTCTACAAAACAAATAGGTTTCGATACGTAACGAATCTAAATATAAATAGACGCACGTCGTGAAAACGAAAACGTCTTTCATAAGACCTCAGTCAATTTCGTACAATCTTTGAATTGTGTTTTGCTTAGTGTCATTTGTAAATACTTAAAAATTAATAACGGGAAAACACGTTCGATTTTCGCCCGACTGTACCGCTAATTTATTAACCATGGATCAAGACGACGACGAAGGGGTCGGTTTTGTCGCCGAAAGTCACTACTTAAAATCTCCAGAGCGACAAGCTGTGCCGCTTTTACAAATGAGTAAAAGTAGAGATATATCTTCCCGAGTGTCTGATATGGATGTACCAATTTATGCTGCTGAAAATCTTACAACTAGGCCGTCGAGGGCAGTTAGTGGAGTAAGTAATTTTCCTTTCCAACAGTGGCTATCTTAGATGAAATGAATGATCACGAATTATGACCCATTAGTTATGGGTAGTCATAAAGTGAGACTTAAATTTAAATACTTATGTCCCTTACAACAACAAATAATCCATATAATCCGTGTTTACATCTAATGTAATTAAGGTTTCAGCCTTACACCCAAAAAAATTATAAAATTATATCGGTCTTGTTTTTTGATACATACCTAATTACCTAACGTTCGAACAACTTAAAGTCATTTTTTTTAAGTTAAAATAGTAAACCTTGGCATACATTTCTTTCAACTAAAAATTACAACTTGTTACTTGTAAATTATTGCATTTATAAGTTCAAGAAAATGTTTCCGAAAAAATGAAATAAAGCTGTTCGCGCTCACTTGATGGGTTATTAAAATCAAAAAAGCACATGAATGAAGATGTTACAGGTTACGCCGAGGAGAATACAAGTGGCCTATTTACTCGTCTTTAAGGACGTACATATCCACTATGAATGTGAATGAAAATTCGTATTAAACAGCTGAAGGTGCTATAACAGGACTGCTTCGTCGTTGAAGATAATTCTACAAGGTCTCAAAATATTTAAAAAAGATACCGGAAATAATACTAAATAATAATATACTCAGAAGCTATACGAGTTAATCAAATTTCCGGTGGAACCGGAAGTCTAAATTCAAAACACTAAATGTTTGATGGATCATTTTCTAAGCTCCTAAGCCACTCGAAATATATAGGGTGTTATTGTAAAAATAGAAAAGGTAACTCTACTTCAAACTTGAAGTCAAAATATTCAATGCTTGATATTTTACAATATTCCAATCCACCAAAAATATACAGGGTGCTGTATTTAAAATAAAAAAATAATTCCTATTCCGGTTAAACCCAAAGTTAAAATTTAACATGTTTGGTATCATTTGACAGCTAATCAAACAATACAAACAAAAAATTGGAAAAAATAATCGAAATTTATGGAGTAAATTCTTAAACCATATAATCCATATATGGTTTATGACTAAGAATAAATTAGTATATCAAGTTGCAAACCACAAACTGTAATTAAAAAAGAAAATTTTAATTTTTAAAATTTTCACCTTCAAAAAATCATAGCTCCGGATCTGCCGATAGCAAATAAACCAAACAACGGTGTTTAATTAGGAACTTCGATATTTACAACATATCAAAATATAGACCTAATAACCTAAGCCGATTTTGAGAAAATCAGTTTTAAAATTTTAAATTAAAATTCCCAAACAAATTTAATAATAATAATAATAGGCAACTAAAATGGCATAAGGAGATAAGTCGAACTAGTAACAAACACAAACTTAACAAAAGAGTTAAGTTCAGTTGTCTCCATTACCACATTATAAACTAAAAATTGTTTTATGTGCATAAAGAGACAAGTTGATCTGACTCTGTTTCCACAAAATCTTTAACGATTTCGACTTATCTTCGTTTACACAATACAGGCATAATTGCATGTAGGTTCTCGAAAGGACTTAATCCCACTTTTTCAAAATTTTGACTTATCACCTTTTTCACACGCATCAACGAATTGCTTGATTTTGCATTAAGACAATGCACCGGCCCATACCGATCGGTTCTATTTCACTTGACTATACAAAAATCCAAAATTTGAACCACTTTTTGATTAAAAAATAATTACTATATTAATTTCTACATTATAATAACCTTACAACGTAATATATATGCAAGTATATATTATGTAGGTAATTGAAAAAAAGATGAGGGTAAACTCGAAAATTAAATACAGGGGATGGAGTACTCTAGTAAGTAAGCAGTCCTCAATGGCCTCTGCAGTATTGCTGTAGTAATAGTAAAGTTGAGCAAAATAGAAATAAATAACTTTTTTTAGGTAAAAATAGGCACGCCACTGTGTTTTCCAGCATTTGACCAATTTCAGTTTAAATTTCGTGATTATTAAAAATAAAAAGAATGGTTACTGGCACTCTGTAATTTCCTAACGAATCGTCAAAAGTTTTTACAAAAATGGAATAAGCTGTGTAGTTGATCCATTCGTATTGTTATAAATCTGTATAATAGTGTTATAACACCTTTTGACAATTTTTTCCGTAGATTATTGCGTACTTACTATAATAACTTGTTGTAAAAAAAGAAATATCCCTTAAAATTCTCTAGTAGGTAAATATAAAAAATGTAAAGTCTAACCTTTGTGAAGTAACGGAAATTGAATTTAAAACTTAAACTTCTTGAGGAATGTCCAAAACAGCAAAAGATAATTTCAAACGCGAGCACACACTGAGCACATAATCGAACGGAGTTCAATAAGACACTAAAGTATTTAAAAATTCGATACGATGATTATTAATCTACGTAGTATTTTGTATAACATTTAAAAATCTTACCATTATTATTTGGTCGCCGCACGTGTCAAAATTATTATCGGAGTTAAACAGATGATATGATAAAAATACAAAATTCAAAAGAAGGTACTTATCAAGTTTTATTTATAACAATTAAATATTCTCGAAAAGCGAATTCAAATTTCTAATTTGAGGTCAAAAATGTTATTGGTGAAATTGTCTCGACCTCTGTAAGCCAATTCTGCTCTAACTACATCACCTTGAATGTCGTAAAGTAGAAAATTTTCAAAAACTACTTTTTAAATTTTCTTTACCCATTGTTAACTCTCAAATGCATGCAATTAAAATTAGTTGTTGTTAACTAGTGTAACTAGTAGTTAATATTAAAAACGACTAACGAAAACTAAAATTATACGGGGTGTCCTATTCGAAATAGTAAAGCTCACATTTCCGGGTGAACCGAGAGTCAACATATCAAATGTTTGATGTTTGGTATCACTAGATAGATAATTTTCCAATCCTCAAAACCACTAAAAATATACAGGGTGTTGTTTTTAAAATAAAAAAGCTAACCTCAGTTTCGGCAAAGACCATACTACGAGGCTATATTAAAAAATTCTTAGCCTACTATAGAACCAAACAAAATCTCAATGTCAAAATATTTTATTACTCAACATATTCTCCTCTTAATTGGATACATTTATTACAGCGAACCTGCAACGTCTCTAGACCTTTCAAAAAAAAATGTTTCTTCTTGCTTAGCAAACCAGACCTCCACAGCTTTTAGTACCTCCTCGTTGGAAGACAATTTACGACCTTTTAAACTTATTTTCAGTTGAGGAAAGAGATGATAGTCGGACGGAGCCAAATCTGGAGAATAAGGGGGGGGGGGGGGTTCTAGTAATTCAAACCCTAAATCACGAATTTTTTGAATGGCAATATGAGATTTGTGTGCAGGGGCGTTGTCCTGCAAAAACAAAACACCTTTGGATAGCTTTCCGCGTCTTTTCTCTTTAATTTTTTCCCGTAGAGTGGTCAGTAATGTCGAATTTATTCTCCAGTTATTGTTCTACCCTTATCCAAAAAATCAATCATGATTACTCCATGGCAATCCCAAAAAACTGAAGCAAGAACTTTTCGATCGGTCATCATCTTCAATTGAAAATGTACCTCTTTTGAAGCTTGCAGTCCAATTTTTCACGGTCGCATACGAAGGACATTGATCACCAAGGGTATTAACCATATCTTGATTAACTATATCTTAATACTTGATGATGGCTCGATACTCCAATTTTTCGATTTTCACAATTTCGGTGGACATCTTTTTGCTTTGAATTTATTGCTTAACTCTGGTTTACTTTTTTGACGTCAAACTTTACGCTGACACTTCTAATAAGTAATTGTTCGTTGCTATGGTAACGCAATATTTTTTTTTTGCATTACACTGGTCTAGGCTAACTAGTTATCAATACATCCTCGTATAGTTCGTCTATGGTTTCGGTTAAACCAGAAGTAAATAATATGCAACGCTGCGTATCATTACAGACAGATAATCTTACAATACCTATTGTTTATTGGTGGGTTTAACATTTCTCATTTAACATAAAACATAATTAATTAATGAAGTATAAAATAATGGTATCGTTTATCTATTGATTTTGATATAATTTATCATTATATTTAATTTATTAACTTTTATTAAGTCAATGAGCTTTCTTTAAATCATTGTACTACAATAGCGAAACTTGTAAAGAAACGAAAACGGTTTGTAGGAAATTCATTGCTCATAATGCGGTTTTAAATGCCGCCTTGAAAATGTTCATTTAGCGTCACATATTTCCAACAGTTGATTAGACAGATTTTCCAAAGATACCACACGGGAAATAAATTAATTCATAAATATTATTATTAGGTATGTAATTCTAATACGTTGTAAATGAACCCCAACATACACACATAAGTGAAAAAACTTTAAATGAGAAAATTTGTCTTCCACCAAGCGCCTCGGGAAACGAAAACAAATTTTCTCATTTAAAGTTTTTTCACTTATGTGTGTATGTTGGGGTTCATTTACAACGTATTAGAATTATCTAACTAATTAACCCTAAATATTTAAAAATTTGTAAATTATTATTATGGGTGGATATAAAAATGCCAATTCAACAGAGAGAGTTCCATTTGAGAACCGCCGCTTTAAACAAATGGTCGTTACAAAGGCTGCTAACGGTACAAAATTAATTTTTCCACATTTAGCTTGCATTTATACCCACACATCACTTGGTCGAAAACGAAAATAGACTTGTTTTGTTCAGTTAAAATTAAACAAAATATTTTGCAATAGTCATAAACCGTATCATTTATTTTAATGCACCCACAAGTTACTCGATGGTTTTTACCGAAAATAATAAAGAATTATTATTTATTTATGGTCTAAGGTGGTCTAAGGAGGTGTTTCGGCTGCATTTACAACTTTTAAGTATTGAATTGGGCAATAAATCGCATTTTATTAATGTTCAAGAGGCAAAAGCTTCTTAGCAGGTCAATCTGATGGGCTGTACCTTTAACCCCGTGACTATACCGATGTGCCGATCAGATCAACTACTTATTACCTCTTCTAAACATTTTTTGTAGTCATAGCTTCTTCTTTACATTCAACGTGAGAGTTCAGAATTCGACTAACGGATAGTTCCGTTCCGAAAACTGTTTTATCTTTAATTTGGCTCTCAGAATTATGCGTCGGTGTTTGCCCAAAGAACATCTAACACTCTGTATTGCATACTACATAGGTACTTTTTCAAAGTAGACGAAATCAACAGTAAAAAATTGCTCAAAATCTCCGATTTTTAAACTATCAGATGGCACCGCTAGACTTAATTTGGCCCTGAAGCTGAATCGATGTTTCTGAAATGTTTCAAAAACGTGTTTTATAACCTTTAATAGTTTTGGCTTGTAATTTCGAATATGATCGTGTGCTTGACCATATGATAATTAATCACGCGCCCTATTAAATTGTACGTAGCTACTCATAGCATAACTTATTTTTGTGAATTTTGTTGCAACTGTAAATATAATTTGCCAATATTGCGAATGTGGCGTCAAATAGCTTGTATAGCGCGCTTGTAAAATTGTAAATGTCACGGTCTCGACACACCCGCAGAGCGCACCAATGAGGTTCGAGAAAATCAGTCGAGCCTTTTATTGATTTTAAAAATAGCCAAACTATACAAAGCATCGCGTAAAATTGCTAAAAGCAACTTACATGTACATCTAAATGTTATTTTACCACGTTTTAGATTTTACTTCAACTTAATTCTTAATTGGATTCAATTTTGCCATAATCCCTCATTTGGATATCCCGTTTCACGCCCCTAAAATAGTACAAGGACATGCGTGTTCCCTGTATTTGAAAGCTTAGGACGATTTAAGGTCGAAAGTTTTCTGACATCCAGTATCCAGTAAAACTACGAAGCTTACGAAGGTACGAGTTTCAAAAATAAATAATAAATTTCTTTGGGGTGTTGGGATTAGAAAGAACTTGCCTTTGTGCGAAAAAATCGATCCTCCAATAAGGTTAGTTAAAACAATTATTAATCGGCGGTTTATTTTTATTTTTACTTTGATGAAATCACGTGCTTAATATTTTCGACACCGCCAAAATTTAGTTTGTTAATAAAAAGTGCCGAATTCGTAAAGTAGTGTAATTTTGAAAAAGTTCCAAAAATACACTAATAGAAGGTAACATATGCTAGGGTCGCGGAGTTCACTTTGTATTTTTAATTATATTGATATTTTCCAGAAATGAGTAATTAATCGCCCGATTAGGACTGATTATAAATTACAAAACGATAAAGTAAAAATTAGATAATGAAAACAGCTCTGTTACTCTTCATAGACATACGATGAGCAATGAGAATAGCATGTGTCAATAATCACGTTTTTTACTTTTTAGAATCGTAACTAATACAAATACACATAGGTATCTAATAAAAGTTTTTATTTGCAAGCTGCTTTGACCGAAAATATGGATTCTGAGGTGAGAAGTACAAATTATTTTTTACGGAAAAACATGTAACTCAAAATCAAAATGAAGCGCTACTTTTGGATCTCAGTTCCACTAGTAGGTACTTAATAATTGCTTTTAAATAATACCAATTGAATGGCTTATTTAAATGATAAATTCTTTAAATTCTTCCCAGTGTCTTAATCTCATATAAAGTAACCGATGTTAGTGGATTATTGCTCGCTAAAGACCACATGGTACGACTTATTAGAAAAAATGTATGTCGCATGTTCCGCTGAAAAACAACTAGGAAAAAAGCGAGCAAGTTTCAATTACATCATATTTATCTTTGTACTTGGAGAGGTCTTTCCTTTGTAAATTATGAGAACGTTCCAAAGGCGACCACACAATTGAATTAACAAATTAGAAACCTTTTATTTTTAATTTGAAATCGATTGTGAAAATTCATTTTCTTTATAAAAGCGCGGGTCTCTATTTTTAACTGTCAAAAACATTTCTTTCGTGCAAATTGAAACTGAGTTTTTGATTTAAATTTACCACTCAGCAGCTAAGCAAACAAATTGACTCTTTACCATAGGTTCAATTTTCAAGCAACATTTGATCAAATTAACTATAGGTCGATGGACTAATTAAACAAAATTGCTTCCTTCAATTATTCTCCCTACAACTTAATACCCTTCACATTGCTCTATCTTCTCCCTGACCTACAGCGCTCAGAAGCAAATTGTTCCCCCGGAAAATATGCCAACTAAATTTAAAAACTTGGGGGGGTGAAACTTTTATCCAATCACGTCAAGAAAGTATGTACAGTCAGTGGTAGAAGTGGAGAAAGTTATTACACATTTCGAAACTAAAGCGACACCGGTCACGCCTTCCCAGGGGCACAGTTTGCTTCTGTCAACAGTATCAAATACTTTTGCCAACGTTGACGCCACTTATTAAAACCGTCTTTTGACATTTACTTTGAATCTCTTCTAGCGAGACAAATGTCAATAATGTCCAGATTTCGGACAGAGTCAAATCAGACGATTTGCTTTTCGTTTCGAACACGCTTCCAATGGGTGCGTTTAGCGGACAAAGCTGCTTAAAGTAATCAGTCAACTATGATTAGTATGTCGAGAGTGAAACCCCCTACAGACGACCTGATTTGGCCAGGCGTCGGGCCGATTTGGTCAGATCAGGTAGAATATCAGGTCGTGGGTAGGCTTGTCGCCTGACATTATCTATTTGTCAGATGGCCCATCACCTGACCACCCGATCGCGTCAGGTCGTCTGTAGGGGGTTTCAGCATACGATGAATTATAGTTGCCAGAGTGCTGTTGTACTGGTTCTCAGCTCTCAGCATACGATTTAGAGGATTGTAAGCAGCTGAATGTCAGCATATATAGCCATTGGATGTGCTTAGCGACCAAGTTTCTTAAAGTAAACAGTCAATTATGATGAGTATGCTGATATTCGGCTACTTACAATCCACTAAACAGTATGCCGAGAATCAGCACAACAGCACTCTGGCAACTATCAAATAATATGCTAACTCTCAGCATACGGTTTAGCAGATTGTAAGCAGCCGAATGTCAGCATACTCAGCATAATTGACTGATTACTTTAAGAAGATTTTTCCGTTAAACACGCCCAATGGGTATGTATGCTGAAATTCAGCTGCTTACAGTCCGCTAAACCGCATGCTGAGAGCCGAGAGTCAGTACAACAGCACTCTGGCAACTATAATTCATCGTATGCTGACTCTCGGCATACGGTTTAGCGGACTGTAAGCAGCCGAATGTCAGCATACTCGGCACAATTGACTGATTACTTTAAGCAACTTTGTCGCTAAGCACACCCAATGGATATGAATGCTGACATTCAGCTGCTTACAATTCCCTAAATCATATGCTGAGAGCTGAGAACCAGTACAACAGCACTCTGGCGACTATAATTCATCGTATGCTGACTCTCGGCATACTAGGGATAATTGACTGATTATACTTTAAGCAGCTTTGTCCGCTAAACGCACCCAATGTTTTTATCCTACACAAAAGCTGCCAAATAGCTGTATAATACGGTTTACGGCTTCTAAAGCTAAACTAAAAGCTTTCACTGTTAAGCTTTTTCAAAGACAAAGCCCACATAATACAAAAGTTTATAATGCGCTCTAATTACATCGAATATAATAGAAATTGTTTGCATTTTGAGTTACATGAATATTTCAATTTAAACTACGAAGTTTAATAATAAAAAAACCATGTTCTTTTTCCTTACACAAACCAGACCAGAGAACTAGAGAAAAAGGATAGGGATTCCAATTCTTCAACGATTATGATATCTAAGGATGAGGCGGTGAGTACAATTTTATTAGCACGTTATTGTAAACAAATATGTGGTAAGTTCGAAAAAGAAATGAATAGGGTTAAGGTTATCACTTTGAGTAAATAGTAAAGGGGTTTGATGGTTATTTCAATTTCACATCTTATCGTGGTTTGGCAGAGTTTAGGGGAACTAATCAAGCTTGATAACAGATAGTTTATTTGATGAACATCTGATGAGTTTTGAGTCTAGCTGTAAATATAGCTAAAATTGGCTTGAACCAAGAAGCCTTTAAGAATCTTTAAGCCTTTGGGGCTTTAAGAGGTTATCTCTAGTTATACAATTTTAGCAGGTGATTTAAGCAGTTGTTATCTCGACAACCAGCCATTCCACAACCTCGATTTCTGCATTTAACCACCCTAACGTGTAACGTTACTAACCAGCTGGTGAGCTGGTTACCAGACTGTTAAAAGTTTTTTTACAATCGGGGTTAGGTTAAATGAAGTGCAATGTGCTGCAAAATTTATTGTAAGTAGGAGTCGAATCGTTCACGGTTTACGTGGGCAATGTGGGCATAACTATCGTCCGCGAAAAGGAGATGGGTGGATATAGTAAAATGTTCATTATCAATTTTTACGCAAATTAAGTAACTGCCAGTGAGAAAATTGGTTTCACTATTATCGTCATTATTTGTTGACAGTTTCTCACAATTTTTACAATCTCATCATCTAGAATGAATTGCTACAAAAATAACGAACCTTATGTAAGAAAATAGCGATGTTTATAACTACTCTGAAAACAATTTCGAATTGCCGATGCAATATTTTCGGTATAGTTACGTAGTTTGTTTGCCAAAATTAGTCCTTCTAAACGTAAATGATATTTCTAAAACCTCTTGCAATAAATTTGCATAAGTTATAAATAAAGTATCGTCCAAACTTAAAACTAACGCCAGATTACTCTTCTTATTTCTTATTATTGATCAAACTTCGACCTACCTACACAAATTGTACGTCAATAACTACAGCAAATATTTATTTCGTATCTACAAAGACAAATTACGCATTTCTTGTGTGCAAAACGTAATGCATATTTTAAACTTCTAATTATCACTTCAATTTCAATGTTCAAAAACGGCTATGAGATGAGTTGAACGACGAAATAAATTAATTATTAATGAAAGTGTGGGCACATTTGTCTAGCCAAGTTGGATAATCACATGGAGTATTGCAATATTTAGTGAACTCAACTTGTCAAACGAAGTTTTCAATAAATAATTTACTTCTGTGTCTGTCTCTCAAAATTTCTATCCAATTTCCTTATCGAATTACCGCATTAGCAGTTCATTTCTATTCAGAACCCAGTCTCTCCAGATTTAAAAGATTTAAAAAAATAAAATACGAATTTGCCAGTCGCGAAAAACAATTATGTTGAGCTGAAACGGTGTACTTATAGAAAGTGTTTAAATAAATAAAATTTATGGGTGAGAAAAATCGGAATTTGAGTTTTCGGTTATCTACAAAAATAATATATAGAAATATTTCATTTGGGAGCGACTAATTATACAACTCTGCCTCAATAGCCCCCATATTGGGCGCCGAAAATTGAAGACCTTGTATAGGTACAGGGTACAGTATCTACCTAAAATATTTTTGAAATGCACATAGTAAACACCTTTGATAAAAAATATACATATACGAGTCAGTCAGTCATTGCACCCAAACAATGAATAAAAGTTTTTCTTTATTGCCATTTATCGAGCTGGCGATAATAATATATGCATTTAATGGATTCGGCTCTTATGTGCAAATCGAGATTGATTTTTGTATGAACTAACTTGGAATAGCCATTTGCGCTAATTTTGCCAGTTTGGTTGCTGACAGCTGTTTCGATACACTTCGGAGCTAAAAACTTGAGTCAAAAACTTGCTCCGAAGATGATACAGTGTATCGAAACAGCTGTCAGCAACCAAACTGACAAAATTAGTGCAAATGGCTATTCCAATTTAGTTCATACAAAAATAATATATGCAATTATTTGAAAACTTTCATTCTTTTATTAAATCTACCGACAATCCGACACCCTCACGACATAATATACGAAAACGTGAAATGCAAAAATATTGAACTTTACCAGTGTCGAACGCCACTGTCCTCGTATTAGTTAAAAAATTAAAACGAATATTAATTGCCTCATAAATAAATAATTAATTAAACCAAAATATCTTGTTATAAACTTAGAATTTAAAGCACACTTCACAGTTTAGCTTTGCTTTAGCCCCCTACAACAAATTGTTACTTTTATTATTATCAAGTGCGCTACGTTTCCGGCTTCATAATCTGTCCGCACGACCTACGATTCGGACGAGCTACAACCTACAACACAACTTTTTTTAATATATCGGGTATTGGTTTAAATTTTACAACCTTCGTTCAAAAGTGCGTGTAAACACCTACGTGAACTACCTGAGTTGAGTTAAATTAGACCTACTTTTGTTACCTGCTAACCAACGTCTGT
The DNA here is from genome assembly GCA_950108345.1 of Malthinus flaveolus. NCBI lineage: Eukaryota > Metazoa > Arthropoda > Insecta > Coleoptera > Cantharidae > Malthinus > Malthinus flaveolus. Next base: position 34,091,109 of record OX467285.1, on the reverse strand, counting down.
CTAAATTGAAGTGAAAGTGAATTGATATCAAAAACGTTTCGGGCTACTATCTGTAGATTCGGACAATGTGCTTTTAAACAAACAGTTCGGTGATACTGGTTTTTAAATATTTACTCGAATATTTGTAAATTTATAAATTATATACTATACTAAAAGCTAAAACAAAATGAGCAAAGCTGGAGTTAGTACCAAGGTTCGTAAGAAACTAGCAACTAATTTTATTACATAATTAATGTTAAATGTTATAATTACCACTTACATACAGATTTTTAGTACATAAATTATTTTTATTTCTTTTCGATGACAGATTTGAAAATTCTTAACCCAATCAAGTCGTAAAAACGTGTGAGTTGTAATTCGCCAATTTATTTAAATTACCTATAGCCAATTATAACGAACTTTTTAATAGAAAAAATTAAATTTCAAGTGAAACTAATTGCCAATTGCAACTTAATAATGTGTGCAAGTGCAACTTTTATAGCTCGATGAAAAATTATTTTTAAAACAATGAAAATTTTTAAAACTGTAAAAAGGGAGTTTTTAGCTCGAAAAATTACTTTAAAGAAAACCAAAATTTTCACAAGTTAATCGCCCTTTTTACAGTTTACTAGAATTAAATAAATACGTGACTTGAATTAAAAATAAACTTAAGTGGATTTGGTGCAATAAATTATTACAAAATGAAAGTTGGAAAAGCTCACTCGATGCAGTTTATTTATTTATCGGACTCCACATCACAAATATGGATGGAGCCCATCATGTGCAATTGGCACAACTTATAGATTTGACATTTGCATAATAAATAATTATATATTGAGGCTTTGAGGGTAACTTAAGTTACTCTATAAAAATGATTTAATTTTTCTCCATCACATTATAGTATAAGGTGTCACAAACTTGAAGAGGGGGGGAGGTTAGTATGACCCCAAAGATGCAGAAAAGTCTCAATGAATATGTGTCCACAAATGGCCAGTTCTGGAGATTAGACACGTTTTGAGTTTACAGCATCACTTTTGATTATGTACAAACAAAATAATTGATGAACAAACAACAAAGTTAGATAGGATGTTTATCCCCCCCCCCCCCCCATTTCAAGGAACTACACATCCTTGCTGAAAGAACCCTTGAACTCTTTTGAAAACCCCAACATTGGCTGGGATTCGGCGGCATCCTTAACTTACTCGTTGTCATTACTGGAGGTCATTTACAGACGTTAGAGTACCTACACTAAAGTTTTCAAATATCTCCAAAGAAAGAAATCAGCGGTGTATAAATCGGGCGAACTTGCAAAAAGTTCCGTGTAAATACTCTTAACGACAATCGAAAAACGAGTTGGACAAATGCTACAAAAAGTATTATTCCTCCATATTTCCGAAACTGGCCATTTGTGGACCCATCTAAAATTTTGAACGTATAATGTGGCTTTGTAAGTTTAATTTATGGCTCTTTTCAACAGAAATTTCAGTACGTAGTCATTTCGGAATAACGTGAAACCTAGTATACATAAACCTATTTTAAATAGAATTATCTGCGGTCAATAGCAATAGAAAAGTTTACCGACGAAATTTCAATACGATACGTATAAATAATAATACTCACGATACCCACCCATGTGTTCAATATTAACTTTTCAATAACCTTGATCTGTTTGAAGGATGAGCAACATATTTATAATTGAGTTTATTGTCATCTAGCAATCACTTCCTATACTATAGCGAAGATTAAATTGCATTTATAATAACATCGAGTTAATCAAACATTTTGTCATGATGGTTAGAAGGTGGGCAAAGGTGGCTTTTCTCTGGTTTATCTCAGCAAGCACTGTCTCAAAAATTTAGCTGCTAAAAGCAAAAGAGATTAAAAATAGAGAACGGAATCATAAGCACAATTATTTTAAGAAATATTGTATAATATATACCGGTTGGTTATTTTATAATATGCACTATACTTTCCAAAATAAGACCGGCCGGTTTTGCTCAGCTCAACGTTCTCTTCCACTTATTTACTTTCAAGCGCGCAAAATTTATTTTTGCATTGGAATTCGTCATGAGACTGGCGAAGAAAGCAAACTAATACTATTGTCTCTAATAAGATCTTGTATCCCTCTTCCGTTAACTCATTTCAATTTAATTTCTATTGAACTCTTTCTCATTATCTCGTCCATCAACTAGTTGATTATTAACAGCCTGTACCTATATCATCCTATATGGGTTAAAAATAATTTCACGCGAAAATTATTAAGACTCAAACGGCGTCTCATATAATATTACAACACCTTTTACATTATCTGTAAATATATTTATGCCAAGGTTTACAAGTTATTTATGTACTAATAATGTCGTATTTATTGCTAAAAAAATTTTTTAATTTTCAATAACCGCAAAATCCGTTTTGCTAGTTAAATAACAATATAATTGTTACTTTTCATTCATTTAGTTCCTTCCGGTTCCTTCTATTATAATAGGTGTTAAAAATGATGTCAATTCAATAGTAAAACTTAAAAGTTATCACATTTCAACGTGCATTTTTTTATTACTGTATCATGTTGTACGCGTACGCGAACAATGCAACTTACTCTTGCGTGATTTGGGTATAAAATTACCATCATTATCGTCAATTTAATTGTAAACTCGAAGGAAAGCACTCTAACCCCAATGATCTCACTATAGCGACTATTGGAAAAGCTATTACAAGTTTCTACTTCAAAATTGACAAGAATTTACATTTTAACTCGTTTAATTTATTAATTTTTTGCAGGGTTTCAATGGAAAATTGGCCTTTGCAATTGCAGCAGCCGCGTTCGGATCGTCATTTCAACATGGTTACAATACGGGAGTACTGAATAATCCAGAAAAAGTAAGTCATAAACTGAATAATTGTAGAAAGCAATAAAAGTGGTATACAAGGTGAGTAAAAAGTAGAGAACATCGATGCTGCGGTCGTTATTATACCAGCGGCCTATGACGTCAACGATTTCAGTATTCAGGTTTCAACTGTTCCATGAGAACTTCGCAGAGAGCCTGGTCCAAAATTAAATTTGGTTCTTTTGTCAATTCTTTTCAAAAATATTAAAATAGTAATTTCCATTTATTTAAAATCCCAAGCGCCCATTTGAAAGAACTCGTAAAATTTGTCTGCAACGTTAAAAAAGGTGGAAAATGAATATTTTTAATTTGCAGATAATAACACAATGGATTCAAGATAGCGTATTTAATAGAACAAATGAATACCCGTCTCAAAAAAGCGTCGCCGTGATGTGGTCAATAACGGTATCGATATTTTGTTTTGGTGGAATGATCGGCGGAGCTTTAACTGGTAAATGACCAAGTCGGCGCTTTTGCACGTCCGTAATTCTCTAAGATTATTTCAGGAACGGTCGCAGATAGATTTGGAAGAAAGGGTGGACTTTTGCTAAACAACATATTGGTACTTGTGGCCGTTATATTCGAATGTTCCGCCAAATCCGTCGGTTACTACGAATTGATTGCTGTCGGTCGATTTTTTATCGGTATAAATTCTGGTCTAAATGCCGGTCTTGCGCCAATGTACCTATCAGAAATATCCCCAATAAATCTTAGAGGGGCTGTTGGTACCGTATACCAGCTGGTGATAACAATATCCATTTTTATTGCACAAGTTCTTGGATTACCCTACATTTTGGGCAAACATTGGCCAACTTTGCTTGCTATGACAGCTGTGCCGGCAATTTTCCAGGTATGCAACCCTCTCTATTTAACCATTTTATGCCCAAATTATATTATTTTATCTAGATAATTACATTGCCATTTTGTCCCGAGTCGCCCAAATTTTTACTCGTAACTCGTGGTAAAGAATTGGAAGCACAACGCGCGTTAACCTGGTTGAGGGGTAGCGTTTCTGTACACGAAGAAATGGACGAAATGAGATCTGAATACGAAGCGATGAAACTTGTTCCGACTGTTAGTTTGAGAGAGCTGTTGAGTAACAACGCTCTACGTATACCTTTAATCATAGCTCTTACCATGATGTTGGCTCAACAACTCAGCGGAATTAATGCTGTACGTACAAGTTCTTACTTAGAATTCTATAGTGTATCTAATTTGTAATTTTAGGTGATGTTCTTTTCGACGAGTATTTTCCTTAAGGCCGGTTTGACTGACGAATCCGCTACGTACGCTACACTCGGAATGGGCGGTATTAATGTGTTGATGACTATAGTTTCGTTGGTACTAGTTGAAAAAGCGGGTCGTAAGACATTGCTCTTATTTGGATTTTCTGGAATGACCGTAGATATTATTTTATTGACGATTGCCATGGTATATTCAGTAAGTATCACCTACTCGTATGACATTTAATGTTCTGCTTGGAAAGTTTTTCGTGTACTATGCGCCTGTGATGGGTTTAGAAATATTCCAGGACGAAAAGGTTTTGTCACATTGATTTGAATTTTTGTCGTATTGTCTCTGGGTAGGACATAAGTGACGTGTATAACCTATACCCCCTATTGAAAGCATCTTGCGTAATATTTTTTCCTTAAACAAGTTAATGGTCTGACTGACTCTTGAACGCCCGACGTATCAAGGGTCCCATGTACGAATGTACACAGAAGATGGAGTACGCATATTTTTCCTGGAGGGGATAATTAAGCTAATCGATCTTTTGTACATCACAAGTCAGATGGATCTTTTGTATATCCGCTGGTTCCAGATAAGCAAAACTTAAGGAAAACTGTCTCAATGTCTCAAAAGCTAGAGGCATCTGCTTAAAATGTTTTGGAGAGATCCATTTCTTCCCCACAGGCTCTCCATGTGGGGTCATCTTTGAAATAGATTTTGAAATTAGCTTCTTTTCCAATGATGAGTAAAATTCACGCCTGTACTTATACTGAATATATACCATCGTCCATCGTTTACAATTTTTCATTTTCCGCAACCGTAATCAACAAAATTAACGCATTTTTTTCAAAAAAAAAACCAAGGAATCATAAAAACCAACCACACGCACATTTACATTTATTTTGCATTGCTTTTTAACGGTTATAACGTGGTTATAAGTGATTTGGTTTGTGGTTTGTTTTTTTAGTTTAATGGCACTACGCACTACTGCTTTTTTCTATAAAAATTTAGTTAATGAGCGCGTTTAGAGGACAAACCTGCTTAAAGTACCTAATCAGTAAACTATGCTGAGTATCCTGGACATTCAGCTACTTGCAATCCGCTAAAACCGTATGCTGAGAGTCAGCACACGATGAATTAGTGCGTTGTTACACGGTCCGTTTCTGCAGCATCCTGAAAAACGGGGTGCCGCAAAAACGGATGGCGTCACGATTTTACACGTTCCTGCATAAACGGACTGCGGGAAACTCGCGCAGCATGTACAAACATTTGAATTTTGGATGTTGTGACTGCAAGGCATATCGTAGGTATGTCCCGTTCAAAGTTAAAAATTGTTTGTGCACTTGAAGCTGTCAATTTGTTGGTTGAGCCGACAGTACGTACTATTTGGGTTCATCCTTTCAATTCTCTCTTTGCATGTGAATCTTGCCCACTCTGGATACATAACACTCCCCCACATTTACCCATGCCCTTTGCCGACTATCTTTATTGGAGTATTCGGGCGCTGCTTTGTCCCACAGGGCTGGCTCCCCATGGACACTTTCAATAAATTAATCCATATCAAACATAATAATAATTTAAACGATGCCGCACAACCGTGCCGTGTAGCAGTCTGCATTCAACTAAATGTGTCGCCGCTTGCTTCCCGCATCCTTCAGTCCTGCACTGCGGCAGCATGCTGCCGCACATCCCGCCAAAACGGACACGTGTAACACCTGCCATTTAAGCTCTTGCGTTGTTGCCATCCTGCAAAGCGGGACCCGCAAAAACGGACCTTGTAACAACGCACTTATAGTTGCTAGAGTGCTATTGTGCTGACTCTGCATACGATTTAGCCGATTACAAGCAGTTGAATGTCAGCATACTCATTTTTACGCTTTCGGAAAATGGATAATTATAAACGATGCCATGCTTTTTACTCTACAATAAACCTAAACATACTTTAGCTCTAAAATAATTTGAAAATAAAATATTTGCAAATTAGAAATTTCTCATTCACATCCCCTATGCACTAGAAAACTGCAGCTTTCAAAAGCAATGTCATTTTACTTTTTTTCGTATAATATTGCGGCAAAATCAAACTTTTGGGGATGTTACTAAAAGGAGCTTTTATTAAAAAGTTTCCCATATTTGAGTTACTATTCATAATATAGGTACGATCTCGTAATCCTGTACACTTCAGTAGTTACGATGAGGCTCTTTGGATGTCGTCATAAGAAAAAACCGAGAAACCTGCACTCTACAAGCAATGGTCTAATAAATTGATTCAAAATATGGAAAGACGTACCACGTAGTACCTATCACACTCTCGTGGCTCTGTGGCTCTTTAGCAAAAAAAACGCTGGTGGGGAAAGTTTGGGACCCTTTCTAGCGTTCTTAAACAATAAAACAAAAATCCATTTTCATTTAATTTTCTACGAATAGAAATCAATTATAAGTCGTGGGTTTCAAACTTTCTTAATTTTGTAATTTCTTTTGTAGGAAGTGAGCAGTTTTGCAAAATACATGTGCGTCGTATTGATACTGGTTTACATAGTCATGTTTGCTAGTGGACCCGGTTCCATACCGTGGTTTTTAGTATCTGAATTATTCAATCAATCGGCCAGACCCATGGCAACTTCATTGGCTGTTATGGTAAATTGGGGTGCAAACTTCATAGTCGGCCTCGGCTTTCCTCTCTTAATTGTAAGTTAATGTTTAATTAATTTGTAATTTTTACAAAATTTTAATTTCAGGAGGAAATGGGATCATACGTATTTATCATTTTTGTGGTGTGTTTAGCATTAAGCGTTGTATTTATTTATTATAAGGTGCCAGAAACTAAAAATAAAACTATGGAAGAAATTTCCTCCATGTTCAGGCAACAATCCTATCAGTAGCTAATAAAACATCTATGTAATTAATAAATGTTTATATAATCTACCAAAATGTCAAATAATGATAAACTGAAATGCATATAAAATTAACTTTAACGAATGTAATCTTTTATATTTATTTGATTGACTGAATAGAAATTAGTTACAAGTACTTGTTGAAAATCGTATTTAGTATTAAGTTTTAATTATAATTTAGGGAAAATTAAAATATTTTTGTAGAAGTCTGTTATCTTTAGTTTTTGTGTTATAGTTATAAACGATAAAGTTTGTTATTAGTTATTACTTTAAAATAGACATAGCTTGATAAATTATTTAAAAAAATTGAAGAGAGATAAAAGGACAGTAAAAAATAACGGTAATTGACAATAAGTTCAATTATAAGGTAGTGCTGTTACAAATATGAAAACTTGTTGACGTCATTAGAGCTTTTATCTTTCGTAAAAATGAACACAAAAATAATATAAAGACATTTTGTGAAGCAGAGTTGAAAAATAAATCTCCATCATTTCCTATTTTATATAAGCTTTCCTTGCACAAAACTATCTGCTGTCGCCACTTAGAAAATAAAAGTGAGAAATATGGTTTTGTTCAATCAAAATATAATTTACACAACTTCATCCATGGATTTTAAATTATTTCATTTTAGTTTTAAAGCAACACAATAAATATTGTAATAAGTTTAATTATTTAATAAAATAATTTTTGTTTGTATCTGTAAGCTTTATTTTACCCAAAACAAATTCCAACAAAAATTTTTAAATTATAGTTTCTCTGTTTTGGTATTAGAAAGATCCCAGCAAGCATTTTAATGCTGCAATGAGGTTCATCTCAACCTCAACTGCATTAATTCCTTCTAATAGTAAAATTGTCGCCTTTTATATCGTGATCGTGTAGTCTTGTTTAAATGTAGTATATGTACGTGTAAAATTGTGAAGAAAGGCTGCTTAAAAAACATCTATTAGAACATACTAGTGAAGATTTTTAAATGTAATGTATGCGATTTTGCATTTGGAAGAGAACGCCACTTGATGGATCATTTATTAGTACATACAGGTGAGAGGCCTTTTAAATGTACTGTATGTGATTTCACATTTGCGAGGAAAAGTCACTTAAAAAAGTCATTTAGTAATTCACACTGGTGAAAAACCTTTTAAATGCAGTGTATGCGATTCTACATTTAGGAGGAAACATACCTTAAAGACTCATTTAGTAGAGCACACAGGTAAAAGGTCTAAATTAGCCAATTAAAATTAAGGGTCTTCAGTAGTATAATCCCTAATATTGTTTTCTGGCAAAGTTGTCAGAATGGTACAGAGAATTTCATGTTTCTCTGGCAAATCTGCTTACTTTTTCAAACGCGTACGTCAAATTTTAAGGTTGGTTTTCTCAATTAGCTGAGGCCAGTAACCAGAATCCAGTATTTCTCAATTTTAAACATTTAGACTGTATAGAATGACGAACTTTTTAAACAAAAAATGTTATACTTTTTTATCCGATCGGAGAAAACTTATTTCAGCCAACTTACGTACTTTTTGATGTTTAAGGTGTCAGAAAATGATATTCAGGGACTTGATTCGGTAGAAGCGTGGTTGAAGTAGAAAATTGATTACTGAAAATGCTAACTTCGTATACCATTAAACCATAATTTCAGTGTACGGGCCCAGACAGTTTAGAAGAATCATTAGTTTTATTGTTGTAGAATTTTAAAACTTGCCGCTCGAGACGTACGTTAAGGGGCGTTTCTGATAGTCTGTCAAGGCTTTCTGCTTGAAATTTGGTTCTGTCATTATAGATATCAATTGTATAGTATGTATGTACTTAAAAATATATATCAAACTTGCAGCTGGAACGAAATAATAATGACTTTTTTAAGCATTTAGGGGTAGGTCGGAGAGAATTTAAATTTCGTCACATGCATCATACAACGACAAAAAAATACTATTTGGTATAACCATCGATTAATAATAATTACATTTTACACAGAAAAATATGATTTACCTCGCTAATTTCATGTTCACAATTTAATTTAGAATCCGATATATTATATAAAAACGTTCTTTCATAATCGATCTTTATTGAACATAAATAATATTATATAACATTGCTAACAAATTGTGTTAATATGAATCTACGAATTACTATAGGTAGAATCGGTAGAATAAATCTAAAACTTTAAAATCAAAATAAACAGACTTTAAAACATTATTCAATGTTCTTAGTAGGCTATACAAAAGAATCTAAATCAACTAATAAAATGTAAGTAGATACATAGCACTATTTTACTACATTTGAAAGTGTTTTCTGAAGAGTTTGAAATAATCTAACAAGTATTGAGACCACAAGACAAATGTTTGTTTTGTGTAATAATAAACTAATTATTGGCATTATAATTATCTGCATACTACAAGGGACTAAAAATGCTTATAAATGACTTTCAATAAACAAGTGAGTGCAATTTTAAAACTTGATTACTTTTTCTACCCCAAAATTTTCAGAAAGGAGAACCCAATTGAATTAAAAAATAATTGAAGGTAATTTCTTTTAACAAAATTGTACTTGCTACTTGATTAGGTCTCTTTTTCTACTATCTATTTACACTTGTTACAGTAAAAAAACAGTCTTTCTAAATAATCAAGTTCTTAACCCAATCCAACTCTAATTAAAAACAATACACAGTCACTTTTGTAATAGTATTTACAAAGTATTAAAAAACCTTTGTCTTACATTTGTTATCGTGCATGATATATGAAATAATATATTATTCATAATAGCTATAAAAATCCTGAATAAAACTGATAAAACCAAAAATATAAACTGTACAATGTGCATAAAAATTCTCTAATATATTTCATAAAAATTTTGTAATAATAAAGTTGATAACAATTATTGACGTTTTAATCGGATTCCAAATATGATGTTTTCATCACAAACTTGACTGTGAAAGCAAAAGCAGCAAATCCAATTAAAACTACTATATTTGTTAAAATTGACTGAAAGTTGCTCGATTCTTGCGCTAGTTGATTTGGATTTTGACCTTCCATATATTTCTTCAAATCGGAACGTTTTTTCAAATCAGTCTAAAAGTATTTTAACCCAAACATTATATTGATATCGTTCGTGCAATCAAAATTCATTTAGTTTACGTTTAAAAAACTTACCTGCATTAGAGTCACAATGTCTGGAAAAAGGTCACAAAACTGCTTATCACGTAAATTAAATTCTAAGGAATTAAATGCAAATAATCTTTTATCGTAATCGGTAGTCTCGATACTTCCCATAGTGGGACTTTTTTCGATCTATAAATAAACAAATACACTTTACGAAAAGAAACGTAAATAGATAACCAACCATAAAACTCAAAAGACCAGTCAATATGGTCGAAACACTCCAAGCTGGATTCCAAGTATCCGGATGAAAATCAGATATACTAAGACATAATCTCGAATTTGTCTTAAAACGACCACTTGGTGTAATCATGTAAATTGAAGGGGGTTTAAACGGAAATTCTTTAGGAAAAACTAATTTCCCATGATAATACCCTGTTTCGTATGGGGTCGACTCAGGACCAGTTACACAATAATGCCTAATAAAGTAAAAAATATAAGAATCCGATTTGATTGTAAATCTACAATATTTACCATTCGAGTATATTTTCTGGTAAAGGTTCTGCACTTATATGGGGCACTGGGTCTTTCTTTAACCTCACGTAATCTTGTTTCAGTCTGGCTGTGGCGCTAGTTACTTTACGTTTCGACATCGTAATTTATGATTATCAACTGTAGATTATTTTTACAATAACTTCGACGTTCGAACAACAAATATTTATGTGTGTTTTAGATGAAACGGGATGAAATAGGTTAATGAAATAAAAACAACTCAACTGAGAATTTGACGGATTGACTAGTGACTAGTGACGTGTTTTGGCGTACCAACGTACCAAGTACCAACTATTTGTACTCAACCAAACCAATGACCAACCACGAACGACGAATCAGTCCACAGTGTCGCCAAGGCAATTATTTCCAACATAAACTGTTACTAAACTTATTTAATAAAACTTAAAATTTGGGAAATCGAAAAGACAAATATTATATACGTCGTTGATTAGAATTTACGTATATTTATATTTGATTATTTAAAGTAGAAAACCTTTAAAATAATAATTGATGTTTGAAAGAAGTCTCATAGTTGGTAGCACTGTTGTAAGTGTTGGTTGCAGGTTATTGGTAACATAACCATAAACCATAACTGTATTGAACATAACCTCAGAAAATACGTAAATAATCCGAAAAAAACATCAAATAATTCGAGTCAGTATTAAGAATAAGTTGTTAATAACTTTATTTTGCAACTAATAAAAATGGCATAGGGTGTTTATTTTGTTCTCCATTTTCAATGTATGCATCTGTTTAGTACATTAAATACTATACTTTGAGAATCTGATGGCGGGTGATAAAAAAAGGCGTTCGCGAAGTAGAGAAAGAAGCGATCGTGACAGAAAAAAACGATCTAGGTCTCGTAGTAAGGAGCGAGTTTATAAGAAACAACGCTCTCGTTCTCGTGAACGAGATGCCAAATATGAAAATCGTTTGGAGAAATATCCTAAATCTGATAAAGATAGAGACGATAAAGATAGAAAAGGCGATAAAAGACGTCGATCGTCTAGTCCCGAAGTTGAAGAAGTTAAAGTTAAACCAGACATTAAACTTAACATTAAAAAAGCGCCTCCGCCGAAAAAGGAACCCTTGTCTCTAGAAGAACTGTTAGCACGTAAGAAAGCCGAAGAAGCTGCAAAGAGCAAGGTAAGCGCGTATTTTATTACGAAATATAAATCTATTGTAATTATTGTTTACAGCCAGTGTTTTTAACTAAACAACAACGAACCGAAGAAGCTTTAAAACGTAGACAAGAGGAAGTGGAAAAAATCAGAAAGCAACAAGAAGAGGAACGTAAAATTATCCAACAGAGTAAATCTGGACGTCAGGAGGAGAGTTCGTCTAGAGACGATTATGATTCGAGGAGGGGACGTGAACGAGCTGCCGCTAAGGAAGATGAAAAACAAAAGGATAAAGATAGAGAAAGAGAATCTGACGCTATAAAAGAAAGATATTTAGGATTGATAAAAAAGAAGAGGCGGGTCAGAAGATTGAATGATCGCAAATTCGTGTTTGATTGGGATGCCGGAGAAGACACTTCGACCGATTATAATAACTTGTATAAAGAAAGACATCAAGTAAGTTATAAAACTCAGTTTTGGAAAATAATGAGACGTTTATGTTCTTAGGTTCAATTTTTTGGACGTGGTAATTTAGCCGGTATAGATATAAAAGCACAAAAACGTGATCAAAGTAAATTTTATGGCGAATTGTTGGAAAAACGACGTACCGAAGCTGAAAAAGCTCAAGAAAAGATGAGATTGAAAAAAGTTAGGCGTAAAGAAGAAAAGCAACTGTGGGATGATAGACATTGGTCCGAAAAAGAAGTGCAAGAAATGACAGAGAGAGATTGGCGTATATTTAGAGAAGATTATAACATTACTATTAAAGGTGGAAGAATTCCAGAACCTATTCGTGGCTGGACCGAATCCGGAATTCAAAAAGAAGTGTTGGAAATTATCGACCAAGTGGGATATAAAGAACCCACGCCTATTCAGAGGCAAGCAATTCCAATCGGTATGCAAAATAGAGATATCATTGGAGTAGCTGAAACTGGTTCAGGTGAGAATTATTTCTTTTTAGAGAGAACTACTTATTTAATGTTTCAATTTCTAAATCTTAAACGCATATTGCATTTTGTGAATTTGATTAGGATATTTAGTTTATCAATAACAACGGCTATTTTTTAAAAGTTTCAATAAATTTTCATTTTTACGTGCAGGTAAAACATTGGCTTTCCTCATACCTCTGCTGTCGTGGATTCAATCACTTCCCAAGATAGAAAGAACGGAAGATGCAGATCAAGGACCTTATGCTATAATTTTAGCTCCAACTCGTGAATTAGCTCAACAAATCGAAGAAGAAACTTTGAAATTTGGGCAGCCTTTAGGAATACGTACAGTTGTCGTCGTTGGAGGTTTAAGTCGTGAAGAGCAGGGCTTTAGGTTGCGTATGGGTTGTGAAATCGTCATTGCGACACCTGGTCGTCTGATCGACGTCTTAGAAAATCGCTACTTAGTTTTGAATCAGTGTACGTATATAGTACTAGATGAAGCGGACAGAATGATAGATTTGGGTTTCGAGCCCGACGTACAACGCATTCTCGAATACATGCCGGTGACAAACTTAAAACCAGATACGGAGGAAGCCGAAGATTCCAAGGTTCTTCTAGCAAATTACAACAGTAAGAAGAAATATCGTCAAACTGTAATGTTTACGGCGACTATGCCTCCGGCAGTTGAAAGATTAGCTCGCACATATTTACGAAGACCGGCTGTAGTTTATATCGGTAGCATCGGTAAACCAGTAGATCGTGTAGAACAAATTGTTCATATTGTCACCGAAACCGATAAGCGTCGTAAATTGATGGAATACTTATCTAAAGGAATCGAACCGCCTATTATTATATTTGTTAATCAAAAGAAAGGTGCGGACGTTCTCGCTAAGGGTTTGGAAAAATTGAGTTATAACGCGTGTACTCTTCATGGTGGTAAGGGTCAAGAACAGCGTGAATATGCTTTAGCTAGTCTTAAGTCTGGCTCTAAAGATATATTAGTAGCGACGGACGTCGCTGGAAGAGGTATCGACATTAAAGATGTGTCGATGGTTATTAATTACGATATGGCTAAAACTATCGAAGGTAATTTAAATCGCGTTATTTTATTATCTTTTTAATTAATTTTGTTTTATTTTTAGATTACACCCATCGTATTGGACGTACAGGGCGTGCTGGTAAAACAGGTATTGCGGTCAGTTTTTGTACTAACGATGATTCGGCACTGTTTTATGATTTGAAACAAATGCTGTTGGCTTCGCCTGTGTCGACGTGCCCTCCCGAACTTATGAATCATTCGGAGTGCCAAGCTCGACCTAATCAACCTAAACGTAGAAGAGACGAAATGATTTTTGCATAATTTAGGATTTATTTGTTAGCGGTGTATTCTAATAAACCTATCAAACAACAACTTTTTAATTAATGTTTGTTAATTGTTTCTTCGATAAGCTAATGTTTCTTATTTGCTAAAACTGCTGCTTTTCAATTGAATTTTAATCTGCAGGGGGTTTCTTTAGCTGCCCTAAAACTTTACAGGTCTGTTCTAGTTCTGGGGATGAAAAACCGAAACCGCCTACTTTGCTGGGTACTATCGTACTATCTTAAGATGTTTACATACCATTTGATTGTTTAGGTTCTGAAAGTAGTCTATACAGGGTGTTTCTAAAAGATCTCTAGAGAACGCTACCACATGATCTACTTTTTTCACAGAACTCCTTATTTCCAAATTTTTTTGTCTTATTTTATTTTGCATCTATTCTAGGTAGTTCAGGCAAAACAAAATAATAGGTTCGTTCCAACAACGAATATTACTACAACGCAAGCGCATTCATAAAATATCGTTCCAACAGAAAAGAATTACTAACTCGAAATTCTGATTACTAGTAGTCCTCTGTTTCAACACGTTGAGAACCGTTCAGAAACAGTAATAATAGGTTTGTTCCAACAAGGAGTTCTGTTACCGTTCACTACCAGGAATTGAACGAAGAACTACGCATGCCTGAACAAAACCAGTAATATTACCGTAATTTTTTTTTCATGGTCCGAGCAAGGGACTGTGTGGCCGGTAATATTACTGGTTCTGAACGTGTTGGAACAGTGGACTACTTGTAATCAGAATTCCGTACTAGTAATTCTTGTCTGTTGGAACGACATTTTATGAATGCGCTTGCGTTGTAGTAATATTACTGGAAATATTCCTTGTTGGAACGAACCTAATATTATCGGCTTCACAGTACTTGCTCGAACCAAGAACCAAAAATTACCGTAATATTACTGGTTTTGTTTACTCAAGCGTACTTCTTAGTTCAATTCACTTCAATTACTGGTAGTGAACGGTAACAGAACTCTTTGGCGGAACAGATCTAATATTGATATCGTGGATCTTGAATAGCTATGGAGCTCTAGAAGACTGGGTCTTCCGTTCTTCCTTCATCGGTTGGATCTGAAAAGATAAAAACATGGGTAATTAAAATTACATGAATAATTATGAAATGCGACCAAAGTTGCTGACGATACGCGTCTTACTTGGTTCGATTGATTATTGTCGGTCATGGTGGACGAAAACTAGACTCTTGTCGAGGACCAGCTTGGGTCTCTTACGGAGTCTGGTTTCGTTATATTGATATATTTGCAAGACGCCATAATACAAAGTTCGTTAGCGTTAAAAAATAAATCAAAAACTATTTTGATAAATGAGTTGTAATACAACAAACACACTGCATCAAAATATTATTATATAGAAAAGCCACAGTTCAATGTAAAGCAATTTGTGGTCAAGAATTGGTCAGAGATAATGGTCACACTCACACATTACATATTTCTTTCGTTGTACTTCGTTTTGTTACAATTTTATTAAATCTTCAGATTTGGGAGAATTTATTTGCAATAAAAAAGAAGGATTGAAATAGCATGTAGTTTTACAACTTCAACTGATAAATAAAGAATGTAGATTGTATTTTTAAGGCATTGCTCATCATGCTATATGCAGTGCATTTTTGAAATATCAAGAAATAAATAGTAGGTACTACTAGTACTAAGCAGTAAGTAAGCACCGTCTTGAATAATAATGAGCTACAGCTAAAGTGTCTTCAGTCTCTTGGGACTTGGGACGGAATATTTTTATCAATAATCCAACGTTTTATGGAAAACATTATTATTTGAGTATAAGAATAAGAGTTGCACCTAAAATAAATTTGAAATATTTTTTGCAAATTTCTAATTCGGTACTTCTAAGGGGCAGTGGCAACGATGCGAGTAGGGGAACCTTTCCATATTTTTGTAAGGTTTTGATCCGAATTTTAAACAGTTAGCAACTGTAGGTATTGATTATATGATTAGGAAACTCCACTATCGAATCTAAAATTTGTGCCCAAGTGAAAATAAATCAGACGAGAAGTTCGTGGTGTAGTTAATAGTATTGAGCGCAAGCGCTCCCTCTACTAGCGCGACCGGTCTCATCGCTAAAACCCCGTGTATAGGAGAACGAGGAAATATAAAATCTAGCAGAACAGAACGACAACATCTGGCTAAGGGAGTAGATGTGTCGCGTGTCGAAAAGTGCGCTTCTTATAAATCACAAAATAAATGAACAAGTCGCACACGAATGCAGTCTTACCGTTTCGATTCTTGAGCGGATTATTATTTTAAAATACGGAATGCCTTTTAGCGATATGAATTTCGAGAGCACTAGTGAATAAATTAATTTAGTCAAAATATAATATTTATAAATCATGGCTGTGACAGATGGGACCGAGTGCTTTAAATTAGTGAGACGGACACGGGGTGTGTATCTTTTAATTTTGTGTACTGTTATTCTGTGGGGAAGCGTGCGAGCCATCCCTAGTTCTTGCGAAACCGCCAAGCAACACTTCCTGGCCAAAGGATACGCAATTTCAGATATTTCCGAACGACCGACACACAATGGTAAGTTTGTTTTTTTCGAAAATTTTTCAAAAACGAAGTTTTTTCAAATTTCGCATTTTTCCACGGGTACTTAGTTATAATTGTTTTTATTATTTATTACGAAATTATTATTTACGAACGACTAACGAGGTAGTAAGTACTTGAAATTTAAATACGCACGGTAAATTTTGACGCACGCTATAATAATTCAAGTTGAATCAGATTAATTTTATCAGCACTTGATTTTCTAATTATTTTACGATAAACTTGGTGTGAATGGTTTATACGATTTTTACGACGATAAAGCTGTAATAGCACCGGTAGTAACCACACCTTCAGTCAATAGAATAACTATAAAAGTTTTCGAAAGGCATTAAGCGATATTAAACTTACATGTTGCTTGCAGAACAAATAGACACCTCTTGTAATAATAAAAATACCGGTTAAGCCAATAATTGTAAAATACGAAAACCGAAAAGTATTAGTAACTGAAATTCTTGCTTCTATTTAAAATTTGAAAATTGTAAACGAAACAACTGCATAATCGGTTATTCCAAAAATGTAAACTTTTATCGATTGTTGTCATCACAACTTACGGGTTTTGAAAATTTAATTGGCCATTAAGGGTGTCATAAAGTCCTAAAAGAAGCATATTTCTGGATAAGTTTGCAGTTACCTATTGCTAAACGAAAGGTATAACCGTAAGCAAACCATAAAATGTCATTTTGTGTTCTTTACCTGAAAATATTTCTTTTGAAAAAAGACCCATTATTTAATTTACGGGGTTGTTAAAGGTAATTTAGTATTACTTTCTCACGAGTGCACTTAAGTCGTTAAAAACTGCTTAAAGAATTATTAACTTTATTACTAAAGGTATAGCACAATATAATAGTAATATAGAATATGTACTACCTAATTAACATTAACAAATACTACACTATAGAACAAAAATAATCTCTTTCTGATACGATATAGAATAATGAATATGAATTGAATGCAAGTTCTGTTGCGTGAAATCGCAAAACGTAATTACCGCGAGTTTATTATTCGAAATTCGCTTTAATGAATGTTGTGTGTGGGCGAATTTTCTTAAATTAAACCCTTTTGATGTTACTATACAAGCCATAATTTCAAAAAAATAAATTAACCCACTTTACTCCAGTTGAAATTATACTTCGTATAATTTGTAGGTACTTATCGAAAAGTAAAATAATTCAAAAAATTGTATTTCTACAGCGGTTAAATTGAACGTTTAGGTAATACACTCGAGAGACTATGCATGGAGTATACGCGATTGGCGATGAATTTAAATGGAAGAGACACGAAAGCTTCGATTTAAATTCATAAGACGTGGATAAAAAAGACATCCTTTAAATAATTGCGAAATGCTCTTTCTTTCATTGAACACGGCATGTGATTTCCCCTTGTAAATTCGCGCTTCGTACACTTTTTGGACGTCGGGGAATTGCAAGAGGGTAACTTGGAAACGGCATGTACAAAGAAATAAAAGAGAAGTTACAAAACGCAAAATGGATTATTCATAGTCGAGAAAAACTAAAATGGACCCACAGAACGAGATTGATCAGAACATTCCAGTTCAAACGTTCTTGTAGTTGCGTTTTCCATTCGGATACTGTGTGCTATGTGCATCAAGTTCAGTCATGATGCAGCTCGTGCTTAGAATTCCTACGCTCTTAGAACTTGCCCAGCTCGAGCTATGCGACGAGTGGAAAACGCTATAAGTCTCAAGTGTCTAATTTTGTAAACTCGTTCAGTTTTTTTCCATGGCGGGATTGATTCTTGGTCATACCAGCTGTAAATACTGTTAACGCCCTCCTCAAAAGTAATACCCATCTATTACACACTCTGTAAGATGGAAAAGAGGAAAAACAACATAAGCTGTCGCCAGGGTAGACAAATCATTCCGGTCCCCTCTGAAATTTGCAAAATATTGTCATGAGGTTGTACCGAACTACTCTACGAGCAGTCGTAAGGATTCTCACGAGACACTGCCGACTAAAGAAACACCTCCCATACTAATAGTAATAGTAGACAATCCTACATGCCGTGGATGGGAACTTAGAAGACCGAAACAGCTGAAAACGCATTGTGCTAATATCTGTCCTGTATCCAGCTCTTACGTCGACAAAAAGAGCCGTTTTGGGGGACGTCCGGCTCGACATGGTCAAAATTACCACCTCCATGCTCGCCAGAATTCTGGAGTTCATTCTGAAAATACGATAGCTCGAGATTTGATGGGCCTAATCTGAAGGGTAATATCTGATCCAGATTCTTGGGCATACACGCCGAAGACGAGCTCATCTCTTTGTGTAATATCTGACTCAACGACCATTGTTGGTTGTACCAACCGCACATGGTTCGAAGTTCTATCGTCGTTATTTCTTATTGGAATTACAGCAAATGGAACAGAAATTCGCGAACAAAGCGCCACAGGTAGAGTGCTGCCGTTTGAGAATAAAACTAATAATATGCGAACAAATAACGATCAAAGGGTTTGAACGTTTTATGAATGGTGATTGCGTATGCACTTCACCGGTCACATGTCACATTAGTGTCTTCTAACGTTCCAGTTAGTAAAAGAAACTTAATGCCTCGACAGATATAACAACTCTGGGTAATCTCACAAGATTTTTGTACAAAAATTTAGAATCAAGGCTTTTTGCTTAATTTACCTACGGTATGCGGTATGCACCGAAGTTGATGACACTATGTAGGTAGGCGAAGACACGACGAAGACATCAACTAAAAACTTGTTTGGACTACAAATTATTTAAAAACTCGAGCTTGTCCTTTTAATGAAGCAATAATAATAGTATAATTATTTATTAATGTCCCAATTTGAAAAAATTTAATTATTTTTAACTGTTCTCAGTTTCTTCGAGAAACTTCAAATGGTTGCGAGTTGCGATTATTAATGTAAATATAAGCAATTTATTTGATTTATGGAAGACGTTTATAAACGGATAATGCCATCAAAATTACAAACGGAAAAAAGTAAAAAAATTTCGAAAATATGTTAACACGACCAATACAAACTTTAAAACGTCTCGAGCGTACGTATTTTTAGTTTATTCTTCATTATAATGAATGTTGTATTCGAGTCCCTCGAAAAATATTTAATGTTAAACAATTTTTTGCTCAAATATTCATTAGTGGAGTTAAAGTCGTGTAAATGTAAGTAATTTTAATTTGTCTTTTTTCCAAGACTATTATTAATCTCGGAGAGGAATTTGTGGAATTTTTAGTCTTCGAATATTAATTCTCT